>MU867260.1:41680563-43009266 GCA_033996785.1 Trichosanthes truncata | reverse complement strand
TATAACACCACCAGAAATAGGTTAAAAATTTCTCTTCACTAATGTCGATGCTGCAACAACCAATTAGAGAAAAATTAATAATTAAAATAATATTTATAACCAATTATCAAGAAGGTATTCAAGAGTCTGCAACTTCAAAATGGAAAAAGAGCTTAAACTTCACGTATTCATAAAATTAGATAATGTGATGCAAGTTGTTGCTGCAGTGAAAATTCAATGGCTTTACAATGAGGACAACATCTGCCTCATCTCAAATAAAAAACTGGCTCTCTGCAGACTTATAAGCTACCGGAGTGACCAACTTCTCAACTTCAAAAGAACAATGAAACTATGTAGTATGCAAAATGGTTACCCATCCAAGCGAAACCTTTCTCGGATATCAATAAGGTGAGGAGAAGTGAAAAGGCCAGTGTGGAAGCCACAATTACGCAATATAGATTCAGTAAAGGTGCACGTGGATCCCTATGCAGGTCCCAATAAAAAGAAAAAAGTTTAGTAAACACAACATCATTTTCAAGCTATCTCAATGATAGTTTTCTAGGAAAATATTTTAAATTCTTCAATTGACAATTAACAGAAAGCAGGAATACTTACAATTTAAAGTCAGAAAACAGAATTTTAAAAACACTCCAATATAAATTAGGTTAAATAGCAAGATAGAGAAGGTAGTAAGTTTGAGGACAAGAAATCCTCTGCAAAAAATGGACTTCAATGAAGCAGCATTAATGCTGATTAAAGACAACTTGATAGCTGTTAATTACCCCTAACTCAAATATTTAGATGGATAGATTAAGGTAAATTTAATCTTTTTAATATATTCTCAAGACTCCAACTCATGAGTCAGCTTAGATATCAACACACAAGACCCCTTGCACGAATTGTTCATATGAAATGTGAAGGAAAAAACACAGCAGGGGTTCTAATTTCACACTTTAATGTCATGTTAAATCACTTCTAGACCTAAAAGTTTAAGCTGATAGGTTAAAATAAATTTAAGTTTTAATTTTATTCTCAACAGGAACTATTATGGACCTCTACTTATCAAATAAAATCAAAAAGTCTTATTTGCTATAGATTCTTTTCTTCTTTTTTATTCACAATATAAAAAATAATAATAAAATCAAAGTGCAAGGTGTAAGCTACAATTAGACATAAAACAACAAGCCTTCTTTTTTTTTCTTTACAAGAAACTAGACTTTTCAAGGATAAGTGAAAAGAACGAAACAGGGCTGGACCATTCCAAAGCCAAGAAGCTTGCAAAAATTTGTTCTAATTGGTATCAATTAAAAAAATAAAATGAAAGCATCTTCATCCAATTATACTATATGAGGTTATTTGGCTTTACCACTTGATACGCGGCAAAGCAAAATTTGATCTCAGAATATAAGTTTTGGAGGAAAGAAAAAGTTATTGATTCTCTAAATAATTTTCACGACTATATTATGAGTCTGTGACAAAGATTGTTGGTTTGGAAATATCCAAAAATAGTGGCACATCAAAGTCACAAGATGACTAAGCATGTCAGTTACAGGAACAAGCCCGTGTTAATGGTTAAGAACTCAGTGTGATTTTTTCTCTTGAACACAGACGGTGAAGAAATTGAGAATGTTACAGATGAATGGGACAAAAATAGAAGAATCCAAATGAAAGGGCATGAAGAGCTCTTTTTCCTTTTTATATATATTAATAAAAGAGAACATACAACAAGAAGATGACATATCCCCAAAAAGCAAAAGATTTTCTTTTTTTTTGAAGGGCATGAAGAAAATGAAAGGATTGTTAGAACTTGAATTGTTAAAATGCACAGGGAAGATGGTTTTGCATGTGCGTGAGAGAGAGAGGGAGAAGGTACTAAACTAATTTTCCTTTAATTTTGAAACATACATCTAATTGTCCTTTAATTTTCATAAATATGTAATTTACTTGAAAGTAAAGGACTAAGATATCTGGTTATTTCCTTAAAATAATGATAATAGAATATAATGGTGTCAAAATGTTAACAAACAGAACATATAGCAATGGATGTCCTTAGAAAGTAGCTGAAGGAACTATAAACGTCTATACATGACTACTGATAGAGACCGCCTTTTGTGCTCTGAAAACAATTCTTTCGAAATAAAAAATAATACCTTGCCTTTGGTGCCAGCTACATGAATGACCTTCATTTGCGACATGGACTCCTCTAAATCAAGCATCTATTATATTGAGTCAACTCAATGATCATCAGCCCCGTATCCTAGCACTAATAAAGTTTTAAGTTTCAGTAATACCTTTACATACTCAAACATCAACTCAAATCGATCTCCAGATTTATCACAGCGTCTACGGTTGACAATCAATGAGGATAGTGCATCCAATGCCTCTTCATAGGCTGTCCGCACGTATTTCAATGTGCCCTTACCTTCAAAAGCACCAATCACAGCCCATAAACATTTTTAGTTTTTCATGATAGAAATGCATAACACATTCTTTTCAAACATTCAACCTACAGTTCGAGAACCCGTAGTAGATCCAAACAACTTGAATTTCGGTTTAAAAGTCGTATTAAGATAAACTGGAAATGTGACCATACCTTCTACCATGGTTACTAGATGACCACCTCTACTTCTCTAATATCGTGAGGATTCAGCCTAGCTTAAACGCACATCCACCAGTCCATAAGATTCAATGGACTGAGACACCAGGGAAGCACCACCTTCATGTTGTCACCCCCAAGATTTGCTACTCTCCAAGCTGCAAAACAGCTTATGTTTTTTAGAGGCAGGGAAAAGCATAGAATAGTCCGGAAATACGGGATTTCCAATTTCAAGCTCATGGAACAACCCCCCGCCACCCCCCCCCCCCCCCCCCCCCCCAATAAAAAGTTAGCTATAACCATCTTGCATTTTCTACTTCGAATTTCGCTTCAGATAAGGTAGCATTTATTTATACATATTACATTCACTACCTTTTTCATTGTCTAGGTTATTCCCTGCTCTAATTAAGAATATATTCGATTGGGCATCTAATTTCCCTGTTTCCTTTACACTATTTACCTACGACAATAAAGAAAGATGGGTTCCTTGTTCTTCATCTTTTCCTACAAGCAGCAGAGTAGTAATATTCATAAAACATAACTATAGATTCTATTACCATGTATTCAATGCTCAGATAAGAACAGAGTGAAAGGGGAAAAGGGTCCTCGTCTTTTCACCAATCTCTTCCTCTCGGTAACGTCGGAGAAGTTGAGGGCGACGGCCGGAAACTCGAAGGGAGCAGCTAAAGAAGAGAGAAAGAGAGTGGTATAAGTGGAAGCGGGTATGTGGGGGAGGAGTGAAGAAGTGTTTGGACCATCGAAACAGAGGATAATGGAATCGTTTTGGCCGGACTCGAATTCGTCGGGGTTGTCAGCATGAATTGTATGGATTAACTGTAAGGGCCGTTTGTTTTAAGGATTTCTAGATGTCTGGGAATAAAATATGTCTGGAAATAAGATGTCTGGGAATTAAAGATAACTGTGTTTGATTGTGCATGGGAATGTTAACAGATTTTTATGGGAATAAATGATTTTTGTATTTAGTATTACATGAGAATGTTATCAGATTTACATGAGTTACTTTTAAAATAATTATTCTTATTAATTTATTTTTATTAAGTCAATTTATTAAAATAATTTTAATTTAATTTTTATTCATTAGTAAATTTATTATAAATAATATATCTTAAATTTTAGATTTATAATTTTATTTAGTCATCAATCTTAATAATTATCCTCAAAGAAATGTAATTAATAAAATTATATAAATTTTTAATTATAATTAATCAGTACAATAATCAAGTTGAAAAATTAATTATGACTGTTATATTTCAAAAATCAAATATAATCTATCTAAAAGTGGCCACTAAACATATACAAAATAAAAATTTATATTATATCAATATTAATTAGTCATTTTTACTATAGTTTTAGAAAACTGATAGAAAAAGAAAAGAAAAAAAAAACTAGAAAAGAAATATAGAAAGAAAAAAGAAAAAAAATGATGTAAAAAAATAGAGAAAAAGAAGAAAAATGACAAAGAGAAAGAAGAAGAAGAGAAGAAAATTAATAATAGAAAGTAAAAAAAAATAGAATGTTAGATAGAGGGAAAAAATGAGAAGAGAAAAATAGTAAAAACAAAAAAAAAAGAGAAAGGAAAAAGAAAGATTAGAAAGAAAAGTAATATAAATTTAAAAAGAGAGGGAGAAGATAACAGAATATTAAAAAAAAAAAAAAGAGAGGGTGGTTTTCAAAACTCATGGTTTCTGATGGGTTTTGAAACCCATTGATAATGATGCCTGGGAAAAACGTTTTCCCAGGCATATAGTTCAAAACCTTAAAACAAACATGGGTTTCAAAAACCCATGTCTATTCCCAACCCATATACCCTCCAACCAAACGGGACCTAAAGGATATGAAAACACTTGGTGAAGAAGAGGGAAAATAGAGAGAAGGTGGAGGCTGCCCTAATAGGGTTTCAGCCACACTTTGACATTCCATAACAACATATAAATACTAATGCATAATACGATGGTAGAAAGCCCAATGGGCTTATACATGAGTAAGATAAACATAAAGTAAACAACATAATATTAAATATTCTAATATATAATATTAAATACTCTAACATCCCCCCGCAAGCGAACGTGTCGTTAGAACGATTCGAAGCTTGATTATCGGAAAGAGTATATTCAATAGGCGGAGATGGCTAAGAGCGTAAAGAAGTTCAAGAAAGACGGAAAATGATTAATCATAAGAGAAATAGTTTTTTTTTTTTCTTTTTGATAAGTGAAGATGTAAAGTAGAAGAGAGGATAAATAAAAAGATTGATATGAAGGAAAGGTGTCCTCAGTTGGGAGTAGGAGAAAAAAGAGGAGAAAAAGGGGGAGAATAAGGATAATGGAGAAGAGAAATGAAGTTAAAAGGAGAGAAATTTGAGATTTTGGGAAGAGGAATTAATTAATGGGAGAAAGAAATGGAATATGGGGTGGGAGGGAGGATTGGCGAACTTCCATTTTAGCTCGCTCCATCTTTGACACAATGGTGTAAATTGGTTCGGTTCGGTTTGGTTTTGATCCAGATTGGCCAAAGGTATGAACCGTATGACTCATTTTTTCAAATTTTCTTTAATTCAACAATATAAATTTCAATTCATTATCTAGGAGATCTGTAAATTTTAAAAAATTCAAAAGTTTAAGGACTAAATTTGTTATTTTGAATGTTTACAAATCAAATAGACACAAATCTCAAAATGCAGAGATTAAATTTGTAATTTAACCATTTTATCATTTATTTATATTATGTTAAATTAGTTAGCATCCATGTAATAAGCATGCTATATTGTTATTTAATTAAATTACTAATTTGATTTCTATGATGTTGGCAAAGTTTTATTTTGATATCTATGATTATAAAAGTTCTAATTATAGTCTGTAGGGTTTGAACTTGTTGCAATTTAGTTCCTATATTTTCAAAAGTTTCAATTCAATTCTTATGTTTTAGTTAAACTTCATAAATTGTCATTGTCGTTATTATACGGCTTTTTTTTTTTTTTTGCAAAGTAATTTTTTATTTGGGTAACTATGTTAGTTGACTATATTAGGTTTTAGAGTTGAGTAAAGAACATAGGTGAATTGTTCAAGTGGTAAAACACAATTTATGAACAATTTGTGAGATTAACCAAGACTTATAAAGATTAAATTGAAACTAAGCCCAAACCATAAGAATTAAATTAAAATTTTTAGAACCATGAAGACCAAATTAAAACTAAACTCAAACTATGAGACTATATTGAAACTTTTGAACCATATAAGAACCAAATTGAAACTTTGCTCAAACTATATAGACTAAATCTATAATTTAACCCTAATATTATTTAGTTAACAATTTTGATGTTAGTATCAAAATTTAAAGTTCATAGTAGTAATTCAGACTTTTTTTAGGTTAAATTACAAATTTGGTCTCTATAATTTTCGTTTTATAAAGGTTTTATCAAATCATAGAGACTAACTCTAATCTTTAAAATCATAAGACTAAATTCTAACTTTTTCAAAACCATAAAGACCAAATTTGCACTACTACAAATTTGGCCTTTATTGACAGTTAAAAAATGCCAACTATCACTTCTGTTGACATTTTTTGGCCATCAATAATAGAGGTGTCAACATATATAAAACGTCAACATTTCTATTTTCGTTGACGGCCAATGAACATCAATTGTTATGTCTTTATTGACGTGTTTTGACCATCAACAATAGTAATGTTGACGTGTATTAGCCATCAACTATAACCTACATCCGTCAACAATATCATCTTTATTGACGTTTATGAGCCGTCAATGTAGGGTATAGTTGATATTTTTCCATCGTCAAAGAAAACCAAAGACATGTCTCCCTCCACTTCCTCTCCCCACCCCCTTCCACACATTTCCCCTCCCTTCAGCCATCATCACTGCCCTTCAAGCCATGCCTTGCCACCCTGCTAATCGACTTCTTGTGCACAACCCTGCTATGAAAGATGCCGACATCAAACTTTTCTTTCAAGATCGAGCGAAAGACTTTTTTCATAGAAGACGACCCCAAGAAAACCAATATTTTCCATATTACGGAAGCCACCAACGACCGAAGCTTTTCCCTCTCCTTTGCCAAGGAGTCCCTATCATGGTTCCTTGCTTGCTTCACTAGGCTATATGATCTTCCATTGACTCAGAAGTTCTTCAATGAGATGAGGATTGGGGAGAATGTTATTTGGGTTGAGAAAATAACAAACAGAAAAGGGCATTGTGCTGAAATAGCAAAGATCGGAGTAAATGGAGGCCTAAATAAGCTCATTCTTTCGGTGGGGGAGGGAAGGAAAGGTTGGAGAAGCTTTATATCCATCATTAATTCCTTCACCAGTTCAAAGCCTCAGGTTATTAATGAGGTATCAAGTTACAAAGATGCATTGAAAAGAAGCCTTGATGAGCCCACCAACCACACCAACCAGCCACCAAACATCGTTGAAAAAGGAATTTCCTCCCCACAGTTTGCGACTTTATTCCTCTCATCTGCAATCATTGTACAGAGGGAGCATTTTCACGATAACTGGCATGATATCATGCGTGCCCTCCAGCAAAACCTATCAGATTTCTCCTCTGTTAGCCCTCTACAGCCGGACAAGGCTTTGCTCTCTTGTGAGGATAGTGAACAAGCGCGAGTCTTAACAAACATCAAAGGATGGTATAAGGTGGGTAAATATCATGTGCGTTTTTATCCATGGAGTGCGGAGAATATGCTTGGCAAACCAAAGGTGCCGTCTTATGGTGGATGGATAAAGATCTGGAATTTGCCCTTAGATAAATGGTCTATAGAAACTTTCAAAAAGATAGGTGATGAATGTGGTGGGTATTTGGAAACAGCCAACAATACTCTATCTCGTATGGACATGATGGAAGTTTGCATCAAGGTAAAAGAGAATTATCACGGTTTTCTACCAGCAGAAATTCATTTGCCTTCATCCTCATCAACACAAATCTTGGTAAAAATTGACCCTTTCTTTATGGAAGACTACTCAATCGGATATATGGCCGGAGTTCATGGAAAAATCCCCGGAAAAAGCAAGTCACGCGCCACCCATGTGAAGGTCCTTGTTATACAAGAAATTACTGCTGAACAGTACCATCGAGCAGCCCTCATTGTACCTTCTGATGAGCTTCAGACAGACCCCATTAATGACCCATTGTCCAAATCATCAACAAAAAATCGGAGCCCAACTATTCCCTTATCTCACATGGCACCATATACCCCATTTGTCTTTCTACAAGATAAATTTGGGACCCACAATCAACCTAACCTTCTGCAATCTGAGACTAATATTCAACCCATCCCTTTTGTCTCACAACAAGTACAAAATGGGTCCCACCACCTTTCTATCACTCAATCAACTGAATTAATTACCCCTGCTGTCCAGCCACAAAAGTCAAATTATCAGCCAGAAAAAACCACTGAACAAGCCACATCTAAACATGTGGTACAGCACCCTATTGTTGACCTTACACCCTCCATCTCTCCTCGGTTTGATGCCAAAGTTCCCATTGTTATAAACAACAAAAAAACTCATCTTCTCATTGGCACAAAATTTTCTACAAACACCGAGCCTCACCCATCAGAATCCGATGGCAATCTCTCCTCCCCTTGTTCACAATCAATGGAAGGTTCCCCAGCTATAGTTCGGCCACAACATTTAGCACCCATTGACTCCCCACCCAATATTTCCAGTCTTTTTGAAGATCCCAATCATTCACAGCCTATATCAGACAACCCCCTCCCTTTATCCATAGAAGGGCCCACGATTGATATGGCTTGTCCTTTGATGGAGAGAGAAACTTTATGTGAGTTGGATTATCCCGCACATAATTTAGAGATGGAAGATACCTTCGATTCAAAAACAGAGGATTGCTACCATAATGAAGACCCTGCAGTTTTTCTTCCATTTCTCTTTCCCTGGTTGGCTGAAAACGGAATGTGCATCATGCCTATACCCACCAAGCAAAAGAACTCTACGGCAGCCAAAAAGATAAATAAATGGATTAGGGAGGTGCATAATTTGCATTCATCTGTTAACTATAACAGGCCAAGCAACAGCAAAGGTCTTATTGCTGAGGGGTCAAGTACAATTAAATGATTATTATCTCTTGGAATGTTAGGGGACTTGGTTCTTGTAACAAGAGAGCGCTCATAATTTTTTTAGATCCTACAATCCGTCCCTCGTCCTTCTTCAGGAGACAAAATCCTCAGCCATTAACAGGAGTTTTATTAAATCCATATGGAGTTCCAGAGACATCGCTTGGGCTTATATTGATGTTGTTGGAGCCTCATGCGGGATTGCCATTCTCTGGAAAGACTCCCTTCTCAATGTTTTGGAGGTGGTTGAAGGTATTTTCTCTCTATCTATACACTTCTCTCTTGCTGATGGTTTCTCCTTTTGGGTCACAGGGGTATACGGGCCAAATTCATCATCTGCTAGACAGAATTTCTGGAAAGAACTTTATGATCTAAGGGGTCTTTGCCAACCAAATTGGATTTTGGGAGGAGACTTTAATATCACTCGCTGGTCTTGGGAAAAATCATCTGCTTCTGCCCCCACCAGAGGAATGAAGAAGTTTAACAGATTTATTGAGTTGTCCGAACTCTCAGATATCCCCCTCAGCAATGGCAAGTTCACGTGGTCTAGCTTTCGTAAAATTGCCACCATGACCTTGATTGACAGATTCTTAATTTCTGAGTCCATTCTTAATAAGTACAAAAATGTTGCCAGTCGAAGATTAGAACGAGTTACTTCGGATCATTATCCACTTTGTCTCACTTTGGGTAAGGAATCTTGGGGTCCCACGCCTTTCAAATTCATTAATGCTTGGCTGAGTCACCATTCTTTCTTACGGTTGATGGAAAATTGGTGGTCAACAACCCCTCTACTTGGCTGGCCCGGTCATGGCTTTATTCAGAAACTCAAGGGGCTGAAGAAAGAATTAAAGAGGTGGAATCAACACACTTTTGGCCACCAAAAGGAGTTGAAAGCAAAGCTCCACAGTGAGCTCATGAACATTGATTTAAAGGAGGAAAACAATTTATTAACAGAAGCTGATCTGCAGAAAAGGATTGAGATTAAAGTTGATCTCTCTTCCATTTCAGCCAATGAAGAAGCTATGTGGCGACAATGTTGTAAATCGAATTGGTTAATTGAGGGAGATGAAAACACTGCATTTTTCCACAGAATTGTGGCTGCAATAGAAGGAAAAACACCATTGTTGAAATTCTCTCACTTGATGGTCAAAGTCTGGTTCTTGACAGTGAGATTGAACAAGAATTCATTGATTTCTATCGAAAATCATATACTAAAAAGGATGGTGATCGAACTATTCCTGAGGGGTTAGATTGGAATCCTATCACCGAAGAACAAAGCATTGTCTTAGAATCACCCTTTATTGAAGAAGAGATCTGCAAAGCTGTGAATGATTTGGGAACAAATAAAACCCCCGGACCCAACGGTTTTACGGCGGAATTCTTTAAAAAATCATGGAGCATCCTAAAGGGAGACATAATCGGGGTATTCAATGATTTTTTTAAGAATGGAATCATTAATGCTAGTCTAAACGAGACTTATATTTGTCTCATCCCAAAGAAAGTGGATGCCAAAACAGTGGGTGATTATAGGCCTATTAGCCTTACAACTTGTCTTTATAAAGTCATAGCAAGGGTTCTATCGGATAGATTGAAAAAAGTTCTCCCCTCTATGATAACGGATCACCAATTAGCTTTTGTGGCACATCGACAAATCCTGGATGCGTCCCTCATTGCAAATGAACTTATTGATGAATGGACTAGAAGAAAAAATAGTGGCATTGTCATAAAGCTCGACATAGAGAAGGCGTTTGATATGGTGGATTGGGACTTCCTCGACGACATTCTTCGCGCTAAGGGCTTTGGTCAAGTATGGAGGAAATGGATTAGGGGTTGCATCTCATCGGCAAACTACTCCATTATCATTAACGGCAAACCTAGAGGCAAAATACAAGCCACTAGAGGACTTCGTCAAGGAGATCCGTTATCACCCTTTCTCTTTATCCTAGTTGTTGACTGCATGAGTAGATTGCTCCTTTCGGCTGAAAAAAAGGGTTTGATTAAAGGCTTTCATGTTGGGTCGGGCACACAAGCAATCTCCATTACACACCTCCAATTTGCGGATGACACCATCCTTTTCTCTTCATCAAAGGAGTCTCATCTTATTAATCTTTTTAGAATTATTCACGAGTTTGAGGATGTTTCGGGCCTGAATATAAATTGCAACAAAACAGAATTTTTGGGCATTGGTGTTGATTTACAACAAGCTGGTCATCTAGCTTCTCATTTTGGTTGTAAGCTTGGTTGTTGGCCGACCACTTATTTGGGGTTACCCCTTAATGGAAATCCTCGCAACATCTCTTTTTGGGCTTCCGTTATTGAAAAAGTGGAGAATCGTCTGCATTCTTGGGGTGCATCACATATTTCCAAAGGAGGAAGACTTACTCTCATACAAGCTACACTTGCAAATTTACCAATTTACTATTTCTCCTTATATCTTGCCCCTAGCAAGATTACCAAATCCATAGAAAAATTATACAGACTTTTTCTTTGGCGGGGTGGTTCTGAAAAGAAGGGCAGCCACCTCCTCAATTGGTCATCTATACAAGCCCCTATTGAAGAGGGAGGTTTGGGGATCTTCGATATTCACAAGAAAAATATTTCCCTTTTGGCTAAATGGATTTGGCGTTTTTATCATGAAAAAGATGCCCTTTGGAGAAGAATCATTGCATCAAAGTTTGGCACCAGTCATAACAACCAAAAACCGGGGAGTTATTCATTGCATTCATCCAAAGGTCCTTGGAAATCCATTGTTAAATTACAGCAGTTGATTTACAGCCACATTAGACCCAATGTTGGGCTTGGTGACAATACCTTTTTTTGGAAAGATGTTTGGCTGGGAACTCAAAACTTTCAAACAAGCTATCCATCTCTTTTTCTCTTGTCCCAAAGAAAAGAGGCTACCATTGTTGATATGTGGAACCCTAATACCGAAGCATGGAATCTGTTTTTGAGGAGAAACTTGAGGGAATCGGAAATTCACGAATGGGCTTCTCTATTGAATCTTTTATCATCATTTAACTTCACTCTACAAGAAGACAAATGGGTTTGGACTTTAGAAAAGGATGGATTGTTTTCCACAAGCTCACTTACTAGAATTCTAGCATCTACTGGCAATTTGATCCATTCTGATTTTTACTCCCAATTATGGAAAGGTTGCTCTCCCAAAAAAGTCAAATTCTTTGTTTGGGAGCTTAGCCATGCTTGTATTAACACCTTAGATAAGCTTCAGAGGAAATCACCTTGGATTACCATTTCTCCTAGTTGCTGTCACCTTTGCTTAAGGAGTAACGAATCCCAAATCCATCTTTTTAGTGACTGCCCATTTGCAACCACTTTTTGGAACTACATACAACAAGCTTTTTGCTGGTATATTGCACGTCCAGGTGATATTTATACTTTACTCAATTACACCATCATTGGCCACCCTTTCAAGAAGGAGAAGAAGACTTTATGGCACAACTTTGTCTATGCTTTCTTATGGAATTTATGGCTAGAAAGAAATGCCCGAATCTTCACAGACAAACAACAAAACATTGGTTCCTTTATTGATTCTACTGTCTATCTTGCTATATCTTGGAGTAAAAATTATCCTCCATTTTGTAATTATAGTATGACAACCCTCATCGCTCATTGGAGGAGTTTTTTGTAATTACTGCCGATAGGACTTTTTGTATCTATTTCATATATCAATGAAGTGGTCTTTGTTTCCTATCAAAAAAAAAAGAGATATTTTTCCATCGTCAACATCCATACCAAAACATCAATAATACTCATTTTATTGATACTTTTTGACTGTCAATATAATCCTATCGTGACGTGTTTTAGTCGTCATCTATAATTATAGTTGACACTGTGTGTTGTCAAGTATGAAACATTTTTTGACTGATTTGAGCCATCAATTATAATGGTTTTATTATCGTTTTTTAACCGTCAACTATACGTATTTGGAAGAAAAAAAAATTTAATCCAGATTTTTTTCACCCCCCTTCTACAACCTGTATTTACAAGTACAGAACTATCAAATTCGCATTTTCACAACTAGCTAGCTAGCAATTACCAACCTACATTTCACACAAAACTAGCTAATAATTCAACTACAAACCAACAATTACACAGCTAGCATTGCTATAGTTGCATATATTCATACAAGAGTATATAACAACATCACTTAAACACAAGTCTACATGATTTTAATTACATTGTCATCAAGAAACAGATTTCATCCAAAAACATAATCACAAATGAACCAATAGATTTCCATTGACTAATAAGCTAAGCGTATCCACAACGAAGTATCATAACAGCGTACATATCAAGCAAGTTGTTTAAAAACTAACATCTGAGACAAGTAATATTAACAAATATTCACCACATGTATTGTGCTATAAAATCACACAACTCAACTCTAATTTCGTCGAACTTCAATTGGCTAAATTTACCTTGTCTCGTCAACTGCAAAAAAATAAGTTAACATAATACATTAAAAACTTATAAGAAATGTAAAAAGTTAAAAAAAATAAAAATCAAATCAAATTTGTACCACATCTGAATTACTCTTCTCCTATGGGTTATTATATCTCGTATGAACTTTAGTAGTGTAGTACCCGTACTCCGTAGTACCCAATTGCTTAGCACACTAAATAATTAGTTCAAAACATGTAATAAGGAAACACATATACATAAACAAAATTATACTAAAAAAAATAAATTGAACTGATTACTTGAACAGCTACCCAATTAAAAATTAGACTTTTGCATATTTGTTTGAACATAAAACATTCTTATAGCCCTAATACAACAACATACAAATAAGAATTAAAAAAAGTTAATAATCATTTTAATCAGATATACTAAATAATTATTTACTTACGTATTAACTATATTTTTCACATCATCGTGATCGAATGCCATGTTCGATGAAGTCGACTGACCAAATTGTGCAACTCTTCATTGATATAACTAACAACATCTAATGGATTCTATATACACAATGATCCGCCAATAAAGTTAAATATCATAAACAATTTGAACTACTTAGTACACATTGAATAACTTAAACACTAGAACAAAAGAATCCTATATATATTTTCAATATAATTGATTCGTTGAATGGAGCTCAAATCTCAGACACATAGATGAAAAAAAAAAAAAAAACAAAAACAAAACAAAACCATAGACTCACCTGACTAGCACTACAAGTACACCCCCACATTAATCAACTTACTCATCCAAATTCAAAAGGATTTAAAAAAACGACAAGAACAAATCAAGAAGCTAATATGAGTACAAAGTTTTACAAAATTATAAGGACTAAATTGAATCTTTTAGAACTATAGGAATTAAATTAAAACAAAACTTAAAACATAGAAACTAAATTAAAACTTATATCAAATTAAAATGAAACTCAAACTATAAGAACTAAAATTTTAATTTAATGAAGTAACCTTTCAATTGGACATCTAAAATGTTCACAACAAAAATGCTAAAATAATTGAGAATTAGAACAATTTTAGTAAAGGATATTAAGTTCTCGAACATATAAAAATAAAAATCAAACAACAATTAAACAATAGGTGCATTAAATCAGACATAAAGTAATACTATAGCAGAGTCTATTTTGAAATGGACAGCTAAAATTTTCACAACAGAAGTGCTAAAACCTACTTACAAGACCACCACAATGTCTGTCATTATTAAATACTAGTGGCCACCTAAAATGTAGATAATATTTAGCATATACATCCTTATTTCAAAATTAAAGAGATGAAAAAACCATACATTTATGATCAAATAATGCATCTAAAATGATTTTTCTTTCTAAATCATAGGATATAGTGGTAGAATGCTTTTGTGAGTTCAAAATCTCTTGACGTGACTTGTTTTGGATATTCAAAACACGTCGATAAAATTTTTACAAACTTAAGGTAAAGGATAATATGACCCCTACCTTTGTCTTTCGAGTTCATTCTTATTGTTCGGATGTTTTATTGATTATGAGTTAAAGGTTCATATAGCTCAAAGGATTTTTAACTCTAATTTATAAAGGTTTATATATCACAAAATAATTTATCCAAAATTGTCTACGAAAGTCATTTGGTATTGTCCATGACTTAGAATCAACGTTTTAAAAGGCTTTTGAAGCTTACACCTTGGGACTCACCTCGAGGTTAGCATCTAACTTTTAGCCTTGAGACATATGCCTTTTCTAGACCAATAGAGGCTTACGCCTCCATAAAAGCGTACTGAGGCTTAAAGTCTCTACGCCTCGACCATTGAAAAAATATCTCAAAACTTACAAATTTCAACAAAAACTTAACTTTGATGTCATTGTTCTATAATTCATTAAACTTACATAAGCCAGAGGAGCAAGTATACTTTAAACTTCAAAGTAAAACAATAATCCATATTATAAAACTAAACAGAAAGCTAAACTAAAGTCCTCCTTTAAATATGGAGCTTCAATGCCATTGATATCATGTTTAAATTTAAATCTCTCTCGCAATTGCTCCTGGGTGCTTAGAACAATGATCTCAAAAATTGAGAAATGGGTGCAAATTATATTTGGTAGGAAAATCTCATTATTGGGGATCACCAAATCTATTGCATAATAACAAACATATTATATTTTTGTAATAAACCTTTCAAACACACCAAATACAATAGAAAGGAAAGAAGGTGGGGGCGGTGGCACCACCTCCATTGTTTGAAAATTTTACCTTAGCTTCAAATAATGTACCCAAAAAAAAAAACCTGTCTCAAAGGTTTAATGAGGATCATTATGCATATATTCTTTTTGGGCTAGAAACTTGCATTTCTCATTTGATACGAAATTGGAAGACTTAAAGGTTGGGTTGGAATGATTTTTTAGGGCTTAAAAAAGAGTCTTAAGTTTAAAAAAAATATTTTTAAGCACTTGAAAATTCATTCCAAAGAGACTCTTAGATTCTTGTACTAGTTTATAAGGCAAGCAAGATTTTGTTGAAACATATGCACCAAAACAATCCTCAAATTCCTGTTACTAAAATTTGGTTGAAAATTCATAAATGTATATGATAAACAAAAAGAATTCAAATCAAAGAAACTAAAGAAAAACATCTTTCCCAGTAGCTTTTAAAATAGAAAACTAATGAAGCCAACCACACTTTTGATTGGATAGAGAACTGTATAGCTATAAAACCACACTATTTTGCATAGTCAAATGAGAACAACAAAACGTCCAACACCATAATAAAGTTGCCTAAGCATCCTTAGCCAGATTGCCTCAGCCTTAAACAGCTCAAAACTCCAAACACTTAGTACAACAACCAAAACAAAAACAACCATCTTCTTAGTCATCATTAAATATGTGGTGTTTTTTTTTAAACTGATGCACCATTGTCCTACTCATCCTTAGTCATCTTCACTATGAGGACCTCGTCACAAGGATCCCCATTAAAACCTCCCCCTCCAAATTTAAGCATCAGCTAGTTTCCAGCCATTTTTTCGTGCATTAGAACAGAACTGACCATGGCAAACTATCATACTATCACAAGAATTTATCTTCCTATGTGCTTTTATCGAGATAATCCACTTTTGAAATCATCCTTAATCAAGGCCACCATAGGAATCCACGCCACATGCCTCTTGGCCAAAGTGGAGTATTTTGACAAACTCTTTTCAACGCTCCAATGACATGAATGATACCACAAACGAACTTAACTCAAATAAATAAGTCCAATAATTGTACATATAGGGCATAGCAGTGACGAAAAACTCCACCAAATTAGTATCACTTGCGTAAATACAAGTAAAACATGAATATAATCACAAATAGCTTTATACAGTTCAATCAACTAAACCAGGGTACAAACAAAGACAAACAAAATGAACTACTCACCTCTAGAATAGTCAATGATGGTGAATGATGGTGATTAAAAGCAGAGCCACGAAGGAGAGCAAAGCCCCTCGCCAATGTTGAAGAAAACGCAAAGTCAGAGGAGGGAGAAAGCCAAACGCCGTAGGTGAAGGAAACACTGTCTGAGACTGAGGGAGGGAGGGAGGGAGATACGAGGAAGGGAGGGAAGATGGTTTTGATGGATGACGTGAGAGGAGGCAAGGAGAAGCAAGTGGGAGGGAGAGTGAAATTTTGGGCTAATTTGAGAGAGCATTTTTGGGGCTAATTTTTAAGATAATGTTGTTTAAATAAGTAATGACACAATTAGGGTAGTTTTGAAACTAATAATTTTTAAAATGTATAAAAAGAATGATATTACAAATGTAGGGTAAAAAAGAAAAGAAATGTTTAAAATAGGGTACCTAAATCGTGTACCATGTACACGATTTACATGTCAGTGGAAATCGTGTACACGCAGTAGCGGATCCATAATTTTTGTTCACGGGGGGCTTCATTTAAAATTTCGTAAAAATAATTTACAAGTAAACAAACCAAAAAATTCATAAATAAAATAAAATAATTAATTTAATACATTGAGATTGTCTTCTATGAGCTTTCATATTTTTAAATAGTTGCATAATAACTTTTTATAATGTATGCTATAAAACTTAAATTATCTACCTTATCATATAAATTTTTTTCAACATAAGCATTACATACAATATAGTATGTATGTTTAATGGTGCATCCATCACTTGAGGTAAAAACAAAATTTTATGTCGAAAGAGAAATTCTATAAGAAGAATTTTGAATGCATTGATATATGTTGATATATTTTGATATTAATTTGTTCCCTAAGAAGTATAATTTATTTTTTAATATAAATATACAAAAAAAAAAACCTAATGAAACTTGAAATAATAGGTAGAATTTTTTTTTCATTCTATTATAGCAATTAGAGTTTTTTTTTATGGGATTAATTTTTAAAAAATAATATACCATTGTTATTAGTTTGTTCAATAAATAGGATAATTGATTTTTTATATAAATATACAAAAAAAATTTTGAAATTTGAAAGAATAAGAAAAAAAATTTCAATTTCATTCTATTATAGCAATTATAATTTCTTTTCAAGGGATATGTTTTATAATAGACCAAAAATTTAAAGGAAATATGTTTTATAATTTAAATTATAAAATATAAAGTCTAATTTAGTTTTTTTTTTTTTAAAGTATATAAAATAATAACCTTTTTTTCTATTCGTTGAATATATATAAATACAATAACCTCCTCCTTTTTGTTTTTCAGCTGATATATACAATAATAGTCACAAATGTTCCACAAAACCGCCTCTTAGACGGCTGTACTTTGGCAGATATTATATAAAAAAATTTGCCTAGGCATTTGCGAAGTCCCGAACCTGGGACTCTAAGGGGGGCTCTAATGCTCTTACCACTATGCCAATAGCTAAAATTTGTGGATAACACCAACTATTATAATACTAAGATAGTAAACTTCAAAGTTGAGGGGGGGCTTCAGCCCCCCCGGGCCTATGCTAGATCCGCCGCTGTGTACACGGTACACGTTTTACGTGAAAATCGTGACATTATGAGGTTTATATATATCTAATACTTATTTCACTTAAAAACTCAAAACCATGCTTTGGCTTGTTGGCTGTACGAGGGGCACAATGAACGGCTGCAAATTCTCAAGGTCACGGGTTCAAATCCCCGCAAATGTGCGTCTTTCTAAATTTTTACCCTTTTTTTAAATTTTTTTTGCGTATATATATACCAAAAAAACGCCACTTTTTAACTTCATTTTTTTTCTATTACTCTTTTAGTTTAACTTCATTTTTTATTATATATTTAATTTGCAATATACATATATAATATTATTTTAATTTTTAGTGAGTTGGGTATGGTTAGAGTTTAATTATTTTTTTTAATTTTACTCACATATATACAAAAAGAAATTTAGTAAATATTTTAGAAAAATTAAATGCATAAAAAAAACTTAATTCTATTTTGAAAAATCTTAAATATTTCAAGTTTCATTTTTTTTTAAGATAATGTTGTTTACATAAATAATGACACAATTAGGGTAGTTTTGAAACTAATAATTTTTAAAATGTATAAAAAAAAATGAAATTACAAATGTAGGGTAAAAAAGAAAAGAAATGTTTAAATTTACATATTTTAGAAAAATTACATATTATAAGTTTCTCAAGAATCAAGAAATCCCACCACGATTTTTCGAGAAAATATGCAAACTTTCGATGCTGGATCTAAAAAAGTAATCTCTCCCACTTTCGATGATGGCTCACACTTATAGTTATACATTAGATAGATAAATCATAACCACAAGAAAGTATTAAAAAAAAATGCTATTGAAATCGTGTACCACGTACACGAGTTACCTGGCGGCCACGCCATCGAATGGCGCCATGTGGCACAAAAATCGTGTACGGGGTACGCGATTTTGCCTTTCCTCGTGTACATGGGCCGCGTTTCATTAAGCTACTCGTGAACACAGGCCGCGACTTAGCTAAATCGTGGCCCATGTACACGATTTAACTACCCTAAATTTGACATTACTTTCAAAATGACCATATTTGTGTTATTATTTTTTTAATTTACATTATTTAAAAAAAAAAAATCCAGCGTTTTTGCCCTAGGTAAGGTTTATTTATTTTTAACTTTTATTAAATCAATCAAAACAATGTTGTTTCATGAAGTTGAAAAGACATCGTTTTGCCTAAAATAAATTTCTTAAAAAAACAAAAGTTGCTATGTTGACGGTCATTGATTGTCTATAAAAGAGACATATGTTGACGGTAATTAGCCGTCAATAGAAGCCTCAATTCTAGGCGTCAACAAAACAGTTAAAAGTTGATGCATATTAGCCATCAACGAATACAAAACACGGAGCTCACCCAAATTTGACGGGATTTTTCAAAAATATTGTCAATAAAGCTATCAATGTTGACGGTTTATTGCGTCAATTTAAATATAGACCTTTTTTGACATTCAATAGCCGTTGATATATGTATTTATTAATTAATAATTTATTTTAAAGTGAAAATTAACCTTTTATTGACAGTTTTTTGTACCAAGTGTCAACTATTCGATGAAGTCACGCGTCAATAAAGGTCAAATTTGTAGTAGTATTTAATTTAACTTTTTTTTTAATTCATTTTAAAACTAAGTTCAAAATTTAATAATCGAATATGTGAAAAGGAAAAAAAATCTAAGAACCGAAGTCCCTACACATTTTCTTCAACGATTTCTTAACAAGAAATTTAGTGTGTTTTCATTTTTTTTTTCTTTTTTTGATAAACACCTTCTTTATTTGTTGAATTTCCTATTGTTTTTTTTTTTAGTACGACAAATGTGGAGTATGGAATTTTAAACCTCTAACTTTAAGAGAAATAGTACGTGTTAATTACCGTTCAATTATACTCACTTTAGCAATAAAACGAAAAGAAGTCCAAATTTTGAGTTGTTGAGCATAGTTTAAGTCAAATGCGATTTAAATTCATGGAATTTATTAACTTGGAATATATATTGTGTTTGCATGATTGTTTTTTATTCAATACCCAAGGTAATTTGGAATTGAATTTCTATGAATTTTATTCTACCAAATACATTTCTAATTGGTTAAAAAATACTTTTTAATCCATGAACTTCAGTTTTAATAATTTAGTTCCTATACTTTCAAATCCATTACAATTTAGTCTATAAATTTTAGTATTGAACAATTTAGTTCCTTTACTTTCAAATTTGTAATTGTTTAATCCCTACCATGAAAATTTTCATCAAAATTAAGTGTCAATTTTTATATGTAACTATTTAATCTTCATAGTTTGTAAACACATTTTTTTTAACTAAAGTTTATAAACACATTTGGTTCCAAACCTTAATATATGCAAGAAATTTCATTAAATCTTTATAATATTTTTCACAACAAAGATTAAATTGTTATAAATTTTAAAATATAGATACTAAATTGTTACAGAATTGAAAGTATATAGACTAAATCATTACAAACTAAAGTTTATGGACTAAATTGCTACTTAAAAAAAATAATGGGAAAAGGGAGTGAATAAGGGTAAAAAAAAAAGAGAGAAAATTTAGGTACAAAAGAAAAACTATTCTCAAAATCAAACTTTGAAATTCAAAGTAGATAGTGTTTTCCATCAACCATGAAAATTTCTAACACTTAAACTAATTTTCTAACATCATTATTCCTTTCATTCTTCATCACTTTCCCTCCCTGCTTCCTCATACACAAACACAATTCTAAGTCTTTGATCAACCACATTTCCACCAATTTTTAGTCCAACTCCAATGATTTTTTTTTTTTCATTTTTATATTTCTTCATGTAACAATTTGATCTTTGTACTTTACAAAATTATTTAGCTTTTATATATTATAAAATATATATTGAGTCTCAAATATTAAAAACTTCATTATAATCAATAAATATACAATTGAGCAAAATTAATTGGACCAACTTGGTTTTAGAAGGTAGAAGATCTATCAATTTCATTCATTTGCCTATATACACAATACTTGTGTACAATAAGAGCTTGATCTATTTCTATTACATTAAGTAAATAAGTTGATCCCACTAAAATTTTTGAGTCATTTGAAAACATGCCACTCATCAAGAAATAAGGTGTAGGTGTTTAAGCAAATATTTTTCCACGTATTTAGGTCAGTTTCAAATCAAGCTTTTAATGAGAAAACTTAAGCCCCGTTTGATAACCAATTTGGTTTTTGAAAATTAAACCTATAAATACTGCTTCCACATATAGGTTTGCTCGTTTTGTTATCTAATTTTTACCTATATTTTCAAAAATCAAGCCAAGTTTTGAAAACTAAAAAAAAATAGTTTTCAAAAGCTTGTTTTTGTTTTTGAAATTTGGCTAATAATTTTGATTATAACAATTCAACCATTACATCCTCATTTGATAATCTTTTTCATTTTTAGTCTTTGAAAATTATGTTTATTTTCTCACAATTTCTTTACCAATTTTTCTTAAAGAAAAATTTAATTGAATTCTTAATTAAGTTTCAAAAACAAATACAAGTTTTTAAACACTACAACCTTGTTTGATAGTGATTTCATTTTATAGTTCTCTGTTTTTTAAAATTGTGCTTGTTTTCTCACAATTTGTTTACTATGTTTTCACATTTCTTAAAGAAACAGTTGAATTCTTAACTAGCCAAATTGCAAAAACAAAAATAAGTTTTTAAAAACTTTTTTTTAGTTTTCAAAACTTAACTTGAATTTAGAAAACATTTATAGAAAGTAGATAACAAAACAAAGGAACTCACGAGTATTGTAGTATTTATAAGATAAATTTTCAAAAACAAAAAATTAAGGCTCTGTTTGATAACCATTTAGTTTTTAATTTTTGGTTTTTGAAAATTAAGCTTGTTTTCCATCAATTTCTCTACAATGGTTTTCATTTCCCTTAAGTAAGTATTTGAATTCTTAACCAAATTCTAAAAACAAAAACAAGTTTTTGTAAACTACTTTTTTTAGTTTTCAAAACATGATTTGGTTTTTGAAAACATAGGCAAAAAGTAGATGACATAACAAGTAAAACCATAAGTAGGAATAATATTTATAGGCTTAATTTTCAAAAACCAAAAACCAAAAATCAAATGGGTTATCAAAGGGGACCTAAATGATTATCAAATGGCCTTACTTTTTTTAGTTTAAGTAATAGTATTATAAGCTTAATTTTCAAAAATAAATGGTTACCAAATGAAACGATGCCTAAATTTTTACAAAAGTGAGAAATCGATAACAGAGACGAGAACGTATTAGAGTGAAAAGCATATATTTTTACCTATTTTCTACCAACCTGGAAATTCCGTCGTATAGTCAAAAGAGAAAAAGCAGTACTATAAATACAATACAAAAGGGGCATGAAAAACCATCCCACAAGCAATATCAATATCAATATCAAATCGGCTTTTTCTACAAGCAGCAGAAAAGGGTGATAGATTAATGGCGAAATTCAATGCCAAACTCAGTGGGATTGGGTTATCGGTTTTGTTTTTGTTCTTCATTTTGGTGCTTTTCTGCGCACAAGCTGCACAAGGCCGCCCACTGCAGCACCAGTACGATTATTTCACTGCACAAGTTGTTGGTCTATGGGGAATGAAGCACTCCGGCCCAAGTGCTTCCGGCGACGGCCACTGATTCTCTATTATTCTCCTATATGCGCTCCAAAGGAATTAGTATAATGTTACGAATAAATATTGGCTTAATTCCCAATGGACTCTCTATCTTATCATATATTTATATATATATCTATGTTTGTGCTAAAAGTTTATGAATATTTGTAATAGCTATACGTACCCATGGTATATGGTTTGAGAATAATAATACAAGAGGCTATTTTATATTTGTTATATTTTATGCATTTGCATGCATGGTTTAGCTGTTTACTTCCTCTTTGAAAAATACTTCCTGTCTATTTACTAAATTTTTTAAATGTGTTTACATTTTTAAAGAAAAGAAAAATCTCTCTTCTCTCTCTCATTTGTAAAAAAATAGTGGTGGACATCACAAAATTCATGCTACTGGAAATATTGTTTTTTTACATTTTGTTTGTTTCTTAATGTTGTTCTAGATAATTAAGTACTTAATTACGACCTATTGGAATTTCCAAGTATTAATTATGCTTTTTTTAGTATTTGTAATAATGCATAGTAGTTATTCTTTATATCCCATTGTTTTTTTTTTTTCTTATGAGAATACACCATTATAAATGTATGGTGGGGATTCAAAACCTTCATTTAAAAGAGAAGATTATTAATGTTTAATTGTTAAACTATGTCAATATGAGCATAATTTAACGGTAATTGACATCCATTTCTTTCTTTGATGAAGTCAAAGATTCAAATCCCTCAAACCTCACATTTGTTATAGTATTATAATTTAAATAAAAAAAAACTGTAAACTATGCTTCAAATCGACTATCATTGTTTTTATTTATAGTTTACGAGAAAATGACGTATACTCTCAAATTGATATTGATAAAATTGAGTTGACCAACAAAGGCTATTCATTAAGCAATAGATTCCTCTTAAAGTATCATATAAGAATTCCACATATGTTTACTTGATCATAATCAATGAAATTAAATATCGTATCTGAAAATCAAGATTAATATTGCCTACCATCTTTACTTGATCATAATCAATGAAATAGTAATTTTTAATTATAGACTACAGGCAAATCACAAGACATGTAAAAAAAAAATTACATACTATATCTGGACTCAAATGAAATTTGACCGGCTTATTCAAAATAAATTTGTCTAACTCTTTGCTTATTCAAAAAATTTACCAAAGATTAGAAAAAACTTATTTTGAAAAACAGATGAAATTTCATTTGAACTCAAATACTTAGGTCAGGGAGTCAAAAAAAAAAAAAAATCTTAAATTTTAAACTGAATTATGATTTTTAACTGTCCGCTAGTCTTCAAAAATATTATTAATTTTTAACTCAATTATCGTTTCTTACTTTAATTTAAGAAATGTAAATAAAACAAAACGTAAAAAAATAATGATTTTTTTTTAATTTTTTAATGACAAATTAATGTAATATATTATAGATGTTTATGCATAGAATATAATATAAAATGTAAGGAGCTGTTTGGAGCATTGAGTGAATTATAATAACATGAGTTATAATAATCTGTGGAATTATATAATCTTGTTTAAAATGCAAAATTGTTTAATCTGAAATTATAATAGTTTGTATTTGAGATGCAGAATTATCTACAGGTTATTATAACTCACGCCTCAAACAGTCCTTAAATTTGTTGAAGTTGGATTTTTCAATAAATCAAATCAAAATCGGCCTTTGAGCCATAGGCCATTCGCCATTTAGTTACATCATTGCATATTTCATTCCCAAGTCCATTCTTCAGCGATAGAACATTTAATAAGACTTATATACATCATTGCATACTTCATTGTCAAGTCTGGCCTACAAATATTAGCCCTTGAGGAAATTATTATAACTTTTGAATAATTTTATCATACCCTATAGTCCCTACAACTTGCAAATCTTTATTCTATTTATAACACTTTAAGGGCATCATTTTCATGGCTACTTTTTTCACTTTCATATTGGAACTTCATTAAACCTTTTTTATTCGTCTTGCTTCAAATTATTAATAGCACTCAGAATCGTGATGACAGATCTATGGTCATTAATAGTCATTTAATTAGTATAACAAGTTAAAGAAAACTACAAAATCTACCAATAAACTATTAATTTCATCATTTTAAACATTAACAACTGTTTGAGATTCACTAACCTTTTCAGCTAAATCAGAAGGAATCATTAAACATATTTAATAACAAGCCAACAAACTTAACAACTGGGATTACTTGGTAAAATTTATCAATACAAATTACAAAACTTGTAGATCTGAATATTTGACATTTAGAAAACTCCCAAGGTATGATCAAACAGCTTTTGCACCTAAGCCAACAATGTTTAGAACATGAACATCAAGACATTCTTCTTTTTCTTGCTGCAAGAGAGATTCAAAATGCAGAAATGAAGTCTTGAAACCAACAAGTACGGGATTCGTTTTGTTCCTATAAGTTTTTACTGTCTACAGTGGGACGGGATGTTACTGAGCATAAGTACCCTTGATATCAACCAACGATATGCATACAAGATTAACAAGCATAAGTATCCTTGATTTCGACCGACGATATGCATACAACATATATCATTAAGCATGAACTCTATGAAGACTAGCATTCCTCACCATAAAAACATGGTTTGGACTTTGGCTTAAACAAACAAAGCATATCCTGACTCCTAAATCTACTCCCACATATTCCCCAATTTACTAACTGAAAGCACTGAAAGATATATATTTCTTGTCAATAAGAGTTGGGATTACCAGTATAGTTGTATCGAGCTCGAATGTTGTGATGGTTATATCTTGGATCTCCATAATCAACAGCCTTGATGACCATAGCTTCACGGCGTCCATCTTGTTCTTGAACTGCACCAAACACAATTTCATTCGTCTCACAACTCTTCTCGTAGTAGGTCGTTGGGCCTGCTGAATATTGCCGATGGTGATATTGCTGCTGCTGTTGATGATGATGCTGTATCTGCTGCTGTTGATGATGATGTTGTATCTGCGGCTGTTGCTGCTGTTGATGGAATTCACCATCCCACCCACTAAAGTAGTTCCTGTTCGGCTTGAACTGGTGAGATCGATCGAGGTCTTGTGTCATAAATGGATAGGTTTTTTTAATTGTGGGAGTTTTTGTTTCGATGGATGGTGGCTCGTCTTCATCTGGAATCACAAAGCTTTCTTGCAAGGGCCAAGCGTTTGGATGTCTGTTGACTGGTTGAAACTGCTGATGGATCTGATTATTGAGAGGCTTCCTTCGAAATCCAGACAACAATCCCCCAAAAATATCGGCCACAGATGAGCCGCTGTTGACGAAAAGCCTCCCGAGCGAACCAAAGAAGCCTTCCTCCAGTTTCTCTGGTTCATCTTCACTTGGAATCAAGGAGGGCCTCACTGACTTGAGAGGTCTTTGGTATGGGGCAACTGGTGCAGCTTTCATCATTTGACGACTTCTTACATCCTGATCCTACCACCAAAGAAAAAGAGATAAGATTTGAATATGACAGGAGGCTTTAAGAGTCCATTTCATTTTCATCCAACTGAAGATCTCCAATAAAATCTTCATCTGTTAACATAACCCAAGTGGTCTCTAATAGGATTATCTGGATAGTCTACATTTCGACTCAATTTCGATCCTCTCAAGTGAATTTTCTTTAATACGAAACACATATACGTACAATTTTCCTATGATAGCAGTGAAGCTACTGTGAGATAATAACAGTAACAAGAGTCCAATTCCGAGAAGCTCTGACAAAATTATAACTCGACTTACAAAATCACGACCCACTGGCATCCCTGAGGGCAGCATGGAGATGTTCATAACAATGTAGGTATATTTGAGACAACATAATTATTTATTTGAAATGAGATAATATATGAATTTTGTGAAAGAACTACCTTCGGTGAAGAAAACATTGATTGCACTCTACGTTGGAGCAGAGCAAGCAGATAACCGAAAAAACCGGCAGCAACCAACAATACTACCCCTGCAGATATAGATTGTACACGTTCCATGTCACCATAAGAAGAAATAGCAGAGATGAAGAGTTTATTTGCTAAGAATGATAAATGAAAATAGGAGGAGTGATGGGTTTTTCATTCTACCCAAGTTGAGACTATCGGCATATTGGGTATTGCAGTCATCATAGTTGAGTTCAATCTCTCGAATTGCCTTGTTTCCTCTGTCTATAACCAAAAGAGAGCAGCTACTTCCTACATAAACGACGTCGAAATCATTTGAGAACTTTGCATCTTCACTTGGACCGTCAATATGACCACTCCCTTGGTTCCATCTTCCACCAGCAATAGTTGTAACCCCTGCAGTTAATAAAGATTAGCTCACATATATAAGAGTTTTTACCCTATGATAATCAACATTGCTAGAAGTTCCATGTGCTTAGACATTGTAAAAGTTAAGATACGTTCATAACTAAGATGTGCTAAATATAAAGCAAACCATTACAAGGAAAGGAAGACAAGTAGTTAACAATCTGGATCCTACTACAAATCGAATTGAATGCTGAATTTCGGGTGCTTGGGAGAGGGAATCTTCAGATTATTTGTAGATATACCTGTGTCACTAATCTTTCTGATAGCCATATTCATTGTATCTGCAATGTATATGTTTCCCCTTTCATCCAAAGTAAGTCCTTTTGGATGATTCATTCTCGCTTCTCTTGGATGACCATCGACATGTCCAGAGTATCCGTCTGCAGATCCTGAAACCAGTTTTGGTCTGCTAACTGCAAATTGTCCAATGGAGAAGATTGCAGCAAATTCATCAGAAAGCACGGCAATGCATACAGACCCTTTCGCAAAACAAACTACAAAGTATTATTCAGATAATGACTGATGAATGCCACAACTCTTGGTAAATGGCCTTCTTTTTTTAGCCTACAGAAGCTGGTGTTATTTCTTCCTTGATTATGAATGAGTTAAATGTTAATTTCTGGGGAAAAAGATTTAAGAGTACTTCCTAACCATACAAACATTGGAATGTGCCTTCCTAAGGAAGCGCAAAAGCATCTCATTTGGATACAAAAACTTTTACCACAGAAGTACATAAAAAGCTCAAGGGATTTGGTATAAAAATACAGCAATGAAAGAAATAAAGGACCAAAACTGCTACCATCTAGAAAGTTCCAACTCGGAAGTGACAAGACGAGATAGAACTAAGAAAAGTACATTATACTCCAAAAAGTGGAGCCTTCTTCAAAACCAAAGTACAATGTTTAAAATAATCAAGAGCTCAAGAAAGTAAAAACTCAGAGAGGAAAATTAGTACTCCTGCAAATACTTAACCAAGACACCAAGCTTCCATTTGAAACTTGCAATCAAGGATGCCAAGAAAAGAAAATAAATAAGCAGCTCAATCTTCATCATGTGGCATGAAAATGTTAACCCAAAAAGTTGCTTACATCGAGACAATGGCATTGAGATCTTATAGATGTTACTGTTTTCAGCATCTAAAATCAGAAGCTCCCCACTAGGCGACACCTCAACTGAATATGGATCGATTCCCAGCTTACTGCCATCGAACACCGTCTCAACTGTATATCCACTCTCGAATTTCATCATCGAACGGCTAGAAACAGCTGAGAAGATTGAGCAAAAAACCCAGTTAAAAACTTTCATTTCCCTATGCAAAAATGGAAGAATGCAAGGCAGCAAAAAAAAGATCCATACCAGTTTTGGCACTGGATTTCATCGACCACAACTTCTTCACAAGAGAAGAAACCACATTCGAAACAACCCCTCGAACAATTTCTGCTCAAAAAGTGGAAATGCCGTAAGCTGAGTGAGCCATAGACATCATTTAAAGGGCAAAAAACAAAAAATCATAAGATTAACAACATGGGTTCGTTCTCATTCTTATTCATTTTCTTCATAATCATCATCTGATATACTTACTTCCGGGAGGCGTAGCAGAAGCAGAAGAAACCCCACCAAAAAGAAGAAGAAAAACGAGAGCAAAAGCGACCCAAATCCTGGCCATTGTCGAAAATGAGGAAGATTGAGCAAAACCCTCAAAAACTTAAGAGATTGAAGCTACACATTTTGAGGAACGCTCGAGTAAAGACCCAAAATAAAGTTGACCGCTTTTCCCCTCTACATATCAACCATGTGGTACCCTTTTCTCAGAAGGAATGACAGTGAAAGAGACAAAGAAGGTTTAGTGGTTTTAGAAGATGCAATTGAAGAGAGAGAGCTGTCCAAAGAGTAAAAAAAGAGAAAGGTAAAGCCAAAAACCAAAAGAAAACCAAAGCGGAAAGAGAACTGAAGAGACTGTAGAATGAGGCCAGCCAGCCAGCCAGCCACCAGGGCAAGGCAATGGAAGTAGTGAGAAAGAGAGGCGAATCACATTCCCTGGTTTTAGTGCTTTTGTTTTGTCCCCAAGCCATCGCTAATTCATTCAAAATAACTTCATTTATTACAAGTTTAAGAATTTTGAACATAATTAATCATTAGTAACGCTTAACTATTCTAGCCAATTTTGGAGTCATTGAATGGGTTTTTTTTTTTTGTTCAACAAATGTGGAGTAGAGGTTCTGAGGTTTGACTTTAAAAGAATAAAATAGTACCTTAATTGCGAAGCTATATTCCTGATAATTGAATGGTTAAATCATTTTAAAATGGTGTAGTTTTGAATTTCTCATCTTGTATTTGCAATGCAATATTTTAAAGAAAAACTATATTAATTTGAGATTATGAGAATTAAATGATCAAATGTAATAATATGCAATAAAAATTTGTGCCAACTCAAACATGGCTAACTAGTTATGAGGCATATATTTCCAACCAAGAGGTTAGATGTTCGAATTCATCAACCCACATGTTGTTGGGCTAAAAAAAATTATAAAAAAATTGTGATAACAAAATAAAATTTAATATAATAAATTTTAAAACTTACCATTTTTTCTTTATTAATAAAAAAAATAGTATACTAGTTTTTTTATTTTTACAAAAAATAATTAGAATATCATTTTGAAAATAGGAAATTTTATATTTTTGTCCTTGTATTTAGTTCACAAAACACCTTATATTTCTATGAAGATGATCTTAGTTAGTGTCATATAAGAATCATCTTAATGAGAAAAAAAAAAGGATTTGTCTTTTAGTATCTTTTAAAACATCTCAAAGCACAAACTAATAATATCCATACTTAAAATAAATACATGAACAATAAGTATTTTATTTACCTTTTTTAATACTAAAAATTAAGAATAATTTCTACAAAATAAGAAATCATAGTGAATCTACCCTTTTGGCCACAGTGAAAAGAGGGTAGAAGACTGCATAAAGAGATAAGTTATGATGGTAAGAGGGGAATCACATTCCCTATGCTTTTGTCCCAAAACACATAAAACTTCAAAACCAAGTTTCTGTAAACATCAAAGGTTTAATTGAGCAGTCATTGAAGCTTTACTATACTCTTTATTGCCAAAGTTTTCAAAATTGTGGAGATTCAACATCAACTTCAAAGGATCCAATGAAAAATTTGATTAGATCGACCCAAATCATATGGGGTGTGATATGAAATTGTGTTTGATCGAGCTATAAACTTGCTTGGATTTGTGGGTTCAAATAAATTGAATCTTCGTAGGTTGGATTAGTTCATAGATTACTCTAGAGTTTATTTGGATGGATTGAAATGACTTAAACATATTTTTAATTATTGAGGATCCCACATCTGAAATATGAAGAGTGACCTCACAATTTATAAGATATATGGGTTACTCCTCCCATTACCAATTGGTTTTGAGATGGAACCCCATGTAATCTTAATATGGTATCAGAGCCCATATTAACCCAAACGGGTATTCGGCCTCATGTAATCTTGATATTAATTCAAAATTTTCTCTTTTACTTGTGATAATATTTTGTTTTGTTGAATAAGCAAATTTTGACACTGAGCTACTGATCTTACCCTCTAATTAGGATCAAGAAAGGTCTAGAAATAATTTTAAATTCTGTTGAATTCTTTATCTTATTTTGGACGGAAAAGTTTTGAAATGAATGTAATTGATTCTTTTTTTGTTAGATGTTGGCTAGAAATGAAAGAAAATAAAAAATATGAGAAGGTTTAAAGTAAGAATTTACTTCAAAATTTTAGAAAATCTTGCAAAATCGAATCATGTTGAGCTGATTTTTTTTTAATGATTTGAAATTATTATATATTATGTGATAACACACCTCGAAATTCATTTGAGATTCGTTCAAATTTGAAATCATTCAATTTTCTTTTTTTTATTATTAATTGAGGCCTTGTTTAATAACTATGTCGTTTTTAATTTTCTATTTTTTGAAATTTATGTTCTTTTTCTCACAATTTCTTTACAATGGTTTTTACCTTTCTTAAAAAAAATATTTGAATTTTTAGTCAAATTCTAAAAACAAAAACAAATTTTTAAAAATTGTTATTTTTTTTCAATTTCAAAACTTGACTTGAAGTTCGAAAACATTTATAGAAAGTAGGTAATAAAACAAAAAAATTCTTATAAGCTTAATTTTCAAAAACTAAATAATTTCCAAACACAACAAAGCCTTCATGTTTGACCAAAGTAAATATATGGTTTCAAAAAACACAATTCCACAATTTCTTCAACAAAATTTTAAATAAATGACTTGAACAACTCAATTCAAATATTTGATCATTAGATCAGGTCGAGTTTATCATCTAACTAATATTACTCTAATAAAAAGTTTGCAACTCGAATTATTCAATTAAATCTTAAAATTAAATAATAATAATAATAAGCCAACAGAGGACCAATGGATACCTCTAATGCGTATTAGCGAGTATATAAGACTGAATTTTTTGATGGTAATCTTTTGATTTATTGTCCCTCAGCCCATCACGTGCTTTTCCATTTCAGATCTCAAGTATTATGTGTGGAATAATATTAATAATGTTTCTCTCTCTCTCAAAGAATGTTTTCTTTGAATCTCTTAATTAATCTTTAGTGGTCAATTTGAACTTTCAAACTTTAATCTTTAATTATACAGTTTGTTGTTTCAACATTAAGTTTGTTTAACCAAAGTATGTATTTTTTTTATATATACATTCTCGTGGACCATCCATTTAACTATTGGGTTTGGTGAAGCCATGATCCATTGCTTTAAATACCCATCAAAATTCATGTTTTATATTTTATGTTTTATTTTAATTTTTTTTATTTAGTAATTTTCAAGATTTCTAAAAGCAATGTAATTGACTTTATGTCAATTATTGATTTCTATTAAAAAATATCTATATGATAAATTGTGGAAATGGTTTAAATAGATATTTTTGAGGTTAAATTATAAGTTTAGTCTATGAATTTTCATATTTGTGTCAAATATGTATTTGAACTTCAAAAAATATCTAATAGGTTTTTAACTTTCAATTTTATGTCTAATGAGTCTCTGAACTTTAAAAAATGTATAATAAGTTCCTAAACTTTCAAATTTATGTGTAATAAGTTTCTAAGTTTTTAATTTTATATCTAATAGATTCATTAATTTAAAAAGATGTTGAATATGCCACACATAATAATTGAAATTTTAATGTCCTATTAGACACAAAATTCAATTTTATCTCTAATAGAATCATTAATTTTAAAAAATGTTGAATGTAATAGGAACCTATTAGACAAAAAATTGGAAGTTTATGGACGGATATGACATTTTTAAAGTTTAGGGACTTATTAGACATAATTAAAATTGTAGTGACCTATTATATACTTTTTAAAGTTCAATGACTTATTAAACACAAACATAAAAGTTCAAGGATTAAAATTGAAATTTAACCTACTTTGAACTAGTTAAAATTAAAATATAGTTTTTTTTTTTTGAAAAATAAAATTAAAATATAGTTAGGGTTGGTACAACAATTTGTAACAATATTCTATTGAAAATAAAATTCAGTTCATCATGATTTGTAATGGGTGAGTAATCAAAACTTGCTATAGGTAAATCAACAATTGATTTATATGCTACAGTACTTTTTTTTTAATAATTACTTTATTCTATTTTTGTAAACTTGCCCAAATTATAAATTTTGTCCTTAATTGTATATAAGTTTTCAATTCTACTTACAACTTCAAACATTTTGATTGCTTTGAAATTATCCTTGGTTAAAGAATTTGACAAAAACATGAAGTAACTTCTGTATACATGTTTCAATTTAACTCTAAACTACATATTAAATCTAATTTTGCTCCCAAGTGAAGTTGCAAATTTTTCCTTACACTATACATGAGTTTTCAAGTCATACTTGAACTATAAATTATTGTTTAAAATGAAGGGTAATATTGAAATGATTAAACAGCTAAAAAGATATATGTAAGGACAAAATTGAAAAAAAAAAGTTATATTCTAGGGGCAAAAGCTACAACTTAGCCATTCATCATTGTTTTCACATTGAGCCCTAAGCCCCCCACACATTTAATTAAGATTGCAAATGGCACAAATTAGTGAATACAAAAACTACACTCACAACTTGGAAATTTTTTAAACATAATAAACCATACCAACCTCAAGAGTAGAAGCATAAGGAATACTCAAAGCATAAGATGGCCCTCTTGAATTTTTCCTCAAGAAATCATATCCATAATTAATCACAAGCTTCTTCATCCAACCTGATCCTTTCTTTGCCTTCACATATGAATGTCCCATTATGAATGCTATTCCTGCCTCCCTTGCTTCCATCAATTCTTGCAACTCTCCTCTCGTATCGATATCCATTTTCGGACTCTCGGGTAGAACGAACCTTACTCTTTTTCTCAACCTCTCTGACCTTATCTCCGAAGTGCCAATAATTGGTGAAGAGTATGTTTCGTTTTCACACATTCGTATACCATCTAGTTGAGTTGATGAAGTTCCAATCACTGTCATTCTTTCGTTGTCGTCCAAGTCTTCGTGTCTAAAAGTGTTGCATTCTATTCTCTCGGATCGTATGAATTCTGCAATGCTGCAGGCAAGATCTCTCTCGAACTCCAAGTCGTCCTTGTGCACGTCACGGTAGCCATATCGTACGATGCAACGGTAGAGTCGATACTCCTTTGGCCCAACTCTTCCAACTAAAAATCTTTCCTCAGGCCTCACATGAGGCATTGTGACAGATTTGATGCAGAGGAAGACTAGAATTTGGTGAAAGGCTGGAAGGTTGGTGACAAAATGAGAGAAAATGGCAGGGATCCCGGAAACGAGTTCGGTATGTACAAGGCCGATCCCCCGAACCCGAACGATCCCGATTTTGGGTCCTATACTGAGGAGCCAATTTATAGGGACTTTGTTTTCAACATCAGCCTCATATTTCTTTAGAGTGCCATAGTGCCAAACATACATAACCACAAGGAAGGTCAGTGAAAGTGCAATAGGAACCCAAGCCCCTTCAAAGAATTTAATTAAAGATGCAGAGAAGTAGAGAGCTTCTATGGAGCCAAAGAAGAATAAGAAGGCTATGGCCAGCCAGACACTTTTACGCCAACATAACACGATAACAAGTGACATTAGACAGGTCGAGACGAGCATAACGGTAATAACCGCCAACCCTGAATGATAAAAAAACAGACCAAATGCATCGTTAAGTTCGAAAAACAGATAAAAGTATAAGCAAAAACCTGATGTTAACAAACTGATCGATGAACAAATACCTGCTGCATTGCCCAAGCGTTTTGTGTCTCTAAACCCAATGGTAACAGCCAAACATAATATCATTAGTATCCAATTGATCAGGGGAATGTAAATCTGGCCATGTATTTTCGAAGACGTATGAATGATCTTTACCCTAGGAAAACAACCCAAAGCAGAACATTGTTTGATGATCGAAAACGTGCCAGTGATGATTGCTTGACTGCCCACCACTGCTGCAAGTATTGCTATTGCAAGAACTGGCCATCTTACTTTCTCTGCAAAAAAACACAGGCAGCACTTTACATTACTTCATACAGGTCTATTTGATTCTCCAAAAGAGAAAGTTAGTATTATAACCAACCTACCAGGAACAGAAACGTAGAATCCGATTCGATAATCGTTGTCGAGATTGTGATGCTTAGAAAGATAAGCAGCTTGTCCCATATATGCAAGAACTAAGGATGGATAGACCGCAAAAGTGAAAGCAAGCTGCAGCATTGTGACTTACTGTTACGAAAACATTCGAGTAAAATGGTAAACATTGTTTTTACATTCGGATCGCATTCGGTAAAACTTGTGCTTATGACCTCAAGAACTTAAAGAGGATGGTTTTGCTTCAGATTAGTACCTTGATAGAAAACTGTGAGAAGTGTCCAAGGTCAGCAAACATAGCTTCTGAGCCTGAAAATCAGAATAGAGCATATCAGAAACAAAGTGAACAGATGTAAGGAATCGATTGCGGTTAGATCTAACGTCCTCATACCTGTTATACACAAGAGGATTCCTCCCAACGCCATCCAACCTTGCTTTTTTGTTTTTTTCAAGAACTTATACATGTAGTATGGGGAGAGTGCTTTGTAAACCAGGGGATTCCAGTAGAAGATATTGTACAAACCAATGGCACTGATGCATAGAAGCCATACAATTACAACTGGAGCAAACAGGAACCCGACCTGATGCGTTCCATAATGTTGCAATGCGAATAAGAATACCAATATGCCACACGCGAGAGGGACTTCGATATCTGCAAGAGAACAGAACATTCTTCCAAATTAAACACCGAAAAAAGTTACTTAAAAGTATATGCTACTACGAGATAAGATGAGAGAACAAAATCACAAAGTAATGAGAATAGGAATTTTATTTCATATGATCAAAATCTTGCCTTCTTTTGTGCAATGTTAATGAGCATTCAGAGTTGCTGCCAAATAGTACAACAAAAGCAGAGACTAGCAGACTCCACCAAACCATTGTACAAATTTGATCATCTTATTCAAGATTATATCTAATCAAATCAGCAATTCTACACATTGACTTCCTAGCATTTGAGAAGATATTGTAATCTATAATTTTAACCTCACAACAAAAAGAACATAACAAGCTAGGTGTCAACTTGACTTCGAAAGAGAAAACAAGGAAGTATTTCCTAAAGAAACACTCCCAAGGACCAAGTATAAACATGTTTTTTTCACATTGTCGTGTATGTGCGTAACGAATGCCATGTTCCGATACTACTCCATAATTTACATGTTGTCTAGATGCCAGAGAAAATCTCTAGAGATGTTGATACAATGATAATACAAAAACTGATGCAGATCAATTGACCTCCATTGGAAACACTAGATGCAGATCCATCAAGGTATTGCGAAATTCATGGATGAACACAAAAAGAAACTTACACTGGTGATGTTCCTTAGCCATGGATAACTCAACCCCTGACACAGCTGAAAATACTGCAACATATGAACAAAAAACACAAACCAGTCAAACAAAAATCAATCTCCCAACTTAAAAACCAAAACATTCTTAAACCTTAAAAAAAACATCAAAACCAAATCAGCCACCTGAAATTGCTGGTGTGAGAACTCCATCTCCAATAACCATGCAAGTCCCAATCAAGGCAAGAACAAGCAACATTCTTTGCAAAACTTTACACTTCTCCAAAGTTGATTTCAGACAAGAACTAAAACTAAAATTACTAGTGGATTCAGGTCTATCTCTTGTATAAGCAGAAAGCTCCTCATCTGCAAGCTGGTGATTTGGAAGGGAGCTAAGCCTGGCATGGCGGCAGAGCAGTGAATACAGAGCAAAAGTTCCCCCTTCGCCATTATCATCAGCTCTAAGAACTATGAACACATATTTAAGTAAAGGGATAAGTGTCAAAGTCCAAAACACAAAGCAAAGAACCCCATAAACCTCCTCATTCGTCTCAGAGTGCTGAATGTTTTCTGCAAACGTGCTTTTGTACACATACAGAGGAGAAGTGCTCAAATCCCCATAAACAACCCCCAAACTCTGATAAGCCAAAGTGAAAACTGTTCTCCATGAATCTCTCTGCAACAAAAAAGCCAAAAAGGTGAGATTTTTGTGACAGCTCGAGAACCAACTGTTGAAATAACAGATGAAAATACCTTTTCAGGATGACCCCAGAACAAACTCGGATCCATTAAGGCTAATTCAGAAGAAAAAAGGCACAAACTTGAAGCAAAGAAAGCTTTCTGTTCAGTTGCATGAAGGAAAACTGCAAGAGAAAATGCAGACAAGGCAAAGAACAATGAACAAAACAGAATGAGCTCTGTTGGGTTTTTGTTGGAATTGAAGCTGTAGCAAGAAATAGAACAAACAGAAGAGAAGAGGGTGGGATTTTGGATTCAATTTCTTCTCAGAATCTGACATTATTTGTTAGTTGTTCATGTTTGATGACAAGATATATATAGAGAAAAAAAGGAATAATGATCTTTGAAATGGATCAAAGTGAGAAACGTGGGTTCTGTATCAACTAACATGTAGTGTGATTGAAAATTTTAAAATTCCTTTGCAATGAAAGCAATGGAACAACGAAAAGAAAAGTTTGAAAGCAATGGTTCTTTAGATAAACGGTGGCTTTTTGTGAGTACTTATTATGTGGTTTGATTAGTTGAGCTTGTCTCGGGGCTTTTTAATGAATGAAGTATTATTGTTTGTTGGAATTTACAATCCATTTTGTTTCTCAGTTACTTGCAATAACTAAGCTTGGAAAAAAGGAAAATTTTTAAACATGGGGGAATCCTTTTTTGTTAGAACAAATTGATTGTACAAGTAAAACGTGCTCACGTGTTTAATACTAAGTTATCAATTGTAACACCATCATGTTCTTTGTTTGTTTTTAATTTCTTTCAGTTTCTTGTTTGTTTGAAAAGTAGGATATAAATACATTGGATCATCCTTTCTTTTGTTTGTTTTTTTTTTTTAAATTATATTGTGAAACTGAAATTATAAATACACTATCATGTTCTTTGTTTGTTTTTTTTTTGTTATTTGAGTTCTAATTATTTTTTTCTAACTAAAATTCACTTTCAATTTAAATGTGGTTTAATATATGGATTTTTGTCCGTCTAACATGATGTGACAAAAGAAAGTGGACAACTAAATAAAATAAAGTTGTCAACCTGAGCATAGCTCAACTAATTTATGCATATATTATCGACTAAGATGTTAGAAGTTCGAATCTCTCAACCTCAAATGTTGTTGAACTAAAAAAACCATATCAAATTCATAGATTCATTTTACCCAATTGTCCACTTCATTCTATTCATTGAAATTCAACTAAAGATATTATCCAAAGAAAAATTAATAAAAACTGTTAACAAAAAGAAAAGAAGAAATACACGTAGCTACTAGTACGATAAGGTTTATTTCTTTTTCAAAGAAAGAAGGAAAAAAGTCAACTTTAATTGGTTGACCATTTAAGAGAAAAGGAGACCAAATAGCAAAACTCAATAATTTCAAAGGATTGACAAGGGTAGATGTAGAAGTGGAATAGGGAAGAAAATGATGGTATTAAAGAAGAATAGTGGCTACTTATTAGGATATATACAAATTAACAATCAAAATGTCGTAAAGTCAAGCAGTTGTTTCATGATATTACTCGAGAGGCTGATCCGAACACTCTTGAATGTATGTATATATATATATATATATATATATATATATTGAAAAAAAAAAAGGGAAAATGGTGGAGTGTCAAAACACTATTTGGGTGTCATGGAAAATTATGAGAAGCACATGTGACGTTTAATAAATTATGGGGGTGCGAAGAGGGGGCCACAACACACATCTTTTTGGTACTATTGGACATTGCCATTGGTTGGTTGCAATATGCGCATTCTAATCCCTGTTGCCCAACCGTGTGTGCTTCATTTCAAACCTCAAAAACACACTCATCAATATTATTTTATTTTTACATATCATATCATCAATTATCTAACTCATTGTTTCCAATTAAATTTCTCTTTTTTTTTTTCCTATTCTTTTTTGTTATTATTGTATTTTCCATTTTGGTTTTTTAAATTTTTTTATGATATATCTAAATAATTATTGGATTAGTACAACAAATCTTTCTCTATGTTTATAATTATATATGGTTTTATCTATTTTGTGATATAAGTTTGGAAAGATGTTATTACTTGTATACTTAAGATCTTTTCAATTTCGTCAACTTAAACATAGTTCAACTGGTAGGGGCATAGACTTTTGATTAAGAGATTAGAGGTTTGAATCTCTCTACACTCACTTATTGTTGAACTCTAAAAAATAATTTTTTTTTTTCAATTTCTAATTGATTTGGGTCTTATGGTTGCACTTTCCATGGGAGAGAGAAAGATAGATAAATTAAGAGATGAAAAGAAAAATTAAAGAGAGATATGTAAAAGAAATAAAATAAATTAGAGGGAAGAAAAGAAAAAGTTAAAAGAGAAAAATGTAAATTGGAGTGAGAATATGTTAAAAAGAGAAAATATATAGAAGCTCGTGAGATAAAGATGTTAGAAAAAGATGGGCTATTGATAAGGTCTATATGTAGACTCTCAAGAAGGGTTTTTTTTCCCTCTCTTTTTTATTTTTTATTTTTTGAAACTATTCTATAATTAAAATTATCTTTTTTGAGACATTGAAAATTGAATTGAGTTGGCACATGTAAGGTTGGCTTAAATAACCATGTGCAAACAACCTTAGTTCAGTGTTTAAGGCACATATATTTTTCTTAAGATTGAAAATTTGATCTGATCAATTTTTTTTTGAGAGATCTCAGTCTGTTGAGTTTAAAAAATCCAATATTTTAAATATAGTAAACTAAAAGCTTTTTTAAAAAATTAATAATTATCAAATGACACCTTAAAAAATTGATAAGCAATTGATTTTAATTTTTTGTTTTTGAAAATTAAATTTATAAACACTATTTTTACATATGCGTTACTTTGTTTTGTTATCTATTCTTTACATATTTTTTTTTCAAAATTCCAATCAAGTTTTAAAAACTCAAAAAAATACTTATGAAAAATTATTGTAGAAAAATTGTGAGAAAATAAGCATAATTTTTAAAAATAAAAAATCAAATAGTTATCAAACGGAGTCCAAATTACTCCGTTCAAATTTTTCTCTATGTATTATTATTAGTTTTTTCTCACCAAGTACACATAGCTTTATATAATAATGAATCTTTCAATTTTTTTTTAGACAATAAGAAAGAATCTTTCATTTCATCTACCTAATTTTATATCTTTGGTAATGATTCATACATCCATTAATTCAAATCTGATTCATTTAACAGTAAAGAGCAATATAATTATATGCACTAAAATAATTATAAAAAAATTGCGCAAAGTGGTAAAAAAAAAATCAGCAATGGAGCCACTTAATAGCACTGTTTAATAAGAAATAATGTTAGCATTAGGTCAATTCCATAATAGCTAGAAATAAAGATAAATAAACAAAATTTAATTTTATGTTGATATATATTCAAATATGAAATAACTGCAAAACAAAATTATATACTGATGTGAATATAATTATCAATATCGATTATGAAAGTCACGTAAATTCATAAAATTCATTTGAATTAATAAAAAAAAAAAAAAAACATTTCTAAGTTATAACTTATCATCGTTATTACTTAAATTTTAATGGTCAATATCTTGTCTATATTCTTATATATGTGCGTGCTAAAAATAATATAATATCGTTTTTGTATTGTGTTAATTAATAAAAACAATAATTGAAATAGCACAGTAGAGACAACCATTTGATTTTTTTTTAAAAAAAAAAAATCAACAATATGAGGTATAAAGATTCAAAATTTTGACCTCCTAATCAAAATTGTGATATTTTAACTAGTTGAACTATGCTCTGGTTGATACGTTCGAAATTGATTTGATATTGCCAAATTTGTTAATTTCTTTTACCTGCCCAATGTAGTAATATATTTCGATTTTTTATTTTGAGAAAAATTCAAAGTAGTTGTAGATTTCAACTTGATAGGCTCATGAAGATGAGGAAAACAAAATTGACGAGGATTTTCCATTTGGAATTGCTCATAACATTTTTCAATTAAAAAAATTTATATATATGAAAAGTGTTACGGTAATTTCTACAACATTAGATGGTTGGTTCATGGTTTCAACTTTCAAGAAATACTCATCACAATCATATAATGACGTTATGTGATAGTGTCGACCAACCACTAACAATATTGTTACGCGCTATATTAATTATAATAAAATTTATGTGCATAAGAGTCAATTATACTACATTACACTAAATAACATTCATTATAGCTTTTTCTTTTTCTTTCTTTTCACTTTCCTAGTATTTTACAAAATTTGAGTTGACATGTAATATATAATATACATTACTCTTATTTTCTTTTACACCATAACCATGTCTCCACAATAAGGACAACATCATGTTGGTTAGCTTTTGTACTTGAGGATGTGAAATCAATGGGCATATATTATATCATCTAAAATTCTACGCGTTAAGGATATAAAACCAATATATATAGTTATTGTCATATGCTAACTTCAGGTATCGACAATACAAAATTATATTCTTACCACTTGTCGGTCGTATACCACATTATAAAATGATCTCAAATTTCAAAATATTTTCCAAAAATACCCCCTTTTTGTTTTCTCAAAACACTTTTTTGTGATTTTACAAAGCTAGAAAAAAGAGAAAGATGCCATTGTTGAAATGAAGTGAAGATGGAAGAGTTAAGGAAGTGGCACTCTGTCACAACAACTCACATCAACACTTTTGCTGTTACCCTCCACTACCAAAACCACTATTCACTGTTTAGCCTCTCAATTCTTTTGCCTGTTTCCTTGGCTTTGGAGCTATTGGGAATCTAAAATTTAAAGATAATGCAAGGACTATGAACTGATGAGTTCAAGGTTGGAATCTAGCCACCATGGCCATGAAGTTATTTCTTTTCAGCTAGTTTATTTTGTCATCTTTCTATAGCAACCCTCATTTAATTTGCAGCAAACATGACCCTTTTATTTAATGTATTTCCTGTTTGATTAGTCAAGGTGGGGAGAGGAACAAACTAGCATTTGTCTTTGCTCTTGTGAAAAAAAAAGATTAGGGTTCATTAACATAGAAACAACAATCATATAACTTAAGAGGGATTGATCTATTCAAATACAATGAATTCAATGATGTTGTTCTTTGAGATCTCTTGTATTTGAAGGTTTTTAAGCTATTATTAATTTCCAGGACATAGCACATGTGTTCTTTCTTTTTGCTCAAAGAAATATAATAGAACGACGGTGTGACAGAAAAACTAAAGAAAAAAGATTTAGAGAAGATGAATGCACGAGAAAAGCATAGGAGTTGATATATGTGGAAAAGAAATGAGTTCTTAGAAGAAATTTGGTTTTGTGTGGTAACTCTTGTGTCTTTGGGATTATATTTGGAATGGTTGGAGCTAAGTGAAGTAAGTGAATTGATTTTTACAAGGAAAATATATACCTTTGGAAAAGGATATTGATCCACATGTGTGCAAATCAAACTCCATACTTATATTAGTTCAATTAGTCACACCAAAGTCTAGAAATATCTATGAATTGAGTTAACACGTGAATTTGATGCTTTAAAAGGTGGGTCGAGTTTGATATGACTTGAGCATATAGATAATCATGAGATGTTTGAATAAAATAATTTGATAGATCCAAGCTTGATACTAGGCTCTATAAGAAGTTGATTTAGTAGGCAACCGAATATACACAACGTGATCTTACACAACCCTTGAACTCATGATCCGATAAAACTCACAACTTAGCATGACCCACTAATAGGTGAATTTTACTTGTAATGATTATGAGAGGTTGGAAATCTAGCATAATTTGAAATAAATTTGATAAAATTAGTAAATAATAAAATAATTGTAAATATAACAAGCAGTAGAAGTCACATTAAAATCGACCAAAGAGAATAATATGACAACTTTAAGGTTAAATTATCAAAAATACCCCTGAACTATGGGATTGGTTTCAATTATACCCCTGAACTTTGAAAAGTTTCATTTTAACCATTGAATTTTGAAGTTTGTTTCAAAACAACCCTTGAAGGTTTTTTTTTGTTAAATTCATGGACGGAAAATGATGTTTTTGCATTTATATTGTTGCTCATGTGAACATATTTTAACATATACGTTGAAAAAAAAATCAAAACATATGCAAAAACGTCATTTTTCATCCATAAATTTAACGGAAAAGCCTTCCAGGGTTGTTTTGAAACAAACTTCAAAGTTCAATGGTTAAAATAAAACTTTTCAAAGTTCAGGGGTATAATTGAAACCAACCCCATAGTTCAGGGGTATTTTTGATAATTTAACCCAACTTTAATCACTCAAAAAAGAATAAAAAATTAGACAAAAAAGTCAATAAAAATATGAAATCCAAAGATAATGAAAATTAATCAAGCATTTGCCTAGGATAACCAAAACCCAAAATTTTAAACTAAAATGAAACAAAGAAAAAAAGATTTTTTAGAAAAAAGATAGTTAATTGACTTAAATTTATACAATAAACTTGAGTGAAGCTGAAGTACGTCATAGAGCCAATATAATTTTTTTTTTTGAAGAGGAAAATAAAATAAAATTTAAACTACTCTTTGAACTGCTGTGTAAAAAACAAAAGTATTATTATTTCAATTCATTGAACAAGTTGGGTTAGTTAGATTTAAGGTATTTTTGGACCAACCGAAATTTCAGGTTGATGGGCCTCCAGGGCCCAAAAGACTCAAATTTATGCCTTAGACCCGACCCAATCCTCATATGAATGGGTCGGGTTGCGTCATTTCATTGGTTTGCTGAAAATATATTTAAAAATAAAAATGGTAAAATTGACATTCAACATCTAAGGTCCCGTTTGGTTCGTGATATGAAAATATAAATTTGAAAATAAGGGATTTAGTGAAAATAAATTTGTATTTCATATTTTTAGATATGTGTTTAATAGCAGATTTAGAATTTACATTTCAATTTAAATAATTATTCAAAATATTTTTGATAATATATTTATAGATCATGAAACTAGTTGTAGTTACTAACTAAATACTATGTTAAATATAAATTATTATTAATTAATTTATGAACATGTTTTTTTTTACAAATTTTTTATAATTATTATTTTACAATATCATATAATTTATAATTTATAATATATTATATTGAACATATTTTTATTTAACAAAAAAAAATTGAATTTATAATATAAAATACTATATTTATTAAGGTTTTTATCTTTTTAAAATTTAAAATTCAAAATATAGATATAATGAAAATATAAAAAATGTTGCTTTCAAAATTTCCACTGGTTGGATCACAGAATGCGAAAACAATTATAGAAAACACATTTGGCTGAGCTCAATGAATCTGAAAACTTACCTTAGTGAATCTGAAAACTTACCGTAACTAATTTTTCTTCTTACAACCATCCCATCTCCTTGTAAAATTGATCAAAAACATCTTTTATTTCTAGACATCTTATATCTAAAATGTCATATTTGTATTCCTGATGGAGTTAATATTAAGAATGGGGAAGCAATTTTGGATCTTAAGCACTCTAATTTGATCAATTTTATCAAACATAAAACATGCTCAAAACTGGAAAAACAGAGAATAAGAACACAAACCTTTGTAGCTCAATATTCTCTTAATCCGTGGGCTTTCTTTGAACACAAACGAGTTGTGGACCTCCTCTAGAGTATTCCCTACTATCCTCAGGCCTTGGAACAAATTGTGGGATCTTTGATTGAGAGAATTTGGGAGAAGAATGATTAAAGGTCTGAAACAAATAGCTAGAGAATTTTCTTCAAAAATCTCCTTTTTACTAATACTCTCTTTCCCATTGTGTTTCTTCTCTATTTGTAGAAAACCACAAGCTTAGTGAAGAAGCCAATTGAAAGAAGATAAGCTTCAAACAAGAAGCTTAGTGAAGAAGTTATGAATTTGGTCCATATTTCATTTCCAAATGAATTTGAATTATCTTTTAATTTTAATTCAAAATTAATATAAAATTAATTTTAAATTAAAATCAATTTATAATTAATTAAACAATTTAATTAATTTTAAATAAATATTTAATTTAATATCAAATATCAAATTAAATAATTGGACCAATCCCAATTTCTCAAAACGAACATTCGAACATGAATCCCTATTCATGTTTTAAACCGAACCAATATTTAAATCATATTTAAATATTTCCAACACTTCTTTATCATAGTTTAATTCATAATTAAGCTATGATACGTTAAGTATATCGCATATAATTAACTTTTTCTCCCAAATTCGAATTTGAACAATTCAAATTCTTTTCTCTCAAATTGTTACAAGGCATAGTCCGAGCTAGTAAGGAGAACCTAATGGACATACAGATCATGAGCTCCAACGATACGAGATTAACCGGCCAAACTCTTTAGCCTAGCTGTAACGACCCTACTTATAAATTTAGACTTCCTAGGGACGTTACCACGTACATTCTACTATAATTCCAGAAATCTTTAATAAAGACACAAATCGATTCAATAACTTATTAATCAATCAAAAACTTTAGCTCGGGATCCCTTTATTTCAAAACATAAGAATAAATCAAAACATTTAAAATCCATAACAAAAATAATTTGCGGAACTCAACGGTTAAAAAGTCATGAAAAATAAATAAATAAAATGCTAGCCTATAAGAGTTTGCGGAAATAAAACTTTTTCTACGTCACCCATGGCCCCTGCAGCAACTACCAAGTCATTCGCCCATGATGCCCTTGCCTTTACCTGAAAAGAAAAATATTTTTGAAAAGGGTGAGTATTTTACAATACTCAGTAAGTGACCTCACTACCAGATCAGGATATGCATACACACACATAATGAGTTTTCGAAAACCTTTTTCTTTCCTTTAATGGGACCTAACTTCCTTTCATAGCATAAGCATTTTCTTAAAAATTTCCCTTCGGCTTTTAATGTGGACAATTAGACCCAACCTAACATTGCCTTTCACATAGCCTCATAAATTCCTTTACATATAGCCTCGTAAGGCTCCTTTTCATATAACCTTTTTAGGTTCCTTTTCATATAGATGTACATCAATAGTGTTAGGGGGTAATTGCCACAGCCTTCGAAATAACTTTTATCATGAAAACATAATGTATGCATGAGGTCCCAAAGCATTTTAACTTTTTAATTTCATGATGCAACGTAAAGCACAGTTCTCATATCATCATACATCATAAATCATACATGTAAAAACTCATTTTCATACAAACAAGACATTTACCAATTCATCAACATCATGAATAACACATTTATAAGACTTTTATTTTGAAGGTAAAATTTTCTTTTCAGTTTAGTTCCCAATTTGCATTTAAGCATACCGGCGTAAAGTCTCTTACCTGACTTAAATTCCAAAAATGAGCTCACACTTTCTATTTGAAAAAAGAAAACACCTGGCAACCTATAAAAATTTCCAAGGAATCAATACAAAAAAAAAAAAAAAAAAAAAAAAAAAAAAAAAAAAAAAAAAACTAATTTCAGATACCACTTGGGGCCTAGTTTTAACCACTTTAACTTACCCAAAATATCCAGAAAATTATGCAAGGGAATATGTGACTCAGAGCCGCTTTTGTATCTTAACTGCCCAATTCGAAGTAATCCTTGCCAAGTCAGTTACTTAATCCTTGTTGATCTAACCCCAACTAGATCCTATCTCACAATTTGGATCTCACCGCTTGTGTGTAATCTGAAATATGGTCAAATGTTCATTAGTTGGCCACAATTCAGAGCCAAAACTCAGTAAGAAACTTTAACAGAAGCAAAACCCAACTCGTATGGGTATTTTACGAAACAAGTCGAAAACTAATGGGTCATTCTCCAATTACATCCAAAATCAATTACGAAGCCTTAAAGGAAACGAAATTCAACAAATGTTAATGTTGGACAGTGACCAAGTAGCTCAATTTTGTGAATTCGATGTCGAAACGAGTTGGGTAATCTGAAATAATTCAAGAAAAATTAATGGGTGAATCCTAACTTAACATAAATCACAACGAAGGCTGAACGAACACCAAACTCACCTCTACAACTAACTGGAAACCAATCGATGGACGTCGGACGGAGGCTAAAAGCGATGGCATTGTCAAATTGGTCTCACCGGCCTGTTCGCACGAAAACCCACGCCGAACTCAAACTGGAAACCCAGAACGAGGGCATTGTTCACGAGACTCGGTGCCACTGTCTATCCCTTCGTCGACCCGAATAGCAGAGGCGGAAGAAGCCCTTCGCTGGAGCTGCTGCAAGGCCTGAACGACGAAAGAAACAGAGAGAGAGAGAGAGCTCGCTGGAGAAGCACGCTGCGGCTGGAGTCGCTCGTCGCTGGTCGGAGCTGCTGCCGCCGGTTGCAGATTGGGTGAGATGAAGGAAAGGTTAAAGGAGATGGTGGTGAAGGTGGGCTGTTTTCGAAAGTAAGAAAAATGGGAAGAATAGCCGAAAATGGTGGCCTTATCGTGGAGGAGAAAAGAAGAGATGGGGGAGATGATACCTAGGGCTGCGTGCGGCTTGGCCTTAAACTTGGCTTGACTACCCTTTAAATAGAGAGAAAAGAATAGGGCTAGCTCACACTTGGCTTGGTATTGGCTAAAGTTCAAGTAAATAACAAAAATGCCCCAAACTCAATTAATTCCTCTTTTTCCCTCATTTCTTCCCAATTCACCCTCTAATTCTCCAATTTTAATTATGCAAATCTCTAAAATTCAATTTCAACACAACTTTAAACATGAAATTGACCTTACTATAAATTTTAAATTTCAAAATTGAAGCCTTAATTAATACCTGAAAGTGCCAATCGTTACACTAGCTAATCAACATTCGTTAACCACCGGGACACTCCACTAAAGCCCAGTGGCTGCACTCTCCTCACTGTAGATATATTTCTGTCCACTCGATATAACCATGATTAGTAAGTCGATCATTCACAGGTTGTTCGTAATTACAGCTGGGTCAAATAAACCGTTTTACCCCTGTAATTACTTCTTGTTCCTTAAGTCCCACTGATCCTCTAATTAACAATTTGGTTTGTGGTCCAACCAACAAACCGTATCCCTCTCGGGCCAACGAGAGGGTGGGCCCATTGTTCAAAACCCAGAGTCAATACTTAAGGGAACAACCTCTCTACTAAACCCTAAAGCGGGTAGGAGTGAATTCCATCTCGCATGACTATGTTCCCAACTATCTACCTGGTCTTATCCCCAAAATGGGAGGCTTATTGAGTCGGCGATCTCGGGCCACTCTCACCCATGCAAATCTAAGGATAATCCCGAATAAACAGGAGCTCATAGCACTCTCAGGATTAAGATCGAGTTACCTAGGTCATCGTATGAATATAGTCAGTTAAGACAGTAAACGGAGTTATAAAGTCTAAGTGACTATTTCGCGGTCCAGTCTTATGCAAACTCATTGCATAGGACGCCCCCACTTTCATGTCTCCACATGAACGATTCAGGATCACATCGTTAGTACTATACAAAGTGGGCCGCGTCCATAGTGTCTCCAGGATAAGGTACCCAGCCCTATCCCTATACTATAGACTGTTCTGGCTATATCTCGAACTTGATCCACTTTTATGTCATACATAAAGTTCAAGTATACATATTATAGCCAAGGGTACTTAGTTCATTGGATTTGGGTTATAGAATACACAATTCACTTTATTCAATAACTCATTTACTGAATAAACTTCAATAACATCTTTATAGTAAAATAGAATATACATTCAGTTTACAAAACCACGAGTTTTAGGACATAAAACCCAACAATTCCAACCTGAACCGTGTTCGGAATCTATGAATTTGAAAGGATTTCAAATCATAATGGATTTGAAATTATTTTTCGTGTTTGGAATGAATTAAAAAAATTGAATTCAAAATCCAAAAGGATTGAAATCTTGTTTTGATAAAAAAAAAGGCAAAATTATAAAAAAATACCCATGAACTTTGTACTTTGTTTCAAAAATACCCTTGAACTTTCAAAAGTTTCAAAAATACCCTTCAACTTTCAAAAAAAAGTTCAAAAATACCCTTACCGTTAGTTTTGGATGGAAACCGTTAGTATTTTGTTTAAAAAATACCCCTAAACTTTCAAAAGTTTCATTAATACCCTTAAACTTTTTTTAAGCCAATCAGGAGAAAGAAGAAATAGAAGAGAGAAGAAATTAGGTGTAGATAAACAGTTTTGGTCCATACACTAATGGTAAGAACATTTTTTTTAAAACTTTTTTTAAGGTTAAGGGTATTAATGTGAGAGTTCAAAGATGTTCTTAAAATAAAGAACTTACGATTTTTATCCATATATTAACGGAAAGGTTATTTTTGAACTTTTTTTAAAAGTTTAAGGGTATTAATGAAACTTTTGAAAGTTTAGGAGTATTTTTGAAACAAAGTACAAAGTTCAGGGGTATTTTTGAAACAAAGTACTAACGGTTTTCATCCAAAACTAACGGTAAGAGTATTTTTGAATTTTTTTTGAAAGTTCAAGAGTATTTTTGAAACTTTTGAAAGTTCGGAGGTATTTTTGAAACAAAGTACAAAGTTCAGGAGTATTTTTTATAATTTAGCCAAAAAAAAATTCCATTCAAAATGGTTCGAATTTGACAGATTTTAAATTAAAATTTATCACATTTCAATTTTACCCTGTTGAATCGAAGAAACAAAAGAAGAAAGAAAAATCGATCCATGAAGATTCCAATTGATGGAGGGCTGCAACAGAAGACGGAGTTGGCGTGCGTCGTGAGGTTGCAACAGAGAGTGAGATAAGAAGAGGAGAAAAAAAAGTGGCGGTGGAGGCGTGCCGGCGATCGGGCGACGGCAACATAGAGAGGAAGATAAGAGAGAAAAAAAAAAAAAATCAGAGATGGAGACTGGTGTGTGGTTGCCATTCGGGAGCAAGAGATAAGAGAAGAAAAAAAAACTTGAACTGCTGGTGGAATTGGATTGAGGCCGCAGCAACCATGGAAGAGGGAGAAAGCAAAACAGAGGTGGGGAAAGAAGGATGGAGACAGTTTAGATCTTTTCTTTTGTTTTCTTTTTCAATATATAAAATAAAAATATAGAAAAACGAAAAGGCATGTTAATTTTAATAAATTAGGTTGTTAGTTCTTTTTTAATTGATATATATATTAGAGTATAATGGTAAAATAATTATTTTCTTTTCATTTTTTGAAAACATCCAAACTACTCATTTGAATTCTATTAAAATTGATTGGCTTTCAAACAAGATGAAAATTTTAAATCATTTTCATCTTTTAAAATTCAATTCTGAATGCCAAACAAAAGCATAAATCAAACCCTCATTTATGATCTCTCACATTGTTTGAGAAGACAATGTGAGGGCAACAACAATTTATACAAATACAAATTTATACAATTTATATAAATTTGTCTAGATCACTATGTTAGCGTTCGTATTAAGTTTAAAGTAGAGTAAAAAAAGAAAAAAAATGATTGAATTTTTCAACCATAGGAACCAAATTAAAAATTTTAAAACTAAAGGAGCTAAATTGGTGCTAAACTCAAACCATAGAACTAAATTATTATTGAAAATTCATAGAACTAAATTAAAGCTTTAAAACTATATAAGACTAATAAATTAAATCTTTATCTAAATTATAGAAACTAAATTTATAATTTAACCCATAATTTTCTAAAGCCTTTCATAAAACAAGTGAAGGTGATTCCTTTTTTTATTATTATTATTATTATTTATTGGAACAAAGAAGTTTCCATGGCTTATATTTTTTTAAAAAATAAAAATTGCTTGGCCTGTTTTCGAATAATCGAACGCAGACAAATTTGCATTTATGTTAATTATCATGCTTAACAATAAAAATGTCTTTGCCCTAATCTTTGTCTTTTGTCGCTCCATTTTGATTTTTTCTTCAATTGATTATGATGTTACGCAAATAATTCATTACAAAATAAGACAGGTGTTTGCAAGAATGTTTGGGATTTTTTTTTTTCCTTTTTTCTTTTTTAATTTCCCGAGATAAGGTTTTAAGAAATATTGTAATTTTTTAGTTATTTGCTCAATATAATTGTTTGACTTTAATGATCTACTTGATTCCTTTTAAAACATAAGTACATTCAGTCACATGATCATTATTTGAATAAAGGAGCTCTACTAAACTATAGTTTTCTTTTGTTTATGTTCAATAACTGTTAAAAAAATTAGACCAACTACTAGGACACTTTATATAGTCATCGTAAAACAACTACGACTACATGATTCCCACCAAGATAATTGATACGAACATGATTGTCACCAAACTAGATGTGTTTTTTTTTTCCAATGATCAAGAAACAAAGTTTACATTCACCATCAATCCAACCTAATTCATATTAATTCTCACAATCAAGGAAATACGTGGGAGAAAGTTTAGGACAACTAATTGATTCTTCGTCATATTTCTGTTAGTGGTAACAATGAGTTTAGCCCTATTTATTGACAAAAATACTACTACTCGATCTTTATTAAGTCCTTTGTGTCACTAAGTATCAAAATTCATTGATGAAATAGTTATGGTACACATCTACTCTCATAATGTCGACTTGAGATGGTTGAACTAAGTTTGCATACGTATACACAATCAAGATCTTGCAGATCATTATATTTTGACTTTGCCCAAACCTTGGTTGGTCATGGTCTGAATCTCATGATTGAATGGTTAAAGCTCTTTTGATAACCATTTGGTTTTTAGTTTTTTATTTTTGAAAATTAAGCTTATAAACACTACTTCCATCTATTGGTTTATTTGTTTTGTTATCTACTTTTTATAAATATTTTTAAAATTCAAGCTAAGTTTTGAAAACTAAAAAAAAGTAGTTTTTAAAAACTTGTTTTGTATTTGAAATTTGGTTAATAATTCAAATGTTTACTTAAAAAAGATGAAAACTAATGTAAAGAAATTGTGAGAAAACAATCATAATTTTCAAAAACCAAAACCAAAAATTAAGGTCCCGTTTGATAACCATTTGATTTTTGGTTTTTGGTTTTTGAAAATTGTACTTGTTTTCTCACCAATTCTCTACAATGGTTTTCATCTTCTCTATAATGGTTTTCATATTTCTTAAGGAAACATTTGAGTTTCAAGACAAATTCCAAATTCCAAAAAACAAGTTTTTGAAAACTATTTTTTAGGCCCGTTTGATAACTATTTGATTTTTGGTTTTTGAAAATTGTGTTTGTTTTCTCTTCATTTTTCTATAATAGGTTTCATCTTTCTTAAAAAACATTTGAATTCTTAACCAAATTCCAAAAGCAAGTTTTTGAAAACTATTTTTTTTAGTTTTCAAAACTTGGCTTTGTTTTTAAAAACATACATAAAAAGTAGATAACAAAACAAGGAAACCTATAGGTGGAAAACTTAGACCCTGTTTGATAACCATCTAGTTTTTGGTTTTTGAAAATTAAGCCTATAAATACTACTTCTACCTACAAGTTTCCATGTTTTTTTTATTTACTTCTTACCTATGTTTTCAAAAACCAAGCCAAGTTTTGAAAACTAAAAGAAGTAGTTTTCAAAAACTTGTTTTTGTTTTTAGAATTTAGCTAGAAACTCAAATGTTTCCTTAAGAAAGATGAAAACTATTATAAAGAAGATGAAAAAATATTGTAGTGAAATGGTGAAAAAATAAACACAATTTTCAAAAATAAAAAACCAAAAACTTAACTTGATTTTTGAAAACATAGGTAAAAAAGTAGATAAGAAAACCTGAAAACTTTGAAGTAGTATTTATAGATTTAATTTTCAAAATAAAAAAACAAAAAATTAAATAGTTATTGATAATAATTTGGCTTTTAATTTCTGAAAATTAAACATAAAACAAAATTCGAATTTGATACGAGTCACTGGCCGTTAATGATTATGTTGTTACTTTGTTTGGTTTTAAAAATCAAACAAAATATTGTTAATATAATTGAAGGTCTCTTGCGCGGTCAAAGTCAATCTTTCATAGCCGTTACAATTACAAGCCATCACTTAGACTCTCTCCCTTCTCAGTCGAAAGTGTAACCGCCACCTGTCTCGCCAACCACGGATTTCCAACCGGTCATCGACCGTCATTTGCATATATATTTTCTACCTCACTCACCACATTCTCAAATCTCTCACAGTCGTTTCTTCTTCAGCACATTCTCAGAGTTGAATCAGAACAGAGCCCTCCATGAACGACTGAGTGTTCATTGCTACCAACGAAACCAAACCCTAGAATGGGAGGAAGAGAAAGCGCATAATCGAAAAAAGCTTCTCGTTTCGTCTCGTTGATGAAAAAGTAGAGGTAATGCAACTCCGTTTCAACCTCTTTAGTTTTAAGTCTCCGGCTGTTCTGTGATCGAAATTTTAAGGGCGACTATTCTGATTTTAGGGTTTTTCGACTCTTATTTGATTTAATCAACACATTCTCGAATTGGTTCTTTATTATTTATCTTTTCCGTTTTCCCTTTGTGTGTTTATTTTGGCCTGCGGTTCATTGAAGAACTTCTGGGGTTAATCAATGGATTGTCCTGTTTTGCCTTTTTTTTGTTTTTTTGTTTTTTTGTATTTTTCGTCGTTGCGAATACGGAGGATTAAGGTTTTTTTTCCCTTTGTATGTTCGCGGTGGTTCATTGTTCTAATGGTTACGTGATTGATTATTATCAGGGATTATTCGATTGGTTTCGATAACAGAGAGGGGACAAAGGAAGCAGTGGCTTGGGCCAAAGAAAAGTCTAATACACAGACTTCTGAGACTGATTTGAGCACAGGGCAGAATGATAGCGATCAATTTGTTGAAACTGAAGGTACTTTAACCAATTCTATGTCTAACTTAACGATTCTTCTGTATTGAAGATCAATGCGTAATTATTTGTTTTTCTTTGGTAATATCATATCATGCAGGATAGTCTGGTCATATGGAGTTTCTAGCGAACAGTTAGGTTAGGAGCCAATGACATATAACACAATCTGCAGAGGAAAGCCATTGTTTTCACAAAACTTTATTGTTCTTATGTCAATAGGAAAAAAATGTTAAGATCCTCTAAATGTTAAGAATTTGGTGGAGACTTTATTGTTCTTATGTCAATAGGAAAAAAATGTTAAGATCCTCTAAATGTTAAGAATTTGGTGGAGACAAAATATCGAAATTGATGGACAACCCATCGCACGCAGGCACAAAATTTGCAGGCAAATGGGCCTTGGCCCATTTGTAAGTTAGGTCACCCGAAATTATACATATATACATATATATATATATATATATACTTTATGTAGCATGGGTGCAACTTTGTGATTGGATTTTACCGAGAGCAAGTGTCTTTTCCAATTGCCATTTTTTGTGCGGCTGTAGCAATTCTTCAAGTTGAAGATTATTTTGTGTGGTTTTGTGCAGTCTAATAGCGTGTGACAGTGAATGATTTGAAGAGAATAGTGTGTATTCTCTATTATTGGGTTGAGGTTTTTTCTTTGTTATTTATCCCAAGCTATCGGGTTGTGATACTTGGAAGTCAATAGTCATTGTTGGGCTATTGAGGGTTAGTTTGTGATGCAAGTTTGAGGCTTCTTGTAATCTCTCATTTAGTAGAACATGCAGTTGCAGAAACTGGACATAGTCCCGAGTTTGGGGCGAACTAGTATAAACTTCGGTCTCGTTCTCTTTTCCCTATCTCTCTTTAAATTATTATTTATGACTTTTGTTTGGTTGGCTTATCCTGTAGAAGGGAAGAATTAATATTGTAGTAATTTTTATTATTATTATATTGTTATTTTTCTCTCAACACTAAAAGTATTAAATCCATGAAATTAACTAGAGGCTAGAGGAGGGAGGGTTGGGCGCTGGAATACCTTTCTGTAATTCTCAAAACTTCTAGGTTGAAGCATTCAAGTTTACCAATGATCTAGACCTTGATGAAGAAGGGAGTGTGATTTTCTCTTGCTAATTACCGAAATATCATGTATACTTTCGTAGTGAGCAGACTTCCTAATTACCATGGTGATTTTCTTGTTGATCACCACTGTGTATAGAGGAGGGTTTTGTGAAAATCAAAAGCAAAAATAAAATTCTATATGTAGAAGCAAACAAAGAGAAGGGGAATGAAAAATCTTGTTTATGTTATTTGGCCTTGTGATTGTTGTTTGTTTAGTTTTCTTGCTACTTGCTTGTCTCTGAACTTTGAAGAGAATAATAAACCTACTAAGAGTTACAATGCCTATATTTCTTATGCATGAACTTCTCGCAAGTAGTTTTTTCTGGTGAAACACCGCGGGAGAGTTTTGAAATATAATAATAATGCTGCTACGGGAGGAACCACACTGTGCTTGTGAGGGATGTTTATTTTGTGTCTCTAAGCAAGGATGGTTCCTTCTTTATCTTCTGCTTCTGCCAAGGGTCCAAAGGAAGGTGAGAAAACTCTTTATAATTCTAAATACCTCTTTTAAAGTTTTTCATCAAGATTTATTACTGCAGTTCCACTCTCATTAATCGGTCTTAGTCCATGCATTTATGATCAAAATTAAGGAAACCAATGATCAATGTTCAATGTTTACAAAACTTTCCTACAAAGATGCTTTCTTGTATTTTGACTCATTCACTACTTTAGCATCCAAGCCATATTCATTCACTCCTTTCTGTATAAAGCAAGTTTTTGCCACAATCAAAACTTTTGAGTTTGGTTTCAGGCTCTAATTTTGTTTAAGAGACAATATGGCACAATAACATCCTCTGATTCAGTAATATGCAAATTCTCTATACAAACATTTTACCAATTTAAACAACATTTGATTTTTAGTGTGTGAATCCCTTACAAATTTTGTTTTTTTTTTGTAACAAGTTTATAAGCTCAAAATTTTGACATTTCCTCTACATTACATTTTCTTTTAAAGGTAGAACAAACAATCTGGATCAGCTCAAGAGAAAAAGGCAGAGTCTGAAAAAGATGTAAGCTTCCGATATGAATGATTTAATAGGATTATCTCATGGGTTTGACATTATTGCTCACTTTCTCTTTGCTAATGGAGAAGATTTTGATTAGTAACTATGTTGTGAAAATTTCAGATGGAAATGGAGGACACATAGATGGAGATATAAAGTTAGGGTCGGGTCATTTGGCAAGGAAACCAGCCTTTCAACACTCCCTCCTCACGTACGAAATTTTCTATTGACATCATGAACCACTGTCGTGGTCGTCTATGGTTAGGTTCCCTACACCATAATTTTTATAAAATTTTCAATATTTTGTTTAAATTTGCTGGTCTTTGTTTTAATCTTTGTAATTGTTCACTTTTTATTATATCTTTGTTTTTCATTTTTGTTGTTGTTTGTGCTACTGAATATCATGAATATCATGTTTTTGTTTCAAGAGTAAATGATTAAATTACAATAACTAATTGTAATGAATTTCAAACTTGAGAGTATGGGTGTACACAGATTGAGTTAGGTCAGGTTAGAGGTATTTTTTGGACCAACTCGAATTTTGAGTTGGTTGTTTCCTCGACATGAGCAACCCGGTTAGGGAGGGCAACCCAACCGAACCCAACCATGATATTATCAAGGTTAGGTCGTTGGGTTGTTAAATAAAAGAGTAAAAAATATTAAAAAAAAAAGATGAACAATGATGTGACGAACGATTGCCGTTGGACACCGGTTGGGACAAATGACAAAGAGAGATCAATGGACGAGGACAATTGACGAGAGACTGTTGTCAGAGACAGATAACAAAACCAAGCTTTCAATGAGATCAAATGAAAGAATACAAAGAGTAAAAAAACCACCCCTAAGGGAGCTCAATTAACCTAAAAAAGGGCTTCCATTAAGTTAAAGAAGACCTAAAGGGTAATTTCAAAAAACTTTACCTAGGAAGACACATAGAGAGGTGTGTGATATCTAATGGGAGACCACACCTCACCCCAGGTCTTTCAATCCCTCTAAAAATTCTATTGTTTCTTTTTTGCCAAAGACCTCATAAAATAGCACAAAAACTAGCAAACCACAACAAGCAGGGATGAAAAAGAAGCTCCTCCACCTATAGCTGCAACCTCTAGGTTCAGCCACGCTAAAGTTAAACTTCTCGAAGAAGCCATAGGTATGAAGATGATCTAGATCCTCGACTTCTCCCATACAAAGGATACAACACTGGGGTGAATTCTTTTGAACAGGATCTAGAGTATTATTAACGTTGCCATGGAGGAACTACCAAATAAATTTTTTTAACCTTCTTCGGGATTTTGATCTTCCAAAGTGAGGAAAAGACATGAGAACTTGTTTGAGATTGACTTCAACTTTTTTGTCTAAAGAGTATTTGTCATTCTTTGAATGGGAGATAACGAATGAGCTACCAAGTAATAAGGTTTATTTTAGGGCAAGTGAGAAAAAGGGTTGTGAAGATTTGCAAATTGGATGAAGCATTAAGATGATGAGACAAAGGTACTTTCTTAGGATTTTCGATGGGTTTCCTTGAAGAATTAAATGATAAAATAACATTAGAATAGATATTATGTACTTAAAAGGACGAAACAATATATGTACAATGGTTAATGTAGAGCTATGTATTCAAATAGACATAGTAAAACCAAAAAGTGAAGAATTTTGAGTAAAGTTCTTATTTAGGAATAAGATGACATATGCCATAAGAAGTATGGAAATGTTCTAGACTTGTGTGGAAAATTTAGAAAGTTGTGAATCACTTCCATTTGGTCATTGCAGTAGAGGAGTTTTATGGGAGTTTTTTTTGTTTTTTTTGTTTTTGTTTTGTTTTTTTTTTCAAATTGTGGAGAGATATTATTGGTCTATGATTTTCAATTTTATAAGGTTTTGGACAAGTGATGACGAAATTCATAAGTCTAAAAGGAATAATTGAGGGACGATGAAATGATAGATATTATTGTGAAGTTGGATTATATTGGAAAATAAGATTGGCAAAGTACAACATTTTTGTATGTTGAGTTTATATAGTCATTGTAAAACAACTATGGTTACATGATTTCCACCAAGATAATTGATACGGACATGATTCTCACCAAATTAGATGTTTCTTTTTCCAATGATCAAGAAATGAAGTTTACATTCAACATCGATCCAACCTAATTCATATTAATTCTCACAATCAAGGAAATACTTGGGACAAAGTTTAGGACAACTAACATATTCTTCGTCATTTCTCTTTTAGTAGTAACAATGAGTTTAGGCCAATTTCTTGACGCGATCTTTATCAAGTCATTCGTGTCACTAAGTATCAAAATTCATTGATGAAATAGTTATGGTACACATCTATTGATCTCATAATGTCGAGTCGAGATGCTTGGACTAAGTTGCATATGTATACACAATGAAGATCATGCAAATCATTATATTTTGACTTTGACCACTATTTGGTTTTTAGTTTTTTATTTTCGAAAATTAAGCTTATAATTAAACACTGCTTCTACTTATTGGTTTCTTTGTTTTGTAATCTACTTTTTATAAATGTTTTCAAAATCCAAGCCAAGGTTTGAAAACTAAAAAAAAAAAACAGTTTTTAAAAACTTGCTTTTGTTTTGAAATTTGGCTAAGAATTCAAATGTTTACTTAAGAAAGATGAAAATCAATATAAAAAAATGGTGAGAAAACATGTATAATTTTCAGAAACCAAAAACGAAAAATAAAAAACTAAAGCATCGTTTGATAATCATTTAGTTTTTGAATGTCATATTTGTATTCAAACCTTAAATCAGACAACTTTCATTCATGATTTAGACAAATTATTCAATGAAGCCGCCACAACCACTTTTGAGAGACTCAAGGGTACTCGTTCGACAAATAGGGCAAACAGGAGTCACCAAAAGCCACTCGTCCACACACTTGGCATGGAAGCTGTGCTTGCAAATAGGCAATAGTCTGCACTTCTCCCCGATCTCGAATTTCCCCAAGCAAACCGCACAATCCACAGGGCTGCCCTTTCGTTCCTCCGTCGCCATATATTCAAAGCAAGGAAGCTTCTCCAAGTCATCTTTGCGCATGCTTGCTTCTCCATTGTTGCCTCTTCCCACAGTGGTTTCGCTTTCAAACTCTCTTCTCGAAGCTCTCCCAACTATGCATACGTGAATGACGACCAAAACTGCAATTCCCAAGAATATCAATATCACAGATACGATAACTCCCATTGTTGTTTACCCTAATTCATTGCTCATTTGCAAGATTGTTTCATGAAGAATGGCTTTAACAGGGACATAATATAAAGAAACTAACTCTAAGGGAGGAGTTGGTGTTTGTTTTGGGAATAATTATAAGGGTGTTAGGAGATGGGTTGGTTAGTTTTGAAGTCAAAAAAATGTTTTTAAATGTTTAGGCCCCATTTGTTTGAGAAATTATTCGGTGAGGCCACCATAATGTAGCTGACAATTTTTCACCGTTGGATGTAGAGATAGAAGCACCTCAAATTTATATCTAATGGTTATTAGAGGGCATGAAAATTGTTAAATTCACATCCAACGGTTATTATGTTGCAACTACATTGTGGTGGTCTCATTGAATAATTTGTCTGTTTGATAACTATTTAATTTTTGGAAATTGTGCTTATTTTTTCATTAATTCTCTACAATGAGTTTTATCTTTTTCTTAGGAAAACATTTGAATTCTTAGCTAGATTCCAAACAAAAAAGTATTTGAAAACTTTTTTTTTTTTAGTTTTTAAAACTTGGTTTAGTTTTTGAAAAAATATATAAAAAGTATATAACAAAACAAAAAAATCCATAGGTGGAAATAATATTTATGGAGCTAATTTTCAAAAACCAAAAACAAAAAAAATCAAATAGTTATCAAATGGGCCTTAAAGTTTTTGATCTTTTTGATAATTTGAGTTTTTTTTTAATAATATTTTTGATAATTTGAGTAGGTTGTGGTAGGATTGTGGTTGGAATGAGATTCAAATGTTATTATGTAGAATTATGGGGTTAGATAATCACATAATGGAGTGGTTGGAGCTAATGCAGTAAAATAGTTTATTTGCAACAAATTCTAAGGGAAAAATGACAAATCAAATTCCTCGTTTTGTTGTGTTGTTTTATGTTCGTTTCACTTTCCTATACTTTTCAAGTGTATTTTTGCTCAACTTGAATATCTTTTTAGAAAGATGAGAAATTACTTAACATCCCTGTCACACTTTCATAAATTTTCTTTTTAGAAAAATGATTTCCATTTTATATATTCAACAATATTAAAATGAGAACCCAGCATGACTATTAAATAACTAGTTCATATATAATTTTCATTTCTGTACTTTGAGTCTTATAATATTTTGCATGCTCTTATACTTTTCATTGTAACGATTTAATCATATTCCTTACACTTTGTGAATCTTTGAGTCATACAAATAAGTAAATAATTGAATCATCGTTAATTTTGAATCATTAAAGAATGTGTGATGGTTTCATTCACTTGTTAACATAATAAAATGATGGTTAAAATACCATTTTGGTCCTTGTAGATTTTGTTCCATTTTGGTTCCTATATTTTTAAATGTTCAATTAATCTCTGTACTTTTAATAAAGCTTAATTAAAATTGGTCCCTATGATAAGTTTATTGTTAACTTTTCTTTAAAAAAATTACTCTCTATTAGCTTTCTCTCTATAAATTTTAGAAATATGTTCACATTGTGTCATTTCTTGTATTAAAATTATTATTATTATTGAAACAATTTCGATAAAAATTAACTTCAAACTTATCATAGGGACTAATTTTAAGGTTTATTGAAAGTACATGGACTAAAATTGGATATTTAAAAGGACAGTGACCAAAATAAAACATATTCCAAAGTACAAGGACCAAAATAGAACATATTCCAAAGTACAGAGACTAAAATAATATTTTAATCTAAAATGATGTATTGCTATGATGTAGATATTTTTACAAAATATTATGCGATTTTTAAAATTTGATATTATAATTAGTTTTCACTTAATAATTTTTTTTTTAAACTTTATAAATGTTAAGATCTATGACTATAAATGTAATATCATATTTTATTGCCATAACAGAGAGTTAGGAATACCAATTACTGCTAATCAAACCTCTGACCTTTTGGTCAAAGGTACATGTTTTATGTCAGTTGAGCTATGCTTAGTTTGGATATGAATATTTGTCAATCCAAGTATAGCTCAAAGGTTAATAATTTGATTCCCCACTTCTACAATCGTTGAACTTAAGTTTTTTTTTTCTTCCTATAATTCTCTATCCATTGCCATGCCCTATCCTAGTTGTATAACATTTTAATGCAAAATTATTATGACTTTTCTTTCCACATTTGTTCTTTAAAGTTAATATAAATTATATATTTTTTCTTTTTTAAGTTCAACGAAGGTTGGTGTAGGGATCTAATCGTGTGACCTTTGAGATGATATAAGTGTCTTATCTACTGAGCTATGCTTGGATTAACAAAATAATATAAATTAGTGAATCTAATTAGAATAAAAAATGTTGTATAACAGTTAGAAGTTCATGTTTGATATTAAAACATTTTAATTGAAAATATTTTTTAGAAAAATGCTTAAACTAGAAGGTATTCCAAACAAACCTTAAATATTTATTAAATAATTTATATATGAAAAATAGAAATGACCAAACTAATCTTTTATAAAAAATATAGGTAATAAACCAAAATATTTGAAAGTTTAAAAAACTAAATAAAAATAAAATAAATTTTCATGATTAAAACAAAATTGAAAACTAAAATTAGATGTTGACTAATATCTCATAAATCATAATGTGGAAGAAAGTATAAACTATCAAGCCACTTTCGACATGGAATGAGAAAAACGACAAGAGAAAGCAAATGATCAAAGTTTTAGGCTAAAAAGCAAAATAAATGAACGTTTGTGAAAGAAAGCACTTAAACGATGAACTCATTAAGAAAAAGAAAAGGTTTAGAACATTCAAATTGGTTGTTATGAAGTTGCTATGCTATCAAAATTAATTTCCCAAGTTTGAGAACAAATATTCTGTAGAAATATGAATGTGGACAATTATTTTTAACGGTCAAAGAAAAAGAAAAGACGACAAAAAACTGAAACCCAAATTTAATTTTCAAAATTAAAATGATTCTCACAACTTTGCCGGTCCTAAAGGTGCCAACTTTTCAAGGCAATTCATGTAAACACAGAAGACCAACATTGTAATGGTACAAGAACTAAGTTTTATCATACGCATACATCCATTCCACACTAGATTTATTCATCTGTATCATACAGTAAACCTTATATTATAGTTCCACCCTAATAAATATCGAGATGATTCGAATACGGCATTACGATGTCCAGTCCCACCAGGTCAGAGGCTCTCCCTCGTTAGTCTGCCGATCGGCTGCTGTATACACGTCCGAGAAGTAACCCTGACCGTCATCACTCCCATCCTCTTCCTCCGAGTTCACTCCAAAAACTGGGAAAACACAGCCATCATAGTCATTGCTCAGGAGGTACGAATCCCCACTGTCTAAGAGTTGAGGACCGTCCTCGTCCAGCACGGCACTTCCATTGCTCCTGCAACTATGGTGATCCTCAATCTTCATGCTGTGTTGCACAACAGGAACAAGGATTTGGTCTTCCAAAATTGGCTTGGATTTCTTAGCTTGAAATGAGGATTCGACCACTTCTTTAGCTTGAAGTTTCTCAGTTAAAGAAGCTACCTGAGTTCAGTAATTGAGCATGCATAAGAGACTGGTGGTTAAGTAACAATACTAAGTTCCTCTTTAATTAATTTCACCATTCCTTTTTCTTGGCATTTTCCTTAGGAAGATTCTTATCATATCTGGGAAAAAACCCCATATCTTCTGTTGATCCTAGAAATTTGGGTTTGGAATCTATGCCAGACTAACTTGTGCCCAAAAAGTCGAATTCAATTGTAGGACCACAAGTTTACGAGATGTCCTAAGACTAAATGTGATTATGAAAGTTGTACGATTAACTAGAAATTACAGAGTCATCTTAAGAAACTAAGATAAATGGTCCACCGTCCTAAAGGTTTACAAAGAATTCTACTTAAATTTATGTTTAGAAGATATGTCACTTTTTTTTAAGAAACCGAACTTTCATTGAGACAGATGAAAGAATAAACAAGGGCATACAAAAAATAAGCTCAACAAAACCATCCCAGCAAAACTACAGAAGATATGTCACATCAGAGACAGCCAAGAAATCAAATATCAGAAAATGTTGAGTTTTCAGTATGTATAAGACTTAGCATAGCATATGAAAGGTTTATGGACAATTAATTATTTTGGAGCAAAGGGCGAATCTCCACTGTAAAACCAAAGTGCCAAAGTGACAAACTATATAGCTTTCAGTGGGCATAGATACCTCGGCTTTGAGCCTTTCATTCTCCTTGACAACAAAGTCGTAGCTAGAACGAAAGGAATCATATGAAGATTTGAGAAGATCATAGTCCCTTTCAAGCTGCTTTGTCTTCCATCGAGCTCGGCGGTTTTGAAACCACACAGCCACTTGCCTTGGCTGCAGACCCAGCTTCTTTGCTAGCTCAGTCTTGCGCTCTGGCTCCAGTTTGTTTTCTGACTCAAAACTAATCTCCAGCAGATGCACCTAATCGTTGGCCATGAATAAGGGTTGATCAGCAGTATAGATTGTCACATCATTTTTTTCTCTCTTTTCTTTTTTTGCAATAAAAATCTAAGGTGCACAGTTTCATTTATGAATAAGAAATGAAACATGGAAGGATGAAAAAGACGTACAATTAAAAAAAAAAAAAAAAACCAAAAAACAGAACAGAAACAAACTATAATCTCAAGATGAACTTAATATACTGTACCCAATTATATTAGCCATGTAAACGATTCCCCTGTGGGAATTTTCCTTTAGCATTTTATCTAGAGAAAGAGTGAATTTCAGAATCTAAGAATGATGCTTAATTTTTTTTACACCACAGAACTCGTAAACAAGGAGATCAGCATTGATTCAAAGGTAATCACATTAAAGCAACGACATAGAATGAATATGCCACAAGTATAATGCATCCAGTTCAGGCTTCAGATTCGACAGTTCCATCCTCCACCCAGTAAATCAGAAACAAGTAATGATATAAATGCGTTATATTATCAGAATTAGAATTACTTGAATACCTGCTCTTGAGTTAGCCGGCGCTTCTTCTCAGGCGGCTGGTCATCGTAGTAGTCGTCGTCGAACAGGTCATCCGGAGAGCTGAAAAAGGGTCGCTTCTTTGAAGTTTCCTCCATCCCCATCGTGAACCTTGGTCCTAACATTTGCAGAAACATAGTTTAAAGGAATTTGATCTCGATATACTTGTTAAAAACCCCTCAAATGAAAAATTCATCACTTCCTCTACTAATCAGTGGACTAAAATGAAAAATTACCTCGAAGAATGGAATCACCACTCCCGAAAAACAGCATGTTGCCGTGACCTGGAGACCGGTTGAAGATCAAACCGTCCGTCATCATCAATTATTCTCTTCAATCTGAAACAGGAATCGTGAGCAGGGGATCACCGGCGATTTGCGGCGGCAGCGGATTGGCCAGAGGGACACGAAATCGAGGGAGATCTTTATTAAAACGATAAAACAATTAGAGGGGGTTTGGTATTTTCAGCAACACGGCTGAAAATTAGAAAATCATGAGCTTGTGGCGGAAGAAGCTGGTGCTCCACAGTAACCTAGCCGGTGTTCCCAATGGAGAAATACAAAACCCCATCACACCACCAGCTCTGTTATTACCCAGCTCTTCGTCAGTCCCGAAAACCTCTGAGAACACAAAAACAAAACTCGCATCAGAGAAAAATCGGAGAACGAAATGAACACTAAACAGAAATAGAGAGATATAAAAAGAGAGAATACGAATGTTTGATCGGAAAACAGGAACTTCGGCGATCGGGAAATCAAAGTCCACGGCGGAATTGATCAACGACGCACTGTGCAACTTCTGGTTGTTATCAGCGGGTAAAATTGATAGTGGGGGTTCGAGCGCCTTTTATAGTCCTCGACGATGTGAAAAGACTAGAATACCCTTACTGACTCCGACCATCCAATTGTGATCTTGTAGCTTTTCCTTAACTGCGATGTGTATAAATATATTTTTTTTATATGGTTTAAATACTATTTTAGTAGTTGTACTTTTGGCTTTAGTTTATTTTGATATTTGTACTTTCAAAATGTTCATTTTAATTTTTTACTTTTGGCATTTTGATCCCCGTACTTTCATTTTAGTCCTTAGTGACCAATTTGGTCTCTTTGTTTTCCTTTTTTTCTCATTCTTTTTTCATAATTTTAGTATGATACTTCACTTGCTAAATTTTTTGAAATATAGTCATAAATTTGTATCAAATGACTTCCATTAGATATAAAATTTATGCTTAAATTTTACAGATAGAGACCAAATTGATCATTTTTAAAAGTACAATGCTAGAATAAACATCTTGAAAGTACATAGACCCAAATGAACCATATCTAAAAATACATTGACTAAATTGAACTAAAGTCAAAAGTACAAGTACCAAATTTAAACTTTTTTATAATTATTATTTTGATAAAAGCTTATTTATTTATTTATTGGATAGGTATAAATATATATTTCTTTTACAGATAAATACAGATGACTTTTTCGCGATGGTTTGTGGTGGGGTCCAGTACTGATCAGGTTAGATCTGAACCGTCTGATCAGAATTGTCTTTTGTCCGTCCAAGTTGTGGCGCAGGATTTTAAAATGGGCTCCGATACAAATAAAATAAAAAAGTATATTTTTGTAAAAGAAACACATTTTTTTTTTTTACTTCAACAACAACATTTGAGGTGGAAAGATTCGAACCGAAAATTTGGTAATGGTACATATCAATTATCGTTGGGCTATGTTCACTTTGGCAAGAAAAATCACTTTTATACCACTAGCTTTTCCTTGTTTTAATTTTATCCAATTCACTTGAATATTTCTTTAAAAAAATCTTTGAAGTTGAATAGGTAATGAAGTCAATATTTTTTAGGCTAAATTATAAAAAATACCCATGAACTTTGTACTTTGTTTCAAAAATACCTCTGAACTTTCAAAAGTTTCAAAAATACCCTTGAACTTTCAAAAAAAGTTCAAAAATACCGTTACCGTTAGTTTTGGATGGAAACCGTTAGTACTTTGTTTCAAAAATACTCCTAAACTTTCAAAATTTTCATTAATACCCTTAAACTTAAAAAAAATTCAAAAATACCCTTACCGTTAATATATGGATAGAAATCGTAAGTACTTTATTTTAAAAATACATTTGAACTTTCACATTAATACCCTTAACCTTAAAAAAACTTTAAAAAATGTTCTTACCATTAGTATATGAACGAAAACTGTTTATCTACACTTAATTACCTCTCTCTTCTATTTCTTATTTCTCTTGATTTGCTTTAATCTATGACTTAATACTTATCTATTTTTCCTCTTTTTTTCCATTTCTTTTTCAATACCCACTTCTCTTTTCTTCCATTTTTCTCTAAAACTTCTCTCATTTCTCCTATATTCTTAAATATTAGAACTTTAAATTAACATGAAGAACTATCTCTCATTTCTAAGTATGCTCAAACATAAATATAAGAAATTTCAACACCCAAACAGCCAATGTCTTTGAAGTTATTTTGAGTTGGAAAGAACTAATTTGAAAACAACTCATATAGATACCCTCATTTTTTTTCATATAAATACTCTCATTTTTTCTCCATTTGTCTAATTCTCAATCATGAGGAACATTCTTTACTGACCACAACAAATAGACTAATTTGAATTGCAAAAAGAAATAATAAAATCTTCCTCCCCTACAAATTTAGTAATGCATATGTTTTATTTCTTTTCCCTCCCACTAGATGTCCTTAAAATTATGACCCAAATTCTCAACATGTATCTCTCTTTGTGTATTAAACTCAAACATACTAACACAAATTACTAACATACAATTTTGTTAAAGCATTTAAGTCCCAAGTTTGCTTGGGTGGTTCCATTATTCTCCATCTTCTTGCTATAGTTTATATATCTTGATTGAAGGGGGTAGTTTTAAAGATTGGAAAATGGAAGAAGGGAGTAAAAATGGTATTGAAAAAGAAAGGGAAAAACAAGAGGAAACATAGAGAAGTGTTAGGCCATAGATTGAAGCAAATCAAGAGAGAGAAGAAATTGAAGAGGGAGGGAATGAGGTGTAGATAAATGTTTTTCGTCCATATACTAATGGTAAGGGTGTTTTTTAACCTTTTTTTTAAGGTTAAGGGTATTAATACAATTTTTGAAAATTCAGGAGTATTTTAAAACGAGGTACTAACAATTTTTATTAATATACTAGGTATTTTTGACATTTTAAAAAAGTTTTTAAGGGTATTTTTTTAACTTTTTTAAAAGTTTAAGGGTATTAATGAAACTTTTAAAAGTTTAGGGGTATTTTTAAAACAAAGTACAAAGTTCAGGGGTATTTTTGAAACAAAATACTAACGGTTTCCATCCAAAACTAATGGTAAGAGTATTTTTGAACTTGTTTTGAAAGTTCAAGAGTATTTTGGAAACTTTTGAAAGTTCAGGAGTATTTTTTATAATTTAGCGAATTTTTTACTTGGTTGAATTTCTATTGTTTAGAGATTTTTATAATAAGTAAAATCATTTTTGTGATTGGGCAGAACTATCTTTGGGTAGTTTATGGTAAGTGGCGGATCTACAGTAGGTCGAGCCTCCATCAACTTTAAAAGGGTTTTTTTTTATTAGTATAAGTTAGTTCGCATTTTATATTAAGAATGACTTTTGGCCAGATGGTAAGAAACGTCCAGCCCCCTTGACTGAGTTTGAGCCTTATAATGTTTTTTTTTTTCTTCTTAAGATAAATCGATAAATTGATTAGGGACTAAATGTGTTTATAAATAACAAACACTAATTCATTATATAATAAAAATTGGCAATTAATTTTAATGGAATTTTTCACAATAAGGTTAAATTATTATAAATTTTAAAGAAAAGAGACTAAATTGTTACATACTAAAATTTAGAGACTAAATTGTTACAAATTTAGAAGTACGAAGACTAAGGCCCCATTTGATGATAACCATTTGGTTTTTAGAAATTATGCTTGTTTTTCTATCATTTCTCTACAATAGATTTCATCTTTCTTAAAAAAAGATTTGAATTCTTAGCCAAATTCCAAAAACAAATTTTTGAAAACTACTTTTCTTAGTTTTTAAAAATACTGGCTTGGTTTTTGAAAATATAAGTAAAAAGTAGATAACAAAACAAAGAAACTCAAAGGTATAAGTAGTATTTATAGGCTTAATTTTCAAAAACCAAAAATCAAAATCAAATGGTTATCAAACGAGGTTTAAATTGTTACAATCCATAGTTCAAGGACTAAATTATTACTTCTATGAAAGTTAAGAGACCCAAAGTATTTTTTTAACCTATAAAAAATCAATCGTACTTTTTAACTAACTAACATTAAAAAATTTCAAGCCTCCTAGACGTAAAGTTTTATGATTATGTTAAGGTTTCTTTAGTTAGATTTGATTACTTTAATGTCAGTTTGAGTGTTGTTTTTTTTACTACCTAGTTATGTTTGAGTGATTTATTTGTTGGCCTTGAGTGAATTAATCTCTAATTTGGTTTTTGTGTTAATTTATCTACTCATTCTAATTTATGATCTTAGTTTGGTGAAATTAAAAATTTTGAGGATAAAATTAAATGTTAAAAAGCCATTTTGGTCTCTATACCTTGAGTTTTGTTTCATTTTGGTCTATGTACTTTCAAATGTTCTTTAGTCCATGTACTTTCAATAAAACTTAAAATTTGTCACTATTGTTAGTTTATTGTTAATTTTTATTTAAAAAAAAAAAAATAGTCTTTATTAACTTTCTCTTTATACATTTTTTAAATATGTTCACATTGTGTTTTTTCTTGTATTAAAATTATTATTATTATTTAACCAATTTTGATAAAATTTAACTTCAAACTTATCATAGGGACCAATTTTTAGCTTTACTGAAAGTACATGGACTAAAATTGAATATTTGAAAGTACAAGGACCAAAATGGAACAAAACCTAAAGTACGGGGACCAAAATGGTATTGTGACTGAGTACGTACAACGACAAAAATAAAAATTTGTAGGTTGAAATATAAGTTCATTTCACACGGGCAAGACTTTAAGGTATAAATATACTTAATTAAAAAAAAAGACTTTTAAGTTATAAATACTCTACAAAAACTTGACCACAATAAAAAATAAAAAAGGCAAACATAGAGAAATTCGGCCGTCATAAGATAATTGATAATTTTGCATCATTAGATATATAAGAGAACCTAGAAAAGTAATTTGAATCTATATCTAATGGTTATTAAGAGATATGCATATTTTCAAATTTATATCCAACGGTTATTAAAAGAAAACTACATTATGACTATCTCATTCAATATTTTTTTGTGAACACAAACTATAATTTAATAGTTAAAGTATTTATAAAAATGGGATCGTGAGTAGACTAAAATAGAGTAAGTTTAAGTTTCCCTTTAAAAAGTAATAAATGTGAAAATTTATGTATTAAGATATAACTTAATATATTATACAAGTTTGCCTAGTCTCACGTGTAAAGTTTTTTTAGATTCATTAAGTTATCTTAAAGAATAGAGTCGCTAAATCAAGTATAGAAGTAAAAATAAATTTTTATCTTTCTAATGAATTTGATTTGATGTCATATAATATTAGAGATTTATAGATATGAGTTGGGGATTCGAACTTTTGATCTCTTGGTCAAGGGTACATGTCAATTACGGATGAGCTATATTCACGTTGGCTATAATTACTTTTACATGATTGTGATTTTAATATACCATTCTAATTTGATTTCTATTAAATGATCTTCATCTGATTACCATTATTAATAAAACATTATGGCTAATTAACTATAAATTTTAAGGACTCTTCTTTGATTATATTTTCTCTTTCATTGCATAGATTTGATTGCTTAGAAGTCATGCCTTTTGTGTTAGCTAGATTTCCTATATTAAAATAGGTGATCTTTTTCTTTATTTTTATGCCAAAAGCAAAAGAAGCCTAGGAGCTTTTCAATCCTAAAACACTCATGTCCTAGGATTCATCCATCAATAGATTTGTAAAATCAAAATAGATCAAGAACATATTTGAATTTGTAGATCTAATTTGTTGTAGCCGAAATTTATGACTAATCGATGAAAGAAAGGGACAGACTTTAGTCCCTAGTCAAAGGCAGAGCAAAAAGGATAGAGACGGCATATTAGTTTGTTTTAGATTCCATGTATTTTATGCTAGTTGAGTCATGCTTCCTGTATTTTATTTTAAAATTAAAAATTCATATATATATATAAAGTTAGAACGTAAATTTTTATCTATCCTTCCAACCTATTTTGATAATGGCAAATTTTCAAATTGATATTTTAAACTTTTTTTAATAGATGAAATTATGTTAAATTATAAATTTGGTCCCTATAGTTTGGAGATAGTTAGAATTTAGTTCCTATGGTTTTAAATGTTAGAATTTCGTCTTTATGGTTTGATAGAATATCATAAATAGTCCTTATGGTTTGATAAAATCATTCATATATAATCCTTACTACAGTGACTATTTATGAGAATTTTTATTAAACTATAGAGACTAATTCTAACTTTCTCAAAACTATAGGAATTAAATTTGTAATTTAACCATGAAATTAAACAAGGCTTTATATCCCAAAAATCAAACATGAAGGAAGTTCATTTGGCTGTCTCCCACCAAAATAGGAATAAAAGAAAAATATTCCAAAGTCACTTTCTTTATGAATACAAAAGGCACTCACCATCTCATATAAAGAATGAAAGAAGTGGAAGCTTCAAAAAAAGCATCTTTCTAATAACTGGATATTGGGATATTTATACAATTCTGAGGCCTTACGCTATATAAAAATAAAATTAGAAAAAAAAGAAAAAAGAAAAAAAAAAGAACCAGAATAAAACTCTCTCATCTCTACGCTCTCGTGGAGCATTTTACTTTTGTCTAAAATTTCCAAGGTGCTCTCACACAAAACAAAAAAAAAAAAGGAGTGTTTCATTATGGTAAAAAGTTTGATGTATATATGATGAATATGATAATGAGATATTCAGTCCGTGGTACAATAATGCATTTAGTTTATAGGTCGTTGGCCAAAGTGAGCATATCTTAGTGGTAATTGACATATACCCTCGATCAAGCGGTTAAAGGTTAGAATCCCTCATTTCCAAATGTTGTTAAACTAAAAAAAAAAAAAAAAAAAAGAAAAAGAAAAAGAAAAAGTTTATAGGCGGTTGTGGAAGTTTTGCTTGTTTGTGTAATCTTAAGTTGGAAAGCTACCTGAACTTATTTTGAACCATGCATCAAAATGAGTTTCAAAAGCATAAACTTGTGTATAGCCTATGTTTAATTTTTAGAAAAAATCAATTTGTATTCTTTAACTTTGAGGTTCTATCACTTAAATCCCAAAACTAATAATTGTATAACACTAAACTTTCATACATGCATCAATTTAGGCCATTTGTTAAAATTTTATTTTAAAACCGTGAATGCATAGCTTTCAAACCTGTATAAGACTTCTTTAAATGCATAGATTAATGTAATATTAGAGATAAATGCAGGAATGAAATAGATAGTAGCGGTTTTTCCTCTTCTCGTCTTCCTCTATTTTTCTTTACTTATTAAGGAAGAATTATGTGATAATTTTTCTTGCTACTTTGGTAGGATTTTGGTAAAAGAATAATTTTATCTAGGTGATTCTAAGTTGATTTTAAATGAAATCAAGTGAAAATGACTATAATTAAATCACTAATAGAGAATCTAAATTAGAGTTTTAATTGATATAACTCCAAATTTAGGGGTATATATTGATTATTTTCCTTAATTTGTTTATTGATTTGGAATTTTGGGAGCGGTGTCTATTATGGAAAGAATTGCATAATTTTATTCATTTAGACCCCATTTGGTAACCATTTTGTTTTTTGTTTTGGTTTTTGAAAATTAAACTTATTTTCTCGTGATTTCTCTACAATGAGTTTCATATTTCTTAAGCAAACATTTGAATTCTTAGTCATATTCTAAAAACAAAAATAAGTTTTTAAAAACTACTTTTTTTAGTTTTCAAAATTTGGCTTGGTTTTTAAAAATATTGGTAGAAACTAAATAACAAAACAAAGAAACTTATAGGTAGAAGTAGTGTTTATAAGTTTAATTTTCAAAAACAATAAATTCAAAACTAAATAGTTATCAAACGGGACCTTAATTTGTGGAATTATGATCTCATATATCAACATGTATCTTAAACTATACTTATGGGTTGTGTTTTAAAAACATTCCTTATTTTATTTTTAGGATTATTTTAAAATTTGTGATTAGTAACTTGTAAAAGTTAGGCAAAGTGAGCATATATGCATCTTAAAATGAGCATACAGTAACTTATCAGCAGTAATTGACATGTACTCTTAATCAAAAGTGGTTCGAATCCTTCCAATTGTTGTTGAATTTTAAAAAAAAAACTCGTACAAGTTAATGATATTATGCATCTTGAACTTAAAAAAAAAAAAAAAAAAAGAAGCTATTATGCATCTTAAAATTAATATTTATAAATTTGTGATTTTGAAGAAATAACAATATTTTTTATCTTATGATAAAAAAATATCACTTACATGAATACCTAAAAAGAAAATGGAAAAAAAAAAATTCCAAGTTCAACAAAATGTGTAGTGGAGGAATTCAAATTTCTGACTTTTTGGTCTATGATATATGCCTTAACTGGTTGAGCATGCTCAATTTGACAGATTAAAGTGCTAAATATTTTAAAGTTATCCATTTATCATCCAAAGGCTATATAATGTGTATGATAAAGATTCGTGTCGTGATTAAGATATTTGATTCTCTCTTTATTTGTTTTCTTGTTTGAAGTTTAAAAAAATTTGTACATCCTAGAAAAAATCATTCCCACATGCATGCATTAATTAAAGAATAGATATATTGATAAATGTGATTTTGGACATTGCCTATGTTTAGATAAATTATCTTCAATAAAGGATAAAAGAAAATGGTAGATACATACCATTATTAGATTTGAAACAATTTATTGTTTTATTTAATTAATATGTTTTTAGCAATAATAGTTTTGAAGAAAAAAAATGTTTTTGGCATGAAGAGTTTGGATTTCCCACTTCTAATTTGAAGAAAAAAAATGAGTGGAGTCACAATATTATCCTAAATAGAAGGTAACACATAAATTCTTTTTTCTAGTCAAACCATTTCACAAAAGGAACGTATATATATGATATATTAATTCAAGAATCAATTCTTTTATCATCCTTTGCTTTATCAAAATTTCTCATACAATTTGATTTCTGTCCATACTATGTGTAAACCGTGTTTTATAAGAGAATTTTTTTTTCTGTCTATTTTATCCCTACATTTGATTCTAATACTTTTGAGTATTGAGAGAACCAGTCCATTTAGATCAATTTTATTTTTTAAAAAAGTAGATCCATTTTATTAAATATAATAATGCAATTTCTATTAATTTATTATTTGTCTATCTCACCAAGTTGGTAGTAACTTTTTGATGAATGGAATTGGAAAAATTGGCTATTCAACTTATAAAACCATTTATAGGGTAAGGTTACTAAAGAATAGTAAAAAACAAATCTATGTATTGATTGCATTTCTTTGTTGTTACATAGCATTAAGATATGATTGTTTCAACTATCCATATGCAAGTGGACTTTTTGTTTTTTCAAACCAAGTGCACATTCAAGTGCATGGGTGAGTCACCATCCAACTAATGAACTAATTTAACACTTTTTTTTTTTTTAAGAACTCTAATTTAGCATTATAGCCCTTAAGAGGAGGCAAAAGTTCATTCAATTATGTCATTGCAATTGATTGCAAACTTTTTTAAGGTATGTTTGGAGTATTTTCTAAAGGGGTACTTTTATCAGAATTACTTCACTTCTACTATTTTTTAAAACTTAATAATAAAATACTATGTTATATATTTAGTTTTGATATTCAAAAGTGATTTTGATTTGACTACAATTATTTTTAAAATAATAATATTTACTTAACAAGAGTATTTTTAGAGCTGAAAAAATCACTAAAATAAAAATAATTGAAATTGCAAAAGATGACTAAAAAAAACAAGGTCTAGGATCATTTAGGTCTAGTCTAACTAATAATCAATACACTTCAAGGATCATTTGACTATTTACTAAAATTTAGGAGTTGAGACTAAAATAACATTTTTGAAATAACAAATAGAAATCAAAGGCCAAACTCAATTCTTTCCTGAAAAAGGTTATTTTTTTTGTTAAAAGAATTGAGAGCACAAGGAAATTAGATAGTTACTAAATATGTTTTTGCTTATCCTTAAAACAGAAGTAAGGGAACAAAAAAAAATTGGGAAGAAGATTACTTAATGATCCTTGAAGAGTATATATGAAAAGAATTTTAGAATGATTTTATCTTGTTTCAATGGAATAACCTTTTCTTTTTTTTTTTTCCTTCTGAATGACCATCCAAATTTACAAATAGGGAATGGATTAGGGTATTGTAGTAGTGGAGAATGTGATCTTCATTAGATAGAGAGGGAAAAAAAAAGATTTTTTTTTTTTTTTTTTTTTTTTTCCCCCTTCTTCTTGATGCATCCAAACAAAGAATAGATTAGAGACTATGGTGGCGGAGCATGTTATGCGCATAACCTTCACTTAAGTAATTCGATTGTTACTTTACATAAAAAGCATAATATATTTTATATTATATATTTGTATCGTACACGTGTTGAATGTTGATTTGGTAGTGACTTGAAAGTGCTACCAAAGGGAAAAAAAAAAAATTGGCATATATTGATTTTGATGGGTGTCTCCTGGATTCCATATTTTATGGATGAGTCATGTTATTTTATTGCGTATTAAACAAGAATTCAAAGATTGGTCTTAAATTAATTAAACATCTTCTTCTTCAACATAACAAACCATATCTAAATATTCTTGGGTTCCTTTTCTTTTTTCTTTTTGAGTTGGTGAATGGAAACCCATCCATAAAATTCATTCAAACATTTGTTCAATTTTGAAAGACTCATTAAAGGTTTTTTTTGCTAAAAGAATATCATTTGATTCTTAGAACTTTAAACCTTCTGACTCTTTTGGTTTTTAATCTTGTTGTTCCACAATTTTAGTTCATCCGAACTCTCCCTTAATTTCGGTAGAACGAGAATTGTGAAGATAATATCAATATCATACGAACTCTTTAATGTCATCTAAACTTATATTTTATGTTTTTTCTTTTCAAAGTTTTTCCATGGGTTTCAAATGTTTTTTATTCATTTGGAAAAATTTCATCTTTCTATTAGGGGGTGAAAACTAGACCATAGAATTAAAGCCCAAAGACAAAAGAGATGTCAAGACACAAAAGTAGACCCCGAAATAGGGACGGAGGTCGAGTACAACAAAGTCGAACCATGGCCAAATGACCTATTTGACCGACCCCTCAAATGGCCTGCTAGTTAGCCGACTGTTGCGTGACTTTTTAGTTAAGCCAAAATCGCAAGTGTACGGTATTAAATTTTAGTATAGTGAAGTGAGTGAGAGTATCGTCCTTAGGGTTGGGTTTCCAGTTTAATTGATTGTTGTAGTTACTAACATTTAATTTTATCAAGAGAACCAAAAAGTAAGAATGAGGTAACTAAATCTAAATCTAAATATTTAGGAGTGGAGACAATCAGAGTGAAGCACCTTAGGAAATTTACTTCATCTATTAGTTCCATGCTTAGTTAATCTTTACAAGCCAATTTAATCATGCATACAATCATAAATCAAGAAGATATATTCATAATTGACTCTCTTGAGCTCAATTAATTCTCTTGCATAATTATAAAATCAACATGTCTGTCTATTTTTTACAGCTAAGCAAGGCATTAAGAAATTTATAAGATAACTCTTCACTATCATGCAAGAATTTACAAATAGTCATGCATTCAAGTTCTAATCTAAATTTTACTCTTTCAAGCTAAAATTTAGATCAAGCAAATAATTAATCTTTAGCTAGAAGAATAAAAACATTAAGCATACAAACAAACGAATGATTGTTGCGATATAAAAAGACTTTCAATTAATTAAATATAAAAACTAAACTGATTTCATTCATCCCTAATATTAGAGTTTAGTTCCTCAAAATTCACAATAAAAACCTAATTAAACTCCTATAAAAATCTATAAAAGAAACTATAAAGAAAAAGGAAAAAGATAAAAACTCTATGACTCGTGCCAATCCTCGTTTCCAACATGATAGGTAGCAATCTCAAACCTTGAATTTCTTCCTTAGCTCTCAAGAGTGTCCCTCTAAGTCCCAAAAACTGAGTAGAAATCGAAGTCTGGCCTTTTCACTCCAACTGGTCTCTCCAAATTTGGAAGCAAAGGGACCTTTATATAATACAAAGTAGCGTCAAGATGCTAGGGACAGCGTCTCGACGCTGCAATCCAATTCCATGTAAAAATAGGAAAATTGAGATAGCATTGAGACACTAAAGACAACATCTTGACGTTGTCGTCCCATACCGTCTCATATTAGAAAAATCAAGTAGCATTGAGACGCTACGGACAAAAAATATATGTTTTGCGCATGTTTTGGCTTTGAGATGCCAACAGATAGCGTCTCAACTCCACCTTCTTGGTTTTCTTGGCTCAATACCTTGATTTTTCTTTACTTGGTTACTCTAATTGATGTCAATTTTAAATCTCTCAAATGCTTGGTTCTGCCTCAATTGCTCGAAATCTATAAAATAGCAAAATAAATATGTGAAGTACTGAAATATAACACACACTAGTAATAAAAAAAAATCCTAGGAATAGCACATTTTGTGTGTTATTACCGACCCCTCAAGGGGTCAGCCAAGGCCTGTTCGATCGACCCCTTGGGATCGGCCAAAGCTGGATCAGAAGGAGTCGGCCAGGGCTAGTTTGACAAAACCTTCAAGGGAACGACTAAGAGGCCTTTTATGAGCGTTGGACAAAATAGACCTGAAGGGAGAGAGAAAAGCCAATCCTCAACACTCGATGGGTCTCATTAGGTTTGAATGAAAGAGGTTAACCGTTTTGTAATAATGAATATCCCGACAGCCTAGTGAAATTCTCGAAAAGTGTCAGGACATTTAAGTATACGTTACAATTATACTATTATAAAATATGAAGAAAACAACATTCGAAGGTACGCAACAAATTCTATACTTGCTACTGTCTAAGTTTTCTTACAAACACGATTATTGACTTAAGCAGCGGAATGTAAGTGGCTTAGCACCACACCAGTGTCATTTTCTCTTATTTTGCAGGCACACTTCTATTTCTAATAATATAAATTTACCATTGATTCGACAATCCATATTTTGGTATCAACACTGTCTTTTCATGAGTTAGTGTTCATTGTTGTTGGATCCATGGTGGTATATTGAATTTTATTTTAAGATTCAATGGATTAATCACTTGTAGTATTGTCAATGAACTACGTTTTAGATGGAGTATATGACTTCCGCTTCCATGTTTTGTCAATACATAATATAAAATTATTATATTTAGAAATATTAAGCAAATTAAAATGATAATATTTAAGCTAAATTACAAATTTAGTTTTTAAAATTTTAAATTTGTATTTAATAGATTCTTGAACTATAAGATGTTTATAATAATTCACTTAACTTTTACTTTTGTGTCTAATAAAACTTTGAACTTTCAATGTTGTATCTGATTTAAAAGTTTAAGAACCAAACTTGTAATGTAACCTAATATTTAATATAGGTTGATCTAAAACATTATTTCTTTGAATTTAATATAACATATCTCATTCACACAAACTAAATTGAAGCAACCCATTATTTTATTGACACTTTATTAAATTCTATATTATTTTTTTTGATTGATTAAATAATTTTACTTGCTTTGCTATTACAAAGCACAAAGTTTATATGGTTTTGAGTTTAGAATGACACCTAGCTATAGGAAGCCATTTTTTTTTAATTGTGCAGTTCAAGCAATTGGGATCGTTTAATTAAGGCCGTGTTGGATAGCGATTTGATTTTTTGTTTTTAGTTTTTGGTTTTCGAAAATTAGGCTTATAAATATTACTTTCACATCTGAGTTTTTTTGTTTTTAAATCTATTTTTCAGATGTTTTCAAAAACTAAGTCAAGTTTTGAAAACTAAAAAAAATAATTTTCAAAAACTTGTTTTTGTGTTTTGAAATTTGGCTAAGAATTCAAATATTTTCTAAAGAAATATGAAATTCATTGTAAAAAAAATGATGAGAAAACAAACATAATTTTTAAAGACAAAAAATAAAAAGTCAAATAGTCATCAAACGGAGTCTAAATATTATATTTCCTATGTAATGAAATGATTAATCAAAGCTCTATAGTTCTTCAAAAGTAAAAGACAATGGCAAAAAGTATAAACAGAAAAAATAAGAAAAAAAGGAAAAGAAAATTGAGGGGTGATCAGATATCAATAATATATGTTTAAAAAATTATTTAGTTCACAATGCATGTGTTTAAACAACATAAAAAAATGTGTTAACAAACCAACAAAAAAGCTCAAAATTAAATATAATACACTTATTAAAAAAACCCATTTTTTTTATTGGAGGTAGAAATTCAAACTTCTGAACTCTTAGACGAGAGTATATACCTTAACTAGTTGAGTTATAAAAAACCAAAAACAAATTAACTCAATAGGATAAAATAATTATTTTATAAAATGTTATATATTGCATGATTTTTAAAAAAATATAACAGGTAAGATGGGATTTTTTATTTATTAATATTGTAGTTTTTAAAACTTATTATAAAAATATTGTAGTTTTCGAACTATTTATATCAATATTATAGTTTTAATTCGTTGGCAGATGGTCGTCTCTGTACACACGTTTGAGTTGGTCGTCTCTTCAAAAGACGACCATCTTTTGTATTTTTGCCACGTTGCGTGGACTCAGACATGAAGATGCATTTGGATTTTTTTTTTTTTAAAAAAAATAGGTGGATGGTCGTCTCTTCAAGAGACGATCATCACCAAACTTTTTATAATATACCAGTTGGCATATTGGTCAGTTGATCACTAAAAAAAGTAAGGAGCCTACGTTCGAGCATTGTGGAACGCAGTTTTCAACTATTTCTTTCTTTTTTTCCACTGCTTTCTCTCTTTCTTTGTTTCCTTCCATTTTTTTTTCTTTCTTTCTATTTTTTTCCCTTTCTTTTATTTGTTTTATTTAAATCAAATAAGATATTTTTTCATTTTTTTTAATATTTGAAGTAAATTGAATATTCTATTGTAATTTATTCTTTTTTTCTAAGAAATTAAAATTTATTTAAGTATTAATTATTTAAATATTTTATTTTCTAATATGAGTGATTTTTCATTCTCTCGTATTTATGTATTTTTTTATTTATTTAAAAAGAATTACATGATAATTTTGAATAACGTGATCATTTTATTTAAAAGGTTAAAATATCATTTTGGTCCATGTACTTTGAAGGTTGTTCAATTTTAGTCAATGTACTTTAAAATGTTCAAATTTGGTCCCTGTACTTTTAACAAATCTCAAAAATCGTTCCCACCGTTAGTTTAGGGTTAGATTGACGTTAAAATCTAATAAAAAAATATTTTTTTCTCTTTCCTCCTGCTTTCTCTCTCCCCTTCTTCGTTTCTCCATTGATGATGGCTTACAAACCTTCATATTCGATTTGATGGAAGGTCATGGCTATGGCTTTTATCGAAGCATAGCTTTTATTTTTCTTCTTAGATTCTTAAATAAAAATTAACTCAAAATGACGTAAACGAATGCATGTACATGGTGGTTTTGATTCCCTGGCAGTGGTGGGCTGTGATGGGTGGAAATAAAACACATTTTCTCAATGGCTTTAGCCTTCGCTTCCTAATCGAAAGTCGTATTATTATTGACATTACTCAACGGTTCACAATTCAACGCCTAAGATCGGCCGGCCGTAGGGGTCGGGAATGAGCGGCATGACAAGGCTGAGGACCAGCGATGATAAATCCATCATATTGGGAAAGGATTTCAGGAAGAGGCCTCATTGTTCCCCGATTTCAAATATGGGTCATCCCATATCGATTCGAGCGCAATTTTGAACGAAGATTATAGTCCCACGATGGAAAATTCACCTGGGGTGTTGCAGAACCACCACCACCACTTCATGACACGGTTGACATCTCCATCTCCCTCAAACCCAACTACTTGCAGTTTCAGAAGGAGTATCAACAAACCTAGATGTTTCTGAAAATGGAGGAGCATAAGAGGAGGCTTGTAAATTCTTCTCCGATGTGCAATTTTGGACTTTTCACTGGTGGAGTTAAATCCACGGCAGCATAAGGTGGAATTTAAGAGAGAATAAAAGTGGGAAGTAGATTTCAAAATTTGAAGATCGATGAGATGAAGAAGATGATCAGATTGGAGGAAAAATTGATGCTAAAGAATGAAAATTGAAAAATATCTAATTGAATAATATAAAGACGTGAAAAATTGACAAATATTTAGATATGTATTTAAAAACCTAAAGATTTAAGTGGTTAAATAAATGTACTAAAAAAAAGCAGGTAAATAAAAATCTCTGGATAAAAAAGTTGGTATTTTAAATTTAAAATTAAAAAAAAAAAAAAGAAGAGATGCGTGTGATTCAGTTAAGAGCAGGATGAGAATATGATATTATTGAATTTCATGTGCCACGTGTAGATATATGTCTTACGTTTTTTTTTTTTTTTTTTTTTTTTTTTGTGTTTTTTTCAAAATGGACCTCTCGTTTTTGTTTAAATACTAATTTTATGTAGAAAGCCATTCTAAATTGTGACAGCCCACATTAAGGCCCAGGGCTGTTTTGCAAAAGCAATTGGACCCATCGTCAATTACCCATCCATCAAGAAATCTTTATTTCTTTTATTTATTTACCAAAAAAAAAATTCTTTTTATTTTCCTTTTTTTTCTAAATCATTTAAAATAAGAGTTAAGAGATCAGGACCATCCATCAGGTGTAAAAAAAATTCAAAAAAAAAAAATAATAAAAGGACCATCCATCAAGAACGGAAAATTTTCTAGTACTATGGGAGTACCATACTCCATTTGTTCACACTGTATTATTGGGTTCATAAATGATTTTTAAATGCTGGTGGTCCCCATATAATTTTCAAATAGACGCTGACGTGACAAACAATCAATAGAGGTAGTATGAGAAATTTTTCATACTACGATAATACTAGAGTTTTTCCCATCAAGAGCGGTACAGATTCAATCCATTCCCAACTGAGGACCAATAGTCAGCAGCCACTTGTACTTCGATCAGTGGCTTTGGGCCCACACGACGACGATCTGAGAAACAAGCAAATTTGAATTTCTCCTTCAATATATGTAGAAAACGTCTCACTTTCTTCTAGGTTATACATTTTTTAGATAATTATTTATATGGAAAGTGTTTGGAGTGTGGGACAGTGAGAATGATATATATATATATATATATATATATATATTGGATAAATGCAAGCAATAATAAAAACAGACCAGAAAAAAGTTTAGAAATAAATATCACAGCTATGGACAGTAGAAGCTTCTAATCGTACTATCGCCTCAACCTTCTCAGAAAAGAATCCATCCCAAAATTCAGCTTCTGCTCTTATGGTTGCTTTAGATGCCAACAAATGAGCCAAATTATTGCAGAGTCTCTTTACATGACAGAAGCTTAGGTTGCTGAAAAGCCCTATCAAGGATTCAATTATTGTCGAAGAAAACCAGAATGTAATTGTTGTGTCGTGGGATACCACTGCCTTGAAAGCAAATTCGGCACGACCTCGGTGCTAGTCGTGTTCTGTCCGGTTGCTCCCCAAGGTTAACACAACACCCACCTCGAATGTGCACTCGTTAGAGGAGGATTGGAATCAAAATGAATTTGTTCAGAATACCAAAAGACTAACGCAGATCGATAAACAAAGGAAGAAGAAGAAGAATAATGTCTCTGTTTTCTAGATTTGGATCAATAGAATAAAATAAAATGTTTTGAAGGAAAAACGGTTTTAGATCCAAAAATTAAGGAGACATTAAAGAGGGAGTTATTCTAAAACGGTAACAAAAATTGAATGCTAAAAATTGGATAGAAAGGTAATAAAAAATTAGTTCTTTTTTACGTGCAAGCGCAATTCTAGCACGGCGGCAGCGCACTTGTGAGGAGAGATTTTACTACCACTCTATTCACATTTTACAAGCCCCCAAAGATGTTCTAGTATATAAACCCACTTCCCAACTTAAAATCTTTCAATGTGGGACAACACCATTCTATCTCTTGCAAAGACTTATAATGGACCAAAGGCCCAAAGCCCATTGTAGTCATTCCCAACATCAATTTCCTTCACGGAAATGATCGATTCAGAAAAATCCTCTTTCATTCCATTCATCAAGTTTATTGCCTCATAGGAATCAGAATCCACAAGTATTGATTGAGTAGAAAAATTGTTGATGTTGCAATCCCTTCACGAATTGCAATCAGTTTCAATATCTTCACCGACCAGAGATTTAATGATTATTTGGAACTATAAAATATAAGAAAATAGATCAATTAGATAGAAATAAAAATAGATTAACCAAAAATTCGATGAGGTGGTGGTCTGGTGGATGGACTAAATATATTTTAAAATAATTTTTTTAGTTTATTTGTCATTAATTTATTCAATTGGCTTACTCTTTTATGTTACCAACTTGAATATAATTCAACTGATTAAAATATTATAATTTCGACTAAAACGTTATATGTTCGAATTTAGACCGTCACATATTGAACTAAAAAAAATGATATCAATATTAATTATAATTTTTAAAATTTTAGAGGTTAAATAATTTTAATTATTTAAATTTAGACAGTTTGTACTTTTAAGGCGACCATGGGAATTGGTGAGGTTGACTCTTGTGGTTGTGTAGGGACCCATCCCAAATGAGGTGCCAAGGTCGGACGTGGGAGGTTGGGGGTGGAGAAATATAGTATATATTTTTCGAAATAATTTTTGGTTTTTTTAAACAAAATTATTTTTTGGTTTGTACTTTGTGGAGGGATATGATGAATTAATATATTATTTTATTTGTTTTTGACGCTAACTTAAGCATAACTCAATTAAATAAAATATATATTCTCACTTCTATATATTAAACTTGTCTAAATCAAACATAAAAAATTATGACAAAAAGAAAAATATAAATTAGAATTTATTTCTTGATATTTAATTTTTATTAAAAAAAACATAAAATTGAGTCTCCTAATTTGTCACAAATCTCTAACATTAGAAAATGTAGACAGGAGTGGATAGAGTATTTTGAATTCTAACCTCACTCTATTTCGATATCATCCTAAACTCTAAATTCAAAACTACAAATAGAATTATAACAAAAGTTTATCGACTTTAAGGAATAGTTGCTTAAATAAAAATTTTGAGAGCATGATGCTAACGAATATGTAATTCTAACAGTAGGTTTGACATTCGCAATCCTATCTAATTTTTATGTAAATATCTTCTAAAATTAGGCCTGTATGTAAATGTATATATTTTTTTTAGTTGAAAATTAAAAAAGCAAGAATGAAAAAAAAAAAAAAAAAAACAAACAGAAGCCATTTTAGACAAAAACCAAGCATCTAACTTCCAAGAAGAAAATTACAGAAATGGGTTGAAACTCTGTCATCTAAAAATATTCTCTCAGTTTCAGAGTCACCAAGTACAGCTTCCATGGCCGCATCAAACTTTCAAGCAGAAATGAAAAAGGAAGAACCAGCAGAAACTATGGAAGAACATCAACAACACCACCACCATAACCATAACCAACCAGAAGAAAACGAAAACGACAACGACGACGAATCACATCCCCCTCTCTCTGCTCACTCTTCACCTCCCCATTCACTCTCCAGCAGCAAAGATCCCTCGCCGCCGGCCCACTCTCCGTCCAACTCCTCCGATTTCTCTGACCACACCTGTCACACTCATGGCCACTCCTCCATTGACGACGCTCTCTCCATTACGCCGCTCGAGGACTTTCCGGCTGCGGCTAATCCTCCGTCTCCGAGGCCTGTGGCGGCGAACCGCGCGCAGCCGACGGAGCCGATTGTGGTGACGAAGGTCGATGCTGAAATACAGGGAGTACGGAAGGTGGAAGAGGGAAGTGATAGTGATGGCGACGTAGAGAGTGGCGATGCCGGTGCGGTTGGGAGAGGACGGAAGCTGATGGCGAATTTGTCGATGAAGAAATTAAAGAGAGAGGAATTGAGGAAGAAGATCTTGTTAGGGTTTAGAATTTCTGGATTCGCCCTCTGTTTGATATCGTTTTCGGTTATGGCTTCGGACAAGAATCAGGGCTGGGCTTTGGATTCCTTCTATCGCTACAAGGAATTCAGGTCTGTTCTATTGAAATTTCGTATAGAATTTCCATGATTTCAATTGAACTGAATATCATTCGATTCGTTCTATTGCTCATAATCTCTCTGTTACTGTTAGTATTCAATCAAATTTCTTCAATAGAGATGATTCAATTGAGATTTTCATCGATTTTGCAGGTACTGTATGGCAGTGAATGCTATTGGGTTTGTTTACTCTGCACTTCAATCCTACGATCTTGTTTATTTCCTCTCCACTGGGAAACACATGATCCGTAATCACTTCAAGCAATACTCTGATTTCTTCATTGATCAGGCAAGTTTCTGTTTGGCTTGGAATTGGGTTCCTAATGTTCAATCTATTCATTATTAATTCTGTGATAATATCAAATACCTAACCTTGAGCACATATTGGACGGCCAAGATTAACCCAATAGTTTAGTCTTGATGACATTATTGTTTATCGATTATGATAGCTTATAGGGACCACGGAAGATAAAAAGGTGATGCATAATGCTCAATGGATAGATGGTTCTCTTACTGTATTCCTTTACTGAAATTTTTTATCATTCATATTGAAGCCTTTTCTTACCTTTTCTTACTAAAGAATCTGCAAGTTCTTCTCATTAAGAGGTCAATAATGCTACTTGCTTAAATCCTCTCAATTCACATGTTAATAGCTTAGAACTATAGAACTATTTTTGAGTTTCAACGACATTTGCGGTGGGGAATTTGAAGGTCTGACCTCTTGGTCGAGGTTACATGCCAATTAATGCTGAGCTAGGCTCACTTTGACTAGAACTATAATGAACAGTAGTGGAACTGGAAGGAAAAACATAGAATGGTTGAGCAATTTTCATTCGTTTTTTCCTTTTTATTTGGATTAGCTTTTGGGCAACCTTTTTGTTACCTTTTCTCTGACTTGCCTTTATGGTAATGCCACCTTTCCCTGGCATCTTTCTTATTTTTCCTTTTCATGTGTTCAGTTTGTAAGGAAAGTGGCTTTATTTTGCAGCAAAGAATCTAGTATAGAAATAGCACTTGGTTTTATAAACATAACTTCGGGGTATAATAACTAGCATAAGCTACTTAAAAAGACTTTTAGGGAGCGTTTGAAGTACCGTGTTGGGTTTGGATGGTTTTGGAATTCAAATCTAAAATGTTGTTATGGCCACTGTGTACAAAATCCAGTGGGTTTAAAACACAACCCCATAGTTTTGAACAGTGCACTTCAAAATATTGCACCTCAAACATTGTTTTCTAATTCTAAGGGTTTCAAAACCTCCAGAACAAACTCTCTAGAGTTTCGATTCCAAGGGTTTTGATTCCGAAACGGTGCTCCAAATGCCCCCTTAACGGCAACCACAAACCTTATATTCTAACATTCTTAAAAAAAAAAAAAAAAGAGTACAGAAAAGCAACGAAAAGAAAAAAACTTTATATTCTAAGGATGGAGAGCAGAGAGATGTAACTTCCAATTTGCAACTGGGGAAGTTCGATTTTCTCTATCTAAAAAGCCAGTTGAATACAACCGTTTACTCTTGATAGTAATATACTTTACCTTATTGCTCCATATGGAAGTGTTGGGCCACTGCTCCCATCCCTGTACAAGAAGGTTCCTCAAGTTCCTGAGTTTCATTTTGTACTTTATCTTTAATTATTGGAAAGTTGCAAAAACCCGGTACAATCACACTTCAAACATTTAATTTGAGGAATTACCAATAAAGTTTAAAATCATTGCAATCAAATCTTATCATTACCATTTCATTAGCAGTTGAGTTTAACGGGAATGGTTTAAGGTTTAGTATAACAATCCTTATAGTTTAGGGGTAAGTTGCTGCTTATGGAATTAAAATGACCGGATGATTTCACAAGTTTGAGAGAGTATAATTGCTTAAATTGAAAGTTCAAGGATGCGATTGTAATAACTTCAATAGTTCAGAGGTAGTTTTTCCATTTTCCCATAAATAATTTTATGGGCAAACCCTGAACTTTATGGATATGAACTGAATCATGACAAAAACTTTCAATTGCATTTGAAGTCATTAGTATATATTTCATTAGTGTTTGAGCTGTGCAACATTTGCTGGTAAGCTTGGAGAAATTGATGGTAGTCTTCTTCTGTTGCAGATAATATCATATCTTCTTTTATCAGCTGCCTCTTCGGCTGCCACCAGAGTAGACGATTGGCAATCCAATTGGGGAAAAGACAAGTTTCCAGATATGGCTACTACATCTGTGGGATTGTCCATTGTTGCATTTGTAGCTTTTGCCTTGAGCTGTATCATCTCTGGTTATACACTCTGTAAATCTGCTTAGGTAACATTTCTGGACTTGCTTATTGGCAAATTATTCACGATGATAGCAACAAATCAATGCTGGTGAGCACATACAAGAAATCTACTTCACTTGAAAATACTTGGGAGTGTACTTATTCTCTGTACATAGGATGAACACTTGTTCAGCAGTTGACATCCACTCTGAATCATTACAGATTATTATGAAGAAAGTGACTGATTAAACAAACAAACAAACCCAACTAGATCTGCTGTTGTAGCATAAACCAATTGGATGTTAACATATTCAAATATTCCAACACTTACCCTCAAGATGAATGGTGCAGATTGGTAATGTTCATTGGAAGTTTTAGTGAACATATCAACAATTTGAAGAGAGAATGAACTGGAAATATTTTTATCACTGAGTAAAATGACTATCTATTTACATGGCTAAACTATGCAAAATATCCTTAAACTTTGGCGTATGTTAGACTTTAAAAAGATTCATTTTTACTCAAAAAAAAAAAAATCTTTTTTGTTAAAATAAACAATAGAAGTTGATGTGACAATTGATGTGTAGAAATTAGAAGGTGTATGTAATATTATTTACAATTATATAGAAATTTAAGATTATTGTTACTATTTATTTCACTTCAAAAGATATAACTAAAATCATTTACATAATAAATTTTTACGCATCAAATGTCACGTCAATTGATGTGAATGATGTTTTAAATGATGTCACGTCTGCATTTAAAGTTTTATACATTAATCGTCATGTCAATTTTAATAGAAAAACTCTCCAAGAGTATTTTTTGGAACAAATTTCAAAGTTCAGTGGTAAAATATAAAAAAATTTAAAGTGTAGAGGCATAATTGAAACCTATCCCAAAATTTAAGGGTATTGTATGATTTAACCCTAATTTTAGATATACTTTGTTTTCTCTTGAAAAACTGGGTTAGTTGCAATGCAAAAGGCTTCATGGTTGTTTTAGAAAATAAGATGAAGTAATTGGAAAGGAACCTTAAAATCAACTAGTAATTTTTCGAACTACACTAATTTGCTTGTAACAACAATACGTAGTCAAGAAAATGGTAAGATTTAAAAATGCCTACTAATCCATCTATACAAAGAGAATTCATCAACAAATAGCAAGTGACGATAATATTAACTCCCTTAAATATTGGATTTAGACACTTTTGATTATATGACTCACAAATATATAGAATAGACAAGATCACTCATACACTAAAGTATGATCTAAAAGAATGTCAAGGAGGGATTACCCAAGGGTTTGAAACAATCTTTAAGTTTGGTGATCAATCTAATTTGTTCGTTTCTAAGCTTTTTATCCAAATCCATGTATTGTAAAAAGGGGTGGAAATTTTAAACAGACGTTGGACCATAAAAAGAAGGAGAAAACAATTTCACTCAAATTTCATTAATAAATCCATGATAAAACAACCTTAGTTCAAAAGCTAGGAAAATAAATATATGTATGCCAACAAAACAAACACTAATTCACTTAAGTATCTAAAGCAAGGTTAAGTCTAATCTAAACAATTTAAAACTAATAAGAGACAACTTAAAATCCAAGGATAGTGAGCTTAAGCTCTTACAACAAAAGACTTAAAATAAAATTTAAATCCAGATTACAAGAATAAAATGATAAATAGACCCAAAAGGTTAAAATGGTAACGGGTCTCTTATCTTGTTTGTCTTCTGAATTTGGTTTCAATTTCAACTATGAAGTTATTCATTTCTTATTAGCTTTTGTTTTTATCCTCCTTAACTAAACACACTATAGTTTGTAATGATTTGATCATGGCTTTGAATGTATTGAAACAAGGCTTCTTTGTAACTTCTTTATCTTAGTTCTTGAGTCCCTATCTTGACTGAAAATGATGAAGTAAGGGTTTGAATCTCTATCCACATATTTAAATTAATAAAAAAAACTAACTATGAAGTAATCAATCTAATTATTATTTTTTTTAAAAAAAATCAATCTCATTAAAGAAGCTCAATTACAATACTATTATCCACGTGTGTGTATTTTAATATGTATTAGCCGATTGTCAACTTATACTAAACAAGTAAACAAATCAATGACTATAAGTTTGATTTAGGCCATGACCAAAATATATTTTAATAATTAAATCAGATTCCATAAATGGATATATACTTTTATTGAACAGTACCACGTGTAACTCGATTTAGACAAACTTTACAAAGCGTTTGCTTTCCATTGACAAAATTGTGGGTCATATAATCTAATCATGAAATTCAAAATTATTCAAAAGAGTCCAAATTGGACGCCATCCATCCTCATCTCCTCGGGATTTCAAATTCTCAATAATAAAGTTTGAAAAATCATGTGGCAGCAAGAACGAGAAGATAATCAAAATTCAAAGGCCTAAGATTAAAATGCACCCGACCCGAAACACAATTAGCGAGTGATTTTTCAGACCAACTCCAAAACCTTCGGCCTCGAAGATAGATACCCAACCTCTCCGCTTCAGCAATTTCCATCTCACAGACCGACAAACTCTTTCAATTGGGATTTCTTCTTCCTTCTGCATCCATGGCTGCTCTTTCTGTTCCCACCCACATGAAGGCTTGGGTCTACCATGAATTCGGCAACACTGCCGATGTTCTTAAACTCGATTCCAATTTCCCCGTTCCTCAAATCAGCCAAGACCAGGTCCTCGTCAAGCTTGTTGCTGCATCTCTCAACCCGATTGATTTCAAGAGAATTCATGGAGTTTTTAAACCTTTTAACTGTTCCCCTCCGGTGAGCTATCACTCTCTCTCTTTCTTTTAATTTTACTTGGGTTGCATTATTTTGATCTCAACTTTTCTGGGTTTGTTCTTGATTTTGGATGGATGAAACCATCAGTTCTGGGTTAAGGTCTTTTTCATGAGTCGATATTTTGTAGTTTTTTCTGGCATTTCTTATCTGTGGATTAGAATAGGAGTTTCTTATATGATAGAGCTGATCTTGAAGAAATCCATCTAACACTTTGATGCAAACATAGTCCACATACATGAATGAGAAAATCTTGGTATTCTGGAAGGATAACATCTTTGAGATTTTAGACTGAATCTAAAAGTTAAAACTATCTGGGTTTAGACCAAAGTAGAAAATATCGTACCATTCTGTTGAATCATAAAAGAAGATACCGAATAAATCAGGAATATTAGTTACAGTACCTATTCTAGATCAAATATTATTTATTTCTTGTCTCATAGCTCAATTGGTTAACATATATTTTTGATCGAGGGTCAGAGGTTTGAATCTCTCCCATCCCTGATGTTTTTGAGCTCAAATTGCTTTCTCTAGTGAGTGAGATTGTGGGGAAGTTTGGCAACTAACCTATTTTGTGTTTCTTCTTACAGTACGTACCTGGCTATGATGTTGCTGGTGTGGTGGTGAAGGTGGGAAGTGAGGTGAAAAAGTTCAAAGTAGGAGATGAAGTATATGGAGATATAAATCACAAAGCACTGGATAAGCCAAAGAATGTTGGCACTTTGGCAGAATACACCGCCACAGAAGAGAAAGTTTTGGCTCTGAAACCTAAGAATCTGAGTTTCTTAGAGGCTGCTAGCCTTCCCCTTGCCATGGAAACTGCCTATGAAGGTCTTGAGCGGGTTGGGTTCTCTGCTGGAAAATCGATTCTTGTTTTGGGAGGGGCCGGGGGAGTCGGAGCCTATGTTATACAGGTAAATGATGGCTGTGCTACAATCAGTATTTGGAACAGTTGTTCTTGTTGACATTCGTATTGAATTACAAAAGTTGTCTACTGAGTTTTGTTTTTCTTCATTATTGGCTAATGTGATCTTGGTGTTTCTGTATGAGGCAGCTTGCAAAACATGTGTTTGGTGCATCAAGAATAGTTGCTACTGCAAGCACATCAAAACAGGACTTCTTGAGGAGCTTGGGAGCTGATCAGCCTATTGATTACACAAAGGAAAACTTCAAAGATCTTCCCGAGAAATTCGATGTTGTCTACGATGCAGTCGGTAACATCCTCATCTAATAACTGTTCTTGGAGTATAAATCTCTCATTTTCTTTAGATTCCTGCACTGATTGTCAATGAGAAAATGTTTAAAAGTGGTTTTGATTTAAAAACTGCAGGCCAGCCTGATGAAGCCGTTAAGGCGATCAAAGAAGGTGGGAATATTGTGAGCATCGCCGCACCAATTGCAGAATTTCCAGATGCTTTCTTCCTTCTTACTTCAGATGCTGTCATGTTGGAGAAACTAAATCCTTATCTGGAAAGCGGGAAGGTGAAACCGATCATCGACCCCAAATCTCCATTCCCATTCTCCGACACTCTCGAGGCATTTGCCTATCTCGAAACCTCCAGAGCTACTGGGAAAATTGTGGTTTATCCCATACCTTAGAGCCATGTTTTTTATCAGTTTTCTGTCATAATGCACTGGAGAATCCTTGTTGTGTTTGAGAATACGTTGTGAAAAATCTGCACACCATGTTTCTTGTTCTTCCTGCTTTGTCCACTGCCTCTTCCTAATGTACATTATTGTGGTATTGCTGCTTTGGATATGGAAATAAATATCTTTTGCCATCCCGTCAATAGGCATCTTAATCTTATGTAATGATGAAAGTGTTTATCAAGTATGCACTATTTTGTTAATGTGGTGGGACTGGCTCACCAAGACTGCAAAGAATGTGTCCACACACAACAATTATGAGTGAATGGAGTAAACACACGGATGACTTTGTTACACACACCATTGAAAGTGAAAGATTGTACTAGATAGAATTAAAAGAAGATACATTAGCTAGTTTGGACAGATATTTAAAAAAAAAATCATTAGATATCCCGTACAATAACAATGCAGATGAGTTATGAGACTACCACTTGTCTCGTTAGACTCACTCTTCTTGATTAGCGCTGTGGGATCGTGGACTTCATAGGGTAGATCATCACATAAATGATATTAATAGTTAAATGATGAATCTCATATAATTAAGGGTAAAAAAATATAAGTTTGGTGACGGGTAAAAACCGTCATCTTTTGTAAAAAAAAAATTCAGAAATTTCCATCACAAAGTGTGTTTTCTCAAAACCGTCACCATTGAGTTCATCCGACGTTGATTGCAAAATAAAAAATTCTCTCTCTAAATTTTTTATAATGTGTATCTCTTACTTTATTATATTTTTAAATTTTTATTCATTTTTCTCACTTTTTTTTTCTCTTTAATGGTTTTAACTCTCTGACTTTTGTTTTTTATTTCTAAATTTTTTGTTCATCTCTATAATTTTTGCATCTTTTTAACTTTTTTCTCTCTAATTTTTTTACCTTTTGCTCTACTTTTTTGTTCTTGTACTTTTTTGTCCCTAACTCTTAACTTTTTTCACCTCATTAAAGTTTTTCTTCTTAAAATTTTTATCATTCTGTTCAAATTTTTTTGTTTATCTCTCTATCTTTGAATTTCGCTCTCTTTATTAAAATTCTCTCTCTAAATTTTTTGTCCCTCCCTCTAAAATTTTTATCCCTCCATGTCTCTAACATTTTTTTTTTCTTTGAAAATTTTCTCTAGCTTTATATTTTTTCTCTTTTAATTTTTAGTTCTCTCTGTATAACTTTTGTCTATCACCTTCTATTTTTTTTTAAATCTCAAATGCAATACTTTTTTTTAGTAACTTGATGCTTCTAAAATCACCTTTGAAAACAAACATTAATCATTTAAAAAATACTTTTAATTAAATTTAAATCACTTTTACAATTGTTGAATCAAATATTAAAATGATTTATAACTAAATACTTTTAAAAAATTAATTGTAATTAAACCACTTAGCTTAAAATACTTATTTTAAAGTCACTCCCAAACATGCCTTTTGAAAATCACTTTTAATTGTATGAAAATCACTATTAAAAGTGTAGAATCAAACATTAAAATGATTATATGAAAATCATTTTTAACAAATCAATTTTCAACAAATCAATTGTGCTAAAATCAATATTTCTAAAATCATTCTCAAACATGCCCTAATTTAGGGTGAGTTCAAGTTCCAATCTAAGTAGAATATTTCAAATTAGTCACGACAGGTGTACAGTCTAAAACAACATTAACTAGACCAAGATTAGATTTAACTATATTTTGCTTTTTAGTCAAAATAATATTTAAAATCCAACTTAAATCCATGTCTTTTGAACTAATGTGGTCACTAAAATAAAAACATTATCTTTTTCAAAATATTACAACCCACCTACGGGCTAATTTTATAGATAATGGACTTTAAATAAACAATGACAAAATTGGGGTAGTTTTGAAATAAACAATTTATAAAATGTAAAAAACAAAAGTAATTACATATCCAGGGTAATGATGAAAACTATTGATTAAAATAGAGTAGCAAAATCGTGTACCATGTACACGATTTCTTTGTCACATGTTGTTAGTTGGTGTGGAATGAGGCTTTGCGACGTGGAACTCGTGTACATGGTACATGTGTACCATGTACACGATTTTACTCTTTTTATTATTTTTTTCTTTTCTTTACTTAAATGCATTTCGTTTTCATGTACACGATTTACCTCCTTTTATTGACCTTATGTTTGTCACTTTGTTTGTTCAAAATGAGCTTCTTTTTTTACTACTATGCTTTGTTTTTAACTACACATTTCGTTTTCTTGTGCTTTTTATTATTTTTTTTTCCTTTCTTTAATTAAATGCATCATATTAAACTATCCCTTTCGTTGTTTTGCCTCTTCTTCTAAACTTGCCTTATTTTTTGAAAACATAGGTAAAAAGTAGATAACATAACAAGTAAACTCATTGGTGGAAATAGTATTGATAGGCTTAATTTTCAAAAACTAAAAATTAAAAAACAAATGGTTATTAAGCGGGGCCTTAGAAACTAAACTTGTAATTTAAACAAAATTATCTACGTAAATATATAAGCAAAATGCTCGTAACTTAAATATTTACCAAATATTTTTTTAATAGAATTAAGTTTCTTTATCCAATTAAGTTTTTTAAAATAATTTATTACCAAATGAAAAATATTAGCATTTTTTTAGATTGATATATATATATATATATATATAGACACACACACACAAAAAAGAACTAGATATAAAACAACTTGTTTTCAAAAAAAAAAATGTATAAAACAACTTGCACTACCAAGTTGTTCACATCAACGAGTCTCGAACCCAGGCACTACCAAAAACAACTCAACTGTGCCTCTCTAACCAACATACCAAACACCCATTTTGCTAATTTTAATAAGCAAAATATATACATATAGAATATGGAACTCGTGTACCATGTACACAAGTTCCGTGTCAACCAGGTGCCAGGTGGCGTGAGGTGGCAGACAAATCGTGTACATGGTACACGAGTTCCATATTCTCGCGAACATGGGCCGCGCTTCATTAAATGATTAGTGTACACGGGCCACGAGTTAGCTAATTCGCGACCCATGTACACGTTTTATCTACCATAAATTTGGAAATACTTTTAAACTTACTATATTTCTGACATTTAGTTTTTTATTTACATTATTTTAAAAAAAAATTCCCCACCTAGCCCCGAAAACTAATTGTACCACATTTTATGGATAATTAAATCCTTTGATGGCGATAGAGATATTGAATTCAAAGTCGTCGCATAAATTTCTTAAACAACAAACTAAAATTAACAGGCTGTCCGAAGGGTATTGAAATTGAATCGAAAAAGAAGGATCAGAGAAAGAAAACACGTTCAATTTCAGCTTCAAATTCAAGCAATTCTAAATCAATTCCACTTACTAAAAGAAATTCTTCCTCCAGCTCCATCGATGGCTGCTCCATCATCTTCCCCAATCCCCACCGCCATGAAAGCCTGGGTTTACCATAACTACGGCAACACCGCCGATGTTCTAAAATTCGAATCGAACTATCCCGTTCCTCAAATCAACCAAAATGAGGTTCTGATCAAGGTCGTCGCTGCGTCTCTGAACCCAATCGATTACAAGAGAATGCACGGTTATCTCAAAGACATCGATTCTCCTCCGCCGGTGAAAATTGAAAACCCTAATTTTCGAATTCGTTGTTGTTCTTCTATTGCATATCGGAATCTGAAATTTTGTGGTTGCAGACAATTACAGGGTACGATGTGGCGGGCGTCGTGGTGAAGGTGGGAAGTGAGGTGAAGAAGTTCAAGGAAGGGGATGAAGTGTACGGAGATTTGAATGCGAAAGGGGCGGTTAAGGCGACGAATTTCGGATCTTTGGCGGAATATACTGCTGTAGAAGAGAAGGTTTTGGCTCATAAACCTAAGAATCTGAGTTTTGCAGAGGCCGCTAGCCTTCCTCTCGCCATGGAAACCGCCTATGAAGGTCTTCAACGGGCTCAGTTTTCTGCCGGGAAAACCATCCTCGTTCTCGGCGGCGCCGGCGGAGTGGGATCTCACGTCATCCAGGTATAAGTATACGATTTTATTATTATTATTTTGAAAATTATACGTATACGATTTATTTGAAGGAAAAAAAAAATTCTTATCCCAATGTTGCATGTCTTTTTCTCACTATTTCTAGATTCACATACTAATTTTAACAAAAACAAAAAAATAAAAGTCTTCCAAAACTAATTCAAACCTCCTGTAAAATTATGGCATAACAGATATTGAATAAATGTCTCAATACAAACAAATTTTGAACATAAATGAGATTTTTGTACGGATAACTTAAAAAAAATGGGTTGTTTTTCAATTTGACCCGATTTTTCAATGTCTCAATATATTTTCACTCTCGCTCAAGCTTTAGTTGCTCTCTCATTCCCGACGCTAGCAAAGATTTTTTAATATATTTTTACTCTCGCTTTTTCTCTCACCTCTTCTTTTCCTTTCTTCTCCGTCGATAAACAACAACGGGATCCCACCCAATGTAGTTCAGATCTAAACCAAATCTGAAAGATTTTCAGATCTGAAATTTTCCAAAACTCTCAAATTTAGAAAAATTTACAGATCTACAAAATTTTAAATCTGGGAGTGAAATTTCTCAGCATTGAAAGATTTTCATATCTACAATTTTCCAAATCTTTCGGATTTGAAATTTCCAAAATTTTTAGATCTGAAAAAATTTTCAAATAAAAAAAAGTTAAAGTCTGGAAGGCATCCTCTCATCGGCAGGAGGAGAGTCACCAACGATGGGAAGGTGCTAGTTGGCAGGAAGAAGGTCGTCGACAGTGGGAGGGTGGGGAGAAGAAAGTCGTGAAACTAAGAGGAAAGTGAAAGAGAAGAGAGGTAGGAGAGGGAGATGGAAAGCGAGAGATTGGAAGAGAAAAAATATTTAAAAAATGTTTAAAAAAGATTAGAAAACCTTATTTTAAATAGTCAGGTCAAATTGAAAAATGTCTCTAATTTTTAAGGCCAGCCACTCAAATTTCTCAACATTAATCTAGTTCGAGAGTTTCTTCTTTCTAATCCTATCAATTTTATAGTAGTCCTAGTTTTAGACAAATATTACAATGTTTATCTTTGGTTAAACTTTCATTACATCCACTTACTAATTTTTTCTTTTAAAAAAACATAGAATCTATAACTCACTAATTTCAATAAAACTCAAACCTTACATAAAATCAAATTGAGTCATGTAGACCAAGATCAACCATTAAATAAATCTTTTAAGACTAATAAATTTCAACAAAATCTAACGATAGTGTTTTTCTTTAGAATTCTATTCGTTCCATATCAAATTCATATTTTATGATAATTTGCTCGGATGAAATTGAAACGTGAAGATGAAAATGGATACATTTTTCCAAATTGATCAAAAAAAGGATTGAAATTTTTTCATTAAAAAAAACATAAAGAGAGAGCTAAGACACTATTATTTGTGTTGAGATATTATTTGAGGAGACCGTTACATTGTAGCTGACAATTTTACACCGTTAGATGTAGAAGAGAAAAACTACAAAAATATTTCAATTTTGTATCTAATGTTATTAGGAGACGTGGAAATTTTGAAATACATATCTTACGGTATAGTTGTTAAAACTTTAAGAGGCAGCCTTATTTTGTTGCTCCTTGAATAATGTTTCCATTGGTGTGTGGGAGCAGCTGGCAAAACATGTATTCGGAGCATCAAAAGTAGCAGCAACAGCAAGCACATCAAAACTGGAATTATTGAGGAGCTTAGGAGCCGATCTTCCCATAGATTACACAAAGCAAAACTTCGAAGATCTTCCGGAAAAATTCGATGTAGTCTACGATGCAGTTGGTAATTAACTTTAACAAATCCCCCTTTCTAATTAAAATTACCCCTCGTCTTCTTCCTCTTCTTCTTCAGATTTGTCATTTGAAGCTCTGGTTTTTTTTAAAAAAAAAACTACAGGGCAGACTGAGAAAGCGGTGAAGGCGCTGAACAAAGAGGGGAAATTGGTGAGCATCGCAGCGGCGGTTCCGGCGAGTGTGCCGCAGGGTTTCTCCTTCTTTCTGAATTCCGACGGCGGGATATTGGAGAAGCTCAGGAGTTATTTGGAGAGTGGAACTGTGAAGCCCATTATCGACCCCAAATCTCCCTTCTCCTTCTCCGATGCCCTTGAGGCCTTTTCCTATCTCGAAACCTGCAGAGCCACCGGAAAGGTTGTGCTTTTTCCCATTCCTTGAGACCCAAAACTTCCGAATTCTAATCTCTGGTTTTACTTTTTTTTTGCTCTGTTTTGTGTTTCTTTCTTGTAATAATGGTGTGTTTTTTTTTTTTTTGTTTGTTTGTTTGAAGAATAATGGTGTGTGGTTATGTTATCTCATGGCTTGTGAAGCATGATGATGATAATTAATCTAAGCTTTTTTTTTTTGAAGAGGATAATTAATCTAAGTTATATTGTAAATTTAGTTCTATATAGTTATGTCTATGTTTTGTTGACTTGCTCATCTCTATAATTATACTCCCAAAAAAATTAAATGATGATGTGATATGTCTATTAAATAAATGTTCGTTGATTTGACGCAAACGTATGAGATAAATTACATGAGAGAGTGAATAGTTGGATATATTGCATGTGCTAATTCAATTATCACTTTTTGTCTTTGTTATCTCTTGTTGAAATGCGTAGAATCAGCAATGATATGTTTGATAGACTTCCAAATTAGCAATGGTATGTTTGATAGACTTGTGGGTTAAATCTACCATTTCTAGGGGGGATATCAGGTATGTATGTCTTAATTATTAAGACTCCGTTTTATAATAATTTGGTTTTTAGTTTTTGAAAATTGTGCTTGTTTACTCACAATTTATCTACAATAGTTTTCATCATTTTTAAGAAAACATTTAAGTTTTTAGCCAAATTTCAAAAACAAGTTTTTGAAAACTATTTCTTTTAGGAGTTGTTTGGAGCAATGGGTTGTGTTGGGTTGTTTTGGAATCCAAATCCAAACTCTTGTTTGGGCCAATGTATTTCAAAATCCAACAAAGCCCCATGGTTTTGCATAATGAAACATGGGGTTTAATTTTCCAACACACTGGTTTGCTCCTCCTTTGACACTTGCTTCTCATTGGAAACTCACATTTTTTTTTGTAGAAAATAATAAATTATTACAAATATTTTTTTTATACATGTCATAAACCTAACTAAATTTGATATTTGAAAAAGTAATTAATTTTCATTGGAAACTCACATTTTAAAAAAAAAAATAATAATAAGTTATGACAAATATTTTTTTATACATATCATAAACCTAACTAAATTTGATATTTGACAAAGTAATTAATTCTCATTGGAAACTAACTTTTTTTTTTTTGTAAAAAATAAAAAATTATTACAAATATTTTTTTTATACATGTCATAAACCTAACTAAATTTGATATTTGACAAAGTAATTAATTCTCATTGGAAACTCACATATTTTTTGTAAAAAATAATAAATTATTACAAATATTTTTTTATACATGTCATAAACCTAACTAAATTTGATATTTGACAAAGTAATTAATTCTCATTGGAAACTCACATTTAAAAAAAAAAAAAAAAGTTATTACAAATATTTTTTTATACATGTCATAAACCTAACTAAATTTAATATTTGACAAAGTAATTAATTCTCATTGGAAACTCACATTTTTTTTTGTAAAAAATAATAAATTATTACAAATATTTTTTTATACATGACATAAACCTAACTAAATTTGATATTTGACAAAGTAATTAATTCTCATTGGAAACTCACATTTTTTAAAAAAAAATAATAATAAGTTAATACAAATATTTTTTTTATACATGTCATAAACCTAACCAAATTTGATATTTGACAAAGTAATAAATTCTCATTGGAAACTCACATTTTTTTTTAAAATAATAAATTATTACAAATATTTTTTATACATGTCATAAACCTAACTAAATTTGATATTTGACAAAGTAATTAATTCTCATTGGAAACTCACATTTTTTTTAAAATAATAATAATAAGTTATTACAAATATTTTTTATACATGTCATAAACCTAACTAAATTTGATATTTGACAAAGTAATTAATTCTCATTGGAAACTCACATTTATTTTTTTTAAATAATAATAAGTTATTACAAATATTTTTTTATACATGCCATAAACCTAACTGAATTTGATATTTGACAAAGTAATTAATTCTCATTGGAAACTTACATTATTTTTTTTTTTTGTAAAAGACAATAAATTATTACAAATATTTTTTTATACATGTCATAAACCTAACCAAATTTGATATTTGACAAAGTAATTAATTCTCATTGGAAACTCACATTCTTTTTTTTTTTTGTAAAAAACAATAAATTATTACAAATATTTTTGTTATACATGTTATAAACCTAACTAAATTTGATATTTGACAAAGTAATTAATTCTCATTGGAAACTCACATTTTTTTTTCTGTAAAAAACAATAAATTATTACAAATATTTTTTTATACATGTCATAAATCTAACAAAATTTGATATTTGACAAAGTAATTAATTATCATTGGAAACTCACATTTTTTTTTTTTTGTAAAAACAATAAATTATTACAAATATTTTTTTTTATACATGTCATAAACCTAACTAAAAGGATCTTACAACTAACCAAAAATTGCCACTAGAAAATAAGGGAAAAGACAAAAAGAGAGACCAAAGTAGTAAAGGAAAAAAGGAAAAATACAAACTGCACAACCCCAGGGTTCATAACACTGTACTCTAAACACTGTCTTCTGATTCCCAGGGTTCAGAACACTGCACCCCAAACACTGTTTTCTGATTCCCAGGGTTCAGAACACTGCACTCCAAACACTGTTTTCTGATTTCCAGGCTTTCAAACCCCCAGAACAAACCCCCCAGGGTTTTGATTCCAAGGGTTCTGATTCCGAAACGGTGCTCCAAACGCCCTCTTAGTTTTCAAAACTTGACTTTGTCTTTGAAAACATATATAAAAAGTAGATAAGAAAATATAGAAAGGTAAAACTAGTATTTATAGACTTAATTTTCAAAAAACAAAAACCAAAAATCAAATAGTTATTAAACGGGACCTAAATTATTATGCTTACCAGGAGTAGTGTCATCAGAGGAAAAATTTTATATGCTATCTTTTTATATTAAAAAAATATTTTAATTTTAACAATTGAAGGGGGTAAATAAGAGAATTTATTCAATAATGTCACATCATCATTTTGATCAGAGCATAATTTCTTAACCAGTTGAACTATGTTCAGGTTGACGCATTTTATTCATATTCTTAACATTATTTGTAAAAAAAACCACCATTACCTTTAGAGAAAAAGAAAGAAGGAAATATTATTGGTCACATATGTCCTTTTTTTTCCCTTAAGAAAGAAGAAATGAGAAAAAATTGGTCACATATGTTTTTTTCCCTTTCATTAATTCTAAAAAGTGAAAAACAAGAATAATAAAAAAGTAAAAGAAATGTAAAGATAGCCGAAATAACAAAAAAAAAAAGGTAAAAAGAAATGAACGAGAATGAAAGGTTGGATAACATTATTAAAGCATCATCAAACCAATAGTGTCGAGATCAAAATGAAACATTTAAATTTTATTTATCTTAGAAAGTTACATAAAAATGTGTTTTAGCCCGTATTGTTTGATTTCTATAGAACATTTATGACAAGTATTGTACATGGCACAAGCACAACATAACGTTATATAAGTCTCTCAAATATCAGGTATCGCTTGTATCCAATTTGAAAACATTCAAGTACTAAATCATAATGTATAAGACTATAGTCAATTGACAATATATATAAATATCCACATAAACTTAGAATTAGGATTTATATAACACAATTCTAATCATCAAAACAACACAACATAGTTTCTCAGACATGATTTTATGTTGAATTGGGAGTTGACAACGATATGGTTTTGACTTTTAGAAACATGCATGGGAAAGAATTAGTCAGGGACAGAATAGAACAAAGTTACGTTGCAATTCAAATTATTCTGTGTTGTGTTGGTCATTTTGTGGCCCACTAGAGGTATCTTCCAAAGTCAACTCTATGCTTATCTAAGTAACACAGAGGACACTACCAGAACTCAAGGGGTGACCACTGAGACCAATTATTTATTATATTTGTTTAGTCTACGTGGTTGAGTCATTTTCGAGTAGAATTAGATTGGGTGGTGTTATATATAGGTGAAGTTTTGATAGAGACTCGAGGCTCGATTTGATAATGCCAAACTCTCTATTTATTATTTAACTAAGTTTTGATAAACTGATGCAATCCAGTAGGACAAAAAAGGTGCATTCACTAGAATAACATTGCACTTCAATGTGATCCTAACACCACATGAACATTCCTGCCTCTAATGGACACATATTCATTGTTAAATTGCGTAGAAAACGCCTTGAATCTGTTATTTGATAGACACTTCTCTGTATTCATCTTCTCCTTCAAGATAATAAAACTCTCTCGCCTTCTGCTTGTGGATGTAGCTAACACACCGTTAGTGAACCACGTAAATCTGTGTGTTTTTCTTTCTATGTTCTTTGTTTGTCATTTGTGTTTCGGTTTTAACATATTGGATATCCTCTCCTACTACATCAATGTTGACATGGCCATGCACATTATTGTATTCTTCCAATAAATATATATAGAATTGCAATTTTGGTGCAATTATGAGAACTATAACACAATTGAATTGAATTTTACCTTAAGATGAAATCAAAGTGAAAAGAGTGACATGACCAGGGCTTATATAGATGATCTCCATTATGTTTTTATATAAATGTAGGATTGCAAAGTATCTAGTGTCAAATTTCAGTATTGTGATGATAAAAAATGAGATCTTATCCCCTAAAATTAATTGAGATCTGATTTCTACCTTAGTATAATTCTACTTTTTCACTTAATTTTATATTAAGAAAATATAGATCAAAGAGACAAATAGGAAGAAGCATACAATATTAAGAGAAAGCTAAAGATTAGATGCAATGGATCTTAAGGATAGAGATCAAATGACTTCACTAGTTGGTTTTTGATTAACTTGAAAATTTGTCTAAATCTGTCAACACTCCTAATGCATAAGCCAAGATCATCTCATATGTTTAGCTCTTTCTCCTGAGAGTGACTTATTAAGGCTATTACCAATTATGAGACCACTATCTCTATGTGAATTCACTTAATAAGAAATGCAAGCTAGTCTTACTTCTCTTCAAATTGAGATTATAAGTTTTCCAATCTATTCTCCTTATATTTATACTTTTAGGATCATTTGGTTCATAGGTAGTGAACGAAGTTCTTCCATTCATTCTATCTTATTCACTAGTACTTATCATTGATACAGAAAAAAAATATTTGTACTTTCTTTTGTCCCGGTCCATGGTCTGAACGAGTCGCACATACACCCTAGTACATGTTCATACTACCCCCCATAAACTGAAAATCTATAACCCCAATTGCTACGGGAAATCCGTTTAATTTACCTGTGCCTATTTGAATAGCCTCAGTTAATCCTGTCTTTCTTTGATAAGAATTAATACGATCTTTATAAGGTTCATCCTCCGAATGAAATTCAATGGGATCCAAAGAGACCATGTCTTCATCCATAGGGTCCCAAGTACCTGGATCAATTGAAAGTTCAATTCTATCTTAACTACTCATTTTCAAATGGCATCCATTTTCTCTTCGAAGAATTCCCTTCAACTATTAGTGAAAAATAACAAATAAAATTTCGTGGAGTTGAAGGGAAATATCCAAATACAGGTCTTATTTTTCAATAATCCATATTTGCAACAATGAAATACTCTTCCTCCTCCCTGAGTAATATTCATAAATAACTAATTACAAATCTATGATTTCTATTCTCTATAAAGGACCAGAAATGTCTTGCTTACGTATCATTGGGAATTGCATTAACATATATATGACAGTAAGAAGAGGTAATACAAAAATGTGTAAACTATAAATATGAGTCAAGGTAGATTGTCCCACACTAGCACTTCCTCGTAATAACTCTACCAAAGGCGACCCTATTACTGAAATAGTTTTCGGTACGCCTATTACAATTTTGACTGCCCAATAACTAATTTGGTCTTGAGGAAAGGAATAACCAGTTATACCAAAGGATGCAGTCAATACAGCTAGAACTACACTTTTAACCCAAGTCAATTCATGAGGTTTTTTAAAACCACCAGTAAGATACACGCGAAATATGTGCAGGATCATCATTAAGACCATTCATTCATTTCTATGATCATAGAGGGACCCCTTTACCATTTGTATAAATGGACTATATTAGAACAAACAACCAATGGTTGGAAGGCAACACGAAGAATCATGTTTTCATTTTCAATTCGCCGGGGAATGGGGAAATTGAATGATTGGAAAAGGTGGATGTGAGAGGTTTACAGAGTTGAAATTGGTTGTGGAAAATTGGTTGTTTGTAGGAGTAAAAATAAAAATAGAGAGGAAGTGGAATGAGGAGAGAGAAAGAAGAGAGAGGGTGATTGAAGGGAGAGAGAGGTTAGAGAGAGTAGAATTAAGAAGGAGAAGATAAAATATGAGAGAAATTTAGCAAAATGGATCCAATTTTTACATTTATCATAGTTTGAGGGTTTAATTTTTACATTTGAAAGTTTAGGAGTCCAATTTTTACACTTTTGAAAGTTTGAGGGTTTAATTTTTAAACTTGAAAGTTTATGAGTGTAATTGTTACAAACATCATACTTTAGGGGTGGTTTTTGCAATTTGCCCATTAGTTTATATCAACTGCTTATAATTAATATAAATTACGCTAAAAAATGCTTATATATATATATATATATATATATATATATATATATATATATATATATATATGAGAGCACATAATTAGTTCATTATTTTTTTCTTTTTCTTTAAACAATTAGCTCATTAGTTAATAGTTCACAAATATATAGAGAAAAATAATCACACGAAACAAATTCAAATATTATTTATTTTTATTAAAAAAATCTGATAATTAACATTCGTATGCAATACAAAAAACAACAATCTTTAATTACCAAAATTCTTATTTTCATATATATATATATATATATATATATATATATATATATATATATATATATATCTAGGAAAGAGGATACTTTTATCTAAGTGTGTGAGAAACATACAAGAGAGAAGCTCAGTTATAGAAAAGTAGGCCAATTTAGAGCTATATAGAAGCGGCTTCAATCATTTGCAAAGAAAAAAAAGAGTTAACTTTAGAGGCATCTCATATTTCTTATGTCCAATTATTTCATAGGATGCTTAGTGATAACTGAAAATGTGCATATACTATTCAGAAAAGTCTTTTGAAATAAAGTTTAGCATAGCGCAAGTGCATACTTTTAACAAGTAGTAAAATGGAAGAATTCCAAGTACCAAATCCCAAGGAAACGTTTGTATCAAAATTTAAATGCAAAGTAAAGATATCCTCAAGAATCCAACTTTGGTAACCAGTGAAAAACAATAGTTTTGGGATGGTTTTTATTGAGAAAATGAAAAACAAGAATGATAAAGAAGTGATTTGATAGGACCAACATAGTTCTATATTTTCATACTTAAATCATGTTAGTTTGGAGGTTTTAATGTAATTAATTGATCATTTTGTAGGGATTTGAGCGTAAGGCACGTTCCGAGAGATTCTACGTTGAATCACGATTCCAACGCATCAAACTGGAGGTCATTCGGACACCTGAGCGAAAAGTTAGAGCAAAAATAAGCAGTGCTGCGTGCTTCTAGACGCTGTCCAGAGCGTCTAGACGCTATCGGCAGTTCCCTGAAGCCTCCCTCGACGCTTGAAGCGAGCTTGTCGAGGGCTCGTCAAATTAAAATTTATAAACCGATTCTAAGCTACTTGTAGCATTGAGTGGACCGGGTCGATCTCAGGGAACCGAATATTAATTTCTTAAGTTAAATTTGCAAATGAGAAAGCAATTAAAAAGGGGGGTTTTGAAAATTTTCTTACTTAATGAAATAAAAATAACAAAACAAAACAAACACTAAAAGGAAAAAAATAAACTCTTACCAAGTTCCAGTTCAGAGGTGCGGTTATATTCAATTGCAAACATTGATCATAGGCATTCAAAATATTTAATCTTAACCATGCAAGTACTTGATCAACTTATTAGGAAACCCCAAAAAGTTGCAAATTCCCTAAGGTCATTAACTCTAACGAACGCCAAGTTAACGCTAATTACCTAAACAAATCTTTACGAAACCGCTTCAATTTATTTAGGTAAAGGCATTACGAACTTTGGAACGACCAAGACAATCGATCAGGTAAAACAACTTTCACCTAATTAACATGCTTCTTTAATTCCTAGAATTAAACATGCAAGCCATGTATCATGGAAACCCATAAACATACACATGTGATAATTCTAATGCTACCGGTTCATTCAACATGACAATTACGGATCATGATCGTGATTAGCAATAAAGCATGTAAAGAGATTAAGGCGTCAATTTAATCAAAATACATACTTATAAAATTAACACGGGAATTAAAGAACACTTGCAATTGAAAGAAAACTAAGTTAAGGTTTAAGCCTCACAATGTCGCAACTGATTACAACCGACCTCTAAACCGGAATTGCAGAATCTAGCCGAGCATCTCCATAGAAAACTTCGAGTGCAAACGAGCTCGATTCGACACCATGGTTTGATGAAAAGCTCCTAATCTATCCTAAACTATTGAAAAACAGAGAGGAGAAAGCCTAAATTGGTCTCATGACGGCTGAAAATCGGAGACAAATGACCTAGAGGACGAAAAAATCTATATATAGGAATCGACGGAGCGTCTAGACGCTCCCAGAGTCACAGGGGCTCTCCGCAGCGTCGAGGGAGGCTTCAGGGAACTGCCGATAGCGTCTAGACGCTCTGGACAACGTCTAGACTCTACCCAGCGCGCAACACTGCTTATTTTTGCTCTAACTTTTTGCTCAGGTGTCCGAATGACCTCCGGTTTGATGCGTTGGAATCGTGATTCAACGTAGAATCTCTCGGAATACGCCTTATGCTCAAATCCCTACAAAATGATCAATTAATTACATTAAAACCTCCAAACTAACATGATTTAAGTATGAAAATATAGAACTATGTTGTTCCTATCAAATAACCCCCAACCTAAATCTTGCTAGTCCTCGAGCAAGACCCAAACAAAAATAATAAAGATATGAATCAATGATTGCATGCACGAGACTCTAATTTCAATACTTAGGAATATCACAATAACCACAAAAGAGAAGCAGACATACACTATCCACGTTTTGAGACACTTTTAAAAAAACTCTTTCTATTCTTTCCCACGTGTGTGTGTGGCCTCGTAAAGTAGTCTCTACAAACCCGAAGAAGGTCTATAAAGCTCTCAATCCATCTTCCCCCTACACTGGCACTAGGACTAGCTACCAAGCTTCCAAACCATCAAACAAGTAATAGGTTACTAGGTGCCTAAACTCAAACCCGCGGGATAAACTTGTATCACTTTAAAAACCAAAGGGCACTAGCTTTCACACACCTGTCGTAGGGACCCGTATCCAGAGTACTCGCTCAATGGATGGCCTAACTGATCACAACAGAGGTAGCTCTTTTTACTCCTTGATTCACTAAACTCATTACAAGCTTATTTTATTTTCTTCTTTTTCTTTCCTTTTTTTTTTCAAGAATGATCTTCTTTTCAAGCACACTTTCCTTCTTTCTTTCTTTTTTCTAGGCAAATCATATTTTTACTTCTCCTAAGCAACGCATTACAAGCTATCAATCTTTCCACTCAACAACTAGCCCTACACCTATCGGGGTGACAATAGACATACAAGCTCTATAATTCCACCCTAAGCCTTCAAGACTACTAAAGGAAAGGCTAACGTGTTCAGATCGTGCAGGAAAGACTAGAAAATTTTGAGAGTTAGGCACAAAAAGACTCAAAGCAGGACAGCATTCATATACTTCAGCTAATGCAATTACAGCAACATACCATGCATGTCATCAATTGTCCTCATCAAGCAACAAGCAAACACATCATCAAGCATTCAAGCTCATAATTCATACAAATTTTTTTTTAAAAAAAAAAAAAATCACACAAGAATCATGTTTAACATAATTGATCAACAGTCTGAGCTCAGGTGCTCAAGGACAACATATAAGCGCAACTATCAAACCTAAAGATAAGTCCGAGCTCAGGTGCTCAAGGACTCAACCAATCATGCTAAACACATCATCAAAGCACAATAATAACCTCCACCCCCAACCTAAATTCTACATTGTCCTCAATGTACAAAAATCATTGAAAATGAAAGGACAAAAAGAAAGGGGAACAGAAAACCTCCCATGAAAACTTAGCACGTAGGTGGGTGGTGACGCGGTAGAAACCTTCAAGAATGATAATTCGTCTACTCAAAGGTCAATTTGTTACCTACAAAATAAAGCAAAACAAGCTAAACTAGGAAAAACAAAAACATAAAGCAATAAAGGAAAACAACTAAATTTTCAAGCCTGGCTGCCTCCAGGAAGCGCAAATTTTTATAGTCGATTGCTCGACTTGCCGTGTGGCACACGTCAGGGCACATAAAAATTCTCCCATTTCTTCGGCCCTTTCTTCCTCGAATCTACAAAGCCCACTACACTAAGTGATAATTCTCAGTTATGAGAATTATTTAACTCTAAAACCAAGTTGTTCTTGCTAATTTTGAGGATTTTTGTTGACCAACAAGCAAGATAAAAGTAACATTTTGTATAAATTCATGCAAGCTTGTTGAAACTTGATGATTACAAGAATTTTGAGAAAAGATAAAGAAAGTAGCTTAAGTTGTTGTCTTTTGTGCAGAATTGAAGACTTTGCAAAAGGAATGCAATTGCATTCCATTTGCAATGTAACCAGAAGAACAGAGGAAGGGAGAATGCGATTGCAAACCAATTGCATTCTATGGAACAACAAGTCAAGCTCGAAATTCGCGGGAATCACCAAGATTTGCGTGATTTGCACAGTTTATGGAGAATTTGGATTTGAAGAAATGAAGACTTTGCAAAAGGGAATGCAATTGCAATCCATTTGCAATGTAACGTGAAGAACAGAGGAAGGAGAATGCAATTGCAATCTAATTGCATTCTCTGGAATTACAGACCAAGTCCGAAAATCACGCAAATCACGCCAATCATGGATTTTGTGCACGATTTTGGAAGATTTTCATCCCGATTTGATTCCTAGAAGTTAGCCCATGGATTGAGGATGATTTATATGGAAACCCTAGCCTTCAACGCCTATAAAAATGGTGGAAAACGAAGCAAATGGTGGCTGGGTTTTCTGCTGCTCGCCCACAGTTAAAAGTTCATTTTTGGGTTTTTAGTCTCTGTTTTTCTTTTACCCGAGAGCAGTTTTTCTTGGGATTCCTTTATGTTCTTCTCTTTTAAGCAATTGTTCTGTTAATTCTCTTCGTAGACAGCGGATATTTCAATTCCATGTTGTTTTAGATCAGTTTCATTTCAATTTGGTGTTTAATTGTTACATTGTACTCACGGAGATCATCCGATTTTCAGCTTCAATCGACAAGAAGGAGAATTTTCTGCATTGTTACTGGTTTTTCTATTATTTTTGACATTGTTCTCTGTTTCTATCATTCTCAGATCTGTCCTTCGTATTTCTTTTGCATTTGAATAACATTTGCCACTCTTCGAATTTCTAGCAGGTTTTCGTTGAAATAGAAATTTAATTTCAGTTTTTCTCGCCTCTGTTCTCCCGTGGGTTTTCATTTTTCTTTTAAAACAGAATTTTATTTCCAGTATTTTTCTTGGTTTTCTCCCGTGGGTTTCCAGTTTTTCTTTTTAGAAATTGAATTATAAAGTTTTTCTTATTTTACCCATATGCTTCCCTTTTTCTTTTGAAAATAAGATTTGTTTCCAGTAGCTAATTTTAGAGAATTTGATATTTTCCTTGTGGTAATTTAATTAGGTTTCTTGAAATTATTTATCTTCTCTTTAAAACTATGAATTTTTCAACAAATTATTTTGGGATTTTTACTTTTTCTACAATGAGCTAAATTTCCTCTAGGGGTTCAAGTTGGTGAATGCCCTAAGGAAAAATGTAGAGCTCTAAAGCATAAACAATCTAGTTAGCATGTGTACTTTGTTTGTTTTTGTTGAATTTAATTTTGGGTAAACCTAGCCGGCCAACTAGTGCTTGCTCATCTAGCTCGAACTTAATATCGAAAGAGTTAAGGGAAAGCCGATGTCACAAAAGCAATGGAGGAAAAGGCTTAGAAATAAGTCCTGAACATCGACCCTAGACATAGGGCGAGACTCCAAGACCACTAGGGTTGTGTGCGAAGTATCTAAGTTAGATTAGCCATAGACATATAGGTTTAATCACTTAGTCTCCTAAAGGTTTTGAATCAAAATCGAATAGGAGCTGAACCCGGTTTACTTAGTCTCACATGTTAACTATGATTGCAATTGCAAAGTGAGTTGCATTCTTCCAAAGGTGCTTGCATCACTTGAATCCCTATTTTATTCTTTGAATTTTTACTCATTTGTTAAAACCAAACTCTCGCATTTTGAACTTTCGGTTACCCCCATTGTGATTTGCAAACATACATTGTGACTTTCAAAATAGATTTTGTTAAACCCCGTTCCCTTGGGTTCGATACTCTGGAATACTTCCAGTTCTTTATTACTTCGATCACGTGCACTTGCGTGTCGTCCGATCACTAAGCAATCTCTTCAACATTTGATGGGCTCCCGAAATGCAGGTCTTTTTGGGATTTTTCGACTCTAAAAAAGAAAAACAAGAAAAATCAAAAGAAACTGACTCTGACTCGTGAGAACTAGAGGAACATACACAAAAGAAGGGGGAATCAAGGTACAGAACAGACGCAGGCCTTTTGGCCTCCAACTCTATCACCTGGACTTCCTCGCATTGAAGCATGGTTTCCTCAGCTTCACAAACATGTTCTTCATATGGCAAACAAACTTCATCGTTGAGCTCTAAGCCAACCAAATCAGATTCTGGTACCTCAAGGATGTCTATAGGCTGTTGCTCTTGAATTCTCTCCACTGAATCAGCTAGTTGAATGACGGAGTCACCCTGTATCCTAGTCATCTCCTCTCGAAATTGGAGATTGTTATGCTGAATTTGGAGATTTCCCTGCTGAAACTGAAGAGTGGTATTAGCAAGTTCATGCACTAAAGTCTCTAAAGACATACCTGAGTCTGAAGTTTGATAGTACTGGTTCGGCTCCTCCTCCTGGTATCCATATCTAAAGCTAGATTGATCCCATTGATCAACAGTCTGAGACCAATTTAGGCTTTCTCCTTTCTGTTTTTTAGTAGTTTAGGATAGATTAGGAGTTTTTCATCAAACCATGGTGTCAAATCGAGCTCGTTTGCACTCGAAGTTTTCTATGGAGATGCTCGGCTAGATTCTGCAATTCCGGTTTAGAGGTCGGTTGTAATCAGTTGCGACATTGTGAGGCTTGAACCTTAACTTAGTTTTCTTTCAATTGCAAGTGTTCTTTAATTCTCATGTTAATTTTATAAGTATGTATTTTGATTAAATTGACGCCTTAATCCCTTTACATGCTTTATTGCTAATCATGATCATGATCCGTAATTGTCATGTTGAATGAACCGGTAGCATTAGAATTATCACATGTGTATGTTTGTGGGTTTCCATGATACATGGCTTGCATGTTTAATTCTAGGAATTAAAGAAGCTTCTTAATTAGGTGAAAGTTGTTTTACCTGATTGGTTGTCTTGGTCGTTCCAAAGTTCGTAATGCCTTTTTCTAAATAAATTGAAGCGGTTTCGTAAAGATTTGTTTAGGTAATTAGCGTTAACTTTACGTTCGTTAGAGTTAATGATTTTAGGGAATTTGCACTTTTTGGGGTTTCCTAATAAGTTGACCGAGTACTTGCATGGTTAAGATTAAATATTTTGAATGTCTATGATCAATGTTTGCAATTGAATATAACTGCACCTCTGAACTGGAACTTGGTAAGAGTTGATTTTTATCCTTTTCAGCAATTGTTTTGATTTTTGTTAATTTTTATTTCCATTTAGTTTGAAAATATTTTCCAAAACCCCCCCTTTTTAATTGCTTTCTCATTTGCAAATTTAACTTAAGAAATTAATATTCGGTTCCCTGAGATCGACCCAGTCCACTCAATGCTACAAGTAGCTTAGGATCGGTTTATAAATTTTAATTTGACGAGCCCTCGACAAGCTCGCTTCAAATTTGGCGCCATGTTGTTCCTATCAACGCTGCGGAGAGCCCCTGTGACGTTGGGAGCGTCTAGACGCTGTCCAGAGCATCTAGACGCTTCGTCGATTCCTATGTATAGATTTTTTCGTCCTCTAGGTCATTTGTCTCCGATTTTCAACCGTCATGAGACCATTTTAAGTTTTCTCCTCTCTGTTTTTCAGTACTTTAGGATAGATTAGGAGTTTTTCATCAAACTTTGGTGTTGGGCTACATCGTTTCGATGTTCGGCTAGACTTTCGACGCCGTTTCGGGGTTGTAGATACGATATTGTGCATTTTATTGTGAGATTTGGTTGTTAATTGAATTTTCCAGCACTGTTTTATGGCTTGCAAATTCTTGTGCTTATTCCTAGTTATTTTTACTTTGATTGAACTGACAAATCAATTAATTTAGAGATTTCTTAGCTATGCTAGATGTATTCGTAGGTGTCCTCGATCTCTAGCTTAATTTGAGTAGTAAATAGGTCGGTTGCCACGTCGGTTAAATTAAGTAGAATTACTTAATTACAAGTATATGGTAGGCCTTAGAATTGTTAGCGCGGGCTTAGTTAATTTAGATCGACCATTCTTAATTAATTAACTCGTTTCGGCTTATCCCTTGGGTGTAATGCATTTAATTAATTCTTTTGGTATTGGTCGTGCCAAATTAATTAATTAAATTAGAACCAATTAGGCGTTTGTAAATTGGTTTAATTAGGGGAGGCTCCTACAGTGTCCCGAGGAGTTCGGTTGGTCTTAAAACACTGGAAAATTACCTGTTAGGTTAGTTTCAATGATAAATGAATTGCATAATTACCTATTTACCTTCGATTCGATGCGCAAGGTGAGATCTCTATCTTTATTGCTTTTTAGTCCTTCTGTCTATCTTATGTTTTATGATTAACTCCCCCCCAGTCCGTGTCAGTCCGTGTCATTAAGAAAATCAATTAATTGAAATCAATTTATTCAGTTCCTTGTGGTTCGACCCGGTCCACTATTAATTACTACAAGTAGTTAATTTTAGATCGGTATTATAAATTGTATTTGATTGAGCCTTCGACAAGCTCACTTCATGATTCAAATGTGCTTTTGCCCTTAAATAGAAATGTGGTCTATTATGTGATCGCAACTTATCCCTCTCACCACTCTGCATGGTGAATTGGGTTTAGCACATATTCAGTCTTTATTTCGAGCACTTTTAGGAGTCTAAGTAATTTAAACCTATATTGTTGGGATTTATGCCCTAAAGCCTCGCAATTAATAATTTATTTAATAATTAATAATAATTTTGATTATTTTATTTGCAATATAATATTATCCATTATATGAAAAATCCAAGGTTATTATTGTAATCTTGAACAGTATGTGGTTGACATACGGAAGGATCATGTTCAAGAAATAACCTAAAGGGTCATAGTATATGGATAAGGTTGGGTCTCTTATCCTGGTAACACTATTGATACAGCCCACTTTGTAATAGTTACAAATGATTTGATCCAAATAATTCATGTGGAGACACGTGAGTGGGGGTATCTTATACAATGAGTTTGTATAAGACTGGACCACGAAATATTTAATCTCTCTTTATAAATCCGTTAATTGAGAAGATTAATATTTCATCAGGATGATCATATGTGACTCGATCTTAATCCTGAGTGAGTTATGAACTCCTGCCTGTGAGGGCTTGTCCTTTGATTTGCATGAGTGAGAGTGGCTTTTGTAGCCGATTCAATATGTCTACCATTTTGGGGACTTGACCAAATAGGGAGCTGGGAACATAATCTCACAAGATGGAATTCACTCATTCCCATATAGGGTAAGTAGATGAGTAGTTCCCTTAAGTGCTGATTTCGGGACTTGAACAATGGGACCCCACCCTCTCACTGGCCCGAGAGGGACTTAGTTTATAATTAGATTATAAACAGATTGTTCATTAGAGGATCAGTGGTACTTAAGGTGCAAGATGTAATTATAGGGGTAAAACGGACTTTTGACCCAACTGTAATTACGAACAACTCGTGAATGATCGACTTGCATGTAATGATTATATCTATGGGCATAACTTGTCCTACAGTGCATAAGAGTACAACTCTAGGTCTATAGTGGAGTGACTCTAGAGTTAATTAATGAAAATTGATTAATTAAAGAGTTTAATTAATTAATTTTGTATCATTGGAGCTTATAATCTGTAGGTCCATAAGGTCCCATTGCTAGCTCATAGTAACACTAAAAGATCAATTTAGTTGAAAGAAAAATTTGAAATGTTCAAATTAATATTTAATTTGAAGTGTTCAAATTAATATTTAATATATTAGATATATTAAATATAAAAGAGGAAAATATATTTATTGTATTTGATACATTGAATATTAAAATAATTAATGTATATTAGATACATTAAAGAAAAGATATTTATTAAATTTGAATTGGATTCAAATTAGGAAATAGATGTCGTAGGAGAATTTTAAAGGTTTGAATAAGATTCAAATTGGTTAGATAAATATATTTTAATATATTAGATATTAAAATATATTATTTAATTATCCTCCCTAGACCACTATAAATAGGACCCTAGGGGTGAGCCATTGGGCATTCTGAAAAACACACTTCTCCTCAATAGAGAGAATTAGAGAATTTTCTCTAGACCCCTTCCTCTCCAATCCCTTGAGAATTTTCTTTCAAGAGGCTCCCACAAGCCTTGGTCCTGTGTTCGAGTCATAGCCAGGAAAACTTTGTGGAAGAGATAAAGATCCGCCAGAATATTCTCCATAATAATCCTAAGGTATGTTTGCTTAATCTTAATTTTGTATTTAATTCTAAATAAATCAAAGACAATCCAATGCTTCCGCTGAGGGATAAAGAGTTCATTCCCTTCATATATGTCTATGGATAATTAAAACTTAGATTGTTTTGCACACAATCCCTTTGGTCCTAAAGTTTTAGAGCAATCGATTGTTAATCGATTGTCGTAGGTTTGAATCCTATTTGGGGAGATTTGATTCATTCCAAATTCTTTAATTCAGAATGAAAAGGTTCGCTTTCACCGTTAAGATTAGGTAACTCATTCCCTATATCTTTGTTTCTATTCCATTCTATCTCATCATATCAAATTCTGTTTTGCGATGTTTGAGAATCACTGTCAATACCTCAATGTAGATCTGGGACAATCCTTTGTTCCACAATCTGAGTCTATTTACAACTAGCCAATTAAAAATTCTCAGATGTACTAGTACAAGCAAGTGCATCTTTGATGCAATCATTGATTCCCTTGAGAGGTCACAATTACAGTGAGCAAAAATATTAATGACGAGGAACACATTTTTGCTATTCTACGAATACTTGTACTTGTTCTGCTATTCTACCCAAGCCTGACTAAGGAAGAATTATGGGGCCCTATGTCTAGAGTCAAACACAAAGTTCTATATCTAGAGGCTCTTTTTCCTAAATTACTTTTATGAAAACCATATATTACCCTACTGTTTCAGTATTGGACTCAACCTGATATGCTATTCTAGGTGATCAAGCTATTTTAACAATAGAATCTAGAATCAATAAAAGCAAACAATGCTAAAGTGACGAGCAAAGTTACAATATTTCATAATAGGCTTTATTCCATTCTTTAGGGCCATCCACATCTTTGAATCCTAAAAAAAAATTTAGCTCATAATAAAGAAAAGATAAAAACAACTTGAATTGAAATAAACTTCATATTAAACTTAGAATATAAAGGAGTGCAAAAGCGTTTAATAAAAATGAAGGATTACAATCTGAGAAAATAGAAAACAAACTGAAGGTCTAAAGAAGAGAGGATAGAATGTAAAAGACAAAAGTAAAATTGAACTCCTAAATTGTTTCTCGATCTAACTCAATTCTTCATTTCTCAAGTAGAATCAAGTCATAAGCCTATTCTTTCGAGTAGGTGTCCAACTGAGTTCCAAGCAAACAATAGAGACTTTTGTTCTCTACTACAAATCTAGGGTTCTTCGACAATCGTAGTGACAACTTGCATATTCGGTGGTCAATCTTCTCTCTCAATGATCGATCATTTCTTTTGATGCAACGGTTGCCTTTTATAAGCCCTCAAGGGGTAGGGTTTCTACCGAAATCAGTGTGAGAAACTACTGTAGCCATCATTGTCTTAATTCAAGGAAGAATATTGCAGAATCTATCAATCCCATGCTCAATTTGTCTTTGGGTTATTTTGCGGCCGCATCTTGCCTCTTAGCCATGAAGTCACAACTGGGCAAACTCACAGTTTCTACACAAAATCATAAAAGTGTATAAATTTCTCCAATAATGACTCTTTTTATACCGATTTAAGTTCATTTAACAATTCATGGTTAAAACATGTGCCTAGTTTGTTTTTGCATAAAATTGCTCTTTTTTTATATGAAATAAATCACTAAACAATATAAATAACAAGAATAAACTCAAGTTTTAGAGATGAGAGCTATCACTCGACATGGTTGGCTAGAGAATTTCAAGATATAGATGATGTTGAATTACTTTACTTGGAAGACAACTTATTCATACATCTTATTTCTAGGTATCTATTATCCATGAGCATCCTACTAAATCTTAAACCAAGCGACCCCTTAAGATTTAATCACCTTGCTCCCAAGCCTAAAATCTAGAACATAATTTCATCTAATACGGGGCCAATGGATTGCAAGTGTAAAATATCTAAAAGCACGAATTAAACTTAGCAAAACTTCATATGATTTTTAATTAGAATACTTTTTCTTTTTTGTCCTTCATCCAAGTTTTTCTTTACAAGCACTCAAAATAAACAAATAAATAAAGTTCTTCTTTCGAACTTCAATTTGGGATTATTTCGATTGAAAGTTGGAGCTGAGTGGCGGCTCCTAATAAATAAAGGTTTAGGTTTCTTTTCCTTCATCCAAGCTTTTCTTTACAAGCACTCAATTTGGGCTTTCTTGAAAATTCCAGATTCTTTTAGTGTTGGTTTTAATATAAACGAACAAGAGGAAGAAAAGGAATATTATTATTAAGTACCTAGAAAGATATATTATGGGATTTTTTTTTTTTGGTGAGTTCTATATTATGGAAATGTTTCATTCTGAGTAATTGTAATTAGATGCATTTTGAAATTTAAGAAAAATCGACATTACAATAGATTTGTTTTTTAACGACAGTATAAAAAAATTATTATTAAAAAGAAATGATGACGGTTAACGATTGCACGTTTATTAAGGTGTTACGTATATTTTATAATAAATTATCGCTTACAATGACAGATAATGGCTCAAAATTACAGATGACTTTCTCTAGCCTCAATGAACAAATGTATACATCCTAATTCTGATATACATTGTCAGGATCAAATTTTGGGAATTGCAACTTAAATTCTTCCATTTCAACAAACTTGTTGCAATCTGGGAAGAAAAGGATTTGGCCAAATAAGTTGAGAAAAGGAACTTCTTTCATCCAACTTGAAATTGGTAATTCTCCAATTATATTATTTGCATTTTTTTTTCCTTATTTTTTAAGTCAGCAATGACGTCAACTTTGACATCGGTATCGAACATTAGTTTTGAATCGACATTAGTATATTGATAATGGATCATATTGACAACGACATTCACATCGATATTATAAGCTTAGAATCAACATAAAAAAGCATTTTGTTTATATAACTTTGCCATGACATACACATCACAAGCTAAATATATATGGTGTAATACATTATTTGATGTATATATATTTAACAAACTAATTGTGATTAATTTCAAGACGAAAGATGTTAGATTATGTTTTTTGAATTATATTGATTTCATATTTTCTTGCTAAAAATTGTGATTTGAGGTTTATTATCATCCTATCATAATAAATTATTTTTTTAGTTATATTTTACTAGTATAAATAGATTATCACTTCAATACCCTTATTCACTCTCAAATTTACTTTCTCTAAATTAACATGATCAAAAGGTACATGCTTTAATTTAACTATAAATCTCTAGCTTCATACTAAAGCAACCATAACAAAACGAATTAGGTTTTTCCAAACAAAATGATTCAAATATTTATTGAGGAGACTTTACAATCTTTATAAAATACATAGATTACTCATTTCATTGTCAATTGATTTTGAGATTGAACCTTATGTTTATGTTTCTCTAATAATATCTCCATCTTTTTTATCTTACTTTTACATATTATATAAACCAATTTATAAAACATTCTCATCACCAAATAAAACTCTGTGCTTGAAAATAAAGAACTTTCTAATGGCACAGCCAATTAGTTATATTCCACCATTGAAGAAGCTCAAATCTTGGAGTCCATGCACCAACAATAATAATCAGACCTAGAAATCTCCAACATCTGTTCTGGGCTCATCCTCTCAAGCTCATTTTCCCTCCAAACTGCAAAGTTATTTTTGTTTTGTGGGTCTGAAGCCATTGGATGGTTCTCTATCCTATGAACTTGTGATCTCATTCTCTTGTATAGTCTCATGGCTGCAACACAATCTTCATAAGGATCTGGTATGCCATTTTGAATCTCAAATCTACATAACAAATAAAAAAAAAAACTCACATCGTTAATTATGAATTATCATTCTTGATTTCTACCGAAAAAGATATAAAAAAAGGAAAACTAAATAGGAAAAATTTGCCAATACAACGGTAGTACTATTCTTCTTTCATTCACAATTTGACATGTCATTAAGGCTCCGTTTGATAACTCATTTGGTTTTTGGTATTTTGTTTTGAAAAATATAGCTTATATAAACATTACTTCCACTTATGAGTTTCTTTGTTTTGTTATCTACTTTTTATATTTCTCAAAATCCAAGCAAAATTTTGTAAGCTAAAAAAGAATAATTTTTAAAAACTTGTCTTTGTTTTTGAAATTGGCTAACAATTCAAATATATTTTTTTAAGAAAAATGAAAATCATTGTACAAAGAAAACAATGCACAATTTTCAAAAATCAAATAGTTATCAAACTAGACTTAAGAAATGCATTATTTTATTTCATGAATCCCACATTTTTCAATGCCTTTAATATGACAAACAATGAATGGAAGTATACTACGACCAAGAGAAGTACTAATAATTTTTTTCAAAAAATAGTTGGTTTAAAAGGGTGCTTACCCAAGATACACTTGAGCTAGGTACTTGAGTGAATTGCAGAGCTTGCTCGTCTTCATTAATGGCGGATAATTTGCTGTGTCCCTGTGGGTCAGTGCATGAAACCCAAGAAATGTTTAGAGAGCTCACTTTAAATTATTACATCAAGATTTTATAAGGTTTTGCAACTTGAGTTGATAGGTTACTATAAATTTAATTTTTATTCTTATTCTTTAACGAAATTTACCTTATCGCGACGGATGGATACCCAATTTGTAGGCATTTGAGATCGTCTTCCACACAGTGACCCACAAGAATCCTAGCCTTCTCACCTCCATTGTAGAGGATGTCTTGAATTTTCTTTTGAACTTGCTTCAGCAACATTGCCTCCCTAAAGTGTTCTGGACGAATGCCGGTTGTTTCATACCTAATATTTTTAACATATTAACCATCATGAGTTAGCTTAGTGGTCAATAAAGATCATGTGAAAAATAAAGGGGTTAGACGGAATGAATTCAATCCATGGTGGCTATCAATCTAAGATTTAATATTCTGTGTAATTTGACAACCAAATGTGGTAGAGTCAGGTGGTTGTCTCATAAGATTAGTCGAGCTACGTGCAAACTGGTCCGAACACTCACAGATATCAATATATATATAACATATTCAAGGTTAAATTCAAAATTGATATTTTGTTTGATGGAGCAATTCATTTGTCAAAGAAAGGGAAGATTTAATAGAGGTTAAATGATAAGAAGTTTTACTCCGATCCTGAAACTTTAAGAACCTCTAAGATTTAGAATAAATGTATAAGATCTTAACCAGTTGAGCTAAGTTACAGAGTTGTATCTATTAATTAGTTGTACAAATTTTTAAAAAAAAACTTATAATATGTACAAACTTTTTAATTTTGTACATAATAAATCTATGTTGTTAACTCATACAACACCAATACCAAAAGTTGAAACCAACTTGAAGTCAGCCTAATGCTAAAATAATACATGACACACAATGGTGGGAAATTTTGAAAGTTGAGAGGCTGATTAAAAACTTGGGAATCAAATAGACATACCATTAAAAATCGGCGAGTTTATAAAAAATTCAAAGATATATAGACTAAGGGCCAATTTGGGGAGTGGGTTATAATAGTTTGTGAATAACTTTGCACCTCAAACACAAACTATTATAACCCAAACGAAATAACTATGTATCCTAAACACAAATTATATGATTTTACATACTATTATAACTATTATAACCCAGACTATTATAATTCACTCAATGCTTCAAACAGCTCCTAAATAAACATTACCTACCAAACAAAGAGAGAGTACTAATTTAACCATTAATTTATTTACTTACCTATAATTTGTGACAGGAATTATTGGCTTGACATAGCTATAGAAGATGACATTTTCGCTCTCATCAATAAGGCAGACCTTGGCGCAGATGTCCAACGACCCATCACTGCCGCCACCTACATATTTGCAAGCTAATGCCACAGCGCCGGAGCCTCGAGTTCTTCCGCTGTCGACGATGGTCGAACCGTCACGAATTCCCAAGTTGGCAAAACGAGCAAGAAGCCCCTGGTCCAAACAGTCAAAAAAAGAAAGAAAAAAGAAAGATTCAAATTCTGAAACCAAGAACTAATTTTCATTTTCCTTAACTACTAGTTGAAGATTCATACCGAATTTACACCCGAGAATTGGCATCTTTCTTGGTGGAGCCTTTGTGAGTAAGAACTGTCAAGGATGGCCAAGCAAAACTTGCATCCTCGCGTGGCGAAGATGTTTTTGCATTCTTGTTTTGGGAGCGGCCCTGATAACAATATGAATAAATGAATAAATATATTGTGGTTTATCAACTTAAACCTTTGACTTGATCAACAGTTGGTATCAGATCTAGTGTGTTCCAAACCTTTATTGGACTTTGGCTTAATTTCTAAGCCCACAAATAGTTTATGACTTTAGCCATGATTTAACCTAGTATGTACAAATTTTAGCCAACTTGAGCGCATAACTTAATTAGTTAAGACATATATTCTCGACTAAGAGGTCAAATGTTTGAATCTTCGACTCTACATGTTGTTGAACAAAAAAAATAATATGTCCAAACCTTTATTTTGGACTTTGGATTAATTTTTTAGCCCATAAACAAGCAAAGGCTTTTTTTAGTACAACAAAATGTGAGGTCTGGGAGTTTGAACCTCCATTTTCAAAAGAAAGAATAGATGCTAATTACTGTTTGAGTTGTGCCATGTTGACAATGAACCAGAGTTATTAGTAGAAAAATTATGTTGGGTAACATACCAATAAGATGTTCTCTAAGAGAATCAAGAGATCTACAGTGTTTCTTGCAAATGTTACAAGTGGGTTCATGAACTGAGTGAAAAGAGGTCCTCATATGATCCACCAAGTGCTCTATCCTGTTGAATTGCCTGAAGCAAGCTGCGCACTTATGCCTGTTTCACAAAACTTTTTGTGTCAAAAAAACAAAAGTTGAAGGATATCATAAACAAACATGCAAGAGAAAGAGAAATAGAAACCTCGAAGTGATCTCGAGTGAATGATCCATTTCCTGATCAAACAAATTCTTCTATGGGAAAATTGTTTGAGATTATTTTGAAGAGTTTGATGTTAGAAAATGGGTGTAAAGGAAGCCATTTTATAGTGAGAATTTTGGTAATTGAGGCCAGGCATTATTTGGGGTAATTCTTTGAATCTTTTTTAGGGTCAATAACGAAGTATATTCTAATGATGTAACTTGGGATAGCTTGGGAACAAAAAAAGTTTGGGCCCTCCATAAAGAAGAACCAGAATATTTCTGAATTACCAAGGTCAACTCAAAAAATTATATCCCTATATTTGAATATTTTCAAGTGCAAAAGGATGTGGGGTAGAAAATTGCATTTTTTTAAAAAAATTTATTTTATATCCTTTGTTATTGATTTAGATTTTATTTTGAATTTTAAATTTGGTGATAAAATAAAAGTCAATTGAGTTATTGTGTTTTTTAAAGATATGCAGTCAACGTGTTGACAAAGCTTTAGATATCTCTCTGTACGCGTGAGAATATTTGTATATATCTTTTATCTTTTTGTGAGTGAGAATAAGTGAAAAGAAAAAGTGGTGAAATCATTTTTTTCAAATCATAAAGTAAGTAGTAAAATTCATATTCACAAAAAAAAAAAAAAAAAAAAAAAAAAAAAAAAAAAAAAATTTTGATGTCAACATTTTTGTGTAGCCCCTTGGTAATTTCAGAGTGATCAGAGGTTGAAAACCACAAAGTCATACCTCAAATATCTCCTTGTAATCTCTCTTTGTTATTATTCACCATGTCAAAATGGGGAAGATCAAGAAATATATACCTTCCAAGAAAAGAACTAGTTACAAGTGTAGTATCTATCAAATAAACTCTAATAATGTTTAAGTCAGATTAATTAAGGCAGTGGGAAGCGAATTTGGCCAAGGAAAAGCGTTTCATACTTCAATGAAGATCTCTTAATCTTTCTATATATATTTATACAAATTAAATAAGAGTAATCATTACTATACCATTATCAAATCAAATGTTTAGTCGATCCTAAAAATGTATACATAGGGACATAATCCTTTGTTGAATGTGAATAACTCCCTTGCTTACCTTGTTAAGGCAGTGTGCTTCTATCTTGTTAGGCATTATTATGTATCCATGCATGACCTAACCAATTGATGCCAAGCAAATTTAGTATTATTAAGAGACTCCCAACCATAATAACAATCCTTTAAGACTATATTAGACTAAAAAACTTCTAAAAAAAATTAAAAGAACAAATTAAACAAAGGTTAGGTTATACAAAAAACTCTTGAACTTTTAGGTAGAGCTTCAATTATGCCTCTAAACTTTGAAAAGTTTCGTTATTTTTACCTTTGAGCTTTGAAATTTGTTTAAAAAATACCCTTGGAGAGTTTTATCGTTAAAATTGATGTGATGGCTAAGGTGTAAAATTAAAAGGCATACGTGACATCATTTACAATATCATTCACATAAATTTATGTGACATTTAATGTGTAAAAATTGATTATATAAATGATTTTGATGAAACAAAATGGTAACAACGATCCTAATATTCTGAATTGTAAATAATATCACATATGCTTTCTAATTTTTACACATCAATTGCCACGCCGATTTCTATCCTTTATTTGAAGAAAAAATATATTTTTTTGAAGCAATTTCGAAGTTTAAAGGTATATTTTGAACAAATTTCAAATTTCATATGGATAGAAATGAAACTTTTCAAAATTTAAGAGCAATTTAGCCAACAAACAAACAGTGAACTAAACATGTAACAGTCTTATTGCCAAAAGTTTAGGACGTGAACGTGCATGGATATTGGAGTAATGAGTGGCTTCGTTTTTGGTATACTGTTTTATCCAACTTTGGAAAAAGCAAAGGCATAAACCACACACTGTTGACTGAAATGGCCAAAAAGCAAATTGCAAGTTGGGATACGATCGAAGGCAGTAACCCTAAAACAAAAATGCATGAATTGGCATCGAGGAATTTCAAAAAGGCCAATCTGATTCGCTTTTGGATAAGATTTTATTGTTCCCCACCGGGGAATGGCGACAAACAATGGCTGCGAACTCACACGTCTCCATTTTCAACTACAAGCTTTTGTCCACAAAAACATGGTCACAGCCGTGCCTGCAAATGCAATGGAGTAAATTAGCTAGAGTAATATTGTTTCTTTTTAAAAAAAAATTAGGAAAAACAGGTACATTTAAACTTGTTTGTGAAAAACATGTAGAGTTTTTTATCCTTGTTGGACTTCGTCACTTGGAGAGACGAATTGGAGAGGATTTAACTTCTTTTTTTTCATTAAATGATTAAAAAACTATTTTTTAATTTGTCTTTTTGTGGAATGTGTTTCTAGCATAAACGCATTCCACTTTTTATTATTTTTTATTTATTTATATTTTTAATTTATTATATGATTAACGTTTTTGCGTTTTTTTTTATAAATATTCATTAACATTTTAAACAATTTTCCCAATTTCAAAGTTTTTTTAAAAAAAAAAAAAAAGCATTAAATGTTTTTGTGGAAAAAAATCAATTTTGACCCTATTAGGTTGTATCAATTTAACTCTGAACTTTCAATTTCATAAATTCAAACCTTAAACTTGGTAGATTGTATCAATTTTAACCCTGAAATTTCAATTTCATCAATTTAAACCGCCGATTATATCAATTTTAACCCTGAAATTTCAATTTCATCAATTTAAACCTCAAACTTGGCCGATTATATCAATTTTAACCCTAAACTTTCAATTTCATCAATTTAAACCTCAAACTTAAATAAGTGGATCAATTTATACTCTCGGTTAAGTTTTCGTTTCCATCACTGTTAGAAAGGTTTCCCAAACAATGCCCAAAGCCACATGTTGCTCTATGATATGTACTTGTTTGTTTGTTTGTTTTTTTTTTTTAAATTACCAAAAAAAAATTAAATCATTCCAGATCGAGTTGCCACCATCATGAAAACCACGAACTTAACTTTCGATAGTAGGACCCACACGAAAGCAAATGGACTCTTGTGTTCCCCTCGCCTTTGGTGTCGATACCAGCGATGACGAGTGCGAAAAAGATCTAGGTGGTGACGCCATTGAAGGCAACGACGACCATGGTGGTTTCGTTGACTTCGGTGGTGAGGGGTTTGACCTCGACTATAAAATGTGAGAGAGAACAGGGAAGGCAGTGGTAGACAGAGTGACGCCTATGAACACAATGAACTGGTCATAGGCGACTTTGTCTATCCCATCAACAATCTTACAAAGGATTAAAGTGACATCGATGCTGGAGAGGAAGGGAACAAAGATTTTGAAGAGGACAATTCCGAAATCCCTACGTTCGTTGCGGCAAATGGAGGACAAATCGAGCTTGAGGCCGACAAGAAATTAAAAAAGAAAATTAATATTGGCGACCGATTCAAGAATGGGATCGGAGTACTCCATTGAGAAAAAAATATGGTGCAAATAAGTTTTGTTTCTACTAAAAGCCAATGGATCGAGTAGAATCATGCCTTAAAATTGAAAAACCATCGATTAATGAAATGAAAAAAGTAACAGAATCAGAAAAGATAATAATGAAAAAAAGTCATGCTCTGAAATTGAAAAACATTATGACGAGTCTACTCTAATCTTATTCAGCAATTTTATTTTTTTAAAATATCAAATACGTATATGTTATAGAGCAACACGTGATTGATTCACTTATTCAAGTTTGAGGTTTAAATTGATGAAATGGAAATTTTATGGTTAAAATTGATACAATCTGCTAAGTTTGAGGTTTAAATTGATAAAATTAAAAGTTTAGGATTAAAATTGATACAATCTGCTAAGTTTGAGGTTTAAATTGATGAAATTGAAAGTTCAGAGTTAAAATTGATACAACCTACCAAGTTTAGGATCAAAAATGATTTTTTCCTATGTTTTTTAAAAAAAAAAATAGTTTAAATAATACTATAATTATACAAATGATATATCTAAATTTTTTGTTTAAGCCATAAATGTGTTCTTTATAAAATTTGACTTAAAAGAATACTATAATTTTACATATATTATACCTATACATCTTCTAAAAATACATTAAATTTTCAAAAATACATAAGCAAATCATTTTTTTTTCTTTTTTTTGAAGCTAGTAAATGTTTTTTTTTTAAATGTGATCCTTAAACTTCCATAATTGTACAAGTTGTAACTATATATTTTTTCTTTAATTTTTTAATTACGAATTTTGAGACTTAATTTATACTCAATATTTTTTCTTGATTATGTTGGTTTTACTTATTTTAATTTTGAGCCTAACTTGTAAAAAAATATATATTTTACAAGTTACACGTAACTTGTAAAAAAAATTTATACTATTTTTTTTTTTACCAATATTATATAATACATTCATATTATCATCTCTATAGCATAAACTATTGATTATACATAAATATCAGTTAACAACAATACAAAATAATCAAGCAAGAATAGTGAGTATAAATTAAATCTTAAAATTCAAAATTAAAAATAAAGAAAAATATATATAGTTACAACTTGTACAATTATGAAAGTTTAAGGATCACCTTTTAAAAAAAAAACATTTGCTAGCTTCAAAAAAAAAGAAAAAAATGATTTTTGTAAAATTATAGTATTCTCTAAATCAAATTTTGTAAAGAACATTTAATGGCTTAAACAAAAAATTTGATATATCATTTGTAAAATTATAGAATTATTTAAATCAATTTTTTTATAAAAAAAAAACATTTAATGCTTTTTTTGAAGAAAAAAAAACCTTGGAAATGGGCAAACTTGTTTAAAATGTTAATGAATAAAAAAAAAAGAGAAAAAGTTAATCATTTAATAAATTAAAAAATATAAATAAATGAAAATCAAAAAATGAAAAGTGGAATGCGTTTATGCTAGAAACACATTCCTCAAAAAGACAAAATAAAAAATATTTTTTAATCATTTAATGAAAAAAAGAAATCCTCAAATTTGCCTCTCACAGTCCAATAAATCTACATGTTTTTCCTAAATAAGTTTAAAAGTACCTGTTTTTCCTAATTTTTTTAAAGAGTAATTTACCCAATGCAATGCCATATTCAATATTTTCAAATGCAAGCTATTGGTGTTGGAAAAGAAAGCAAATGAGAACCAAACCCAAAAACTTCAAGCTTTTAGAAAAAGTAAAAAATTTTAATCTATGTATTAGGACAACCGACCCGCTACTAATCCATAATAATGTGATATTGTCCACCTTAAATCTAAGTTTACGTAGTGTTATGGATAAATTTGGACCTAATGAAATAAGGCTAAGACAAGATAAAAATCAAGATGATAAGAGCCCAATAGGCTCAAGGGAATTATGCAGGCCCACAGATTAACCTTTTCCTAGACAGAAGAGGAAACCCATCTATTCCTTATCTAAAAAGAATATGGAAAACCTAGGTCAATTATCCTATAAATACGCCATTATGACTCAAAGAACGAGAGTTCAACTTAACTATCATTATCTAAATTCTAGTTTACTACACTTTTCTTCCTCTATGACTTAAGCATCGGAGCTGGTGTGGCAAATGTCACATCAATGCCTAGTTTTTTCTCTTTTGCAGGTCACATATTTCTCCTAAATTATAAATTTACAGTTGTTGTCACATGAAGGTCATGTGAGATTTCTCTTAGCCAGATTTTGACAACAACACATAGCTTTTTTTTTCTACGCCTAAGGATTCTGTTGATGTTGAATTCTGGTCTGCAAGCCTAGTTGGTCTTAAGGGCGTGTCAACCTGCAAACTGAGGTGACCTGTAAGAGAAGAATCTGAGCACCAGTGTGGTGTCGTGCCCAACACGCTCCAATGCCTAAGTCAGTGACGTGGTCGGGTAAGATTGCATACCATTATGTGGGGATAGACCCCCGTTTTTATATTACTTTCCCTTAGTATGGGTGTCGTATCCACTGATGGAGTTAATATTAAGAAAGCGGAAGCAATTTCGGATCTCGAGCACTCAAACTACATCAATTTAACCAAACAAAAACATGCTCTAAACTGGAAAAAACCAGAAAGTATGAACACATACCTTTGTAGCTCAAATTCTCCAAATTCTTTGCAAATCTTGGATCACCAACAATACTTGGACCACCACTAGAGTCTTCCCTACTATTCTCAGCCCTTGGAATGGATTGTGGGATCCTTTGTTAAGAGAATTTTTTAGAGAGAAAGGAAGAGAGCTCAAGATAGTTTTTTAAAAAAAACTATCAAAGAAAATTCATGCAATCCTTTTGTGTTTCATCCCATTTATAGGCACTAATGAAACCTCATTAGGCTTCCTATGGAAGACAACATTTGTCTTCCCATGGAAGACAACACTAGGTTGGATATATAGGATTAGTCAAGTTTCATTTAAATCAAAATTAATTTAAAAACTTGATTAATTAATTAAACCATTTAATTAATTTAATTATTTAATTTAATATCAAATATTAATTAAATAATTAGACCAATCCCTCTCTTTTATGACCAATCGTTTGTACATGAATCCCTATTCACGTATTAAACCGAACAAATATTTAAATCACATTTAAATATGTTCCTCTCTCTTTCTTGTGGTTTTAATTCATAATTAAATTATAGTACGTTAAGTATATCGCATATAATTAACGTTTACTCCCAAAACTGAATTTGAACAATTCAAATTCTTTTCTCTCAAATTATTCCAAGGCTTAGTCTGAGCTAGTAAGGGGACCTAATGGACCTACAGATCATGAGCTCCAACGATACGAGATTAACCGGCCAAACTCTTTAGCCTAGCTAATCAACATTCGTTAACCACCGGGACACTCCACTAAAGCCCAGTGGCTGCACTCTCCTCACTGTAGATATATTTCTGTCCACTCGATATAACCATGATTAGTAAGTCGATCCTTCACAGGTCGTTCGTAATTACAGCTGGGTCAAATAAACCGTTTTACCCCTGTAATTACTTCTTGTTCCTTAAGTCCCACTGATCCTCTAATGAACAATTAGTTTGTGGTCCAACCAACAAACCGAATCCCTCTCGGGCCAATGAGAGGGTGGGCCCATTGTTCAAGACCTGGAGTCAGCACTTAAGGGAACAACCTCTCTACTAATCCTTAAAGCAGGTAGGAGTGAATTCCATCTCGCATGACTATGTTTCCAACTATCTATCCGGTCTTATCCCCAAAATGGGAGGCTTATTGAGTCGGCGATCTCGGGCCACTCTCACCCATGCAAATCTAAGGATAATCTCGAATAAACAGGAGTTCATAGCACGCTCAGGATTAAGATCGAGTTACCTAGGTCATCGTATGAATATAGTCAGTTAAAACAGTAAACGGAGTTAAAAAGTCTAAGTGACTATTTCGCGGTCCAGTCTTATGCAAACTCATTGCATAGGACGCCCCCACTCGCATGTCTCCACATGAACGATTTAGGATCACATCGTTAGTACTATACAAAGTGGGCCGCGTCCATAGTGTCCCCAGGATAAGGTACCCAACCTTATTCTTATACTATAGACCATTTTGGCTATTACTCGAACTTGATCCACTTTTATGTCATACATAAAGTTCAAGTATACATACTATAGCCAAGGGTTCTTTGTTCATTGGATTTGGGTTATAGAATACACAATTCACTTTATTCAATAACACATTTACTGAAGAAACCTCAATAACATCTTTATAGTAAAATAGAATATACATTCAGTTTACAAAACCACGAGTTTTAGGACATAAAACCCAACATCCACATGATGGGACAGGTACCCACTTTGAATGGTGCTCGATCGTCGTTCCAGGCTCAACCAGCTGACGACCGAGGCATTTCTTTTATTTTGTTGAATGGGCCTAGATCATTCTAGGCTTGTGCACTTTATGGGCCCGAGTGTGCCCAAACCCGTGGATTGGTCTTGAATCAGCCATAACTGATTCCACTAACATGGCTAATTCTTGAACATGACCTCTAGCTAAATATATCACTTGTTAAGTTGTTAGAACTACATATGATCATTATGCATGGTTTTGTTGTTAGAGATAACAGGCCCTCCAAAATATATGGTAGGATGTAGTTCACTTTGGACATAACAGCTCTTTTAGTCTTGCTCATGGTTTCACCCAAAAGACTCTTCATACTAAGGGAGATAATTGTCTTCATTTATACGAAAAATTATTCAATGTGGTTGCCACATTTTAGTAAATGTTTGGATGTGAATTAGGAAATTTGCATGCCCTCTAATAACCACCTAATTAATCTAAATTCAAAGTACTTTTGCAATTTCTCTCTCATACATCCAATGTTGCAAAACTCCCAGTCATATTGTAGTGACCTTCCTCGAATATAATAATTCTCCACTTATACATTGTGTGGGTCTTCCTTTTCTCTATGTTAAGGACAATCAACCTCCACATATTTCTTTTCTCTATGTTAGGGACAACCGACTTCATGCCAATGAAAAATTATTATCCATCACTTATATACCCATGATAAGTAGAGGTCTCATACCTATATATCATTTGCTTTTGGTTTCACTTATAATCAAGAACAAAAGCAAAGGAGCAATGGTAGTAACCTTGAATTCAGGAAATATATATCTTGATCTCCTAACTTAAACATAACTAAAAACTTCTACTATCAAATGGGATGAACAAGAGATGAACTAGAAACTCTACGTTATATAATCATGTCTACTTATAGTGGAATGGAAACCAATGACCATGATATTAATATGTCGTGTGGCTCAGAGAGAATAAAAATATTCTAGCAAATGGGAGGAAGCTAAGGGATTTTGACTTTGAAAAAGCTGGAGTGGGGAGTCAGTCAAATGGGAGATTCTTTGGACTTAAAAAATTTATGTGGACCAGATCAGCAGGGGATCTTTCTTTGAAGATACCAGTAAAAAAAAGTGAAGAGAATAGTTGATGATGTTATTCTCTGCTGAGAGTTAATGGTTTTCAATTCAATATTGCTGGGCAATGAAATGACTTTAATTTGAAGTTCCTTTTCGATCCTTTTCTGGGACGAGATTGAATATTGTTTCAGTCTTTCCTTTCTTTTCGAATATCAAACTCAAAAGGGAATTTTCTTTTTCCCAATGAGATGGTCTTTCTCTCTCCCTCTTATGCTTGGAAATCAATGACACAAACAAGAATCTCCATATCCACATGCCTATTGATTCTACCAAATGTTAAAATAAAAAACAATGCTAAACTGTCTAAAAGCTTCTTGGAGTATATATCTACAAGACTTGACGTAAAATGTATGTGTATATATATATAGTTCTATCTAGATTTATCTTGAAAATTGTAAATAAATATCTCAAAGGAAAGACTTTAGATATATCTTAGTCTTTCCTAAGGCTCCAAGGAATTCTCTAGAAAAATTCATTTAGATAAGAATAAGCTTTAGAGAAATATCTAAGATGTTTAGAGAAATATCTAAGATGTTTTAGATCCAAGAAAAGCCTAGAAAAATCTTTTGCTTAGGCTCGAAGGATCTCATATGCGTATAAATAAGAAGTGTGTCCTCATAATAAGTAAACTAAGTTAGAAAAAGTGAGTAAAAGTGAGTGAGTGAGAGAGTATTCTATTAAAAGTGTCTATCTTTGTACTTTCTAATTAGTAAAAGCTTCGCTTTCTTCCAAATGTTTGCCTCTTTCTTTTTGTGCCAATTTCTTCAACATGAAATGCCAATAAATAAGGATAAAAATTTTATAAATCGTGGAGTATAATCTTAATAAAAAAAAAGTCCATATTGAAGCCATACAAAGCTCTAAAAATGAATACTGTTTAAGGTGTTGCACAAGGGCCTTCGACGCAAGGAGGAATGGAAATTCTGAAAAGACTTGTATCAAGATGAAAAGACCTCACAATCTTTATAAGATACGTGAGTTACTCCTCTCATTACCAATTGGTTTTAAGATGGAACCCATGTTTATCTAATATGGTATCAAAACTTATGAAGCCCAAACGGGTATTCAATCCAAAAATTGAGATCTGATTCTAGAATAGAGAACCCAAAAAAAGCACCATCTTGGAACCCCATGTTTATCTAATAGTACAAAAGTCTGTGCATAGGATGACACGCCCCGAAAGAATTTTACACAACATTGCAAAGGTTATTTGGGAGTGCTTTTGAAATAAGTAATTTTAACCAAAGTACTTAGACCAAAAGGACTTTAGTAAAAACTACTCAGCGAAGACAAATTATTTTGATGTTTGATTCTATACTCCTGAAAATAATGCTATAAGTGTTTTCTCGTAAACTACTCAATGAAAACAAATCATTTTGATGTTTGCTTCTATACTCTTGAAAATAATGTTTGAAGTGTTTTCTTTACAAGTACCTCTCAAAAGCACTCCTATAAGTGTTTTCTCGTAAAACACTTCAAATGCTTTTGAGTTTTTTGTTAAAATTTATAAATCACTTTTAAACATGATGATTTTGAGTGAGAAGTACTTTTGGCCACGATAAAAGTACTTTTAATACTCCCAAACATACTCTAAATCTATAATTACCAAAGTGTTTTTTTATTTCATTTTGTTAATTGAGTATAAGAGGCCTAAGAGATTATTGTAAAGGGTTCTAAACCTTGAAAAAGAATAGAAGAAAAGCATTCGAGTGATTTTTTTAGGGAGCTCATTATATGGGAGTTTTCTTCATTATTCTTTTCTTGAAATCTTCAACTCGATACCCTCAATGGATTATGGGTAGAAACCTAGAAAGCCCAACACAAAGAGTATTGAACATTGACAAAAGGCTGTTGTACACACAAGCATTGTAAGAGGCTTTAAACTTTTGGGAAGAAAAAAACTAAAGAGAGTCTTTAACGTGAGGCACAACTTTTGATATATAAAGTAAACTCTGCCTTTGCAAGAGTAAAATTTTCACAACCATAATTGAAATATGCATATAAAGAATTGAGTGGTTAATAATAGAGGTGACAATAAGTCCAAAATAAACAAAAGCAAAATGAGTGGAGATTCAATTAATGACCACATATGCTATTTTCAAAAGGTGTGGCTATATTTTCATGCTCAAATGACAAGTTCAAAGCTTCTTTGATCAGATTGCTGATTCAATTGAAGCATTTGCTTAAGAAGAATCAACAAGTAATTCACCGAACTAACTGTCATTATCATACATTATTAGGAGCTTGACAAGCTTTGTCAATTGACAATGGTGGGTCTGAAAATGAGCCATTCAAAATGTGGTTAGCAATCCACAAGTTTGCAGCCTCAGAGTAGTGTATGCCATCCCAACTAATATGCCTTGATGGATCTTTGCAAGGATTTCCATAAACTGTTCCATTCACAACTTCTCTTTTCCCACAGTCAATGTGATAACCATAGAAACTCCCACAGCAAAACTTCACTGGATTATTAACAAAACCTGCCACCAATTCCAATATACACTAAAGTTAGTCATCTTCTGCTTTCTGATCGACATTTTGAATCAATATTGAGAAAAAAGAAACGACCTTGAGTTTTTGCGTTGCTAATGAGCAGATATTTGATTGAGTACATGTCTACGAGCATAATTCTAGCTAGAGGAAGCTTTTTTCCCAACTTTCGCAGCAGATTCTTCAGCTGCCGATTTAATTCTCGAGAGACTTCATTTTGGCTCTTCACGCACCCGTTGCTATCTCGATCATGTGGACTTTTGTTGTACAGTATAGAGTAAGGCAGGCATCCAATTGGACCTGTGTTATGCACCCAGAAATATCTTGCCCCTTCCTTGTATAGTTGCTGAAACATACACCATAAAGAACGTCAGAGCTTTCATTTAGGCTTTTTGAACTGTTTTTATATGCATTGTTGAGTGAGTGGTTTAGATTGCCTACTTTCACAGCTTCAGAGAATGTGTTTAGTATATCTGGAATGGAAGCTTTAACTTGTTCTTCTGATGAGTGTTGGTAACCATAGGCAAGATCATTCTGTCCAATATCGAATGTATATAGCGCCTTCGAAAATTCCTGAGGCCTCGCAATATGGCTTTTGATTGTTAGAGATGTTCTGTCTGTCACCAAGTAGCTAACATTACAGTCATTATTAATGACACAATATGAGAAAATTCATACATCAAAGAGATAAAAGCTCTGTAAAGATAAATGAATCAGAAACTGACTGTTGGAGCGGAGTCGATTGTATAGATCGGTGGTGCGGGATTTGAACTGGATGAACTGTGATACTTGAATGCCAAGATGAAAAGGGCTGTAACCACCAGGACGAATCGACGAACCTCCTGTTGCAAAATTAGCTCCATGCCTAAAGTTTGAGCCTAAAGAGTCCAGATATGCACTCAGGTAAGGCAATTTCAGCTTCTCAGCTGCAGAAGAATCACATACATCAGTTGATAGAACTGAAAATGACAAACTCAGCCCAAAAATGCTGCCAAATGCAGAAAATCCTGATTGTTGCTTCAGAGTAATTCACTCAAAAGGCTGCTAATCTCTGTTAGATAAACTCGCTGTATGCCATTTTCATGGTAAAAAAATCCTACCCCATTGTGAGTTCATTAACCTAAACAACATAACTCTCTATAAACTATGTTCGAGAGAGATTTTGAAATGGATAAAATCACTTTTGTCATATTCAAAATCATTCTAAAACATTTAGCATTTAATAATTCAAAAATCATTTCAATATTTGATTTTACACTTATAAATGCCATTTACATCACTAATCCTAAGAGCTCAAGCTTTCTTAGATTTACAGTCCCAGATAGAAATTTGTGCACAATCTTCACAAAGAAAGAAGAGATATGAGAAAATTTGGTAAGTAACCTATAAATTTGTGCACAATCTTGACAAACAAAGAAGAGAAATGAGAAATTTTGGTAAGTTACCTATAAAGTCTATAATGAGACGGCCATCACAAGCCCTTCCAGAAGGATGTCCAAAGAAGGTTTCGCCATTGGGTGGTTGAATCGCATTGATTGCAGCCGATATTCCTCCTGTGTCTGAATTTGAGTCGCCGAAGTTGTACAGGGCCGGAAACCCACAACCGCCGGCAGCGGCGGCGGGGCCAATGAACGCCAGCGTCCGTCCCAGTAGACCTAGAATCAGAAGCACCAACAGACGGCGGAGCTTCAATGGGTCCATGATTTTTCACTGCTTAGTTCTTTGATCGTTGCGGGGGTGAAGTAATCGGAAGCGATTCATAGCGGCATTTGGGTAATGGGAACTGAAATTCAGAGCAGTGAAATGAAATGATCGGAAAGTGGAATTTACAAGCGTGGACAAAGGAGAATGAACATTGAAATTTGGACTTCTGTTGTCCTATTCATGCGGTGTCATTGGATGCCATTGGCTTTATTCTCATTTTGTAAGAGATCCTTTGTATTTTTCTGAACATAACATCTTCTAAACATAACATCTTCTATGTCATTCCTCATGAATAATTATTGTACTATGACGAATTCAAACTAACTTAAGAAATGTAATAAACTTCTACGGTGGCCAAGGATCCAACCAACTACCTTTGGCCTTTGAGAATGATAACAAGTACCTTACCTTTTGTTTTGCTTTTTGAGTTCTATGACATATATGTGATAGTAAGAATTTGAATCTCTAATCTCTTCGTCTAAGATATATGTCTTGGTTGAGCTATGTTTAGATTGATAATAATATCTGATGATCCGTACAACTTAACTTCGATTGACACAAATTACTTATTTACTAGTGATCAAATTCGCCAAAAAAAAAGTAAATAAATGAATATATGTGTATCTTTAGTGAGTCAAAATTTTGATTTTATTTTATTGAATGCTAAAGTTAAATAGGGAGAAGTTAATGGCGTGTTTGGTTAGTGATTTGAACCTCAGTTTAAAAAGTTATTCAAAATATGTTTGATAGTCTATTTATAAACGATAAAAATAGTTGTAGTTACTAACTAAATATTAAGTTGAATCTCAATCATTATCAATTAATTTATAAACGTTTTTTATGTTATAAATTGTGTATCATTATTATTTTACGGTATTATATAATTTATATTGTATTATGTTATACATATTTTAATTTTTAAAAAAAATTGAAATGAGTTTATAACATGAAATAATATATTTATCAAATTCTTTTATCTTTTTCCATGAAATTCTACATTTTAAATTTTTAAATTCAAGATCTAGATACACTAAAAATATAAAAATATTGTTTTCAGAATTTCTACTATTCGAATCACATGATGCAAAAACAATTGTGAAAAATAAGTCTGTCAAACGAATATTATTGAATCTATTTGATTCAGTGAATCTGAAAACATAAACCTGCAAACAGACTCTAATATTCTTCTGTCTAAAAAAATTAATGGAGGAGGAGGAGCTTCTGTCAACAAAAACATGGTGTGAGAGCTAGCTGGCGTCGCTACGACCAAAACCCAAAAATTTCATGCACGCTTTTAGAAAACATTAGAACTTTGAGGACTAGGACCTTACAATATTTACCTTATGTCTAAGTCCGCATCGTTTTGCTTTTGGTTTCATTCAAAATATTTCTTTATCAATGGAGATTGTAGTAGGTGTGGGACTACATTCACATTTGCAACAGTACTCTATAGCAATATCTCATTTAGTTATTTGTTTACTTTTAGCTTCACTCAAAAAGTCTCTTGTACCAATAAAAATGTTGTATATGTTCATAATTCTCTCTACTTTTAGCTGATGTGGGACTATGTTATTATAACATATTCATCAAGAACAAAAGATCAGGAAAAATCAGTGAAGTAGCAATAACAATGTAACCTTTTGTATACAGAAAAGATCTTCTAACTAAACAGAACTAGAAACTTTTACTATCAAATGTTGTTAGATGTCCTAGTACATTGGAAACCATATAACCATATATGATATTAATATGAGGGTCACAGAATAAAAATATTCTCTAGAAAATGGGAGGAAGTGATTTGACTTTGAAAAAAGGTAGAGTGGGAGTCAGTCAAATGGGAGATTCTTTGGAATTGAAAAATGTGGACCAGATCGGGTTCTTCTTTGAAGATACCAGAAGAAAAAAGTGAAAAGAAAGACTGGAAGATGTTATTCTCTATATTGAGAGTTCATGGTTTTCAATTCACTGCTAAGCCAATTCATGGCTTTGAGGTTCTTCTTTGATCCTTTTTCTTGGATAAGGGATGAGTTTGAGACAACGAAACTTTTCATATATCTTTTCAATTATATGATATTGTCCACTTTAAGCATAAACTTTTGTGACTTTAACTCAAAATGTCTTTCGTATTAATGAAGATAGTTGTCCTCACTTATACACCTATAATGATCTTCTCATTTTCCAGCCTATGTGGAACTTCGGTCGAATTTTAAACAGAATATTTATGTCTTTTCTTTCTTTCAAATGTCAAACTCTAAAGAGAATTTTCTTTTTCCCACGTGATGGTCTTTCTGATCTCTCCCTTTCTCTTGCTTGGAAACCAATGACAAACAAGACCAGACTCCATATCCACATCCCTATTGATTCTATGAAGGTCCATATAAATGAGGATAAAATTTTGGCTAAATTATAAAAAATACCCCTGAACTATGGGTCTTGTTTCAAAACTACCCTTGAACTTTCAAAAGTTTCAAAAATACCCCTAAACTATGAAAAACGTTTCAAAAATGCCTTGTTAATAGCACGGACGCACTTCCCCCTTTTTTTTTATTCTTCTCCCATCTCTCATTTTTCTCTCTCTAATGTCTCCAACATGGTTCCGATTGTCCTGACCCAACTTGCCATCGGCCTCAGCGTCCTCGCCGATGCCATTTTGGTCAAATCGTTGATGGACCACATGCCTGTGCCCGACTCCTTTCCTTGTTGACCTTCATTGAGACGGTAAAGAGCAATTTGGTTGAAGGTTGAGATATTGAGATGAAGAACATAACAGAGAGGGAAAGAGAATGCGAGCCAGCAACAATTTTAAAGACCTGTTTAGTCCTTCTCTTTGATCTGATTTTAAAATTTGCATGATTTTCCACCATTGTTACTTCAATGTCAAAAATGGAGGAACTTTGGGTTTCGTTTTCTCCCACTGAACAACCCTCCATTGCTTTGAGCTGAGGGAAGCTGAACAACTTAGAGTCTGTTTGGTAGGCAATCTGAAAATTGAATTTTGAAACTAAGGGATTCAATAAAAAATAATTGTATTTCATGTTTTCATATATGTGTTTGGTAGCATATTTAGAAATTAGATTCCAATTTAAGCAATTGTTCAAAATGTGTTCTATAATATATTTATAGACCATTAACTAGTTGTAGTTGCAAAATTAAATATTAAATTGAATATACTCCATTATTAATTAATTTATGAACATGATTTTTGTTATAAATTTTGTATAATTACTATTTTACAATATCATATAATTTATAATATATTATATTATACATATTTTAATTTAACAAAAATAAATTGAGTTTATAACATAAAGACTATATTTATTAAAGTTTTGGTCTTTTCTAATGTAGTTCAGCATTAAATTTTCAAATTCAAAATCTAGATACAATGAAAACATAAAAATGTTGTTTCAGAATTTTCACTATATGGATCACAGAATCCAGAAACAGTTTTCGAAAATACGTCTGTCAAATGCATATTCACTGAACTCAGTGAATTTGAAAACATAAAACATAATCTAGATTGCCTACCAAATAGGCTCTTAGAGAAAGGGATTTGTGAAGAAGAAGAAGAATTATAATTTGAATCACAACAACCTTCTGAATTATTATTATTATTATTCCCTTTTGATTCCATTTGAGCTGTTGGGAGAAATTGAACTTGCTGCTCTAACTTCTTCACAAAATTAATTGTTCCCCCAATAATTGAAGCTTGAACCCCCAATAAGGATTTGAAAATGATGCAGAGAGAATTTTCAGCAATTAGTTTCCCAATGCCCAAATGAAATTAATAACAAAAACATTGATTAATTACGCCATTTTTGAGTTTCACATTTCTTTAGAAGAAACGAGTCAACTTCAACAACATAGTGAAAGACAAAAACACCATCCCGACCACAGAAACGCCACCCAGTTTCGATTTTTCTTTCTCTCTCATGATAAGATTAGTACGGTTGAAGAGAGAAAAAGTCCTGAAAATAGGAGTTGTTGAGATTTACAACGAGCGAGCCATTTGCCTAGAACGGCGCAGGTCCGACAGCCAATGTTGCCATCAGACCAGCAGGAGCAGAGGCAAGGGACTCGACATGTGCCGTTGCAAGAGGGGCAGCAGGGAAAGGAGCCCGGCATGGGCTTGTGGTCCATCAACAATTTGACCAGAACGGCGCCAGAGAGGACACTGAGGTCGATAGGGAATTGGGTTAGGACAATTGAAACCATGTTTGAGACATTAGAGAGAGAAATGAGAGATGGGAGACGAATCAAGAAAGAGGGGAAGTGGAAGGAAGTTTTTTTTTTTTTGAGGAGCAATGACACGTGTTAGCTCTTAGAATAAGAGCTATGATTGAGCTTTTAATGCATTTATTCGTTGATATCTTATGCATTTTTACTATTTTAGCTTTTAGAAACTCCATGATTTGGTGCTTTCATGTATTAATTGTCACAAAGTAATTGTGAAGTACCTTTAGGCCATTGAAGTGCATTTCCTTGTTGAATTATATTATTTTGACCTTACAGGAGTTTTTGATAGGTTAAAAATGGCTAAGTGTGGGAGCTAAGCTTTGGAATACTGGAGTTATATAAATGTTGAATGATCAAGTTAGCTGGAGTATTTTCTAATAGCAGAGTACAGATTAAGGACGTGTGAGATATTTCATTAATTGAGTTGGACATTTTTTGCCACGTGAGCTGTTGAGAACCAATGATAAGCCGCCAGACCTCCTTGCCTTGTCTATTCAGCCCTTATTTCAATAAGGAAGAGATATAAAAGCTTGCTTTACCGTTTAGGGTAGGAGAGAGAGACAACGTTGGGGAGAATTTCGAGAAAGGAGAAGAAGACTCACATTGGGAGGTGTTCCTCTTCTGGAAGGGAGCTGGAACCATCAAAGAAAAGCTTTTGGAACTTCCCCCATCTGTTATTTCTTCCCTTTTCTTTTCTATTGTACTATTTTACATTGTAACTAGGGTTTTTAAGTATGTTAGGAGTTGTAATCACTGTTTATTGCTTTTTTTTATGCTTAGTATAAACTAATCACCCTTGGGGTGAGAATTAAGGGATATTATGTTGATTCAAGTTTAATGAAGGAGTAATTTCTTGCAGTTTCTTCACTCTTATGCTTTGTGTTTTACTGTTTAGCTGAGATTTGTTTGGCCACCTCATCTTAGCATTGTTTATTCCAACTTGGGAAAGGGAAGAGTAAACTGATTTCAAAGCATAACACTAGTTCTGATTAAGAGTTTGCTCTAAGGTGATTGAGGAGATTAGGGATAGTCACTCACCTAGTGTTTACAGCTAAGAGCTGATTTAGGGTGTTTAATGGGAATTAATCATCCATTTGCGAGGAAATCTGGGAAGATTCCGTGAGTTTAGCTATTTTGGGTGTTGAAGCATTAAGTTTGATGAATCATAATTTCACCCCTAATTCAATCCTTTTTTTACTGCTTTGGTTTAAAACTTGTGTTACTGCCTTTATTGTCTCTTTAGCTATTGAAGCATACTTTTAAGCATCTTGTTTACTTTATGTCATTTAAGTTTGGTTGCACAAATTTATGTTGGTTATCTATCACCTCACTAAACCCAACCCAAGCATTGTAAATTTCATTTAACTAATCCCTGAGGAGAACGATATAAAAATATTTATCACTTGATGCATTAGGCTGTGTATACTTGCACATTTAGGGTGTTTCCATTCTAAAATTGCATACACTCTGCTAAGCAACAACACGTTTTCCATTTTTCCATGTCACACGGTCAAAGTTCAAATTTAACCATCCACATCAGATTTTCATGAGTGTTATTAACAGCAGAGTATTTTTTAAACGTTTTTCATAGTTCAGGGGTATTTTTGAAACTTTTGGAAGTTCAAGGGTATTTTTAAAACAATATCCATAATTTAGGGGTATTTTTTATAATTTAGCCTAAATTTTTTTGAAATTGTGAATCTTAACAAAATAAAAATGAAAAAGTCCATATTGAAACCATACAAACCCTAAAAATGATTACTTTTTTTTAGGTCAATGATAAGGCTTAGGATTAAGGTTTAATTAACTCCCAATTGCTTAAAATATTCTTGTTTTGACTTAAGATCATTTGAAAATAGTGGAAGATTGCTTGAATTTAAGGAAGAAATGAATGTGATAGCATTTGGAATAGAATTCTAAATAAATTGATTCTTTTTGCAGGAATTATGGAAATTGCAAAATCAGATTGCTAAATCCGATTTTGTAATTCTGGGCAGAGAATTTATGGAAACTATATATTCGCGTGGACGAAGAAACCCATATATGGGAAGATCAATTTCCCCCTGATTTGGTGGAATTGGAGCACGAAATTTGAGCAATCTTCAGCCCTAATGGAGACCTATAAATGGGGAAGAAGAATTGGAGCTAAAGGGGGATTTCTTTGGGCGATTTCAAGGATCGTTGTCATGGGTTTTTAGTTCTCCCGAAAGCTCTATTTTTTTTGTTCTTCTTTTGGTTTTAGCCAAGAAACTCAATTTTAATTTTGGTTTTCCTTCAGTTTCGTATTACGAAGCATTGCTTAAACAATCTCTAGTCTTCAATTGATGTACTTTTGAATTAGTCTTGAGTTTAATTTCAAGTAAGATTGGTGGGTTTATTTCAATATATGTTGCTCTGTTTTCCTTTTTTTTTATTTCACAATTGGTTACTGTTTTTCATTATTTCTTTTCTTGATTGTCGAATGGTTGTGGGAGTTCCCCTTGTTCTCAGTCGAATTCAAGTGTGAATTAAGTTGTGGGGTAATCCAGTGTCGTTTACAAGCTTCTTTAGAATTCGTTCTTGATTTCATCTTTATATTGATGCAAGATGGTCCCATGTAATTTTTGCACTTTTCTTCAGTTATCCAGTCCGATTCAAGAGTTTCTTGAATCGTTAAGATCAATTGTTTCTTAAAAGTGGAGGAGATTGAATCGATTGGATTAGAAGGAGTTGTGTTGATTATTTGATTGAATTTTTTTTAGCCCCTGTTTTTTTTTTCTCTTCAATTCAATTTCTGTGAAAGTGTGTTATTATTCAAATTAAGTTTGTGGGAAGGATAAAGTTTTTATGGCAGAAGGAAGAAAACAAAAAGTTTACTTAATTGCCCTTGAACTTTTCTTTAAGTTTCATTAAGAATCCCTTCCCTGAATTCCTAGTAGAATAATATTATAAGTCATTGTTTTAATCATTTAATTTGCATAACTTCTAACATGAATTTTCTTTCAAAAATTATTTGTAATAATTTCGGTTTTAATATGAGCTAAAACTTCTTAGGGGGTTCAAAAATGTGAATTATCTAAGAAGTAATTGTAGCCAAAATTTCAATAAAAACCAAGCCTACATCTCAATTGTTTGCTTGTGTTGATTAAAATTTCATTGAGATCCTAGATTGATCAACTAGGGTATCAACTCAAGCTTAGATCTAATACCGACGGGGTTAGTGACAAGTGGATTTCACACAAGTGATGGAGAAAAAGAACTTAGACATAAGCCAATTCCTTACCCTAGACATAGGGATTAAGGACTCCAAGACCCATAAAATTGTTGAGCCAATTGATCTAAGATAGAGGGACTATAGACATATAAGTCTCTCACTTAGCCTCCTAAAACCCTAAATTCAAGGTGAATAGGAGATGCAATTTTGGTTTACAATTGAATGTGGAGTAGGTTGGAATTGTAATTTTGGCTTGCAATTACAACTTAGGGCAATGACATTCTTGAGACCCATCTTTATCTAAAATTCCCTTTTGCAATTTCATTTTCTAAGTTTATCTAGTTTGTCATTCCAATATTGCTATTTCTCAATTCTCCAATTTTTGTTATTTCGATTATTGTCATTTTTAGATTCTGCAATTAAATTCTGCAATTTTTCTCTTTATCAATACACCAACCCAACTTTATTTTTGCACTTTAGTTTTCAAAGTTGCAATTTTTCTTACACTTTGCTTTACAACATTTTTGTTACTCCATTCCCTGTGGGATTCGATACTTGGTACTCATATACCATTTTATATTACTTCGATCGCGTGCGCTTGCGTGTAACAACCGATCAGTCAAATTGGGAGGAATGTGAATGAGAATCCCAAAAGGACTTGCGTCAGTTCAAAGTCTATATGACACATCTCAAAAGAATAAGCAATAGTTTGCAAAAGCAAAACTAAAGATAGGTTTGGGAGTGTTTTTGAAAAATGTATTTTTAGCAAAAGTACTTTAATAAAAATTCCTTAATAACAAATCATTTTAATGTTTTGTTTTGCACTCTCTTTAAAATGCTTTAAGTGTTTCCTTAACAAGCACATAGGTCAAAAGTACACTAAATGTTTTTTTTTTACTTTTTCTAAATGTATTTAGAAATCACTTCCAAACACAATGATTTTGAGTGGGAAATACTTTTGGATATGACAAAAGCCCGTTTAGTACTACCAAAGTATTTTTTTTTTTTTTCTTCTCCACTCATTTTGTGTGCAATTGAGGGTAAGATGTTAAAATAAAATACAACACTAAATATTTTAGAAGCTTCGTAGAGGTTCTACACATATCTCAAATATAGCTACATTGGTTCTTTCTATAAATATCTTAGAGATTGTATATTTTAAATGTATACGTTTCCTTAAGTTCCAATGAATTTTAGAGAAATTCTTTATATTAGAATAGATTTCAAAAGCCAAAGTGAGCATAGTTCCGCAATAATTGACATGCACTACTCCTTCCCTTGAAATCAAAATTCCTTTAGATTAGAATAGATTTCAAAAGTCAAAGTGAGCATAGTTCTACAATAATTGACATGTACTACTCCTTCCCTAAAAAAATCTCTTTCTTTGGGCTCCAATTATCTCCACCACATATGAGGTAAGTGAGCAAAGCTATAAAAAGTGAATGAAGTGGATTGAGAGAGTAAGAATGCCTTCTCTCAAAAATTCTATCATTGAATTTCTATAATAAAAGTTCTTTCTTCCCATATTTGAGTCTTTCGTTTTGAGCTCATTTCTTCGACATGAGAGGCCTAAAAGCATATTGTAAAAGATTTTAAACTTTTAGGGAAAAAAATATAAAGAATAAAATTTTTTGAGTGATTTTTCGGACGCAATTATATATGAGTTTTTTTATTATTAAGGTCTATTTGGAATACCTTCTAGTTTAAATATTTTTGAAAAAAAAATCAATAAAAATGTTTTTTTATCTTAAAGTTTTCAAAAGTGTTTTAAATAACAAATTTGTTTTGTTGCACTATATTTAAAAGTGATTCTATTAATTATAAATTTGCTTTTATTTTTTATTATATACTTGGAGATTTTATGGTTAATTACTTTAAAGTCATTTTTGGACAATTCATCTTAGAGTGTTTCTTCAAAAAGGTTTTTAGATTAATCCCATTTTTTTAAACTACTTTTTATTTATTACGATTTTTTAAAAAAAACCACTTTTCATCATCTAAAATCAAGTCATAAGCTATACTAAACATACTTGAAATTATTAATTTTTCTAAAAGTACCTATAGAAAAATTGATTTGGTTCAAAAAGCATTTTTTTCACAACTTATTCCAAACACACTACTTTACTTAAAATCTTCAACTCAATACCCTTGGATTACCCTCTATAGATTATGGGCTGGTAACCTAAAAAGCCCAACAGAATTTTTCGCAATGATGCAAAGGCAAAACTAAAGGTACATTTGGGACTTCTTTTAAAATTAAAAAAAAAATTAGGAAAAAGTACTTTGATTATAAGCAGTTCAATAGAAACAGAGTAATGAAGAAAACTCATTTTGATATTTGCTCCTTTATTCTTGAAAGTACTTTCAGTGTTCCTTGTACAAACATCTGGAAAAAGCAATAAGTGTCCTTGTACAATACTATTGAATGAGAACTTTTGATCGATCACAAATTATCACGTTATTATTTTAGGTTGATGATAAAATTGCATATTATTAATTTTCGGAGGCATTGCAAGAATAAAAAATTCATAACTAAAATTGAAATTTGCATATAAAGAAATAAGTGTTTAATAATAGATGACAGGAAGTCCAAAGAAAAAAACAAAAGCAAAATGAGTGGAGACTAAATTATGACCATATATGATATTTTCAAAAGGTGTGGCTATATCTTCATACTCAAATGACAAGTTTGTCAAAGCTTATTTGATCAGATTGCTGACTAAAGTTGTAGCAACTTCTCTAGAAGAATCAACAAGTTATTTATCAAACTAACTGTCATTTTCATGCATTATTAGGAGCTTGACAAGCTTTGTCAATTGGCAATGGTGGGTCTGAAAATGAACCATTCAAAATGTGGTTAGCAATCCACAAGTTTGCAGCCTCAGAGTAATGAATGCCATCCCAACTAACATGCCTTGATGGATCTTTGCAAGGATTATTCTCATAAACTGTTCCATTCACAACTTCTTTCTTCCCACAGTTAATGTGGAAGCCATGGAAACTCCCACAACAAAAGTTCACTGGATTAACAAAACCTGCACCAATTTCAATACTAAAGTTAATTTCCGATCGATATTTCCAATCGACATCAAGAAAAAAGGAACAACCTTGAGTTTTCGCCTTGCTAATGAGCAGATATTTGGCTGAATACATGTCTACGTGCGTAATTCTAGCTAGAGGAAGCTTTTTTCCCAGATTTAGCAGCAGATTCTTTAGCTGCCGATTGAGTTCTTGAGCGACTTCATTAGCACTCTTCACGCACCCGACGCTGTCTATGTTACCTGGCCTATGGTTATCCAAAATAGCAAAAGGCAGACATCCAATTGGACCTGTGTTATGCACCCAGAAATATCTTGCCCCTTCCTTGTATAGTTGCTGAAACATACACCAAAAAGAACATCAGAGATTTCATTCAGTTTTTTTAAGTGTTTTTATGTGCATTGTTGAGTGAGTGATTTAGATTGCCTACTTGCACAGCTTCAGAGAATGTGTTTAGTATATCTGGAATGGAAGCTTTAACTTGTTCTTCTGATGAGTGTTGGAAACCATAGGAGAGATCGTTCTGTGCAATATCGAACGTATATAGCGCCTTCGAAAACTCCTGGGGTCTCGCGATACTTTTCATTGGTAGAGATGTCCTGTCTGTCAAAAAGTAGCCAACATTATTGTTAGTGACATAATGTGAGAAAATCCATACAACAAAGATATGAAGCTCTGTTGAGTTCTGAGAAGTGTAATGTGCAAAGAGTAATGAATGAGAAACCGACTGTAGGAGTGGAGTCGATTGTATAGATAGGTGGTGCGGGATTTGAATTGGATGAACTGTGACACTTGAAGGCCAAGATGGAAAGGGCTGTAACCACCGGGACGAATCGACGAGCCTCCTGTCGCAAAATTAGCTCCATGCCTAAAGCTTGTTCCTAGTGAGTCCAGATATGCACTCAGGTAAGGAAATTTGAGCTTCTCAGCTGCAGAAGAATCACACACATGAGTTGATAGAGCTGAAAATGACAAACTCACAGCCCAAAAATCCTTCCAAATGCAGAAAATCCTGATTGTTGCTTCAGAGTTCACTCAAAAAAACTGCTAAACTCTGTTAGATATACTAATTCTAAGCCACTTTCATGATCAAAATCCTACCCCTGTTTGAGTTGATTAACATAAACCCAAACAAAAGAAACTCTCTGGTCTCTCTATCTTCAAAACAGAAAGACATTGATATAGCAATTTGTATCTAAACTCGCATGATTTTACTTCAAAATTATACTCAAAAGGTCTCGAGTCTCATAGTTGTTATTGAGCTATGATTTACAGTAGTCTAGCTAAGATAGTAATTTGTGGATAATCTTGACAAACAGAGAGATATGAGAAAATGTGGTAATTAGTTACCTATAAAGTCTATAATGAGACGGCCATCACAAGCCCTCCCAGAAGGATGCCCAAAGAAGGTTACGCCATTGGGTGATTGAATGACATTGAATGCAGCCGATATTCCTCCAGTGTCGGAGTTTGAGTCGCCGAAGTTGTACACAGCCGGAAACCCACAACTCCTCCCCGAACCGCCGGCAGCCAACAGCACCGTCCGTTGTAGTAAACCCAAAAAGAGAAGCACCAACACAGGGCGGAGCATAAGTGGGTCCATGATTTTGCAACACAGCAAAGCAAAAGCAATAGCAAAAGCAATAATCCCTCTCAGATTTGGAATGGTTTGATAGGCATTATGTGATAATGGGCAGCGGAAGCGCACTGAGAAGAGACGAAATGAGCGGAGAGTGGAATTTAGATGGGCTGAACTGGGAGAAGGGTGGGCCACAAGCGTGGAGAAAGGAGAAGATAAAATTGAAAATTGAACGTCGTTGTTCTATGCATGCGTTGACTGTTCTGTTGATGGCATTGGCTAATTTATTCTGAGATAGTATAATTTATAAAGAGATCTTTGTATTTTTCTGAAACATGTTAATCTTCTTTGCACATGACACGGATTTATTTGCGCTTCCCAAGGAAACACTCGTGAATCCGAGACCAGTTCATGACAAATATATATGAGCAATACTTAGGTGCTGGCTGGGTTTGCAGCCCAGCCATATGGCTCTTTTTTATTGGATATATATATATTTGAAAATTTTAATTTCTTTCTTCTCTTTGTTTGGTTCACGTTTATACGTTTTCTTTTTCTTTTTTTTATCTTTTTTTTTTTACATTTTTTCATTTCTTTTTTTTTTATGCTGACGGCTTCATGTTTTTTTTTCTTTTAATTTTTCTTTACATTTTTTCCTTTCCTTTATTTCTCTCTGTTTTTTTGGTTTTTTCCTCTTTTATATTTTTCAAATTTTTGTACAATTATTATTTTTTTTTATAAATTCTATCAATTGTACACCTGATTGCATTTAATTATATATTTTTATTATTATTGCCAAAAGCCAAATCTAGCAATAATTATTCAAAATTTAACGTGGATGGAGAAATTATAAGACCTTTCATTACTAGTCGATTGAAAATTGAAAGCTTAAAATAACAATGTAACAACAAATCACAACTAAATTATAAATAAACATTCAACAATAATTATAACTTTATATAATGTTTAATAAAATGTTTCGTATACTGATAATTATATCTAATTATCTCACTTAAAATATTTCAAAATAAACTTAAACAAAACACACTAATGCTCTAAATTATCAATCTTCAGTTGGTTGAATTTTCTTACCAAATGCTAATGTTTCCTGCAAAAGAATATATAAATAAATTAATAAATCCTAGTCTTTTGGTTACATTTATATACTCTTTAAGTATACGAAACATTTTGTTAAACGTTATATAAAGTTATAATTATTGTTGAGTGTTTATTTATAATGTAATTGTGATTTTTTGTTACATTGTTATTTTAAGCCTTCAATTTGCAATTGATTAGTTATGAAAAGTCTTGTAATTTTTCTATCAACGCTAAATTTTGAATAATTGTTACTAGATTTGGCTTTTGACAATAATTGTAAAAATATATAATTAGATGCAATTAGGTATACAATTGATAGAATTCATAAAAAAAAAATTGTACAAACACACACACAACATAAAAAAAAAAAAAAGAGAAGAAAGAAATTAAGTTTTTATTGATTGAATTTTGACAACATAAAAAAAAAAGAGAAGAAAGAAATTAAGTTTTTATTGATTGAATTTTGTATACTTTGTTAATTGATTTTGAAATAATTTTCTAATTTAATTTTAAAGAAATGTTAAAATTTATTGTTTATCCAAATTTAAAGCTCAATAAAACAGGTCTTTTAAAATATTCATCTGAATGAAAAATTTATAACAGTTTAGAGATAAAAATAAATTCAATAAACCAATTATTAATTTAATCTAAAGTAAATTTTTGCTAAGTCTCAATCTAAAGATAATTAATACTAAACAATCTTGAGAATATTATACAACTACATGTAAGAAGGAAAGAAATTATACCTAAAACTCCTAATACTAAACAATCTTATGTTTAGAAACATAGAAACAAAATAAAAACTACTAACCAGAAGAACCTTTCCATAATGCAACACTTGTATGCAATAAATGCTGAAAGTTGCACACAAGATATGTAGCCTTAGACATGAGACTACACAAAAGAATGATAAATCTGTCCAATAAAATAAATACAATTATTTAGGCAGAACCACATTTGCCATAAGCAGAGACATTATTTACTACAGGTTGCCAGTGAAGCTGCCTTGAGCTCCATGTACTCTTGGTGGGTGAACAAGGATATATGATGGTTGGAAGCCTCATACTCTCCTCGAGATGAGGAAAATCGATCGTATAATGAAGCCCACGGCTCTCTTGCCGAGCGAGGGCGCTGCTTACAACCAGCTTTGCGCAGCAAAACAGGTTCCTCATTTCACAAACCTCCAGAGCCACCATGGTTGGTTCCCATCCTTGATGAAACAAGTACTCTCCCCATGTTGCTTCTAGTTCACTGATCTTCTGCTCTGCAGTCTCAAGCCTGGTGGTCGACCGAACAATTCCAACATACTTCCACATGATTAGCTGTAACTGTTTCCTCACATCGTTTGTCATCGATATGATTCTGCCCATGAAATCGTTTCCAAGGGGCATAGGAACAAATGGTCTAGCCCACCTATTCAAGGCACCAGAATCAAAACTTGAGCTCTTCATATGGTCAACAGAGGGCTCAACTGCCCTTCGTGCAAAAACTAGAGCTTCAAGCAATGAGTTGCTAGCTAGGCGGTTGGCTCCATGTAAACCCGTGCAAGCAACCTCGCCCGCCACATATAGACCCCGCACATTAGTCTCCCCCTGAAGCCCCGCACGAACTCCTCCACAAATGTAATGAGCGGCTGGAACTACTGGAATTGGCTGGCATGTAATGTCCAAACCATACTTGAGGCACTCAGCAGCAATGTTCGGGAAATGGGAGAGAATATTTTCCCTGGGTTTGTGACTAATATCTAATAGAACATACTTCTCATTTCGCTTTTTCAGCTGGTCATCTATGCTTCTAGCCACGACATCTCTTGGGGCGAGCTCAGCTCTCTCATCGTACAACGGCATAAATCTTTCCATACTTAAATTATACAGGATACCTCCATCACCCCTAACAGCTTCGGTTATAAGAAATGCATTTTCTCTCAGCTTGTCTGGTCTAACTGGAAGGCCCTCATCAGCTAAGGCAGTTGGGTGGAACTGCACAAATCTGCATTAGATAACAAAATCTAATTACAACCATGACTCCTATCATCCTTGATCATTCCCCAAATCCACCCCAGAAAATGAAACATAACTACAAATTAACCAACATCACAAGAACAAAGCTACACCTGCATCCTGAAAGAAATACTAGAAAGGTAAGATGATGTGTTTTCTGTATGCTTATCAACCAAACTCAGCAACAATCATAAGAATAGGCATAAAATAAATCACAATAACTAAGATGGTTACTCACTCCATGTTGGAAATTACAGCTTGAGCTCGATGCGACATGGCAATTCCATCTCCCGTGGCAACCTTTAAGCAGATGTCAACCAACATTAGTATAAATATATCCGCCATAACAGGATTAATAATTGCATGCAAGATTCTAATAGGAACCAAACAACTAAAATGGTATTGGAAGATAAAAGATAGAAAAAGTACAATAACTACAAGTATTCAAGGTACTTGGGACGGCCTCTGTTGAGATCACTCAAGCCTAAACCACTGAACAATTGTGCCTTCCTCCATCTCCTCTCACCCCCTCTATTTATAACCAATTTCTAGGCTAGTTACTAGTGTGCCCCTATAATTCTAATAACATTTCTAACTTCTATCCTAATGGTATCCTAACAAGATTCTAACACATTGATATTACTAGTTTCATTGAGAAGGTTGTAGATAACTAGTTTCATTGAGAAGATTGTAGATTGGGAAATGAAAAGTACCGGGGGATTCGTTGTTGATGGATACATATGTCCAGCTCCACCTGATGCAAGTAAAGTCACCTTTGAAATAAACCGTGTTACCTGGAAGTACACGAGAGGAAAGAAGTTAAAAGGCAGAATCCATGAATTCACTCAAGTCTCAAAACTGTGTCCTGATAATTTGAATTTGTTTTGGGATGAACCGAGATATCACCTCTAGGGTTTCAGCATTCAAAGTATCAACGCCAACACAAACTATGTTAGAACCACCCTGCAATATTAGCAATATCATTTCACATTACTGCATTTAAAGCATTCAATTTGTACTTTTGATATTACTCTGATGTCTAAATTTCTCATATTTTATTCTAATACAATCGCTTAACTCAGCAGAAACAAGGAAAACATATTAAAACAGAAGTTATGTTGAGAGAAACAGGGAAAAGCAAACCTCAGAAGTTAGCAAGTCAATTGCAAAATGGTGCTCAAACACAAAAATGTTAGGATCCCTAACAACTGCCTCCAAAAGAGCCCGCTCAATTTCCCTTCCAGTCATATCCGCAGCATGAACAATCCTACGATGAGAGTGTCCCCCCTCCCTAGCTAGATGCAAGTTACCATCTTCCCCATGGTCAAATGATGCACCCATAGCAATCAACTCTTTGATTCTGTCAGGTCCTTCTGTACATACAACCTGAAGAAAATAGGCAACTTCAGAAGAAGGAAAAAAAATAGGTAATGAACATTCGAGAAAAGTGTGACAGTATGATATGCAGGCCAGAAAACATACTCTAACTGTCTCCTCATCACATAGATGAGCCCCAGCTACAATGGTGTCCTGCACATGACTTTCAACAGAATCTGAAGGGCAAAGAACAACACTAACACCACCTTGAGCATAATTTGTGTTGCTCTCATGAGGCTCAGCCTTGGTAATCACAGCTACGGATCCATGCTTCGCAACTTCAAGAGCATAACGAAGGCCAGCAACTCCACTACCAATAACAACAAAATCAAAATACTTTGTTGAACCATCACTCAAGCACGCTGCAGTGACTGTCGTAAGAGTTCTCCATTTCTCATTAATCGTAGGTTGGGAAGTTTTGCTTCTTTGTACATGTGAGAACTTACTTAACCTGCATGACCTGGATAATTGTGCCAAACAATAAGCAAAATGAAATCCATGGTGTTAAACAGTAAAAGAGTGAAGATTTCTAAACGGCTACCCATGTAACACACAAAAATGTCTTCCTAATATCTGCAAATGCCTAAATAGAAGTAGAAATTTATATCCCATTGTGAAATACTTCTTTCATATGTACAAATCAAACTTGTTCTCAATTTGTAGACGTTGATGTGCTCATGGATATTCTGACACAACCGATGCAGCAATTTATGATTCTATTCAACAAGCATAACCAGATGCAAGATAAAAATAAAGTATCAAACAAAAAAACTGTATTATATATAGTTCTTCAGTGTAATGTTAAAGTTTAGTGGGGTGTAAAGGGAAGTCACTCCCTGACCCGTGATATTTGGAGAACCAATTCTGAAAGCAACTCTAGGAATGTCAAATATCAAAGTGCTTTCAGCTAGACTCCATTAACAAACATGATTTTGACAAAATGATAGAAGTGATCCAAGGCAGAAATGCAGTAAACCACAATATGTTTTGATGGTTAGATTTGTCTATGTTTAGTATCTCTGTCCCATACCGTGAGAACTCATCCTGCAAGCATCTTTTAAAAGCTATACTAGCGTCCCATTGGGCTCTTCTACAATCTTGCCCCTTCAAGTCTACCGCTCTGCAGAAAAGTTTGCAGCTTCCAACAGGTATACAAATCGCCATTGCAGCCCTTCAGCCAACAAGAGTAAGAGAAAGTCATACGTCACTGCTTCCAATGAGACACTTCGTTTCAAAATCCTATTTCATTCTCAGAGACATACACGCATGGTCCATAAAGAAACAAAAACAGAGAACAGGAAACAAATGTGTAAAATCAGTTTAAAGTACACATTGCTGAAAAGTGAAAACCAAAACGCGTCACTGAAAGCCAAAAAATACACGTCGCTGAAAAATCATATTAAAGTAAAGCTTGCAACATTTGTCAAAGTTTAAGGTATATAATTTGATGAAATTGAAAAGTAGAGTAAAAATTGATACACTTTGTCTAGGAGTAAAAACAACGGATATTTTTTCTTAAATTTATGTTTCCTTTGGTGTATTTTTTTCTTTCTTTAACTTGATACACTTTAAGCGTTTAATAACAAATGATTTCTCAAACTTGTTGGACCACTAGCCACACTAATTAATGGAATCGAATTCATCTTTACCTGTAGGTTCACTCCAAAGGGACTCTGTTAAGACATGATGTTCTACAGTATTTGTACTTATTCACAATCTGTCTTTTTCTTCTGTTCAGCCACTGTTTGGGCTTTCTTGTAGAATGGTTGTACTTTAAGTTAGGTGTGTTAGTTTTCCTTCTCCTTCACCTAACCAGTGTTTAGTCACTTCTCTTTTATGACCTTGAGGCTAAAATCCTTCTTAAATAGAAGGTAATCTTCGTGTATTTAGATACAAGAATAATCAATACAAGATTATCTTCTTACTGGGCATTTACTCCCTTATTCCCTCTGCTGTGCATTCTGCTCAAAGACTCAGAATTTTCTTCTGGTATCAGAGCATGGCCGATCCATCTAGTTCAAAAGATGATGTTGAAGCCTTTAATGAATCTGCAGCTGAAGAATCTGCAAAAAGGACCACTGCTATGTCCTCACAAAGTCAGCCCAAAGTTCAATCTGAGGTTAGCAAGGAAAAATATCAGGTACGATCGAAGGATGTCTGCGTTGGTAACCCTCCTTTTATAAATCTACTCAACCAAGTTACCTCAATCAAGCTAAATCAGGAAAACTTCCTTTTATGGCAAAGTATAGTCTTACCCATCTTAAGAAGTTACAAACTTGATGGGCATTTGACTGGCAAAACACCTTGTCCCGAACAATCCATCATTGTCCCTCCTTGTGAAGACGAACCTCAAGGATTAAAAGTGCCGAACCCAGAGTATGATGTCTAGGATGTTGCTGATCAACTACTTGTAGGGTGGCTCTACAACTCAATGACACCTGAAATGGCTGCACAAGTAATGGGATATGACACAGCTCGACCATTGTGGGAAGCTATTCAACAATTTTATGGAGTCCAATCTCGTTCACAGGAAGACCATTATCGCCAAATGCTTCAACAAACAAGGAAGGGAAGTATGAAAATAGATGAGTATTTGAACCTAATGAAAAGTTACTATGATAATTTACAGCTTGCTGGAAGTTCGATGGACTTGAAGAGTCTCATCTCATACATCCTTGCTAGTTTGGATGAGGACTACACACCTATTGTGTGTGTGATACGAACCCAAAACATGCCATGGCATGAAGTGCAATACCAACTCAAGATGTTTGAAAGAAGGCAAGATAAGCTTCAAGCACTCAAAGGAGGGTTGTCCATTAACCAGGCTTCGATCAACTATGTTGCTGCAGACAAAAACAAAACTTCAACTCAACCTAACAATAACCTACAGACCAGTCGAGGTGGCTATAATTCTTCAGGAAGAAGTGGAAAATGGAGAGGAAGGGGCCGTTATTCTCCATATCCTCAACACAACAGACCGACTTGTCAAATATGTGGAAAAATTGGACATGTGGCATCAATTTGTCATCACAGATATGAAAAACTGGATCAACAAACTTCTGCCAATGTGACTGCTACTCCAAATAGCTCCTCTCCATCTACTCCGGCTGCTCTTATGGCTTATCCTGAGACCCTCCAAGATGATGCATGGTACTTAGACAGCGGGGCCAGCAATCATGTCACCTCTCAGATTGCGAAAATGAGTGTCAAAGGTGAGTACTCTAGCATAAAGTCCATTATGGTTGGTGATGGTACTAAACTTTCAATTTCTGGTATTGGCACCATTGTTTTACACACAAAAGGCATGAAGTTAATTCTGCAAGATATTTTATATGTTCCTCTCATGAAAAAGAACTTGATTAGTATTTCCAAGTTAACAAAGGATAATGAGGTAACAATTGAATTTCATGACCTGTTTTGTGTTGTTAAGAAAAAGAAATCCAAGGAAGTGAAGTTAATCGGGAGACTTGATCATGGGCTGTATCGACTAGAAGATGCTGGAACTAAAGCCTCTTTGATGAATGATGGAAATAAGGAAGCAAGGAAAGAAGCTTGCTGTACAAAAACCAGCTTAGAAGCTTCTCGAATTCATGGATCTCAAGATTTGTCTAATCAAACTGATTATGCTTTTGTATCTTGTACTAAGGATGTTTGGCACCAACGCTTGGGTCATCCTTCCTCTAGAATTTTGAGTCAAATCTTGGTTAAATGTAATGCTTCTGTTGCAAGGAATGAAAAAGAAGTGTTTTGTGAGGCTTGTCAATTTGGTAAAGTGCATAAACTACAATTTTCTCTCTCAGATTCTCGTGCACACAAACCACTTGACCTCATTCACATGGATTTATGGGGACCAGCCCCAGTTCAGTCAGTCAATGCTTATCTATATTATATTGCCTTCTTGGATGATAATAGTAGATACACCTGGTTATATCCATTGCACACCAAAAGTGATGCTAAGGTAGGGTTCCAACAATTTAAAGCACTCATTGAAAATCAAGCTGGAACTCATATCAAAACTATTAGATGTGATGGAGGGGGAGAATTTAAATCGATCATACAGATTGCCAAAGAAAAAGGGATTGCTGTCCAGATTTCTTGTCCATACACATCAGCTCAAAATGGACGAGTTGAACGTAAGCATAGGCATATAGTAAAGACAGGTCTTTCTCTTCTAGCTCAAGCTAAAATGCGTCTTTCTTATTGGTGGGAGGCCTTTCATACAGCTACTTACCTCATCAATCGAATGCCCTCACCGGTAATCAGCAACCAAAGTCCATTCCAGATTTTCAAAAAACAGCAACCTGTTTACAGCCACTTGAGGACATTTGGGGTAGCCTGCTACCCTTATACTCAACCGTTCAGGCAGCAAAAATTTGATTTTCATACTAAAAAATGCATCTTCATTGGCTATAGTGATCACTATAAAGGGTATCGGTGTCTTAGCTCCACGGGCAGAATCTACACATCTAGACATGTCACCTTTAATGAGGCTGTTTTTCCCTACCATGACCTTTTTTCCTCACCTCCGACCAACCCATCCACAACCTCATCTCACCATGTCTCTCCTTGGCTACCTTTAGTGTCCACAACCTCATTACCTCTCCATCCTTCTCCACAACCTCATTACCTCTCCATCCTTCTCCACCACCCCCTTCCAGTTCCTCCCCTATTACCTTGCCTACTGCCTTTCATAATCCCGAGCATCCACAACCTAGTCCCATGTCCTCTTCGTCTACATCCAATCACCAGTCCCATTCCCTCACTCCTATACCACTTCCGGTCTCTCCTTCACTATCTTCTCCCCCTTGCTCCCATGTTCCTCATTGTACCTTACCCGAACCACCCGTTCCTCTCCTTAACAACCTTCACCCTATGACTACACGGCCAAAGCTGGCATCCATAAACCAAAGCATCCCTTTAGCGGCCTTACCCAACTTTCTGTTGATTGGTCTAATATGGAGCCTTCTTCTTACCGCGATGCAGTTCAATTTCTTGACTGGCAAAAAGCCATGGACAGTGAGTTTCTGGCCTTGCAACGTAACAGAACATGGACTCTAGTTCCCCCTCATGTTTCTCAAAATGTGGTTGGTACTAAATGGGTCTATAAGATCAAGAGAGATGCTGACGGTAATCTTCAACGTTATAAAGCGCGACTCGTGGCCAAGGGTTATTTGCAAACTCCTGGTCTTGATTATGGTGAAACCTGCAGCCCTGTTATTAAACCGGTCTCTATCCGCATAGTTTTCACTCTTGCTCTCACCTATAAATGGCCTCTCAAGCAGCTGGACGTTACTAATGCATTCTTACATGGCACCTTGAAAGATGATGTGTATGTTGTTCAGCCGGTTGGCTATGTTGACTCACGCCATCCTACTTATGTTTGCAAGCTTCACGAGGCTCTCTATGGGCTCAAACAGGCCCCTCGGGCTTGGTATGAGGAGTTGCGGTCCTATCTTCTGCTATGGAGTTTTGTTCAATCCAAGGCTGATAGCTCTCTTTTTATCTACCACTCGGCCACTGGTACTGTTTTCTTATTGATTTATGTTGATGATTTGATTCTTACAAGTTCAAACACACGGCTCCTTGATCAGTTTACTCGCCAGGTACATTCGGCCTTTGCCATCAAAGACCTTGGTGCTCTTCATTACTTTTTAGGCATCCAAGTTCATCACATCTCTTCTGGTTTAGTGTTATCTCAATCCAAATATATACACGATCTCTTGACTCGCTTACATCTCCAACACCTCAAACCAACTCCTACTCCCATGATCTCTGGCAAGCAACTCTCTCGGTTTGATGGCGACTTAATGGAGTATCCTCAACTTTATCGGAGCACCCTTGGTTCGCTTCAATACCTTCAACACACTCGCCCTGACATCGCGTTCTCTGTCAACAAGCTCAGTCAATTTAATCAAGCCCCGCGGCTACCTCATTGGCGTGCTCTCAAACGAGTACTTCGTTACCTTCAGGGTACTATGCAACTTGGCCTCACATTGCAACCAGCTCCTACTTTGTCCTTAACCGGGTTTTCGGATGCTGATTGGGCATCTGTTAGACCCCCAATCAGAGCTGTTTATCAGAGGAGGGGCAAAAGAGACAATTCGGGGAGATCAGTTAGTTAGGAAACAGATTTTGGGTAGTGCGTGGGCTGTAAAGGGGACCACTGTGTTTGCCGGGGAGGGAAGGGAGTACTTAAGGAAGGGGGATGGGTGTGTCTAGGGATGGTTTTTGCCATTTTGCTTGTATAGCAAGTAGTAAAGCAAGGAGAGATTACCAGCCCTCTCGAATTGGCTGGGAGTGTTTGTTTCGCCTGAGGGCACTTTTATCTTCAATATCAACATCTTGTAAGGGAAACCTTACAAATTGGTATCAGAGCATCAACCTGGGGAAGACGAGAGGAATGGCGCAAAGGTTAATGGAGGACCGAATGGAGGCGGCTGACCTCGAAAGGCAAGCGATGAGGACCGAACTGGAGGGAATTCAGGAGCAGGTTCTCCGGATTCCGTCGATGCAAGAAGGAATTGACTCGCTGAATAAATCGATGGAAATGGTGATTACAGAGCTAGCAGCGATTCGTGCTCTTTCGTCGGTCACCGGGGTGGGTGAGAGTTCGGGAAGTAAGCAAAAAGGAAGAGGGGAGGTAGGAATAACGTTTGTAATGAAGGAACAAGGAGATATAGCAAGCGAGTCGGAGAAGAGCGCGGACACGTTGGGAGATCGTAGTAAATTCAAGAAAGTTGAAATGCCAGTATTCGGAGGGGATGAACCCGACTCATGGCTCTTCAGGGCAGACAGGTACTTCCAAATTCATAAGTTGACGGATTCTGAGAAACTCACTGTTGCAGTGATTAGTTTTGAAGGAGTGGCGTTGAACTGGTATCGCGCTAAGGAAGAAAGGGAACCGTTCAAGGATTGGCCGGATTTGAAGCGCCGATTGCTCGAACGTTTCCGGCGGCCAAAGGAAGGCAGTGTACTAGGGCGGTTCCTCGCCGTAAAACAGGAAACCACGGTGGAGGAATACTGCAAACTTTTCGAGTTGTTAATGGCGCCGCTGCCGCATCTGACGAACGAAGTGATCGAGAATACGTTCTTAAATGGTCTGGATCCAGTGATTAGGGCGGAAGTCCTCTGCTGGAGGCCCAAAGGATTGGATAATATGATGGAAACGGCCCAATTGGTGGAAGATAGGGAACAGACCCGAGTCGAAGGAAGAAAGCCCAATTCGGTACATAGTAAGTCTCAGAATATGACCCATAAGCAAGGGGCCAGTGGACACGTTACTAGATCAGGGGAGCCGGTAGCCACGCGTACGATCACATTGACAAGTAGTCCATCAACGGCGATACAGCGAGAAGGAATGAAGAAGCGATTGTCCGATGCAGAGTTTCAGTCTCGCAAAGAGAAGGGGCTGTGTTTTCGGTGCGAAGAGAAATACACCGTGGGGCACAAGTGTAAGGCCAAAGAACTGCGTGCAATGGTGGTACAAGCCAATGGGGAGGAGTTAGAAATTATCGACGACGATGACGATAGAAAGGAAACAGAGGAAACGATGGAGGAAGAAAGGGATGCTGCTCATCTCTCTTTGAAATCCGTGGTTGGATTCACACCCCCAGGAACCATTAAGTTGAAGGGGATCATTGATTCACAGGAGGTGATCATACTGATAGACTGTGGGGCCACCCACAATTTCATTTCGCAAAAGTTAGTAGAACAGTTGAAGCTTCCGTTGACTGAAACAGCCAACTATGGCGTAATAATGGGGGCTGGAATGGCAGTAAAAGGAAAAGGAGTGTGTAAGGGGGTCGTATTGAATATGGGAGACTTAACTATCGTCGAGAGCTTCTTACCGCTGGAACTGGAAGGGGTGGATGTCATATTGGGCATGCAGTGGCTACATACGCTGGGCGAAACGAGTGTCCACTGGAAGTCGTTGACCATTCGAATTGGTGAAGGGAAGGATCAAGTCGTTCTTAAGGGCGATCCGAGTTTGACGAAAACCAGAGTTACATTAAAAAAAATGGTGAAGTATTGGGAAGATACCGACCAGGGGTTCATGGTGGAGCTAAAGTCCATCGAAACAATCCAAACAGGGCAAGATGAGGAGACGGTGACCCCGGCGACTGGTTTGCCTCAATCGGTGCTGCGATTATTGGATGAGTATGAAGACATTTTTGAAAAACCGAGGGCTCTTCCCCCTTATCGCAGCATCGACCACCAAATCCATTTGAAAGGAGGAGCAGGGCCAGTGAACGTCAGACCTTATCGTTATGCGCAAACCCAGAAGAATGAGATCGAGCGATTGGTTAACGAGATGTTACAAGCGGGCATTATACGTCCAAGCATCAGTCCATACTCGAGTCCAGTATTATTAGTGAGAAAGAAGGATGGGGGGTGGAGGTTTTGCGTGGATTACAGGGCACTGAACAACGTGACCATACCCGATAAATTTTCCATTCCTGTTGTGGAGGAGTTGTTGGATGAATTAAAGGGGGCAACTATCTACTCAAAGATCGACTTAAGATCAGGGTATCACCAAATTCGGGTGCACCAGAATGACATTCAGAAAACAGCCTTCAGGACACATGAAGGACATTATGAGTTTGTAGTCATGCCCTTCGGACTTACAAATGCACCGGCGACATTTCAGGCTTTGATGAACCAGATTTTTCGACCCTTCTTGCGTAAGTTCGTCCTGGTTTTTTTTGATGATATTCTGATTTATAGTGCCACTTATGATGACCATCTGCGCCATTTGGCTATGATTTTTGAGGTATTGAAGGATCAGCAGTTGTTTGCTAATCGGAGTAAATGCCAATTTGCGCAAGAACGAATCGAATATCTAGGCCATCTGATCTCAGCCACCGGGGTAGAAGCTGACCCTGAAAAAATTCGAGCAATGTTAGCATGGCCTCAACCACGAACTATTGGGGAACTGCGAGGGTTTTTGGGCCTTACGGGTTACTATCGCCGTTTTGTCCACAACTACGGCAGTATTGCTGCTCCGTTGTCCCAGCTGTTAAAGAAAGGGGGGTTTGAATGGTCAGATGAAGCCACGGCCGCATTTGAACAACTCAAAGAGGCCATGGTTACGGTGCCTATGTTGGCTTTGCCCGATTTTAGTCAGCCATTTGTGATTGAGACTGATGCATCTGGAAAGGGATTAGGGGCTGTTTTATCGCAGAACCATCGGCCCATTGCTTATTACAGTCACACTCTGTCCAATCAGGCCCAAGCGAAATCGATCTACGAGAGGGAATTGATGGCGATAGTTTTCGCAGTTCAACGCTGGCGGCCATATTTGTTGGGCCAAAAGTTTCTTGTCCAGATAGACCAACGAGCGTTAAAATTCCTGCTCGAACAAAGGGTCATTCAACCACAGTATCAGCGGTGGTGTTCGAAGTTGTTGGGCTATGATTTTGAAGTCGTTTATCGGCCAGGCACTCAAAACAAGGCTGCTGATGCATTATCCCGCCTACCAATCACTGCCCAGTGTGCTACCTTGACGGTACCATCATTACTAGATGTGCAGACCATTCGCGAGGAGGTAAGTCAAGATCCAAAACTCCAGTCCATTATTCAAAAACTTGGGGAGGATCCCGATAGTGTGCCACGGTATTCACTGTTCCAAGGCAAATTGTTTTACAAAGGACGATTAGTGTTGTCTAAGTCGTCTTCCCTGATTCCCGCTATACTCCATCTATATCACGATTCAATAGTGGGGGGACACTCTGGAGTATTACGAACCTACAAACGTTTAACGGGCGAACTATTTTGGGAAGGGATGAAAAAGGACACCAAGGAGTATGTGGAGCAGTGCCTAATTTGCCAAAGGAACAAGTCGTTAGCCACATCACCTGCGGGTCTACTACAGCCACTAGAGATACCTAGTCGGATATGGGAAGATATAACCCTTGACTTCGTGGAAGGTCTACCTCTATCTTCAGGCTTTACAGTGATCCTAGTAGTGGTGGATAGGCTGAGCAAGATGGCTCATTTCTTAGCACTAAAACATCCTTTCACAGCAAAGACCGTGGCCGAAGTTTTCATTAAGGAAGTCGTTCGCCTTCATGGCTACCCTCGCTCCATTGTCTCGGATAGAGACAAGATTTTCCTTAGCCATTTCTGGAAGGAGCTATTTCGAGTGCAAGGAACCAAACTGTGTCGGAGTACATCGTACCATCCTCAATCAGATGGACAAACCGAGATTGTGAACAAGTGCTTAGAAACGTATCTTCGATGCTTCTGTGGTGACAAACCGAAGCAATGGCATTCATGGCTGAGTTGGGCTGAATACTGGTACAACACAACTTACCATATTGCCATTGGAATCACACCGTTTCAAGCAGTCTATGGTCGACCACCACCCCCGCTAATATCGTATGGTGAAAACAGAACATCCAATGCAACGTTAGATCAACAACTCCTAGATAGGGATGCAGCCCTTGATATTTTGAAAAGCCACTTGTGTATGGCTCAAAATCGAATGAAGAAATTTGCTGATCTAAAGAGAAGGGAAGTCCATCATGAGGTGGGAGATCAGGTCTTTCTCAAACTCAGGCCTTATAGACAGAAGACAGTAGCCAAAAGGAGGAACGAGAAGTTATCACCTAAGTTCTTTGGGCCTTATTATGTGGAGGAGAAAATTGGACCAGTAGCCTACAAGTTGCGCCTGCCAAAAGAAGCATCGATCCATCCGGTATTTCATGTGTCCCAACTGAAACGAGCTCTTGGCAATCATGCTGAAGTGCAGGAAGGTCCTCCCATGCTTACCGACCAGTTTGAATGGGTGACTCAACCCCAGGAGGTCTTTGCTACCCGGATGAATGACAACACAGGGGTACACGAGGCTTTAATGAGTTGGAAAGGGCTACCACCGCACGAAGCTACCTGGGAGTCTATCGATTTCATGCGCCAACAATTCCCTGATTTCAACCTTGAGGACAAGGTAGCTGAGCAAACCGGGAGTGATGTTAGACCCCCAATCAGAGCTGTTTATCAGAGGAGGGGCAAAAGAGACAATTCGGGGAGATCAGTTAGTTAGGAAACAGATTTTGGGTAGTGCGTGGGCTGTAAAGGGGACCACTGTGTTTGCCGGGGAGGGAAGGGAGTACTTAAGGAAGGGGGATGGGTGTGTCTAGGGATGGTTTTTGCCATTTTGCTTGTATAGCAAGTAGTAAAGCAAGGAGAGATTACCAGCCCTCTCGAATTGGCTGGGAGTGTTTGTTTCGCCTGAGGGCACTTTTATCTTCAATATCAACATCTTGTAAGGGAAACCTTACAGCATCCTCTCCAGATGATCGGAAGTCTGTTAGTGCTTACTGTGTGCTCTTTGGCTCCTCATTAGTTCCCTGGTCTTCCAAGAAACAAGTTGTTGTTGCACGCTCTAGTACCGAATCTGAGTATCGTTCCTTGTCCCATGTCGCATGTGAACTCCTCTGGCTTCGCTCTTTGCTACGCGATCTTCAAGTTGGCCTCTCCTCCTTTCCCATTGCTTGGTGTGACAACATCTCAGCTACCGCTCTAGCTCGCAACCCGGTGTTCCACGCTCGTACCAAACATATCGAGATAGATGCTCACTTTATTCGTGACCAAGTTCTTTCTCACCAGCTTGATCTTCGCCATGTTCGATCTCAAGATCAGGTGGCTGACTGCTTAACAAAACCGTTATCGCCTTAACAGTTTCTAGCTCTTCGCGACAAACTCGGGCTTCAGGTGCTCCCTTTGCCTCGTTTGAGGGGGGTTGTTAAGACATGATGTTCTACAGTATTTGTACTTATTCACAGTCTATCTTTTTCTTCTGTTCAGCCACTGTTTGGGCTTTCTTGTAGAATGGTTGTACTTTAAGTTAGGTGTGTTAGTTTTCCTTCTCCTTCACCTAACCAGTGTTTAGTCACTTCTCTTTTATGACCTTGAGGCTAAAATCCTTCTTAAATAGAAGGTAATCTTCGTGTATTTAGATACAAGAATAATCAATACAAGATTATCTTCTTACTGGGCATTTACTCCCTTATTTCCTCTGCTGTGCATTCTGCTCAAAGACTTAGAATTTTATCCGACTCAATCTCCAACAAAAAGAAAAGAACACTTGGCTATTCTAGAGGAATAAAGAAATTACAAAGACATGGGTTTTCAAATTTCAGTTTAATATTAGCACCTTAAGCTAGAGGAGCAAGTGTACGTTAAACTTTAAAGTAAAACAATAATCCATATTATAAAACTAAACCAAATTCTAAACAAAAGTCCTATAATCCATATTATAAAACTAAACCAAAATCTAAACTAAAGTCCTCCTTTCAATGTGGAGCTTGCTGACATTGATATCAAGTTTAAATTTAAATCTTCTCTCTATGGCTCATGTGTACTGTCCCATATATTCTTCACCTATATCTAGTTGTTATCATCTTTTGGGTGCAAAGAGAACAGTGATCTCAAAAATTAAACTAAATTAAACCCCAAAAACACACATAAACCACAGAGATATTTATACAGTGACACAAGGATAAAAAGAAAAACATGGAACATGGACTTTCTTTCCCATCCCCGCCTTTAATACACAGCCACACCAGATAAGAGAGTAAGGAAACTCAAGATTTAAATTTTGTTTTAAAAAAATTCTTTTCTTTTCCAACCAGCTAATTTCTTCTTGTTATATTTTCCAGGAAAAAAGTGTCGAAATCAAAGTACAGTGAATAAAAGTATGTGACATAATTGGCTCAATATTGAAGAAACAAAAAGATAATTTTTTTTTCAGTGCAAGTGTAAGTGGTGGCCTACAAAGGCATACCAAAGTACTGTGGGAGCACTCTTTGGATAGGAAAAAGGGGTTTATATGCATCCCCTCGAAACCTGAATCTGAGCAGAAAAATGGGGTTTTCAAATTTCAACCACAAATATGGAAAATGGTTGATTCAAGCACAAGCCTGAATCTTCTTCCAATTGAAAACAACCCAATTACCTAGCTCTGTAATTATGTTGGTCTAAACAGAGAGAGAGAGCGGCATGTATAAATGGAAAGTGAATTTTGGGGAAGAAAAAGGATGTGTATTTGGGGTTTAATTTATAATACTATAATGCACAAGGAAGAAGATGAATATGTGGTGTTTTTTTAAAACAAAAAGCTTTATATCCCAACCATGAGCAACTTTATACACCTCAATAATTCACTTCTAAACCAGGGTACAAACAAAGACATAAACTGGATTTCCCTTCTGAAGGATAAAACAGAGTGAAATATCGTACAACACAAATGAAATGGCGAGAATTACCAGCGAAAACCACAAGAAGACGTTGAATCAAATAGCTAAAATGATGGTTCTTCTCTGGGTTTCAGAGATTTAAAACAAATCAACCAAAACAAGGGCTAAATCTCAATCTGGGTTTTGTTATTGCTGATGATACAATCAAGGGAACCTAAGGAACAACAAGAACAAGAACAGGAGAAAAACAAGAACAGAGGGAGAGATTCCGAGAATCTACGGGAAAGAGAAATTGCAGGAATTAATGGGAAGAAAATAATTGTGTGAATGGGGAAATGGAGTTTTGAGAAAGGAATGGCAAAGAAGCAGAGGCGCAGAAAGCCTGCCCACTGTTTGCCCGATGCGCCACACCCATGAAATTGGCGCCTGCGCCATACCATTCTTAAATGCAGCCATCCGGATTCCTTAATGCCATATTTTGCTCCTTCTTGTCATCTTCCTTTTCACTTTTTACTCGTTACATGAACGGATCCTCATAATCAAAAAACAGCTCTCTTTTTCTGTACACCATTCTGATGGTTGGTAGTAGGTGCCTTATTTGCCATAAAAAATTATTGCAGCCTATCGCGGCCTCGTGATAATCATTAGATGTGAATTAAAAAGTCTACGTGCTTCCATAAAAGCAAGATAGTTTTACAATTTTTGTCATAGTGGTGACTCCTCGAATAATTTCTCGAGAGAAAGAGTTTAGTTAAGAATAAAGATACAATCAATTTTACTTTTATTATCATTAAGTTAAATTACAAGTTTCTTCCAAAACAATAATAATAATAATTACAAGTTTAGTGCTTGAACTTTCAATTTTGTGTCAAATAAGTCTTTAAATTTTTAATTTTGTGTCTAATAAATTTCTAAACTTTAAAAATTGTCTCATAAGTTTTCAAACATTCGATTTTGTGTCTAATAAATTCTCGAGCTTCTAATTTGATGTCTAATAGATCCTTTAATTTTTTTTTAAATGTTGAATGTATCAAAAACCTATTAAACATAAAATTGAAAGTTCGAAGATCTATTTGACATTTTTAAAATTTAAGAACTTATTAGATACTAAGTTCAATAACAACACAAACATTAAAGTTGACGGACTAAACTTATAATTTAATTGTTATTATTCCTTAAGGTCAAACAATGGGGATTTTATTTGCTTTAAATGTAAATTTTAAAACTAGATATTAAATAATAGGTTCAACATCTATTTTGACATCTAAACTTCCAAATCTAATCTCTCACCTTTCAAATAGTTTGTTTTAGTATTTAAACAATTTTTAAAAAATTATTTTAGTTATTGTCTTTATTTTTGTTATTAATTATTAAACACATCTAAATTCATTTTAGTTTGAGTCCATTTCAAAACTCTATGTCTAGCTTATTATAGTTTAAGGTTTTAAATACTTCTTCACACATAGATATCTAAATCATCAAGTAAATAAATAAAATATGTGTCGTCATAGGTTCTATTACATAATTTACAAAACTAAAGTATGAAAACTAAAATAATTTTTGGTCAACATGAGCATGCTCGGCTAGCATAAAGCGTATACTCTCGATTAAGAAGTCAGAAGTTCGAATCTCCTATCCCACATGCTGTAAAAAAATAATAATAATAATAATAATTTTTAATATAAATATAGGGATTCAAACATATGACTAAAATAAGAGGAAAGCTCAATTTATAAGTAGCAAAATTTTGTTTGGTAACTAATTTCATTTTAATTAAAAAGAAAGAGTGTTGGTCATCCAACATGGGAAGAGTCAATTTAAGTGGACATCCAAAACAAAAGGGCAAAAACAAAAGGGAATAATATGGTGGATGACATGGAGGCTTGTAAACCACAATAATGAAAAGGGAATTTGGAGGCTGATAGCATTCCAAGTCTTTTGAGAAAGAAATAAAGAAATGAAGAAAGTGATTGGTGAGGAAATCTTTAAAGCTAGCAGCCCTATATATCAATACCATCTTTTTTTTAATGAAAATTACTCAAATTAATTTAGCATTTGAGGAATGCTTTGAATATAATTGAGGGCCATTTTCACAATGGAAAATTTGAGTATTACATTAGTACATACTCATTATCTTCAGCATTCAACACGTCATTAGATGATATATTATTTTATTGTATGGATCTATGTAATGTTTAAATATTTTTTTTTAGCAAACAATGAATGGAGGTAGTATGGAAAAATTTTCATACTATGTAGTCCTAAAAAAACTTTTTGTAGTATGAAAATTTTTTCCCTCGCACAATAAAAATGTAAGTTGACCATGAACAAATTTAACTTTAAGGACTTTTTACACGCAATGGAATCAAAGTTATGTGGAACATGATGGAATAAGATCGAAACCAAGATGATCACTCCATCTCTTGCTTCATTATCATTTTTTGTTCAGATGTTAGATTTTCAAGTAGTAATTATTTACTAATACTTTGTAGAGTGACACAAATTTAGATACTATTTTACAAAAGAATTGGAGTCCTTTTTTTTTTTTTTTTTATCTATGTACTTAGCATACTTAGTCAGCTTTTTAAACTTTCAATTTTATAAGTAAAATATTTAAAATTTGTTGGAAAAAGAAAAGGCTATGGAAGTTTTCCATATACATAAAACTCAACTAATTCATTTACAATATATTTGAAACTTTTATGAATTTTCTTTTATTTCAAGTCTTCGTTATCTAACTGGACAAAGATATAAAAACAATAACACATGAGTTAATCTAAATTATAATTTATATCTTAAAGTGAAACAATTCAATTTGCCAAAATATTAATTCATTTTTTTTAAATCCGAGCATACTTTAATTAAGTAGTTAAACATATGCAAGTCTCCTCATGAGTCATAATTCCCACTCTTTTTATATATTACGAGGTGATATTATTTATAAAAAAACATTAATTTATTTCCTAAATCAAAAAAAAAACAAAAAACAAAAAACAAAAAACAAATGAACTAACTAAGCCCTTTGTCGAAGCTTTTTGTCAAAATCTTACCTAACCAAAATCTAAGCAAAAATCACTTGCTTAAACAAATACTGAAAATTTAGGGCGGTTTAGGCGCACAAAAAACAAAATGTACCAATAACAAAATTAAGGTTAAGATGAGCAAAGGAAGCTTCTTGGCCTTTTACACTTTTTGTGCACACGTGACAAAGACGATGAGATGGGTCAAAGGCATGATTTGAGATGGGCACCCATCTCAAACCCCATCTCAAATTAATTTGATTTTTTTTTTCTTTTGTTTTTTGTGTTGAAAAATAAATGAACATTTTTTTCAGTTCAACACGTGGGCGAGGAAATTCGAACTTCGAATCTCTTGTTTAAAAGTATGTCTTAACCACATACTCTTAGTTAAAATATACGTCTTAATCAGCTAAACTATTTTCAAGTTGACATTGAAAAATGGAATTAAACGACATGAATTCAATTCTCACCAGTTATATTGAATATCAATGGGTATATATATATATATTTTAGTTCAAAAATATTTGAAGGTGGAAGGATTTAAATTTCTGATCTCTTAATCAAATGTACATACTTTTTGAATTAGATGGGTAAGATATCATCCACCTTTATTTCTATTAAAAAGAGAGAGGGAGAGCATCCACCTTATTCTTCTGTCTCTAAAGCACAATTAAAAAGACACTTGATTTTGGTCGTAAAAATTGGATTCAAAACTCCTCAAAAGTCAAAAGTCCACAATACTTTATACAATCTAAGTACTTCCAAATTTTGGGTATGTGTCTTTGCAAAACTTTTCTATATGAATCTATTATAATTTAATGGATTTCATTATATTAAAAATGACTCATTTTTAAAGTAATTTTAATATAGACTTTAAGGTATTGTTTGGGATATTGAGTGGGTTATAATAACACGAGTTATAATAGTTTGTGAGTTATAATAGTCTGTAGAATTATATAATATTGTTTAAAATGTAGAGTTGTTTAGTCTAGAGTTATAATAATCTGTGTTTGAGATGCAAAGTACTCCACGGGTTATTATAACCCACACCCCAAACAATCCTTAACATATTAAATTTATCTACGAACCAATTGCAAATTAATTTAATATATCAACTGAACTAAAAAAAATCAATTTATCAATTTATGAGACTTCGTTAACTATGTTTTGATAAACAAAAGACTATCATCTATAAAGAAAATACAATTAATAAAATGGGCAATCTAGCAATTTTAAGACCTATAATCAAATTATAAGACTCAGTCTGTTGAAGAAGGCTTAACAACCCTTCAACACAAATGAAAAAGAGGTAGGGAGATAATTGATAACTCCTTAAATGAAGGAAAATCTTTACAAAATTACCCAAATCTGACGTAGATGGTTAAATTTGAACTTTGACCGTGTGACATGGAAAAATTGAAAACGTGTCGTTGCTCCTCCAAAAAAAACTTCCTTCCATTTCCCCTCTTTTTGATTATTCTCCCATCTCTCATTTTTCTCTCTCTCTACTGTCTCAAACATGGTTTTGATTGTTCTGACCCAACTCCCTATCGGTCTCAATGTCCTCGCGCAGCGTCGTTCTGGTCACATTGTTGATGGACCACAAGCCCATGTTGGGCTCCTTTCCCCATTGCCCCTCTTGCAACGGCATAGGCCGAGTCCCTTGCCTCTGCTCCCACTAGTCTGATGGTGACATCGGCTGCCAGACCTAATCCGTTCTAGTCGAATGGCTCGCTCGTTGTAAATCTCAACAACTCCCATTTTCAGAGCTTTTTATCTCTTCATCTGTACTAATCTTGTCATGAGAAAGAAAGAAAAATCGAAACTGGGTAGTGATTCTGTGGCAGGGATGGTGTTTTTTTCTTTCACTATGTTGTTAAAGTTGACTCGTTTCTTCTGAAGAAATGTGAAACTTAAAAATGGTGCAATTAATCGATGTTTTTGTTATTAATTTCATTTGGGCATTGGGAAACTCAAAAAGGTTGTTGTGAAGAAGTTAGAGCAACAAGTTCAATTTCTCTCAACAACTCAAATGGAATCAAAAGGGAACAATAATAATAATTCAGAAGGTTATTGGGAGATCAAGCTTCAATTATTGGGGGAACAATTAATTTTGTGAAGAAGTTAGAGCAACAAGTTCAATTTCTCTCAACAACTCAAATGGAATCAAAAGGAAACAATAATAATAATTCAGAAGGTTTTTGTGATTCAAATTATAATTCTTCTTCTTCACAAATCCCTTTCTCTAACTTCTTCAGCTTCCCTCAGTTCAAAGCAATGGAGGGTTGTTCATTGGCAGAAAATGAAACCCAAAGTTCCTCCATTGTTGACATTGAAATAACAATGGTGGAAAATCATGCAAATTTGAAAATTAGATCAAAGAGAAGGCCTAAACAGGTCTTGAACATTGTTGCTAGCTAGCATTCTCTTTCCCTCTCTGTTATGTTCTTCATCTTAATATCTGAACCATCAACCAAATTGCTCTTTACTGTCTCAGTGAAGGTCAGTGGGGAACGGAGTCGGGCACGGGCTTGTGTTCCATCAACGATTTGATCAAAACGGCACAGGCGAGGACACTGACACCGGTGGCAAGTTGGGTCAGGACAATCGGAACCATGTTTGAGACATTAGAGAGAGAAAATTGAGAGGAGATGGGAGAAGAATAAAAAAGAGGGGAAGTGGAAGGAAGGTTTTTTTTTAGGAGCAATGACACGTTTTCAATTTTTCCATATCAACACAGTCAAAGTTCAAATTTAACCATTCACGTCAGATTTCCATTAATGCTATTAACAGTAGGGCATTTTTGAAACGTTTTTCATAATGCTATTAACAGTAGGGCATTTTTGAAACGTTTTTTATAGTTTAAGGGTATTTTTGAAACTTTTGAAAGTTCAATGGTATTTTTGAAACAATACCCATAGTTTAGGGATATTTTTTTATAATTTAGCCTTATTTTTATGGCTTTTAAGTTGAGTTTCTTTTATCTTTTAGCTTGTAACATGAACTAATCACCCTTAGGTAAGGGTTAGGAATATTGTGATATTGTGATATTGTTGAGTTTCATAAATGTTGTGATTTTTTTTTTAGTACAACAAATGTGGGATATGGGGATTTGAACCTCCGACTTCAAGAGAAGTGATACATGTCAATTACCATGAACTATGCTCACTTTGACAATAATAGTTATCTATTAAACACAAATTAAAGTTCTAAGGAAATGTTTTTTAATGCATAAAAACTAAAAAGACAACTACCTCACCTAAAAATTTAGAAGGAACCGTGTAATCTATCCTTTATCTATCATTATTATTATTATTTGCTAAATAAATGTTTTAGGGTGAGTTTGACATATCTTCTGATTTAAACACTTTTTTTTAAAAAATATTTTTTCTTCAAACATTTTTTATAAAAATAGTTTTAATTGAAATCATATACTACAAGAATTTTACGTTTTTTCGATGCCAAAAACCGTTGGCAAAATAAAAAAAAAAACGTTGGCAAATGTTTTTTTGATGCAAAAATGACGTCCACAATGTTGTCGCGATCCTCGTCAAGCCAGCTTTTGCCGACGCTTAATATTGCAGTGCCAGCAAAAGCTGGAAAGGCCGACTAAATGCATACCGTTGGCTAGTTCCACCAATCTTTCATGTTATCATGCTAATCTATACAAAGGTTATGAAAAAAGAAGTTATGGAAATGGAATTTTGCTGCTTTTTCTGATATATGGTTTCTACTAATACTAGATATTGTATTGCCTATTATGAATCAATTTATGAAGTTTGAAATCTTAACCCACCTCAAATCTGGATGTATATCCAAATTAGAAAAGCTCTAAAGAATGGTAGGAGGAAGAAAAGTTCTATTTTAAGTTTGGTTTTGAAAACTTTTGATCAAAGCATATAATTGACTCGATAATGTAAACAACATAAGTCTACACAACCCAATTAGTATTAAAAAGTCTAACCAACCATGTAATGTTTAACTCCATATCCATGAATAAGAATAATCAACATTACAAAATAACTAAAAATAAAATTTAAAGTACAAAGAAACCAAATACATATATATCTACTTGTTTACAATAAAAGCACAAACTCAAAATAGAGAAACGAAAAGTTATTCTCACCTCAAACAAGAATTCACCACTGAAATTACCCAAAACCTACCTTAAATTTTGTTTCAACACTATGAAACGAAGTCAAATCCTAAAATAAAAGAATTCAAAGGTTAGAGAACAATCTAAACTATTTTAATTGAGTTAAAAAGGCCTAAAATGAGATTTATCACCAAAATTGACCGAAACAGACTTAATCCTTGTTGAAAAGTGTTTAAATGAGTTCAAAAGAGTTCAAAACTACAAAAAAAAAAAAAAAAAGAAGACTTTTCAAACGTTAGGGAATGATCTAACATACTTTAATCGAGTTCAAAAATGTTTAAAGTGGGTTTTTATGTACTTATCTTACCGAAAGAAGCTCGAAACTTTGTTGGTTTGTGTTCAAAAATGTTCAAACTCGCAAATTTGAGGTTTCACAAATCAAAACACAATAAACTTAAATAGATTTACAAAATATTCGTCAATTTAATAGTATATTAACTACTTAAAGAAAGAAAATCTTTACAAAATTACCAAAATCTAAGAGCGGTGGCATCGTGTGAGGTGCATGGCGGTGGCAGCGAGGTGCGATGGTGCTAGCGGAGGGTTGTGGGTGCGTGGAAGAGAAGAAAGAAAAAGAAAAAAAAGAAAGAAATAAAGGAAAAGCGGGATGTGACAGTCAACAATGTGCAGCAGAGGGTGGGCGGCGATGTGCGGAAAGTGGGCGACGTGTGTAGTTAGGGGAAAAAGGTAGGAGAGAAAAGGGGAAAAAATTAGAAAGAGGGAGGGAAAAATGGGGGCTCATTTTCGAGCCCTCTTTTTAAAGAAGTTCTGTCGACGGTCAACCTTTAAGGTAGTTCTGCCGATAGTTCGATTGAACCGTCGGTAGAACTTGAAGAAAGGTCGACGGTAGCTCTAGGCCATCCTCCTTTCTTAAAAATTGTCGTTAGTTTGATTGAATTTTCAACAGAACTTTAAGAAAGGCTGATAGCTGGTTTGGGTCGTTGGCCTTTCTTAGGAAATGCTAAAGATTCAATCAAACGGTTAACATTCCTCCCCCAAAGGCCGATGATTTAGTGAACAGTCTGCCTTTCTTATTGGCAATTTCGATAGTTCACTTTAACTGTCGACGTTTCCTACCCTTTGCCGACGATTTAGTGAACCATTGACATTTCTTTTACCCTTTGTCGATGGTTGAATAAACCGTTGGTAGCTTCTATTTCGCCCAACAATATTTATAGTGTCAGGGGGAAATAATGTTAGAAAAATCTTGAATTCTTGTAGTGATGGTATGTTTGGTCACGTTTTCTTAAAGTTGGTTTTAATCATAAGTTTTGGTTGCACTACTTTTAAAAGTGATTCTACAAATGCTAAATTACCATAAAGTGATTCTAAAATGATTCCAAGTCAATCACTTTTTGGATAATCAATTTTAAAGTAAATCTTAAAAAAATGATTCTAAACTAATTTGATTATTTAAAAAAATGATTTTTATTTGTTGCCAATGCTCTAGATTAAAAGAAACATTGTTGGTTTTCCAAAATCACTTAGAAAGTTAAACCAAACACACCCTTAGTCTCTAATATTTGTTTTTTTTTTCAATTTAGTCCCTATTTTTTAAAAAGTTTCGATTTAGTCACTTATGTTTTAGCATTTTTCAATTTAATCTCTCACCTTTGATGAATATTAAAATTGAATGATGATAAACTTACATGCACAATACTCGGTGTATTGGCAAAAATTTAGAGGAAGAAAAAAATTATTTAAGTGAGAAAAAAATTCTAAGACATTGATAGAAATTTTGAGTTTTCTTAACGATTTTTATCTTTTAAATGTCTACCAATTCACCATGTATTATACCACATAAATTTATTATCAACTAATTTTTACATTCACTAATAAACAGAGTTTTTAAAAATTACTTTTTTGAGTTTTCAAAACTTGGCTTGGTTTTTTAAAACACATATAAAAAAATAGATAATAAAACAAAGAAATCCATAGGTGAAAGCAATTTTGACATTCACTAATCGTGAGAGACTAAATTAAAAAATTTTAATAAATAAAGGACTAAATTTAAACTTATTAAATAATATAGACTAAATTAATAACATACCGTATGATTATTATAAACAAGCCTAAATTATAAAAATAATCTTGAACTTTGCCATTTGTTTAAAAAATACTATTATTTTTTCAAAAGTTGCAATATTACTTTCGACCTTTTATAAACGTTTCAAAACTACCATTGGAGTAGAAATCCTTTAAAATGTTGGACGAAAAATAGACGTGACAATGACGTGGAATGACATGACAGTGACTAGGATGTTTGTTTAGATTAAGTATGAAATAACAACATTCAAACATGTCGACTTTTGTCCAACATTCTATTGGATTTTTTACTTCGAGTGTAGTTTGAAATGTTTATAACAAGTCAAAAGTAATATTGCAACTTTTGAAAGAATGGGGATATTTTTAAAACAAAAGGCAAAGTTCATGGTTTTTTGTACGGATGACCTAAATTTTTGGGCGGAAATGAAATATGACTGACTTTTTGAAACTAATGATGGATAACCTTTTTGCTGCCGCCAACATCTTAGTGAATTTAGCGTGCAATGTAGAAGTGTATGGAACTATCGTTCTCTGTCGTTTACGAGGCCACCACGTCTCTTGGTATTACGCACACGTGTGTAATTTTCAGTTTTTACTGATTTTGAGATTTTGCCATTTTTATTTTTAATTATTTTTAATTTTGTTTAATTTCCAATCTAGAGAGAGTTCTCAATGAGAGTTATTTGCTCTCGTGACTCCTTCTTGGTTTCTCTTTGAATTTTAGCTTTTATTATTTTATTTTGTTACTTTCATTTAAATTCCCAATCCAACGACCCCCTCCATTCCCTCTTCTTTTCATTGATTCATTTCGCTATCTCCATGTTTTCTCTTTTGACTCCCTCTCGGTCTCTCTGAATCCTAGCTTTTATTATTTTATTTTTAACTTTTGATTTATTTTTGACTTTTGCAAAAATAAATAAAATAAATGCTAATATAAAGGGAGAAATGACACCTAACAACTATCATCGAGAGTTCTCTCTATGTTGGGAATTAAACGAAATAAAAATAAAAGGAATAAAAAGCGACAAACTCTCAAAATCGATAAAAATTGAAAATTACACACACTTACTTCCATGCTGCACGCTAAATTCACCGACAACAAAATGTTATTCATCATTAATTTCAACAAGTCGGTCATATTTCATTTTCTCTTTACAATTTAGGTTATCCGTACAAAAAATTCCAAGTTCATGGGTACTTTTTGTAATTTAGCCTAGAAACTAAAATATATATTTAACTTGTTTTTTTTTTGTTTTTTTTTTTGAGTTTATGAACACCCTGACAATTCTTTCAAAAATCTTTGGACAGTGAGCGACACGTAACTTGAATTCCTCTGGGCTTCAAAGCTTTGAAACTTTCTTCAACATCCAGAGAGATGCGCGGGCTTCATTTCTCAACTTTCGCTTTCCCTAACCGTCTGCTTCCTCTTCTCTCATCATTCTTCTTCTTGTCCTTGCGTGAGCTACTTTCTCTTCGGTTTGATTCACTCACAAATTCCCTAGACTCCACAATTACTCTGAGTAGCCATGGGAAATTGGATGAACAAGGAGCCTCCGCCGCCTATGGTTCTCGTTCCGCCGCTCTTCGATTACCCTCCACTTGCTGCTCGTACCAGGTATGTCTTGTCCAACCTTCTCTTCTGTTTATATGATCGTCACCGTCACATTTCTGCACAATGCGGGCCATTTTTGAACTTCTGTGACTAGGAAGCTGAGTTTTGCATGCTGGACGTGGACCTTTTTTTCGTAATAGACTTACTTGACATATTTAATGTGCTCTACCACGGATTCCATGGCTTCCGCTTTGTCTGTCTGAATACTTAATTATGCCAAATTCAGCGCCTGGGAGTTTTGTTGATTTTCAGGCTTGGGCTGTTTTTGATTTGTTGAGTTTGGAGAGTGTAGTATATGTTTTTGTGACATTTTAATGCGATGCAGGATGTTGGAGTCATCATATAACCTGTTATTCGGGAAGCTTGCTTTAAAATGTCTTTTCGATGATTATTTCGATGACGCGAGGCATTTTAGCACAATGATCATGCTAAAGCCCATTGATGACCCCCACGTGGATTTGGTCGCAACCGTATCCTTTGGAATCTATATGTTTCTTCACTAATTAGTTATCCTTATCAATGCTAAATTTCGAAAGATCAGTCTATAATTCCGTTATTTACTACCCCTTTGGGAGAAATGTATATTGTTAGGGTAGATTGGGTGCAAAAGGATCGTGGTTTCTGCTTAACCTGTTTAGGTATCAGGTCCTTTTGATCATAAGCCTGAGGAGAAGATCATAGGGAATGCATTGTTTCGATGGCAAAGGTAATCTTTTAAGCTGCCTATACTACTAACAATTGCCTCCTCTTAGACACTTCATGATTTCTTCTTGAGAACAAGATCTTTTGTTGGGCAGTGACATTGATGATCCCCATACATTTATGGACCTTTATGTATCAAACTCTGATCCGTAAGAGATACTCCTTCAAGTTAAAATTTGTTCTTGGTTACATTGATGTATCCCTGCTCATGGCTGTGGTGATTTATATAAGTTGGCTTATGGCTTCAGGGTTTTACAAATGAGGTCATGTGCATACTATCCTAAATATGGCTTTGGAGCTTTTGGCATTTTCCCGCTCCTACGGAAGAAAAGGTTTGCAACAATATAACACCTATATATACATGCACATATTGACATCGTACAAATTTTTGTGGACAAAAAATGTGTCCTTGAGTTATTTGGTGGACATCTTCAAGGCATATGTTGACATGGTTCACTATCTGCAGATTATGTTCTGAGGACTTTGGTCTTATGGGACTCAGATATGGCTCGAGGAATCTGTCAGCTGGAGTCACACTTATGCCTTTCTCCTGTAATTAATGAGTTACCTTCTGATAGCATGTTGGTGTGGGTGTATGGTTTGATAATATATGTGTCAGTTATCTCTCATATTCCAACCATAACATATGCAGTTATCTTGTATTTCATATTAAGACTTCCATTATATGTAACATTTTCATGGTTACATGTGCCCAGAGCTCGTTAGTTTCAAATTAAAATATTTAATTGGATACTGAGGACAAGAACATGTAATAGTTATAGGTGTATATATGTGAGCTAGATTTGTTGTTTAACCCTCCTCAAGATGATAAGGTTGTAGGTAGAAGTTTAATTGGTTTTTGGCTGCATTGATAGGGTGGGAACAGGTGTCCTCCTTGGGGTCCTGAATATCTGCTATTAGTTATTACTAGCCTGAGGGGATTGCCTTGACTGAGAAGGTCATTTGTCAATTATTTTCACACCCCATCTATTATTATCTTTCTTTCTTTGCTTCCTCTTCTTGACTCTGTCTCTTTCTCCCCCCCCCCCCCCCCCAAAAAAAAAAAAAAAAAAAATTTGTGTGTGTGTGCACGTGCTGGTGAAGCAAGGAATGGATTAGGAAATAGAGAGCTAACCTTAGGAAAGGAGAGAGAATACTATGACAGTACTGAAAAACTCATTCTTAGTTTTGATTTGTGAAAATAGTAATATAAGTAGTACTTAGTAGTTAGTACTCAATACTCTTGTAGCAAAATAAATGCTTTCCCCCTACATAAAAAGTATATATGCATTTATCTTTTAATATAGATCGAAATGTTTTCCCCATAAAAGGAAAGAAAAATCTAGTAAACCCTTGAGCACTTTTAATATTCCTTTCTTGATACACTGTTGTGCTTATATGTATTGAGCTACTTAATGATTGGAATTTCATGGACATCAATGTTTTTAATTTTCCTAATTTCTAGTAATGAGTCAGAGATCTCTGTATTGTCATCATAATGCTTTGCAGCAAAAGATGAACTACCAAAAAGTGCTTGGCTGGTCAGCAAGATGGGGAGGCTAACTACTGGAGTGCAGTATGAGCCACAATGTAAGTATTACTTAGCAATAAACCATTTACAAACGTTAGTTTCCATTCACTACATTTGAGATTTTTTACTATTGGTGTTAATCCAATAAAGGATCATAGATACAAAAAGAGCTAGAATGAGTACAACAAGAGGAACTCAAAAAATGATATTGTCCCACAGCCCAACTTAATCCCTAGATTTATCTTCAAAGGTTGAAAAGTTTCTTTCGAATCCAATTTCCTGAAGAATATGCCTTGACCATGCAAGACCCTTATATTTTAGCTTTATTTATGTTTTGAGAGAAAAATCATGAGATAGTCATTTCACATGTGTAGAGGTTCTACTAAGGAAACATCATGCAAAGCTGAAAGTTTTGAGAATTTTTATATGAATATTGTAGTCGTAAGAGCATTGGAAGAAGAGACTTCATGGCTACTACCTAGAGATAATACACCAAGAGGTCTTTATCAAAAATAATACACCAAGAGGATGACAAAATATGAACTATATGAAACAGTCTAGCGTCTAAATCTTCAAGAATAATCAATGAAATTCTTCATTTCATACCATAAGCGTTAAAAATACAAGAGTTTATACCTCTGTTTATGAGTTTATCAAGGTTGCCCAACCAAGGGCAGAGTGGAGAAGGAAGGAGGCCATTAGTTTGTCTTAAATTAAAAAAAGAAAATTAAAAAAAAAAAATTAAAATGTTAAAGTTTTCCTCTAGTCCCCCTCCACAAATTTTTAGAATCGAAAGACTATATATAAAAATTAGGAAAGTTTCTTGGGCACCCCCTAGTTTTTCTTAAATTAAATGTATAATAATAATAATAATAATAATAATAAAGATTTTATAGTTTTTCTCTAGTCTGCCCACCCCCCCCCCCCCCCCCCCCCCCCCCCCCAACTTTTTATGATTAAGGACCAATTTATGACTTCCCTAGCATCTAAATCTCCAAGGACAATCAAAGCTTCTTTTTTCCCCCAAGAATAATCAAATAATTCTTATTTTTGTTTAAAGGAAGTTTCTTTTGTCATTGATGTCTGTCAAGAAGTCTATATTAATAGTTGAACTTGTTCTTGTTAAAAAAATTGATCTTGTTGTTTTTGTTTGTTTTAGATGGGAATAAAGATGGTGATTCATTCAAAAATTTAATGAATTGGAGTTGTGCAATTGGCTATGATGTGGGTTCGGGGAGCCCTTTGAGTCCATCTTTCAATTTTGGTCTTGAACTTGCAAAAAATTCACAGGTTTGTTTATGCATAAATAAATTAATGATTGCATGTACTACTATCCTTTTGACTGTTAGTGTTGGTTATTTGGTTTATAAGATCTACCATATTTATGTTTGGGATTTGGGCATGAACTTAAAGTTGTTGGTGTTCAGGTGAAAAAAATAATGTAATCTCTCAAACTTGCATACAGTCTGAATCTTTGATTTTGATTTATCTAAAATAATGGAATAGACATCTTTCCCCATCCGAGCTAAATTAATTTAAATGGATTTGAACATAGTGCTACAATATTTGAAATTTTGATTAAATAAGAGTAACGGGTACTTTAATTCAAAACATTTTTTATTTTATTTTTACTTTATCTTCTGCAATGTAACTGCCACACTGCCGTGTTCAAGAGGGGATCAAGATTCAAGAGGAGCTGAAAATATAGTCGAGAGGCTTCCTCTTCCTCTCTTTTCTAACTCTTTTTTTTCTTTAATTTAATATATTGATTCTAGTTCACCAAAAAAAAAAAAAAGATATTGTGGAATTGAAAGGGATAGCTTACTGGAGGGTGATGTTTGGATGCTGTTCAAAGTATAACTTGTTGGTTAAAATATTGCAAGAGCTCAATTGTCAGTGGGCTATAACATGTTGTCCAAGAGCCAATTTTCGTCAAACAGCTTGCAGTTTCAAATAGGAAGGATTTTTACATTCGTTTCTTATTTTCTAAAAAGGATCACTGGTGGGGCAAGAGGTGAAAGATATAATTGGGCTATTGGAAGATACAAGGAAAGCACATAGCAAATAGTGGTGGTAAGAGAATTCAAGACAAGCCGTCATTATGTGAGTTTTTCGAGTTGTCGGTTTTTAAACTACTAGGAGTACTCTTTGAAGATAATCTAGTAAAGAAGGCTCCAAGATAAGGTTGGTTACTTTTTTGGCGGATGCATGGTCTGGTCAGTAGGTGGATGTTTTCATCTGAGAGCTCCAGATCTGGTAATGAATTTTGAATTGATGTGTGCTCTGTTTTGTTCACGGAGAAACTCTAAATCATTCCTTTTCAGTTTTCTTTAGTTTATTTTGTTGGAGGGTCCCGTTTTAAGTGCTGAGAGCACAATGTGTCTATCTCACACGTACATGCAAAAGAGAATTTAGAGCAGTTACTTCTCGGTCACAAGTTTAAAAGGAAGGTGGGCAGTTATCTGGGAAATTTTATTGGATGAAATAGTAGATCTTTTGTGGGAAAAAGCAATGGATCCTAGCTTAATGTGCGGCTTCTTAGTGGTATACTCTTGCCAAATACTATTGTAGTGTTATGTCTTTTATAATTATTTCTTCTTCAAACAGTTTTCTGTGAGCTGTTTCTTTGGGTTTTGGGGAGAACTGTTTCTTATTCCCCCTTTTGTGTATTGTTCATATATATTCGAAGAAAATTATTATTTCTTGTCCAAGAAAAAATGCTGTGCAATTTCTGGAAAATTCACAGCCTTTTATAAAACTCTATATTTTCCAAAGCTCCAGAACTTCATATTCATTAACTTTATCATTCAAAACAGTCTTATGGATGGCTCTGGAAATGTAATGTTTCAATTCATTAATGCAGCTATTGATAAGTTGTGTACTGATTTCGTTTTGCAGTTCATTGCCTCATTCTATCAACATGTGGTGGTTCAACGGAGGGTACGACTCTTTTCTCCCATGCATGCATACCTTTCTCTTTGCTTTTGTAAATTTAGTCAACGTGCAGATGCAGGATTAGCAGTTGCCTCCATGTCAATTACTGGGAAAATTTTAGAGGGCCAAACTTCTTCCTGCATCCAAAAACTTCAAACATCCAGTATAGCTTCTAAATAATCATGCAACTGTGTCAAACTTTATCACCAAAAGTAATTGATTACCATCTCAATAATTCTCTTCAGGTAGCTTTTTGTTTTTTTTGTGTGTGTGGTAGGAAACAGTATTCCATTAATGAGATGAAATATAAAAAAAAATAAAAAGGTTAAACAATGCCAAATCTAACAGAACTACAAAAAATCCTTTTAATTAGCCAAAAGATCATGTAAGCTATATCTTGAAAAAGATGAAGAACGTTCACACCATGGAAGCCAAAAACATATAAAAGGACCACCTTCTTGTTGAAAGTGCAGTTGTTTCAGTAGCTGTTTTTCAAGACCTAGTTTCCTCGACGTCAACCTGGCTTTGTTTGAGGCGAATTCCAATGTTATTTGAGTAGTGCGCTGAGTTCATTTGTGTGAAATAACTATGATTGTCACCCAGGTTGTGCATCTGTATCATTGATGATTCAATTACTCTTCTTTCTTACTATCATGTTTTGTCCTTACCATTCCCACTTGTTATATATATATATATATATATTCTTTTTCTTTTTCTTTTTACCAGGGATTTTATCCACTGTTATATTTTCCTTGCATCTGTTGGCTTGAGCATGCATCCTTCTTCTACCTTGTATCCAAGAACTTACAATATTTCAGCTGCTTTAATCAATTAGGTGAAGAACCCCCTTGAAGAAAATGAAATTGTTGGAATCACAAATTACATCGACTTTGGTTTTGAGTTGCAGACTAGGTATAAATTTTTTAGCAATAAGTTAGAACACAACCGAATGGTTAGTTTCTAATGTTCTTATAATGTTAACCTTGTTTTAGAGTTGATGATGTCAAACCAGAAAATAATATTCCCGATTCCACTTTTCAAGTAGCAGCATCATGGCAAGCCAATAAAAATTTCTTACTGAAGGTATAACAAGCTTCTGTTCTTTGTTTGTTTTTATACATTATGGAAAAAACCTAGTCCTATAACTATATTTTGCCCTCAACAGGGGAAGGTGGGCCCTCTTAGCTCCTCACTTGCTATGGCATTCAAGTCATGGTGGAAACCTTCATTTACTTTCAGCATCTCAGGTATCTTTAAGGGCAGATTTTTTCAGACTGTAGGGTCCGTAGGTTTGTGTGGTATCCTAGTAAGAGTGTTTCATGTGCTACGGAATTATACACTGATAAATGCCAGGCTACACTTTTGTAATATAACTATATGCTACCTTAATTTTATTGCCAGCATTCTTGTACACTCTAAAGCAACTATCACAAAATCGATTGCCAGCATTCTTGTACACTCTAAACAAGTTTTAGTTATACCTAGATTTTTCCAGGCATGAATTGCACATATATTTTTAGGACAACTGGGGCTTTCAACTTTCTAAGGAGTTGATTGCTACTTCCTACCTAGTAAGGGCACTGCGTATTAGATCCATGATTAGGATACGTGGAATTGGCTCCTAAGGGCTTGTTTGATAACGTTTCCGTTTCCTGTTCCTTATTCTCGTTTCTCATTTTTCAAGAAACAGACATGTTTGATCGATCATATCCTATTTCTTGTTTCTAAATTTTTGGAAATATTTCTAAAAAATGGGCAAATTTTGAGAAACTACAAAAAGTAGTTTCTCAAATTCTGTGTCAGTTTTTTTTTTTCATGTTTCATACATGTATCCTTATTTATCTTTTCCCTTTCTACACTTATCTCTCCCCTCTCTCTTCTTTCTCTCTCTTCCATTCTAATTTTTTTCTTTTTTCTTTTTCTTTTTTCATTTATTTCTTTCTCTTCTCTCTCTTGACTCTTCCATCATAATCTTTTTTCTTTTAATAGTTCCTTATTTTTTTTTCTTTTTTTCTTTTCTCTTTTTGTTTATGTTTTTCTCTTCTCTCTCATTTCCTTTTTTTTTTTACTTTTCAGTAACGAGCTTTTAGTTATTATTTTCTATTTAAATCTCTATTATTTTCCCTTTTGGTACGATCTTAATTTTTTTATTTAATTAATTAATTAATTAATAATATATTTCATGTTTACCATTAAATGTATATATATATATATATATATATATATATATATATATATATATATATATTCTCTCTCTTTTTTTTTAAAAAAAAAATTTTCCTTGCGTGTATTATTGACCAATGCATTTTTAAAGAAAAAAATAAAAATAAAGTTTATTATTAAATTAAAGAAATGTGAGATGCTTGATTGTCTAACCTTAGACAATTTACAAATTAGTCTAATTGAACTAACTTGTGTAACCCAAAATCGTTTAAGGTGAATTGATTGGAATGAGAAATGACATTGCAAATCAAATTTGAATAACATTTGAAGGATAAAATTTATTATTATTATTACTAATTTTGTGTTGGGCTTGAATAAAATACTATAAACTCTTTATAATTGTTTTATATTTATTTTAATGCATGTTATATGTTTTATTATATCATATATACTAAATTTTATTTTTACTAAAAAAACAAGAAACAAGAAACAGTTATCAAATACATGTTTGTTTCTAAAAAAAAGAAACAGAAATAGTTGTCAAACATGTTTTTGTTTTTAATTTTTAAAAAACAAGAAACAGAAACAAGAAACGAAAATAGAAACAGGAAACAAGAAACGAGAACGTAACAGACATTTCCGGTAAAAGGGTAAAAATGGAAGATAAAAGATTCCCCCACTAGGCATGAGACATCCCTCAATAGTTAAAAATGGACGCTGGGGAAGTAGCTACTACATCTCTCGATAAACAGCCCCACGAGGTAGCTACAGAGAGATCCTACATTCCCCTTTATCCACAATTTCCAAGAAACATTTAAACAAACATTAGTCCATCACAGTTCAACTTTTCCTTTAAAAATTTAATCTAGCGTAGCTTGACTGTAGAATTCTCTGATTGTGCACCAATTAAGACCAAAGGTGCTGAAAGCAACCTAATTGAGGAGTGACACTCGAGGAAAAGGTGGTGTGATCTCCAGGATAGCAGTGACTCGGAAAGAGAAATAATTTAGCTTCTTGACTCAGTCAGTCTTCATATGATACACATATTTATAACTTTTTATTAGTTTTTATTAACTTTTTCTGAAGGGTCTTGACCTGTTATGGATGATTTGGTAAGTACAGTACCAAAGATGAGAGATGAATCATCTCTTTGCATCATTTTTATTTATTTATTTTTAGTACAACAAATGTGGAGTATGAGAATTTGAATCTCTGACCTCAAGAAGAAGAGTACATTTCAATCACCGCTGAGCTATGCTCACTTTCGCTACATCTTTCTCTTGAGCCTTTATTTGCCATAATGCACCATAATTATAAATTATCATACAAGTACTAAATGATTACTCGGACTGTTATGCAGCTACCAGGGATCGTACAGTTGGAAGAACTGCATATGGATTTGGCATCCGTGTTGAAAATCTAAGAGAAGCCAGGTTGTATGAAAGCCTTATTTCAATTTTATCTTCTATCCTTTTCCATATATAATAAGCATTTCTCCACTATTATGATCCACCATTATTGTGTTAAACTTTCTTATTGAAAAATATGAAATTCTGGCTTGCCTTGGCTACTTGGTCAACGAGTTCTGAATCTTTCGAGCAAATAGGGCATATCATTCAAGCTCTTCTTCTAACTATAGATTCACTTCATTGTTTTCCAGTTATCAAAGAGCTGATCCAAACTTTGTGATGCTTACACCGAGCAAGGAGCACCTGGCTGAAGGCATGGTTTGGAAAATTGGGAAGAGGCCAATGCTGCAGTCGGATATAAATGCTGGAAACTTTGATGGCATACCGAAGGAATTAAGACCCTTAAACAAAATTTTGTGAACTTTGTTTCCTGTCAAATTTTTAGCTGACACAAAAGCAAACATTGCTTCTTATCCTGAAGAACAGAAGATGATGATGCCTTTGTAATCTTGGGTTAGAGTTGACTCTGCTAGTATAGTGACTTAGAGAACTGTTATTCCCTTCCCTCTTCTGGCATCTTCCATTCACTAGGAAGCCTAGAGTGGGAAGAAATTGTCATAGGAATTCAAATGACATATTTGCCAATTACCTTTTTTTCCCCTTATTTACTTTCTTTTTTCATTTTTTTAAGTTCATAATGTTCTTTCTATCTAGACAGCAAAGTTCAGGTATGTTTGTTCTAGAGGTATAAGTTCTGCAATTTTTAACAAATGCACTCGTTTGATTCTAAAATGTGTTCTTTCATCCAGCTTGACTAACCATGTTTTAGCTGTTGTTTGAAACTGAGGTTTGAATTATTATTATTTTAAATAATTATTCTTTTAACAAATAAATTGGTGGGGATTCAAAATTTCAAATCTACAACTTTGTTAATTTTCTTAATAATAAGATGGACTTTACCCCAACCAAGAATAGAACACAAAATTCTAGTCATTATAAAGGAATACTATATTAGTATATTTTATATTCACAACTTGTTCAAACAAGAGAAATAAATATAAATTTTTTAAAGAGATTGTAATATGTTTTCCATGACAATCAGGTGTATCATGTATTTGTCTATTTGATTGAACTATATTCATAATAGAAAAAAAAATGATAAGCACAAAAAATAACAAATTATGTATCATCTATATCAAAATAGGTAGATAGAAATTTTGATTTTTAAATCTAATTTAAACATCTTATATATATGGACATTCAAGTCTTTTTTCTTTATATTTTTTCTAGGAATTTGAATGTGTGATATAAGCACAAAACTCAAAATTATGATTAAGAGAGAAAATTATTCAACATGATAAGTCATATTTTATAATCATATAAGAAATTAAAAAAAATCAATCATATATATTTTATGATCATAAAAATGACTTGATATCCACCATATAAAAAACATGGGAAATGCTTGTCCTGTCCACCAATAAGTTAACAATTGCAGGTACCACAGTGGACATCAAATTTATACACCAAATTTATTATAATTTTAATATTATCATAAAACTGGTTGAATTGGATTCAGCGATCCAATTTGCGGCAACTGTCCAAACAGAAAAGCAATGGCTGCTGCATTTTCCCTCGCTTCCACTTTCTCCCATTTCTCTCCACTTTCTCGGCCTCCAAACAGAAGATCCAGTTCCTTCTTTCTCTCTAAATCCATTTCTTTTCGCAGTTTCTCGAACCCCAGTTGCCATTTTAGACACCCCATCTTCTCTCTTCTCGGCCACAACAAGAAGCACAGTCAAATTTCAGCTACAACTGACCCAAAACTCACCAATCCCTCGAACCCCTTTGCTTCAATTTGCGAGTCGCTGCTAATTTTCTCCACTTCGGTGCTCTTGTCCTTTTCTCTCTTTGTTACAGATGTTGATCCGGCGGCTGCTTTTGTTGTCACCACGCCGAGAAAATTGCAGACGGATGAGCTCGCAACAGTTCGTCTTTTCCAGGAGAATACTCCTTCTGTAGTGTATATCACAAATCTTGCTGCAAGGTAATTGTACCCTTTTGGAGCTGAATTCTGATTACAACTTGGGTTGTTCTTTTGGGGTCTAATTTTGGTACGATTGTCTCTTTGAAATGTGATTTTGATGTGGGTTTAGGCAGGATGCTTTTACTTTAGACGTGTTGGAGGTACCACAGGGTTCGGGTTCTGGATTTGTTTGGGATAAAGATGGTCATATTGTCACTAATTACCATGTAATTCGTGGTGCTTCTGATCTCAGGTTAGTTATGAACACTCTTTAAGTGTCGAACTAGATTTCATTGCAGTTCATTTTTAATATGCGAGAGTGGTTGGTGACTTTATGTATAACTTTCATGGTTTGCAGTTGCTGATTTTGGTTATGTTTAAGAGTATATTTATTAGTCGTTTTAGCATTTGGACCTTCTTCAGTTTGAATTGATTCATGTGTTCATTACCTTGGGGGCTTTATCCATTTAAGGCTGTAGTACTTCTAGGATGAAGCACTCACGCAGCCTGTCAATAAAGTATTTAATTGTAGAACCACCATGTGCAAATGGTCCTCAGAAAATGCTTTTAGGCTTTATATTTTCAGAATGTGCAGCCACATTCGGCAGAACTGTGTCATTGTTTGGCTATGTGATTTTGTTTTGGTGATTATTTATTGTGAGGAGTGCCTTTGAAATGTAAATTGTAAGAAGTGTCTCCAAATGTGAACCTTTGACATTATCTGAAAGTGAATAAAAGATATTAGATACTCAAAGTGACACTATTGTAGGATCTAGTGGCTTGAAGATGGAGATGATAACCCGAAGTTCTTCCCTATATTAACGTCAGGAAGAAGATATATGAGCGTTTATCAGTAAAATTTTTACAAAAATGCTACTTTTTCCACCTCCCCTTAAGGTCAAAGGGGAAATCTTGGCTAAAGATTTTTTCCTGTAGGCTTGAACTGACACTTTGTTAATTAGTCGAAAAGATGGTGGTTGTAGATGTCCTGTGAAGAAAAGTAAACTTTTGATGCTTGTCTTCTGGGAAATTTGGAGTATTATGAGTAAACTAGATTTTCTCAAGTTTGATATTTTAAAGATCTTACTCAAATCAACCGGAGAGCTTTTCTATAACTCTTTTTGCCTTAGGAAAATGCAAAGAACACCATCAAGTTCTTTTATTACTTATAATGGGCTAAAGTTTTGTATTTGAATTCAGACTTAAGATGTAGTGGTGGCTCCTTGTTATTCACATTTAAACTGGTTTTAGTTATGTACAGAGTCACTCTAGCTGACCAAACTACTTTCGATGCGAAAGTTGTTGGATTTGACCAAGACAAGGATGTTGCTGTCTTGCATATCGATGCACCTAAAGACAAACTAAGACCTATACCTGTTGGTATCTCAGCAGATTTGCTTGTTGGTCAGAAAGTCTTTGCTATTGGAAACCCTGTAAGTTTTTCTATTCACTGCCTTGGCCCTTTGGTATATGTGTATGTTCACATTGTCATTTCCATTCATCTAGTATATTGAAGTTGAGGTTACTGATTTATTAAAACAAAATTGAATAATCTAGGATGAAGCATTTTCTGGAAAGAGGATTCACCATTAAAATGATTCTAAAAAATATTACTGTGTGTTAATTGCACAACACTCCCCTGTTACTATATGCAATAGTGTCATCTAAGATATAAGTCAGAAAGAGCACTGCAAGCAAAAAATTTTGCAACCCAGGTCTTAGCCTTCACATGTAAAAAAAAAAATAACTTTGGCCTGTTTCCACATGAACATCATTTTCTTCATTAGCCCAGGAGCCAGTCTCATCACAGTAGCTTCTTTGTTATCTTGTACATTCCCCATTTGATGTCCTAAAATAGAATAACTATTGTTTGTGCAGTTTGGACTTGATCATACTCTTACAACTGGGGTAATCAGGTATGAAACCCCACAGATTTGATTATACACTATATTAATACATTATATACCTTATGAATTCTTTAGAAAATTATCTTTTAATTTGGTTATATAGATCTTATACTATAATTGAGCCCCAAAAAATTCTTAGAGCTTGCAGTTACGTTATAATAATCACAAAGACAATATTTATTCTAGAGTTAGAAATAATTCTAAGTAATGTAATATAATGGGTTCAGCCTACATGAGATATGCTAATCATTTATTTTTAGTGTTTGATTGCTGTTAAAACCTGTATTTCCAAGCTTTGAAACTGTTATACTAAGCATTCATCTTGCTCTTGACAGTGGTCTTCGCAGAGAAATTAGTTCTGCTGCAACTGGTAGGCCCATTCAAGATGTCATACAGACAGATGCTGCCATTAATCCAGGAAACAGTGGAGGGCCGCTTCTCGATAGTTCGGGGAACCTTATCGGAATAAATACAGCAATATATTCTCCATCTGGGGCATCCTCAGGTGTTGGATTTTCAATCCCAGTTGACACTGTTAGTAAACATATGACATATTTTACAAGCTGCTGAAGTTCCCTTGGTTTGAAGTCAATTATTCATCAACATTCTGTCAATTTAGGTGAGCGGCATTGTTGATCAGTTGGTGCAGTTTGGGAAGGTGACAAGACCAATTTTAGGAATCAAGTTTGCTCCTGATCAGTCTGTTGAACAGTTGGGCGTAAGTGGAGTGCTCGTCTTAGATGCTCCTGCAAATGGTCCTGCTGGGAAAGCTGTATTCATTTCCTCTCTTTTTCTCTTTTTATTTCTATTCTTGTACCTATAGGTTTCAATATTCCATTATGGTTCCAAGAACTTGAAAAGACCACCAACCTCAATACTTCAGTTCAAGAAGATCTGATCAGTTCACATTATGCAGGGCCTGCAACCGACTAAGAGGGATGCTTATGGAAGACTTATATTGGGAGACATAATAACGTCAGTGAACGGGAAGAAGGTCACGAATGGAAGCGATTTGTATAGAATCCTTGACCAGTGTAAAGTTGGTGACAAGGTACCCTGAACTTTCCTGTTTGATCTTTTTACTTTAGCTTGTTTAGACTCTCTTAATTTTTGATGAAAGGCTTTATACTGCTGTATGTTTTTATTTTTTAAGAAACCAAGCTTTCATTAAGAAAAATGAAAGAATGTACAAGGACATACAAAAAATAAGCCCACAAAAAGAGTCCTCAAACAACTTACTGGAATGGACTTTAATCCAAAAGAATGTGGCCAACTGGCCATGCTGATAATTACAAAAAACCCGATTAACAGGCACCCATAAAGAAGCACTAAACCTAACAACCTCCCACACCTCCTCCAGGGATCTCTCTAACCCCTCTAAAAATTCTACTATTCCTCTTCATAAAATAGCAAAAAAAACAATCCTACCACAAAACTTTTCCGTCATCCCAAATAAAGTTAACTTTATACTGCTTTTATGTTAAGATGATGAGTGTTGGGAAATAATTCAGACCTTCAGTTCATACTTGAGTGGATCCATAACAAAGTTAACAAAGTGGCTGGTTTAATAGAATCTGTCGGATCCATGTGTTGGGAGAAAAATAATAATATAATAATGATAAAATTACTACAATATTAAATTCTCCCATTCCACAAGATAAGCCAACCAAACAAGAGTCACAATAATAATTTAAAGAGATAAGGAAAAGAGAACGAGACCAAAGTTTATACTGGTTCGCCCCAAACTCAGGACTACGTCCAGTTTTGCAACTGTAGGTTCTACTAAATGGGAGATTACAAGAAGTCCTCAAAATCGTGCCACAAACTAACCTTCAATAGCCCAACAATGGCTATTGACTTCCAAGTCATACAATCCGATAGCTTGGGATAAACAACAAAGAATAAACCCTCTAACCCACAAGAGAAAAACACTCTTTTTCTCTCACAAAAGCTCACTGCCGCATCACCAAAAATCGTCCACCGTGACTTACAATAAAAGGGCACTCTCACGGTTTCAAACGTACTCCAGCCGCAAACCAAAGACACATATATGTGTATACAATAAAAATCCTAATGGGCTTTATTTAGGTAGATGGGCCAAAACTCTAACTCACGAAACTGGCTCCAAAAAATTCATCCGTGCGTGCGTCATTAGGCTGGGGCATCAACACTGCAGCTTTAATTTTGGCTCCATACAAAAAATAAAAACTTAACACCATGCACTGTTTGACATAGAAAATTTTGTGGGCACACATGGAGCAACTTTCAATAACTAAAGATATTTTGCTAGTCATGTTTTTCTGTTCAAAAAACCATGGAGAGGTCTAGAATAACTTAGAGAATTACTTTTTCAGCATTTTTTTGATAGAAATGTCTATGAAGTGCTTCTTCCTAGAGTATTGAGAGTTTCTTTATGTATAATATTTTAAAAGTTCAAATACCTTTTTATGTAGCATGATCATGTGTCCTATCAAATTTATTTGTCTAAATATTATAATACAAATTTATGTATCAATTATCATAATGTGAAATATTAAATGGTTCAATCCACTAGAAGTAATGAAATCTCTTCAAAACCCTGTGTTCTGAAAAAGACAGCAAGACCCCATGTGATGAAGCCAATTCCCTTGGGATATATTGCCTCATGATTCTGAACAGTAGCATACCATGTGGCTTTTATTGACACTACAAAGCCACAACCTTTGAATTAGGCTTTTTGTATAGGACAAAAAAGAATGGAATTTTAAATCCTATTTTCATTCATGAATGTTTGTACTTCATTTCATTTTGGTCCCTAAAATTTCAGAAATTTTATTTCAACCCTTAAAGTTTTAAGCATTCAGTTTTAGTCCATAAACTTTGTATAAAAAGTTACGTAATCCATACCATTACACAAAATTTAAATGAAATACACCGAAGTGAAACAAATGTTTGAAAATTTAGAAACTGGAAAGTTTGAGAATTAAAATAGGATTCTATCAATGTAACAAATGCAATAAGATTAACCATGAATGAACTTGAACTCATTTTCAAAGTTTGTGGTAATGTTAAGAAAAGGATATGTTTGATGGTCAGGTGACTGTGGAGGTGCTACGTGGTGATCACATGGAGAAAATTCCAGTAACTCTGGAGCCAAAGCCTGACGAATCTTGAGCCAAAAACAGTTGGGAATTGTTTGTATTTGTGTACATTACATTAATCAATATTATTAGACTATTGTAAATAGTCCATTCTGGCTGTGCCTGCCACTCACCCTTTTTAAATTAATCACACTTATACTTCCAGCTCCAGGCTCTTCATTTTTCAACTGGTTGTGCCAACTTGAACATAGCTCAATTGTTTAAGGCATATATTTTCAATCATGAGATCAAAGGTTAACTCAAATCTAGTATGGTTGAGATAAAGTGTTGTAGTATCTTATATATATATATAGAGAGAGAGATGTCCATGGGGTAGGGTCAGGGATGGCTTCCCCGTCTCCGTCCTTGCCCTCCATTTCATTATCCGTTCTCTCGAAATTCTTCATTTAATTTCGTGGGGATCGGATTTTGAATTATTTCCCGTTTATATTATTTATTTTTTTTTAAATTTTTGATTAAATAAAGTATTTTTTAGAAAATTTCTATTTAAATTATTAATTCCTAATGGTAAATTTCTATTTAAAGAGATTTTTTTAAAATTTTTCTTTAGAAAAATAAAATAATACATCATAAAAGATTAAATTTAGTATTTATTATATATATAAATATATATATTAAAAATAAATAAACTAATCGGGGTGGGGGCGGGGATGGGGGATAGGGAATACATTTTTCGTCTCCGTCTCCGTTTAGCTAACGGAAAAAAATTTCTCCTCGCTCCCTCCCCATTCCCCCTCTAAACGGGGATTCCCCGGGGCGGGTCCCCCTGGGAAAATGAACATCTATATATATAGCAAAATGTAAAACATTATTATGATTTTAGTTAATTAATCTTTACGTTAATTAGTAATTGTTAGGATTAAATCAATATTTAGGTTAATTGATTATTGTTAGGAATACAGTATTAATGATTACCACTTTAAAAATGGTAGTTATTTTTTATAAAAAAAAATATTTGCAATCAATTTTATGATAGGTTTTAATTATGCCTTTGTACTTTAAAAAGTTTTATTTTTACTTTTGAACTTTAAAATTTGTTCTAAAAAATACCCTTGGAGAGTTTTTTCATTAAAATAAGATGAAAATTGATGTGACGACTAATTTGAAAAAATTAGAAGACATACGTGATATCATTTACATAATGGACGTGACAGTTATGTAAAAATTGACTATGCAAATGATTTTAACCATATCTGTTGAGATAACATAAATTGTAACGATTTTAGTCTTCTATATAGATGTAAATAATATCATGTACACCTTCTCATTTTTTACACATTAGTTGTCATTTCAATTTTTATACTTTATTTTAACGAACAAGATATTTTTCGAAACAAATTTCAAATTTCAAGGGTAAAAATGAAAATTTCCAAAGTTCAAGGATATTTTATCAAATTTAACCAAGTTTTTACTCATCGTTATGTAGGAAAATACTAAAAAAATTTCTATACCACAATAATATGGGTATTACTCTCATTTATTATTGGGTCACATCGAATCATTTAAGAATGATGTAAATAATAAGACATTATATAGTACAAATAGAGAGAATATGTATCATATGAATACTAGAAATTTTCCTTTTGGAAAAAAGATAAAGTCCCCCTTCTCCCTCCCAAAAATTTAGCAATGGGATTAGGTAAGTATTGTTCGAGGTGTTTAGGCAAGTGCTTTTCAATTTTTATTATTTTTTTAAAAAAAAAGAGAAAAAAGAAAGGTATAGAGATGGTACATAATTTTGTGGATTGTGTCGGCTGTCTCAACATCAATCCAATATGAAGATATTAGGTGTAGCGTTGGAATAGATTATGGCATCACATCAATCCCACCTTTCTCATGCTCTCTCTCCCATCCCCCACCTATTTCCCCAATATCCTAATCTCTCATTTGCTGCCACGTCCCACCTTCCACCCCTGTCCATCCCAATCCATTACAATAAATTATTTGAGAAAGTCTCACAATGTAACTACTTATTTTACACCGTTTAATGTGTGAGAGGTAAATTGTAAAAATGTACATATTTTTAAATCTACGTTCAATAACTATTAAAAACAGTCCTGGTATGACAGTTTCATTGAATAACTTTTTACTCACTATCATCAAATTATCAAATATTACTTCTTTCTTTCTTATTCTTACTTTACTCACCAACAACCATTGGAATCTACTAGAAAAAAATTAAAGTTCTAGAAGTGTTTAATTAATTAAACTAATCACCATTTGTCAACTCCTCCATCATTCAACTGTTTTCTAGTGTCTTGTCATGTACATATACCATTTATCATGACTTTGCATTGCAGGAAAGTCAGTACATGCCACTTGGTGAAAGAGAACTGACAGTTGATGAAAATTATGTAAGCCTCTACCCATCCCAAGACAAATAGGTCAATTTTGTTTCTAATAAATTTATGATATATTCAATATTTCTTAAAATTAATTGGTCTATTAGATATAAAATTAAATTTTGTGTCTAATAGAGAATTAAATTTTAAATTTTTTTATCTTCGTGAATTTTAAAAATATCAAATGGTAAAAGATCATTAGGCACAAAATCGAAAGCCTATAGATTAATTAGACAAATTTAAACACTTATTAGATGCATTTTTAAAGCCAATAAACTTATTGGATGCAAAATTTAAAAAAAAAATCAGAAACCTATTTACTAAAGTTTAGTAATTTAAGGAACTTAAGAATGAAGATATCACCATATTATAGATCAAACATCGACTATATAAATATATTATATATATATACAGTAAAACAAGCCAATCGTCTCTATGTTTAAAGATCAAAACTTATGGATATATTTTAAGTAGGTTAAATTATCAAAAATACCCTTGAACTATGAGATTGGTTTAAATTATACCCTAAACTTTAAAAAGTTTCATTTTAACGTTTGTTTCAAAACAACCTTTGAACGTTTTTTTCGTTGAATTTATAGACGAATTTGCATGTATTTTGATTTTTTTTCAATGTATATGTTCAAATATGTTTACATAAGCAACAATACAAATGCAAAAATATCATTTTTCGTCCATGAATTTAATGAAAAAAAGCCTTCAAATGTATTTTTGAAACAAACTTCAAAATTTTTCGGGTTAAATTGAAAATTTTCAAAGTCTGAGGGTATAATTAAAATCAATCTCATAGTTCAGGAGTATTTGTGATAATTTAACCTTTTAAGTATAAGGATTATGAAAATTAACAAAATAATTAATCTAAACCATCCAATTTAGCAGAACCTGTTGAGAGGCTTAGAATGGAGGTAACGCTTTGCTCACGCTATTGAGATTAGCCCAGAATCCGACGAGGTCTTGCCGGTACGGAAGGTACGATCGTCTCTTATCTCCTTCCTTCAACATTCTGTTCCGAACGTAAAACAATTCGTGCGCCGATGATGCCTTCTCGACGGAGCCTCCTTTGACCTTCGATTTTCCGGCGACGGCGTTGGCCTCTGAACATCTCTTCTTTCCCTTTGCATCTTCTTCGCCTAATTTCTCTGTTTTCTCTTCTTTCTTCCTCGCCGATTCCGATTTCGCAGACGGTGTTAAGAAGACGAACGGATTCTTTCCTCCTTCGCTGTTGCTTCGTCGAAGCAAATTTCCGAGCCTCCACCGTCTTGAAGACGACGATCCTGATCCAGATCCAGTGGACTTGCTCTTCTTGCATTTTCCTTGCTCCACCGCTTGCACTGACTTAGGCGTCCAAACGCAGTACGTTCCCGGAGAAATTCTGTCCAATTCGTCGGCCTCAGACGACGACGACGTCGACGGAAGATCACGATCGAGGTCGCGTTCACGCTCGCGATCATCGATTATAACCTTCTCCAGAGAAATCCTTACATTCGGTGCATTTCCGTGGTTCAATTCACTCACCGCTGTTCCATCGCTCTTCTCCAACAGGTGGTGATTGAAGATAGGAAAAACAGGACCAATCGGACAGTCTAAAATCATTTGTTCCTCAGTCTTCTGAAACGAAACGAATTCAAATTCATCGTCCTCACCGCCATCGCCATCGCCGCCCATTCCTTCGAACTCCATGGTAACTCTCGCGGCAGTTTCTGCAAGTCCGTAGATAGAGTAGCTGTTGAAGCTAGGACAGAGATCCAAACCTCCATCTTCTTGCATAGTTGGATTAGAAGATACTTTCTTCCAGAATTGAGGCGATCCTTCTTCCTCTGTCTCTTCTGCTTCCATGGTAGCCATTGAAGGAGTTAAAGAGGCTTCTTCACATTTATATAAAGAGAGGTTGTTGAAGAGTGAAAACGACATAAAATAAAAAGAGTCGGGTAAAAAGTAAAAACTATAAAATTTAAATTTAAATCAATTTTATTATTCACCGGCAATTAATGAACGCCTGTAAGGCTGTTGTGCAAATAAACCACAATTTATACTTAAATAGTAACAAATTTATTATCCATTCAATACACGGTTTTGTAAAAAAAAAAAAAAATGTTTAATATAACAAAAATAGACAAATTGATTTCTTTTATATTTTGGAATTTATATTTTTCTTGTGGACTAAAAAAAATAAAGTTAACCAATTTTGGGCATAGCTCTCAAATTTCCACCCCACTTGTTTCAAACTCAAACAAAAAAAAAAGGTTAAATTATAAATTTAGTCCATTAATTTTCTAAGGTTGTGTTTAATAGATTTCTAAACTTTAAAAAGTGATTGATAGGTCTCTAAACTTTTGGTTTGTGTCTAACAGGTTTTGAACTTTGAAAGTATTTTGGAGATCTTTGAACCTTCAATTTTGTGTCTAATAATTCGTTAACCTATTTGATATTTTTTTAAGTTCACGTAAATATGGGAAAAAAAAATTAAATTTTGTATTTAATAGTACTCCAACTTTCAAATTTTTTTTATCTAATATGTTTATGAATTTTAAATATATATATGTAATACACCAGAGACCTATAAGACATAAAATTGAAAGTTTGAGAATTTATTGGGCATTCCTTAATGCTAAGGGGCTTGTTAGACACAATTTTTGAAGGTCGAGCAATTAATCTTTTAATTTAATAGGAAAAACAATATTTTAAATGCATTGTTGCCACTCTAATTATTATCAATGACTTTTTTTTTGGAGAAAAAAAGATTATCAATGACAAAATTTCATTTGAACATGTTAACTTTTTTTAAAAATGAAAATGTTTGTATATGGGTATTTAGTAATAACAGCTAAGAAAAAAAACTAGCAATAATCATTTAATAATTTTCATTAATTATTAAATTCTATTCATTTTTATGTTTTCAATCATTATTAAATGATATTCCATATTTACTGAAATATAATAATAATAATAATAAATACATGCGAAATGATAAATATATCAAAATGGAAACATGCTGCAACAATTTGATTATAAATTTATAAAATTTTATCAACATACAAAAAGATTCAGTAAGAAAACTATATACTTCGTTATACTCCAAAAAATATATATACATACTTCATTAGTAAAACAATTAAGTCCCCTTATAACTATTTGATTTTTTATTTTTAGTTTTTAAAAATTAAGTCTATAAATACTACTTTCATCTATGAATTTTCTTGTTTTGCTATCTACTTTTTACCTATATTTTTAAAAATCAAGCTAAATTTTGAAGTTTTTGGTTTTGGAATTTGGCTAAGAATTCCAATTTTTTCATAATAAAGATAAAATTCATTGTAGAGAAATGATGGGAAAACAAGAACAATTTCAAAAACAAAATGGTTATCAAACGAGGCTTTAGTTGTCGCGATTCTATAATTTTGAATTCTTAGCTAAATTTTTATGAAAAAAATATTTTATAAAAAACTTTTTATAGTTTATAAAATTGTATAGGAATTTTAGAAATGGTTTTAAGAAGTACATTTTACTAACAAAGTCCTACATTGGCTAGGGAAGAAAGAGATCCATGGTATATAAGCGAAGACAATTATCTTCATTGGTATGAGACATTTTGGGAAAACCAAAAGTAAAGTCATGAGAGTTTATGCCCAATTGTCAATTGTTATCAGAGACACGGTAAAAATCTAGCTGTGTGCCGGAGAAATCCTCAAAGTGAAACAAAGATTAGTGAGCCTCAGTCGTGCTCTATTTAGGTGTTCTACCACTAGTTTGGCTAAGAACAAGTGACATGCTCTGTCAGGGTGTTCTACCACTTACCTTGATAAGAGCAAGTGTGATCCGTGTTTGTGCTCTATTTGGATGTTGGTTCGAGATGAAGAGCAAACTCTTAGTTGGGAGTAGACAATTTTGTTCAAGAGGAGGCTCAAGTGTGATACTTTGTTCAAGGGAATGATTATTAGGAGTGCTAATAAAGTTTCACATTGGCTAGGGAAGAAAGAGATCCATCAATTATCTTTATTGGTATGAGGTATTTTGGAAGAAATCAAAAGCAAAACCATGAGAATTTATGCTTAAAATGGACAATATCATACCATTGTGAAGATATATCAAAATCGTCCTTATCAATTTCTTGTTTTTGCTTGGAACAACACCTCAGAAACTTCGCGTACGAAGGTGGATAATTATTTTCAAAGAAAAAAAAAGTCTTGATGGAAGAAATAAGTCGTAATGCGTCAATAATTATTTTTAGATTGAAAACCATGGATTGGAAAAAAAAGATTTCGGTGGATTAAAAGTCCCAATATATTAATAATCTACATTGTACGGTGTAGATATTGTGCTACTAAGGAGAAATTTTAAGTTCTAAATTCGCCCTTCAATTTTTACATTATTTCTACATTGTCCTTTTTTTAACTTTTAACTTTTTTTTTTCTCTTTTTGAGTTCACTTTATTTACTAAACTTAAAACAATATCAAGTTTTTTTTAATCCCTTATGTATCTATTAATTATGGCATGGCTACCACATTCAATAATTTTTTTCTCATTAAATATTACTGTTATCCTTAATATCCATGTGTACTAAAAAAAAAGCCTTAATGTCCATGTCATTTTTTTTAATTTAACTCACAATTTTTTTTAAATCAGTATAAATATAAGGTTAAATTACAAATTTAGTTCTATAGTTTTGAGAAAGTTAAAATTCACTTCTTATGATTTTAAATGTTAGAATTAGTCTCTATGGTTTGATAAAACTCTCATAAACAGTCTCTAGGTTTTATCAAACCGTAGGAGGGTTTTATCAAACTATAGAGACTATTTGTGAGGTTTTATCAAACTATAAAGATAAAATTCTAACTTTTAAAATCATAGGAACTAAATTCTAACTTTACCCAAACTATAGATACCAAATTTATAATTTAACCTAAATTTAATTAGATCAAAATGGAAGCATTACAAGGGTTCCTAACACAGGCCTCATTTTCCAGCAATTGTTTTAACCAAACTGAAAAGCTACCAAGGCCTTTAAATTTTCAATTTTGTTATTTCCATATAATTATTAATTTTTATTCTTAATTAATAAAGATTAGGGCAACAATGTGAGAATTAACTCAAAAGTGTTTTTTTAATGATGTAACTAGTTGTCGATATACAAAAGGTAAAGGCCAAAGATTGTGTTATGCAAGACTCAATTTTGATCAAGAGGAAATTTCCACCTGAGGAAATCTTAGACCGATGTGAGAAGAAGACTCGAACAATATGTGAATCAAATTCAGATGTACAGTCGGTGGAGCCTGCTATGCAAGCCTGCCAGAAGCAATGAAAATCATCAGTTGGAATGCTCGGGGTGTGGGAAATCCTAGGGCATTTAGGGCACTAAAAGAAATAGTGCAAAAGCAACAACCCCAAGTTGTTTTCTTAATGGAAACGAAGGCAAATTAGCAAAGTATGAAAGGACTACAAAATAATCTACATTTTGAGAATGGTATTTCTGTAGATAGTGTGGGATTGAGTGGCAATCTCGCTTTATTCTAGAATAATTACATCACTATTAATCTTTTTTCTTTTTCAAAAGCTTACATTGATGTTTGAATTCAAAGTCAAGGAAAAAACATTCGATTTACAAGTTTTTATGGTGAACCAAAACATATTGATAAACTAGTTTCCTGGATTTTGTTGCGTCGTTCAAATAGTCTGTTTAACCTCCCTTGGCTAGTTGCGGGAGATTTGGGGGGGGGGGGGGGGGAGAACATACTACGACCCTAAGTAGTATGTTTTGGACTACTATGAATGATTGTGATCTGCGAGACTTGGAGTATAATAGAGATCGTTTTACTTGGTTGAATAATTGACCAGGGGAGGCTTTTATCAGAAAACGTTTGGACAGATATCTTGGTGAGTCCCAGGTTGTATCTCTCTTTCCCTCTACTTCAATTAACCATCTCCATTTTCATGGTTCTGATCATAGGCCCATCGAGATCTATCTTGATGAAGGGCCAATATCTGTTTTTAGGAAAAAGACTAGGATTTTTCGCTTTGAGGAAGTGTGGACATGCTATGACAATTGTGAGGATACTATTCATGAAAGCTGGACCATAAATCATAGTGACAGACTGATGACCAATCTCATTGCTAATCAAGAGAGGATTAAATATAGATTGAGAACATAGGGGCGAACAAAAATAGGTCATTATAAGATGCAAATAAATGAAGTTAAAAAAGAATCCAACATTTGCTCTAAGAGGGCTATGAAGGATAAATTATTCCTCAACTAAAATACGAGGAGAAGTGTTTGGATAACATACTTACAGAAGATGAGATACATTGGAGACAACGATCTCGAGAAGAGTGGCTTTGATGGGAGGACAAAAATACGAAATGGTTTCATGCTCGTGCAAACCAACGACGAAAAAAGAATACTATCCAATCCAATAAGGATCTCTTGGGTCGCATAATGCAAAAAAGGGAAGATATCAAAAACCTTTTTCTTGAACATTATTCTTGTTTATTTAAATCTTCCACTATTGATGCGCAAGCAACTAAAGAGATTCTCCAAGCAACTGAACAAAGGGTTACCCAAGAGATGAAGGACCTTATGGATAAACCTTTTTGCACTGAAGAGATTTGTTTAGCTCTAAAACAGATGCATCCCTCCAAAGCCCCTGGCCCAGATGGACTCACAACCTTTTTTTATCAGAAGTACTGGCACATTGTGGGAGAGTCAGTAACTAGAGCTTGTCTAGATTGTCTCAACAAGGTTTATGCCAAAGGCACTAAACCAAACGAAAATTACCCTCATACCAAAGAGGAAGAACTCAAAAGCAGTGATAGATTTCCACCCTATTAGCTTATGTAATGTCAGTTATAAATTAATTGCTAAGGTGTTAACTAACAGGCTGAAAACTATTTTAGATCGTATAATTTCTGGTAATCAAAGTGCTTTTGTTCCTGGTAGATTGATTGCTGATGATGTTCTTATTGCGTACGAATGTATCCATCACTTAAAAATTTCTAAGGCTAGAAAAGGTTTTGCTTATTTGAAATTAGACATGAGTAAAGCCTACGATAGAGTTGAATGGTTTTTCCTATGCAATCTGATGAGTAGAATAAGGTTTAGTGATAAATGGATAGATCTAATTAAAATGTGTCTAAGTTCTACTTCTTTTCAAATTTTGATTAATGGAGAATGTTCAAAAACATTTAAGCCCACTTGAGGGATACCCTTTATCTCCTTATCTTTTCCTCGTATGTGCTGAGGGACTTTCGAACCTTCTTCGAAAAGCTAAATTAAATAACAAAATAACATGTCTTAAAATTGCTAGAATTGCACCTTCTATTACTCATCTTTTCTTTGCGGATGACAACCTATTCTTTCTCAAAGAAAAGACAAACAAGTTTTAGGAATTACAATGAATTTTGACAATCTATGAGAGAGCTTCTGGTCAGGTGGTCAATTTTGAGAAGTCTACAGCTGTGTTTGGAAGGAAAATACCAGAGACGGTGACATCTTCACTGGCAAGCATTATCCAAGTCAAATTGCATAGGATCATGGAAAATATCTAAGGGTTCTTTCAACCTTTTCGAAGAATAAACAAGGTTCGATAGCCTATCTTAAAGAAAGTGACACACCCCACCCCATATTACCCTAACCAACCTAGGATGTGACGTGCCGACATTAGATCCCTACTAAACTATGGAATCCAATGTCAAACTTTACAAAATAAATCTTAGTTTTGAAAATCACAAGTGACTAGCCAAAACTTTGTTAACACCAAATTTTATAAAAATTTCGGCAGAGTTTCCCCTGAAAACTGAGTAAAACACACCTGAAAGAAATATATACACTCCAAAATTAACATGTTCAAACTCCAACCACCATTTCAGAAATTCAACACAATCCCACGAACTTAAAAGTAGATAGATATGTGGGTTTCAAATTACAAACCAATGGAAATCCCAAAATGGTACTAAGTCATTCAAAACGTACTAGTCACATTAGTTACAAAAGAAGCATTTGTATTTATGTACATACAAAATGGTATGCAAAATATCAGGTCCAGTGGCAGATATCGACTTCTGTGGGCTTGTTAGAAACTCAATCGCTACCTGGAGGAAAAATTTAGGAAGAAAGAATGAGCTAATAGAGCCCAGTGAGTGGTAAGTTAATAGGAAAAATAATCTCTCGACAAAAACCTTTTATATTAAAAAGGAATTCAAAGTTCAATAAAACTTTATATACTAAGCACAATCTAAATATACAAGATAAATAAAACATCATAGAGACTTGCAGCAATAACTCTTTAAAGAAAGCACAAAATAATAGGCCAACAAAACTCATCACCAATCTTGTACTCAATCCCTGTCATACTATGCATCGAGTAATCTCTAGATACATAGCAGAGCAAATTTATGTCATACGTGCACGTAAAACAAACTCTAACATCTGTAATGCCTCAGGCCCAGGATTTGGACCAGGATTCGGAATCCGGATTTGGCACCTAATGGCCCCGGCATTCCCCTGCATCCCCTGCGATCTTAGCACACTAGCATACTATAGAAACACATTCTTATAACATACGGGTAATAACCATGGGTACAAACTCTAGTGGTTTGAAAACAATTTCTATATAATAATCATTGTAAGTTCTCAAACCTCACATATTCTCAAATTGTGGTTTCATAACTTTAAGCCATAAGTCAAAGGTCAACTAAAATCATGATTCAAAAATCAAGTTATTTCTAAAACTCACAAATACTTGATTTCACCTCAAATAATTTGAACTTTTTGCCAATTGGCTACAATCAAGAGATTTCCATAAATTCACTTTTCATAAGCTTAATTAATTCAAATAATTAAGTCATTGTAGCTAAATTTCAATAAACATAAATCTCTTCAAATTCAAATATGCTAAATCAAGAATTCAATTTAGTGATCATATGTCACTTTCTTATCAAATTAGTAAATCATCAATCTTAATAATAAACAATTTGTGAAATACACGTAATTTCCTCCAAATTTTCAAATAACTAAATCATTTGCATTAATATTAATTGCAATTGATTTCAAATCTCATAAAATCTCATCAATTACTAAAATAATTGAAATACTTTATAAAATAACCACTCACAACTACTACGAACGAGGTTTGTTTGGGTCGTAAATGGTTCCAATCTCCGCTTGCCCTGAAATCATAATTTGTCAACATATTACTAACCTCTTAATGCCAAATTAAAGTGTAACAACACTAAATTATCCAAGCCTTTAAATTTCTCCCTAACCCAAGAATTAACAATTCTTTTCATCATCTTACTCTTCAAATTACCAAGAAATTGAGACCATAACCCAAAATAAAGTTTCCAATAAACTCCATTGTAATCCTTCTCCATAAGAAATCTCATTCTTTTCATTTCTTCTTCTCCATGAATAAATTCATTGGTTTTCTTTCCCTAAAAAGTTTGCAATTTCTACATACAACTAATCCCCTTCAATCTATACTTTGATAAAACTCATGACTTTCATCAAATTTCCTTCTTTTACTCAATCATCACCACCACCTTAGTTTTCAAGCTATTTTATGGAGTTTCCAACTAAAGGAAGAAAACCCATAAGGAAACCCACCAAAATAGGTTCTAGAACTCATGAGAAACCTTAATCAAAAGTTAGAAAACTTACCAAAAGCTTCAATCCAAGGTTGTGAGAGGTTCTCTTTGTTTATTTTTTTTTCCACTTCAAAATAGCCCAAAAATCACACTCTTCTTCACTTTCTTCCTCTTCACTTTCTTCCTCTTCATCTTCCTTACGTAATAGCTTCTCCAACAAAAGCCCTCATTTTTGTTTTATTAAACAATAACTAATAAAGCCACATGTTTTTATTTAATAAACAATTATATTTATCCCACTTTCTCTTTCTTTAATTTCCATTATTTAATTAATAAAAAGAAACCAATCCTTATCTTCCAACCAAAACCATAAATATCCAAATATTTAATTTCTCAATTTTCATACTTTCCAATTATATACATATTTTCCAAAATGTAGAAATAGGTGTAACAGAAAGAGTCTACAAAACTTTACAGGGCTGGAAGGGTTGTCTCTTCTCATCAGATGGAAAAAATGTGTTAATTAAAGCAGTTGCACACACTATCCTAGCTTACACACTTAGTTGTTTCAAGCTTCCTCTTAGTACATGCAGAGAACTAAACCGTTTAATGGTAAATTTTTGGTGGGGAAGTTCAGAACAAGGAAGGAAGACTCATTGGGTTAGCTGGAAAAGGATGACAGCTTCGAAGGATAGAAGATGTCTGGGATTTAAGGATATACATTTGTTTAACCAAGCTTTGTTGGCCAAACATACTTGGTGAATAATATATAGGGGAGAGTCTCTATTGACATAGACTCTAAAAGCAAAGTATTTCCCTTCAAATACATTCCTTACAGCTTCTTTGGGCCCATGACCATCTTACACATGGAGAGGTATTTTGTGGGATCGAGAATTAACAGTCCGAGGAGGAGGATGGAGGGTTGGACACGAAACATCCATTGACATCTACACAGATCGGTGGCTCCCCTGTGAATTGACATTTAGAATTCTTGCCCCACCTAGACCTTTGACCAATTATATTGTCAGTAGTCTTATCAATGAAGAAAAATGGAATGAAACGAAGATGAGAGAATTGTTTTATCCATAAGATTTTGCTATTATTCGACACATTCCTCTATTGGATCCCAATCGCCCAGATCTTTTCTTCTGGCATTATGATAAGCGTGGTCTATACACTATCAAAAATGGGTACAAATTGGCTCACTTGACAGAGTGGAAGCATCTACCTCCTCGCATTTTGACACAAATAAGCGAAGGGGATAATCGAATTAAACCCACAACAGAATTGTTGGAATCGACTTTAATTTATTCAGAATTAAACACAAAATTAAGGTTAAGCAAACATACCTTAGGATTATATTGAGAATATTCTGGCGAGTCATTAATCTTCTTACTCCAACTCCAACGAGGTTGAAATTCCAATTTCATAAAGCCAACTTGCTATGACTTGAACACATGACCAAGGCTTGTGGGAACCTCTTAAAAGAAAATCTACAAGAGATTAGAGAGGAAAAGATCTATAAAGAATTCTCTAATTCTTTATTGAGGAGATTTGTTCTGTCACTAATGACTCAATCCAAGGGTCCTATTTATAGAGACCAAAGGCAAATCTTTACCATAATGAAAACATTTTATTTTAATGTCTAATATATTAAAATATATTTTATACTTATTTGAGTCTCATTCAAATTCTCCTACAATATTTATTTATTTGAATCTAATTAAAATTTTATAAATATCTTTTCTTTAATGTATCTAATATACATTAATTATTTTAATATTTAATGTATCAAATACAATAAATATATTTTCCTCTTCTATATTTAATATATATAATATATTAAATATTAATTTGAACATTTCAAAATTTTCTTTCAACTAAATTGATCTTTTAGTGTTACTATGAGCCAACAAAATGACCTTATGGACCTACAAATTATAAGCTCCAATAATACAAAATTAATTAATTAAATTCTTTAATTAATCTAGTTTCAATATTTAACTCTAAGGTCACTCCACTATAGACCTGGAGTTGCACTCTTATGCACTGTAGGACAAGTTGTGTTCATGGATATAATCACTACATGGATATAATCACTACATGCAAGTCGATCATTCACGAGTTGTTTATAATTACAACTAGGTTAAAAGTCCGTTTTATCCTTGTTATTATATCTTGCACCTTAAATACCACTGATCCTTTAATGAACGATTTGTTTATGATCCAACCATAAACTAAGTCATTCTCGGGCTAGTGAGAGGGTGGGGCCCCATTGTTCAAGTCCCAAAATCAACACTTAAGAGAACTACTCATCTACCTACCCTATATGGAAAAAAGTGAATTCTATCTTGTGAGATTATGTTTCCAGCTCCTTATTTGGTCAAGTTCCCAAAATGGTAGGCTTATTGAATCGGCTACAAAAGCCACTCTCACACATGCAAATCAAAAGACAAGCCCTCACAAGCAGGAGTTCATAATTCACTTAGGATTAAGATCGAGTCGCATATGATCATCCTGATGAAATATTAATCTTCTTAATTAACAAATTTATAGAGAGAGATTAAATATTTCGTGGTCCAGTCTTATACAAACTGATTGTATAAGATACCCTCACTCACATGTCTCCACATGAACGATTTGGATCAAATCACTTATAACTATTACAAAGTGAGTCGTATCAATAGTGTTCTAAGATAAGACACCCAACCTTATCTATATACTATGACCATTTAGGTTATTTCTTGAACATGATCCTCATGTATGTCAACCACATACTTTGTCTAAACGCTCTTCCCACTTGAGACAATTTAGCTCACCGTGGCATTGTGACATAGGATGAGTGCCCATTTTGTTGACGCGCACCTGAAACGGCTATTCATGCCCTATGGAATTGCAAGGGAAGTAGGCAAATTTGAAAAAATTGGCCCCCGAGTGTGAAATTAAGTAATTTTCTATTTCCTGATACTGCTTTTTTGTTTTGCAGGGCATTACAGGTGTTCGATTTGATGGAAACCCGTATTTTCTGCCTCATCCCCTCAACCATCTGGAAACCCCGAAACAATCAGGTCTTTGGAAACTCACAGAACTCGTTGAAAGATCTGGTGACTTGGGCGCTTGATTTTGTGGAAAAAAGGGACGACGTAGTTCCCCAACATGTGTGCAGTGAAGCTCATAGACACAATGATGGCCTCAAGAACATACCAAATACAGGGGACCCATAATGATAGCATGAAACCCAACTAGTTGAGGATCAACTCTTTTCTCCCCCATGGGTACCTCCACCTTAGCACATATTCAAACTGAACTTGGATGCGACGATTGTTGGCACATCAGTTGGCATAGATGTAATCATCAGGAATTCTTATGGTGAAGTTATGTTAGTTGCTGAAGATTATAGGGAGCAAGGTGGGATCAATAGAACTTGCTGAAGTAGATGCTATTTCATATGGCATTCGTAGAGCAATCAAGGCTGGTTTACATCCTATGTGTGCGGAGGTAGACTTGTTGATTCTTTGGAAGTTATTGACAAGGAAGGAACGCTTTATGAATGAAATTCAAGGCTTTGTTGATGCTCTTCGTAATCAACAAAACAATCATTTGGTCGTAGATTTTTTCCTTGTCAATCGAAAGGGTAATCTAGTCGTTCATGAGCTTGTGACACATGCTCGCTGTTTCAAACACTCGGAAGTTTGGATTGAAGAACATCCTCATTGGACAAATTTAGCTATCCAAATGGATAAACTTTCTTGTTAGTTGTTTGTTTTTTTTTGGTTTCTCATTTGTACTAAAAAAAAAAACTAGTTGTCTTTAGTAGGTTTATTTTTTTATAATGGTAATCAATTTCAAATTAAATAAGTTATTATTATTATTATTATTTTGAGAAAAATAAGTAATTGTTTTTACACATAGGATTATAAAATGTGAATAGACATTTGATTTGAAGAGTGGGAATGTCCAACCCATTAAAAAAAGATTAACTTAAATATATAGTATTTCTAACCCCATTAATATATTATATTTTCATATCCTATTATTATTCGATTAATTAATTTTAATTTATAGTTATAAGACTTTATTAATAAAAAAATATCTTAGTAAATGAAATTGAAACGTAGTGCAAATATCAATTAAAAAAATTATATATTTAGAGGAATTCTAGTGCGCAAACGTAGGAACAAACGAATGTGGCTTGGCATTTGGGTACGTTTTTAGCTTCTATAAGACCAAGAATAGTGGACTTTAGAAGAAAAAAAAAATTCATAAATGAAGAAGAAAGAAAAAAGAAATTATTGGAAAAAAAAAACGTATGTTTGGGGAAGGAAGTTGACCCATAATCTAAGGTAACTGTTTAGGAACACGAGAGAGCCAATTGTGATCACTAATTAATATAAATTATTTATTCATTATTCTTCAATAATACTAAAATAATTGGATTTGCCGAACCCACCCCTTTGTCATAAATCTTCTTTTTATGTCTAAAAAGGAAAGGTTGGAACAAGTCTGTTTCGAGTTTTACAATGTTTTTTTTTTTCTTTCGTATTCAATAATTATAATTATTTATTTATATTTATCCGTATGATTTAAGATTTTTAATAGTCAACGTAAACATAGTTCAATTAGTTAAAGTAAATATTCAAAATCAAGAGGTCAAATATTCGAATTTTCACTTCCACACTCCAAATATTGCGTTGAACTAAAAAAATAGATTTTTAATATTAAAAGAACATTGGCTACAAATTTTAACATTTAAAGATTAAATTATTATAAATAGAAGGAATCAAAACGTTCTATGAGAGCAAGATTAGTTTTAACCAAAAACAAAGTGAAAAGCAATAATTCAATTATTTTTATAAATAAAAGAGAATAAAAGACTATCACAATTAGCTTGTTTATGCGGTAAAAAAAAAAGAAAGAAAAAGAAAAGAAAGAAAGTAATGAAGGTACTTGATTTGTCTATCTTGTAGTTCAAGTTCACGTATTTAAAAAAAAAAAGTTTAAACTGTGATTTGCAAATTTACAAATTATACTCTTCTAATAGTTAATTTTAACAAAATTGATACGTTTGGCATAGGTAGAATAAGTCTCGTGTATTAATTGTGTTAAAGTTAAGCACAAAAGCTAGAGTGAATATAGCTCAGCGATAATTAGTATGTACTCTCGACTCGACTAAGAGGTTAGAGGTTTGAATCTTCCATCCTAAATGTTATTGAACTAAAATAAATGATTAAACGCAAAGCATATAATTATTAGATTTTTCAAACTACAAAAGTATATGAAACTACTTTTAAACTGTATATTAGGTAAATTATAAGGAACATGATTTTTGATTATCCAACTGAAAAAGTAGTAGGTGACGATTGGGACTTCTCCCCGAAGATAGGAAACCTCATTTTTCAAGTTGGTAATAATATAAATATAGGTAAAAAAAATGGGAGAGTTTGCTTCCTATTTTTGTAATTACTAATTCAAGAGGAGGGTAATTTGATCATTGTAAAACTTTAATTAGTAATCGATTATGTCAACTCTTTTCCTCTTTACACCTAATACTATGATTTAACTTTTTATAATAAAAAATTAAATTTGTGGGATTTCTCCCCCGTTGGTGGATAGTTTTGAAATAAAAGAAGCTGATTTGTGGGTCCATGCATGAGGTAGTCAAAACATTTTAATAATTTGATTATTAAGAAAATTGGGATCGGGATTGGGAATCTCCGTTCGAGGACCGGATCCCCACGAGAAAAAAATATTGTTTCTCATTATTTATTTTAAATTATTTTTATTAAAAATTAATAAATATATTAAAATTACATATACTTTTATATTAAAGTTAGCATTACTATTGCTTTATTTATTTAAATAATATCTAGCATTTTTAGTATAAAATTAATATAAAAAGTTATTATATTATGAAATTAATTATAATAAACACATACAAACTAATGGAATTAATTTTTTTTTTGAAAAAAGAAAAATATAAACTGAAAAAACACATACACAATATAAAGTAGATAGGATATATATATATATATATATATATATATATATATATATATATAATGTTATTAATAATATAGTAATATTAATTGTATTATTATTATAAGCTAGTAATTATAATATATGTTATATATATTTTTTTAAAATTCAATAAAAAAATTATTATGAGCAGTTTCGGAGTCTCCGTCCCGTCCCCAGTCGGGGACCCGAAAATGATCCTCCATTTAATCCTCATACCCAATGCGGGACCCTAGTGAGGACTCGACCTTGTAGGTATTTTTGCCATCTCTATTTCAGCCTTCTCAAATTGTATCTTTTATCGTAGAAATAAATAAAAATTAATTACAACTTTTGAGAGTAGGAAGTATTTGTATAGGTCTTGAGATGTCAAGAGAGTTCATTAAATGTGGATTGTATTTTGTTATTTTGCTATTTAGTTACATTTTTCACAATTATATTAGTTGAGATAAATATGTTTCAATTGTATTCATATGATTATTTTGTATTCGACAGTGTGCCTATATGTATTAAGGTTACTGTACTTTGATCACTATGATGAATAAATCTTCTCTCTCTTTTGTGATCAATTGTTGGCTTTTAGTTTACTTTCTCTGTAAACTTTATGATGAGATATGTGTGATATAAAAAATTAATGGTAAGAGAATTTATACCATGAGAGACTGATTAAAATGTGTGTGAAAAGAAGTAAAAAAAATGTGTATGTTATGAGGAACCATTGCGAGAAGACAGAATTTGATGATAAAGAATGTGTGAAGATCAAAGAATGGAATAATAGAAAAAAAAATGTATATAGATAAATAGAACAAAATATGAGGCAGGCATGAGAAACTTTAGTCATTTTGAACATGTCGAATAAAGGTGCCATCATGCATATTTTGAAAATGGAAATAGAGACTTTAGATTAAAGTGGCTTTTGCTAGGAGATTGTTATCTTCAGAGTCTAAAAATATTTTTTCAAAAAAAAAGAAAAATATATATAGAAAAATAAAATAAAACAGAATAATTATAAAATGAATTTTGGATTATAAAGACACGATGAGAAATATTATAACATTAGAGAATCCATGCATATTGGAAGCATCTTCTTAGAAGAAAGGATCGTTCTATTTCTTTAAAGAAATTATTTAAATCATAATTATTTTCAATGTGACATGTGTCAAAATATTAATCTCTTTTTTTTTCCTCTTTCTTCTTCTCGCCATATGCCCATCCTCAATGTGCAAAACAGAATTAGTGAAAAAAGAAGTAAAAAGAAAATAAACAAAAGGCCAAATTTATCGACTAAAAAAGTCCGAGACAACTGCCAAATTGATATTGAAAAGCCTGGAAAAATAAATAAGTATATATTAATTGAAATATCCATATCAAATAATTAAATAACTATTTTTTTTTTGTCAAAGTGAAGGTAACTCAACGGTAATTGACATACATGTACTCTAGATCGAGATGTCAGATGTTCAAATCTCTACTATTTTTTTAGTACAACAACATGTGGAAGCCTTAATCAGTTGAGTTATGTTTAGATTGACAATTAATTAAATAACTATTAAAAATTAAGATCACTAATTACATATGTAGTGGTTCAAAAAAGAATTAATATTTGCCAACATGAGCATATATAGTTCAACATTAATAACTCATCTAACCTGAGCATAACACAAATGGTTAAAGTGTATATCCTCGATCAAGATGTTAGAGGTTCAAATCCCTCCACCCTCACATGTTGTTGAATTCCAAAAAAAATATTAAGACATATATTTCTGCTCTTGAGATCAAAAGTTCAAATTTTCATTTCCATATTTGTGTAGGCATAATTTAGTGGTTAAGGCATTTCTACTTCTTTTAATATATTTTTTTAGTTCAACAACACATCGGAGTGGGGGGTTCGAAACTTTGATCTTTTGGTCGATAGTATATGTCTAGTGTAGTTAAATTCAAGTTGGCTTATTTTAAGAGGTTGTAAGATTGGGTTTTCATCGTTTGATTTTAGATGTAATTTTTAAATTAAAAATATAATTAGTATTAAATAATTAAAATTACATAAGTAGTTAATTATGCCCACTTCTTTGCTCTTATTTCCTAGGTATAAAAAATTCACCTATATAGAAGATAATAAAAGCTCGGGTATTTTTGTAGATAATTAATTATGGGTTTTAGAAAGCTATAACTTGTGAAACAAACAAAATCATTCGATATACGTCATAAAATATTTGAAACAAAAACGTGCCTGAGAATTTATCACACAAAAAAAAAAAAAAAAGTGCCTGAGAAAGATTGAACAACTTTCTTCTATCATCAAGTACCACTCTATTGGTGTTAAGTTTATTAAAATTTGAACCCTTTATGTTTTAGGGGCAAAGCGGTAATTTTTTTTTCAATCGTTCATTAATACTAGGGGTTTTTCTTGGTCACTTTTCATTTCTCATAGCAAAGAAAAGGTAAGGAAGCTCTCCCTCTTGCTCACCTTATTTCGTGAGCCTAAATCTAGTTCAACCCTCGAGGTCTTTAAGAAGAAGAAGAAGAAAAAAAAAAAAAAAAAACCACTGACCTAAAACATCCAATCAACCTAAATTATTTTGATTCCTTAAAAATAGTTTTGGTTGAATTGGATTTATCTTCTCAATTTGTTAATTAAAAAAATATATCTAACACACTTATTTATGCATATTTTTTTAATTTAATTTTTATCAATATCTTTTTTTTAATTTTGTTAATCCAAAGTAGTTCAACTGATTAAGGCATAATACCATCAACATAAATGTTAGAAGTATGAATTTTCACCCTAAGTGTTGTTGAATTCAAAAAAAAAAAAAACTTTTAATTTTTTTGTTCTCAAATAATTTTATTAAGTAATATGGGTTCAATTTTTTTAAAATATTATTTTTCATAAATAACCTACTATATTATTATTTTTAAGGGAAATTGTAATAGGTAGCAAAAAAATATTAAGATATTTGCAAATCTAGCAATGGTTTTTCAAATTTACAAATATAGTAAAAATTTTAAATTTGATTTTCATTTTTTTAATTATACCAATTTTACCCTCGTTGGTATTCAACAGTATATAAGATATATTTTACAATTCGTATATCAGTCTTATATCAATAATATATATGATATACTTTATATTTTGTATATCAATAGTATATCTGATATACTTTATATTTTGTATATAAGTTGTATGTCAATAATATATCTGATATACTTTCTATTTCGTATATCAATAATATATATGATATACTTTATAATTTATATATAAGTCAATTGATATACCTAATACTATATCAATACTGATTCAAAATTCATTTCAAGTATAACATTGATGTATCAATAATAGTCTATACTTGAAATTACATATTTGAATGAGTACAAAAAATGAAGTATATTAGTACTATATCATTGATATATTTTATTATTAGGAATATCTGATATACTGATATACTATTGATATACTTCATATTAGGTATATAAGTGAAATGATATACATAAAATGAAGTATATTAGTACTATATCATTAATTTACCATTGATAAACTACTCAACAAGTGTATCGATTAAAAATTAAAGTATCAACATAAAACTAGTGACAAAAACCATTGATAAAGTCAAGAACTAAAAATGACTTCATAATTTTGATCCCATCACAATTTGAAATACATAGAGGTAAAGGCGAGATTGAAGGAGAAACGATGCCAAATAGAGATGGTGAAGGTGATATCTGTGTATCGTGTGTTGTTGTGCAAAAACTCACTACGCAAGCATACGCAATCGTAGGTAGTAAATGGTGAACAAGGTCGATCCCACGAAGACTAATGTAAGTAAAGTTGTTGAAATTAAGCACAAACTTACTAATGAAAAACTAAACTAAAAATGCAACTAAACTTGAATATTAACTAAAAACGGGCACAAAGGTGGCTATTAAACTACGAGAGACTTAGAGATGCAAAGTATATCAGTAATATATTACTGATATACTTAATTTGAGGTATATCAGTAGTATATTAACAATATATCAATTAGCCTATTAATTTTTGCCACCCTTGCAACTTTTTCTATTTTTAATATTACTATATAGTGTATTACTATTTTAATATAATGTATGTAAATATGTTACGTGTATCCTTAAAATATTGAAAATTTTACTATATTTTTATACGATTTTAAGATAAATGACTTGAACAATCTAAACCAACTCAATTAAATGGTTGGATTAGATTAAGTTTATCACCGAACTAAAAATCTTTTGAGTGGGAGAAGTGTGTAAGTTTAATTTTTACTTTGGGTTCAAAATGTCTGTACCCCTATCTAACCCAACCAATAAATACTCTTGTACTCTTCATTCTTGGTAGCTAATGCTAAGATTTAATATATCTTAGGATGAGATCAGTATGATTTCTTCAAGTTAGATTAAAAACTTCCCAAACACACCCTAAAGAAATTTCGAACAAAATTTCTATATAATGATTGTGAAGTTGTTATCCTATCAAATGAGCGACTACCCCTATATCTTTAATTATAATTTGCTATTTACAATTGAAAAAATAGACATAAAACATGAAGGATGCAACTAAGAAATTAAATATCCATCAACATATCGATATTTAAAATATTGGACACTATAAGTGAAATATAACATTCAAAAGTTAGTCAAAATCATTCCATCTCTATCGGGATGGGGGGGGGGGGGCTAAGTTTTTCTCTAAAAAAATTAATACAAATGATGTTGATCTATGAGGAAGATGGTTTGTCTAATGATAGGAGCATATTGTTGGGAGAAAAATAATAATATAATAACAAAATTACTATAATATTAATTCTTTCATTACACAGGATAAGCCAACCAAACAAAAGTCACAAATAATAATTTAAAGAGAGATAGGGAAAAGAGAACGAGACCGTAGTTTATACTGGTTCGCCCCAAACTTGGGACTACGTCCAGTTCTGCAACTACATATTCTACTATAATGGGAGATTACAAGAAGTGTTACACCTATTTCTACAATTTTGGAAAAACTATATAATTGGAAAGTATGAAATTTGAGAAATTAAGAATTTGGATATTTATGATTTTGGTTGGAAGATAAGGATTGGTTTCTTTTTATTAATTAAATAATAGACATTAAAGAAAGAGAAAGTGGGATAAATATATTTGTTTATTAACTAAAAACATGTGGCTTTAATAGATATTGTTTAAAAAAAAAGGTATTGTTGGAGAAGTTATCAAGTAAGGAAGAGGAAGAGGAAGAAAGTGAAGAGAGGAGTGTGATTTTGGGCTATTTTGAAGTGGAAAAGAAAAAAATAAACAAAGAGAACCTCTCACAACCTTGGATTGAAGTTTTTGGTAAGTTTTCTAACTTTTGATTAAGGTTTCTCATGAGTTCTAGAACCTAATTTGGTGGGTTTCCTTATGGGTTTTTTTCCTTTAGTTGGAAACTCCCTAAACTAGCTTGAAAACTAAGGTGGGGGTGATGATTGAGTAAAAGAAGGAAATTTGATGAAAGTCATGAGTTTTTATCATAGTATAGATTGAAGGGGATTAGTTGTATGTAGAAATTGCAAACTTTTTAGGGAAAGAAAACTAATGAATTTATTCATGGAGAAGAAGAAATGAAAAGAATGAGATTTCTTATGGAGAAGGATTACAATGGAGTTTATTGGAAACTTTGTTTTGGGTTATGGTCTCAATTTCTTGGTAATTTGAAGAGTAAGATGATGAAAAGAATTGTTAATTCTTGGGTTAGGGAGAAATTTAAAGGCTTGGATAATTTAGTGTTGTTACAGGATAAGCCAACCAAACAAAAGTCACAAATAATAATTTAAAGAGAGATAGGGAAAAGAGAACGAGACCGTAGTTTATACTGGTTCGCCCCAAACTTGGGACTATGTCCAGTTCTGCAACTACATATTCTACTATAATGGGAGATTACAAGAAGTGTTACACCTATTTCTACAATTTTGGAAAAACTATATAATTGGAAAGTATGAAATTTGAGAAATTAAGAATTTGGATATTTATGATTTTGGTTGGAAGATAAGGATTGGTTTCTTTTTATTAATTAAATAATAGACATTAAAGAAAGAGAAAGTGGGATAAATATATTTGTTTATTAACTAAAAACATGTGGCTTTAATAAATATTGTTTTAAAAAAAAGGGTATTGTTGGAGAAGTTATCACGTAAGGAAGAGGAAGAGGAAGAAAGTGAAGAGAGGAGTGTGATTTTGGGCTATTTTAAAGTGGAAAAGAAAAAAATAAACAAAGAGAACCTCTCACAACCTTGGATTGAAGTTTTTGGTAAGTTTTCTAACTTTTGATTAAGGTTTCTCATGAGTTCTAGAACCTAAGTTGGTGGGTTTCCTTATGGGTTTTCTTCCTTTAGTTGGAAACTCCATAAACTAGCTTGAAAACTAAGGTGGGGGTGATGATTGAGTAAAAGAAGGAAATTTGATGAAAGTCATGAGTTTTATCAAAGTATAGATTGAAGGGGATTAGTTGTATGTAGAAATTGCAAACTTTTTAGGGAAAGAAAACCAATGAATTTATTCATGGAGAAGAAGAAATGAAAAGAATGAAATTTCTTATGGAGAAGGATTACAATGGAGTTTATTGGAAACTTTATTTTGGGTTATGGTCTCAATTTCTTGGTAATTTGAAGAGTAAGATGATGAAAAGAATTGTTAATTCTTGGGTTAGGGAGAAATTTAAAGGCTTGGATAATTTAGTGTTGTTACACTTTAATTTTGGCATTAAGAGGTTAGTAATATGTTGACAAATTATGATTTCAGGGCAAGCGGAGATTGGAACCATTTACGACCTAAACAAACCTCGTTCGTAGTAGTTGTGAGTGGTTATTTTATAAAGTATTTCAATTATTTTAGTAATTTATGATATTTCTGTGAGATTTGAAATCAATTGCAATTAATGTTAATGCAAATGATTTAGTTATTGAAGATTTTGATAATTGGAGGAAATTATGTGTATTTCGTAAATTGTTTATTATTGAGATTGATGATTTACTAATTTGATAAGAAAGTGACATATGCTCACTAAATTGAATTCATGATTTAGCATATTTGAATTTGAAGAGATTTATGTTTATATGAAATTTTAGCTACAATGACTTAATTATGTATTATTTAAGCTTATGAAAGATGAATTTATAGAAATCTCTTGATTTTAGCCAATTGGCAAAAGTTCAAATTATTTGAGATAAAATCAAGTATTTGTGAGTTTTAGAAATGACTTGATTTTGAATCATGATTTTAGCTGATCTTTGAGTTATGGTTTAAAGTTATGAGACCTCATGATTGAGAATGTGTTTATGACTTTAACATGGGTTGGGTGATTATCATATAGAAATTGTTTTCAAACCACTAAATGTTGTACCCATGGTGAGTACCCCGTATGCTATGAGAATGTGTTTCTATAGTATGCTAGTGTGCTCAAGTCACAGGGGATGTAGGGGAATGCTGGGGCCATTAGGTGCCAAATCCGGATTCCGAATCCTGGACCTGAGGCATTACAGATGTTAGAGTTTGTTTTACATGCACGTATGACATAATTTGCTCTGCTATGTATCTGGAGATTACTCGATGCATAGTATGGCAGAGATTTGGGTACAAGTTTGGTGATGAGTTTTGTTGGCCTATTATTTTGTACTTTCTTTAAAGAGTTATTGCTGCAAATCTCTGTGATGTTTTACTTATATATATATATATATATGTTGGAAACCTAAATTTCAAAAATGGGCCAAGGCCCATTTGCCTTCAATATATATATATTTGGCTCCAGACTTAACAATCTCCCACTTGGAGACAAATAATGATCTTTGCCTCCCACTACAACAAAACTTTGATCACCTTGGAAAACTCCAAGATACAACTCTTACTACAATTGTTAATTATAATCTTCTTGGCAAACTTCAAGACAAAAAAAATACTTGAAAAACAACAAAGAATAAAAAAGCAGGCAACCATTAGAAAAATAACTATAGTGCATATGTGCTCGCCCCAAGGTATGGGCTCACTACGTGAATTTGTCTCCCAAACGAAAAAGACGGACACGTACTCCCACTTCAGCTAAGTGGTAACAACTGGCATAATCTTCAACCTTGAACCACTGTTCCTGAAGAAGATACACTCTAAGAAGGGCTTAAAACCTTTGTTCAAACCTGCTGTCAAACTAAAGACCTTACCTTTGACCTTAGCAATTGCTCTGGCATTCCACTTCCATGCCTCCACTCGCCTAGGCGACTTCATCAATTCAATTGTCCGTCTGACAATTGGGTTTCACAATAGCCATCAACTTTCTCTTCTAGGCTTTCCAATTGTTTCTGAACTGAAGGAATCTGATCTAACTGATCAAACTTGGCTATCATTGCTGCTGACTCAAATGTACCTCTACTACAACCATTTGCAGCTTTAACTGGCATCCACTGTCTCTTCCAACCTTTGGCAACATCCAACCGACATCTCCTGTGGCCAACTGTCACTACCTGAGAACCTATCCTGAGTTTACATTGGCTTTTGCCAAACTCACACTTGTAGCTCTCATCTGCTAATTTGCCAGTGGAGATGAGATTCATCTTAACACTGGGCACAAACCTAACATCTTGCAGTACCAATTTATTCCCACATTCTGTCTTCAGACTGACATCTCCAATTCAATTAGTCTTGGATGTTCTACCATTTCCCATCCTCACTAGGCCAAGATATCCTCTCGTAAAAGATGTGAACAAACTCCTATTTGAAGCTCTGTGTATAGTAGTCGTGTTGTCTAAAATCCAGTCAGATGAATTACTACAACTCTCTGTGTCACTCCCAACACAGATTAAGGCATCATACACTGCATTTACCTCCCGTTTTTCTTTCTTTTCTAGATCATCTCTCAACTTTCTACACCTACTCTTAATGTGACATTTCTTTTGACAGTAAAAACATTCTATCTCTTTATTCCTATAATCCCAATTCTTCCTACTGCTACTCGACGTACTTTCTTCATTGATCTTCTCTTTACCCTTAGTCATAACCAAAGTTGATCTTATAGTAGACTCTTTACTACTATCATTTCTACGAATTTCCTCAGCTAAGGCTAAATCACAAACACCTGAAAATTTCAAAGTATTTTCTCCTACCGAATTAGACATTGTTGTCTTCATCGTTTTCCAATTATCAGGTAAATAGGTTAATAACATAATAGCATTCACTTCATCATTAAACTCTATTTTAACTGATTTCAACTGATTTATCAAAGTGGTTATCTCATTTATATAGGAATGTACAGAAGCATCCTCAACTAGTTTGTGACTGCTTCCATCAATTTAATTGCAGTTGTCTCACTAGCTACCTGACTAGCCACGTCCATTGACAGACACATTCTGATCGCAGCAACTGCTTCTTCATCCAAAGTCTCCAAATCTTCATCATTCATACCTTTCGGTCTCTTTTTCAAAGCCTTACCCAATTTTTTAATGGTAAGATAATCTTTGACCATCATCTTCCAATACCCAAAATTTTTCCCATCAAACTTCATGACTCCATCAAAACTTGTTGGCTCCACATATCCTATGACTCCTTAACCAAAAGTTCAAATACCAATTGTTGGGAGAAAAATAATAATATAATAACAAAATTACTACAATATTAATTCTCCCATTCCACAGGATAAGCCAACCACATAAAAGTCACAAATAATAATTTAAAGAGAGATAGGGAAAAGAGAACGAGACCGGAGTTTATACTGGTTCGCCGGGACTACGTCCAGTTCTGCAACTGTAGATTCTACTATAATGAGAGATTACAAGAAACCCTCAAAATTACGCCACAAACTAACCCTCAATAGCCCAACAATGACTATTGACTTCCAAGTATCACAATCCAATAACTTGGAATTAACAACAAAAGAAAAACCCTCAAACCAAGAGAAAACATTCTTTTTTCTCTCACAAGTGCTCACTGCCACCACTAGAAATCACCCACTAAGATTTTAATCAATAATAGAAGAAAGACTGCTCACACTTGCCGCGAAAGCTTCAATCGAAAAGGCCACTCTCTCGATGAATTACATACAACCGCAATAATATATATATAGATGTATATATATACTCCAAACTCCAAAAATGGGCCAAGGCCCATTTGCCTTCAATATATATATATTTGGCTCCAGACTTAACACATATATAGACATCAAAGTTTCCCACCTAATTTTTATGTTGTTTTTGTCTAATTTGCAACATTTGGGGATTGAATATAGGGGTTTGAGTTCTTCATTTTCTATTTTTTTTTTGACAAAATTAAATGGGGGTAGGAAAAGAAAAATAAAAGAAATATACATAATTTTCCCACTAGGTTCTTAACAATGTCATTAAAATACAACAACTATATTGTGATTTCACATTTAATAATTTAATTTACATTAGTTGATAGTCTTTTTAACTCTAGCATTCTACTTTACACCTATCCCTACTTTTCCTTACCTGATAATGAATTCAGATAGCTATACTACTAGAATAGAAGAGTTGCAAGAACTAAGAAAGGGAAACAAATTTGTTGAATAATTTTTATTTTATTCCATAAATTATAATCATTTTTATCAATGTACGAATATAAAGATTAATAAAATATATTTAAGGTTTAACTATTATCTCAATTCATATACTTTTAAGTTTGGTTCAATTAAATTTCCATACTTTCAAAATGTTCATTCTCCCTATCTGTACTTTCAAATTTCATTTAATTTAATCTTAATACTTTCGAAAGTTTGTTATGACCTTCATATTTTTAAAAAGTAACCATTTTGTTCCGTTTTTCCAAAATTCAAACACAAATTCTACACACAACAAAAACTCTTTAATACAAAGTTATTATTACATTTTAAAAAATTTATTGAGTGTAGTGTTGCACTAAAAATTGTGATATAAAAAAATGATAATAATAAGAAAATAAAGGAGCCAAAACAATCACATTTTAAAAGTTCATAGACTAAAAAGCGAACATTTTGAAAGTGTAAGAACTAAAATAGACAAAAGTTATTGAAAGGACAAGAATCAAATTAAACATTTTGATAGTATAGAGACCAAAATGAACCAACATTTTTTTTTAATCATCGACATTTAAAATGATAATTGATGCCTTATCCATTGAGCTATGCTCGGATTGACAAATGAACCAAAGTTAGTATGAAAACTAAAATAATGTCTAAGGAGTTGTTTGTGGCACTGAGTAGGTTATAATAACATAGGTTATTATAGTCTCTAGGTTATAATAGCCTATGAAATTATATAATATTGTTTAAAATGTAGAGTTGTTTAGTCTAGGATTATAATAGTCTGTGTTTGGGGTGCATAGTACTCCACAGGTTATTATAACCCACGCCTTAAACAACCCCTAAACTTATATCTAAAAATAACTAAACAATTTGGGGTCGAGGTCTTCCCCAAAATTAAATAGGAGAACAAGATTTTCCCATGTCCCTACTCCAATCCTATATGTCCCCAATTAAATAAGGGAATCCCATCCCTACTTTGTAGATCTCAAACAGAAAAAATTACTTTCCCTTAAAAGGGCAAGAAACTACATATACACATAAAAGTTTGATCAATAGGCCACATTTTCTCAACTTGGTTGTCTTCTTCAAATGTCATTCTCCTCCTTTTCAATATTTTCTATCAAACAAAGAAAAAACCTACCAACCTAATAAAGCTACTTGATCCCAATGCAAATTATAGAGACCAATAACGACTATATATATATATATATAGCTTCCTCTTTGTCTTCTAGTTTTGTTTGATTAAATTACAAGATTAGTCTTTGAATGTTTGAGTTTGTGTTTAATAAATTTCTAAACTTTAAACAGTGTTGATATGGTCTTAAACTTTCAATTTTATATTTAATAAGTTCATGAACTTTCAATTTTGTCTCTAACAGGGTCTTTGACTTAATCAACATTTTTTAAAATGCATGAACTTATTAGACACAAAATCGAAAAGTTTTATGTCCTCTTAAACACAAAATTCAATTTTATGTCTAATAAATATGTTAATTTTTAAAAATGTCAAATATGTTAGGAATTTATTAAACCAAAAAATGAAAGTCTAAAGACTTATTAGACATGACATTTAGAGTTTGATTCTATTAGACACAAAATTCAATTCATATGCATTTCAAAAAAAAAAAAAAAATTCAATTTATATGTATTATTATCTGTTAATTTTTAAAAAGGACAAATATGTGTTAAGGATTATTAGATACAAAATTGAAAGTTTATTGACCTATCTATTAAACACAATATTGAAAGTTTAAAGATATATTAGACATTTTTTCAGGTTCAAGAAAGGGGTGTAAACGATTCGTTCGGCTTGGTTTGAGTGTAAAATGGGAACCGAATCGCCAAATATATAAAGGAACATATAAATTCGATCTCAATCGCCCCATATATATAATGAACCGCCTCGAACAAATTAATAGATCGTTTAGTCAGTTCGGTTTGATGGTTCATGATTTCGATAAAATAGGTGCACACAGGTGTCGGGCCTTAGGGCCGTGAGCAAGGATGAAAATATTGAGACATCAATATCGGAATTTCAATTTTATGGATATATTGATGGATATATTGATAAAATATCAATATTGACTGATATTTCTATAAATCAAAAATTTTTAAAAAATAATTTAAAGTAATAATTAAGTTGTTTTTACTTCCAAACAAAGTTATAGATTTTGTTATTATTATTTATATTTATATTGGAGTTAATAAATAATTTTTTTTATATATTTTATGAGTATTTATAAAAGATATTGGAGATGTCGATTAATCCTCAATATCGTGAGTTCGTGCAGATCAAATGCGTGACCTAATGGTTATAAGCATGATTATCAGGCCAACTACTCCACTAACGGTGTTTGATATATTCTCTGACTTTTTAATATAAATACTATTGGCCAGCTCGGTTATATTCGATTTAACCTTCCAAAACTCAAAATCAATCGAAAATTTTCAATTTTCTTTATTTTGCAAACTTGAATTTCCAAATCGAACAAACGTCGATTTCGATCAGTTTAAACTAGGGGTGATATCGGTTCGATTTTCATCGATTTTAGGCCAAACTGAGAACCGAACCGATCCAATCGGTTTTAGCAAAAGAGGAACCGAACCAATGTCCAATAAAGGACAAAACCATCGGTTCAGTTGTCCATCGGTTCGGTTTCTCTTCGGTTCGGTTCTCGGTTTTTTTGTCTTTTTTTTAACAATTTTTTTGCTATTTTACTTCTTAGTTCGAGCCCCTATTTTAGTGTTTTTTGCCCTAAAATTTCTCAACATCTCAATAAGAATTCATAAAGTTAACAATCTCATTTTGTTACTTTAAAAATTAACGGATGAAACGACACAATAATAGAGTGTGATTCGATTTATGGATTTTTTGAGGTATATATACATTGGTTTGGTTTGGTTCGATTTTTAATGGTTTTTCTGGACAAAAATTGAACCGAACCAATGTTTTTCGAATTTGCCAAAACAAAAATCGAGATGTCCAATTTTCTTCTAAAAAACCGAACCAAACCATTGGATCAGTTTGGTTCGGTTCGGTTTGGTCGGTTTTCGGTTAAGACTATCACCCCTAGTTTAAACAGTTTTTTCGATTTTCTCTTTACACCCCTAGTTCAAGACATATCAGCCATAAACTTGAAAGTTAACACCAAACTCATATTGTAACTTTCTTTTTCAGGCTAAAATATGCTTGTGGGTGAGGGTAATAATATTTTATTCTCTTGTTGGTTTGGTTTCAATGGAGCTGTGGCCAATTCTAACCCATCAAAAATTTCACTCTTTTCCTAATATAATAATGCCTAGTTATGTGACCACGAAAAGTAACTAAAGAAAACAAATGAGTTTGGTATATAACTTTCAGAATAGTGAAAATATTTTTAACCAAAGTGAATTTGGTTACATAGTCAGATAAAGCAAAAACAGGCCAACACTCATGACTTGGCATATTAATGGTGAACATTGTCTAGAGATTCTACCTAAAATCCAAGCATAGAGAGTATCAAGTACCTATTTGAGGGAAGCACCTTTGAATCCACATCAAAGTTTAATTGTTATATGTGTCCAAAAACAGGAGGGCTCAACAATTTCTCTATCCATCGTTCACTCATTTACTTTTTACCTAACAATTTTGCAGCCTAAAAAGTTATTGAAGAATTTGTTTTTCAACTTTCTAAAATTATAGAACTTAGGATTCATCACAACTTGAATATGTTTGAAATGACATTTTTAAGTGTTTAAGAACTTTTTTATTGTACTAAAAAAACGTTTTTAAGCACTTAGAAAGTCATTCCAAACAGACCTTCACATTTCTCTTCTCGATTTTCTTATAGTAGCTCCAATTCCTATTCTATTTGTAGAAAAGTGGATTCAGGCATCTATATTTAACTTTAGGTTAGATGTATATGTTTTAGACCTTAATGTTTAAACAAATGCTTTTTTTTTTTTTTTTGAAAAAGAAAGAATGGTTTTTTAATTTAGTTTCTATTATTTATGTTAAGGACAACTGGACCTCTCCACATCTCCACAATGGTATGATATTGTTCACTTGGGACATAAGTCATCACGACTTTGATTTAGGTTTCACCCAAAAGGCCTCGTATCAATGAAGATGTTATCTCTCATTTATATTATATACCCATAATCTTTCCTTACTAGCTAATGTGAGACTTTGATCGTATTCCCAATAGTTTAAAATGTTTCAATTTTGTCCCTCATTGTTAGTGAATGTTAAAATTAGATGATAATAAACTTACATGATATATATTATACTTAGTGAATCGACAAAAATTTAGAAGAGGAAACAAATCATTTTAGAGATATAAAAGTTTCTAATTCCCCCTCCAAAATTTTAAGAATTTGGTAGAAACTCTTACTTTTATTTTTTTTTAAATGATAAAATTTTCTTCTCTAAATTTATGATAATTCACTAAGTATTATGTTATGTAAATTTAACATCAACCAATTTTAACATTCACCCATAGTTATTGACAAAATTAAAAAATATTAATACACAACATTAAATTGAAACTTTGAAACAATGAAACTAAAGGGAAAAAAACATCAAAATATTTGTAACTAAAATATGTTTAGTAGTCAATTGGAGCATAGTCCAGTAGATCTTCTCCAAAATTGTTGAACTAAAAAAAACATATATTTAATAACTTTATAAGAAATTAAGGGAGAATTTGATTAGATCTACCCGTCAACTCCAAGGTCAAATGTTTTACTTGTTGACTTCTCGAAATGTCCAAGATAATTCTACACCAATACTACCTATTCTCTCTCCCAACTAGATTGATGCAATCCTCCTCCAAATCACAACTACTCCCCTTATTCTACAAAGCCCAACTCATCACCATAAAAATTCTCACACCAAAATTAAACTCAAATTATGAGTTGCATTCTGACATTAAACTCAAATTCTGTTTGGTATATGCTAATTTGTGAAGAACAATACTTGGCTACATATTGGTGTGTAGGTATCATTTTATCTATACATATCACTATTAAAATTTTGACAACTATTAGAGAGAAAGTAAAAAAGTTATAATTTCTCATTTTCTATCTTTATCTCTCTTAACTGTCAAAATTTGGTGTGTAGTCAAGTAATGTTCACATCAATATAATTATTCGACTAAGAGATCAGAAATTTAAATTCGAACTCCCAATTGTTGTTGAACTAAAAAAAATTGTTTAGTATATTTTGCATCCCATAGAAACTTTCACTAAATTATAGCCTCTCCATTTAGTGAAAGATTAAAAAAAACCATCGTTATCCTAAGAAGAAGCTAAAATTAATCCCATCCAATTTAACAATCTTCCATTTTTTCCATGGTGCCAAATAAATTTGTCTTCTATACCCCTTATAAGCTAATTGAACCAAAAACCAACTTATAAGTTTAAACTCATGGTTCTCTTCTTGCAAGTTTAAGTAGTTTCTTTTTTTTAAAAAAAAAGGAAAAAAATCCTATAAACATGTGAGTGTCCAAAAAATCGCCGATCCGAAAAACCCAGTGCCGATATTTTCAACCGCTGAACTCAGAAGCGCTTTGCCCCTGGGGCCCTACCTACCCAGCTCCACTTGTACGATCGTATATTACCATTATTATTATTATTTATTTATTTATTTTATTTCTCTTTGTTCTCTTAAAAAACCATTTCATTTGCATCAATTCAAATCAAAATCGACTCCATTCATATTTTCTGGAATTCTTATTAAATTCCAGAAATAATTAATTAATTTTTTTTTCATTTTTCTGTATTTTTAATAGCGGCGAGTCGGCGACGGCGAGAGATTCGATCACGGGAACTCAGGCTCAATAATTAGTTGGATGCAGAGAAAAAAAGAAAAAGAAAAAGAAAGGTAAAATTCATTCATAGTCACTGCAGAGTCCAAATCTGAACCTTCATCGTTTATCTCTACTTGGACTGCAACCTGAAATCCACTTCGATTCACTTTTCTGTGTGCTTCTTCTACTTCTATTTTCGTTTGGAGTTCGTTTTTTAGCTTCCCTTGCCTAACCCTAGGTACGTTTGACATTGTCGGGAAGTCAATTTCTGTGATATTCTCTCGTCATCTGATTGTAATCTTGTACTGTTTATTCCAATCTTATGTTGAATTTTCTTTTTGTTCGTTTTAGCTGCTTCTCTTGTGTAATATGTGGTTGCTGTGGTGTGTTAATTGTGCATCGCGGAGTTTGAATTGTGTTGGTTGCGTTTTGAAGTTGAAATTCGGTAGTTTGTGGCATTTGAATGTTGTTTTTGGATTGGGGAATTCGGGTTTTTGTAAGTGTTTGCTGTAAATTTTTAGTTTGAAGATTTGAAAATTGGGATTATTATCTTTGTCGAAATTTTTAGCTGTATGATTTTGGCTTAGTTATGAAGGTCGATGCTATAATTAGAGTTTGACTTCTAGCTTTCAATAAAATGCGGGGAATTAGCAAAGCAATATTTATATTACCAAGGTTGGAATGAAGTTGAGGTTTCCACTTTCCAGGTGAGATAGATGCCGTTGGAGGACGGTGTAGCGAATTTGGCAGGGGGTAGTGTCTGTAAAATTAGGGAATCTTCCTAAGCAAGCAAACACACAAAGAAGGTTGGAACTGGGGTGGGTTTCCAAGAGAGATGGAAGTAATTGGAGTTTGGTGTAGCAAATTTGACGGGGGTGTTATTATCTTTTCATACATTAATGAAAAATGTTTTTGTTAAAAAAGTTACAATTATAGCCGCAATGTGGGGGGCAGGATATTTCCAATTATGGCCAACTAATTGTAGATGGTGTTGTATATATCTCAATGGTTAAGGGTGACAATGGAGAGGAGCCAGATATTATTGTGTAGGAGTTGAAAGCTGGCACTAATGGAAGGTTTAGATGATGGTATGCAAGCTGCTGTTGTACTGCAATGGGAGAAAGTTTGGGAGAATGTTTGGTCTAGAGCATCCTTTCAACCTCATACAATTTGTCATAGTCCCCGGTCAAAACCTTATTTTGTGCTCTACTGGCAAGCTTCCAAATCTATCACCTTGAATTTGGGAGGAGAATCAGTTATTAACACTTGATGCACATCTTGAGGATAAGGTGTGTTTGGGGGCTGAGTAATGATAGGATTGTCATTAAGATTATATTAATCATAATCAGTTTGTTAGTCTGAAGGTGATTATATAAATGGTGGAGTATGCAAGAGGGGTTGATGTTAGGAAAGTTGTAGTTTGGGATAAATGGTGGAGTATGCATGAGGGGGTGATGTTAGGAAAGTTTTAGTTTGGGATTGAGCTTGCTCAAGAGGGAGGCTATCCTAGTTCCTTGGATTACTCGAGATTATTTTACTCTATTTTTTTGTTCTATACAATTTCTATTCTAATTTTATAGATCCTATCAATACTTAACATTCTTAGTTAGTGTGGCTACATACCATCATGTATGCCTTGTATGACCTCTGGGCTTAGCTGGCTGTCTAGTGTTTTATGTGTCAAAATACAGGCTTTAAATGCTTATTCCTGAAAGCTGTTAGGATGGAAGAATTGAATGTACTTTTGCAGTTATATATGTGCACTTTTGCATTTTCTACATATATGGTGTATACTTAATAAAATTCACACAAGTCATGATTATTACTAGAATAAACAGGGAAGAGAAGCCGCCAGTTAAATAATTTTCAAACTTGGCAAATCCGATTTGGAAATTGGAATTTTGTGCAGATATTTTGACCCTGAGAACTGTTTCGTGTTTCAGAGAGTTTATGAAGTGAAGTAACTTTTGTCGTTTGATTTTTATTTGTTCATTTTCAATTGTGAAAATCTAAAAGTAAGTCTTTGTTGAATTTTCTGCTTTTTTTCCCCTTTTGAGTTTGTTACCAAACTTGTTCCTTTTTCCCTCTAATGTCTTGTTATTCATCATGTTTATATATGCAGAAATTTTTTCAGTGGTCTTGGAAGCGTTGCTGGTTGTTTGCTGGTAGATGGTCCTAGAATTTAACCTGCTGAAGGCTAAAGAGATGGCATGCTTATTGATATCAATTTTTTGGGGTTCATCAGATGAACTCATTTTCCATTTGTCTTGATGCAGTTACGAGTTATTTACAGTGTCCTGCTGATCTGAGAAAAATGCTATCAAAATGGAAGATTCCATACATTGATTTGAAGATTATTTCTTCGGAATATATTTTATTTAGTTTTACATCAGTTGGGACATCTTTGGGCAAAAAAGGTTCACTGCTGTAATGTAAAAGGAAAATTATGGAGAATCCTTCAGAAAAAAGATATCCAGTCGATGCCAAGGATTATAACTTACACGAAGAAGTTGGTGAAGGCGTCAGTGCCACTGTGTACAAGGCACTGTGCATTCCACTAAATGAGATTGTTGCTATAAAGGTTCTTGATTTGGAGAAGTGCAACAATGACCTAGTATGTTGATCAATCTCCTGTATTTTTTTTCTTTCATTTTAAACGTTTCTGGACCTTTTTTCACCCTTTCAGATATGGTTACCTTGCTTCATAAGTCATAATTGTATCTTTCAGAAAAAAGTTCATATATATGTCTTATATATCATAACTTAAACGTCTTATTTTATCAAGTGGAGTTACCGTTTCTCAAGTAATCAGTGTCATCATTTTGGAATCAAGATTCTAAAGGACCATAAGAGCTGGGATTATTTTGTTCTACATTGATGGTTCTGTTATGTCTACTATTGTTTCCCCTTCCATTTTTTGTGTTTCTTGATCTGAACTAGCATAAATGCATTTCACCATTCAATTTACTTTGCAGAAATTTTTAAGGTCACTGTATTAAGGTTATCACTTTGAGGACATTCTCTCTTTCCTTCTTTCTTTTCTAATTTCCTCAAGTATTATACCTATTTTTTTTATTTACATTCAGAACGTATTTGTAGACTTACCCACTCAATTTTATCGGATGTCCCTGAAGGGACTGTAGACTTACCTACTGGCATATTGGACAAACTCATTTTAAGACAAGCAGCTAATCTGATAAATCTTTTTTTTTTATTTTTTATTTTTCATATTTATTGTGTCTTTACAACTAATGTCGGAGGAAATTGTCCAGGATGGTATTCGACGAGAGGTTCAAACAATGACTTTGATTGATCATCCAAATTTATTAAGAGCACATTGTTCTTTCACTGCTGGTCACCACCTCTGGGTTGTGATGCCATACATGTCTGGGGGATCTTGCCTTCATATTATGAAATCTGCTTATTCTGAAGGTTTTGATGAGCCTGTCATATCTACCCTATTGCGGGAGGTTCTGAAAGCTCTTGTTTATCTTCATGCTCATGGCCACATCCATAGAGATGTGAAGGTTGAGTATAGCTCCTAGATCTTATTATATTTTGACAAAGATATTTTTAAAAACTGCAGATGGTTTTGTTTTGTTTTTTTTTTCTTTTTAATTGTGCTGCTGGATACCAATGCAACGTTCAGTATAAGAAATGAAACAATAGCATCCTAGAAACTAATGTCAATTTAATATAAATTGTTCAAAAAACATGTAGAGTGTTTGCAAGACTAGATGTCTTCATTATGGAGGATGCAAAACTCTTTTTCTCTTCTAATTCTGTTTTTTCAACTAATGAACTTCTCCTGGACAAGAGCTAATATCCTTCTTTATCCATATGAACTCCAGTAAGGAGATGAGAGGTGAAAGAAACAGAACCTTCTCGTGTTATAGATGATTTAATTTTTAACTCCTTCCCACCTAAGATAACTGATGCCTTGCATTGAACTACATCTCCACGCAATTGCTAGCAACAATGGTAGTTCCACATAAACTTCATGAGTTTTCTATTAAACTAAATGTCAATGGATTAATAAATACTGATCAATCTAGCTCATTTTTGTATTTTGTCCATTGGATGGCATTGGAGTTTCTTCTCCTGCATATCAAGACATTACTCGGAACATAATGTTGTTAGGTGATTTTCTCCTTTTTTGGGTAAAGACATTTACAAGCTTTGTTTTTTTGCAGGCTGGGAATATTTTGCTTGATTCTAATGGTGCAGTCAAGTTAGCTGATTTTGGAGTTTCAGCTTGCATGTTTGATACTGGAGATAGGCAACGCTCAAGAAACACATTTGTCGGAACTCCTTGCTGGTACCCTTCCATTCCTCACTTCTGTGCATTGAGATTTTGGGGTTGTTCTGTTGTTCCTTGAACTAGAGCTAGAATTGAAAAGAATGGAAGTAATTGTGGACATTACCTGTTTTGAAATCCTCAGGATGGCACCTGAAGTTATGCAGCAATTACATGGATATGACTTCAAGTGAGTAGGTTGCTCATCTGCATGTGGTGTGATATCTCATCACTTATAATATAGTATTTCTTTTCTGGTGATTTGTGTCATGCAGAAGGGTAAGCTAAAAGTTCTTTCTGCGATATGTTTTCTTTTATGTATCTTTTTTCTTCCTCTCTGCAATAGGGCAGACATTTGGTCATTTGGAATAACAGCGCTTGAACTAGCTCATGGGCATGCACCGTTTTCTAAATACCCACCAATGAAAGTATGTATTCAATGTCCTTATCAGTTTTTCCATGAACCTGTAAACTTGTGAAATAACTGATGTATATGACTGGTGTAGTTGTCTAAGTTAAACTTTCTTATGTCACTTGTTCTTTGGTATTATCATTTTTTCTGTGAACATGGAAACCTTGTGAAATTAGTCTATGACTGCTGTAGTTGACTGAGTTCAACTTTTGTATGTCACTCGGTTCTTTGGCACCACAGGTTTTGCTAATGACATTACAAAATGCTCCTCCTGGTCTTGACTATGAAAGAGATAAGAGATTTTCTAAGGTATGTAATCTCGTAGGGAGCTTTAAAAATTTCTTATCCAACATGAGCATAGCTTAACGGTAATTGGTATATACTCCTTACGCTTGGATTTGTTGTACTCAAAAATAATTTTTTCTTATCCAAAAACAAAATATTATTTTGACTTCAGTCGTTCAAAGAAATGGTCGCTACATGCCTAGTGAAGGATCCAAAGAAACGGCCAAGTTCAGAGAAGCTCTTAAAGCACCCTTTTTTTAATCATGCCCGTTCAGTTGATTATCTTGCTCGAACAATCCTGGATGGCCTTGATCCATTAGGGGAACGTTTTAAGAAGCTAAAGGTCTCACTGCTTATCTCAGGCCTTTCTTTTACCAGCTTTGATTACTTTGGATAGTTTGTTCAACCGTTTGTCTTGCCATATCTTCTTTACAGGCAAAAGAGGCTGATCTTCTGGGGCAGAACAAGGCTTTGTATGGAGACAAGGAGCATTTGTCACAGGTGCTAATTATAAAAACTCATTATCTGAAATGTTAAAGGCGTTACATATAATTTTTCTATGATGGTTTAAGATGCATGCTTGTGCTATTGTCTGGAGCCTTTGGGCTTTGGCCCCTAGATTTCAAGTGTGTTGCACTCAACACAAAAGCACGTGGTGGATCATCCCCCCCTCCCCATCTTTTCTTTCTTATTAAATAATATTTCATTTAAGTGAGAAGAAAGTACGTAAGGGGAATGAAGAAAGCACCCCAAGCCGCCAAAAGGATTGCAAAAAATTCTTCCAATTGGTGTATGTTAAAAAGTAACCATAATTAGAAAGAAGATTGGATGAAAGAAAACCCTCATAGAGCTAACGGAATGAATGATGTCCCTACATATCTCAAAATTTCTAGAAGCATCTTGAAGATTTTACAATTCTTTCATACCAAATCTCTCAAAAAATTGCAAGCACCATATTTTCCCAAAAAGTTTAGCTTCTTTTAAACGGATGTCCTTGTACAAGTTGCTCGTACAACTCATAGACTTCTTTGGGAAGCACCAGGACATGCTAACTCTTCAAAAGTTTCTTCCAACACCTGTAAGCAATTGGCATTGCCCCAAAAGGTGGTGTTGGCTCTCCTGCTTATTTTTACACTTCACGGCAATGGGGAGAATGTGCCATATGGTCTATATCATGTGCTTTTTGCACCAAATCAGCCGTTTTAATCCCCTCTAGGATCAAAGTCCACGAGAAAAATCTCAACTTTTTGGGGCTATTGTTTCCAAATTTTTCTTAACGAAGGTGCCACTGAAGATGTTCATTTTTTTGCCCGTTCTTTAAAGAAAGGGGTGCTCAGAAAATGTCCTGTAGGGTCCCGCTTCAAGACTCCTCTGTTCTTCCATACCATCCATCTCAGCTAGTGCTTTTACAGTCTGAGATTCCCTCCCGGAAGATCTCTGAAGGTAGCTTTATTTCGCTCCTTAAGCTTATGTTCCAAAATTCTCAGCTTTTGGAATAAATCTAGGCTCTAGCCCTGTCTCATCCCGCTACTTCACTAGTGTATTGATTTTGGGTAGAGGATGCCTAAGGCGGAAGTTCTCTTATTTAAAAGTAGTTGGGCCACAGGAACATGACCCATGTCAAGGAGAACCCTAGTGATCTAAAGTAGTTCTTGTCTTTCCAGTGATTGGAATGATGAAACTTATTAGACCATTCACGAGAGACAAATTTTCTAAATGTAAGTGAAAAAAGGGTAAATTAGTTTTCTAATCTTTGATTTATTTGTGGATCTCAAGTCCTTGCATTGAATGTAGTTCTGCTGATCCAATGTCGTTCTTGCTTTTCTAGTAATTGGGGAATGATGTAACTTATCAGACCATTCATTGGGGACAAATAATTTGTCAAAATAAGAGCAAACAAGAATAACTAGTTTTCCAATCCTTGGATTATTTGTGCATCTCAAGTGCTTGCATTGAATGTACCTCAGTGTGTTAATTGTAAAAGTTAGTATCTACCGTCTTGGCTTCGTGTCATTGTTATCTGAATTCCATTATCCTGCACAGCAAGAGTATATTCGAGGAATTAGTGCCTGGAACTTCAACCTTGACGATTTAAAGAATCAGGCTGCCCTTGTAAGTATCAATATTGCCTGGTTTAGTGTTTACATATATTTATCATTTGCATAGAAGAATGGTTACTGCAGTCTTCCTTTTATTTTGACTACTGAGTTTCTTGCAGATTCAAGATGACGATATGTCAAACATAGAAGATCTAGATGTACATACAAAAAAGCAAAGAAACAAGAATAATGATTTTAGCTTTCCAGTAGAGGGTTCATCCCTTGAAAGGCTGAATCACCCAACTGCTGCAGCTAGTCAGGAGGTTTTACGGTCTATGATAACCTTTACTAAAATCCTTTATTATTGACATGGAAAAACTAGCATTTGTTCTTTGAATCAATAGCTCAAATAGTCTGTTGACTATTAACTAAACGTTTTCTGACATCATTTTTCCTGTTCTTTTGTTTTAGGATGGTTTCAGTGATCTTCATGATTTGGAGAGTTCCCTTGCTTCTTTCCCTATAAAACCTCTTGAAGCACTCAAGTATGGTTATTTTAAACTCTGAACAATTTGTCAGTTTTCCATTTTATATTGCATTCGTATTTTATTTTATAATTTTTAATACTTGAGGTGAATTTTGATCTGATAATTTAAGGAGAAATCAAAATGACAGTTTCTCTTTATTGTAATTTTATGTCTTGATACAACAATGCAGAGATTGTTTTGACATCTATGAAGATATAAGCACGGACAGTGTAAGGCCAGTGAATAGAGAAAATGGAAGAACCGAGGGGGAGAGTTCAGGGCAAAGTGGTTCCTTACCACGCCATTACATGTCAGAGACTAAGAGGTCTTTCAGTGGTTCATTAATTTCTGACAATGCTCTTTCTCCTAAAAAGATTATTGTAGATGGTGATAGGTATGATTTATTCTGATTAATATTTATATTATTGTGTATGCAATATGTTTTCTGGTCATGGTTTTATAGCTCCAGAGAAGTCATCGTCCATCTGCCCTCACCCTCTATATTAGATGATAAGCTTGTTACTTGAGGATGGGCTTTGTTTGTTCTACTGGATATTTGAATTTGTGCTTCAAGTTCAAATGGACTTTTTATTTTATTATCTTTATCTTAAGTGTGAGGGATCCTTGGCCATCTCCTCACACAACAAACGCCATTAATGGCTAATACCAAAGACAAAAGGAGGCCAGTATCTTAATGGAACCTATGCTGTTGCTTTTAATTTTAAATTTGAGAATGAACTTTATCAGTCGAAGATACATGTTTTCTTTTGGTTGATTAAATGTTTCTGTTTTGGATGTTCACAATGTGGTTTAGGCAAGTCTGACCTTAATTTGTTCTTTTCAAACTTCAATGAAGGGATTATTTTCAGTCAAAACTTCCATCTGAGCGTAATTACAGTGGTCCGTTATTATATCGCCAGAAAAGAGAGACAAATAACGTTTCATCTGGTATGTTTTTAGGCTTCTCTTTCTCTCTGGGCTTAAATTATTTCATATTAACAACTTTAAGGTCATAATATTCATACATATCTTATTCAGTTGAGGATACATCAGATGGAACGGTTGTTCAACGTAAGGGGCGGTTTAAAGTTACTTCAGCAGAGCTTAGTCCGAAGGTAGAGATATAATTTTAATAATTTGCAGCGTGCTTATCTGTAGTGAATCGGCCCATGATAGAAAGCATACGAACTGTTATCTCACTTTGTTTTTCTTGGCCAATGCTACATTTTTCCTTGGAAAATCTATTAATTTTGATCCTTATTGTATTTGACCAATTATGTGAACATGTTAGGGAGAAACAAACTCAAAGGTCAGGTGGTTTGGTCTCGTTCTTTCTTCTTGTGCTGTTTGATTATTTTTAGGAAGATGAACTTTCTTTTGCAAATTTTCATTATGCTCGTGAAAACATGCTGACTTCTCAAGTTTAAGCTCACTTTTTATGAGGCTCTTGGTACTTTTGTTTGGTAGAAAATTTTCCCGTCAAATATACCATTGCTTTTAAGTGAACTTTTGATCTTATTAGTTTTCATCTCATTTCCTACCTAATCGATTTGATTATTGTATGACTTAGGTTTTTGTGCATTCTGGCTTCTCATATAACCAATGAACTTAGACATTTACCTTTTAGGCAATGGCTTTGTAACCATTGCCATTCTATTTTTGTATTTAGGGTCCTATGACGGGTTCATTTAGCCCAGTCTGTGGAGGGACGATAAGTCCAACATCCCTGAACCTTACGCCTGCTCTACTCCTCCCATCAATGCAATGCATTTTGCAGCAGAACATCCTGCAACGGGTCTGTTTTGCTTACCATCCTTATTTGTATTGGCAATGCTTCAAAATAAATTTCTTATTTTTATCCATTATTGCTGACAGGAAGAAATTGTTAAATTGATCAAGTATTTGGAACAAATGACTGGTATTTCTCCTCTTTTTGTTGTTATAATTGGCTTTTTGACACCCTTTCTTCTATTATTATATTTTTGTTGAGTCGTTGACTGACACAGGCAAGAATCCAGATGTATCAGAGACGGTCACCAGTGACCTTCTGCAGGTATATAATATAGATGAATTTGATTTCTTTATTAATTTTGCAAAAAGCTGCTAACTACTGGTACATAATTGAGCTTGTTTTCTAAAAAGAAATTATGAAGAAACCAACTTCCATTGAGAAGAAATAAAAGAATACACGAGAGAATAAAAAAAGGAAATCACATAGCAAAAAGAGCAAAAACCAATCCACAAAAGGAAACAAACTATGCAATTACAGAAAAGGTTCCCATTTAAAAGGACAAGAGATAAACCATAGTCATAGAAGTCCTTAGTAACTAAGAACAAGATATTTCATGCCAAAGGCTACCCCGATCATGGCCATGGCTCATTATCAAATGCAGTTATTTGTGCTTTTAATGTGACATTGTCTAGGCTACCCCAGCAAGTGATAGTTTCTATGATGTCCAGATGCCACCGGCTTCCTTGAAGGAAAGAGAGTTACAGTCTCTGGTCGTTCATCTGCAACAGAGGTATAACTTCGAGTCCAATGAATTCAATTTACCTTTTTATTTCTAACCAAATTCTCATGAAGCTTATGTTCTGTTATTTTCTAATTTCAGAATCGATAATCTTGTCGAGGAATTAGAGAAGCAGAAGTTGAAAAATGCCGAGGTTTTGTATCATACTTGATTGGAAACTCTAGTTTATTCTGTTTTTGCCTTGAATCTGGTGGGTTTTGTGATGAAAGCAGTTGGTCTTTATGTATCTCTCTTTTTGTTTTCACAGTTTGAAAGACACATGATTTCTAAAGTTTCTATGGCAAATAAAGAGAAAACATAAAAGAAAGCATGTAAAGCACAATGGGTAGATCGTCCTGATGCATTTGCTCCTTGATTATTCTTTAGCAATTCGTGCGTGGCTGTCTCTGTCTGCAAGAAATTCCAGTCGATGATATGAGCCAGAGCCAATCTTTATTGTATTTGTAGTGTACTATAAGTGAGATGTCAAAAGGCAGACACCGAAAATTTTGTGATGTTCTTTAATGTATTTCCTATGTATCTTGTAATGCTGATCTTGTAATATATTGCAGTTTCTGTTTTTTTCTTGCTTTTTCACACTTCTTATAAACGATACTGTCAAACTGAACCTACAGTTAATATACAGAATATTGAATGATATTCTTCTGCAAACCAATAGCATTGAAATTCGCCATTTTTATTGCCTCGATGATGCCAATACGATGCAGACGCTTGAAATTTTATTTAGCCTTCATTTCTACAATGGTGTGCAATATACTATATTGTTTATATATATATATATATTGAATTCAACAATTGTAAGGCTGGTGATCGAACTCTCAACTTTTAAGATGATAAGACATCAATTATCATCTTAAAAGTTTAAGCGGTCGGTCTTTATGTCTCTCTTTTTGTCTCTCTTTTTAAGATGATAATTTATGATAATTGTGAAAACAAAAAGAGACATAAAAGACTGACTTTTAAGATGATAAGACACCAATAATTGTAGCAATTATGAAAGTTTTAAGGTTTGATTCCTACCATTCGAGATGAAATTGTAACAATTACCATACTTCATAGATGACGTTTCATACAATTAAATTTGTTTAGATTATGAATATTTCTATATGCATACTTGAAATTATTAAATAGTTCGAAATTATTATCTAAATTATGTTAACTGAACATTTTTATTCATTTTATAAGATTAATTATGTTAGTATAACAATGAAATTTATTATTAAAAAAAATTAATTTTATACTTTCTTATTATGTTAACATAGCAATATATATATAAAAGCTTCTCTCTCCCCTTTCTCTCTCTCTCTTTTCGACCCCCTCTTCATATGGCCAGCAAAGAAATGGTAACCCATTTTTCTCACACCCCTCCGTTCCACCATGCATTTCCGACCACAGTGGGTTACAATTAGAAAACAAGCCACTGATGGCTGGCTTTAGAACCTTCCATTGTAGTGCTCACCCAAATTATTTTAGCCATCACATTTCGAGGGTGCGATAACCAATTAGGTAACAACCAACCTGAGCATATCCCAATTAGTCAAACATTATACATTTATTTTAAAAGTTAGATGTTCGAATTTTCATCCCTACATTGAACTAAAAAAAACAGCTAATTCGGACCATCTACCATCGGAATCTCATCCTTGTCTATCATCCTATTGGTCGTGAAAAAGTTTCAAAGACGAGAGGGATCGGTTGCCAATAAAATCTTCAAAACCATCCCCCCATTCATCCACCCACCAAAAAATATGTTACAAAGTAGAAATATAAAAATGTATAACTTACTCAATGTGAATAAAATGAGGGTTCTAATGCAAATTCCTAACATTTTCTTTTCTTTTTTCTCTAAGTAGCAAAAGTCAAATATTACCAAAGTCTATTCTCAGACACGGCAGTAACAATGTCTCTCATCGTCTCCTGCAAAACAGGAAGAATCCATTTAAACTCATTCAATTTACTAAAGCTGGAAAAAAACATGATTGAGTAATTACCACAGAATGGTCTTTAAGGCCAAGAGAGATTAATAATGGCTTGTATGAACCTGATAAACTGCAGAAACAAAAGAATAATTTCAGCATCTTATTTGAATATGGTTATCTTGATAGGACTTAAAAAGGTCTAAGATTCGAATATTCAACCCATCAATATATGTAACCTGAAAGTACTTCTACAGGTGGTTCTACTCCAAGTAAATGTAGTAGTCAAAAGCCCTTCTTTTCATAAAGGTCTCCCTCCCAGAGAAAGTGGAATTACCAAGCATCCCCACAAAAAGATCCTACCCCTCTAGTTAGTCACAGTACCCACTCAAAAAAGTTAGAGACCTTGGACAGCATATTGAGACTTTAGAAATAAACAATGGGTTGAAAAATCATCTCCTATAAAGTCTTTGTAGAGGAGATACCACTAAAGGACCTTGGAGACACAAGGAAAGGTTCCTCCCAATGACAATGTCAAGATAGTTGGATCTCTCTTTGTGAGGCCACCGATTGCACAAACTTACCATAGGCGGGATAAGAATGGAAATTCACAAAACACAGTTAGTTAGTGGGCAAGGGGGATCGTGCGTTGTACAGAGAAGGACGTTCTGTGGAATTTTGTAGGGGAAGGAAGCAGTCAGTGGTCATTGTGGAATTTTGGAGCGACTTGTCGCCAGGGAGGAGAGGACCAGCTCTCTCAAATAGCTGGAACACTCTCTCATTAATCCTTAAGCCATATTAAAGAAGCAAATTTTTTAGAAGCGTCTCGTGAAGGACAACCAAGAAAGCTCAAAGACACCAAATATGGAAAGTAGCATTTGCAAAAATCAAAACTTGACAAGTCAAGATCCCACACTTTTACAAGTAGCTACTGCTTTTACAGTAAGACAGGTTATCTACTTAATAGAAATATAGCATGTTTTGGTTATTGTATATATTATCCGCAGATTGCTAAAGAGCACATGTATACAGGTCCAGAAGTCGATCATCATAAGGAATAGAAGTATTCAAACCATAAAGTTTGACAATGTTGAATTGCAAGGTTTACCTGATTTGTTCGACCAACTGACGTGCACATGCGACCAGCATTGGCTGCAAATTCCACTGTCAATCGCAGCATTATTCAGTAATCAACTACTATAACATAGCTGACTTACCTCATCTCTTTTTCCAAAAACGGTTGAGACTGAGAAGGTTGGATTAATTGCCACCCCCTCCTCCTTCCTGGGGAATTGAACATATAGCTGTCTAAGAAGCTTCTAATATAGCATAACCAAATAACAAAATGCTATATTTTTAGCCTTTATTGCAATGTTTTTTTTTGAAAGCAAATAATGGTCCCATATTGCAATGTTTTATTTGTACCATACGAATCTCAATATACTATCAAGTCATTAATTTAGGTCTTTCTCCCATACCATCTCAAGCAATTTTTTTTTTTAGTTCAACAATTGTGGGGTGGAGAATTGAACTTTTGACCTTTGAGATGGTAATGAGTGTTTTATTCACTAAACTATGCTCAAGCATTTTTATCAATAAAAAGAAAAGCACTTTTGTGATGATATTGGAACCAAACCATTATATATTTAGGAAGTGGGCCATGTACTTTGTTAATAAGCATAAATCATTAGTTCCAATAACTTGGGCAATTAATTTATTGAGCTTTCAAAAAAATTATGCATTATTTAAGCCACAGAGGTCGTACATTGAAAGTCTACGAAGTGTGATAGTTGTGATCTTAATTGATAGCAGTTTGATTGCAATATGTGTGTGTTTGGGGGTAGAATCGCTAAACTTTGTAGAAATGACCAGTAATTGCTCACCTGGCTTGCAGCATAGTTCCCATTGCTCCAATTTGAGTTGCAATAACCTTAAAATCAGTTACAAACATCAGATATGAAAATAACACAAGCTAGTAGATACCAAAAACCCCGTTTCCCCATCCTCCCCAAACAAAAACATATGCACTAGTAATAATAAAAACCAAACTCCAACTGACAAGAAAATGATCATCGTGGCGACAAATGACTATATCCGTTTTGATTCCCTGCAAGCAGAAGATACATGAATGAGGTTACTTACTGCCCTGAGCTAACCAAGAATGAATAGTAAAGTGCCTTGAGCTTGAACTAGAACATAGGCAATGGAATCCACAGATGCTCAGAAAATAGGAATACAATGACAGTCGTAGAATCTTGCAAGAGATGTATTGCTTCATCAAAATCAAATAACCGCAGATGGAAGGCAATAAGCCACAAGGAGAATTGGTAGTTTAGCCAGTACGTAGAATCAAGCATTTTCTTCAAATGATTAATAATAGAGTTACTTTTCCTAATTAAACGAAACCCCTTTATCGATTCTACAATATCAAGGAGGAAGAAGCTATTTACTTTCGGTACACATCCTGCATATCCCTAACTCGACTTCACAAAAAAAGAGACCAACTTTCCCATTTAAAATCTCAAATCACTTAACCCCACTTTAAATTCGTTTCTATATCATCCAAATTCAAGCTTCCCATCTGCAACTCGCAGGTGATTCAGCTAATAAAACTAGCAGCGGCATTAAAGCAAACAGGTTGTGGGCAAACGTGAATCCTTTAAATTAACCCTTCAGAACGACGCTTCTACAGGGAAAATCAGAAAACCCAAATCCCGAATTCCTTCAAGGACTGTGGAAGATGGATTAATTGAATCCAGAACAAGTAAACGATACCTTAATTTCCATTGACGCCTGCCTGTGGGAAACTGGAAAGCGGGTAGCCGAAGTTTCCATGGTGGAAGGAAGAATCAAAGTCGTTCTGACTGGGGTCAAGTGAATCAAGTTGCTTCCCACGTTAACTTTGAACTTTGAAGTGCACCTACCAATTACTTGTTTTTAGCGTAGATTGCAAATATAAAGCCCCATGTTTGATTACTGTACTTTGAACTTCGATCCATTTTAGGCACCGTACGTCTAAATTTAGTTCCTATATAAAGTTTAAAATTGGTTCTTATATTTATTTTGAAATTAATTTTTATAAATTAAATAATAATAATAATTTTCATAAAAAAATATATAATATGTATATATTTTCAAAATTTATAGATAAAAAACTAAAAGAGACTAATTTTTTTTAAAAAAATTAACAATAAACTAACAATATAAATTAATTTTAAGTATACAAAGATTAAATTTAGACATTTGAAAGTACATAAATTAAAATAGAATTAAACTTAAAATGCAGATACCAAAATGTTATTTTAACCTTTCATAATAGTGGTTTAATTGTGTTTGTCTCATACTCTCAACTTGACACTCAATTTGTAGATTTATTTGAGGTTTAACTTTCTATTTTTCACTATTAATTTTTATTATTATTCTATCAGTGACTTTGTTTATTTTGTTTTGGGTATGAACTTTAAAAATGTTTATTTTAGATTTTAATTATAAAAAAAAAATTGGTCAGAGCTATTATTTTGTCGCTAACGAATACATAACTTTGAATGTATAATTTAAATTTAACGTGGTTAAGTATGTGTTGAAGCTATATAGGTTACCTTAAGCATATCTTAGATAGTGGATTTGAGATGGAAAAATAATGGACTAAAATAATTATTTTTTAAAGTTGAAGATCTAAAATAGACATTTTGAAAAGTTGAACCAAAACATTGATAAAAATAAGATTTTGGTGCTGATCTTAGAGATCAAAAAGAAATAGACTTGAAAATTCATTAATTATTTTGTATTTTGAACTTTTAAAATATCTATTTTCATCTTTGGACATTTAAAAAGTAACCACTTTTTTTGTCACTACCATTGTTCGATCACAAATTATTAATAGATAGATGAGGATGTCTCGTATTTGTACGTGTCTATATATATATATATATAACGTGTTGGCATAGATATGTATCGAAGCCACAATTGTTAACACATAGATATGTATAAAAACCACAATGGTCTATAAACAAACTTTAACTTGTGCAAGAATTAAACTGTGTTAAAAGAGATTGATCAAGAAAATTGCTAGCTAGTTAGTGGTACAAGTTTGTAGGAGAAGTGGAGATAAAGACATTATAGTCTTTCTTTTTTTTCTTCTTTTTTTGTTTAGTTAAAAAGAGAGTGAGTAGTGTGAGATTCAAATCTCTCCACCAATTGAACTATATTTAGATTGATATGTTAAAACATAATTATATCAACCAAATGAAAAAGGAAAAGATAGTAACACAAACCTAATTTCAATGTGGTTTGATATCTTCAAACATACATCTACAACTACAAGTAAGCCTTAGAAATACATTATTCACTCTTCTTCAAAAATAAAATAAACACACTCAACAAAAAAAGAGTTGTTACACAATTAGAGATGTCCACGGGACGGGGTGGGGACGGGAATGGCTTCCATGTCCCCGTCTCCACCCCCATTTGAATCTCCATCCTCACAAAATTACCCGTTAAATTTTGTAACGGGTTCCCTGTGGGGAATTATTCCTCGTTTAGTTTTTTTTTTCTTTTTTAAGAATCAAATAATTCTTTTGATAGATATTCAAATAGTTAATTTCTATGGAAAATATCCATTAATTTTCAATTACATTGTTAATTATTTACTAAAAATTTTAATTTAAATAGTTAATTTTCTATTAAAAAATATCTATTTAAAGATAAAATTCTTGAACCTCATAATAAAAACAAAACAATATTACATATCAAATTATCCAATTAATCCATAAATATAATTAAAATGTTTTACTATATAATTCAAACATATTCAATTATTTAAATCATTAACAATAAAAATTTTAAATGACATATATATACTTATACACATATATACATATATATATTTAAAAATAAAATATAAATATAAAAAAAAAAATTTAACGGGGTGGGGAATGAGGATGGGGAATGTCCCTGTCCCCGTTTAGCTCGCGGGGAATTTTTTCCTCCACTCCCTCCCCCATTCCCCACCTAAACGGAAATTTTCCGCCCCGTTAAGGCAGATCGGGCCCCGTGTGGAAAATAGACTTCCCTATACACAATAGGTAGAGCAAATTTTTTAAATAATATTTATAAATAAAAATATATAACAATATTAACAAATTATATTGAATAAATATTTAAGAGAGAGAACAAAATGAAAATAAACATATTGGACAATATTAATGAATCATATAAAAAAATTATAAATCATGCTTTTTTTTTTTTTTTTTTGATTTGAAGTGAAAATTCAAACATATAATATTTAAAACAAATATATAATGTCTTGATCAACCAAAGTATGCATAGATTGACAATAAACCGACAATTAATTTTAAACAAATTTAATATTGACTTCATAAATTAAACGAGTAAGTCAAATATTTTTTTCTACATAGTAAAAACATTGAATTTGGCTTGAGTTAGTCAATAAAACTTGGTATGGGCATTTGAATTTGCAACAAATATTATTGGCCAAAGTTAATGCAAGTTTAAAGAGTTTGGAAACTACCCTATCTGCATTTTATGATCTATCTCTAGGGTTGGTGCTCGGCTAACTACCCAATTAAATCAACTTTAATTAGTATTTTTTTTATTCCATCCAATTAAATCAATAAAATCAAGTCATAAAAATGTTGAAACTCAATCCTAAAATCACTCGAACCAAACTAAAATGTCAAGTCGGTAAAATTAATCCAAATTCAACAACAAAATGTCTAAACTCAGTCAAAAGCATCCAACATGGCCAAAACAATATACAAAAATAATTTTATCTAATAACAAGAATGCTTATAGACAATTCGCCATAGTTTTTCTTTGAAAAAAATGGAAATTTAACCAATCAATGGTATTAATTTGACTATTTATTCAAGTTTAAACTTCAAATTAAAAGTTAAAATGGAATACAAAATGATTTTTAAAAAGAATTTAATATACTCGTATAAATATTCAAAAAAATATTTATTTTTAAAATTGGTTATTTAAGAGTTCTCTCCCTCAGTCAAGAGAATATAGTCATTCAACCATCCTTTCTATTATTTTCCAAGTATTAATGCGCTAAAAGAAATTGCTTTCATACTTATAGCACCTACCTTATTGACTAGGACTAGTTCCCAAAATAGTAAAAAGTTGGTATGATTAGTTCAGTTGGAAACAACTCTATTTTCGTCTTCATACAAAAAAAGAAAGAAAGAAAACAACTTATTAGAGGTAGTTATACGATAGATTAGTTACTTGTTCAGTTAATTTGGCGAGTTGTTAAGTAACTTCTCTATTGTATGACACATGACTATTTATAGCTATCTTTCATTAATGGAAGATTCATGCAAATTTTAATTTACACTCAAGTGTTAATATGGTATCAGAGAAATTTTTTCATTTTTCTTGAGTGTACTTTCTCTTTCTTTTCTCTCGAGAGTTTCTCTCTCTCTTTTTTCATTTTGTGTGCAAGCTTCATAAGTCTATATATGGCCTTAAGCAAGCCTCTAGGCAATGGTTTGACAAATTTTCTCATTCCTTGATCTTGCTTGGCTTTCAGCAATCCAAATCTGACTATTCATTGTTCACTCGTGGGTCTGGCACAACTTTCATTGCTTTACTTGTATATGTGGACGATATCATACTTACTGGAGCTTCTTTGAGTACTATTGATACTTTAAAAACTCATCTTAATGATGTATTCAAGCTGAAAGATTTGGGTTCGTTAAAATACTTCTTGGATTTGGAGCTTGCTTAATCTGTTAAAGGCATTTTGTTATCTCAGAGAAACTACACTCTCCAGTTACTTGAAGACACGGGTTATTTGTCTTGCAAACCCAGTTTGTTACTCCTAGATCCCAACCTTAAACTTTGTTCTGATCAAGGGGAGTTGTTAAAAGATCTCACGGTTTATAGAAGACTCATTGGACGTCTTTTATATCTCACTATATCAAGGCCCGATATCACATTTGTTGTCCACAAATTGAGTTAGTATGTTGCTCAACCAAGGCAACCTCATCTTTTTGCTGCTCACACATTGTCACGATATTTGAAAGGATCTCCTGGCCAAGGTGTATTCTTTCGAATTTCTTCATCTTTTTAATTACGATCTTTTATAGATGTTGATTGGGCTTCTTGTTTAGACTCACAAAAGTCCACATATACAAGTAAAGCAATGAAAGATCTTTTACGATCTTTCATCTTTTTGCTGTGTGTTTCTCGGTGATTCTCTTGTCTCTTGGAAGGCCAAGAAACAGCCCACCGTCTCCTGTTCATCAACTGAGACTGAATATCGTGCGTTAGTAGCAACCACCAGCGAATTGATTTGGATAATTCAGCTTCTCAAGGATCTTCATGTAGAAGTTCAATCTTCTGCTCTAGTCTTCTGTGACAACAACTCAGCTATCCATATTGCTTCAAATCCCATTTTTCATGAACGGATGAAACACATAGAGCTCGATTGTCACTTTGTTCGGGACAAAATTGTTCGTGGCGAGATTAAGCTCCTACCTATTCATACCACTCTTCAACTTGCCTACATCTTTACAAAAGCTTTGCCTTTTAATGCTTTTTCCCATATCTTGTCCAAGATGGGACTTCTTAACATACTTAGTCCATCTTGAGGGGGAGTATTAGAGGTAGTTACACGATAGTTTGGTTAGTTACTTGTTCAGTTAATTTGGTGAGTTGTTAAGTAACTTCCCTATTGTATGACACATGGCTATTTATGGCTGACTTTCATTAATGGAAGATTCATGCAAGTTTTAATTTAAACTCAAGTGTTAATACAACTCTATTTTGTTTCCATTTTAAAGCTTTAAAATGATTTTTTATGCAAAATATATAAACTGTAAATAAAATATTTAAAAGTTTAGGACAAAATCATAATATATATTTAAAACATGTTTTGCTCCAATTCCAATGGTTATAGTGCGCTTCTCCTCCCTATAGTTGGTTATTAAAAAAAAAAAAAAATTTTAAAAAAAAGAAATATTTTATAGTATGTTTCTAGTTTTATCACTTTTTGAAAAAAAATATATTTTCAATAAAATGTTATTATATCTTACATGTTTCTAAAAATATTTTAAATAACAAATTAGTTTAGTTGCACTATACTCAAAAATGATTCTATTAATTATAAATATGTTTTTATTTCTTACTATATATTTTGAAGATTTTTGGTTAATCACAATAATTAAAGTTATTTTTTGATAATCTATCTTTTAAGGGCTTGGTTGTTTCATGGTTTTTTCCATGAATTTTCAGACATATTTAATATTAGTGTTTGTTTCACTGTTTTTAATTTTTAAAACCCAAGATATTATTATCCATGAAACTTTAAAATCTATTCAACATGGGTATTCTTATACCCTCTATATAGGTGGGATTTTTATACCTAGGAGATGGATAGTAAACATATAACCTAACTAATTAGTTAGTTTATATTAATTAATCATTATTAATTATTAATATCAATATGTTATTTATACTTAATAAAATTATAACTAATACATTTATAATAATTATTTTATATTATTTTAACATAAAATTTTATTAATATCTTTATTAATGTAGATTTATTTAATTATTTTTAGGGAGAATGAGAAAGAAACCACTCATTAATTACTTCCTAATTAATGTGAAAAATAATTTTAATTTATTATTTATTTATTAATTATCTAATATAAAATATTTTAATTAAATTTAATAATTTAAATTAATTATTTTTTCCATAAGTAAATCTATATAATAATTTAATATATATTATTTTATTATGTGAGAGAGAGTTAAAAAGTGGAAATGGAATATTTGATGGCTTTGATATAGGTTTATCATCTAATTAAATTAAATTAAATTATATATATATATATATATATATATATATATATATATATATATTTAAATTATAGATATATATATATATATATATATATAGATTCAGATTTATATGTTTATTTTACCTCTATTTCAAAAAGATAACTGCAAATTTCCACTGATAATTAAATAAAAAAATATATGTTGATTTTAAATTGTGTTTTAATATAAGTTTAATGCTCATTGATAAAAGTCAAAAGGTAACGATAAAAGTGGAAGGAAAATTAGGTAGAAAATTCATAGTTGAAACTTTCATTTTTAAACATGATTGAATTTTAATACTTTTATTTGTATACAATGCATATAATAATTGTATAATTTTGATTTATTTGGTTATATAGAAAAAAAAACATTCACTCAAATAAGATTTTTTATCATCTTTCTAGTCTTTTTTTTTTAATAATTTTGATTAGTTCATAAACATGTTGTTTAAATTCAAAGAAGAAAACTTGCAAAATAAACACAAGCATTTAGTTCCCAGATATTAATTATCGTGCATATCTAAACACATACATTTAACTCCCAAACATTAATTATCTGCATATCCAAACACAGATATTTATTGTCCCAGATATTTAATATCCATATCATGAAACAATATCGGCGATCCAAACATGCCGTAAGTGTTTATTCAAAAAAATATTTTAAATTAATCCAATCTTTTTGAAGCACTATTTATTTATTAATATTTTCTAAAAACTACTTTTGATCATCTAAAATCACTCAATAAACTATATTAAACACACTTTATATTATTAATTTTTTTTCAAATGTACTTATAGAAAAATTAATTTTATTTAAAATAATTTTTTTTTCTTCAAAAGTTACTCCAAACACACTATAATTAGTCAATCAAGTCTAACTAAGTTTTAGATAATTTAGTCGTTGTTATCTAAAGCCTTTAACGAAAAAGTAACTGATTTGTTTTCTTGTGTCTGACTTCTATGATCTTGAATGGTCAAAATAAACTACCATGGTTTTCTTTAATTTCTAATTTCTTTCCCTTTTCTTTGATTATGGGATCCATTCTAATGCTTTTTAACCCTATTCAAATAGCTAATAAAATAAAATATATAATTTTTAAATTAATTTCTAACTCACATTTTAAAAATGTGTTTGAATTTGGAATGTTACGAAAAAGTTGAGAAATTAAAATAGAATTTTTTAAAACTTTAAAGCTTAAAGATAAAATCAGAAATGAAATAAATTTTAAAGACAAAAACTATATTTGTGCACATTGAAATCATTATTCATACAATCATGATTTTAAAAATAATAATTTTACTTTTCTTAAAAAAAATGTTATAGATAATTTGTCTGACCACATTAAAAGAAATTGAGAAACTATCATCAAATTTACATTTATAAAAATTTTTATTTTAAGAAGATAAAATCATTTTGAAACAATCTCTAGAGTCTAGACAACTCCTCTTTGACTTCACCCAACAACCAATTATAGCTCTTAACGTCATCCTTTTTTATTAGATAAAATTATGTTACTAAAATGTAAAATCCATATATTTGTTTAAACAAGGTTAAACCATAAGTTTAATTCATCTATTTTTAAATTTGTATTTATTGGGTCTCTAAACTTTAAATAGTGTTAGGTCTTTGAACTTTCAATTTTGTGTTCAATAAGTTTCTAAAATTTAAAAAGCTTCTAGATTCTTAAACTTTCAATTTCATGTTTAATAAGTTTTTGAATTTTCAATTTTGTGTTCGATAGGTTATTGACTACATTTAAAAAAAAATCATTGACCTACTAGACACAAAATTGAAAATTTAGAGTTTTATTAAAAATAAAATTCAATTTTAAATATAAAAGAACAATTAATTTGTAATAATTTCAAATATATCAGGAACATATCAAATACAAAATTGAAAGTTAGATGACCTATTAGATATTTTTAAAGTTCAATGACCTATTAGATACAAAATTAAAACTTCATGAATTTTTTCAACATAAATTTAAAAATTCAAGAATTAAAATTTATAATTTAACCTTAAAATAATTATCAACATTCGAATAGAAATGGACCATGAGTAGGACTTGGTATTTTGCCAAGTTTTTTCAATATTATATTTTAACCACGCACAAGAAGGAAGCTAACCTGTTGGACTTTATCAACTCAATCGAAAGTAAATTTAGGGTTAAAATATACCTTTGAATTTTATACTTTGATTTTCATACAATCTTTTGAATCACATGCTTTTTTTGTCTTTTTTTTTAAAGGATTCACATGCTTATTTTTAATAATATACTATTTATAATTTTATATACACAGTCAATGAGTTATTTTTTGAAATTGAAATTTAATTAAAAACTAACGCGTAGGTATGGAATTGGGAAATGGCAAACCAAACCTCCGTCATCTAAAGTCGATCGAAGGTAGTTTAAATATTTCTTTTATTCATATTACTTGATTTGATTGCAACAAGTTTTTTGGTGTTCTAACAAAATATAGTACGATAACAAAGCTAAAGCGAAAATAGTATGTTTTAACTTTAATTTATCAAAAGTTTTTAGGATATTACACTTTAAATATGAATAAGGGATTGGAACCACGATTCTTATGATAATATATTGTATTTCACTATTTTTTTAAAGTAATTTGACTACTTAAACTATATATGCTCAAACACTTAAAACTAAAATTTAGGTTAAGTTACAAGTTTAGTCTTTAAATCTTTACAGTTATGTCTAATAAGTCATTAAGCTTTAAAAAGTGTCGATAGATCTTTAAATTTTAAAAAGTGTTTGATAGATTTTAGAACTTCAACTTAAGTCATTAATCTATTAGACATATTTAAAGTTCAAACACTTACCTAAAATTAAAAGTTAATGAACCTATTAACCCTTTTTAAGGTTTAAGGCCTTAGTGAGATACAAATTTTTTTTTGGTTTATTTTGAGTTTTTGGGCCAGTTTATGCACACCTCGACTAATCTCACCAGACAACTATATGATCCTACTACATTTGGTTAAGAGAAAACACGTAGGATATTAAATCTTAGGTATCTTGTCACCATAGATTGAACTCATTATTTCAAAATTGAAAATTTAGAGATTTATCAGACATATTTTAAATTTCAAATACATATAAAATACAAAATTTAGAAATTAAACTCGTAATTTAATCTAAAATGTGTCAACCTAAATACATATATATACCATTAACTAAAATGTCAAATATTTAAATTCCTCCGACGTAAATGTTGGTGAACTCAAAACAAAAGAAAATTTTAAAATAGAATAAAATAAATTTTTTCACATGCACAAAAGCACGTGCCTATTAGCTATTGTATTAATGAAAATTAACACGAATATTCTCTCTTCTTTTTTTTTTGTCCCTCTCTCTCTGTTAGTCTCTGTGTGCGGCTTCCGGGAAAACGAGGCGAAGATGATTGGCTTGAGCCGACGCGAAAAATTCCACAACGACTCTTAAAAACTTTGTTTTTAATATTATTTTCCAGCAGTCTAAATTGAACGCACCCAAATATTATTTTTCTCTTTATTTATTTATTTTTTCTTTCTATTTAGTATGTTGTCGTCTCCGGTGGGCTCTGTTTGTTTTCTTATAAATAAGTGAACATCCGCGCAGTTAACGACCACAAACAAATTTTCCATTACCTAATTTCCCTCTCTCTCTCTCTCTCTCTCTAGATTTTCAGTGTAATCGGCGAAATGGGCGTTGTATTTCGTTCCGAAGAGACCTTGGTGTCGGAGTTGGAGCAGCTCCGCCGCATGCTCGTCGCCTGCGGCGGCGTCCAGAGGAGGAAGGACGGCGAAGAATTTAAGAGCCTCAAATCGAAGCCGATCGACGATGCAGAGGAGAAGATCGTGTGTGTAACTAGCGGCGTTTCGTTTCTCGGTTCCGCCATCGTTAACGAGCTCTTAATTCACGGATACTCTGTTCGAGTCATTGTTGAGAATCCTGGTGAGTAATTGAGGTTCTTTGATTCTTCGATTTGAACTTAATTTCATGTATCGAGTTGCGTAATCGATCAATTTCAATTGCTAATGATTGATCGAGAAATGGAAGGTTGAGTAGTTGTTTTGGATTAATAGACTAATGGAATCCCTATGGCAGAGGATGAGAACAAATTGGAAGAGACGACGAGCGGGCGCCATAACGTGACGGTGGTTGTAGCGAAGCTTACAGATGTAAATAGCTTAGTGGAAGCCTTCAATGGCTGCCGTGGCGTTTTTCACACCTCTTCCTCCATTGATCCTGCTGGTCTTTCTGGTTATACGGTGAGGGCATTTTCTTTACTTTTCTTGGAAGGAAAGTTGCTGCTATTTAATGAATGAACCCTCCCTCCCCCTGTCTCATCACATAGGATAGTTTTGAATTTGTTTTTCGCATTTGCTTGAGAGCTGCGATTGCCTTAACTTTTAATTTCGTCAAATTATTTATTTGAATTGTGCTAAAATCCAACTCTTGGTTGTGTTTTTAATATACTTTCAAAGTGATTTTGAAATTGTTAAAATCACTTTTGTTGTATCTAAAATCACTTCAAAACATGTTCTTAATTATTCAAAATCATTTTTTATGGTATGAAAATCGCGTTTAAATATGACAATAGTGATTTTAACCATTTCTAAATCATTCTCGAACATGTCCTTAGTCTCATGTACCATATATATGTTCTTTTTTAACAACAAATGTGAGAGTGAGAGTGAGGATTAAAACATCTAATCTCAAAGAAATGAGTACATACTTTAACCTCTGAGTTATACTCATGATAGAGAATACATGTGTTTTATACATGTGTTTTATAGTTAGCTTAGGGTAAATTACAAATTTAGTCATTGAATTTTCAAATTTTTTTTAAATTTACAGATCTACTAGATATAAAATTAGAACTTTAGAATTCCATTAGACATAAAATTTAAATTTATATATAATAGATCAATTAATTGTTAAAAATTTGAATTTGTTAAGGATTTACTAGACACAAAATTAAAAATTCAAGACTTATTAGACCTAAAATTCAAAGTTTAGGTACTTATTAGACACCTTTAAAAGTTCAGGGATCAAATAGACACAAATTTCGAAATTCATGAACTAAACTTGTAATTTAACCTTGACATAAGAATATATTTATTTGATGAGATTTTAAAATGAAATTAAACACCGTTGAATGGAAAAATCACAATATTTATTCAAGATGAAGGTAAGTTTAATGAAAGTTTAAGGTAAAAATGGATATATTATCCGAAAGTTATTTTAAAGTCTTCTAAAGAGATTTGGGGATTGGACATTGGTACAGAAAGTAATGAGCGAAGTGGAAATGAGGATCACTGAGAACGTGATGGAGGCGTGCGCAAGAACAGAGACAGTACGAAATTGTGTTCTTACATCTTCTCTTCTTGCTTGCATCTGGCGGGACCAACCTGGTGAAAATGAAACTACTGGAATCTCACGAATTGTCAACCATGGCTGCTGGAGCAGTATGCACCTCTGCCAAGACAAAAAGGTCAGTCCCTTTCTTTCTCATTGGTCAACCATTATGAACTTTTTCACCATCATCATGATTTCTTAATGACGAAAATGATATTACATAAAGTTTAAATCCGATGTCACTACGAATTTTATTGAAAAACTTACCTATACGGTAAGATAAAGATTAAATCTGTCTACGTAGCTGGTTTAATTTTACTATAACAAAAATTAATCCCTTTGCCAAAAAATTAAGCAATTTTTCAGTGAATTTGTTGATAGAAGGTGAAACTTTTAAAACGTCTAAAGAGCAAGGTGTTCTCTAAATCGTATAAAATGGCAGATAACATCTTAAAAGTTCCAATTCAACTCTTTAAGCTCTATTTGATTCGTTTTTAGTTTTTAAAAATTAAGCCTATAAATACTACTTTCACATATGGATTTTCTTATTTTGTTATCCACATTTTAAGTATGTTTTCAAAAATCAACCCAAATTTTTAAAACTAAAAAAAGTAGTTTTCAAAAATTTGTTTTTGTTTTTAGAATTTGGTTAAAAATTCAAATGTTTTCTTAAAAAAGATAAAAATCATTATTGAGAGTTATAGAAAAATGACAAGAAAACAAGTACAATTTTATCAAACGGAGCTTAATCTTTACTTTTGTTAAGTCCTTTAACAAAATTTCTGTGGGAAGATTTGTATTAAAAGAAGTTTGAAAGATTCAGAATGGAGATTAGGTGGAAAAATTGAAACCAATAATAATTTGTACAAAAATCTAGATAGAGACAGTTTTATGTTGATGGGTTTCTAACAAACAAATTGATGATTATGCAGCTATGGTTTGCATTGGGGAAACTAAAATCTGAAAAAGTAGCATGGAAAATAGCACAAGAAAGTGGCCTAAAACTGGCCACCATCTGTTCTGCTCTCATAACTGGCCCCAACTTTCAACGCAGAAATTCAACTCCAACAATGGCTTATCTCAAAGGTAAAACTTTAAAATCCAAAAAAAACTTTCATTCCACATCCATTAACAAGAACACATATACATATTAAACTCAAAAATCTTTATTAATGTCAATGCAGGTGCTCGAGAGATGTACACAAATGGTCTACTCGCAACAGTGGACGTGACCAAATTGGCCAAAGCACATGTCTGTGTGTATGAAGGAATGAAGGAAAATGCTTCTGGCAGATACATTTGCTTCGACCGAGTTATCTCGACGGTCGATGAGGCGACAAAGTTGGCAGCGGAGATCGGAGTCCCTATCGGGACCATTGTCCAAACCACCCCTCCAATCGACTCTCCGATTTCGTTTCAATTGTCGAACAAGAAACTATATGATCTAATGACCAGAAGTAACCTTCAACGTAGTTGTTTGAATGAAAACAAATTTTCTTGAAGGGAAAAAGAACTTGCATCTTCTCTGGCAAGGAGGAATTCCGGGGTAAAAATATGAGTGGAATCTATTTATTTATTAAATGTGATATAATAGTCTTATAAAAGTAGATTATTATAGAAATGAGCTCCTTGATGAAGAAGTATATGTTTTATTCTTTCTTTTAAGTATCATTCATACAGAATGTAAGATGTATACCATTTTTTCTTACTTTGTTTATATTGAAGAGAGAAATTGCAATTTTTCCATCCTACAGTCCTACTTATAATTGTCTTTGTACAAAAGAAAAGAAAAGAAAAATAAAAGTCCCTAATCGTTTAGTCTATTCTCAAATTTTGGTTGTCATCATATTAAAAACTAGGTTAAATCATAAATTTAGTATCTGAACTTTGACATTTGTATCTATTTAATCCTTGAACTTTCAAAATTACAAATTTAGTCCATGAACTTTTAAATTTTTTAAAATTCACAAATTTACTAGACACAACATTGAAAATTTAAGATTCCATTAGACCTAAAATTCAAATTTATATCTAATAGATCAATTAATTTTTAAAAATTTTGAATTTGTTAGCGGCCTGTTAGACCTAAAATTTAAAGTTTAGAGATTTATTAGACACCAAATTGAAAGTTTAAGCCCGGTTTGATAACATTCTCGTTTTCTGTTTCTTGTTTCATGTTTCCTATTTCTTGTTTCTTGTTTCTTGTTTTTTTAGAACTAGAAATAAGAATTTGTTTGGTAACTATTTATCTTTCTTGTTTTTTGAATACAAGAAACAAAAACTTGTTTGATAATTATTTCTTGTTTCTTGTTTTTTGTTTTTTTTCTTTAGTTTAAATAGAATTTAGAATATATAGTATAAAAAAGATAACATTCATTCAAAGACATATATAAAACAATTATCAAAAGTTTAGAGTATCTAATATAAATAAGTTTCGATACAAAATAAAAAACAACAATAAAATTGTTTTTATCCTTCAAATGTTGCACAAATTTTGATTAGTTTTGAGTATATTTATGTACATTAATTTTGAGTGTGTTTTTTAAGTTAAATTTTTGTTATTGATTGATTCGCTAGTAACTGTATTAATTTAGTTTTAAAAAAAATATTAATTTACTTATGAGAAAGATTTATCTTCATATAAGCAAAAATTTAGTTTTAAAATAGTTTTATTTTTTATGAATAAAAAATATTAGTAGAATTCACTTGATTTATTAATTTGAATGGTAAACGATGCTCATCTTGAAAGAGAAATTTGAAAATAAAATTAAAAAGTAAAGATTAAAAATGGGTAAATATATATTTATAATTCCAATGTAATGCAATTAAAAAAATTATTGTGTATGTGAACTCAAAAAAAATGATGGAAGTAGGACCCAGGGATGGTTATTTTGCATACGTAAAAATTGGGTGTTGAACTAAATAAATTAAAAATTAATTAATTAATTAAATAAATTATAAAAAAAAAAAGGCCAAAGAAAAAAAAGACATCTATGCGTGGAAAGTGGGACCCAAGGAAAAGTTGTGTTTGCGCGTGCAGAGCCTTCCTGAATGGAAACAGAAAGGAGAGAGACTATTTTTTAATAGTTTTTTTTTTAAATTTTGATACAATTTTGAAAACGTTTTTTAAATTTAAAACAAGAAATAAGAACAATTATTAAATTTTCAAAATTGTTCCTATCGATAATGTTCATGTGGTTTGGACGTTCATTTCTCACAAAATGAGATACATAAATAAGAAACAGAAAACATGAACGTTATCAAACGGATCTTTAAAAACCTATAAGACGAACTAAATATACACAAACTTCAAAATTCGAAAACTAAACTTGTAATTTAACCTAAAAATTATCACTTACACCTTTCTATAAAAAGAATTATTAAAATTTGTTGACTAAAAGTTGAAGTATTATTAAATTATTGTTTTGTTTCATATTTAGACATCGAATATATGTCACTCAAATGCTATTTGACATATGAAACATAATTTACCCATCAACAAAATTTGCTCTATCAATTAGAAAAATCCATTTATTCTCAATAGCATGTCAAACAAACATGACCAAGTGTTCAAATATATCAATAAAATAATAATGTAATGATATACTAGTTTTCCGTTCACAAATATTAACAAAATATACCTAATTGAGAGTTTTTAATTTATGATAGATAAAATTAAGAATTTAAAAAGAAAAATTATGACTAAATTGAGAAAAATCTGAAAGATTAGGGACGTTTAGTTAATTGTGCTCTCGTGGACCTGTCAAAGGAAAGAAAAATAAAAGGTAAACTGTCTCAAAGAACATATCCTTTTATGTTCATGTAATCAATACAAATATGATTCGTGTCTAAGTTTCTGGCCTCAAGGAGAATTATTCTGGAATATGCTATGGAAATTTTAATTAACTGATAATGAGGTCCATAATACAGCAATCAATGTGCTACGAGAGTTTTTTCTTTTTTCTTTTTTTTTTTTAAATTTAACACCATTTGCGATGAAGATTCAAACATCTGACCTCTTAGTTGATATCTCAATGATACATGTCAATTACCATTGAGCTATTCACTTTGACATGTTACGAAAACTATATATATTGAGTTATGTCTTATTAAATAATTGCTCTAAACTTGCACAACTATATCTTTGTCAAAGCTAAAGTGAGCATAACTCAGTGGTAATTGACATGTACCCTCGACTAAGAGGTCGAAGGTTCGAATCTCCCCACCTCAAATGTTGTTGAACTAAAAAAAAACTATATCTTTGCCAAATTAATTAGTGTAGGCCAATCTTGAAGAACAAGTTAAAAAAGACGACATTTTTTATTAAAAAAATAATAATAATAACTTGCCAAACATAGTTTTACTTGAATTTTTAAGGTTGAGTTACAAATTTTGTCTCTTAACTTTAATGATTGTGTCTATTTAAAGTCTCTAAACTTTAAAACATTTCAATTACATCATTGAACTTTAAATTATAATTATATGTAACTTTTTATTGGAAATACTATGAGTAAATGATTATGTGACTTGTCTATTACACAAACATTAGTTGATTTAGCATGATGTACAGACGACAAATATAATAAAATTAAATTAAATAAAAAAGCTAAACAAAATAAAGTGGCAACCCTTTATAAAGAGAATTTGATACATTGTTTCACAAAGTTTGAGTTATAACTGCAGGGAAAATAAAAAATTATGTCAAACATATATAAATAAATATGCCAAAATCTAATGAGAAAAAATTACATGAATAGCATAATGACAACAAAGTACAATCATGCTGTAGAACAAAATACATAACCATGCATTGTCAAATATATATATATATATATATATATATATATATATATATATATATATAACCACTATAAGCACATGGAAATTAAATAGCATAACAATTTATGACTATAGAATTGTAAGAAATTCAAGTAGTTGAGGTATCACACAGTGGTGTCGTCCTTAAAGCATACAGTATGGGAATGGTGGTTAAAAAAATTACAATTTTAAGATATTTCAATTAAATTTTGGTAGTTTCAACGACTATAAATTATTTTTTAAAATTAATATGACCATTTACACTCGTTAAAAATTCTAATTGATGAATTTTGATCCTCAATTTCTCATTCTCTTATATATTATTTTGAGTCCAACGATAATACCTCAACAACCTATCCACCAAAAGTCATTCAAAATATATAAAGTGGATCTTACTATAATTGAATCTCAAAAAGACCACAAAAAATTCTTAATTTTCCAACAATAACTCTCTACCAATACAAGCTTTAATGTGTCTCTCCATAATATACCATATTCCTATAAATTTTAGGGGAAAATATCAATTTTGATCCCTAAACTTGCCATGTTGTATCAATTTGTACCCTAAATTTTTAATTTCATCAAATTACACCCCAAACTTAAATAAGTATTGCAATTTTAACCCTAAACTTTAAAAAGTGTTGCAATTGTAACTTTTGAATAAGTTTTCGTTAGAAAAAGTATTCTCATATGCATTAATATATTCAATGAATTCTAAAACATATTTATGATACAAAATTAATAAGTTTGGAAAGAAAAATGACAATAGAGCTATTTTTTTGTTGTTGAAAATTTGTAAATTTTGGCAAAGTTATTCAATATAGAGATTATTTTTACATTACTTTTTGGTAAAATTAGTTGGTGATCAATTAGTGAGAATTGAATAGAGGGTAAAAATAGTAACACTTGTGTAAGTTTAGGGTCCAATTTGATGAAATTGAAAGTTTAGAGTGAAAATTAATACAACTTAGCAAGTTTAGGGATAAAAATTAAAAAATTTCCTAAATTGGTAAAAATTAAAGTTTTCCCTAGATTAGGACGATTAAATATGAGCTAGATGAGCAATTTCATTACTCTTTCCATTTTGAGTAGATGTATTGGGGATATATATAACTTGAAGAAAAATTGTATCTCTTAGAGAAATTTTACTCCCTTTTTTTTTTTTTTTTTTTTGAGTTCTAGAGAAATTTTACTAATACTTACATTCTCCTCTCCTTTATCAAGTAGGATGATCTTGTGAGAAAGAAAAATTAGACACAAGTAGGGTGCAAATTGATGTTTCAATTGTTATCATCCATTTAAGCTTTCTCTCCATTTTAGTTTGTGAAGCACTTAAAGTCAAATTTGTTAGTTAATGTGCACAATCTAAAATTTAAGAAAGAAGATTACATAGGAATGAAATGTATAATCAATCGAAAGTTTAGAAGAATAAATTATAACTCTATATGGTACGATTGAATTGACAGTTAACTACTCCTCATTAATAAGAAAATAACAACAAAGAAAATAAGATAGATCAATGTGCATTCATACCTTTTTTTTTTATAATATAAAGTCATACTTAGGCATCGTTTGATAACTATTTGATTTTTTAAAATTAAGTTTATAAATACTATTTCTATCTCTGAGTTTCTTTTGTTTTTGTTATCTACTTCTTACATATGTTTTCAAAAACCAAGTTTTGAAATCTAAAAAAAAAATAGATTTCGAAAACTTGTGTTTTGTTTTTGAAATTTGGCTAAGAATTCAAATATTTTCTTAAAACATATGCAAAATCATTGTAGAGAAATTATGAGAAAACAAGCTCAATTTTCAAAAACTAAAACCCAAAAACTAAGGCCCCGTTTGATAACCATTTAGTTTTTAGTTTTTGGTTTTTGAAAATTAAGCTTGTTTTCTCCCAATTTCTCTACCATGGTTTTCATCTTTCTTAAGGAAAAACATTTGAACTCTTGGACAAATTTCAAAAACAAAAACAAGTTTTTAAAAACTATTTTTTTAGTTTTCAAAAACTTGTTTTTGTTTTTGGAATTTGACCAAAAGTTCAAATGGTTTATTAAGAGAGATGAAAACCATGGTAGAGAAATTAGGAGAAAACAAACTTAATTTTCAAAAACCAAAAACTAAAAACCAAATGGTTATCAAACGGGGCCTAAGCATTTGATTTTTGGTTTTTGGTTTTTGGTTTTTGAAAATTAAGCTGATAACTACTTTTATCTATGAGATTCTTTGTTTTGTTATCTACTCTCTACCCATGTTTTCAAAAATCAAGCCAAGTTTTAAAAACTAAAAAAAAAATAGTTTTTAAAAACTTATTTTTGTTTTTGAAATTTGACTAAAAATTCAAACATTTCTTTAAGAAAAGTGAAAACTATAGTAAAGAAATTGTAGGAAAACAATCATAAATTTCAAAAATCAAATGGTTATCAAACAGAGTCTAAATGATTATCATATAGAACCTAAATGGACGTTATCAATCAGAGCTTTAGTAATTATTCTCTATAAAGGCTCTACTATTACATTTTTTTAATATACTCTCTTTCTCTTACTAGATTCTTTTAAAAGAAAAAAACCTTAAGACAAACGCAAATCAATATTCCAAAGAGACAAGCACTACAACATTAAAGTGAGACGCAATGTTGAAGGATTATGCAAAAAAATAGTTTTTCTTTTTCGTGTAATCTTCATCTTCGTATAACAAAATACATTATCAAATGAGCTCTTAAATTTTTAAACATCATCCCGTTTAGGCCTTTCTAAAATCTCTCCCAATGATATGATCACTAAGAAAAATATAGGGAAAAAAGGTAAAAAGAAATATAATATAATGCTGCAAAGTACACGTGTATAACTATAACATGTGGATATAGAGCAAATGCACATTGTTACAAAATTGATTTGTAAAACCACGCCAACTCCTAGGAATAATGGCCTTAGCATATATAGTTGGTCTGCTCGAATTTAATTAATGCCTATAAATATATAGGAACAACCAAATAAAATAATTATGGAATTTTTACATAAATAATTAGTTTAAATATACGTATTTTCATAAATATACAAAGATTTGAAAATTTTCAAGTCTAGATTTAATGTGCAATTTCGGTCCATTATGCCCTTATTTCTTGTTTCTCTTTCTTTAATTAATGCGTATATTAATAATAAAGATTATTATTTTTATATAATATTTTCCATCAACTCCACGATTTTAGCAATTAATGACACAAAATTATTATTTATATAATATTTTTCATCAAATCCCATGATTTTAGCAATTAATGACACGAAATTTACCATGATTTTTGTGTTTTACTTTCTCATCTCTATCATCATCTTCACCCATTTTCCAGAAACCATTTTTTCCTTTTTCCTTTTGGTTCCATTGTTTCCGATGCTCATTGGATTTCAATCTTGCCGTCGGTCATCTTCTGTGAACGTCCAACCAATAAGTTTCCTGTTATTCAAATAATCCCTCGATTAGCCACAAAAAATCCAGTTTTTTTTTCCAGCTGTCAATTATATCGAAAAATGGGTATGAATTTCATTGTCGTTGTTCGAATAATTTTGTATGTTTTATTCACTGTAGAAATCTATATTTGCACTTTCTCCTTTGTTACGAGAATATACAATGTATATTGGCATGTAAATATACCATGTAATTATCATATATATATTTGTTTTGACCCATATATTCATATACCGTAATAAACTTCAAAGATTCTATAGTATATTTTCAATATATTGTATATTTAATAATATAATATATACCATGCTATATATTATATCCATAATTATGGTACGTTGCATTGTATACTGTTTTATATACCATGATTGCATATATTAACTCATTTATTACATATTATATACCTCAGAATCAATTGTGACAATGTAATTTTTGTTTCCTTTTTTTATGCTTTTCTACTAGAACTATCGAATATTCTTTGATTTCTCCATCTATGTTCACTATTCCCAGTGAATTTTACTTTAGTCATTACCTAATATATATCATATATACATAAGGGCGAAAAGCATATAAATATATATATACTTAGCATTGTAGGATAATGTTTATAAATGCCCATTATATTCAGATAAATGATTAAAATATAGTTCAACAACTAACGAACATGTAGCCCTGTAGGAGAATGTATATATATACCCCCTATTCTATTTAATATACCAAGGGTCATCAGATAGTGTAGTTTTTTTTTTATTAACTTTAGCCCAAAACCATCATATATCATATATACGTACTGATATACAAGTGTGACTATACAACATATTACATAGCATATTGTCAAACATACTTCAGTACATACCGAACATTCACAACTAAATTAGTGAAAACAAGCACTTTTTACTCTATTAAACATATATAGTATTCAATGTAATAGTGATATGTATATGAAATATACAGATAAATAAAATCTCTGAGAAAATAATAGAGTTCTTTAAGGTTGTATAGTTGTTACAAACAATATATATATTTCCTAAATGTTTGAGTATATTTAATAATATGAGTTATATATTTTGTATACAATTTTGTTTTTCTTTTTTGAAAAAAAATATGTATATATACCCAACATATGTCTACCAAATGTATATGACAAAATTCGTAATAGGTGGAATATATGATGGCAGTGATGAACAAATATACCGAATATATATTTGTAAATAACTAAATATACCAAGTGTATATGATGAAATTCGTTATACGTGGGATACTTATCTCAATAAAGATGAAAGTATGGATATAAACATATTATATATGTTGGAATATATAAATCTAATATTATCACTCTTATTGTTGTGTTTGCAACTGTGTATATAACAAGAAAAAACTAGTATATACAGTGAGCAAACCAAAAATCGGTGTACATGGTATATATGAGGTATGTATGGAGTTATATATGATTTTTAAAATGGAAGTAAATATATTAAAATAATTTACTTTAATAAACAAATTCGAAAAAAGAAAAATTTTAAAAAAATAGATGGATGGCTAGAGGTTACATTTATGTGTGAGTCAAATGCTCAAATCATGGAACAAAATCGTGAGAATAGAAGAGATAAATGGAAAAAAAATAAACTTAAAATCGTGGGATATTCCATATCTGTATTTTCTTTTTTTTTTTTCTTTTTTTAATAACTGACATATAAGGGAAGAGGGCTTAATAGTAATTGGATATTAACTTTTATGTAAAAAATTAAAGCCTGTTGGCTAAACTTGTAAAAAATAGTTGGTTTAGATCAACTATGTAAAATGAGCCTATTTAGTAGGCTATTCATGTAGAAAGCCCAATAATTATTGTATGTTGCATTGCATGGCAAAAATCTTAGTGGCCTCTAGGGCTATAAGATGTGGGGCGGACTTAGAATAGGTTAGGCTCTTTAAGCCCAATTTATGTTTTATTGTTATGATTATTTTTTTAAAAATTTCTATTAAAATTCTTGTAGAATAATGAGTTAATCTAAAACCCACAAACTAAACTAACCTGGCATAACTATGTGGTAATTGACATCTACTCTTTTCTTTAAGGTCAGAGATTCTAATTCTCATACTCTTACTCTTACATTTGTTATACAAAGTACTAAAAGTCAAGTTTCTCACTAAGTTTATAATAAGAAAATTATTTAAAATTTAATTAAAATATAATTAATTATAGTATAAAATAATATTCAATTTCAAAATTAACAAAAATTAAGAGTGGAAAAAAAATAAATGATAAAAATTGTATAGTAATTAAAAAAGTGTTGTTTAACCCCATTGGATTGGAAAAGAAACTTAGATAAATAAAATTGAACTCTCCGTTTTTACGTTAGGAACTTTCAATGTATGGGGCTCGAACCTCTAACTTCTTGATCGATAGTACATATCTATTATCACTGAGCTATGCTCACTTTGACAACTTTCAATGTTAAGTTGAGCCAACTTAAATCTAGTTATTCACTTTAATGCAAAATTTGATTTCTTTATTTCTTTGTCTGTAAGTAAAAAAGACATTAATTGAATCGAACAAAATTACAATCATAGTAGTTAAGGTCTTGTTTGATAACCATTTGATTTTTGAAAATTATGCGTATTTTCTCACTATTTTTCCACAATAGTTTTCATCTTTCTTAAGAAAACATATGAATTCTTAACCAAATTTCAAAACAAAAATAAGTTTTTTAAAACTTCTTTTTTTTTAGTTTTTTTGCCTGGATTTTGAAAACATATCTAAAAATCATATAACAAAATAAAAATAAAAATAAAAACTCATAGGTGGAAGTAGTGGTGTTTATAAGCTTAATTTTCAAAAACCAAAAAAAAAAACTAAGCCCATGTTTGATAATCATTTGATTTTTAGTTTTTGGTTTTTAAAAATTAAACTTATAAACACCACTTCTTAGTTTCTATATTTTGTTATCTACTTTCTACCAATATTTTTAAAAACTAAGCTAAATTTTGAAAACTAAAAAAAATAATTTTTAAAAACTTGTTTTTGATTTTGAAATATGACTAAGAATTCAAATGTTTACTCAAGAAAGATGAAAACCATTTAGAGAAATCATGGGAAAATAAGCTTAATTTTCAAAAACCAAAAATCAAAATCCAAATGGTTATCAAACGGGGCCTAAATAATTATCAAACATGACCGAAATGAATTCAAATCGTGTCTCTAACTTAATTTCTAGCCTAACCTAATACAATCCAATTTAACAATTTGGCTCCAAAGTCTTATGATAATGAAAATGAAATGAATAGTAAATGTTGTGTCATTGTTTTATGTTGAAGACACAGCCATGTTGGCCCTGTTATCCATATAAGTGGTCTTCATAAGACCACATTGCATATGTTGTATGGTTGTTGGATTTCATTATTTATTTTTTAAAAACATTGAGAGATTCAAATTCAAATGGATCTTTATAATTAAGTTGATTTATTCTTATGAAACTATATCAACTTAATTGATTGGTATAAGATTGAAAAGATATTTGACTTTACATTTCAACAATTAAAAAAAAAGTACAATTATTATGCATCAATTATACCATAATGTCTAGTGAATGGTCATATTCGTTTAGGAACAACTTTGCTTTGGTCTGCTTCCTGTCTAATTTTTATGAAAATTTGGAACTCTATTGCATATGGTAATTTTCTTTTTTTACCAATTTAAAGAAAGAAATTAATTTGATAGCATATTTGTTTTGTTTATGGGTTCAAAAATATTATTTTCTTCCATCATTTATGAAAAATAAAAATAAAAATAACATTAAAAAGATATATGCAAAAAGAAGTTATTGAAAAATATCGAGAAAAAAAATATTGGAAAGAATATGTAAAAACGAAAAGAAATTTAAGATTATAGGTTCTGACTTTAAAAAAAACGCAAACATTTACTTATAAAAGTTTTTGAAATTTCTCTTTCTCAATTTTTATTTTTTTGTAATTTCGCAAAAATAAATAAATTAATTAATTAAACGAATCAATTTATGGAAGAAGAAAAAAGGAAATTAATAAAATTGTTTATTAAATGGTTTGACTTAGTTTCATTTTCAAATTATTGTTAGAGTAAATTATATATATATATATATATATATATATATATATATATATATAATTATGAATAGATTGAAGCGGATGTAGGAACCTCTAAATAAATAATTGAGTGAAGCTAATAAATAGGTGCAATCAAAAATTGCATTTTTTTCCCTCTCTTTTCTGCTGGAAGATTAAAAACAATGATTTTATTGCACTCAATTTGTTTCTTTTTTTAAAAAGGAAAAAGAAAAAGAGAAAACTTATGAATTCTTATTGTATGGAGAAAGCTTTAGTTTATATTATATGGATTCTATGTTGACAATGTTTTTTCACAATATAATCATAAATGTTAATAAGTAAGAATTAGACAGTGTGGAGTTTCTTTCTTTTCTTTCTTTCTTCTTTTTTTTTTTTTTTTTTTAGTTCAACAACATTTGAAATAGAAGAATTTGAACCTTTGACTTTTTATCAATAATACATGTCAATTATCGTTGAATTAAAGATGAGTTTCTTTTCTTAATAATGAGATAAATATAATATTTGAGGTAAAATGTTTGAGAATTGAATATTAGATTATTTATATACACAATAGAATAAATTAAAACATAAAAGACTCCACTGTCATTTTAAAACTAGTTATTGGGTTTGATTTACATTTAACAACATTAATTTACAATCATGTGGATGACGCACATCAGCTCAATAAATTCGGCCCAATTCAAGCCCAAATCAGTAAAGTTATTTATAATTAGCCGTAGTAGTATCATTATCATTATTATATTTCAAGGATTAAAGCTTTTTTTTAGTACAACAAATTGAGTATGGAAGAGATATGAACCTCCGATTTTAAGAAATAGAGTATATACTAATTATTGATGAACTAAGCTTACTTTGACATTTTAAGAAATAAAACTAGCTTATGCACATATAACTAAGACTACATGGAGTTACATATTGTTTTTTTAAGATGCAATTATTTTTGTTTTTTTTTTATTACAACAAATGGGAGTATAAGTATTTTAACCTCTGACGTCAAGAAAAATAGTACATATCAATTACCGCTGAGTTATACTCACTTTAGTGTAATTATGTATTCCTATATTCTGGTCATTATATTCCAAGTCAAATATAGGTTAAAGAAGGGTATGATTGGATCAATTTGAGCTTTACTTAGTGGAAAATACACCTATTACCTTTTTTAAAGTTAAAATTTTGATATCATTCACCATACCATATGGATTGTTGAATTAATAATAATAATAATATGCCTAGAAGTACCATTCATGTGGTTTGGACTAGGGATGACACAAATATCTGCGGGGTCGGGTCCCCGCAGATCCCTGTCTCGAACAAGGCAGGGAATATAATCTTCGGTTTGAGATATGGGGGTCAAACTAGAGATCATTTTCAGGTCGTTCTCAGTTGGGGACATGGTGAGGATGAAGACGGTATCCTTGTCCTGTCCCCGTCCTCGAACTCGCCCCGAATAATTTATTTTATTAATTTTTATAAAAATATATATATATGATATATATTATGATTATTTGTAATAATAATATTATTAATATATAATATAATATAATATATATATATATATAATCCTGCTGTATTTAATTTCAAAATGTAATAAATTTTTATATTAAATATATTTTCAAAATTAATGATTAAATAAATAAAACAATAATAATACTTAACTTTTATATGATTTTAATATAATTATTAATTATCAATTAATTTTTAATAAAAAAAATTTAAAAAAATTATAATTTTCTTAATTCTCCATTGGGAAGTCTCCAACCCCAACTCTGATTCTCCAAAATGGAAAATGGGGTGGAGACAGAAATGAAAAATCTCTTCCCAATCCTGTCCCCATCCTGCACTGTTGTCATCCTTAGTTTGGACCGTTGTAGGTCGAGATTAAAGAATCTTAACTAACCATTTAATTATTTATGTTGGGTTGGGTTTCAGCCCATATATGCTATGTATGTATTTTTTTTTTTAAATAGTTTAACAATTGGAAGTATGGATGATTATTGAACCTTCGACTTTAAAGAAGTTAAATTTGTGTATTATCTACTAAACTATATTTAAATTGACAATTGACATATTAATATTATTATTTTATCATTGCTTTTTAATGAATATATATATTAAACAGTTAAATATTCGTATGAAAATCCACACTAATTATTAATTAACAAACCTAGAAATAGCAATTTAAGCAAAGAAAAGACTGATTCAAAAAGCAAGAAGGGTCGGTTGGATGTGGGCGCACGTGCCGCGGCGTCCCCTCCGAGTGCAACACCATCAGCCATGCACACTAAATTATACACTACTTAAAAGAAACACAGATTAGTTTATTACATTAATTCATTCGTTAAATAAACAATTCTCTTGGGTTACTTTTTTAACTTCATCTCTAATCCTTTACCTATTATTATTTTTTCCAACCAAATCCTTGTGGCTATTTTTTTTTAGTTCAATTCATTGTGGCTTATAAAACCATTAAAAATTTACTGACAGAATATATACGATATCAAAATGCATTATCTAAACTAAGTCGTTGCAAATATTTTGATAAAATAGAGACACCTATTTTATAAAATCGAAAACCCACCTACTTTATACAACTTGACTAGTAGTCTAGTAGTAACTTATTTGATCTCAAACGTTTTGTCATTACAGAAAATAAATCGCTTTAAAATATTAGGCAAAATAGCCAAATTCTCAGTTTTGTCCTTCATTTTTTTAAAATTTTCAGTTTACCCTTGATGTATTAAAATTAATAAAATATGTATCCCTTAAATACAATGTGACACATATAGAAATTAATAAAATTCATCTTCCTGAATTGGCATACACATACATTAATAAAACAATAATTTAAGGACGCATTAACATTTTTATTTTAACAAATTTCAATGGATTTTTTAGCTAAATTGATCTCAGTGAGAATTTTTAATACATTAAGCGATAAAATCGAGACTTTCAAGAGATTAAAAATCAAAGTAAGAATTAATTTAAAAAGAATCAAGAGTTATTTAATATATGGTTAAATTACAAGTTTAGTTTATTAGCTTTTAAGTTTGTGTCTATTTTGTTCTTAAACCTTAAAAAATGTCTAATAGGTCCCTAAACTATCAGATTTGTATCTATTTGATCCATGAACTTTAAAAATTGTCTAATAAATTCTTAAACTTTAAATTTTGTATCCAATAGGTTCTTAAATCTTCAATTTTATGTCTAATAGGTCTTTAAACTTTAAATTTTGTATCTAATAAGTCCTTGAATTTTTAATTTTGTATCTAATAGGTCTTCGACCTATTCAACATTTTTAAATTTCATGGATCTACTAGACATAAAATTAAAAGTTTATTAGGGTATTGTTAGACATAAAATTCAATTTTATATCTAATATATCAAATAATTTGAAAAAAATTTTGAATATAGACCTATTAAACACTTTTTGAAATTCAAAAACTAGATAAAAACAAATATAAAAGTTCACTAAAGCTAATTGTAATTTAACCTTTAGTACATTTACCGAAAATATGTTATTATTATAACAGCTACCAACCTTGTAAACAAAAAGTATTATTTATTAAACCCACCTCTAACAAATGTAGATTCTCCTAAAAATTAGTGCATTGAAATCGAAATCTCGAGAAAATTATTAAAAAAAAAAAAAAAAAAAAGGAATAAATAAATCGAAATTCAGGTATTTAAATAGGAGAAAAGTGAAAGGCGGGTTTTTGAAAGAGAGAAGCAGTTCCCAATATTCGCTGTCGCTGCCCATCGGTACTCATGAATATCAACCCCAAAGATGCCTTTCCTTCTTCTTCCTTCTTCTTCTTCTTCTTTCCCTCTCCTCTTTTTTTTTTTTTTTTTTAATTCTCTCTCTCTCTTCATCAGTCCTTACAGTTTTTTAATGCATGCTTCTCTTCACACTCTCATATTATAATCCCAAACCCTTCGTTCATCATCGTTTTTAAAAATCCAAGAAATGCCTCACATACATTTCTGATCAACATCAATTTCGATTCTATTTTTTTATTTATATCGCGCAGAAGAGAGAGAAACTGACTTCAGATTTAGACCAGATTCCACATTACTTCTTACTTATTCACTCAGAAACGAGATCCATCGAAATTCAGAAGCCGTTCGAGATCGACGCCGTCTCTTTTGATCGAAGAATTGGCGATCGAGGAATTTTGCCGCATTCGTCTCGTTCTTCCGGTAAGTTTTCCGATCGCTTTGTTTTAAATGATTTCGTTTAATTAGGGCTTTTAATCGCGTTTTCTTTTTAGATACTCTTCTGTTTTGATGATCTTGTTGAGTCTTCTTGTTTTTTTTTTTTTTTAATATTTGGTTTTGGTATATTTGAATTTCAAATATCATAAATTATTTCTGTTTTTTGCATTTTTTTTTGAATTTGTGTTGTTTGGATGTTGGAGTGTTTTCTTCTCAAATATAGAAATGCTGGCCATGTCCAATCATTTTCTTTTTTTTTTTCCTTCTATATTTTTATTTATTCAATCATTTATTTTCTTATTTTCCTCTATTTTTGTGCTGCTTGTTCAATGACTATTGATGCACTATCTAATAACTACTTATTTCTTTCCTTCTTTTTTCCTATTCAAATTCAAAACTATATATTTATTCAATATTTTGAAAAATAAACTCATTATGTTTTTTTTGTTTTTTTTATTTTGTGTTGTTTGGATATGGTAGAAGTGTTTTCTTCTCAAATATAGGAATACTGACCATCCAATTAATGTCTTAATTTTTTCTAGATTTTTATTTATTAAATAAGTTATTTTCTTATTTTTCTTTTTGTGTTAGCTTTCTTGTTTAACAACTATTGTGACACTATCTAATTACTACATTCTTTTCTTTTTCTTTTTCTTTTCGGAAATCATTAGTTCAGTTTCGAACTATATATTTATTAAGTATTTTGATTTTTGTGACACCATCTAATTACTACATTCTTTTCTTTTTCTTTTTCTTTTCGGAAATCATTAGTTCAGTTTCGAACTATATATTTATTCAGTATTTTGATTTTTTTTTTTAAATGAGTAGTTTGAAAATTAAACTCATTATGCTTGAGGTTTAAAGTTAAGAGAGATACTTTGAGGTTTAATAAACATGGGTCTGTGCAAAATTTTGAATTTGTATATAGTTGGTGTTTAATTTGAATTATGTAAAAGACTAAGATATGGATACCAACTTAGTTTTATGTAGTATATATTTATTTCTTCTTCTTCTTTTTTTTTTTATTAAATATGTTTTTGTTTTGCCAGTTTATGTCTAAGTTTATATAGTCTATTGAATTAGAAATTAAAACCAATAATTAGAATTAAACAAATCAACAAATGGCAACCATAAAGCTTAGCTTCACAACTCCAAATTATATAAAACTCAACCCATTATACCAGTTATAGATTTTTCAGAATTTATTTTTAGATTTAAAAACAATGTAAAAAAAAAAGATTAAATTAAAAAAACAAAACAAAACAAAAGATAGACCGTGGAATAAAAATAAAAAAATAAAAAATAGTACATAAAGTTCCAAAACTTACTATTTTTCCCTACTTATCAACGTCTCACAAACTAGAAAGTAGAAACATTGGCTATAAAATTAAAACTGCTATTTATATGAAAAACATTAAAAATAGGAAGAAAATACTAATTAGAAAGTACCCAACTATCGTCCTCTAAAATGGAACCAATCTTAGTTTCATTATCAGACAGATTGTCAAAGATCTAATTTTAATTATATGATTGAAATTACTCCGTAGAGTTGACTGGTAGCTAATGTTATTAAAAAAAAAAAAAAAAAAAAAAGATATGGCAGGTTTACCAAAGATGATATAACAAATCAAAAGCATAGTACTTTTTCCTCTTTAAAATGCATTGCATAATTAATTTCATTTCACTCTTTCAAGTTCTTTTGAACTTTAAATAAAGTTGATTAATTTTATTATTTTATCTTGGAGATATTAAATTAGCTTTATTCTCAGTATAATTTAATCAAATATTAAAAAACAAAACATATATGTGTGTTAGTGGATGGCCACCAAGAAAAATGGATAATATTAATTTAAAGGTTAAATTACAAAATTGGTTCTTATGGTATGAAGAAAGTTAAGTTAAAATTTCATCCTTATGGTTTGATAAAACCTCATACATAGTCCCTATGACGGTAGAGACTATTTATGAGAGTTTTATCAAACTATAATTCTAACTTTCTCAAGGACTAAATTTGTGATTTAACTGAATTGAAATGAAAAATAAAGAAATAAAATAGCAATAATTTGGGTGGGCCATGTTGTTGGGCTATCTAGTCATGAAGTTTGACCCCATCATCCCATGTGAATAAGAGCATAATAAGCCTTCTACATTATTGTTCAATTTAAAACAACAAAAATCCTTGTTTGCTGCTGCCTATAACAGACAAAGGATCCACTTTAATGCCATGTTATTTACTTATCTTCAAAAAAAAAAAAAACATGGGTTTGTCCTATTTTTTTTTTCTTTTTTGCTAAAGAAAAATTATAATTTTGAATTTTATCATAATATATATATCTGTTAATTATCCATTTATAAACTAGGATAAAGACATTATTTGATCTTTAAAATATAGATATATTATTTTTCAACTTCATCTCTAATGTTTTTAAAGTTTTGATTTTATCTTTTAGGTATAAAAAAATTTCATTCAGATTTCTAGTCAATAAGTGATGTTGGAAGTTGGGATAAGGAAATGATGAGAAATGTGAGGTAGGGAGAAGTTGAGAGAGGAAGAAAGGATAGATTGGAGATGGAATAGAGACGATGATAAGACACTACTTAAAATTTTATATCAATATTATTTAATTTAAAGACAATTTACTGATTTTTTATCCATATATTTTGAATATAGTAAGTCAAATTTGACTATATAAGTGATGAAATTAATATCCTTGAACTTGATTAGTTGAGTTTAATGTAAAAGATTTGTGATTTTTAGCTACAAGCATTCTTGTAGGCTGTAGCTGAATAAGACGAGGTTATGTTGGATTTGCAGTGAGACATTTTTGTTTACTGAATTTGGATAATTTTTTGAATACTTGATTTTTGTAGTTACGTTAGACATTTTTGTGATTTGGCTTTGGACATTTTTTGAACTGGTTGATCCTGTAATTTATTATTATTATTTTTAATTAATATTTTTGTTAGGAAATAAAAGTTTTACTTGAAAATACTTTTTTAAAATAAAATATTAAAAAATTTTAGGTCATTTTTTAATTTAATTTTATATACTTATAATTTATTTTAAAAGTAAAAATGATAAAAATAATATTTCTATTTATTTATGTTTTTTAAAAGCTAAAAATAATAAGAAAAAAAAATAAGAACTCTTAATCATTAAAAAAAAATATTTATATTTTTGGAAAGCTAAAATTAATAAAACAAACAAATAATTTTTTTGTTTCTAAAATTTGTATAATTAAAAAATTAAAAATTAAAAAGAAGAAATAAGAAATAGAAATTTATCAACACAATCTACTCCCATATATTAAAGCTGAGTTTAGTACGTTTTTGTAAAGCCATTAGGGACTGCTTTTTAGGGAATTATGATTTTCAGCATCTTCAAATGTCCATAATCTTAGATGTTCGGCATCTTTAGATTATCATATTTGTTTTGCAGAAAATAGGAACATTTAAATAGCCATGTTTGTTTTGCATGATTTATGTATGAGAATGTCTTAAGATTATGTGTTATATCAATAATGCCCTTGCTAACCTTTACATAATTTAATTATTAGTTTAATATAATTAAATTGATATCACATGCATTTTGGTGTTGTTAATTTAATATTATATTTTTATATCAATTTATTTTATACTAATATTTATGTGTTATTTTGTAGAACAAATTAATTTATATTAGTTTGATATTTTTATAAAATGTTTAATATGAAATATTAATTCAATTTTAAATCAACTTTATTTTATATCTAAATGTAAAATATAAATATAGCTAACTACATATGATCATTTATTAGTGCATAAATTCATTAATTTATTGTTAAATAAAAATCAAAATGTAAAATCAAAAAAAAATTGATAAGGGGCAAATATGTCATTAGCATATGCCCTCAACATGGGAATCTTAAAAATCCATGTTTCAAAAGGACATCCAGATTTAACTAGATGCCTTCCGAATGGGCATCCTAGGATACCCGGACATCTTGATATGCCAAGGTATCTTACATTCTTACAAAACGAACGAAGTAATTCAAATATCTATTACATGAGAATTTTGGATTACCACGAAACAAACGACCCCTTAAAGAAAGGGGGAAAAAGCTCAATTTTTAGAAAAATTGTTACATATAGAAAGAATTTCATGGTGGCAATTGCCCTCATAGCAACTTCCAATTACATCAATATGTGAAAGTCATTAAATTAGGTAACAACTCTGATTCATAAATAGTGGAATATATATGTCCCATCAAAATAATCTAGCTGAAAATATTACTCAACTTATAGAAAGAAAAAAATCCCAACAATTAACATCTCCTACCATCAATTATTTTTTTAATTAAAAAACAGTAAAGAAATATAAATGCATAATCAATTTGGTTATAACCTGTTTTTAATACCAACAGTTCAGTTTCTAAAAGTTTTTTCTTTTTCTTTTAACCTTTATGTTTGCATCTATTGTTTCTATATATTACTTTTAGATTGAGTTCGTTAAAAGTTCATTACTTGGACTTTTAGGTTTATGTTTAAATTTTAAAAGATTGTTTAATAAATTTATAAATTTTAATTTCATGTCCAATAAGTCTTTGGATTATTTAAAGTGTCTAATAAATTTTTAAACTTTAAATTTTGTGTCCAAAAAGATTCTTATGTAATATTTGACATTTTAAAACTTAATGAACCTATTAGATATAATATTATAAATTCAAGGACCTTAAACATTTTTTAAAGTTTAAAGTCATACAAACACAATGTAAAAGTTCATGAGACTTGTAATTCAACCTAAACTTCTTTCACCAAATAAAATTTTCCAACATCAAAAACACATTTTTTTATTTCTTTTTAAAAACAAAAAACTTAGAAATATACAAATAAAATTGCTAGAAATAAAATTTGTGTTAAAACACCATTTTGATCCAGGTATGTTGGGGACTTATTTCATTTTAGTCCTCTAAACTAAAATAGAATAAGTCATGAAGTACTGGGACCAAAATGATATTTTAATTATAACCTAAAATTTACAATGTAGTTAGGCATATAAATGTTGACATTTGAGTTCAGATGGCCAAATACCAATTCATTGCGATAATATTTTTAATGAAACAATCATGAATTGTTCTAGTGGCTAAATAAGGGTCATGGAAAAAATAAAGGGCTTGAAGAGAATGAGTTTAAACCATGGTGGTTGTCCTACGTGTTTCTCGATACCAAATATAAATGTAGTAGGGTCAAGCAGTTGTCTTATGAGATTAGTCGAGATGCACGCAATAGCATGGATACTCGCGGATATCAAAGCAAAAAAAGATAATATTTTAATGAAAATTTGAATCATTATAATACAATATAAAAATACATGAGCCAAACCATTGCCAAAGAAAAATCATATAAAAACCAAAACGTTATAAGAATTAAAGTAGGGAACTAAAAGTTAGGTAAATAAATGGTAACAAACCTAAAATAGAAACGTGACATGAAATAATAATTCTATTTACTAAATAACAAAAGGAGGAATATTTTTCACAAACTTAGGCTCTGATGTGAATTGTCTAGTCTCACTCACATTCCCCATTTCATAGCTCACCTTTTTCATTCATGGAAATTTGTTATTTATGTTTTTTTTTTCCTTGTTATAATTTATTGTGGTCACCACATCTCACTCCTTCATTTTCCAATTAATACCTTATTCTTTTTACTCATTTTTCTCTCTCCTCCATTTTGATATCTCTCTTTATCTTTTTCCTATTCAAGTGTTGGGGAAAAAGAAGATCATAGATGGGCCCTCTTTCTTTGAATGGGACTATGCTTTGAATTGGTGAGTTTTCTCTTAAAGGAAGATTTGGTTTTAATCTAAAGTTACAAATTTATTTACTTGTGTATATTATGGAGTGAAAAATAAAATGTGATTAAGAAAAAACTCAAGCTATTCGATGATTGATGATGAGTTACAAGGTTGTTTTGTGTGTGCATGTTTTTTTTTGGAAAAATAGATTTTTTTTTTTACTCTTCAAACGATTCTAAGTTTGTGGTTGAACAAGATTTTTTTTTTGACAATTTGAACAAGATTATTTTTGTGAATATTATTATTATTATTATTTATTTTTACTATATGAAATGCTTTTACTTAGTTTGAATATTATGATGCTAATTTTGTAGCACTTTCTTCTCTGTTTGATTTTGTGGTTAGGTTTGAGTATTTATTACATGATTGAATTTGAATTTTTTTGTGATTTTTTTTTTTAAGGAAGACTTGTGGTTTCTTTTTAGGTGTTTTATTGCATTTTTAAGTTAAGATGTAGATGTAGATATATATATATATATGTCAGGATTCAAAGTTATAGGCTATGAATATTAGTTGTTTAATGAAGGAATATTTGTGTTAGTATGTACTATATTAGTATGGGGCAGTAAAAATAGTTTTTAACCCACGCGCATAAAACAGAGACGTGAGGGGGAAGTTCCTAATTCCTAAAGTCCGTTTATCCAAAACGGCTTATTTTGTCAATCTCTGTCACGCGCTGCCATGCTTTTCAAAACTGGTAACTCTCCTTTCCTTTTACTCACCCAATCCACTTATTCACCCGCTTCTTTTTTACACTAAAATTTTTTCTTAAAAACTTAGCCTTAGATCTTACTACAAGTTATAAGATTAAATAGAAAATACCAACTATCATGAAGTAAATAAAAAAGTATAGTTCACATTTAATGCAATAACGACACTCGTAAAAGTCGATTGGTGAAGTTTGATCAAATCATATAAGAACCATATACAGCTTTTACTTATAATTAAGTTAAGAAGACGTGTTTATGGTTTTTTAAGTAATTTTAAAAATTTCAAAATCTGTTATGTGAAAAATTTTAAGTGTTTCAATGGGTTGAACTAAAAGACTTTTTACCTTTACCTCAGTTTTTCGAAAATCTCTCTCTTCATGCAAATACACATGTCATTCATATAGTGTACAAAAGGGTATTAAATGAGAGAGAGAGAAAACAAGTTTTTCATTTCCTATACTTCCAAGGGAATTTATATAAGTCCCCAAACTCTAAAACCCAAACAAACAAACAAAACCTGAGAAATGAAGAAGACTATATTCTAAGTTTTCAAATAAATTTCATTTTCCCTTTGTCTTTGTTCTTGCAGCCTCTAATCAAGAAAAATAAAGTTTCACAAATGGAAGAAAACCCATCTCGGCCCACACGGCGGCGGAGATTCGCCGTGGACGACGGCGCCGATCTAATCGACTGCTCCGGCAAGCATTGCCGGTCGTGCACCGCCGGGCTGGTGGCCGATTGCGTCGCCGTCTGCTGCTGCCCGTGCTCCGTGGTCAGCTTCTTGGCTCTGGCACTCGTCAAACTGCCGTGGATGGTCGGCCGGCGGTGTCTGCAGCGGGCGAGGAAGAAGAGGAAATTGATTCGCCGGAAAGGGGAATGCGACGGCACTTCGGCGGCGGCCGAAACTAGTGGGGGTCCGGCGAGAGAGGAGGGGCTGCCGGAAATTTTGGCGGGGTCCGGCGTGGAAGAGGAAGAGATGGGGAATTTCAGTGCTAGATTTGAAGCAGAGAGAATTTGGTTGCAATTGTATCAGGTGGGTCAGTTGGGTTTTGGAAGAGTTTCTTTCACTGGGAATACAAATCTATGGCCCAACTCCAATTAGATCAAATTTAATTGCTCTAATTTGTAAAGTTAGAAATGAGGTAAATTATTAATTTAGTATTGTATTTTCAAGGAAAATTAAAAAAAAAAAACATTTAATTACATTTCTAAAATTTAGAATGTCTCTCTCGTGTATTTGTACAATGTAGTTGAGTGAATCAAAATTTATCTAATTGGCATGTCAGGTTAATGTTTAGTTAATAGTATAAAAGAGAAGCAATAATAGAATCATTAAGTTTATGAATTCAACTGTTAAAGTCGGCTGAATTGATGAAAAAGTTTATAATTGAACCCAAAAAAGTACTATATTTTAAAGTTCAAAGCTATTAGGATTTTCCCCTAACAATGAACTCTGGGGGGTAGGGTTGAAAGTGATAGAAGGAGAACATATGGTTAATTAATGAGGGGGCTTGAATTTTCCATTTGCCAGTGGCAGCTGGAATAGTAAGATCCTCAAGTGAATAGCTTCTGTGCATATCCTACTGTATTCCATAAACGGCACAACTTAGGTGCAGCCCACTTGAACACCGCAGAAAAAAAAATTTAGTTTTTTTTTAAAAAAAAAAAAAATTCTGTAGTGTTGAAGTAGGTTGCACAGAAATTTTTTCCTTCCATAAATAAGTTCATTTTTTCCTCTTTATCTTTCTAATATGCCCTTTCCCTTTTCTGACCTCAATTTCAAAACAAATTAATTGTGTTCTGTTTGATAACAATTTCTGCCCCGTTTGATAACCATTTGGTTTTTGAAAATTAAGCTTATTTTCTCTCAATTTCTCTACAATGGTTTTCTTTTCCATTAAGGAAATATTTGAATTCTTACCCAAATTCTAAAAACAAAAACAAGTTTTTGGAAACTACTTTTTTTAGTTTTCAAAACATGGATTGGTTTTTGAAAACATAGGTAAAAAGTAGATGACAAAACAAGTAAAACCATAGGTGGAAGTAGTATTTATAGGTTTAATTTTCAAAAACCAAAAAGTTATCAAACGGGGCCTTCGTTTTTAGTTTTCTGTTTTTAAAATTTATGCTTGTGTTTCTATGGTTTTCACTTTTATTACAAGAAACATTTGAATTATTTGTTAAATTCCAAAAACGAAAACAAGTTTTTAAAAATTACTTTTTTTAGGTCTCGTTTGATAATCATTTATGGGCTGTTTGAGGCAAGGGTTATAATAACCCGTGTTATAATAACCTGTGGAGTACTCTGCATCCCAAACACTGACTATTATAACTCCAGACTAAACAACTTTGCATTTTAAATAATATTATATTATTTCACAGACTATTATAACCCATGTTATTATAACCCACTCAGTGCCTCAAACAGCCCCTTAGTATTTAGTTTTTTGAAAATTAAGCTTATAAACATTACTTCTACCTGTGAGTTTTCTTTGCTTTGTTATCTACTTTTTATAACTGTTTTCAAAATCCAAGTCAAGTTTTGAAAACTAAAAAAATGTAATTTTTAAAAACTTGATTTTGGAATTTGGAATTTGGCTAAGAAATCAAATGTTTAGTTAAAAAATATTGAAAAAAAAACACAATAAATAAATTATAGAAAACAAACATAATTTTGGAAAACCCAAAATAAAAAATCAAATAATTATTAAACGGGACCTTAATTTTTAAAACTTGGTTTAGATTTTAATTTTTTTTTCTAGAAAGTAGATAAGAAAACAAAAGAAATTCATAAGTTAAAGTAGTGTTAATAAGTTCAATGCTCAAAACCCAAAAATTTAAAATAAAACTTCAATGATTTTTCTTGTTAGTTCATACTTCTTGCAAAGCAAACAACAACTTGAAAATTATTTGCAAAATTAAATTATTGAAATATGAAAATACGTGGATCTTGTTAATGTTATCCTGAAAGAATGAGGTCTATTACGAAATTTTATTTTAAAAAAAATATATATATATATATATATATATATATAATTATTGAAACGGGAAAATGTGTATTAGAGATGTGGTCATGTTAGAATGTGTATTGTGTTGTTTCTTATTCCAAGAAGTTTGATGATGCGAGCAAGGATAGCGAGCATCTTCTCTTAACTTTGAATGTGCATTTGATCAACCAAGGTGATTTTTGTGTGGATACTCTTGACCCTTTCCGGGCAGTTTTCCACGATTAGATTTATGGGAGGAAAACTACAAAAACATTTTAAATTTGTATCCAACGATTATTAAGAGGTATGAAGATTAATAAAATGTAGCCACATTGTGGTAGTCTTATTAAATCATTAGAGATAGAATTCTAGTAAGTTTCATTTCTCGGTTCTTTAGGATGTTTTTTAGCTGAAGTCGCTCATGATGGTATCAAGTTAGTTCATGATTGGAGTTGTTTATTAATAGCCTAGAGATTAAAGAGTGACTCATTGAGGAAAATGAAAAGCCATATGAGAAAGCTTCCATTATTGATGATTTTCAAGTTTTTACACTAAAGAATTGTCTTTCGTAACGTTTTTTTATATTAGTTGAGCTATGCATCACTTTTTTATGTATGAGGTGTTGAATAGGGACAAATAAGATACTTGGACCTCTCCTCTTACGTTACTATCATTATTTTTATAATTGTCCAAATTTTGAATCACTACTCAATCTTTAGGAATTTTAAAAATGTTTTAAAAGTACAATTAATTCAATTCAAAATTATTTAGGATGAGCTGAAGTAAATCCATTTGAAATATATATATATACTGACAATATGTGAGGTGAGAGATTTGAACCTCTAATCTCTTGATCGATGATACATGTTTTATATCATGAGAGTACATACTTTATACTAGTTGAACTATGTTTATATATATACTGACAATATGTGAGGTGAGAGATTTGAACCTCTAATCTCTTGATCGAGGATACATGCTTTATTTCATGAGAATACATATTTTATACTAGTTAAACTATGTTTATGTTGACAAGTCCATAGAAACGACACTAGAAATAATAACACAACTTACATGTTTTACGAATGTTTAGTATTTGAAAAAATTGTAGAAATGTTCAAGAAAGGCTCAAAGTCAAAACCATCAACTTCAATTGAAGAAAAAGACTATTTCATCCCAGAGAAATAATCTTGAATAACGTGATTAGAGAAACTTCAAATTTAGAAACAATTTACAAATTGTTGTATTGTTTGGAATGAAAACGATTTAAAACAAATTTGACTTTTAAAAAATTATTTGAATATTTATTGAAAACTAAAAGAAAATACATACTTTACTAACGTGATCTTTTTATTATAAAGGTTAAAAAAATAGTTTTATTTTCTCTTCTTTTAAAGTAACAATTTAGTCCCTAAACTTTAGTTTGTAACGATTTAGTCTATGTACTTTTAATTTTGTAATAATTTAATCTCTAAACTTTAGTATGTAACAATTAATCTTCATTTTTTCAATTTTGTAATAATTTAGTCCTTATTGTGAAAATGCTGTTAAGATTCAATGGGATTTCTTACATATATAAAATGATAAACTGATAGAAGACCAAATGTGTTTATAAACTACAAAAATTTAAGTTGTTGCATGACACTTAATTTGATGAAATTTTTTATGGTAGAGATTAAACTATCACAAAATTTAAATTATATGAACTAAAGTGTTACATACTAAAGTTTAAAAACTAAATTGTTACACAGTACAGGAATTAAAATGTTATAAACTAAAATTTAAGGACTAAATAAATTATTACTAATTTGATGAGAGTTCAGAGATAAAAATGATTTTTAATTCATTACAAATTATGAATAGAAAATGAAATATAATGAGATTAAACCAGTAATTAATTTGAGTGGAATCCAACTATCTTGGGTTAGAAAAACTTTAAAAAAGTAAAAACAACATATGAAATGGCTCAGCGATAATGAATAAAGAAATTCATTTCAAATTTATTAGGATTTAATATTCCATTAAATCAAAAAGTTTCAATTATATATTTCACTTGTCAATTTGAAGAGAGCTCAATTGGTTTAGACCTATAGATACTTAATATAGGGGTAAGAGGTTCAAATCCCTCCACCCCATATATGTATAAAACTTTCACTTCTATGTTCTTAAAATTTTATATATACTTTTAAAATTTTCAATTTCATCTTTGTGGTTTGAACTTCATTTTAATTTTGGTCCCAATAATTTTAAAATTTTTAATTTTTTCTTTATGATTTGGTTAAAACTTAATTCAACTATTTCTTTATACTTTTAATTCAGCTTAAACCTTAATATATAGTCAACTATAGTACATTTAACTATATAGAAAATGTGCTAAAGTGAGCTTAGTTTAGCAGTAATTGACATGTACTCATTTTCTTGAGGTTGGAAGTTCAAATCTCTATATAATTCTCATTTGTTATACTAAAAAAAACTACATAGAAAACATTAATTTATTGTCACGTAAAAAGAGTTTCAATGTAATTAATGATAGAGACATTCCTATTATTTGACTAAATCATGTAAACCAAATTGAAACTAAGTTCAAATTATAAGGATTGAATTAAAAATTTTAAAATTATAGAAACCAAATTAAAACCATACTCATACTATAGGGATCAAATTTATAATTTAACTCACCCTAAAAAGATAATAAAAAGATTGAGAGCATAATTAAACATTAAGATCATTGTTTAAAATGTCGAATGACATCTCGAAATGTCGTTTGACATTTCCAGATGTCAAAGGGACCAGAGTTCGTTATCTCGATGAGGGGTATAATATCATTTTCCCCAATATGTCGAGGAAATGTCGAGATGTAGAGGAAATGTCGAGATGTTGAGAAAATGTCTAGATGTTGAGAAATATCGAGAAAATGTCGATAAATGTTGAGGAAATCTTAGTAATTCTTATAATTTCTCTCTATCTCTATCTTTCGGCCTTCCATCTATTTCTCTTTCCCTTATTTCTTTTCTGTCCCTTCCAACCTCTCAACATATACTTTTATAATTATATAGTTATTTTTTTAAAGTTTAATACAGTATCGTGAAAATTGTGCATGCATCTACAAAGTGTTGTATTAAGTTTTTTTATATCTATCTTTGTGAAAAATTTTAATATTTATGAATTTATTATATTTTTTACAATCATTTGTCATTTATCAATATTTGATATTTCTCTTAATCAAGGTTCAAGTTCAAAATGTTGATGTCGACAGAAATGTATAGATACTGATTTTACGAAAATGTCGGCATATATATAAATACTAAATTCGTAGTTTTATAATTGTGATTAATAAAAATTATGAATTATATCATCATTAAGTTATAATTAAAGTCTCATTAATTAATTAAAATAAGTATCATTAATTTTCACGTTTTTAATGATTTTTTTCAAAATTTTCACCAACATCGGCATTCCTCATATAAATATTATTTATATTTTTAGATATACAATGATCATAAAGGTCAATTTCAGCCTAATTACATAGTTAAAATTTCATTTACTAATTCAAATAATTTCCATCAATTTCCATGATTTCTATAGTTTTTTCCAAAATTTCTGTCGACATCAACATTTTGAACATCGATTATAGTATAATTAAATCACAATTAAAGTTTCATGAAATAATTCAAATAATTTTAATCAATTTTCATATTTTATTTCCAAATTCCTGTACGCATCGACATTTTTATCGACATTTACATCTACATATTGTCTTAATTTTTAGATATGGTGATTAAAAATTGTCAATTATAGTTTAATTGAGCCACAATTAAAATTTTATTGACTAATTCAAACAATTTCCATCAATTTCTATGATTTCCATAAATTTTTTTCAAAATTTCTATTGACATTTCCATAAAATTTCATCGACATTTTGAACATTGATTAAGATTTGATTGTGTGTTGGCAGCAGCAGCAGGACAGAAATGTGGATGTCTCAATTGAAAATCTCGATATACCATTCAATAAAAGTTAATGTCGGTGCGTATTTGTAGAAAAATAATAAAATTAAAGATTTCGTAAAAGAATTTAAATAAACCAATAAACATTTTACATTTTTTTAATATATTTTTTAAAATATATAACATTTGCAAAAAAAAAGAAAAAAGAAAATTGTGGGGGTTGTCGAAGCAGCAGAAGCCAGGTGACCATTAACTTTAAGCATCGAGACTCGAGAGAAAGAGAGGTCGGTAGAAGAAGCGATTACAGAGACAACCATGGAGGGAGAACCGACTCGAATAATGCTCGCAGTGAATCAGTCAACCATCAAGGGCTATCCACACGCTTCCATAAGCAGCAGTAGGGCCTTCCAATGGACTCTCCAGAAGATCGTCCGCTCCAACACCTCTGGTTTCAAGTTGCTCTTCCTCCATGTTCTAGTGCCCGACGAAGACGGTTTGCTCTTTCTTCTCTCGATTTCATTACTCTCTTCTTGCTTTTCCTTTCATCGCCTCTCCGCTTGATGCTGATTGACTATGTGAAAATGCGATGTTGTTCTGTTGCTCGTTTCTTGTTTTGCGGAATCTTGAACTTCGTTAGATGATCTCCGACTTTTAATCTGATGAATTCTTGGTTAATTGGGAGCAGAGAAGGGAATTGTTGTTTTATAAGTGGTGTACAAGGGCATTCAATCACGTATTTTATACGAGAAGGTGTTAAAGTACGGTTTATATGTCTTTATTGTAATCCATGCCCTAGAAATTCTTTTCTGCTTCCATCTAATCGTCTTTCTTGATCTCAACTTGTGTAAATTAGACGCTAAGAAACATAGAAATCGCACTGATGACTGATTTAGATGATTAGCATGTGCACTATGGATTCTTGAATTTTCCAATCTATAAATAGGAAACGAGCTTCCTCTGTCCTTTTCTGTATGTATTTTTCCTGTCAGATACAGATGCGTGTAAGATTCAGCTGATTGAGTTTTTATATATTCATTTTCTTTTTGGTGGTAATTGGTAAAACATTTTTTCCATTACATTTTTGGTAGAAATACATGCTTATTTCGTCGTAATGTTTTTACTATATATATATATTTTTTATTAAATCAATGTACTCGACCATTTGAAAATTTTGAAAAATGTTTTTGATTATTTAGGAATATCTTTTAGAAAAGCAAAAGTTCTCTAAATAAATAAAAAGACATAACTTATGGTTTTCTTGCAGTATTGCAGCACATGCTTACTGCTTCTATTTCTATTATTGGGGGGATATGGATGTGAGATACAAACGCTTGACACAAGCCATTTTAGAGAAGCTTAGGACATGGCCTTAGCAGAGACAGATTGAATCAAATTTGTTTGGGAAGGAAGATCAATATTTCTTGAAATTAAGGCCTCCGTTTGATAACCATTTGGTTTTTAGTTTTTGAAAATTGTGCTTCTTTTCTCATCATTTCTCTATGAGAAAACATTTGAATTCTTAGCCAAATTCCAAAAATAAAAACAAGTTTTTGAAAGCTATTTTTTTAGTTTTCAAAACTTGGCTTGGTTTTTAAAAACATATGTAAAAAGTAGATAACAAAACAAGGAAACCCATAAGTGGATAACTTCTGTTTTCTTTAGTTTGTTTTTACTGACGACTTGTATTGTGGAGCGATCCAAGTTGTTCTAGTTCTTTTGAAAATATCAGACTTGTGAACAATGACTTAAACTGTAGACAAATGCTAATTTTTATAAGCCACTGAATCATAACTCTATGAAATATCTTATATAACAAAATTTCGTACAACCACTAAGCATAATACATGTATTCACGTTGCAATATTCAATTTTAAGCAATCTTTATTCCTCGAAGGATGCATCTCTCTCCTACTGCAAAATATGATCAAATGTCCTACAAATAAATAACAAGCATCTCAAACAAAAAACTTCTGTCTAATATTAATCTTCATGTCTTCTCACGTAACTTCATTGGATTTATCAAGTCTTGTCCCTCTCTTATTCTAGTCTTTTGCCCCCTGTTTAGTTTCTACAAGGTGTTTGTTTATTTCTTAGTACTACTCTTATTAAAGAATTGTTAGTGTCTTCTTCCTTCATTTTCTCTCCTGAGCATGTCTTCTATGTGCCTAAACATGCCCCGAGTTCCTTAGAATTTGAGGACACATAAACAGAGGTACAACATGTTATCCTGTTCTAGTAAAAGGTCATAGCATGCCCCCATTTTCCGAACATGCCCAAAATTTAAATTAAAAAAACAATCTAAAAGACATGCATCCAAATCACATGTAGAACACTTTTTTTTAGATATTCTGTACAAAACACTTTGCTCGATTTGATGTTTGTGCTTCCCTTAGCTTTGTATTTGGTTTCTGAATTTTTTGCTGTAGTTTGATATTTTTCTTAGAATGAGTTCGGATGGCTTTTGAGAAGGTGAAAAGTGCTTTTATCCTATATTCCTATTAAAAGTACTTTTCAAAATTTTTAGTTTTTCGTTTGATTATCCAAAGTAATTTTAACAATTCTAAAAACACTCACTCAACGTGTCTTTTAGGGGAGCACTTAATTAATTTCTTCTATGAGCACTCTTAGGAGTGCTTCAACCTAAAAACACTTTTGCTCAATAGTCATCCCAAATTCAATGTTCATGTTAGATAATCAGACACCAACACTTATGCTCAATTTGATGCTTGTGCTTCCTTGAGGTTCGCATGTGGTCTGAGTTTTTTGGTCATATTTGGATGTTTTGCAGATAACTTAAGTCTATTATAAAGATCATATAATACCAGCAATTTATACAAGATAAATTGCGGAATAGATTATTTTCTTGTTTAGATATAACTTTTACCCTCTTCTTGAAATTTTAGATTCATTGGCCATTGCTGAGAAAGGTTATCTCCTTTTTCACTGTTTCCCAATAGTTCTGAACATAATGTTTACTGGTTTCGTTAGTAGGTACTATACTATGACTTGAGGGAGTGGATCAAACTTTTTGCGGTATTAGTAATGCTATATTGCTATATTTCTTGGAACACTTTCAATTGTTTGACCTTCTTGATGACTTCTCCTATCTCTCTGATTTTTCTATTCTTTTTCTTACATAATTACAATGAGAACTGTGGTGTGGGATGGCAGTGTACTATATTTCAAAATGATACCGATTCCATATATCATATGTTAGAAAATAACTACTAACCAAAACAGTACTCTGCTCATTTTATTTCTTGTAGGTTTTGACGACGTAGATAGTGTCTTTGCGTCACCTGATGATTTTAAAGACTTGAAGCAAAGGGACAATGCAAGAGGGCTTCGACTACTGGAGTTCTTTGTCAATAGATGTCATGAAATTGGGGTAAGCCATGTTTATACGACTTTTCCTGCTGGATTGATCTGTCAATATAAATATGCAAAATTATACAGTCACACTTTACATGCTGTTCGTACACCAGAAAAATCAAACAATGTTATCGTGTCTGTTTAAACACCAAAAAGAAGGCAATGATAGGATAATTTTTTTGGATATTTAAACACAGTTTTTTTCTCTCTCTTTCTTTTTTGTTTTTTTCCTGACATAGTTCTATTGCAAGTTGGTCGTGTTCATTTTTGTTGCAATACTGTTTTGTAGGTTGCTTGTGAAGCTTGGCTTAAGAAAGGCGATCCCACTGAAGTCATTTGCCTCGAGGCGAAACGCGTGCAACCTGATTTTCTAGTTGTGGGAAGCAGGGGCCTTGGCCCGTTCAAAAGGTGTGCTTGAGTTATTTTAGCTCTTCGACATTTCTGATTCTCAAATATAAGGCACATTTTATCATTCTTAGCCTATTTTTACCATTGACCTTAATGGAATTGAAAGCCTAACTGCCTGGCAAATCCTCTTGTGGATGTCTGCAGGGTTTTTGTAGGCACTGTAAGTGAATTCTGTGCAAAACATGCCGAGTGCCCTGTAATTACAGTCAAACGCAGGGAGGACGAGACGCCTGAAGATCCCGTCGACGACTGACTTTCCAGCCGTTAAAACTCATAGCATCTTTGATTTCGTTTCATCCTGTTTATAAATAAGAAACTTTTGGTGAGCGTCTTGTGTATTTACTGTGTAAAAGTTGCCAATTCACCATTGATTTGCATTTGTGTAGTCATTCGTTCAAGCATACAGTCATTGTTTGTTCAATTGATTGATGACCCATTTGGTAATTGGTAACATCCTTTCATGTGAGATAACTAAAACCATTCTCTCTAGAAAAGGTCTTTTGTATGGAATTTCACAGAAACAGACGTTGAAGAAATACGAAGGTTATGTAATTTTACAGACCCAATCAAGGAAGAACAAGAACAAGACAACAATTTAGCGCCCAGCAACATAAAACAAGCAAAGATTCTAAGTGGGCATTATATGTCAGAACGACGACTTCACAGTTCACATCAACAAAAAAAAAAAAAAAAAAAAGGCAAAATCCGCAAGACTGAGGAAGTTTCTCTAAAACAAATAAACTCTTGTTTCCCCTCCCGCCATTTAAACAATGGCGATTTTAGCTCCAGCTTCTTCAAGCTGTTTCTTTGCATCCTCAGCCTCTTCTTTCGAAATCCCTTCCTTGAACTTCTTGGGCAGACCTTCAATGAGCTCTTTGGCTTCCTTCAAAGCCAAGCTTGTCAATGCCCTCACTGCCTTAATCACTGCGATTCTGGCATTGGTAGGCACGTCCTCAATGACCACATCGAATTCCGTCTTCTCCTCCACCGCCTCGGCGGCCGCATCCCCGCCCGCGGCGGCCCCGGGTGCTGCCACGACGGCTGCGGGGGCAAAGGCGGCAGCTGTGACCCCAAGCTTGTCTTGGAGGAAGTCGACCAGAAGCCGGGCTTCTTCGAGGGTGAGGTTGGAGATGTCGGAGCCGAGCTTTTCAATTTTCTCAGGGGCCGACACGGCGGCGATGGGGTGGAGGAGGGTGGCGCGGTGGGAGATGGCGGTGGAGGAAGGGTTGAATGGGAATTGGAGGGCTGTGGATTTGGAGGAGTGAGTGGAAAAGGAGGAATGGGAATAAGAAAGGTGAGATGGGGAACGGAGGGTGGTGAGAGTGGAGAGTGTGGAAGCCATTTTCTTCTTTCTGGTGAGTAGAAGAAAGAAGAAGATAAGATAAGGAGTTGTTGGGAGAATTGGATATAGAAGGCATTTGATATTTTGTTTTCCTTAAGAGTACCCCTCATCTTTTTGCACTTATTGCTACCCAGAGGAGAGTTCGGCAGTTTGCTACTCTGTCTAAGTGGAGGGTAAAATGGGGATAAGAAAAATAAACTTAAAAAGAGCAAGATTTATAAAAAAGGGGGCATTCCGAGAATCGAACTCGGGACCTCTCGCACCCAAAGCGAGAATCATACCACTAGACCAAATGCCCAGTGTTGGTAACTGAGACAAACATATTATATGAAATGTTAGATCTTATTGTGTTACAAAAATTAAAAGGATTTACCAACATAAAACTTTATTGAATAAAATAAGGATTTTTTTGTAATGTTCTTTTTAAATGAAAATCACTTTCTTATAAACACTTTAAGTGACGGCAGACTCACTAGAACGCAGAAAAGAGAAATGAGGAAGAAAGAGATAAATATATGACACATATGCTAAGAAAAATTATAATAATTTTTTAACTCTTAAAGAGTCTTCTCAACAAATCTAGTCATTAAAATTAACTACTAATTCATTTTTTGATTAGTCAACTAATAATTAAAAGATCTTTTAGAACTATTTTTTAAAGGTCAGGGACTAAACTGTCAGTTTTTTAAACTTAGAGATTAAATAGAAACCCATCTTCAAACTGGACTTTTTTTATTAATATTGTAAAAATCGAAACTTATTAGAAAAATATTGCATGTTTCAAACTATTTTGAGAAATATTGTAGTTTTAAATAGCTGGAACAAGGTCGTCTCTTGAAGAGACGACCTTGTGGTCGTGGAATCAGGTCATCTCTTCAAGAGACGACCTGTACAAACCTGGACAAAGGTCGTCTCTTGAAGAGACGACCTTTACAATTTAAAATATATATAATATTATTCCGATAGAAGGTTGTCTCTTCAAGACTACCAAATTTTGATTCTAATTTAATAGATCCACAATAAAAACAACTAAAAAATTACAAGAAATTAGTGAAAAATGTTTAAAAAACTCACACAAAATATGGTGGTCCTCAAATGTGCTTTGTCTATCCAACGGCCAAAAAACGCTTTGTTTGCTCCGATACCGACAAAGGTCAAGTTTGCTACCTTGAATGGCGACAAAATTTTGAAGTGGGGACTAAGAAAAGATTGTGGGGCTTCACTTTGTTTGGCTGCTGTAAAAATCGGGTGGGAAGATGAAGATGAAAGCAAACCAGCGTGATTGTAAATAGGGTGGGGTTATATTGTTTATGTGAAGGTCGTCTCTTAAGAGACGACCTTCATTTAAAACTGTTATATTTTTTTAAAAAAAAATTGTGAAGGTCGTCTCTACCTTCAACGCGTGTACAACATGCATTGTTTTCAAACTCTAAAGGTCGTATAGCGCAATATTTATTTTGTTTTTTTTAATTTTGAAGAAGAGATGACCTTCATATTATTTTTTTTAAAAAATCATGAACCGTTATGTGTCAAATCGTTACTGCTTTCTTTTTTTAACACAAGTGAAGGTCGTCTCTTCAAGAGACGACCTTTGTCCAGGTTTGTACAAGTCGTCTCTTAAGAGACGACCTGATTCCACGACCACAAGGTCGTCTCTTCAAGAGACGACCTTGTTCCAGCTATTTAAAACTACAATCTTTCTCAAAATAGTTTGAAACATGCAATATTTTTCTAATAAGTTTCGATTTTTACAATATTAATAAAAAAAGTCCTCTTCAAACTTAGGGACTAAAAGTATCTTTTACCCAAAAAATATTAATTAAGTGTAGGTTTGATAGTATTTTTAACTATGAAAAAGATACTTTTTAAACACTGAAAGTATAGTTTATTCTAAATGTTTATGTTTAGCTATAACTTTAATCGAACTTTTTTTTATAAAAAAAAAACTATTACTTAACAATATTTTAAAGAAAAGTTAAAATTACTTCAAAATGTTTTTCAACAATAGAGTAATTCTTAAATGCTCTACTCTTAGTCTATCGGGACAAATACCTTTTTTCCTAATAATTATGACATAATCTTTGTAAATTGCACACAACTTTTCTCACCAATCTCTCATTTTCTCACGTTTTTTTTATTTTTTATTATTCATTTATCATTACAAGTCAATTTGAGTATAACTCAATAAGTAAAGCATTAGTAACTTTTAAGTTAAATGTTCCAATCTCTACCTTACACTTGTAATGTTGTACTTAAAAGAGAAATCTCATTATAGAAACTCTCTCAACCATTTCTCATAGAGTCTTACCACATTTTAGTTGATTTTATTGTATATTATCTTTCACCGGCCTTTTTCTTACTAGTCGTCAACTAGTTTAGACATGTACACTTGATCAAGAGATTGAGGATTGAATTTCCTACCTTATATGTCGTTGAACTTGAAAAAAAAAAAATCACATCCTAGTCTCTTAATACATATAATTATATGTACTGTCTCTTATTTATTTCATTTTTTTCCGATTTAAATTACTTTTATTTAACCATTCTAATTAGATTAAAAATATTTTTCAAATATTAGAACCAACAACGGACCAACCTCCTTTCAAGCTTGAGGAAAAATGTGGGGAGAAATTTTCTATTAAGCGACGGTGTTTGAATATGCCAGTGGAGTAAACTATAAACAATTTACTAGTTTTTGTAGCCCACGTTACATTTCTATTTCCTAATGATTAATGAAAATTCGTTCTATTTCAAAAAAAAAAAAGTTAAAAAAATAAAGCTATAACTTAACAGTATTTTAAGAAAACTTGAAATTATTGACATACCTATAACCTATATTTTCCAATATAGTCATTCTAACGATAAATATGGTAGTGATAAAATAGATACTAAAATCAAAGTCAAGTCCATTATTCAACTAATAAAAAACTAAAGGTTAAAATACCATTTTGGTCCCTATACTTTGGATTTTGTTCCATTTTGTTCAATGTACTTTCAAATGTCCAATTTTAGTCCATGTACTTTCAATAAAGCTTAAAATTGATCCTTACTCTTAGTTTATTGTGAATTTTTCTTAAAAAAAATAATTTCTATTAGCTTTTCCTCAATAAATTTTGGAAATAGGTTCACATTATGTCTTTTCTTGTGTTAAAATTATTATTATTATTTAAATTTAACCAATTTCGATAAAACTTAACTTCAAACTTATCATAGAGACCAATTTTAAGCTTTATTGAAAGTATATAGACTAAAATTAGATATTTAAAAGTACATGGACCAAAATGGAACAAAACCTAAAGTACAGGGACCAAAATGGTATTTTAACCAAAACTAAACAATCTTTTAAAAGAACCAACTGATTGAACTTTGAACAAATGCCAAGTCGAATAAAAACCTAAGGAAAATACTCAAAATCTTATAGACAAAAAAAAAAACTTGTCATCAGTTATGCCAGAATGCTAGTTCTTAATTATTGTCAGAACTATCATTTGCATCTTCATCTAAAATTATTTAAAAAATAATGAGTACAAAAATGCTCCAAAAGCAATTTCCACATCAAGTTCAAATTCATTTTCTTCCAAACAAATTCCAACAAATAATAGAAATTCAATCAACAAACCATTTCAATCTTTCAATCATTCAATACTTTCATTTACAGATTGAGAAAGACGCATAATTGGAGTAACCAATACATATGTGGTTACTTGTCGATAACACCAATTTTTTTTTTTTTTTTTTTTAGTTCAACAACATTTAGGGGTTGGGAATTCAAACATCTGATCTCTTCGAGGTACATGCCTAATTACCGCTAAGCTATGCTTACTTTGGCTGGTAACACCAATCATTCATTCAATCAAAAAAGTCAATTAGAAATCAACCAAAACATTAGTACAATTATTCAAGTGTGAGGCCATTTGAGTGTAATATATACATTAATATTCATTTAGAAGGAATGTCAAATTGCGAATGTGCCTTCTCACAAATAAGTTTCAATCAAATCAAAGACCGTCAATTCTAAATTTGGCTACTACTCTAATAGACATACAATCTCCAAGACAAAAATTTGGCATATCCAGATAGTTTTATCAAATCAATCAAAATACTTTTCAAAATATTTAAACCAGTAAACATACTTTCACTTAGCAAAACAATCGATAACATACAAAACAATTTTAATTAGTTTCAAATCATGCTTTCAAATATTTGTCAAATAAACAATATTCAAAACATAACTATACCAAAATTTTCTACTTTGAAATGGATGTGAAAACTACTTACCTTGATCGATAATCCTACAATTCTCAACTTCAATTTCAATTCCAATTCCTTGAACAATCATCAATCTCTTAGAAGCATAAACATATCCAATACTTTATATTCATAAACGAAATTCTATCTTTAGGGTCCAAAAACTTATCTAAAATCTGAACACTCTTATCTACCCAGTTTTTTCATTCAAAACAATTTTATACACAAAAAGTTAAGGAAAATATGGTTTTTTGACTACAAATAAAAAAAAACTAAAAAATGGTTAAAAACACTTTAAAACCCAAAAATAACATACTAAAAAGTCAGTATAACCAATACTTATCAACACGTAATAAAATACCATATATTCTCAAAAAACTATCATAAATTGGGGACAATTTAAACCTGAAATTTTATGCTTCATAAAAGATTTTCCAGGATTTTAACACAAAAAGATTCAATAATTGCCACAAACCAGATCTGAAACTTCACTAAAAAGTGCTGTAAAAACAGTAAAAACACTAGAAATTAAAACTATAACTCCCACTTTAAATAGCTGGTAAAATTTCTTTGTGCAGAAAGGGTCCATCCCAAATTAAAGAAAGACAAAAACTTACAGCTTTTTTTTGGAAAAGAGAGTGTAGAACATCTTCTTTTTGCTGTCAATGTTAGGGCTTAGAATATAACTCTATTAAAACCACGATTTAAAAAAAAAAAAAAAAATTTTATCTCCTAATTTAAAAAGAAATAAAATTCTAATTCAAAAAGATTTTTTAAATTAAGACAAAATAAAAATATATACAAGTGTATATTACTTTACAGGTCGGTTTACACAACTTTTCTCACCAATCTCTTATTTTTACACGTTTTTCTATTATCAATTTATCATTACAAGCCAACTTGAATATAACTCAATAATTAAAGCATTAGTAGCTCTTTAAGTTGAAGGTTCGAATCTCTATCCAACACTTGTAATATTGTAAGCAATCTCATTATAGCAACTCTCTCACTGAATTTTCATGGCACAGTTTAGTTTCTTCACTTGTACATTATCTTTTACTTGTCTTTCTCTTCCCATTCATTCATACTAATCTCTCTATATGTATTTCTCATTTATTTCATTTTCCTTTTTCCAATTTAAATTACTTTTATTTAACCATTCTAATTAGATTAAAAATACTTTTCAAATATTAGAATCACCAACGCACCAAAGTCCCTCCTTTCAAGCTTGAGGATAAATTCCTTCACACTTCACAGACAATTCCAAGACATGCGAAATCAAATATGAAACTGAATCGTCTTCAACTCTGGGAAGAAACTTTCCACGAAGCGACGATGATGACTACTAAAAGTTAAGGACCTGCCTTCATGGAAAGGAATGAATGCACCGGTGAAGTAAACTATAAATTATGAACTTTTTAGCTTTTCTATAATTGAATATAGATTTTCTAGCATTTAATATTCCCTACTGTTATGAATGATACCAAGTACAAGATTGGTACATCATCAAAACTTCAATGCTTGATGCCTGCTGAACTCGGTAAACTAGGCTTCTCACCATCGGCGACGTCTCCTCCCATACCAATATGCAAATGCAGCAATTGATCCAGCAAGTATAACCCCAGCGGTTGCATGCCATCGATACACTGGTTTTTCTAGAACAAGGGAAGGACCAGACCCAGAATCACCAACATTACTGACTTGTGATGGAGGTGGTTCACGACTAACGGCCATAGCATAGCTCAGTCCCTGGCTTTCCAACTCAGCCAAATCCTCAATTGCAGGTTTCAGACTGGTGACCATGGCTATAGCTGCATACTCTTCTTTTGTTCCACCTTCAAGAAAAGATCCAACTAGGTGACCTTTATTTACCCAATAAGCTCCAAATGTGTTTCCTGAGAAATCCCCGAAATGTACGACCTCCCCGACGTTGTCCCCGTAAAATTGCCACGAGAGTGCGAATACTCTGGAGTAGAAAAATGGTACATAGTCAAAGTCTCCAGTTTTTTCTGGTTCCATAATGGCAGCAACAGCATGTCTAGCAGATTTTCTGGCAGAGTCGACATGCTCGAGTCTCCGAGTTTCACTGAAAAGTTTGACTGGAAATGCTGCTACATCTCCAACTGCATAGACCGAGCTGTTACTCGACTGCATCTTTCCATTCACCTTGATTCCACCCTTTTCCAAGGTCAGTTGGCCTTCAAAGAGGCTCGTGTTCGGGCGAATTCCTATTCCAACAACAACCATATCTACAGGTAGCCGCTTTCCATCTCTTAGATTGACAGCAACAACCTGAAAATGGTTAGTTAATCAGTCAAATTTACAATTACGCTAAAATTGTATTCTGAATCCACAGTGTCTAGCATGTCTGTCATGGAAAAACTTTAAGAAACAAACAATTTTAAGGAATCCAGGCTCAATGAGAGCTGCGAAATTTTCTGTGGGGATCAGTTCCTCTTCCTCTCATCAAATGCATAGTTTTTCACCCCATTATATCCCAATCACTAAAGTTGTGTCTGCAGTACCTTTCCGTGAGAGTCCATATCAAATGATGATAAGACAGTTCCTTTGACAAACTCAACTCCTTTAGCCTTGTAATAATCTTCATAAAAGCTTGCAATCTTGGAGGTAAATAGACGAGGCACTATAAAGACGAAAAGGTCCTTAAGTTTACAAGCCATCTATTCATTTCCCAATTATATAATATAGGGCAAGATCAATTGTGCATACAACAAGGAAGGTTAATGACTAAGCAATAAAAGAAAGCATCATAACTAGGTTACTTACTGCACTGTGGTTCAGGGAAAACCATTGTTACATTAATTTTGTTAATCACTAGAGATGCAGCACACTCCATTCCTATATAGCCACCGCCAATTACAACAGCATTACCCCCCGAACAAGAATGCATCGAATCGACAAGCCTATTTGCATCAGTTAGGTCTCGTAGATAACACACATTTTCTGCATCTGATCCATTGACTCCAAATTCTTTTAGCTTCAAAGCCTGCACTCAAATTTTAGAAAAAAAAATGTACTTAAGCCAAGGACTGTGATTCTATGAATATTACTAGACTACCATGAACTTTGAGATCTATTTGATCATTGAAATGCGTCTCCATGATATGCAACTAGTTTTAACCACTTAAACTCAGATATTAACTAAACAAAGTGAAAATATTAGTCTATCAGCTAATGCTAAGGGTGAATGCATGAAAAGTTGTGCTTTCTTTAAAAGATCGGTTCTATACCCGAGCACCTGTTGCAACGATGAGAATCTTGTAACTAATAGTCTCTCCAGCTGCTGTTAACAAGGTCCTGCGCCTAACATCAGCTGATATAACTCGAGTCCCAAGAACTAATTCAATTCCTGAAAACAAGACAAAATCATACAACATTTTACAACAAAGAGAAAATGGTTACCAGGCTCTACAACTTATACCTGCGTGAATCAATAGATATACTAATTTCTATTTGAAAAGGCAGAAATGATATCAAATGATCTAAACAATCACATTCTCCTTTGTTTTCTGGTGTCTAAAGTTGTGTGCATTTCAGCATACAAAGGGTAAACGGTATAAATTGATATGAAATGACTCAATAAAAGGTGAACATAAGTAGAAAATGATTAGCATGCTCAAATGGTCCATAAGCTTTTTACATCTACATATATTAGAATTGCAGATCAGGCAAGGTAGATACGAATCACTTGCCATGTTCTTTGTACCATTTTGGAGTTAACCGTTCCTCATTAGCACCAACACATGTGTGGAATGCTGGAAGGCGTGCTGGAGCTGCAAATTAGCATAGAATTCTACATTACATATGTGTCCTATAAAGAAACAAGCAAAAAGCAATGACAATGGCAAAAGGTTCTTTCTGGTGCTACTCAAGATGGAATACAAAAACTAGCATCCTGCTGAATGATAGAAAGAACAATGTCAGTAGAAAATATCCATCAGGCTGCATTGACTTTCTCTACCAAGAGTTCCAAGGCTAGCTAGACAGAGCAACCGCCCTATGCTCGAGGAAACGTCTGGTTTTCAACAATTCTTGGAGAAATGTATCCTTAAAGGCTTTAGTCATCTTAAAATGGTGTTATTTGTTCTATTTCCTTTTCTACCCTATGATACATAAATAGCCAGTGGCAGTGATACAGCAAGATTAGAAGTCCTACCTTCTGGAAGTAAATACCCTTTACTTAAAGCAGGTCTCTCATAAGGTGCAACCTATCAGATATTCAAAGAAACTTTCTATTATAAAAAATCAAAGAAATTTCTCACTTGGCACATAGCCACCAGATGAAAGAAAATAACGAAACATTGATCCATTAATGTCAATGAAGAACTTTAAGGCTTTTATAATAAACACCAATTTATCTTCTAGTTTACAAGTTTAATCCAACGCAGATGCTCCACAACAACAGGGAATCAACACTTCAGCAGAGAAATTCTGTGTCATATATGGTAATTAATGATATTCAAATCATACGGAACACTTTTCTATTTGTGAAGAAAAGAACAGCGGCAGAATTACAAGTACCAAAACCAGTTAAACTTATTTGTTCCATATTAGGCCATCAAATTTCATTAACTTTTCAATTAAGTTAATGGAATTTTCTATTTCCAGTTTATGACAAATTACATATATACAAAACAGGTATAATAAGATTTCCAAAAGAATGCCTTAATGGGGGAATTTACTTGTGAAAAGTCAGACCAATATTGTGAACTAAAAGTGGAACCCGACGAAATGTGATAATTATTAAACGAAACATTGAAGTAATCAAATGAAATTGCGAGATTGCTCACTGTTTCCTCAGAAATTATGCAGAGTTCGCCATGAGAGATTCCTCTCTTGGTGAATTCAAGGGCTGCATATCCAGCTGCTACACCTCCACCAAGAATCACATATACGAACGCCCTTCCCATCTCTCTCTCGTTATTGGTCTTCGGAGGTGCAGTCGATTCTGGGCATCAGTGCCCTTCGAAGAAGCATTCCAAGAAAGAAGAAGATAAAATTGCAATAATTTATTTGTTTTTTTTTTCTTTTTCTAAGGTCAAATTACCATTTTAGTCCATGATTCTATCTATGCTTAATTGCAATTTATTATCTATATTTAAAAAAGTTTAAATCTAGTCCTCATTTGATTATATCTTTCAAAATGTCCCTCACTGTTACCCATGGAAAAGGTCTGTAAATCTCATTCATTTCTCCTTTCGATTTTCTATAACTCTTTTTCCCAAAATTTAGTTTTCCTCATCAACGTTTTTCTTTAAAAAAATTTTGAGGTCAGTAATAAGTGGATGAAAAATTTAAACATCTGATCTCTTGATCAAAGATATATACATTAACCATCTCAAGTTAATCATTTCTCCATTACTTTAATACCCACTCTCTATTTTTTTTTTATCCAATTCATATTTAATTATCACTCTAATACAACTATTTGTTTTTGTTCAACAAATATAGGGTGGATATTTTTTCAAAAAAATAAATGTGGAGTGAAAGATAATCTTCGAGCTTAAGAAACTAGTATATACTTTATATACCGAGCTATATTCGAATTGGTTAGTCCAATACAATTGATTAATTTAATTTGTATATGTACCTTATAACAAACATCAATTTATTACTTACCACATCTAAAAAAAGTGTCGCATAATTAAAATGTCAACATTTAATAATTATTGAAATATTTAAGAGATTTGTCAAGTTGAGCATAGTTCAACTGGTTAAGACATATACATTTAACTAGAGTAAGATATTCAAATCCTCCCTGATCGAACTCATAAAAAGAAATATTTGGGAGATTTAACTGAATTATTGAGATTATATTAACCATTTTATAATTATAAAGTAAATCAAAACTAAACTATAAGGCTAAAATGGTAATTTAATATTCTTTTAAATATTATTTCGGCACATAGAGGATAATCGGTTCCAGCGATCCTACATCGGCGACGTGTGGCAGACGGCAGTTAAAGGAATAACTGAATTTACCATTTTATCCTTTGTAATCCAGTGTTTCTGGATGTACCAAAATTGTTGATGATAGAGCAACCTCAGCCATTGATTATTTTGCTGATTTGTTCGAATTGAGTGAAGATTCCTTTTACGCCAAGAAAACCAACAGAAGTGGGACCAAGGAGAGTTCGTTCAACAAACCAAATGATGCCACGTGGCTTTGTCGTGAACCTAACGGACAACAAACGTCGTTTGAGATGGGCGGCGGTCAGAGATCAAATTGAAGCATGGGGCTAAGGAGAAGGATAACGATAACGATACCGGTTCTATCTCTGCCACATACTACCTTTTCTCTTTTTTATTTTTCTTTTTTTCTTCATTATTTTTACAAAGTGAATTGCAAAATTCTCTGAAATATTATGGCTGATACAACAATATAGTTTTTAGAAGTTGAATTCGATGAATTGTACTCGTAAATATTGAGAACCTCTTAACATCTATATTGCTAAAAAGGAAATTGGTTAAAAATATTAACTTATGAACAAATAATTATTGTAGTATTAATAACTTATAATTTTTGTGTTTGTATAGATTGTATTTATCAAATTGCATAAGTATCTCAATGATTCTCACTCATTGTCATTTAGTATAAAATAACTAACTTGAGCATAACTCAACTAGTTAACGAATTATATTATCGACCAAAAGGTCAGAGGTTCAAATCTCCATTCTCACATGTTGTTGAACTAAAAAAGTATAATAATAATAAAAAGAACCCAATGAGCATACCTTGAGTTGAAACACAAATGAATTTCAGTAATTTAAAGACGAGATTTAATTATATGGGTTTTGGTGTTTTTATTATTTGGTTAAATTACACATTTAGTACTTGAAATTTTAGATTTATATCTAATAGGTTTTTTAACTTTAAAAAGTTTCTAAATAGGATCGTGAACTTTCAATTTTGTGTCTAGTAGGTTCTTGAGTGTCTAGTAAGTCCATGAATTTCAGATTTAATATCTAATAGTCCTTGAACTTTCAATTTTGTGTCCAATAGGTCCTTGATTTATTTGACATTTTTTTTAAAATTTTTTTTGGATCTTTTGTTTAAAATTTGAAAGGTTAGAATTCTATTAGATATAAAATTCAATTTTATGTCTAATAGTTAATTTCAAAAAATGTGGTATATGGCAAGAACCTAATAGAAACAAAATTGAAAGTTTAGGATCTATTAGACACTTTTAAAGTTTAAAGACCTATTACACACTTTTTAAAGTTTAGGGGCCTATTAGAAACAAACCTAAAATTTCTAGGGACTAGACTTATAATTTAACCTTGTTATTTTTCTTTTAATTTTTAGAATGGGCTATAGTTTTTTTTTTTAAGAAAAAGAATAGGAAAAAATATATTTTTGGTTCTTGAGGTTTGGGTTTGGTGTCATTTGATCTCTGAGGTTTCAAAAGGGACAATATCAGTCACTCGGGTTTGTAAAATGGTTTAAATGGTCCTTAAAGTAATTTGACAGTTAGTTGATCTAACAGAATGTTGACGTGACAACTTCTTCTCCTCTCTCCTTTCCGACTATTGTCATTTATGTTTTTCAATATTGAAAGTCTTTGCTTCGTTGTCGTTGGGATGAGTTTTTACCATCGCCGATGATGAGGGCTCATCTTTGTGATCTAAATCTAAATAAGAAACATTGTTCCTGAACGAGGATGAGCCCTCACTGTCGGCGACAATAATTGTGAATACTTCCAACATCAAACGACAACGAGCAACGATGGTCAGAGAAGAAAGGAGAGGGAGAAAGGAGAAAGGAGGGAGAGAAGGAGTGGTCATGTCATCAGTCTATTAAGCAAAAAATAATATATTTTTTTTTTGTCACTTAAGTTAAGGTTGTCATATCATCACAGTCACTTAGCATGCTTACTACTACGTCAACATTTCGTTAGATCAACTAACAGACAAATGACTTGAAAAAATATTTATTTAGAACCATTTTATGAATCTCATGGACTAAAAGTGCCACTTTTGAAACCTCAAAGACTAAATAGACACCAAACTCAAACCTCAAGGACCAAAAATGTATTGTCCGAAAGAATATTCCATCAAGAATATGATCGGGTGGTGTTGAAACCTACAACTATTTAATTTTTCTATGAATAACCTACTCAGCTAGATGCTCAAATTGGCAAAATGGGTTGTAGTTTTTCTAGTGGACTTTGTGTGAGGTTCATTTTTAAGGTTGAAGGTGTAAATATGGTCATCCACACATTAGTTTCCCTAGAGAATTATTGAATGAAAAATGGGCCAAGCCAACTCAAAGAAAGATTGGCCCATTTTAAACGTGAGATTCTTGAACCCTTCTACTCTAAAAATGATTCAATAATAGGAAGGCTTGATACGGCTATAAATGCAAACATACATGTACATATATGCACATATATACATAACTCAAAATCTAATGGCCATGGAATGCATTTTAAAACACAACACCATGGATGTGTGATTATAAATATGGCCGACCTTAACATGTGATGGAATTTTCCAAATGTTCCACGTGCATGTCATGTATTTCATGACTTATTTTTTTGTGGCTCATATAACATGTGCTTATATAATAAGAGAGAAGTAGAGAGAGGATTTTTATTTTGTGTAGAGATATGGGTGTTGGTGACAAAAAGAAAAAAGAGGTTTCCTTTAGCCCTTTTATGTTTTGTCCTTTGTTTTGCCTTTTCTAAATGTTAACTAATAATTTTAAATTTTTTTAGACTGTCTCTCTCTTTGATAATGCTCTTTTTGCTTGCAAAATCTAGGTTTTTGTTTATTGAAATTTGAAATATATGACGCTCTAATAAACTTGAGAGTTGAGACTCTGACATATTTGCTTTGTCATAATCTATATACGCATATATTGCTGGCTTAGCTATACTTGCTTTCGAGGACTTTTTGGGTTTGCTATATGTTTTTAGTAAAAAAGTGTCATTTCATGTTTGGTATTGATGGATGGGACTATATCATAATTGAGTGCTTGTGTTTTTGTAGTGTGCACTCTTTATTGTGTATACACCTTTTTTTTTTCTTTTTTTTTTTTATAATATTTGGCTCATGATTTTAATAATATAAGCTTATGATAAGTGTCTCGGAGGATTGTACAAAGAAATATGTGGTAGAAATTTGGGTTTGTGTAACTTCATCTTTAATTTTTATAGGTTTTTGATTGTTGGAAGTTATGGTATGTAGTATAAAAAGTGAGAGTTTAACAAGTCTAAATTTATATAACATGTATTTAGGTCAGGAAATATACACTTTTAATCCCTGGGGCTTGAGTTTGGTAGCATTTAGGTATCTAAGTTTTCAAACTTAACAATTTAGCCCCTGAGTTTTGAATTTCGCTGCATTTTGGTCCCTCCATCCGATTCTCTATTAATTCCTAACAAAATGCTACGTGACATTTGTTTTTTAATTAATTTTTTTTAACTTTTAAATTTAAAAATATATGTTTTTAATTTTTTTTTTCTTTTCTTCTTCTTCTTTCTCCCTCCTCCCATCTTTCTTCTTTCTTCATCCATGGTCACTACCGCTGCTACCCCATCTCCTCATTTTTCCTCTTCTTCTTCCTTCTTTTTCTCCTCTTCTTATTCTTCTTCTCTTTCGTCTTCCTCCTTCTTCTTTCTCTCCTTCTCCCACCTTTTTCTTTTTTTTTAAAACAAAGAACCGATTTGGTATAAAGCTTTGAGAGAGTGTTTCTTTGTAATTGGGGTCGGAGAGAGAATTTTGTGTGATTGTACGATAAGGACAATGGACCTCCACATATCTCCACAATGGTATGATATTGTCCACTTTGGGCATAAACCCTCATGGCTTTGCTTTTGGTTCCCCAAAAGACCTCATACCAATGGAGATAATTGTCCTCACATATATACCCATGATCACTCCCTTCCCTAGCCAATGTGGGACATTTGTTTGCACTCCTAACATTGTAATAATTTTTCACATAGTAGAGTATTTCTTTATGTTCATGGTTTTTTCTACGGTTTTGGAGTTTTCCACGTTAATTCTTGTGTTTCTTATTTTGTTGTTTTCTTTTAATTTCTCAGTTATTTTTCTGCTTATTCCTACGGTAGTAGCGGGAGATTTTTTTCCCAACAAGTGGTTTCAAATTTTTAGGTTCATAGTTTCTTGAGTTTTTGAGTATGCTCTATGATTGCAGCACTGTCTGAACTTCCACATCATAAAAGATTTCTTGAAATGAGCTACAGCTGGTATTGTGAATAGTGTGGGTTGTTCACTATTTGCAGATTCGCTAGGAGTGAAAGCAGATATATGTCAAGCTTTATGAGTCCAGTGAAGATTGACGTGGAGAAATTTGATGGAATGATGAACTTTGGCTTTTGGCAAGTGTAAGTCAAAGACGTGCTGATATAATCTAGGTTACACAAGGCTTTGAAGGGAAGACCGAGTGGTGGTGCTTTTGAAAAGTTAAGCGATGATGGTGGTCCAATGGAGTCCAATGGCGGTTCCAGTAGAGGTTCTAAGAAGTCCAGCATGAGTGATGAAGAATGAGATGAATTGGATTTGAGAGCTGCAAGTGCAATCAGACTAAATTTAGCTAAGAATATTCTTGCAAATGTGCATGGAATTTCGACAGCCAAAGAACTTTGGGAGAAACTTGAAGCGATGTATCAGGCAAAGAGCATCTCAAATCGGTTGTACTTGAAGGAACAGTTTCACACGCTGTGAATGGAGGAAGGTATGAAAATCTTAGATCATCTGAGTGTTCTCAATGGCATTGTCTCTGAACTAGAGGTGATCGAAGTGAAAATAGAGGATGAGGATAAGGCACTCAAGCTTATCTTGTCACTTTCGCCTTATTATGAACACATGAAGCCAATCTTGATGTACGGGAAGGTGACTTTAAATTTTGCTGAGGCTACTAGTAAACTTCTATCAGAGGAAATGAGGCTGAAGAGTGACGGGCGTACTTCACAGGAGGATTTAGCACTGGTAGCTAGCAATTAGAAGAAGGAGAAAGACTTCGTGCAAAAGAAAGGTCCCTGTGAATGCGGACAGTCTGGACACATGAAAAATAATTATCCTAACAGAGCAAGTTCATCAAAGGGCTCTGGATCGGATGCTGATGTGGTCTCTGTTGTCAGAGGAGATGGTGACTTCTTCTGAAGAAAGACAGAATTCATCCTCATGGTATGTCCGCTTTACCATGATAGAGGATGTGATGTTAGCGGTTCCACAAGTTTGCACATGGGCATTGGCTTAGCGATTATGCAAGGTGTGTGTGATGGAAGTTATGTCGATGGATAAAGAACTTTCAGGTAGGCCAAGTAGGTGGAAGTTGCACCATAAATTTCAGCTGGGTTTATCGACATGTGACGAAGAAGAAAAGTCTTGGAATGTGACATTCCAATCGGTCTAATTTTATGGTGGAGTAGGTTATAATTCTCTGAGTTGAGGATTATGTTTTTCAGTGAAGGCAGTTGGTGTAGCAGGAGTTATGAATTCTTCAAATATCTTGCCAAGGTAAAATTTGTAGGGTTTTTGGCAATATATTAGAAGAGCAATTTTCCACATCCGAAATGTACAAGGAAGTTATGGGCTCCAAGTACTATAAAAGGAGTTTATGGCTTTGGTTTCAAATCATCCCAATTTGAAATACTTTAAGCCTGGTATACTAACTCTAGTTAAGTGAATGGTATAAAGCTTTGAGAAAGTGTTTCTTTATAATTGGGGTCAAAGGGAGAATTCTGTGTGATTGTAATAATTTTTCACATAGTAGAGTATTTTTTCTGTTCGTGGTTTTTTCTCCGGTTTTGGAGTTTTCCACGTTAATTATTGTGTTTCTTATTTTGTTACTTTCTTTTAATTTCTCAGTTATTTTTCTGTTTATTCCTGCGGTACTAGTGTGAGGTTTTTTCCCAACAATTTGGGCCTTTGTTCCAAATTTGGGAACGATCATGTCCTAGATTTTGAATGAATGCCCAGATCTGAGCGTTTCAAAGATCTAGAACGAACTAAATTGATTTGTTCTTTTGTTTATTTTTTTTTTAAGAAAGTGTGGGGAATGAGAGAAAGAAGAAGGAGGAAGATAAAGGAGAAGAAGAAGAAAATGAGAAAAAAAAAAAGGAAGAAGAAAGAAATGAGAGAAAAGAAGGAGAATAGGAAAAAAAAGGAGATGGGGCGGTAGATGATAGCGACAGGGGAGATGATAGCGAGTGGCGACGACAATGGCTGTGGACCGTGGCCATGGATGAAGAAGGAAGAAAGACGGGGGGAGGGAGAAAGAAGAAGGAGAAAAAAAATATTTTTTTAATTTTAAAAACATATACTTTTTATTTTAAAAATTAAAAATCGAAAAAATATTTTTTTAATTAAAAAAAATTCCATGTCAACATTATATGAGGAATTAACGTAAAATTGGATGAAAAGACCAAAATGTAACTAAATCCAAAGCTCAGACACTAAATTATAAGTTTGAATACTCAGGGACCTAAATGCTACCAAACCCAAACTTCAGGAACTAAAAATGTATTTTTTTCTTATTAAGTTTATGCGTAGCCGGTGAAATTGACAAGCCTATAAATCTATAATCTATAATATATTAAAAACTGAGGATGTTGGAAAAAAAATTTTGGACACTTTTGTCCCTTCTTTAATTTACTAATTTACAAAATATGCCATTATTGGCTAATTGTAAATAGTAAATTAATTAATTGATAATTATTAATTAATAATTAATTTTCAATAATAAATGTATAGAATTTAAAAGGTTGGAATGTAAAAAGTTTTTCCTACAACTTAAACTTTTTTTTTCTTTAATTATAATGCATAATAGAGTTTTAAAATCTCAAAAATTCAAAAAGTTTTGTAACTTCCTAATAGCTGATAGCATGTATTTATGCTATCTTATTTCCTATTATTTATGCTAGTTTTGTGAGCTTTTATGCCTATTTCTCTTAATTTTGTAGAAACTGAGCTTGAGGAGCAAAACCAAGTATTTGAGAATATTTTGGTGGATATTGGAGTCTTTTGAAGCTTAATTAAAAATTCAAGAAGATTCAAGCTGTTATTTGAGCATAAGGCACGTTCCGGGAGATTCTACATTGAATCACAGTTCCAACGCATCGAACCGGAGGTCATTCGGACACCCGAACGAAGAGATATAGCAAAAATGGCCAGTGCTGTCTGCAGGGTAGCGTCGAGAAGCTACGAAAATGCAAAAAACACGCGGAAATCTTTTTTTGCAGCGTTGAGACGCTGTAAGAAACGTCTCGACGCTTCCTTGAGATTTTCTATAAAAATATCATTTTTTGCGCCGTTTTGGGAGGCCAATCTGAGAGTTGGAGCCCTAATCTCGGTTCCAAGCTAAAATTGAAGGTTTATGGAGTAATTGGGAGCGTTTGGGAGCATTTTTGAAGATTCAAAGCTCGAGGGACATGGAGATCACGACGGGAATGTGTGATCGACTATTGTTTGCTAATTTCTTCCTTTTTCTTTAGTTTTAGTTCATGTTTTGTGGCTGTAAATTAGGAACTTAGAGGTTTAATTGTATGAATATTATTAGTATCTTTGTTCCTAATACTTGGAGTTTTGATGTAGCCATTAGACTTGAGTTTTTTAATTTATTAAATACCTTGATTGAATGCTTTTTGTTTCATTCATGCTTTTATGTATTTAATGCTTATAATTTCTTGATTAAGGATTATTTGCTTTATTGGTCTGAATTTGTGCTTGAAAAAGTATGGTTTAGTCTAGAACTTAATTGCATCACTATTTGTAAATTCTTGCATGAAAGTGGAGAATTCTCTTAGAAGCCCTTAAAAGAAGTTGCTTAAAGCCTTGCATGTTATTAAAATCTAGATAGAGATATTAGGTTTATAACATTGCATGAGAGTTAATTGTGCTTGAAAGAGTCAGTTAACATCCTCACTTCTTGGCTTATGGAATATTTGCATGACAAACTTGGTAGTTTTCGCTGTAAGTCTAATTGGTGAAATTGATTCCCTAGGATATCTCTCTCCTATTGTGTCTCAATTTATCTTTTGCTTTCTCGGTTAGCTCTTTAATTTATCTTGTTTGCATTTGATTTCTTTCTCTAAATAAAGTTAAGTGAGAGTAATTACAGTACTTAAATGAACTAAAAAATCCAATCCCTGTGATCGACTCTGGCCACTATTATTGCAAATTTTAGAGGTTTAGGTTTATAAATATATTTGATAGAGCCTTCGACAAGTTCTTTATCACTTCCCGTCATCTACTACTATAAATAATGAGCTGCTTCACCATTTTTTCACCAACCTTAGAGTCCAATTCTTCTTCTTCTTCTTCTTCTTTTTGTTTGTTACCTCGATCCATTGCTCTCAAGTTCTCTTCAATCTCTAAGACTCTTCAATCTTGAAAGCATCTAAATCTGATATGAAGATGTTGGTGGTACATTCAAGTGGCAAATGATGCATGTGTCGAGTCGTCTCATATCCTAGACTTGCAACTTTGCAACTCCACTTGGATGAAGTTGAATAATAATGTTTGTTGAGCAATATTGTTATTATTTATTTTTATTATCAAGTAGACAAATCTATTTTAGGGAATGTATAGGTAAAGTTTTGCATTTTTTGTTACTATTTATTATTTTATTGTTCTCTTATAAATAGTGTATTATTTTTTATTTAAAATGTATGTTAAAAAAATAAATATATATATTGATGAATTAAAGCTTATATTTCTTTTGTTGAGGAAAAAAAATCATGGAGCTTTATGTCTCACACAAATTTTAATACATTATAAATAGTAAATTAATTCATTTATTCATTATCAATAATACATATTTTTTTTAGTTCATCAATAATAAATTATATCAAAAAATATATAATATATTAAAAAGCTACAAGAAAGAAAACTTTTTTGGACAATTATGTTCCTTCTTTTTATTTATATATTTACAAAATATGCCATTAAAAATTAATTATAAATGTTAAATTAATTAATTAAATATCATTTATAAATAAATAATAATCAACAATAATAAATATATAAATAAAACTAAAAGGTTAATTGTGAAATTTTGTCTTTTTATCTTCTAAGAAGTTATAGATTTTTAAATTAAATAATTAATTATAGAATTTCAAGAGTTTTTGAAATTTTAAAAATTTAAAACTTTTCCATACTCTTTAATGAATTGATTATTAATAAATTGCTAATAAATTAAATTTAATATAATAACTTAAATTCAAAATTTTCTAACGAAATAAGCTTATTATCTGTCAACTATTGTATTATAAAATATTACTTTAAATTTGTTAGTTTTTTATTATCAATTATGTGTGCGTAATTTTTTTTTTTTTTTTTGAGACGAGTAATATTTTTATTCATATATAGTTAATATTAAAATTGATAAAATAATTTTAAAAAATTATCTAAAGGAGATGAAAAGTAAAATATAAAAGGTTAGTTTCGTTCTATTTTCTAAAAATTAATTTTAAAACTGACAACTTTCCATTTGATTATAACTAATAATTAAAATTAAAAAAAATGGAATTTCAAAAGTTTTGTAACATTCTTAACTTCTACAACTATATATAAGACTTTTCCCCCACGTTTTTTTTTACACATATTGAGTGTCGTCTTTCTCAGTTGTTTTTGAAGGGGTGAATATTAAGAAAGCGGAAGCAATTTTGGATCTTGAGCACTCTAATTTGATCAATTTTATCAAACAAAAAACATGCTCAAAACTGGAAAAACAGAGAATAAGAACACAAACCTTTGTAGCTCAATATTCTCTTAATCCTTTGCAAATCTTGGATCACCAACACTACTTGGACCACCACTAGAGTCTTCCCTACTATTCTCAGCCCTTGGAATGGATTGTGGGATCTTTGATTGAGAGAAATTGGGAGAAGAATGAGTAAAGATCTTAATAAAAAAACTAGAGAGTTTTCTACAAAAATCTCTTGTTTTTCTAATCTCTTTCTCCATTGTGTTTCTTCTCTATTTATAGAAAGCCACAAGCTTAGTGAAGAAGCTAATTGAATGAAGATAAACTTCAAACAAGAAGCTTTGTGAAGAAGCCAATTGAAAGAAGATATGCTTCAAACAATAAGCTTGGTGAAGATGTTATGAACTTGGTCCATATTTCATTTCCAAATGAATTTGAATTCTTTTTTTAATTTTAATTCAAAATTAATATAAAATTAATTTTAAATTAAAATCAATTTTTAATTAATTAAACAATTTAATTAATTTTAAATAAATATTTAATTTAATATCAAATATCAAATTAAATAATTGGACCAATCCTAATTTCTCAAAACGAACGTTCGAACATGAATCCCTATTCATGTTTTAAACCGAACGAATATTTAAATCATATTTAAATATTTCCACCTCTTCTTTATCATAGTTTAATTCATAATTAAGCTATGATACATTAAGTATATCGCATATAATTAACTTTTTCTCCCAAATTCGAATTTGAACAATTCAAATTCTTTTATTATAGCCAAGGGTACTTAATTTTGGATTTGGGTTATTGAATACACAATTCACTTTATTCAATAACACATTTACTGAATAAACCTCAATAACATCTTTATAGTAAAATAGAATATACATTCAGTTTACAAAACCACGAGTTTTAGGACATAAAACCCAACCGTTTTTACTCTTCCCTTAATTTCTTCTCTCAAAATTTCCATATTTAGATGCTTGAAGATGAGATATAAACTCATTGAAGAGAAACATTTGAAGAGAAGGCAAAAATGTGTTAAAGAGAAGTTTAAAATGTCAACCCATTGCTAAGAAATCATGCAAAGAATAGCTATGTGAATGTACGACTTTTTGGAATCATAACTCTTTAATGGTTGAAGAAGATGGTTAAGGAAGATTAATTATCTTAATTTATTTTTGTTGTCTTTAATTTATTTTCTAGAAAGTAAAACTATGACACTAAATTTTTGTTTGGTCTCTATGAATTGCAAACTATCAATTATATATGTTAGTGTTTTCTAAATTTTATTTGTTAGTTCTAGTTTAAGCACCAAATACATATGTTTCAACAAAACTATCTCAAACCTAGGTATCAATCCCTCTTATTAGGTATTTTCAATTATTTTATTTAATATTGTTGTGTTATTGTTCTAAAATTTTATGCATAGTAGAACTCTTTTAATTTTTACATAAATTTTAATATTATCATTCTAATATGATTAATGATTAGTTTTTTCTCATTTTGACCATAATAATAGGAGGTAAGACTATTGTCTTCAGTTTTTCATATTTTTTAAAATGGAAATTATATATATATTGTTATGTATATAAAAAATGAATTAACTAAAAACAATATGCTATATATATTTTTTGAAATATTTTCTTTAAAAGAAATGAAATTTCTTTTATTATGCACTATATAATTTAGAAGTCACGTGGATTTATAGTTTCTTTTATTAATTATATTTTATAAAAATGTGATTTATTGTTTGGTGAATTTTTTTATATTTAAATACATATAACTACAACACAATATTTAAATTAGTCAAATAAAATATTTTACAAAAAAAAAAGAGATGTTGTAAATAACAAGTTACTTGATAATTTATTAAATCTTACAATAAACAAATTCAATTGATAAAGAATTTGATGGGATAAGGAATGAAGATTTAAATATACTTATAATTATTGATAAATAAATGGAATGTAAAGAGGTAGGATATTCAAAGTTTTGCATTCATTTATTCAATTTTAAATATACACAGTGGAATTTAAAATGATGTTTTGGAATTTCAAAAGTTTTGTAATTTTTCATTTTCCTTATATAACTATAAAAATGACTTTATATATATATATATATATATATATATATATATATATATATATATATATATATATATATATATATATATATATATATATATACATACATACATACATACATATAGAAATGGCTCTTTTCTTTTTATTTTTTAAATAAAAAAATAAGAGGTTGAAAATACTAAAAATTAACTTTATAATTTATTAAATCTTATAGTAAAAAAATTATAATTGATTGAAAACTATAATAGATGAATAAAGTTTTAAAGGACTCATAAGGTAAACTATAATTTTTTTTGTATTCATTTGTAAAAATATAAATATATATTGCTTAGAGTTTAAAATAGACTTGCAGAATTCAAGACATTTTGCAACTTCTCAACTTCCTACAACTAAAAGACAAAAAGCTCTTTTTCCACCAATATAATCACAACTCAATGAAGAAGGCACCTACCGCACATAATTTAAAATAAACTTTAAAGTTAAATGTTTGATCTCCTAATACTTCTCACATTTGGTGCGTTGAATATATATATTATTTATTTAGTTTTGTTTGTCTCAATCAAGGTTTAAAATGTCGATGTCGTCGGAAATGTAGAAGTCTCAATTTTATGAGAAAAAAAATTGGAGAAAAATTTATAGAGAATAACCAAGTTTTAAAATTTCTTTCTAAAATTGTAAGTAAAATTTAAAAATAGAGTTTAGAATATGTTAGCACAAAAAAATTAGAGAAGAAAAAGAGAGTGAAATAAAAATTTTGGAGAGAACAAAAGTGATAAAAAAAAATAGATATATAGTGAGAGGGACAATATTTAAAGAAAACATTTTAGAGAGAGGAACAAAGTTAAAAAAAGGGAGAAAAAATTTAAAGAGAAAAAAATAGAAAGAAAATGTTTTAGAAAAAAAAAAAAAGAAAAAAAAGTTTTAGAGAAAAAAAATAAGAGAGACGTAAGAGAGATGGAAAAAAAAGAGTTAGCAAAGGAGACGATAAAATTTTGGAGGAAAAAGTTTTTACTCTTACAAACATGCATCTTTTTTAATTTTTAACACAACCTTAATAATAAATCCTCTTTTATTCAAGTTTATGAATGATATATGTCTTTCACTCATTTTATTATTTATCACCATGCACCAAAAAACATTTCATCCTATTAATGCTCATCTGTTACTTTTCTACCTTCAAAATATACAAAACTTATGTCTCACTACCTATAACCAAATTTATCTTAATTCCACATAATTTTGTTCTTCTAAAAAGGAAGGTAGGTTTCTTAAACATCTCAAGTCCACTTAATGACATAAGATATTCATTCAAGGTCAAAAGGAAACAAAAGAACAAATTGTTCCGAATGTTGGAATATATTTTCCTCAACATGTATTTTCGCATGGACAATTCTATGTTACATTATCAAAAGGAGTTTCAATGTCAACAATAAAAGTTCTTATCATATCACTAGAGGATCCATATTTGTTTTCCATACATACAAAAATATTATTTATAAAGAGATTCTTCATTTAATCAAGGTTCAGTTTATTAAATACTCATTTAATTTTTTTTTTATAAAATTCGAGGGTATATAATTCTTATGAAATATATTTCTTTCTTTTTTTCTTTATTTTCTCCACAAATCAAACTCTTCAAAGAAACCGCCAAAGAATTACCCATGAAGTTATAAACTATCTTATTATATCACTTCTTTATCAATTTTAATTTACAACTTTTAATTCAATTACATCATATGTGTATTTTTATTTTATTCATTATCTGTTATTTTTATTTTTATCTCTTTCATTACTTTTAAATTTTATGTAAAAAAATTACAATTTAAACTCAATAAAAAAGTATATTCATTCAAAATTTATATTATTTCACCATAAAAAATTATGTTTCAAAGACTTTCAACCACGTCCAACGCATTTCATATTTATTGTAAATTAACCTAAAGCAATATATATATATATTTAGCTACTATTTCTTTCATTACTTTTTAATTCAATGTCAAATATTTACTATTTAAACTCAATGAAATATTTATCATTCAAAATTGAAATTTCACAATAAAATTTATGTTCTAAAAATTTTTAACCACGTGTATCGCACGTGTCTTTTAACTAGTTAGTATAAATAGATCTACATACCAAATAAAAGTTTGACTTCTAAACCATACACTAGGTTACGATAAACCTAACTCATGAAGGCAAAACACCTCTTTTTATTTGGGGTACAGTTTTGATTTTGAATTTGGATTCTTTATGATTTTTAACTACCTAAGTTTTCAGATTGGATTTGAAATTTATTATAATTTTCATATGTATTCTCTAGATATAACTCGAATTTTTTAGTCTAGTGAAACTTAGAACTTTTTAGTCTAGAGATGATTAAATGTAATTTGAACAAAAAAAATATATAAAATTAAATTCGAACAATGTCATTTCCACCTCATTCCATCTATATATGTATTAACTTTTATGTACGATCAAATTAATGTACAAGTCCACACGTGAAGGAAAAGGAAAAAATTAATTTTAAAAAAAACAATAAATTTACCTTAAATCTAAATCTAAATTAACATCTGTGTTCTACCAATCAATTTAACTTTTTTTGTGAACCAATCAATTATTACTTAAATAAATACAAGACTAAAAAGTAATACATAAAATCAAGGATTGAATTGAATTCAATTTTTAGCAAACCAAAGTCAACAATTTAATAAGAAAAATTATATATATATATATATATATATATATATATATATATATATATATATTATGGGTGAAATTGGACCAACAAAAATGGGCTGGCTAAAGAGATGCAACGAAGAGCCAAACGAGTAAAAAGGCCCAATACAAAGTCAAAACGAACCGAAATCGATAGGGAACCGACCCAAAATGAGAGGGAGGAGAAAAGGGGCTTACCAGACCAGCCGAGGCCGACCACATGGCAAAGCCTACCTTTGGGTCTTGTCTTGGTCTCTCATGGCCCGTGTACCCTCGGTCCAACGTCGTTCGGTCCTTTTGTTCCTAATTAAAGACGAAAAACCCACAAAAACCCTAGGAATGAAGGTATTTAAGCTCTCTCTAGAGGGGAGAGCAAGGTAAGTTCATTCAAGCCACCTAAACTCTCCTAAAACCTCCTAACTCTCTCAAAGACTCTCTATGACTTAAGCATCGGAGCATGTGTGCCCTACATCACATCAATGTCCAAGTTTTTCTTGTCTTGCAGGTCGCGTTCTTCCCCTAAAAATACAAATTTACTGTAGTTGACGTGAAGGTCAGGTGAGATTTCTCATGTCTAAAATTTTACAACAACAATATATATTCTCATAATTAAAGTTTAATAAGAGAAGAAGGATCAGCAAGGGCCATGCAATTGAAATAAACTAAATCAAAGTTAGGTCCACTTCTAAGAAATTTTACCGAACATGAGTTATATATATATATATGTGTGTATATATATAAAGATGGATCACAAACTCAAATATTTTTGGTTAAAATATCATTTACTTTGATTTCATTCTATTTTAGTCACTATACTTTCAAATGTCCAAATTTAGTTCATAATAAAACTTAAAATCGGTCCCTATGCCTAGTTTAAAGTTAATTTTTAATCGAAATTAGTTAAATAATAATAATAATTTTAATGCAAGATAAGACACAATGTGAACATATTTCTAAAATTTTTAGAAGAAGTACTAATAGAGACAAAAAAAAAAAGGAAAAAAAAATATCTTTTTAGTCTCTCAATTTTGCGTTTGGTTCAATTTGGGTCTCTGAGTTTTCAAACTCAACAAATTTACCCCTAAAGTTTGCATTTAGTTACACTGTTGGTCCTTCCATCCACTTTTTCATTAATTGCAAATGAAAATGTGACATAGCATCTATTTTCTATTAAAAACATATTTTATAATTTTATTATTATTTACTATTTTTAATTTTAAAAACATTTGTTATTATTTCTTTTTCTCTTCCTCTCTCTTCCTTCTCCCTCATTCTTTTTCTTCTTTCTTCTTCTTCAACACAACCACCTACTGCCACTGCTGCCTACCGCCATTTTCGTCGTCGATGCAACTACCACTGACCCACCCTCGTTGTCTCTCGTTACCAACCTTGTCATCGTTCATTACCAACCACCCCACCATCATTCTCATTCTTCTCTTCTTCTTCTTTTTTCTTCTTCTTTTTTCTTCTTCCTCTCTTCTTTCTCTCCTTCCTCACCGTTCTTTTTAAAAAAAAAAAAAAGCTAGATCTAGGCATTCCAGATCTTGTCGACTTTTTTTTTTAAGAGAACGGTGAGGAAGGAGAGAAAGAAGAAGAAAGAATAATAAGAGGAGAAGAAGAATGGGAATGGCAATGGGGGTGGTCGTTAATGAGCAGCGACGGGGGTGGGTTGGTGGTAGTTGTGATCGGCAATGGAAATAGCGACGGCGGCAGTCGGTGTTGGCAGCAGTCGGGAGTTGTGTGGAAGAAGAAGAAGAAAGAAGAAGGGGGAGAATGAAGAGAGAGAAAGAGAAATAATAATAATAATAAATATTTTTAAAATTAAAAATAGAAAATATTAATAAAATTATAAAATAATATTTTTTTAATCAAAAATAGGTGTCATGCCACATTTCCATTTGCAATTAACAGAAAAATGGATGGAAGGACCAACGGTGTAACTAAATGCAAACTTTGGGGGTAAATTTGTTGAGTTTGAAAACTCACGGACTCAAATGAAACCAAATGCAAAATTGAGGGACTAAAAAAGTATTTTTCTATTAAAAAAAATAGAAAAGTTAATAATAAACTAAGAGTATGGAGTAATTTTAAGCTTTATTGAAAGTACAAGAACTACATTTAAACATTTGAAAGTACATGAACTAAAATGGAATGAAATCCAAAGTACAGAGACCAAAATGGTATTTTAACCAATCTTTTTATAGAATAAATTTCAGAATTACTAGTGTCGTTTGACATGTGGCGAAATATTAATAAATATTTGTGCATCCAATGGAAGTCCACCTTTGTAATGGTATTGCTCTAAAAAAGGGTTGAATTAAATGCTAATAGTTTAGCTCCGTTTGATAACTATTTGATTTTTTTTTTTTTAGTTTTTGAAAATTGTGTTTCTTTTCTCATCATTTCTCTACATTAAGTTTCATCTTTCTTAAGAAAATATTTGAATTCTTTGTTAAATTTCAAAAACAAAAAACAAATTTTTGAAAACTACTTTATTTAGTTTTTAAAATTTAGCTTGGTTTTGGAAAACATATGTAAAAAGTAGATAACAAAACAAAGAAATCCATAAGTGGAAGTAGTATTTATAAATTTAATTTTCAAAACCAAAAATAAAAAATAATCAAATAGTTATGGACATTTACTTATTTAACATGCATGGAGCTGTGGAGATTGCTAATTGAATTTCAATTTTAAGATGGAAAATTTATTGTCATCAAAATTGTTTAAATTCCTTGTTAAAAAAGTTAAAATAAAATAAAATAAAATCTATGATTATAATTTCAATATTATTAATCAATTTGAGTATAGCTCAATTGGTTAAGACATATATCATGAAGTTTTTCGAATTCCCCATTCCATATGAACTCAAAACAAAAAAATGGGTATTGATTCACAGAATTGGTTATTGATTCCAAAGATAAATTTCTTTATTCACCAAAAAAAATCACTGCATTTAATTACAGGGTAATAATATCTCTATATGGTAATCAGTTATTTCTTTTGTTAAATTAAATAGCCATGAACAAAAGTCGTTAGTGTTTAATCTATCATTGATGATCAATTCTAGTTAATAAAAAAAGAAACTAGATTAGCTGCGGAGCATAAATTAAAATAGGGCAAAAATCAATTTAATCCCTAAATTTTGGGTTGTATCAATTAAAACCTAAATTAATAATTGCATCAATTTAAACTCCTGAATTTTCATAAGTGTATCAATTTACTCTCTCTGTTGGATTCCATTTGAAATACATTAGTTTACACGTGTACAAACTTATAATTGTATTAATTAAACTCTTGATTTTTTTAAGTGAATCAATTTAGACCATCGGCTTCAAATACATGGATGACTATCCAATGGAGGGTCTAAATTTTTTAACAAGTCTACACATATGAGAATTGATGCATTGACGATTTTCAAATTGAGGATCTAAATTGATTCATTTATGAAAGTTTATGAGAGTTTAATTGATACAATTATAAGTTTACACACATGTGAACTAACGTTTTTCAAATGAACTCTAACCGATGGTGTAAATTGATATATTATGAAAGTTCATGATTTAAATTGATACAATTCTTAGTTTAGGGCTTTAATTGATACAACCTCTAAAATTTAAGGGTATAAATTGATTTTTACCCATTAAAATTTTAGAGGTAATTAATTATATAACTTCATCACTTGGCTTAAAATGTGTTTAGATAAATTTACTGATTTAGAGTTCTAAATGACAGTTTGTCATTTTGATAATTGAACAATAAGGCTCTTGCATTAATCAATTTAAATTAGTGGTCAATGAAGAATATAAAAGAAATTACAATAAATACAAATTAAATTGCAATAAGTTAAAAGAGGATGGAGATGGAAAAGTCATACAATTGATGTACAATAATCCCTAGCCTCTTTTAAGCACCTTCAATGAATTCCAATAAATAAGATCATTTTATAGGTTCAGATTGCAAGTTCAATATTTAAATTCTGTGTCCTTTATATGAGATCTTGCACTAAACTCCCCATCCCTTCCAAAATTAAGATTTTATAGTGGAACGATAATACCAAAAGTATTTTATTGTTTATTTTTCCTCGGCCTCAAGGACTAAACCTTTGCACAAAGTTTAAAATTTTGGTTTAAAAATGGTTGTCGAACTTTCATATAAAAGTAGTAATTTAGTCCTTGAACTTTAAATTTTATAATGGTTTAGTCTCTATTGTGAAAATGTTTGTTAAGATTGGATGGAATTTCTTATATATGTAGATCTAAATTGATTAGGGTCCAAACGTGTTTATAAACTACAAAGACTAAGTCATTCCATGTTAAAAATTGACACTCAATTTTGATGGGACTTTCAATGGTAGAAATTAATAATGTGTTTGAAATAACTTAAATTGTGTTTACTATAGCTTATTGAGTGATTTTAGATGATAAAAAATGGTTTTAAAAAAAATCTTAATAAATTAAATGTGTTAAAAAAATTGGATTAACTTAAAAAAAAACTTTTTTTTAAAGAAACGCTTGATATATGAATTATCCAAAAATGACTTTAAAGTGATTAACCAAAAATCCTCAAAATATGTGATAAAAAATAAAAACAAATTTATAATTAACAAAATCACTTTTGAATATAGTGCAACCAAACAAATTTGTTATTTAAAATACTTTTGAAAAAATGTAAGATATAATAATGTTTTTATTGAAAATATTTTTTTTCAAAAGTGTTTAAACTAGAAGGTATTCCAAACCGACTCTAAATTGTTATAAATTTTAAAATACAAAGATTATATTGTTTCATACTAAAACTATGAGACTAATTAAATTGTTACAAATTTCAAAGTGTAAAGACTAAGGCTCCGTTTGATAACTATTTGGTTTTAAAAAATTAAACTTATAAATACTACTTTCACCCATGAGTTTTCTTGTTTTGTTATCTACTTTTTACACGTGTTTTCAAAAGCAAGTCAAGTTTTTAAAACTCAAAAAAGTAGTTTTCAAAAATTAGTTTTTGTTTTTTGAATTTGGCTAAGAAAAATGATGAAAAAACAAGCACAATTTTTAAAAATCAAAAATAAAAAACTAAATAGTTATCAAACATAGTTTAAATTATTAGAAATTAAAGTTCATAGATTAAATAGTTGAAGGAAGAAAAGTGTTTTTTAACCTAAAAATTAGATTATTAATATTCGTCAGCTCACTGCAAGAAAGTTCTAGACAAAAACATTTTCATTGATAAGAGCAATGGAAATATTACTCCACATGCACAATAATAGAATTGTGTTATATTCAACCTTGTTTTCTATCAATTATCAAATTGTGCAAAAACGACTTTCGTCGAAGATTTTTTTTTTTTTTTTTTTTTTTTTTTTTTTTTTTTAAAGAATATTAGATTACAAAGGAAGTAAAGGTACAAAAAATTATCTACATACTTTTTTAAAAAGCTATGGATAAGTAAAACGACTATTTTTTTACCATTTTATTTATTATATAAAACCTTGATCTCACAAAGCATCAAATTTTTTAGAGCCATCTGATTGAACTTTGATCAAATGTTGTTGGTTTGATCGAAGAGAGTGTGCACTGTAACAACATATGAGCACTTACACCCGAACATTTTTCTTTGAAGCAATATAGGCCCCACATTTTCCACATTTTTCCACTGAATAACAGTGAAGCTCATTTAATTGATAAAGAAACATGCATTTTGGCATTTAGTTTTAAGTCAAATCTCATTTTATTAATCATAACTTTGAATTGGATGAAGTACAATACAAACCATTTGCACATTCTTCCCTACTTTACAATCTCAACACTTAAAATTTAAAACTGATTAGTACTGAGTGTATTTATTATCATTAAAATACTAATTAAATGAGATTAAATTAGTCTAAAAATCCAATAAGTGAAGTTGTAGCATGAGGCTACCCTCCTCATTTTTTCTCACATTAAAGTAAGGGAGTTGAAAATCTGTTTAGTATAATAATTTTGAAGAATTAATGTAAACTTTTTTTCTTAGTTTTTCTCTATGGTCCCTAACTTTAAAATAAATGCAATTTTCTTAGTTTCTTATTTTATTCTTTTTCTATTCTCTCGTCTTTAAACTTTGCTGTTTTCGAACTTTTATACTTTTTATTTTGGTCCCTCAATAGCCAAGGTCTTAAATAATTGAGAGGAAAGACTTATAATTAATGTTTCTTCTAAATTCACTTCAATATATTACCATTTGAAATCTAGGAACTAAATAACTTAAATAAAATTTAACTTAAAAATACTTGATTAATTACAATTATATATGGCACTACCAAAGAATAAATTGTTACCAATAAAATAGAGGACTATATATATATATAGTTCAACAACATTCGGAGGTGGGAGATTTGAACTTCTAACCTCTTGGTCGATGGTACATGCCAATTACTGCTGAGCTAAGCTCACTTTGGCCGGACAAAATGATAATAAAGTCAAAGTATAGAGATATATTTCAATCACGTTGAAAATAATTGTTTTAAAGAAAGGATGTGCTGTAAAAGATATTGAATTACATCATTGCAAGGAGAATACTTTCTTTATTTCATTTGTACTTGTTTTAAGATATTAAAAAGATGTTCTAATAACATTCTGAAAAAAATCATTTACAACTCTTCAGACAACAGAGTTCTTATTTTCAAAATTTGCCATATTTTGAGGAAATAATTTCAAAACTACTACCAAAATAGGGAAAAAAACAACCTGTTTTTAAAACAAACACAAATCAGATTAGGCCAATTTAAAAGCACGAGCTAGAAAGTTGAAGGCTCAACATGAAAAACATTAGCCCCAAACTCTCTGGATATAATCAGCCACATGTGGACTTGTCATGTTTGAAGAGAGCTGTCACATGTGAGGAAATTCCTCAAAAGATGCCATTACAACATCCCAACTACTCTGTTACATGCTCATACACGAAAACGACTTATGAACTTAAGTGTGGCGGGTCTCTTTGTATGTGTTGTCCCAAAAGAAAGTACTATTCATTATTTGATCACTTAAATCAAAAGTAAAAAATTTTGTCGAAATAACTCGTCCTATAACAACTTTTAAATAATAGGTCAACCAAAATCATTTCTCGATATAACAAAAGTTAAAGATATATTGGAGTTCGATACTAATAATCACAATTTTACCAGTGACACGTGTGAATTGGAGGAGATCACTCAAAAAAGTATTTAGTACCCATTTCGACGAACTCTATATTTCCACGATGCTCGTTTTAATGTGCTACGTGGTTTGGCCAATAGTGGAGCCAAAAATATATAGACATGGCCAGTTGAGTTTCTTTCAAACATCTCATAAAAAGATCATATAGAAAAGGAAAATTTTTATTTATGATTTAACTATACATAATTTAAACACAACATTTGTTCCTCCCCGAAAACATTTCAATTAAGTAATTGCATGGACCAAAGATCCTCCATGCTCCAGTAGTTGTCATTTGCCCCATCCACACGAGGCCAAGTTGTCTGCTGATAGGCCATAGCCTCCATATCTCCTTGAGATGATGGGAAATAGTCATGGCTAATCTCCATCGGCTCTGCAACATTACTAAAGCTCGAAACTTGGCTGCACGGGCTGATGGAAGGGTCGTCGTTTGTCTCTGAACAGCTACCAACCGACATCATCTGCACTTGAACTTTATCGGCCTCCTCCTGCTGCTTGATATGCTTTTGTATCCTCGTCCTCCAGTAGTTCTTTATCTCGTTATCTGTTCTTCCAGGAAGTTGTCTCGCAATTTTTGACCACCTGCAATATTTTAATTTTAGAATACAGTGTCATATTTATGGGTGGGAGATTCAAGCCTTCGACTTATAGAGAAGGTTTTTGGTGTCTCAACTGTCGAGCTAGGCTCAAATTGGCAACTAATAGCGGTATTATTAATACTTTGAGTTCTGTTACTGAGGAGACTTTCTTGCAAAGTTTTTGTTCAAGTTTCCCACTATTTCCATATTCTCCTCGTGCTTATTTGTTTCTTTCCATACATGTGTTCTTCAGATAAACCATATAAAAAAAGATGACAAGATCATTTGTCGAGTGGGGTCTGCATCAAACACAAAACGAAAAAAAAGACCCTATTGTCTTTGCTTTTCTATGAAAAGGAAATGCTAACAACTGTCGAGGCTTCAGCTAAAAATGGAAAGTTTTCATCACTTGATTCTTCCTTTAGCAGGTTTTTAAAACGTGCAATAAAGCTGTCCTAAATGGTATTTTGTACAGAGAGAAGATCTTGCTTCCATGTCAAACATTCCTAAAAAATTGTATTTGTATGTTCATAAAATCAGTCATATTCATCAGAGTTTTTAAAAACTTTTCTTTGTTTTTCAGAATAGAAGGTCGTCAAAAATTGAGGTAACTACTCTTTAAACATTACTTTCTACTACCCTTCTTTAGTTTGTTCTCACAAATGACTTATTTTTAAAAGCTAATGAAGATATTTCACAAAATTGTAACAAGTGTACAATTACCCTTATAACTCAAAAGAATAATGTAAAACTATGTAGCTCACATAATCACAAGAAAACTGACCTGTTGCCCCATTTAGAATGTAAGTCCATGATCAAGAGCTGTTCTTCAGGAGTTATATTGCCTCTCCGAACATCGGGCCGGAGATAGTTCAGCCACCGGAGACGACAACTCTTCCCGGTACGTTTGAGACCTACAAAGATACAACAGCACAGCTCCATTCAGCATAAGAAAACATGAAAGCCAAAACATCCCATCTACAAGATTGCTGACACAAGGAAAAAAAAAAAAAAAAGAAGCTAAAAGAAACAGAGAGAATTTACCTGCAGCTTTGGCCAGTGAATTCCATACTCCTTCACCATGATTGGCAATGTAATTCATCAGAATCAAGTCCTCTTCCATTGTCCATGGCCCCTTTCTCAATTCATCATCATCCTGAGAAGAGCTTAATCTCTCTGTACCCATTCTTTTCTCACTACTTACTGGTTTTCCTTATCAGAGAAGTGTAGGAAGCTAATAAAATGTGAGGATGGATGAAGTCTTATATATAGACAGGGAAACCCATATGAAGAGAACTGTTCAATTTTTCATGTAATTTCAAAAGGCTTTTAATATTTACCTAACTCTAGTAGTGAAATGGGTGTGTTTGTATGTATGTATGTGGACTATAGAATGGCATGTATGTTGTTTTCCATTCTATGCATGACATACATCAATTGGTCAAATGATGGGAAATGTACATTTAGGGTAAATAGAAAGGGAGGTGAGTTTGAAGGACAAATATGACTTTTTGATGTTTTTAAAAAAGTTATGTACCCAATCAATTTAGTAGGCTTAGGTCACTAGGGTTTTAAATAATAGTTTACAGCAATCGTTTTCAACACTCGTGTATCATGTTGCTTGTTTATGAATTATAAGAAAAAGGGATGGTAGCGGTGTTAATGCATGGATTTTGAATTCATTGATTTTATGTAATAGTAATAAATGTTGTTTAAATTAGTTTTTTTTTTTAAACGTTGTTTAAATTTATGCACGTCATTTGAGAAAAAAAAAATAGTTTTGAAGAATTTGCGTCCATTTGTTACCAAATGACCATAAGCCAAGAATGAACGCTGAAGAATTGGCGCTAAATTTCGACCGTGGGGGAGCGGTTGTTAATTTTTACAATTATTTTTGTAAAATTGTGATCGATTCATAATACAGGCACTTAAAAGTCCTTAAAAATTCGTGATTCAAAAAAATGAACTATATAATTAATCCAAAAATCAAGTCATTTGTAAAAAGTATAAACTTTCAAACACGCATTGCCTAACTTTTTCCTCAATTCATTAATTTAATTTACAAATGAAAAAAGAAACAAACTCAACTCCGAACAACCCACAAGGAATGTGTTACATGAAAACACCCTTTTGAAGCACACAAAAAACAACTATGCATAAGAATCTGTCGAATTAAACACTCAAATATGATTATGCTACATCAATAACCACTAAATTGAACTTCAACGTATATGGAACAAAGCTATTATAGAATTTTGAAATTGGTTGGCTTGGGTTGAGAAAATACTTGTTAAATCTCTCCAAAAGTGCTACCTGATTAACAATTGCATACATAATCATAATGTTGATGGCTCAAACCCTGATCATTTAGAAACATAGAAGTATAAACGAATAGGGATGAATAAATGACAATATCGTCGTCCGTAGACTAAGAGCATGTTTGGGAGTGATTTTGAAATGGTTAAAATCACTTTTGTCATGTTCAAATTTACTCCGAAACATGTCTTTAATCATTCAAAATCAACTTAATGTTTGATTTTAAATTTTTAAAGACGATTTTCATACCTAAAAATTGATTTTGAATAATTAAAAATATGTTTTGGAATGACTTTGTATACAAAAAAAGTGATTTTAACAATTTCAAAATCACTCTCAAACATATCCTAAGGACATATTTGAGAGTGATTTTGAAATGGTTAAAATCACTTTTGTCATATTCAAAATCACTTCAAAACATGTCTAATCATTCAAAATCCATTTTAATGGTATGTAAATCGAATTTAAAAGTGTAAAATCAAACATTAAAATGATTTTGAATGACTAAATGTCTGATTTGAGGTGATTTCGAATATGACAACATTAATTTTAACCATTTCAAAATCACTCTCAAACATAGCCTAAAACATAGACAACATTCTAATGAGTTTGGGAGAAAACCTACTAAATCATGAAGCAATCTCCCTGGCATAAATGGGCTGTAGTTAAATGGAGGCAATACTATTCATAAGCAAAGGAGACTTGTGTTCTGGTTTGTAAATGTCTCAAGGTTCAAGGATTCAACTTTCTATATCCAATGTGTGTGGTGGCCATCTTTCTCATGACCCTAAAAGAAAGTGATGTTAAGTTAAAGGTAAGAGAACATTGGCATTAAAATCAAAATGGGTCAATTCAGATTTTAAGGGATCCTTGAAATTTCCGACTATATTACTTCAAGCAAAAAGTGAAAGCAACCCCATAAAGATAACCCTTATTCACTTGATTTTAAAACTTCACCAATTTTAGGAAGAGGGATGTGATCAGGATCGGTGGGCCAGTATCTGCCAGCCAGCCTAGCACAACATTTTGTAGAGGCGATTAATGAGCCAGATTGGCAGGGATGAGGTTTTCCCACTGAACTCCATACCCAAGTAGAGAGACAAAGGAGATTTCAAAAGCAAAATAATATGATCACAAAGAAAACTATAACAAGGTTAACTTCCCAAAGAAACTATAACAAAGGTTAGATAGTTTTAGATCAAGTCGCAAGTATACAAACAGAGAGTACATATAGAAGTCTGGCAAACTGTTCTGCTGCTGCTGACACTTCTTGAGAAAAGCGGACTATACCCCTATCGTCGCCAAACTTTACCCACAGTCCAGTCTGACAGTCAAGAACCTCAACTGCCTCATGCCTGTAAAAAGAAGGGAAGGGAGGCTACCAGATTTACAAATGATCTTCGAAGTGAATATTTCTTCTGAAGTGAAGCACACATTTCATTGATAAAATGAAATATGCCAAAGAGAGGGAGAGATAGAGCTCTCCAAGAAAAGAGGATTACAAGATTTGGTTCTTTTTATGGCTCTTTATTGGTGTAAGTGTGTTATCCCTTTTTCTGATTTGTGTAAGTATGTTATCCCTTTATTGGTGTAAGTGTGTTATCCCTTTTCTGATTAATCTCAAATTCTTTTGGCCAAGTGGAAACGTTTTTTGTGATCTTCAAAGTAAATATGCAGTTCCCACTATTCAAAAATTAAGCCCAATATCCATGCCAATGTCCAAACATGAAGCAAATTTTTGAACTGAAACATTGTGGAAAAATGAGATTTCAGATTGGGTCAACAGATTTTTGTGCATACCTTGCTAGCAATATTGTTGGAAAGCCAATCTAAACCCTCGTATAGACCCTCTCCAGATGTTGCACACGTGCTCTGGATGTACCTGAAATGAAGTGTTAATTTACATATTAGCACAGATGCTACAGACCACGGTTCTTAAATCATAACAGCATACTATAATGTTTCCACAGCATACATTCGGGTAAATAGAAATATCAACTCAAAACTTCTTAACAACTTTGACTTTATAGATATATATTTAATCAATAGGCCCGGAGATTTCACCATTCAGTCGAAGAGCTAGTACAATGGATTTACCCCCAAAAAGTAATTCTAAGAAGCTCTAAAATGAATATGGACACAGTAACATGGCATCTTCCAAAAATTAGGACACGATTCACAGGAACATGTTTGATCAAATATGTTCCTATATCCTTTTTTTCTTTTTGATGGAAAACCAGCTATCATTGAGTAGGATGAAAGAGTACAAAAGGAGACGACAACAAAAACAAAACCCAACAAAAAGAGTAAAAAAAAAAACCTAACTAGCTATACAAAAAAGTGCTCCAATTTAACAGAATAAGGCTTAAGGGAGAGGAGCATTAAATCTATCACAAGACAAGAATCCTTTCCAAGACCTCTCAACACCATTGCCAATTCTCCTATTTCACCCCAGCCCCATTGAAGATTCTTCTGTATAATTTTACACATGATACTGCTTGTGCTTTCAATTATAATGAATCATATGCTGTCAAGAATTAAGGTACAAATTTGTATTCTTTTCTATTCAATTTTAAGCAATCAAATATAAGTAAATTACATTTCTCCATGGATATAAATTTTTTGAACAAGAAATAAGTCTCAAGCGTCCACGAAATACAGAAATCTTTAAAAGAAATTAAGAAAAGGAAAAAAATTAAATATAAAAATTGAACCTCAAACATTACTTTCACATCACTTTATTATTAAGTTTGATCGAGTAAAATTTATTTAATTTACATTTTCTTTGTTTAGTTTGTAAAGGGCTTTAAATTTTTATTCCTCTATATACTAGCCCCTTGTAGTAAATATTCCTAGTCTTGATTAAAAATTTCCACTTTATTTTGAACAATTATTAACTTTCTCCACAAAATGAGTCTTCCTCCATGCTTTATAGTCTTCAATCACTTCACTTCCAATTGAGAGAAATTGTCGATCTTTAATAAAATGCACTTTAAAGAGATTGATAGTGGAAAGTAGATCTTGATTCAATCACCCAGCTAGTACCTTAGCAATAATTTTTTTTCCCACACTAAAAACCAGACTTGCCTAAAATCTTTTAACCATCAAGGCTCTATCTCTCCTTTGAAAAAAAAAAAGAAAAGGAGATGTTTTTTTTTTTTGAGAGCATTCGAACCTCTTATATTTCTAATGGAAACAACGACCTCAAACGCCTCAAAGGTTTTTCCAACAATAAACTTATGTCAATCAAGGGGCTACTCAATGCCCTCGGGTATGAATCTTTCACCTTCCTCTCTCATGTACAACTTGCTGAAAAAAACTTAAGATCTTCTCTTCAATTTTGTCAAATTCAACTAAACTAACACCCCCAACTAAAACCCATTCTGAAATTAAAGTCTTTCTTTCTTTGGCTGCTAGAAATCTATGGACAAACGCAGAATTTTCATCCCTTCCCTATAACCATTTAACTTTGCTTTTTTGAAATGAACTCCTTTCCTCATCCTTGCAAAGATCCAAGCATGAAATGGATTATGCATAATCATCGTTGATGACTTTCCTACCCATTCCTACATTACTATCCCTTTTTTTCCCTAAAAAACTCTCATCCAAAGTACACTCAAAAGTTGAAGTTTGATGGCACACCCATGCACACGTAGCAACTTCTGAGGTAGAAAGTTCCTAAGTCAGCGACTCAGCATTGTGGGCAAATTTTTTTCTAAGGAAGAACCATACTTCCATAAAGAAAATGAAAGTATAAACTATGGGCAACACATCCACACCCGCCTACAACTTTAGTCACCTACATCCAAAAAGGGAGGTATATCTGTGGACAATCTTTAGAAAGAGTGAGTAGTTCTAAGTTTGTAAGAAATCAAGACAAAAGTTGCTAGCAAGTGGACTTTATTTCTAAAACTGAGGATGCTTGTTGAGAGGGAAGAGTTCTTGGAAGAGCTAGTGAATTTCTGGAGCTAACGGATATTTTTCCTAACTTAATCGCACATGAAACAATTATGAGAAATGGACTAGAATACAAGTGTATAGAAAAGCTCAGAAAATTCTAGATGAACCTAAAAAGAAAACTACAAAAGGAAAGAAAGCTTCATCTATGAAAACTCTTTCTGTCCTTACTTCTTATATTCCAAAAAAGCCAAATGAAAAGCTCATATCAAGTTTGGCCAAAGAATCTAGCACCATCTTTAAACAATGTCCTCTAAAAAGAAAGTGTAGTAAGGTGATAATGATGCTGGAGAATGAGCAGCTAAGAAGCATGGACACGGACACGGGACACGGACACGACACGACACGGACACGGCGACACGCCAATTTCTGAAAATGTAGGACACGGACACGTTGGGGACACGTTAGGGACACATTATTATTTTTTATTTTTTATTAGATAATATTAAAAAATCAAACTCAAAATATTTTGTTTTTTTTACTAACTATTAAAACTAATTAAAATATTAAAAAAATGTGAGTGAAAATATAATGGGCAATTCAAGTTATGTTTAAAACTTACCGTATATAAAACCCAATGAGCCCACTTAAACTTAATAAAGACAAAGGCCCACATGCTTACCCATTAAAAATTCATAAAATAAAATTTATTTAAAAGTTTGTAGTTTAAAAGAAAACCCTAACCCTAAAAGCTATATCCCTCCGCCGTTTCTTCTTTTCTTCCCCACCCCATTTCAACTTTCCCTCTTCGATTTTGCTCTTTCCCTCCCCCGATTCTACTTTCCATTCTTCTGTTCAATCTCCTTCCCTCTACCGATGATGGACTTCGCCGCGACCACCTCTGCCAATGCCACCTCCCTCCCCCGAATTCTGCTTTCCATTTCTTTGTCTGATCTCCCTCCCTCTGCCGATGATGGACTTCGCCGTCGACCTCAACGTTGCTGTTCTGCCGCCGACCACTTAAAAGTTTGGGTTTTGTGCATGGCGTGTCCGTAGAGTGTCTGTGGCGTGTCCACCACGTGTCCAAAATTTAAAAAAATAATAAAAAAAAGGGACACGCAATTTCGCGTGTCCGACACGTGTCCGTGCTTCCTAGATGAGCAGACAAGCCAAATTTCAAAACGTGGAGACAACTAGTGAAAAGATGATACTGAGGCTCATTGGCTTTGTGTATAAAACAAAATAGGCCTATCTCATGTTCAAGTAATATCCCCGATCAGTCTCTTTAATCCAATTTATGCACAATATTAAGCATGGGTAACAGGTTCCGGAACATTAAAAAAAAATGAACCAGCGAAACACATAATTGAACAAAAAAAAATTCATATGCAGAAATAAATAAAAGCTTCAGAAGAAATAATAAATAAACAAAAATCTTTTACCAGTGGCGTTGACGGAGTGAATGAAGACCAAGCTTGTCAGTAATTTCAGCAGCATTCATTGCATTAGGAAGATCTTGCTTGTTGGCAAACACAAGCAACACAGCATCTCTCAGTTCATCCTGAAACCAGATTAGTTGGGAATTCAGCGTCTATTTTCTTTAAGTTTGGCAGACGCCAACAAATTATGTATAAAGCTAAAGAAACAGAAAAGTTTCAAATATTTTTTTGGATAAGAGAAAAGTTTCAAATATTACAACAAAGAAATCTTCTGCATCAATAAGAGGCTAAGAGTGAAAAAAGAAACGTTCGGATGGCAGGGGAATACGTAGAGAAAAAGAAAACTGTTACAGCATCACCAAATTTCCATTTGGTATATATGAAGACCAAAATAAGAAACATGCAGATCAGTAAGTTCTAAATTTTCCTGTCATTAGCACCTGAAGTGAGAAAGATGAATCAAAAGCACAAAACAATAAATCTAATTAATATTGCCAACCTGAAAATAGCTCAACTGGTTAAGGCATATATCATCGACTAAGATGTTAGAGGTTCAAATCCCTCCACCCCTAGAACTCTCAAAAAAAATTCTAACTAATATTACATCAGTTCAAAGAAATTTATCTTCACAAACAACAGGAAGCAACCTTTGATATGATATGGGCTCTAATTAATGGTACACTTGGTCTGACTTTAGAGATTTTCCAACACATACTCGCATTGATCGTTTCCTTTTATTAGAGAGGGTGCTGGAAAAGTTTAAAGATGCAACAGTTAGAAGACTTGAGAGGCCTACATCAGATCATTTTCCCATTCTCTTATCGTTCGGTTGACCTTCTTGGGGCCCTACCCCCTTTCAGTTTGAGAACATGTGGTTGGAACATCATTCTCTTCTCCCCCTTGTGGATTATTGGTGGAAGAATATGCCTCTTCGAGGCTGGCCGGGACATGGTTTTATTATGAAACTCAAAGCCCTTAAAGCAGTTACAAAGGAATGGAATAAGATCACATTTGGGAGTATTACTACACAAAAGAACCAGTTGATTACTGAAATTGCTCTCATTGACAGCAAAGAGGAAGCCAGGGATTTTCATCCCAATCACAAAATTCAGAGAAATTTATTGAAAGAACAATCACTCTCTATTGTGGCCAAGGAAGAAGCCCTTTGGAGACAAAAAGGCAAGACTAAGTGGCTTAGAGATGGTGACATAAACTCCTCCTTTTTTCCCCGAATTATGGCTACAAAAAGAGGAAAAGCTCTATCACTGAAGTTCTGTCCAAGAATGGTACAAGCTGTCTTATTGATTGAGGTATTGAAAATGAGTTCCTCTCCTTTTTCACCAATCTTTATACCAAGAAGTCAGGATCCCGCTCTCTTCCCAATATCTCTAATTGGGACTCTTACTGCACAGCAAGCCTCGCTTCTGGAATCATATTTTACTGAAGAAGTGATAAAACTAGCAGTGTCAGATTTGGGCACCAATAAATCCCCTGGACAAGACGGTTTTACTGCAGAGTTCTTTAAAAAGTTTTGGAACATCCTTAAAAATGACATCCTGAGGGTGTTCCATGATTTTTTTCGGAACGGGATTATTAATGCCTCTTTTAATGAAACTTATATTTGTCTTTTCCCTAAAAAGGTTGACTCGCGCACTGTTAACGACTATGGACCAATCAGCCTCACTACTTGTCTATATAAGATCATTGCCAGAGTCCTTTCAGAGAGACTAAAAAAGGTTCTCCTTCACATCATTACTGACTATCAATCGGCATTTATCAAGGGTACACAAATTCTTGATGCTTCTCTTATGGCCAACGAGCTTGTGGATGGATGGAAAAGGAAAAAAGAAAAAGGGTTTTTCTCATTAAATTAGATATTGAAAAACCTTTTGACAAGGTGGATTGGACCTTTCTTGACAATATTCTAGAAGTAAAAGGCTTTGGCCCTTTATGGCGCAAATGGATTATGGGTTGCATATCCTCGGCAAACTTCTCCATTATTATCAATGGGCGTCCAAGGGGCAAGATAATAGCTACTAGAGGTCTTCGACAGAGTGACCCTCTCTCTCCCTTCTTTTTTATTTTGGTTATGGATAGTTTTAGCCATCTTCTGTACCAATCAACTTCCTTGGGATCCATAAAAGGATTTGAAGTTGGACCTAGTAGTTGCAATATTACTCACCTCCAATTCGCAAACGATACTCTTCTTTTTTCCTCTCATGAACATTGGGCGGTCCATAACATGTTTGATGTAGTTCATGCTTTTGAGAATGTCTCGGGGCTCAACATTAACATTTGCAAAACTGAAATGATTGGGATCAATATTGAGGATAGCAAGCTTCAATTCCCTGCCGCCAAGTTTGGGTGTAAAATTGGGGGGTGGCCTAACTCCTACCCTGGTCTTCCTTTGAATGGCAACCCAAAGCTTTGATCTTTTTGGTCCCCCATTGTGGAGAAAATACAAAGGAGATTAGATGGGTGGAAAAACTTTCATATATCTAAGGGAGGTAGGCACACTCTTATCCAAGCAACACTTTCTAACCTCCCCACATATTATATCTCTCTTTTCGAAATGCCAAACAAGGTTGTCAAGACTATTGAGAGACCATTTCGAAACTTCCTTTGGGGAGGCCTTGATGAAGGCTTCCATAAGCACCTTGTTAAGTGGGCCACCATTCGTATCCCTTTCGAGAATGGTGGCTTGAGTCTCCATAGTATAAAAGACAAAAATCAGGCTCTCTTGGCAAAATGGGTGTGGAGATACCAAAAGGAAAAAAGATCTCTATGGAGATGCGTTAATGATGTAAAATTTGGCACTAAGAATCATAATAACCATCCGGGTAGCTTCTCTCTACACTCCTCTAATGGCCCATGGAAGAGAATTCTGAAGCATCAACACTGTGGTGACGAAAATTGGAAATGGGGTATCCGCTGATTTTTGGCATGACCGATGGTTGGGGGTCCCACCCTTGTTCTCAACTTTCCCTATGCTTTTTTTACTTATCAAACAGACAGCAAGCTACTGTCAAAGATATGTGGAGGCAGGATTCTTCTTTGTGGGACTTGCATTTCAGAAGGGACTTTAAAGAAGAAGTAAAGGAATGGGCTGATTTGAGCTTCATATTATACAGCAACCTTTTGTCTAGTGAAGATGATTTTGGGTTTGGCCATATGAGAAATCTGGTTTTTTTTCAACAAAATCTTTGCTAAACAGCCTTGCTTCTCCATATGCCGTCAATCACTGCCTTTACACAAAGGCTATTTGGTCCGGTGTCTACCCAAAGAAGATTAAATTTGTCATTTGAGAACTTGCACACTTGGCCCTAAACACAAATGACAAGCTCCAAAGGAAGTTCCCCACCATGGCTCTCTCTCCAAATAGATGTATCCTCTGCAAAGCTGACTTGGAGACACAATCACACATTTTTATCTACTGCAACTTTGCACAGCTTTTTTGGGATGATATTAGGCTTATTTTCAACTGGCAGGTGGTCCTACCAAAGGACCCCAAACTCTTCTATCATTACTCCTCTTGGGGCACCCGTTTAAAGACAAGAAGGATCTTCTTTGGCAGAATTTGATTCAGACTTTTTTGTGGTCAGCTTGGATAGAAAGAAATCGAGAAGACTTATTTGCACTTCTTTGACAATGTTCTTCTCCTTGCTTTATCTTGGTGTAAACAAAATTCCCTCTTTTCCTCCTATAGTATTTTTTCTCTTTTGACCAATTGGAGATGTTTATTGTAACTCCTTTGGTTTGGGGGTTTCTCTCCCCCATTTTTTTGTAAATTTCATACATCAATGAAATTGTTTCTTACCACCAAAAAAAAAACAAAAAAAAAACAAAAAAAAAAAAAACAAACAAACAAACAAACAAACCTATGATATAATATGATAGTAAATACATTGTGTGCAAATTTTATTCTAAAACAGAAAGCAAGTTCAATCGTATGGAAAGAGAAATAGAACAGGGCCACACCTCATTCAACATTCTGTGCAACTCATCTCTTGCTTCAACAACACGATCCCTGTCATTGCTATCCACAACAAATATAAGACCCTGTGTGTTTTGGAAGTAATGCCTCCACAGCGGACGAATCTATTCAATTAGTAAAACAAATATATAAATAAATCAGTTTCCATCAAATTTATCCAGAAACAAAACAATATCTCATCATAGTCATTGTAGAAAAATCGAACACATGAAATTAAATATATATATGGAGGCATCCCAAATCTCAATTATGACACTGACTAGAAAGCTAGACACTTGAAACTGAAACATAATGGGTCCATGACACAAAGTATTGAAAATTCCAAGCAATTATGAACAGAAACATCTTTTACCAAGAAAAAAAACACTCCAAAAGAAGAATGAAAGATTACAAAAAGGTGATACAAAAACATAGGAAAAACAAGCCACGAAATAGAAATTACAAGATTGAGCTCCAACTATTGAGTATCAAAAACAAAGGAATAACACACGCACAGACAACCAAAAAACAAAAAGACCCAACAGCACAAATGAAGGCATTAAAGGAAGTCAAACTCCAAAAAATCTCCTCTCAAGATCCCTCAACACTCTAAAAATCCTCCTTTGCTTCTGGGGTCCAATGCTTCCGAGCCTCTGCAGGGGGTCTTGTAGCTCCTTTTTCCATCTCTCGTGTGTCCCTTCATCCCCCTGGTGACCTTTCTTTGTCCTCTCTCTAGAAGGTTAAGATTTCTAAGAACGTCAAATTCTTCGCATGGTAGGTCTTGCATGGGAGAGTGAATACCTTGGATCGCATTCAAAAGCACTTCTTATTGGGCCCATAGTGGTTTGTGTACTTTGTGCAAACAGGGGTCTAAGGATCTTGACCATATTCTGTAGAGATACTGGCATGGAATCTCTTTTTGGGGTCTTTTGGGATTTGCTTAGTGCAGAATAGAGATTGTTGTTCAATAATGGAGGAAGTTGTTAGGTACCCAAACACCAAAAACACACGATAGAAATATATTGCAATATCAAAGGAAAATTACAATATATCAATAGCCTTTCAAGAGGGCTATCTCTCTCCCAATTCCCACAATGGACTATTCCACTAAAATGATCCACCCCTTCTAAGGTCCCTAACACTCCTTATTTATAACCAAGGCACCCCTAACTAATTACCACTATGCCCCTTACTAATATACTACTAATCCCCCACATATCTCATACTAGTACTCTCACAAAAGTTTTATTGAATCCTCCTTTTCGAGATAACTTGGCATGCTTTTTTAATACTGTTTTGTGGGATATTTGGCTTGAGGAGAATAGTAGAATTTTCAAAATGTTTAAGAGGTCTTGAAAAGAGGTGTGAGAGATTGTTAGATTAACTCCTCTTTGTGGGGCGTCAATCTCTCAATAGTTTTGTAATTATCAGTTAGGTCTTATTCTTTTGAATTGGAGTCCATGCCTCTATAGTTAGTTTTTTGTATATTCTTGTTTTTTAATGTATTTTCCTTTTTTTTCTTTTTTGAGTTCAACCACATGTAGGGGTGGGAATTTGAACCTCTAACCTTTTGGTCGAGGATATAAAGCCTTAACTAGTTAAGCGATGTTCAAGTTGGCATATGGATTTTCATTATTCTCAATGAAAGCTTCATTATTTATCCAAAAATAAGATAAAATAAGAACCCCAAAGCTTATGATCAAGATCCTATAAAGTCTCTCAAAACAAAGGCCACTTAGAAAACCTAGAAAAAACTCCAAATCAAACAAACACCTCCAAAGCATATGATCAAGATCCTATAAAGTCTCATTATTCAAGCTAACATGATTATATCTCAGCAGTTAAGGCATCTCTACTTCCTTTAAGAGGTCTTAGGTTTGAATTCCCCCACTCACATGTGATATAATATTCTAAAACAAGAAAAAGGTGCATCCAATATTTTGTTGGGTAGGAGATATAGCCACGTCTAGATATCAAAACTTAAATTATACTCGAAGAAAAGGACAAGACATGATAAGACAGAACAAAATACTTCCAAATTTATTTTTCAAAAGTCTTGTTCTAATCAGCACAGCAGTACAAGACTGCTGAACACAAAAAGTAGGGCGCTTCTTCAGCAACCCCCACCAAGCTATATATTCTGCTCGCAAAGGCCAAAGCCAACAAGGCTGACAAACACACAGTAATGACAAGGGAGAAGAGAGAGATGCATTGAGAGAGATGCATACTTTGTCCTGACCACCAACATCCCATACAGTGAAGCTGATGTTCTTATATTCCACAGTCTCCACATTAAATCCTGAAAAAAAAAATAGCACCTCCATGATCTATCTTATATTATTTGGTATAGTACTTCAACATAATGCAAGGAATAACATCAAGAGGCACAGAATTAATATCACAATACTAAAAAACAGTGCCATCGCGCACCTAGAACAACAATCAGAGCTACCAACATGCTTCAATATATTTAAATAAAAAATAAAACCCGGCAAGTACAAAACTGAAAAAGAAAAAATATGCCTTATGCATTGGAGAAAATAGAAAAATCAATCCAATGCGTGAAGACTCCCACATGAACCAATTTCACAAATGAGTAACAATAATTTGAATTAAGCAATCAAAATTTGACATTTCATGAAAAAGTTTCGCAAATCAAAGGACTCACCAATAGTAGGAATGGTTGTGACGATTTCTCCGAGCTTGAGCTTGTACAAGATCGTGGTCTTACCGGCAGCATCAAGACCAACCATCAAAATGCGCATCTCTTTCTTGGCAAAAAGCCTGCTGAAGAGTTTGGTGAAGGTCAACCCCATTTCTGCTCTGTCTTAACCGGCTATCTCTATTAATCTGAGGAGCTGATACAAGAAAACCACAAAAGTGATCAAATCAAGCAGCCCAACAAACCACGATGAGACCAAAAAACCAGACATCAGCAAGGAAAAAGAAAAAAGAAAAAGATCAATTAGAAGAAACGTATTTTTCGGGAAGGTAAAATTGAGATCCTCATCTGAACATCCGCAACAAATCAAAAAAAAATTCAAACTAGGCTAAGATCGTCTCACAAACTACCAACATAAGAAAATCCGCACAATAAATCCCATCCGCACAATAAATCCCGCTCGATTCCCCTTCCTAGTCAAGGATACGAATTCAATTTGCAAAAATGGAACAACGACAAAACAAAACAACACAATTAATCGCCTCAAAACCTTGGAACAAAAAATCGCAAGAACGTGAAAAATTCTAACAGATTTCACAAGCGATTACAAAACTCAAGGCATGAATTGAAAGAACATATGCAAAACGAACAGAGAGTTGAGAGAATACTGGAGTTGGAAAATGGCGCAGAAATGTCGCGCTGTGGAAAGCTCTGAATGGGAGGAGGGCCGAAGGGGGCAATGAAAGTTAACAGCGGTCTGTTTTATGCCCCACGGTCTCTCTTTTTCCCCCTTTTATTCAGGTGTTCTGTTAAACAACTTTCGGTATATTATATTAGGTTAAATTTTATAAAATAACAAACTTTTGGGCAATAATCAATTTCCTTTCTTTTTTTTTTTTTTTAGTTCAACGGTAAGTGATTTAAACTTTTAAACGCTTGGTATACATGTCAATTATTCGTTGAACTATACTTACTTTGCAACAAAAATTAATTTATACTTCATCAATAAAAACCTTAAACTAATAATTGTATCAATTTAAACTATAAACTTTTATAAGTGTATTAATTTACACACTCTGTCAGATTCCATTTGAAAAACTTTAGTTCGCGCGTGCAAATTTATAATTATATTAATTAAATTATTAAACTTTCATAAGTGAATCAATTTAAACTATTTGTTTCAAATAATTGACGATTTTCAAATGGAGAGTTTGGATTTTTTAAGAAAACTACACACGTGTGAGAATTGATGCATTGACGATTTTCAAATTGAGGGCCTAAATTGATTCACTCATGACAATTTAGGGGTTCAATTTATAGAATTATAAGTTTGCACGCGTGTAAACTAACATTTTTCAAATAAAATTTAACAAATGGTGTAAATTGATACACTTATGAGAGTTCAAGTTTTTTTTTTTTTTTTTTTTTGAGTTAGAGAGTTCAAGTATTAAATTGATATAATTATTACTTTAGATTTTTATTGATACAACTTCTAAAGTTTAGGGGTATAAATTGATTTTTTCCTTAAATTTTTTTATAAGTTGAATTATGACATTGACTATGAAAGGTTTCATTTCAATTCTTTTAACTTTGATATTGTTTTGAAAAAAATACTTTTTTATTGCAACAAATATAGGATATGAGAATTTGAACCTCCCACCTCAAGGGAATGAATATATGTTAATTACTACAAAGCTATGCTTATGTTGGCATTTTCAAAAAAAAAACTTTGGAGAGTTTTTTTCGCTAGAATGATGCATGAAAAAAATTGACTTGACAACTGGTATGTAAAAATTAATTTTGTAAATGGTATCAATCTATAATTTTTAGAGTTGAAAATAATGGTAAACTATCTTAATCTAGTTGAAATTGAGTCATAGATGATGTCATGAAATACCTTTCAATTTTTACAAATCAACGGGCACATCAATATTCATCCATCATTTTAACCCAAAAAAAATACTCTCCAATAATATTTTTTTTTTTGAATAATTTCAAACTAAAACAATTAAAATGGAACTTAACAAAGTTTAGGGGTATAATTGAAATCTACCCCAAAGTTTACGGGTATTTTGTATAATCTAACCATTGTGTTTATATATAAAGAGTAAATTTTGAAATGTTAAATTACAAGTTTAATTGTTTGGCCCCATTTGATAACCATTTGATTTTTTATTTTTGGAAATTGTGATTGTTTTCTCATCAATTCTCTATGATGGGTTTCATCTTTCTTGACAAAATATTTGAATTCTCAGCCAAATTTCAAAAATAAAAACAAGTTTTTGAAAACTACTTTTTTTAGTTTTCAAAATTTGGCTTGGTTTTTAAAAATATGTAAAAAGTAGACAACAAAACAAGGAAACTCATAGGTAGAAGTAGTATATTTATAAGCATAATTTTCAAAAACAAAAAAATCAAAAATCAAATGATTATTAAATGGGACCTAAATTTTCAAGCTTGTGTTAATAAGTCCTTGGACTTTAAAAAGTGTCTAAGAGGTCAGTAAGCTTTTAATTTGTCTAATGTTAAATTACTTGATTTGGTTTTTATTTAATTTTAGAATATGTTTTTATTTCACTAGTTTTTTTTAAGCAAATGTGGAGTATGAGGATTTGACCTTCTAGCCTTTAAAAAAAAGAGCACATGTCAATTACCATTAAGTTGGGTTCACTTTGACATATTTTACTTCACTAGTTGTATTACATTTATTATACTGGATATTTTATTGGCATAGGAGTTAAATTATCCTCTCTTTTTTAATGAAAAGTATTACATCGCAACTATAGAGGTGAAAGTGAACCCCACAAAAGAAGACTATATTTCAAGTTGGTACATTATTGTTTTTTTTTTTTTTTAAATGAAAAATTGTGAGCATAATTTTATGATATTAAAAAAAACAACTAAATATTTATTTTTTTTAAAAAAAGAAACGATTTAATATAGCCATTTGACAATTTGACCTATAAATGCCAACGATGGTTTTGTTTATCATTTTCTATTTTGTAATTCGTGTTTTATCTCCTAACATTTTTTAATGTTTAAATTACAAAATTTGGCTTTATACTTCCTTAAACCCTATTTTGATAACTATTTAATTTTTAATTTTTAGGTTTTAGATTTTAAAAATTGTATATATTTTTTCATCATTTCTTTACAGTGAGTTTCATATTTCTAATTAAGAAAAAATTTAAATTCTTAGCAACATTTCCAAAAAAAATTTTAAAACTACGTTTTTTTAGTTTTCAAAACTTAGTTTGGTTTTTTAAAACATATATAAAAAGTAGATAAGAAAAACAAGGAAATTCAATAAGTGCACTGTGCAAGTAATCATTTTTAAAAACCAAATAGAGCCTTAATTAGTCTTTCAAAAGAATTTTATTTAAAGTCCATATAATTTGAATGAGGTTTATTTTAGTCATTGTCATTAACACTAATTGATAGAATGTTGAGGTTTATTAGATAAACTTTGGTTGAAGTATTATGACCAACAAATAACAATGAGGAAAGAGACAAGGTCAAGGATGCATTCTAGCTAGCTCATCTCTATCCACAAAAGTTTTATTGAATTGAGAATCAATCAATAAAAATAGGTTGGTTTAAGAAAAAACTTAAATCTTAGGTTCAAATATTCCTCATTTTCAACTAATTAAAAAGAGAACTCCTCACTCGTGATCAAACTTCTACACACACGAGTGTGCGTGCACATATATACTATTTTAAAGTATTTTTAAATGAATTAACTAATTAAACACAGTAACAAAATATTAAAATTATATATTTTGTGTTAAAAGAATGAGTATGTCTACTCTTTTATTTGAAATTATGAAAGATCAATCAATAAAAATAGGTTGGTTTAAGAAAAAAACTCAAATCTTAGGTTCAAATATTCCTCCTTTCAACTAGTTCTCTCTCTCTCTATATATAAACTTCGATCTCTTCAAAAATATATATAAACTTTGATTGAAAATATTCATCTATTCTTAGTTCTAGCTAGTTGCCTATGTATATTTGAAAAAATGTCTCCCACATTCTATTTATGTATATATTATGTATGAAAATTTTCAATTTGAATGTCCAATATATGGACAATAATCAATCTCTGTCAACTTTAGTATAATTCAATTGATTTAGGCATATATTCTCGATTAAGGAGTTAAAGGTTTGAATTCTCACACTCTCATGTGCTATTAAACTTAAAATAAAAAAAATAAAAATAAAAAAAAGAAGAGAGAGACAATAATCAATCTCAAAATAATTTGCAAGCGTGACATTTAAATATTATTTATCTAAATGTTCGAGACATGATTGAAAATTGACAAGAGAAAAATTATTTCCTCTAAAAAGTTGTAAATTCAAAATTTTATATTATATATGTTTCTTTTTTTGTTTAATAGATCATATATGATGTTATATTCTAAAAAAAAATAAACTTTTAAAATGAAATTAAAAAGATATTATATTCACATGAAAGATAAAGTTATATATATTTAGCTTAAAGAAAATAGTGGTTTTGGGTGGTTGGGTTACCAGGTCGTCGGGGTAATTGCCGAAGTAGTCATCAGGGTGGTCAGTTCATCGGAGTGGTCACTAGGTGGTTGTCTACGGTGGTTGCTAGGTGGTAAGGTTTTCGAGGTGGTCGTCAACTACGGTTGTCGGGTGATCGGGTCATTGAAGTGGTTGTTGTTGATGGTTCGGGCAAGTCGGGTTGTTTGAGTGGTTGGGTTATCGGGGTGTCTAGTTGTTGGGGTGGTAGAGTCGCAGGGGTAATCGTCAGACTGGTCTCTCGAGTTCTCATCGCAGTGGTTGTCTGAGGTAATCGTCAGAGGTGGTCGGGTCACCGTTGTAGTCGTCAAAGTTGTTGTTATCGGTGGTTGTTGGGTGGTCGCCGGAGTTTTCATCAGAGTTGTTGAAGTAGTCGCTAGAAATGGAGAATGGTAAATGAAACTGGTCTGTAGAGTTCTCATCGCAGTGGTCGTCGGAGGTAATTGTTAGCGGTGGTCGGGTCGCCGGAGTTGTCATCGGAGTGGTCGCCTGAGTTGTTGTCGGAGTGGTTGCCGGAAATGGAAAACGACAAATGGAAGAGGAAAACATGGCACAAACCCCATGGGGTTGCACTGTTGTAACCCATGGGGTTGTGTTTCAAAACCAAGGGTTTTGAAACACCTTGTGCCAAACATGGTTTTGGGTTTGGAACCCAAACTCATCCCAACCCAAACCCATGGGCCAAACGACCCCTAAATGTGCACGGAACAGCAAAAGTAAAATGGGAGAGAAATTTTGGATTTGACTTTTAAAAATGAACTTAATTAAAGCATTTTCATTGAAAGCTAATCTTTAAGACTCTCTTTAAATACCACAGAGAAGAAAATATATATATTCTTTTTTTTTTTAGTTCGAAAAAAATATTCTTAAATAGTTAATTTATCTTAATTAATAATAAGTAATCCCAAAACCCAGCAAAATTTAGGCAAAACTTAATTAATTTTGTAATGAATTTAGAGAGAGAGATGTTGAAGAGGTTCCAATTTATTAAAGAACCATTTTAAAGGATCAGTTACCAAAATGTGGGTTTTTTTGTTTGAAGTTTTAGCAAAATGCAGAAGCAATTGTAGGTTTGAATAGACAATATAATATTGCAAAACCCTATTTATTACCCTTCAACTTTAGACCAAGGAATGGAAATTGAGGAGATCTTGACCATTTACTACAACCCATTATATGATTTGTTGACATGTGGTTCTATGTTATTATATTACAAATGTATATAGTTCAATAGGAAAATTAAGAATTACCCTAATCTCAAAAATAATGTCTTCTTTTTTTTTTGAATGAATGAATGAATTAATTAGGGTAAAATGGGATAAGGAGGTGTTGAATTTTGAATGAAAATTTTAAATGAATTCAACTTTTATCTGATGAACCACATCACTAATAGACCATCTTAACGAGTGAGAATGATAGTGTATATTATTATATTGGTTTTAAATAAAATACCTGAAATTTTTGAATGGTACTGAAACTCACCATCTCTTTGATCTGATCATGCAAAGAAAACAAATAAAATATAGGTATCTGAGTGTTGTATTCTAGATAATCCAATTGGTCCAGTGCTGGAAATGATTATTATTATTTTACCAAGTTCTATAAAAGTAACTTCAAATTAATAAAGGTTATCAAGTTGTAAATTTATTGAAAATACAAGGATTAAATTTGAATATTTGAAAGTACATGAAATTTAAATATTTGAAAGTACATAAACTAAAATAAAATAGTCTCACAATACAGGGGTTGAAATAGTATTTTAACCTTATTTTTATCTCATAATTCATAAATGAATTATTTAGTTTGAAAAATAAATGTATATTTTTTATTTTAAAAATGAAAATGCATTCTTGCACGGAATTCAAAAATTTTCTTTTAATTTTTTTTTTTTTTTTGCAGACGATGTGTGTCGAACTAAGGACCTGAAGGGGGGCACCATACGTGGGGTGTGCATAGAACCAACGAACAAAAGTAATTTTTGTTCTTTGCAAAAAAAAAAAAAAAAAAAAAAAAAAAGAGTTATTTTTGTTTACTTAAGCTAAGCTAAATATATAGATAATGTATATGTTTCAATTTGAGGGAACCCTCGTCATACTATTAATATCAAAATATATAAACAAACAGGTTAAAATATCAAATTTTTTTTGTTCATATACTTTAAGACTTTCTATTTTAGTCTCTATATTTTTCAAATATCCTAACATAGTCTTTGTGCTTTCAATAAATCATATAATTAGTTTACATTGTTAGTTTATTGTTAACTTTTCAAAGAAAAAAAAAAGTAATCTCTATTAGCTTTTCTGTTTATGAATTCTGAAAACATATTCACATTGTATTTTTTTCTTAAATGAAATTATTATTATTATTTAACCAAATTCGATAAAAATTAACTCTAAAACTAACAATGATGACTAATTTTAAGTTTTTTTTTTTTTAAACTTCAAAGACTAAATTTGGACATTTAAAAGTGCGAAGACTAAAATAGAACGAGATTCAAAGTACAAGAATCAAAATGATATTTTAACCAAACTAATATATCAATGTGTTCAAAATAATCTTTATACAAATTCAAGTTCTTCTGACATAAAGTTCTGGATCTGCCACTGTCTTCTCCCTCCCCTCAAAAAATGTATAATAAATCAAGTAACCAAAACCAAAACCAATCAACCCCATTTGAAGCCAATCTGAACATAGCTTAGTAGATAGAACACTAATTACCATATTAGAAGTCGATGGTTCAATCCTTCAACACACGATTGTTGAACTAAAAAAAGTCAAACCACATTTGAAGATCATAAATTAATCAAACTATTTTTAAAAAATTATAATTATTATATAAGACCTAAACCAATGTCAAACCTATTCAAGAAATCAATCTACCCCCAACTCGATTTGGTCTATTACAAAAATTAAAAAACTCAGTTCGGTCAAGTTGGTCAAAAGAGAAAAAAAAAAAACAACCCTAAACAACTTTTTTTTTTTTAATTAGAGTACTACAATTTGGGAGAATAAGGATTCGAACCTCCAACTTTAAGGGAGGTAGTACATGTCAATTACTGTTAATCTATACTCACTTTGTCCCTTAAACAACTATTAGAATGATGAAAAATAGTTGCACTTCTATACAAGATGTGTTATTTATTTATTTATTTATTTTAAGTTCAACATAATTTGGGTTGAGATTCAAATTTCTAACATTTTGATCGAAGATATATGTCTTAACACATTCAATTATGTTTAGGTTAACAATTATGGGGGCATTTGACACGCAGAGTTGAGTTAGAGTTGAGTTGAGTTTGACAAAGTTAGTTTGTCAGTGAGTTCAGAAGTCTGTGTTTGGAATGCAGCGTTGAGATGAGTCGAGTCAAAAAATATGTGTTTAGAGTGCAGAGTTGAATTGAGTTGTCAGGGGTATCTGGTATAGTTTTTTGTAACTCGAATTAGACTGATTTTTAGCTGACTGTTTTTGTTTCCTTTATTTTTATTTTTTCCAATAACTCATCTAGAAACATATTTTCTCAACTTTTCAACACTGAATTCAGATGTTCACTTCAAAAAACAATATATTTCAACATTGATCTTTTTTTTTAAAAAAAACATCATTCTTTATCTTTCTTTTTTTAGAAATCGACTTCTTCCCAACTATAGGCAATATAACATTGTTTTCTCTTTCTGCAACTGATGCGAGCTTGTCGAGGGCTCGTCAAATTACAATTTATAAACAGATCCTAAGCTACTTGTAGCATTGAGTGGACTGGGTCGATCTCAGGGAACCGAATATTAATTTCTCAAGTTAAATTTGCAAAGGAGAAAGCAATTAAAAAGGGGGGTTTTGTATTTTTATAAATAAAATAAAACATAAACAATAAAGATAGAGATAGATCAAATCTTACCAAAATTCAATCCAAAGGTACGGTTCTACTCAATTGCAAACATTGATCATAGGCATTCAAAATATTTAAACTTAACCATACAAGTACTTGGTCAACTTATTAGGAAACCTCAAAAAGTAGCAAATTCCCTAAGGTCATTAATTCTAACGAACGTTAAGTTAACGCTAATTACCTAAACAATTTTTGACGAAACCGCTCCAAATTATTTAGATAAAGGCATTACGTGCTTTGGAAGGACCAAGACAACTAATTAGATGAAATAACTTTAATCTAATTAAGATGCTCCTTTAATTCCTAGAATTAAACATGCAAGCCATGTAATATGGAAACCCACAAAACATACACATGTGATAATCCTAATGCTACATGTTCATTCAACATGACAATTACGGATCATGATCATGATTAAGCAATAAAATATGTAGAGTGATTAAGGCGTCAATTTAATCAAAATACAGACTTATAAAATTAACACGGGAATTAAAGAATACTTGCAATTGAAAGAAAACTAAGTTAAGGTTCAAGCCTCACAACATTGCAATTGGTTGCAACCGACCTCTGAACTGGGAACGCGAAGTTTAGCCGAGCATCGTGATAAAATTTGATACCATTATTGTCTAAGGAGAAAAGAGAAAATGAGTCTAAAAACTCTCTAAAAATGTCTAGGCCAAAGGGCCAAAAAAAAGATCCCCCTTGCTGTCCATAAGAAGGCTTAAATAGCCTTCAAGTAGACAACTTACACAAGTAAGAAACCCTAAATTCTAGAAAGATGTTTTCCCAAAACAATTAGGGAATAATATTTAAAATAAAGTAAATAATGTTCTCTGTTGTAAAATGCTGGAAAATTCATCTAAAACTCGAAAATCCTTCCCTAAATTCTTAAAACAAACATAGAATGTTGCAAATAAGGAAAGTTTCTGGATTGCGCAGTCTTCATTATTTTGCCCATAACTTCTTCTCCAAACCTTTGATCAATGTGATCTTTATATGGTTGAAAAGATCATTCCGAGATCTTTAAAATGATATCTAATTTGAATATATTCCAAAAAGTGAGAAGCAAAATAATGGGAACGGAAGTTGGCACAAAATATTATCGGGTACAGCAGTTTTCCAGCAAGAGCAGTAATCACTCAAAATGCCATAACTTTCATAATACTTATTGGAATGCAATGAGTCTTATACCGTTGGAAAGATAATTCAATAAGCTTCGATTTGATACCAAATTTGAATATATTTTCATCTCGAAATATCATGATATGATCAGTCAAATTTGGTATAGAAATCCAGTTGCTCGAATGATCACCTCCAATTTGGTCCAAATTAATTCTGCAATGGTGCAAACTCTTCAAAACACGTGAATTGCTCGAATCCCTAAAAAATAATAATAAAACACATAAAATCCTTCTAATTAACAAGAAATAAGTGTAATTAAATAGGACTTTATAGGTCCTATCAGCAACACATTGAACTTCTTTCAATTTATAGAAATCAAATATTTGCATCACAAATTGAACTTCTTTCAATTTATAGAAATCAAATGTTGCATTCTTTATAACAACAAATAATAATTGATGAATGGAAAAAAGGAAATGTACCTACATTCTTTTTTATTTAAACACAAATTGAACTTCTATCAAAACATAGAAATCTAAGGTTTCATTTTCTAAACACACATTGAACTTCTTTGAAACTTACAAATGAGGACCTTATTATGACATTTTTCAATTACTAATAAGGTCTTCACTACGAGGAAGTTTTTTTTTTAAAAAAATACATTGACCATTACGTGTTTTTTTTTTTTTTTTTTTGTGCAAAGGAACATTTCTTGTTTTATTTCTTTAAACACATGTACTAAATTGAATATCTTTGGAAAAGAGAATGTCAGTATTTTATTTTTTTAAGATGACAAGAAAACGACAATATATTTCAATATTAGTGTCATGTAGGAGTGGAATATTCACAAAATATTAGTAGGTCATCAAGGGTCTATTTACATGATTCACAAAACATAATTATGGTTCATAAAATATAAGTAATGACCAACAATTGGTCGAGTTCGTAAGTCTAAAGAAAAATTGTTGGAGTAGAGAGTCAAACCAACTAAGTACATGTGCATTTCATATTATTTTGAACCATGGGCGTGTTGGGATTTATGCCTTAAAGTCTCGTAATTAATGATTTGTTTAATAATTAATAATAATTTTAATTATTTATTTGTAATATAATATTATCCATTATATGAAAAATCCAAAGTTGTTAGTGTAATCTTGAATACTATGTGGTTGACATAAAGTAGGATCATGTTCAAGAAATAACCTAAAGGATCATAGTATATAGATAAGGTTGGGTGCCTTATCTTGGTAACATTATTGATATGACCCACTTTGTAATAGTTACAAATGATTTAATCCAAATCGTTCATGTGGAGACGTGCAAGTGGAGGTATTTTATACAATGAGTTTGTATAAGATTGGACCACGAAATATTTAATCTCTCTTTATAAATCCCTTAATTGAGAAGATTGATATTTCATCAGGATGATCATATGTGACTCGATTTTAATCCTGAGTGAGTTATGAACTCCTGCCTGTGAAGGCTTGTCCTTTGATTTGCATGGGTGAGAGTGGTTTTTGTAGCTGATTCAATAAGCTTACCATTTTGGGAACTTGACCAAATAGGGAGTTAGAAAACATGATCTCACAAGATTTAATTTACTCATTTCCATATAGGGTAAGTAGATGGGTAGTTCCCTTAAGTGCTGATTTTGGGACTTGAACAATGGGGTCCCACCCTCTCATTGGCCTGAGAACGACTTAGTTTATGGTTGGATCATAAACAAATTATTCATTAGAGGATCAATGGTACTTAAGGTGCAAGATGTAATTACAGGGGTAAAACGAACTTTTGACCCAGCTGTAATTAAGAACAACTCCTGAATGATCGACTTACATGTAATGGTTATATTCATTGACATAACTTGTCCTACAGTGCATAGAATACAACTCCAAATCTATAGTTGAGTGACCTATAGTTAATGAATGGAATTTAATTAATTAATTTTGTATCATTTGAGCTTATAATTTGTAGGTCCATAAGGTCCCTTTGCTAGCTCATAGTAACACTAAAAGATCAATTTAGTTGAAAGAAAAATTTAAAATGTTCAAATTAATATTTAATTTGAAGTGTTCAAATTAATGTTTAATATATTCGATATATTAAATATAAAAGAGGAAAATATATTTATTGTATTTGATACATTAAATATTAAAATAATTAATGTATATTAGATACATTAAATAAAAGATATTTATAAAATTTGAATAAGATTCAAATTAATAAATATCGTAGGAGATTTGGATGAGATTCAAATAAGTATAAGATATATTTTAATATATTAGATATTAAAATATAATATTTTAATTATGAAAAATATTTGCCCTTGGTCTCAATAAATATGACCATTGGGTTGAGCCATTAGATACAACACATATCTCCTCAATAGAGAATTAGAGAATTCTCTCTAAACCTCTTCCTCTCAAATCCCTTGTGGATTTTCTTTCAAGAGGCTTTCACAAGTCTTAGTCATGTGTTCGAGTCATAGCCAGGAAGATTTTATGGAGGAGATAAAGATTCGCCAGAAATATCTCCATATTTACTCCAAGTAAGTTTGCGTAACCTTAATTTTTAGTTTAATTTAAAATAAAATCAAAGACAATCCAATACTTCTGCTATGGAGTGAAACGTTCATTATTTCAGGGAATGTCGTCAGTTGTTGGAAATTGTTGCCGGCAATAGTCGTCGGAGACCGTACTGCCGGTTGCTGGATATGGTCGCCAACGATTGTCGTTAATTGTCGGAGAAGGTAGTTAGCAGTGGCCGTCAGTTGCCGCATATGGCCATAGGTCGTCGAAGAAGGTCGTCGATCTCAGGAGAAGGTCGTTGGAGGTGGTTGTCAGTTGCTGGAGGTGGTCGACGGTCACCGACGATGGCCACCGGTCGTTGGAGAAGCGGTAATAAAATATGTTAATAGGGTTATTGTATAAGTCGATGGAGTTAATATTCTAACACTGTAGCAAGTTGGTAGAGTTGAATTTTTTATTGAGAGTTAATTTCTCCATGGACCAAACAATGAGTTAGGTTTAAAACCCAACTCAACTCAACTCAACTCAAGGGCCAAACATCCCCTATATGAGATGTACTAATGTTCTCGAGAAAATTATAAATCATACATCAACCAAATTTACACAGTAAATCCCTTATATCAAAACACAAAATTCAAGTCATTCAGATGCTGACTTTTTCTTGTAGTTCTCAATCAAGTAAAACCACAAAGTAAAAAAAAACTGATGAAAATCCGGGTTGGGATTTCTGCCTTGGTATTAATACAAAGAATAAATGGAAAAGAAAAAGGCATTGATTTATACAAGCAATTAATTAATTAAAAACAAAAAAGTTTCTTAGTACATTCCATTGTACCATATCCATCTCCCTCAAATGTCTCCCCACCGTCTGATCATCCAACTGTTTTGTAACCTTTTTTATCATCATCATCAAATTAAGCTGTGATCTTAAGAAAAAAAAAACAATTATAATGTTTGTTTGTTTTTTTTTTTTCCAAAACATGAAAGTTAACGAAGAACATAACAATGTCTTCCACGTCTCCTTCAACATGCATGCCCCAGAAATTTTCCTAAAATACAAGACTCTATAACGACCTAATGATGATTATTTACATATTTTAATAATTTTCTTTTTCTTTTTCTTTTTTTCTTTTTTTAATTCTTCCTTAAAAATGCCAAAGAGAGGAGCTCAACAGTCATAATCAACAAGCAACATGAACCGTTGGATCAAAAATTAACCAACGGCTTTAGATCTAATGGGGTCCAACCTTTGCCTTTCCTCACTAATAAAACCCTTGTAATAACATTACAAGACAGACATTTTCACATAAAAAAAAGAAAAAAAAAAACCATCCTTTGCTTTTGTTTTTTTTTTCCTTCTTCTTTCTTGAGCTAGAGCTTTGGTTGAAGCTTTGAACTTTTTTTTTCTTCTTCTGCTGCATGGAGTTTGATTCCAACTTCAAAGATGATCTTCCCCTCCTCTCGAGCTTCTTCTCCGATAAGCCGGAGCCAAAACCGCAGCTCGACGACGACACTGGCGAGTTTTCGGCCATGGAATTAGCCAGTTCCCCATCATCATCCAAGGGTTTGTTCCATAGTTTGCAGCTACACAATTTTGATCATCATCATCATCATAATCACCATCATCATTATCTTCATCACTTTCCCATCAATGGATCTGAATCAATCAACAATGATTCCCATCACCATCTTGATCATCATCATTTTTCAATTGATGGGTCCTTACAAAGCCTTCTTTCTGGTATGCCAACCCAAAGTTGTGATCCAAATTTTGAACCTTTTGGAAATGAATTCTCTAAAGATCACACCTTTGAAAATGGGGCCAAGTTCATGCATGGCCTTTTAGGTTCTGCGGCTGTTTGGACAAATTTTCCCGGAAACTTTTTGCCTCAAATTTCTCAGCCGCCAAACAGTACTCATTTAGGGCTGGGATCAGCTTCTGCAGGTTGTAGGTTTCTTGATGAGGTCTCTTGTATTACTGACAGTGGATATGATCAGAACAAGAAGAAGAAAAGAATTCAGTTTAGAAAGGAAAACAAACCTCCAAAGAAGCTTCCAAACATAATAAAGGGACAGTGGACTCCTCAAGAAGACAGGTACAATTAACCTTAATTTTTCAAACCATTAATTTTATTTTTTGGGTTCAAGTTTGATTATTTTGTGTTCTTGAATTAGGGGTTTTTCTTGATGAGAAAAATTAAATCATGGCTGTTGATTTTGATTGTTTTTTTTGCAGATTGTTGGTGCAGTTGGTTGATGAATATGGGATAAAAAAATGGTCACAAATTGCAAAAATGCTGGAAGGAAGAGTTGGGAAGCAGTGCAGAGAGAGATGGCACAACCACCTGAGGCCAGACATTAGGGTTTCTTTCTTTCTCCCTCTCTTTTTTCTCTTCATCATACATACATCCATACATACATACATACGGGCATATTAAAAAATGTTGATAATCCTGTGTTTTGTTTTTGTAAATATGCATGTGCCCATCATACATTACATATGTATTCATAGCGACATACCATACATTTTGCATATATGTCAACATGCAGTTTATAGTATATCATTTAATTTTCGAAATGAATGATTCGGTATCTTAACGCGTGTTGAACGTTGTATCGAGATATGACATGACGTTTTGGTCTTTCTTCAAAGACGTATAATCTTTTTCGACACATTTTTATGGAGATTTAAACACTTGCCATGTCTACCATTTGTCTATATCTAGTTGACAACTCATGGACAAATTGAAGCAAAATTTAGTATTTTTCTAGGCTATATAATCAGAAAAATGCCTTCCATTGTTTCTTCATTTGTTTCCAAGGAAAGAAAATATCAGTGATTTGAGTCATTGTTTTTCCCCTTATATTCATGGGTAATTATGTGAGTTTAATGGATTTATTTAAGTTTGATGAAAATTAGCCAATTAGTGATGATTTGATGTCAAAACCCAAGTGTTTTGTCATTAATTTCCCTCACAAAACTTTGCCTTATTTGAGCAATTTTTTTGTAACAGTCATTTGAGACCATCTTTCATGAGTTAATTGTTGTAAATGGAGGATCAAATGTTTGTTAATGAGGAAAAGTTTGCTTCTTGGCTTTTGGCATTCATAAATTTGGTCCAAAAACAAATAGATAACGCCCAATACCCATTTTAGTTTTAGCTAGTTTTAAAAAAATAAAACTGTTTATTCATGAAATATTGTTATTTTGTAAATTAGTTTTCTAAATGTGTGGTCAAAATCTTAGTCAAATAAAAGGAAAATAGCTTTCAAAATGTTTTTTTTCCTTAAAAAAATTTATAAGTTAAAAGAATTCAAAAATGTGTTTAAGAAGATTGAAAAAAAAAAACTGAAGAAGGAAAACTAATTTTGAAAAGTATAAAACTAGAAATGAAATCATTATATATCAAACCCTAAATTAATCTCCTTTGCCATCATATTCCTTCTTTTTTTTAAGAAACCCTCATATTACTGAACTTTAAGCATTTTGGTTACATCTTTAAATTTAATTCCCGAACTTTAAGCATTTTATACATTTAGATGATAAACGTTAAGAAGTTGATTACATCTCTAAACTTTATTATCATACTCCTATTAGTCATTACCTTGTTTTGAGGACTCCTTATATGTCAACACTCCAAACAAAGCTTACTAACATAAAATAAACCATTAGATTAGCTTTTAGCTTAAGTTAGTATTACATGACATACAACTCTAATATATATTTTTCTTAAAATTACCAAGTTTAGTCTATTTTGTATCTATTTGGTCCCTAAACTTTAAAAAGTGTTTAATAGGTCACTAAACTTAAAAAATGTCTAATAAGTCTCTGAATTTCAATATATTCAAAAGTTTTAAAAATTAACTGATTCATTAGATATATATTGAATTTTATGTCTAATGGGATTCTAAATTTTTAATTTTGTGCCCAGTAAGACCATGGATTGTTAAAAAAAATGTCAAATAGGTCAATTAGACACAGAATTGAATATTGAGATCTATAGGACACAAAATTAAAAGTTTAAAGACCTATTAGACACTTCTTAAAGTTTGGAGACCTATTTGACACTTTTTAAAGTTCAGGATTAAACAGACATAAATCTGAAAGTTCAAGAACTAAAACTTGTAATTTAACCTAGATTTTTTTTTTTAGTAAAACAAATGTGAGAATGGTGTAATTCAATGCCCAACCTTAAGGAAAGAGTAAATGTATTAATTGTTGAGTTGAGTAAATGTATTAACTATTAAGATGGATTGAGGTTAACAACTAAAATAGATTATACCTAAGTCCAACCTAAATTAAGTTGTAGACCTAATTACAACTTTCATTTAACGTCTCTCTCTTTCATGATTTTTTTTTTTTCGATTTGGCCTCTAAATTAAATTTATCATTGTGTATAAGAATTCTTAAGAACACAAATTGGTATGTATGTGTGGGTGCAGAAAGACACATGGAGCGAAGAGGAGGACAGAATATTAATAGAAGCCCACAAAGACATCGGAAACAGATGGGCCGAGATTGCCCGGCGGCTGCCCGGAAGGACCGAAAACACCATAAAAAACCACTGGAACGCCACAAAACGGCGCCAAAATTCCAAGAAGCTCAAAGGCAAAGACCTTGATTCCAATTCCAACGGCTCAATCCTTCAAAATTACATCAAAGCCGTCACCGCCGGAGACCGCAAAATCTCCGATTCGCTGCCGCAGCTGGTGGATAGCCACAGCCCTGCGGCGGAGGACGGCGGCGGGTTCTACTTTGGGTTCGGGTCGGGATCCGGGTCGGAGATGGAGTGTTTGAATCTGATGCAAAACGATCAGATGAAATCGGAGATGGATCTGCTGGAGCTCATTTGTCAGGGAAATCTTTGATTTATATAGTTATATATATCATCTTTATACAATATATATTATATTATCATAATAATTAGGGTTTAAACTGCAAAAACTCAAAACTCATGCCACCATGGAAGGGAAACTTTTTTTTTTTTCCTTGATAGGATTTCATTTTTGAGTTCAATTTCGAAAATTGGTTTCGGATGGATGATCTTTTTTATGTTTAATGTGCTGTGGATTTTTCTTTTTTTCTCTTAAATGTTGGATGAGATTGAAAAGAGGTTGGAACCAGGTTGAGTTGATGTTTGGTATGTAAATTTGTGTATCCTAAATTTTGGATTTGGGATTTAGTGGCCTATTTACTATTTAATGTTTATGTTACATGTGAAAGGCGAGGTTTGAATCAAGTTGAGTTGATGTTTGGTATGTAAGTTTGTTTATACCAAATTTTGAATTTGGGATTTAGTGGCCTATTTACTATTTAATGTTTATGTTACCTATATTAACTTTTTAAAATTAAGACAAAATATACCTTTAATGTCAATTTTATTTCTTTGGTTCCAAAAACGATACTTAGTTTTTGAGGTTCAATTTGAAAATGATTCTAAATGGGTTTTTTTTTAAAACAAGTTTTGTGGTTATTTAACTGTTAGTTAACTAGTGAAAAAACGAGTTAAATAAATAGATAGCATATTTCAAACTCAAGTTTTCACAAATGTTCCATTTTGTTATTATTATAGTACTTTTCAAGTCAATAGAAGCTAAAACTATTGTTGATTTTACGTATCTACCCCTTTAGTTTATTTGTAATTTATATAAATTTAAAAATTGGGAAAGAGAAAAGATATTGGCACTACGATCGTCTTTCTCAAATGCGATTCTCCATCTTCAATCGACTAGAACCACCGGCGGCGGGTTTCAATGTTGACGACTCTATACATCAACGACGATCAAACCTCTGATACTCTGTTCGACGGCAACAGATTTTTGTCTTACGACACCAGTTTTCTTAGCGTCAATGGCTTGAGGCTTTTATTTTCATCAACGGCTATGACACCAGTTTTCTTAGGTATTTATTATATAACCCACAAAACTGCAATCTAAACGACGGTACTCAAGTCTGAACGGCAGTCATAACAGAGAGGTTTTCTTCAATTTTTTTATTCTTTATGTTTTATATTCCTGGTATATTTTGGATTTATAAAAAATAATCGAAGAAAACAAAATAGTAGAACAGAACAGAGGGCTTCGACAATCTCCTATAGTTATCGAACGGCGGCATTCTGAACTGCGTGCTTCTTTTGTAAAGCAGAACAAATGTCTTTTAATTTTTTTTTTTTTTATATATTTACTATGTTTAGGGTTTATAACAAATAATCAAAGAACAAAAGATATAAATAACTAAATTTCACACTATGTTTAGGGTTTATAACAAATAATCAAAGAACAAAAGATATAAATAACTAAATTTCACAACATGCATTGTAATGATAGAATAAGATTTACACATCCTTGGAGTTATATAACCTTTATGTTTATGTGAGGAACTCAATTTCATTGTTATATAAATATTTTTTTTTTGACAACTTGTGGGATGGAGATTTGAACATATGACATCTTGGTGGAGAGTACATACTTATGCTAGTTGAGCTATGCTCATGTTGGCTTAAAAGTCATTGTTATGTAAAATTAACACTTGTTAAAAATGTAATGTGTATTATTTAGGTATTTATTATATAATATTTGACTAGGTATATAGACTTTAGAATGTTATTTATAAGTGAATATATATATATATATATATAAATTTGTATTGTTATCATACTAGGTAATAATGGGTGAGGGTAATAGTTATTTCAAATATAAACCATATGAACTATACTGATCCCCCCAAATATAAACAATGTTCCATAATGAAACATTTGTACGGTCTAAATTATAGTACATATGTAGTAAGAATGATATGTGACTAGATATATATTATATTAAATAAAATGATAAATACATTAGTATATATGTATATACGTGAAGGGGTATATATTGTATTTTCCAAAAGTATTTTATTCACACTATGTACTAAAGAAAATTTGTATTTTTATATAGTTATCATACTAGGCAATGGTGGGGAAAAATTAAAAAATATATATTACTATCAAATAAAAATAGTAATAAAATAAAATAAAATATATTATTAATTATTGTTATTTTAATTGAAAATTATATTAGCATATTATTTAATAACACATTTTAATTAGTTAAAAATATAAAGAGGTATCCAAGTTATAACATATCTAATTCCTATTCCAATTCCTAGCAATTTCCTAGTAAACAATATCAACGAGTTTCTAATTATAATTCGAGACAATTTTTAGTAAATAGAATCAATGGAATAACATTTCCATTTCAACTGATTTCATTTTGATTCCTTGTAATTTAGGTCTCGTTTGATAACTATTTGATTTTTAGTTTTGGTGTTTAAAAATTAAACTTATAAACACTAATTGTACCCATGAGTTTCTTTGTTTTGTTATCTACTTTTTACCAATGTTTTCAAAATCCAAGCCAATTTTGAAAAAAAAAAAAAGTACTTTTAAAAATTTTGTTTTTATTTTTAGAATTTGGCTAAGAATTCAACTGTTTTCTTAAGATGAAACCTATTGTAAAAAAATTGTGAGAAAACAAACACATTTTTAAAGAATCAAATGGTTATCAAACGAACACATAATGTTAATGTTTTCAAAATTAAAAAAATGCATGCAAAACTGTAAATTAAAGCCAGAAAAGTTATATAAAATTTCTGCTACTGCTCATTGTTTTTAAAATAATATTACATCACAAATACAGAAAGGAAGATTGAAATCAAGGGCCATATTAAAGAAGTGGGTATACCTTAACTGCAAAGCTATAAACTGGAAAAAAAAAATGACAAGAGTAAAGAATATTTATATATGATCAGTAATTGTGTAGTCATATACTAAACTATGGTTGTATGTTATATATGAATGGTTAGTTGTGTATTCGTCGAGGTTCACACGACAATTTATTTATACAGCCTTCAACTTTGGCTTCATACGCTTTGCCCTTGAATACAACAACACTCCCATTAGAGCTATGCCAGTTCCTGCAACCAAAGTTTCTCACACCCATAAGCTGCTACTTAACCTTTTTTTTTTTTTTTTTTAAAGAAATTTTAATTTTAAAATTTAAAAAAATGTGAGTGTATCTTTTTTTTTTGAAATATATATATATAAATGTTTTATAGATTAACCTTTCAATACTTCTTTCTATTTAAACAGTCACGTTTTTTAACTTCAATTTGATCCATTATCTTCTAATATGAACCATTAAAATGATTTAGTTTTCAAATTGATATCGAACCACCACCTCTATTTAGGGAAATAAAAAATTGATGTAAAAATTTGAGTTTGACAATTATAACAATTTCTATAGTTTGCGAGCTTTTTATCGAAGGAATACTTATATTTTAAAAGTAGTCTGTGCATTTTGAATTGTAACAATTTTGATAGTTTAGAGGTAGTGTTTGAACAAATTAAAAATTTGAGTGTGGTATAATAATGCCTATAATTGAACTAAAAGAAAAGGATATAATTCAAGGTTGATTTTTGCAATATTACCTTAAGGTTTAGTTTGAGATTGTTGTAGCTTTTAAAATAATTGTTGCAACGGTGTTTTTAGAAAAACTAGCTGTGAAATGAAGTAAAGTAGTGTTTGGTAAATTTTAATTTTAAATAAGAACAAACTAGTTACGGTATTTGGCAAATTAATACTAAATTGTTGTAATTTAGTTATAATGACCAAAGTAGGCTTATTACTTCAATTATTTTCTTATTGATATTTTATTTATAATTTATTATACGATCATTATTTAAAAATTTATATGATTTATATTGCATTTAATCTTGTTTATTCTAAATTATTTGATAAAAGTTTAAGAACAATAATTATTATAAACAATTGAATCAAACAAAATTTCATTGATATAAGAGAGAGTAAATGTGAATATATATATATATATATATATATATATATATATATATATATATATGAAATGATAAGTTTGAGATTTGTAAACGATTTGAGAAGAGGTGGCAAATTTTTAGGAAAAGTAAATCTAAAAGTTGTCCCGTTTGATAACCATTTGATTTTTGGTTTTCAGTTTTTGAAAATTAAGCCTATAAATACTACTTCCACCTATGGGTTTTAATGTTTTTTTAATCTCATTTTTACATATATTTTCAAAAACCAAGCTCAGTTTTGAAAACTAAAAAAAGTAATTTTCAAAAATAGTTTTTGTTTTTGAAATTTGGCTAGAAACTCAAATGTTTTCTTAAGAAAGATTGAAACCATTGTAGAGAGGATGAAAACCATTGCAGAGAAATTGTGAGAAAACAAGCACAATTTGATAGTTATCAAACAGTGCCTAAATAATTTGTTTGACTACAGTCATGGTATTAAATTTCCAATTTCCATCTATATTTCCACATGTCCATGGGTTCGACATCGACATAAGGGAGGAATCGACATTTCCACTATATCGTACAAAATTGATGAAATATTTAAAAAAATAGCAAGAAAATGTAATTTAATGTGAATATAATATTGTAACAAGTATTTTAACTCATTTAAAAAGTGTAAATTTTCATTTATTAATTTAAATATTTTTTTGAATTTTTTGTTTTTAAATTTTTTCCATAAATATCCATCGACATCGACATTTTATCAATTTTTCCATCGACATTTTCAACATTTCCGTCGACATCGACATTTTAAACCTTAACTACAGTTAAAATTCTCCCACAATTACTTGTTACACTTGCAAACAATCCCAAAGGTCTAAACCAAATGTCATTGATCCAGGTAGTCAGTTTTAATTTTCTTCATGTTTCAAGTTTTTCGAAATTGCTTACAAACGTTTCTTTTTGAAACGAGGGTAAAATTGAAACTTTAAGGTTAAAATACTATTTTGGTCCTTGTACTTTGAGTTTTGTTCCATTTTGATCTATGTACTTTCAAATGTTCAATTTTAGTCCTTGTACTTTTAATAAAACTTAAAATTGGTCTCTACTATTAGTTTATAGTTAATTTTTCTTTAAAAAAAATTAGTCTTTATTAGTTTTTCCTCTATAAATTTTGGATGTATGTTCACACGATGTCTTTTCTTGTATTAAAAATATTATTATTATTTAACCAATTTTGATAAAAATTAACTTCAAACTTGTCATAGGGATCAATTTTAAGCTTTATTGAAAATACATGGACTAAAATTGGACATTTGAAAGTATATGGACTAAAATGGAACAAAACCCAAAGTACAGAGACCAAAATGGTATTTTAACCAAGCTTTAAAGACAAAATTAAAACAGTAGATTGAATCAAACATAAAAGAAAAGGCAAGAAACAATTAGTTTAGCCTTTCTTCTTTTTTTTTTTTTTTTTTTTTTTTTTTTTTTTTTTTTGGAGAAGCTATTTTTTTATCTTTAAAAACTAAAAATCATTTTTGAACACATCGCTACCATTCAAAAAGGGTATGAGAAAAATACCTAGTGCGTTTAGAGGAGAGACAGCGGTTTGGAAGAAAATAACAGAGGACACTATAACCACCACCCGCTTCAGAGAATTTCCTACTGCATGGGTCACTGGTGAAATTTTCTGTAGTATTGAATAAGAAACCTGCCCACCAAAAAACTCCAATAAAAAAAGGAAGGTTAAAACATATTGATTAATGGTCTTCTTAAGAGAATGTTATATATATATATATATATATATATATTTGAAATTATTTTTTTATTTTCCCTGCATGTGTGTATGAAAAGTTTTACTAACCTGCTGATAACTATGGAAACAGATGCCAGATAGAAGCAACCTAATGCATAGCTCTCTGACATTCAACTTCAACCCTTGATTTGCCTGAAATTAAGAAGATTAGAGACAGCCCCATCAATGCCCATGTTGTATATGAAAGCATAGAAACTATTTTAATGTATATTTCATCACTTACAGCTAATTGCAGGTATGAAGGACTAAATTTAGTGCCTTCAAGGAGAAGAGCTGAGGGAACCAGCAAGATAAACGAAATGATAGTAATTACAGAGAAGAGATTGATATTGTCCAATGCCTGCTCAACAGCCAAAGTCAAAGAAAAAAACGACATTCAACTTCAAGAGTAGAAATTGAAAAGGTTTTGTCAACCCGAGCATAGTTTAGTGGATAAGACACCAATTACCATTCTATATGTTGCAATTGTTGAAATCAAAAGAAAAGAAAAAAATAAACTGGAAAGGTTCTGTAAACAGCTAAGTTTTGTGTAAATCCTCATTATGTCTTTTGTTTGTGGAGTTTAAATGTGAGTCCTTTTTGTTCAAAATTAAAAATGAGAAGACAGAATGGCCGAATAAGATCTTCCAAAAACGTGGGAGTATTAGAGTTCAGTCGTCATTGTAAAATTTTTCCAAGTCACTGATATTACTGAAAATACTAAGTATAGAAAGCTCGCACCTCTTTGTGGACCATGAACTTTTTGCTGAAGATATTACGTGATTGATTTGTAAGATTTGAAGCCATGGCACTGCTGAAGCCAATCCTGTAACCAAAGTTCGATGATATGTAGCCAAAAATGAGAGACTTTTTACATATAATACTTCTCTACATAAGGGTGTATACGGTTCGATTCGATTTGTTATTGAATCAAATTGTGCAGACCAATTTTTTGTGTGTACAATCGAACCAAACTAAAAAGATCTATTTGAATCAATATCTTGATTTTTTTTTGGATTGTATACTGTGAAAACAAGTAATGTAAGGTGCAATCTTACCAATTAAATGAGGCTTCAGTAAAAGATGCGAGTGCCACTCCTCCTACAACGGGTACGAGAGAAAGAACAACCCAAAATGTGGGCCTCTGCGTATGGATGCAGCAGAGAAGTCAAACAATTTATTGACAGATTCTACACTAATGTATGTGACTTGTTAATCACCAATCTCAACCTGTTTCCAAAATCTGTTTGTTCATAGTTTATTTGTTTACATGAATGAATTATTTATAAGAATAATTGAAGTTATTTCAAACTTACAAAGTTCATCAATCTAAACAGAGGAAGAACTTGAGATACCTATTAGGTTTTAAATATTATTTCAACTGTATTGTATTAAATTTAGTTTTACTGTTTCTTGTATTAGTTGGCCAACTTGGCATTTAGTTAGAAAACCACGTGTATATATACACTGCTTTCCTCAGAGAAATAACATTCTGGAAGCATTTTTCTTCCATATTCAAAGACTTTTATTGTTCAATATGGTATCAGAGCAACTCTGAATCTTTTCCCTTCGTGCAATTTTTTTTTTTTATCATGGATCCACACATGCAAAATCCAGTTCATACCGATGACCCGCCCATAGACCGATCCTCATCTTCTTCATTGAATCAGAATTCAATTCCAGTTGATTCTACTAGAAGCCCCTATTATCTTCACCACAACGATACTTCCAACCTCGTTCTGGTGACTGAGCTGTTAACCGATGAAAATTATGTTTCTTGGAGTCGAGCCATGCTCATTGGGCTTTCCGTGAAGAACAAATTGGGGTTTATCGACGGCAGCATTCCAAAGCCCACTGGAGATTTGCTCTCTGCTTGGATCCGTAGTAACCACGTTGTTATCGCATGGATTTTAAACTCTGTTTCCAAAGGAATTTCAGCGAGCATCATCTTCTCTGATTGCGCAAGGGATATTTGGCTGGATCTTAAGGATCGTTTTGAGAAAAAGAATGGTCCAAGAATTTTTCAACTGAATTGAGACATGGCAACTCTTTCTCAGAATCAAGAATCGATCAGTATGTACTTCACTCGTCTTAAATGCATTTGGGATGAGTATAGCATTTATCGCCCGTCTTGTAATTGTGGAGGAATCCGAGGTATTGCCGATTTTACTCAATATGAATATTTGATGAGTTTCTTGATGGGTCTTAATGAATCTTTCGCCCAAATTAGAGCACAGATTCTTCTCATGGACCCGCCCCCTTCGATTGGTAAAGCCTTTTCTCTAGTTGTTCAGGAAGAACAACAACGATCAATTGGAGCTTTTCCATCAAGCCAATCCTCTGCTATGGGTATGGCTGTTCAGCAAAATCATCGTTTTAATTACTTGAGCAATAAGAGTAAATCTACACGCCCAATTTGTACTCATTGTGGCATTCAAGGTCATACAATTGATAAATGTTATAAACTCCACGGATACCCACCTGGTTACAAGCCTAGGGGAGGGTATCGCACTACTCCAACTGGAAACAATGAAAGTATTAGGCAAACCAATCCACAAGCGAATATTGCTGTTGTAAATTCTCCGGATATGGTGGTGACACCAACTGATACTTCAAAGGCTATAACACAGTGCCACAATATACTCAGTATGTTGGAGACTCATCTTAAAGCCTCTAAGACAGAAGCTATGGCCTCTACCCCATACTCAGCAGGTACTTGTTCTAATTCCAATTTGCCTAGTCATTTAAATGGAAGATGGATTGTCGATTCCGGTGCATCTGCGCACATTTGTTGTTCTAGAGAATTTTTTGATTCTTTATCTCCTGTTACCACTTCGCTTGTTTTGCCGAACAACACACAACTTCCAGTACATTTTATTGGTACTATACGGCTATTTGGATCTGTTCTTCTTCAAGAGGTTTTATATGTTCCTCAATTCAAATACAACCTACTGTCTGTTAGTGCTCTAACTAAACATACATCGATTTCTTTTCGATTTCTTGGAAATGAATGTTGTATACAGGACAGTTTGAAGACGATTGGGAAGGGTAGATTGCATCATGGATTGTATTTGCTCGAAGATCCACATAAAAGCATTTGCTCTGTTTCCCAAGTTTGTACTACTGTCAATAGAAAGTCTTCTATTTTATGGCATAGACGCCTTGGACATCTATCTGCTGCTAGTTTGAATTCTTTAAGTGATGTATTGGATTTTGTTCCTGTGTCCAAAGATCCTTGCATGGTATGTCCACTTGCAAAGCAAAGGAGGTTGTCTTTTGTTTCTAACAATCATTTGTCTCATGAAGCATTTGATCTTGTACATGCTGATATATGGGGCCCTTTTCATACGACTACACATGCTGGTTATAGATACTTCCTTACTATAGTTGATGATTGTACTAGATATACTTGGGTCTTCTTACTACGCCAAAAGTTTGATGTCGTAAAAGTTGTACCCCAATTTTTCTCTCTTATTGAGACTCAGTATAATAAAAGGATCAAGTCTTTCAGATTAGATAATGCTCCTGAGTTACTTTTTGACCAATTTTTCAAGTCTAAGGGTGTTTTACATCAGTTTTCTTGTGTTGGTAGGCCAGAACAAAATTAAGTCAATTCGTGGCCAAGCCTTGCAAATCACACCTTGATGCTGCACACCATTTGCTTCGTTATCTTAAAGGTGCACCAGGACAAGGTCTTTTCTTACCTTGTTCATCTAGTTTCCAATTGAAGGCCTTTGCAGATTCCGATTGGGCTTCTTGTTTGGATACCCGAAAGTCCACTACAGGATTTTGTGTTTTTTTGGGTGATGCTATGGTGTCATGGAAGTCGAAGAAACAATCCATTGTCTCGAGATCTTCTGCAGAAGCCGAATACAGGGCATTGGCCATGGTGACTTGTGAGCTAGTTTGGATATCTCATTTGTTGAAAGATTTCCAAATTCCTTTTGTACCTCCTGCCACTGTGTTTTGTGATAATCAAGCTGCAGTACATATAGCAACCAATCCAATCTTTCATGAGAGAACTAAACACATAGAATTGGATTGTCACTTTGTTCGTGATAAAGTAGTGGATGGTCTCATTAAACTTCTACCTGTTCGGACATCATTGCTAGGGGTGTGCACGGTTCGGTTTGGTCCGATTTTGGCCAAAACCGTAGACCAAACCGAACCTCTCGGTTTTTAAAATAGTTAAACCGAGTAAACCGAAATATTCTTCGGTTTCGGTTCAAAACCGAACCGATTTATTTTCGGTTTACTCGGTTCGGTTTCGATTTTTAACCATTTTTTTATTTAAAAAAGAAAAAAGAAAAAAGAAAGAAAAAAGTAGTGGGCATGGGTTATTGTTGTAGATTGAACGGTGCTATCTTGAGGGAGATGGCCGCCGACGAGAGCAGGTGGGAAAGCTAGCAGCGGGTTTTGTTGCCGTCAGTCGAAGAATCTGTGTAAAAGAACGAGAGGATGAGGGGGAGGGACTCATATGTGTTATGCCATCATCTTTGCGATTGTGGGTGATGCTTCGTTGTTATTGCCATGGGTCGGAGAGAACAAGGTGCGTGGGAGGAGATAGAGAGAGATGGGAGATGGGAGATGAGAAGAAAGAAGGAGCATAAACATTAGAGAATATGGAGAGAGAGAAAAAGAAAGCACGAGAAAAGAGGGAGAGAAAATGGTGGGAAAATGAGAAAGATGAAAGATGTGACAAGTCTGACAATTGGATGAGAGAGAAATGGGTGGCTAGAATAAAAAAATTAAGTTTTTTTAAAGAAGTGGGTTAGGCTTTGGTGTATTGGGTTTCGTGGGACAGTTTTTAATGTATTTTAAAAAATTTATTCGGTTCGGTTCGGTTATTATGGTTTTGGACAAATTTAAACTGTAAACCGAACCGAATAATTCGGTTTTCTAAAATTTTAAACCGAGAAGACTATTTTTTTCAAAATAACCGAACCAAACCAATCGGTTTGGATCGGTTCGGTTCGGTTCTTCGATTTTTTCGGTTTCTTGCACACCCCTAATCATTGCAGCTTGCAGATATTTTCACCAAAGCTCTTCCAGCTTCAGCTCTGTTTCCCTTACTTTCCAAGATGGGTATTTTAAATGTTTTTAGCCCATCTTGAGGGGGAGTATTAGGTTTTAAATATTATTTCAACTGTATTGTATTAAATTTAGTTTTACTGTTTCTTGTATTAGTTGGCCAACTTGGCATTTAGTTAGAAAACCACGTGTATATATACACTGCTTTCCTCAGAGAAATGACATTCTGGAAGCATTTTTCTTCCATATTCAAAGACTTTTATTGTTCAATAATACCAATAAAGCCAAGTACTGGCCCTCTTCATAGAATCATATTTTACTTTACAATAATGTGAGATTGTTCACTTCCGGTTTAAATCCATGTACCCACCTGAAAGACTTTGTACTAATAGAAATGATGATCTTATTTAGGATGAATCTTTTCCACTTCTAGGTGACATGGAATTATGTTTGCAGTATAGTTTTATAAGTTGAGGCGATTCCTCATTATTATAAATCAAGTTATTGAATATTTTAAACAAATCCCGAAATTCAAAACTCCCCGTTGTCCAATAAAGACCTAAAATCCCTAATAATAAACCAAAATCCCCCACACAAATAGTTACAAATGCCTTTTGACAAGCATTCGCCGTAGTAGGTCGAGTGAACCAAAAACCTATTAATAGATAAGAACACATTCCAACTAATTTCCAAAAAATATAAATTTGGATCAAATTCGAACTAGTAACTAATCCCAGCATTGACGTATTGAACAAACTCCTATACGCAAAAAATCTCAAATATCCTTAATCATGAGACATATTGTCACTATAAATAAGAATGATAATTCCTACAGTATCATTTAATACGTTATATTTCTCTCATTCACGTGTAGATTATAATATTAGTATGATCTATCAGGCCAACATGAAGATTAATACAACAAACGAAAGAGGATTGATTGAAGTTCAGGTACCTCAGCCAAAAACAAAGCAGAGAGAAGGACAGTGAAAAATGGCTCCATTGCTTTGATGGTGTGAGTGAATGAAACCGCAACTTGCCCAAGACTCACATTGGTCAATATGTTTCCCATTGTGTGCGCTACAGCCAGCGGAAGAATGGCAGCAAACTGAATAATAAATATTCAATACAAATCAATTTATCACTTTATTTCTGCATAAAATAACTTAATACAACCGCAACATAATCAAAATTTGTCCAACACCAAATGTTGGAGCATTTTTTCAATTTGGTCCTAATTTTAAGAGTTTCAATTTCATCTTTCGATTAAAGAAGGCTGGTATATGAATTTAAAAATAGTCATTTTTATGTATACCACCATTTTAGTGAGTCAATTTTTTACAAGAACTAATAACGTCAAGTCAAATAAATTATTACATATTAAGTCATAAAATGAGTTGGCTTTAAATTTTATAGGTGAGTATTATGCTATTTCATCTAATTAAAATATAGAGTACTTTTTAACTTCAATAATAGAGTGTGTTTTGATATTATATCATTTTTTATTCATTACTTTTAACGTTTTGCGACGATAATGACATGGTTGAAAAAAAATTGAATAAATTTGGGATTAACTTAAAATTTTTAAAATAGGGATCAGATTACAAACACACCCAAATATTGGTGATCAAAATATATATTTTAGTATAACAAATTAAGGATTATTATGCACGACAATCAATCAGTGATTACTTACAGTTTTATTTATATAATAGATTTATATTTGAATTTCTATAAGGAAAAAATTATATAATTAATAAAAAGGGGAATTAAAGGTAATACCTGGGACCGACTAATCTTGGGTCGGGGATGAAAATTGAGAGCCCACATTAAGTTTACTATTACCGTCCCACAGGCGAATTGAAAAGCTGTGACCGTAGTTGGAAAGGGAAAGGCTTTCAGAACCTACACATTATAATCTCATGTTAATCAATGCAAAGAAAATTTGAACAATGTTCAAATTTTCATTTTAAAAAACTTAATATATCTATTTTTTTATAATTTAAAAATACTAATCGTAGCTAAATAAAAGGTGTAGTTCTTTAAGTTACTCCTTTTTAATTTTTTAAAATTGATTAAAATTTCAATCACATTTTTTTTTTTAATTTTTTATTTCAACAAATGTGGGGTTATGAAGATTTGAACTTCTGACTTGAAGAGAATAAATACATGTCAATTACTGCTAAGCTATTTCCACTTTGACAATCACGTGTAAACTATACTAGATGTTATATTTGCACCTATAAATTTTTAATAATAAAAATTGAACCCTCAAACTTATGTAATTACAAAAATTGGACTCTATCATTAACTTGGTTATTATTATTATTTTTTTTGAGTTCTAACTTGGTTATTCTTTATCTTATATGCTTAATTATATATTCAACTCGTCGGTGTTGTTTTCATGAGTTGATAAGGTGTATAAAAAAGTATTATAGGTAGGATATTAAATTTTCCTCAACATGTCAACTTTTCCATTGACATTTCCAAATTAAAATATCAATATAAAGGGTAGATCGATATTTCCTTTGCATCATAGAAAAATCAACAAAATATCACTGATGTGAACATCATATTAACAATAAGAAATTTTAACTTTTTAAAAAAAGGTAAAGTGCTTATTTTTTTTTAATTTAAATACTTTTTATAAATGTTTTAAAATATATCTATCGACATTGACATTTTATCAATATTTTTATTGATAGTATTACCTACATCGACATTTAAAACCTTAAATATAGGATACAACTATGCTAAATCCAACTTTTTTCAATTATGAATGTTTAGAGAATTTAATTTTTGGAATTTAAAGTATTTTAGTGCAATAATAACGAACTTCCAGTAATAAAAAATAATAATAATAAAATAACGAACTTCCATAATTCAATGTGTAGCTTTCGATTCGTCCTTTTTTTTTTTTTTTGAAAGGTTTCGATTCGTCCATTTACGTTTTCTTTCTTTCGCTCAAATCCGTTTTACGTAGGTGGACGATGACCTTACGATTGTTTTTTTAAACAAAAGAGAGAGAAAGAGAGGAATTTCACATTTTTTTTTAAAGTAATACTTCAAATATTTTAGATGAAAAAAGTAATAGAAAAATAATAAATTTACCGATTAGAAAAATTCTCATCATCAGTATTAATCCAATCTCAATCTGTAGTGATTGACAAAAATACCCCCAGAAACAACCGGCCTCGAGATGAATTGGAGAAATGAGAGTCTTTTCATAACTTATTACAAAAAAAGAGTTCAAACTCAAACTATTTACAAAAAACAGGTGGGTTTTTTGTCCTTATTAGAATGTGTCTCTTGAAGAGACACATTCTTTGTTGTAAACAGTAGCAGTCAACACCAATTTTGACCAACTTTGAATGCCAACTTTGACCAGACGATTTCATTCATAATTTCAAATAGAAAGATTTTTTTCCCACTAAAATAATACCATCAAATCCTTTCAATTAATATTTAACTACCCCCAAGATTTTAAATGTCGATGTCGACGGAAATGTCGATGTCTTAATTTTATGGAAATGTCGATGGAAATATCGATGTCCATAGATATTTCTGGAAAAAAATTAAAAACAAAAAATTCAAAAAAAAATTAATTAATAAATGAACATTTTACACTTTTTAAATGAGTTCAAATACTTGTTACATTATTATATTCATATTAAGTTACATTTTCTTACTTCTTTTTAATATTCCATCAATTTTGTACGGTATAGTGAAAATGTCGATTTCTACCTTATGTCGATGTCGAACCCATGGACATGTGGAAATATAATTGGAAATGTCGACATGTCGACGGATATTTAATACCATGCCCCCATCAAATCAACTAACATTTACTTAATTTTTTCTTTAAAATAAATATTTAATAAATTATTCATCATCACACAATCATTCACCAATCAAGTTTTTTATTATTATTTTGATAAACACATTCACTATTAAAACAAAATATACAATATGGAAAAATATTAGGATGATTTTACCAATATGGTTATGATCTATAAGATAGTAGAAGAGATCAATTGGTTTAAAGATTAAAAAGACTGAGATTTGTTCATCTCGATTAAAGATTTAAAAAAAAAAAATGTGGCACGAAGTTGGTCGTGCCACATTTTTTGAAATGTGGGTAGTTAAATATTAATTGAAAGTATTGGATGGTATTATTTTAGTGGAAAAAAATCTTTCCGTTTGAAATTATGAATGAAACTGTATGGTCAAACTGCTAAGGAGCGTTTCTTCAAGAGACGCATTCTAATAAAGACAAAAAAAACTACATATTTTTTTGTAAATAGTTTAAGTTTGAACTCTTTTTTGTAATTAGTTTTGAAAACAGCTCTATTTTTATAATTCTATTTTTATAAATCGTAACGGTTTTTCAAGAATTAATGACTTTATCATTTCAAAAAAATGAAAATAAAATAAACTAAAAAGAGAGAGAGAGAGAGAACGACTTCATTTTCTCTCTCCTCGTTGCTAGGAAGCCAAGCCAAACAAGTTTTAGCAACTGGCTCCGAGTTAACTCAGCAAGGAAAAAAACTCGGAAGTTCTTGTTCATTCATGCAATGGAGAAATTCAAGTAGTAAATCAAACGAGAAGACCAAGAATAGTGCAAAAATGGAGAAAAAAACGAGAGAGAAATCAGAACCTGTTTATTGAAAATGTTGTAGTAGATGTTCAAAATGTACCAAACGCCGAACATTGCACCAAGCCGCAGATTGTTAATGAAATCGACAGATTCCACGGCCTCGCCGGCGCCCTCCGGCACGGAAGCTGCCATTGCCGTGAATTTCTCGAGCCTCGAACTGAATCCGGAGGAAGAAACAGAGATCGAGGAGGAGAACGAACGGCGCCATGAGATCAGACGACCGCCGCGAGATTGGAACGGAACAATGTGCGAAAAGTGAGGCAAATTAGGGTTTCGAATTAGGCATGAAATTAGAGGCAATGGAATGGAAGTAGCCCTAGCAGGGGTATTAGAGGAAAAAGACATAGCCAGAGCCAATACAGCGCTCTGCATCTCTCTGTCGAAGACCAATAACTCCCAGAGAGCGAGCGAGTAGAAGAAGAAGGAAGAATGAGGACACGACACGACGTCGTTTTTCCACACGTGGAAGGAGGTCCGGCGGGAAGGGCGGCAGAGAGGGCAGAATGGAGAAGGAATCTGATTAATTGAGAGTGGGGAAGAGAGAAGGAGGATGTGAATTTCCGGCCATGGAAATTAATGGCTGAAACGGAATGTAGTTTTCGAGGAAAATCAAGAGCAGTGGGGTTTGGGGAGTGATTGTGATGCAGAGAGGGAGTTTGGCGCCATTGATTTTCTGGTTCAGAAGTTCACAACGCCCAGAGTGGACCAACCTTTCACAAGTCACAGTCACAACAACGGATAATCACAAACCCTATTTTAGAATTGGAAGAGAATAATGGATTTAGTTACTGTGCGTTCAAACTTTGAATGGACCTTTCATAAAATCAAGAGTAAACTACACAAATAATGGATTTAGAGATATCTATTTTCTATGTGGAGACTGGCCCACGGGTATCCACCTCTAACGAGACAGAGAATTCCCGTTTAAGTGGGGAATGGGAGAGCGAGCGGAGAAGATTTTTTCCCTGTTAGCTTGCCCGTCCCCGATCTTGCCCCGATTTCTTCTTCTTTTTTTTTTTTAATATATATATATTTGTATATATATAATAAATCATAAATCCAAAGTTTTATTCAATATTATTTTATTTTTCTATAGAAATAAAAAAAAAAAATCTCTTAAATAGAAATCTCTTATTAAGAATTAACAATTCAAATAGAATTTTTTTTTTTAAAAAAAAGATTTTATTTGACCAAATTTTTAAAAATAAAAATTACAAACGGAGAATTATTTCCCGCAGAAAATCCAATCTCCGCGAATTCCCACGGGAATTCTAGTCCCATTCCCTGCGAACTTAAATGGAGAATTTCGGGGGGACGGAGAATAAAATGGGGGGCGGGGACGGGGACGGGGAATCCCAGCCCCGCCCCATAGACATCTCGATACACAAATGGGCCAAAATGAAGCTCCATTTTTCAAGTTTGTCCATAAAACCCATAATTTACGAGCAGAGAAAAGCTTCCTTGCTACCTAGGCAGCAGATAGCTGTTATGCAGTCCACTTAAGCACCATAATTTTTTATTTTTATTTTTTATTATTTATTTTTTTTTAACAAAACAACTTTTTTTTTTTGTGGTGTCCAAGTGGGCTGCACCATAGCTATCTGCTGCCTGGGTAGCAGGTAAGGGTGATACAAATAACCGAAAACCGACCAAACCGAACCGATCCACTGGATTGGTTCGATTTTTTAGCACAAAATTGGATCTATCGGTTTGTATTTAGAGAAAACCGAAAATTTTTGGTTTGGTTCGATTTTCGATTGAAAAAACCATCCAAAATAGAACCGAACCGAGGTATGTATATATATACACCCTGAAACATAAAACTGAACCATTTGGGCCCAAAATCGAAAACCGAAAACCCTTTTTCCTTTTTTTTTTTAACACAAATATGGGAAAAAAGGAACATTGGGTTGGAAAAAGAACAAAAGCCCATTTGGGCCCAAAACCGAAAACCGAACCGACCAAAACCCGAACCGACCAAAAACCGAACCATTAGTTTTATCCTTTATTGGACATCGGTTCGGTTCCCATTTTTTCTAAACCGATCGGTTCGGTTCGGTTCTCGGTTGGGCCCAAAACCGATGAAACCGAATCGAGTATCACCCCTAGTAGCAGGTAAGCTTTCCTCTTTACAAGCATGTCCAGCGTATATCAATTAGAAAAAGTCCAATGACCAAAAGGCCCTTATGTAGGCCACATGTCATGTAAAAAAATTAATAAAATCAAAAAAGGAAAAAACAGTTTCATTAACGACTGATTTGAAATAATTTCCTCAAACTACACAAATCAATCACAAATTTTCAGAGTATAATTCAATCCCTAATATTTCTTCCACCGTTTTTCTTTTTTCAAAAAAATTCAAAAGTCTCCGACGACATTCTTCGGCAACAAAATACCTTGTATTTGAACTTAAGTAAGTTGTTTATATTCATTCATGGTATTAAAAATCCTCTAATCGCAAAGTACATTACATTGAGAAGCCAAAAATTGGTATGCATGGTGTTGTTGAGCATAAAATCCTAAGGTAAAATAGTTAAAATTGACAAATACCCACAAAATGCATCATGAAGAGTATGAACTTTTTTGTGTGTAATGTGTTTTTTATTTTATTTTTTCACTACTGTGATTTTTTGTTTTGAAATTTTATGCACTGTGTTTGTACTGTGCTTCATACCCCTATTTTGTTTGTATTTTTTCATACTAAATTGGATCAATTCATAACTATTTTTTATTCATATGATGAATTTTATGTTATATGGTGAATGATATGAATTTTATGTTCTAGAATAGGATTTTGGGGTGAGTATATAGGATTTGGGATTTATCGATTACTGCAATTGAGATTAATCAATTCATTTGATTGTATGTTAATATATCTGGGCCAGTATATATAAAATTATAAATATATGTACGTGTAGGAATATAATAGCATGTTATTTGATTCAGTAAGAAATGGTCAAGATTAAGTAAATTGGAGACAATAACAGATGCAGGAATCAAGGACTTCTAGGTTCTTTAAGTAAGAAGCCAACCAATGATTCAAAGGAACTAAAAATAGTAACTATCGACAATGAAGTATAATAAATATACTGGGACTTTATTCAAGAATCAGTTTATTATGATATCTATTAAGTTTGTTGAAAATTGTAGGACGAAAGCACTGATGAAGGTGTCTAATATGAGAACACCCAAGTTTTGCAAGAAGTTGAACAGATTGAACAACAAGTAAAATTAAAAAGAGTACGTATTCTAATTTTTATATTGGTGTCGCTATTATTTGATACTCCGTATATCTAATTGGTATGTTGATTTTATAACCATTAGGTAAAAAAAGAATCAGACCAAGCATCTCATTTGTATGATCCTTCTAGTATCTACATTGACACAATATGATACTCATTAATATTTGATACTTTGTGGGTTGATTTCGTTTGCAAGGTTATTAATACTTATGGTCCCTCTTGGTATCTTGTAGCTTCAAGGTAAAGAAATGTTCGCGGAAGGAAATAAAAAAGCTATTGAGAGCATGGAGACTACAAGGAGAAATGAACATAGGGTGATCATTCCATCAAAGATTATGTGGTCGCCATTCACATCAAAGTTCGAGTCAGCTAAAGAAAAAAAGAAAAAGAACAAAGTGCAGAATAGTCAAGATTTTGGTTGCTTGAACTTCACCATTACGTCACAACTTTAATCAACATGCGCTTTCTAGACATCTTTTAATTTTCATGAAATGTTTTGTTTCAATATTGAAAATGAGCCAATTGTCTTTTATTCAAAATGTGTATATATGCAACTTAGAGTGACATGGTAGTAACAATGCAGACTTTATTCGGGCTTATCCAGACTTAAGAGACCAACAGTTCTTATATGTTGTTCTAATAAACAATGTCCTATACAAGATTTTGACAACTTAATACGACAAGTTTTTATGGTAAATAACTAGGTATTTATGATGTATATATTAAACATAGAGGTATTTCATACAATTTATATGTATAAAAGTCATAGTACATATATGTCATACCATGTTTTTTAACTTTATTTATGTACTCAAAATGTCCACGATAAATTATACACTGGAATTATCATTCATAATTGATGTATAACTTTGTATATCTCAAAATAGATGATTGCACAAAAAATAATCCAATTGTTTAAATACTAACAAAAACAACTTTAAGAACATGAAATGTTTTGTAGAAGTTCAAGTGTAAACAACAGGAAAAGAGTTGAGAATAACACTGAGAATAACGAAAGAAAACAAAAATTGAAAGACTTCACTACTATGTAAGGGCAAACTTGCAAGTCTTCCTATTATGGCCAACTTGTCCACACCATCCGCATATGACTCTCCTTTTAAATTCCATAGTTGAGGGAATGCATATTTTCTTCGGTCTACAATGGAACGTTTTACATTTGATGGCAAGATTTTTAAGTTCTTTGATTCTATTGGGATTTTTTTAGTATGAATCGGTTGCATCATTATCTTTGAAACTTTGTAGTTAACATAGTTGTCCTTTTCGTTCCAATTACCACCATAAAGCATTCATAAGGCAAGTTTCTCATAAGGAGTGTTCTGTTTAAAGAAATACTTTTAAATCCTTTTACAAAATTCAAAATCACTAATTTTGAACTTTTCCAAAACAATAAATAAAACACTAGCTTTGATTAGTTAGAAACACTATTTACCCTAAAAAATGTTTATCAAACCCACTAAAATATCGAAAGAAAAAAGACAAGGAAAAGTTTTTTCTTAAAAAAAAAAAGTTTTAGTTTTCTGAAATTACTTGCTTGAATTGGGTTGCTAAATTAAAATGCTAAAGTAGACTAGATTAAAAAGAAACTGAAGCAAAGCTGTTTTTTTTTGTTTGGATTATAAAAAATACCTCTGAACTTTGTCATTTGTTTAAAAAATATCCATTTTGTTTTAAAAGTTGCAATATTACCCTTGACCTTTCATGAATCGTTAGAATATTGGACGAAAAGTTGACATGTCTCGATGCCGCTCTTTCAAATTTAATCCAAACCAGCGTTTGAATCATTGTCATGTCGTTCCACATCACCGCTACGTCAATTTTCCATCCAACATTCAAAAAGATTTCTACTACAAAGGTAGTTTTGAAACGTTTATGAAAAGTAATATTAAAACTTTTAAAAGAATAGAAGTATTTTTAAACAAATGACAATGTTCAAGAGTATTTTTTTTATAATTTAACTTTAAAAAAAAAAAAAGAGAAGAAGAAGAAAAGGCAAGCACCTAAAAAAAGAGGTTAATTTTTAAAAATTAATGGAAAATATCCCTAATTACTAGTATAGGGGAGTATGGATGTTAATGTCAAAGTGAGCATAACTCGATAATAATTGACATGTACCTTCGATCAAGAAGACAAAAATTGTCTAATAATTATGTCTACTGCATATAATTTACTCAGAAAACTCCACTAATTTTCTAGTAACTTTTCAAACTTTGTTATGTTTTAAAAATACGGTAATTTTTTTTAAAGAAACAATCAGGCTATAGGAAACCCGGGACATATTATTTCATAGATGCAATGCAAAGGAAGCACAAGTTCCTTCCAGTAATTTCAACAAACAACTGAAGTTTCACTGTGAAAGCATTTTCTTTTGTAGAAATGACAGTACATATAGAAAACCACAAGTAGAACGTTTATTTATGTAATTGCCCTATGTATGTAATAACATGGACTTAGACTTCTTCTCTAAGCAGAAACTTTGGCAATTGCTCCAGCTTCAGTCAGTAGAGGAACCAGTCCCCCTTTACCATTAAGTGCTACTGTTGCTGCGAAGCAACAAAAAGGAATTCTTAGAAAGAAAATATTTATTGTTAATTCACTACCAAATCTAAAAGCCTAGGTTGATAAATTACCGTATATTCAATCTTTTGTATGTATTCTTAACCCTTAATTTCTCTCACAAGTTCTTACATGTGGGTTTGAATAGTAATTTGATTTACAAAACCTAACATGTGAACAACTAATATCAATTGAAAAAACAAATGGGATGGTAGGAGTTCAAATTTAAGACTTCTATTTCGGTACTATGTTAAATTAAATCATCACTAAACTCAAAAGCTTACGAATGCATTAGATATAATTGTATGTTAAATTAAATCATCACTAAACTCAAAAGCTTACGAGTGCATTAGATATACTTGTATGTTAAATTAAATCATCACTAAACTCAAAAGCTTACTAATGCATTAGATATACTTGTATATATTATTAACATGTAATACTCTCAGACATGGAAACAGAGAAGAAATGAGGCAAAAGCATGTAATAATCGTCATATTTACCATCACAGCCACCAATGTGCTTCCCACCTATGAACACATTGGGCACGGTCCGCTGTCCAGTCCACTGAGCAAGTGCTGCTTGTACCTCTTTTCCATCACCTTTAGAATCAATTTAATCCAATTAATCAACCGTCAAATTGTACATTGTGCATGATTTAGAAAGCTTTGAAAGCATATAAATTTGATGATCATCTCGTAATTGCGCTCATCCTGATCCGTGCTGAAAGGGTAGAAAACTCAAGGACATGCGATTCAAGAAAATAAAAGAAAAGTCAAACTTAAAGATGCCAAAGGATTAGGATGGACACAGTTGAATTTAACCAAATATTCGCTGTTTTACGGCCAAAAAATGAAATCCAGACTGACTTTACATAGAAAGATTACAAACAAATGCTCTGTGAAAGTCATCAAACATTCAATGTATGTCCCTACTTGCCCTTTCCCGAGACTCCTTTAATTTCCAATATCCATCTTTCAAAACTGAATCTATTTGAACACTTTGAAGCATGAAAAGACATTCCAAAATCGCCCACAGTTGATTCAAGACAACAGTGAATAGTTAAAAAAAGATGTTACTTCTCCTTTTGAAAGTTTTCCTTATCTTAAAGAATTAGAGTAAGAACATGCATCGGAAGATAGATCTCTCCATAAACAACATCCACGAACTAGTGAAATTACAAAATCCGAATCCCAAGGAATCGGGGTAAATAGTACGTAAATCCAAGTCCAGCAACAAATAAAGGAAATCGGAAGACATAATACAAAGTGAATCAAGATTCCATTAATTTCAAGAAGCTACAAAAAACAATGAAATTGTTACTAAACCTATATCCGCAAGCAGCAGAACGCAGAACACAGAATATACAATCGCACGATTCATCGATAACCAAACAGATGGTAGGCATGTACACAAGATGAGATTGAATAATCGAACGCAAAGAATTCAAACGAAGAAACAGAGACTACATACTCTCAGTATCCAATTCAACAGCCTTAAAACTGGCTCCCAGATTAGTGAACAGTCTCTTCACATCGACGCAGTACGGACAGTAGGTCTTGCTGTGATTTGAAAAAGAACAACAACAGCATCCATTTTGCAATCAGCAAAAAACCATTCGCAAACAGGAGAAATAGATTCATAAAAAGAGAAACGCAAAGATCGAAAGAGGAACCTGAAGACGGCGACGGGATTGGAAGCGACAATCTCTTTAGCCTTGTCCAACGCCATTATCGAATCTGCTTGATCTGCAACCCTAACGATGCAAGCTCCGAAGGAAATGAGACAGACGATAAAAATCTCGAATTCAAAATGAAGATATTATCGCAGATGGAATTAATTTGTGAAAGCACTAAAAATAAATAAAGATTGCACGTGTTTATCGCATGAGAATATTTTTACTGAACAAGAATATATCTGACCAATTTTTTTTTTTTTTTTTGATAAATAAAGATTGCAATATATATATATATATATATATATATATATATATATATATATATATATATATATATATATATATATATATATATATATATATATATATATCTGACCAATTGGTACGAGAGTTTTAGAGATAGAATGGACATATCCTTATTTGGTATAAAGTTTGGAGGACTAAATTAACCTAATTAATTATTCAATTGTAATAAATTAATTATAAATAATTGGTTGATTAAAAATATACCTAACGAATTCTCATTTATAAAAAGAAAAAAAATCAAATTTTATTTCTAAGTTTGTCAAGTTATATCAATTTCTATCACAATCTTTTAATTTCATCAAATTATACCTCAAACTTAGATAAGAATTGCAATTGATTTGGGGGTACAATGAAATTAAAAGTTTAGGGTAGAAATTGATACAACTTGACAAATCTAGACATAAAAATTGATTGTTTTTTTTTTCTTTTTATAAATGAGAATTCATTGGGTATATTTTTAATCAATCAATTGTTTATGGTTAATTTATTACAATTGAATAATTAATTAGATTAATTCAATACATTATTATAAAATAATTTTTATATAATTTGGTTGATTATAAAAATTAATTTTAATTAATTATTTTTTATAGAATAAATAAATATATTCAAAAGAAAAACAGATATTAACAAAAATAAGAGAGAGAAAGAGAATGGCATCAAGAAAACTCATGCTTTTGCAAGGGTATCAAATATCGTTACTCGTGGTTATACAAAACCCATGGGAATAATCCATTCCCATGGTCAATCCTCAAAACCTTGTACCAAACAAGGGTATTATAAACTATTGTTCATTCTCATCTCCAAAACCCTTGTACCAGATGACCCCTAAAGGTTTCAAAACTACCTGGTGATGATTAGGATGTCTGCATGAATTAAGTCTGAAAGAACGACATTTAAACACGTTGACTTTTCGTCAAACATTCTAACTAGAGGTGTGCACAGATCGGTTGGGTCTGATTTTGGCCAAAACCAGTGACCGAACCAAACACCTTAGTTTATAAAGGTCTTAATTGAAAAAAACTGAAGCTTTCTCGATTTCAGTTAAAAACAAACCAATCAGTTTTGATTTCCACCGGTTCAGTTCGGTTTTTAACAAACTTTTGCCTATCTTGTAAAGTGACACAACAAAAATAGAGTGAAAGAGATAGAGGTGGTGAGGGCGTGTATTTGAATGAGAAACTAAGAGCCAAAGAGTGAGATGAGGACGTTTACCTAGAGCAACTGCAGCAGAGAGTGGAAAGACGGTGACGGGCGGTGGTGGAGAGAGGGTTGAATGAAAAGTGGGAAAGGAAGAAGGAGAGAGAAGGATGAGGAGAGAGGGGGGATGATCTTGCCGCTGTTTTTAGAAGATGAAAAGTTAGGTTAGAAAATTGACAACCTAGGGTTAGAGAATTAAGAATATGCTTTGAGCTTTTCAAGGTGTGGACTTAAATGGCTTTTCAAGGCGTGGGCTTAAGTAAATGCGTTAAAGGTTGATGGTTTTTTAAAGCTTATTTAAAGGTTCAGTTCAATTCTGTTTATTCAGTTTTTTAAAGAATAAAACCATAGACCGAACCAATGTTTAAAATGTCGATGTCGACGAAAATTTCGAAGTCTCAATTTTATGGAAATGTCTATGTCGATGAATATTTCTAGAAAAAAATTAAAAATAAAAAATTCAAAAAAAATTAAATTAATAAATAAACATTTTACACTTTTTAAATGAGTTGAAATACTTGTTACAATATTATATTCACATTAAGTTACATTTTCTTGCTATTTTTTTTTAATATTTCATCAATTTTATACGGTATAGTGGAAATGTCGATGTCGAACCCATAGACATGTGGAATGGTCGATGGAAATGTCGACATATCGATGAAAATTTAATACCATGGGCCGAACCAAACATCTCGATTTTTTAAAAGGGTAAATCGAGAAAACTAATTTTTTTTTAAAATCAAATCGAATCAGTTGGTTTGGCTCGGTTTTTGCACACCCCTAATTCTAACGGTTTTTCTATTCCAACGAAACATTTATGAAAGGTCAAATGTAATATTGCAACTTTTGAAAAATAGCATTATTTTTTAAATAAATGACAAAATTCAAGGGTATTTTTTATAATATGGGTCCCACGTTGGAAAAATTATTTAATAAGCCTCCTAATAACCTCTTCAAATAATTTATGTCTAAGTTGGGAGTCTTTTTTTTCCTCCTCTTTTTGATAGTTAAACTTTTTAGGTTAAAATATCATTTTGGTCTCTATATTTTAGCCTCATTTTATCTTAGTTTTTGCAATTTTAAATGTCCAAATTTAGTTTCTATACTTTCAATAAATCTTAAAATTAGTCATTTTTTTAGATTAAATTGCAATTTTAAGATTTATTGAAAGTATGAGAACTAAAATAGAACAAGTCTCAAAGTAAAGAGACTAAAATGGTTAACCAACTTTTTACTATATGTACTTAAAAAATCACTATTAACTATCTTTTTTGTGTGTGTGTTAAATTACAAGTTTAGTCTCTAAATAACAAATATTATTAGGTAGCTACCATGGTTTAATTTCAATGACTACTAGGTTAGCTTATAGAGGTTAGTTATATTTATGTGCTTTAAAACAATGTCAAACATCTGTGGTTAAGAAAGATTATATATTACTTTTTAAAAAAAGTATAAATCATATTATTATTTCAATTCATTATACCCGGAATAAGCTTACCAACAAAAATATAATCCGCAAATCTACCAAGTTATTTGAAATTATCTATAATACATTAAAAATTATTTATAAAATAGACAAACCCTTGTTGTGAGTATCAAGTCAAAGCTCCTTTAACAATGGGTAAAGGAAATACAACTCAGTACATACAACCTTAAACTTACATTATGTACTTGATTTTCTTGTCTAAGTTCAATATGTAACAGTAAAAATTCAAATGTTTGACCATCTAGTTGAGATTGTAATGTCTTAATCAATTGTGTTGTGCTCAAAATGACGATTCAAATATGCATAGATGTTCACTATTCTATGTGCTTTATTTATATTGTAAACTTCAATATTCAAACCTAATTTTTATATGTAAATGAGTGATGACTTCACAATTTATTAATTAATTGTATTATTTTCCAAGTTTTAGAATATATTCTTTTCACAAATGAGATGACAAAGAAAACTAGCACACCCAAATAGAACTTCAAATTAATTTGACCTCGTCCGTCTTTCTCTCACAAGAATATTTCCAAGAACATATTCTCTTCAAATCAAGCTAAACAGCTTCAATATTTTGAAACCAATCCTAATATTGAATTGAATTCCTTGCCCACCAACTTTGTTTTGTTTATAGAAAAATCTAGATCTTAGAACTCGTGTCATATTTAAGTTCAATCTTAATGGTCAAGATAGCATAGCCCGACAGTTAAAGCACCTATTCACTCCTATGACATTGGAAGATCAAATTTCTATGTAAACTAATTGATATATTGGTATAGATTTAGTTTAAATATCAATATAACTCAATAAAGTTTCATAACTGAATTTACAGGAATCTGGCATTAAAAATGTCACATAATGGAAATCCGCATGTTATACAACCCTCATCAATTTTATTCTGATATAGATATGACATATAAATATAAGCAAATTGCATTTAGCAATGTAAACGTTAATACATTACACCAATTTCTTTGAGATTATTTTTAAATTTTATGAGTTGATATAACAAGAATTGGTGCAAGAAAGTATTTGATGACAAGAAAAAATCCCACCAAGAATGTGATATATGGAAATCCTGGAAAACACATGGGTCTTCAAAATCAAGCAGGAGACTAACTCGTCGAATGCCCCTATCTATGGTGCCCAGATATCCCACATCCCTATAAGACGAACATGAGAATCTAGATGGATACTCACCTCGTGATATCAAAGATTCCTATGAAATAAACGATCCTTGCTTGTGGGCGAATAGAAAAAAGACCTGTAACAAGAGAAAATATGCTCATGAGAAGGGTCTATGATGGGGTCTCTCTGACACAAGACATGATTCCTGTAATTCCGTGAGTTTCCTATGTTCAACCATATTTTGGCCCTTATTTAAGACTTCCATCAAATTATTTCATGACATTCTTCTGGTTTCCAGTTCTATTAACATATCTAGAATAGGAATTGATTAAACATCATAATGTAACACCATAAACTGTCACGGAATCAGACCAATAACGAGTCATTATACTCACAGCTAGGTATTGAATTATTTTGAAACCAATATAAGGCAAATTACCAAAGTGAGCATAGCTGATTGACATATACTCCTTCCCTTGAGATTGGAAGTTCAAATCTCCACACCCCATTTGTTGTACTCAAAAATAAAAATATAAAATATAAAAATCAGGCAAACTGACTTGTTCGGTGTAAACTATAAAGGCAGCAATTTTGCTAACATGTATGTCACTATCACAAAACCAACTTCTGCTTCTGTAAAAAAAGGAAGTAAAGAATCTTTGTACCTGGAAATCAAATCTCCATCTTTAATAATTAGTCATTTAGTTAACCGTTACAGGAGGTCTTTGGAGTTTTGCCACCAGATTCTGTGCTACGGCATCAATAAACTCCTCTGTGTTTAAGTAAAACTCCCTTGATACCCTGCAAGAATCGTACGCATCTAAATAATTCTGAACTTGAAATGTCAGAGTAGTGAATGAGCTAAAATGTTTAAACTACTTGGGTCCGTGTATCAGTAAGGCAAGATCCTTTGTCATTTTCCCGGATTCCACTGTCTCAATGCATGAAGCCTCCAACTTCTGAACAAAATCCTGTAGCCTCACGTTTTCATCTAACTTGGCCCTGAAAACATTTAATTATAGCTAAAAATTGTCAGTTCCTAGGTAGTTTACTACTTTACAAAGCCCCATTACGAATACGTATCAAATTATAGAGTTGAAGCAGTTTAGTTAAACGATGGTTGGTTTTGGTGCCTCTAGTGAAGACGGAACTACATTCATACGCTATTTGGAAGGAACAAGAACCACAAAAATTTATACACTTATGAACAGCATACAATATTTTGAACGAAAAAATTTTAGGTAGTATTACATTAATCCCCCACCCCAGGAAGGGAAAGAAGAGACCTCTACTCTACCTCGAGAACTTTAAACTGATGTTAACGACATTGAAGTATCAAATCCTCTAAAAACCTTGAAAGGCAAATATTACATAGCAGTACAACTATGGGCACTTTACAAATCATCTGGCCAAAGATACAAAAGAGAGATAATACCTATGCTCAAGCCCCCGTGTCCATGCAAAAATAGAAGCAATACTATTTGTACTGGTTTCTTGTCCCTTTTGATGTAATCGGTAGTGCCGCGTTACAGTGCCATGAGCCGCCTCAGCTTCCAATGTCTTCCCATCAGATGACAACTGCAATAAATCTCAACTTTTAAGGCGTTTGTTAAGGAAACAAGTCTATGGAGATAATAAATTTCATATTCTCAAGTGTTTAATACCCACCAATACAGAAGTCATTAGCCCCAAAGAACCAAATCCTGCCAATGGAAAATAAGCATTCAGACTCAATGCAAACCATAGAGAAAAAAAACATAGATTATTTATATTAACAACAAAATACGTGATGTTAATGTCTAACAGTAACTTGCCTCTCTGATCAATAGAAGACATTAAGAATAAAAATAAGGTATAATGCAAAAGATAAAAGTATGACAGGTAGAAGTAGTTTTATAGTTAATAACATTGTTAGATACTATTAACATTAAAATTACAAAAGCATGTAATATTTAATAGAATCCAGACAATTAGAAAAGTTGATAGCATCACCTTGTGCAAGTAAATCACTCTGAACGTCCCCATCATAATTTTTGCAAGCCCAAACGTATCCACCTTCACTTTTTACAGCATAGGCTACCATATCATCAATAAGCCGATGTTCATACCTAAATGCCAAACCAAAATATATTCAGCCATAGGCAATAGATTAGGCATAACAACAGAGAACCATGTAGGTTAAAAATGTAATGAACCATATCGATTTTTCTTCAAACTTCTGCTTCCACTTCTCCTCATACACTTTTTGGAATATATCTTTAAACCTGCAGGCCAGTATTAAAATAAACTATCACTTTCACAATTTCTAGGAAACTGAAAGTAGATATCAACAGTACAAGCTACTAGGTCTGGAACGAAGTAAAAATTACCTGCCATCATATTTCTTGAGAATTGTATTTTTAGTGCTCAAATACAGGGGCCACTTCTTCTCATATGCTAGTGACATTGATGACTCTGCAAATGCTTGAATAGACTGCCAATTGCATAGGAACGTGTTAAAATGGTAATTTATGTGATGCAAAAAACGAACAAGTTTGGAGAAGTAAATAAAAAAACAACCTCGTCAACATTATACATTGTAAGTGCTATGCCTGGTCCTCTGAAGTCATAAACCTCGAGCTCTCTTGGTGTCTCCCCATTTTCTGGAACTGAATAGAAACAAAAATAAATAAATAAATAAGAGTAGAAAGATAACAAAAAGTTTGGGGAAAAAAGAACAATTTTCCCAGAGAAATACATGAGAATGAGCGAAGAAAAGAGAATTATCTCACCAAACACCATTTTAAGCTTTCCGGGCCCTGGGATGATGGTATCAGTGGCACGGTATTGATCACCAAAAGCATGCCTACCAATACATATGGGCTTCTTCCAACCTGTTTTCAACCAAGTATTGTATTATGTTTCATAACGGATTACAAGACAAAAGCTTAGACAGTGAAAATTACCAGGAACAATTCTCGGGATGTTTTGGCATAAGATAGGTTCTCGGAAAACAGTACCTGTACAGAGAGTAATATTATTATGAAAGCTCATACTTTTCTTATAGGACATTAATATATTATCATGAAGGTAAATCCAAAACAAGATACATGAGATATTCATCCAACACAAATAGAGCTCACAGAAAAGGTCTCCAATTGGTATGGCCACCAAAAGAATTGGAAATTCCCAAAATCCTAAGAAAGGGTGCCTCAGCTAGAAGCCAACCATTTGGCTAAGTCCAAAACCTTTTCCCTCTCCACCCTAATTTCCCAATTCCAAAATCTTAACAACATTAGACTAAGATTTTTTAACTCAAAAAAATAAAAAGGACTAAGATTTTCCTTCTTTATTTTTTCCTAGGGAGTGTGGAGTCCAAATAACACTAGCACTAAATCATCCTTAATACTATAAAGAAAACATCATAGCATAATGAAACCCTTGGGGGGAAACCTTTTCTGACCGTTGGGAAGCATGCGGAAGATCACCTTGCAGCAAAGTCCAAATAAAAAACTTGGATCTTCTTAAGAGTATTTACTATTTAGAGGTGAAATGCCCCCTCCTAAGGATTTAGGGACCATATCTTAGCATGTGATAATTGATGCAAGTGAGCAAATTGAAGCAAATGGAGGAGGCCAGCAACCCCTCTGCTTCAAAAACCAAGATGCCTCTTCTATAAAGTGGAAAATCTAACTTTCATAAACCTCCACATGATGCGTGTGTACTTGAACCTAGTGAAAGCTTACCAACTTTCATTTCCTAAAATTTGCGAAACTTTCCCTTGAAAAATAAGAGAGTATATTTAGCAAGCAAACCGTTAAGAATGTTCCTAATTGTGCCATTGGGACTTCTCCACATAGCTTTGAGTCCAAATTCGTTAACTCTGGCCTCATCTGAAAAATGAGACAAAGATCAAGTTATCAACTAAAGCTGATAATTATTGCAAATATTAAATAAATGAAGAAAATTCAGTTAGGATGCTCTATGATTTAGTGATTGTAAAATATGAGACTGGCATGGACACAAATGACAAACCTGGAGTGATTGTAGCACATTTTACAGCAACATTGTACCTGCATTCACAAGGTTAGAAAGAAGGAGAACCAAAAGAACTACTTTGAGTTAAGTAAAAGAACTCAAGTGATGTGTACTCTATTACTGAGCGGAGACTTGGTTCCATTTTTTTCCTAGACCTGAACTCAAAAGAACTACTTTGAGCGGAGATCTAGTTAACTTTCTTCACCAAGGTTAACTAATTTTATCTCCTTCCTCGTTTCTATTAGAAAATAACACCTCATATAAACATCAACAAGTTATAAAGTATGCCAATCGAGCAGAAACCACCCACAAATGCATTATTTACAGTTTGAACAGCTTCTGACAACTTTTGAAAGGCCACGCCATTAAGTACAAGCGAATGGATAATGTTGAATCCAAAATAAGGAAATCACAAATATATATTAGTTGAAATTCTACCAGCAGAACATACTTAAGAGTGGCTTCTGCACTCTCTACAGTAACTCTGTCATCAGTGGCGTCCCGATTCAATATCCCCAAGTCATAATACTTTATATCCAAATCCAGGAACGGGAAAATAAGCTACAATGTTATGAAAAGAAAATCAGCATCAGAACAAATCATCTTTATCCAAAAGATTAAAATCAAAACAATTTCATATAGAAGAACCGTACTTTCTCTTTTATCATTGTCCATATGATCCTCGTCATCTCATCACCTAATTGTCAAAAAAACATCAAAATCAGTCAAGCTGTAACAAACATCCAAATGGAAAATACAAGTTCACAACACATGAATCTGATCAATTCAATAATCATAACTAGAAAAGTCAAGATCAAGTATAAATGTTCGAAGCAGAAGAAAACTGAGTCCACTAAGTTTTCAAACTGGTTTAGAGCCAAAAAGAAATACAGCCCAGAAACAGCATTCCAAAACCAAACTCAATTCACTTCGATAAGAACGGGTTGATTGACAAGCCACAAACATGATATCTTACCGTCCATTTCGACTACGGGATTCAAGACGCGAACTCGATCAACACCAGAAGAAGATGCATAGCATCGAAGCGAAACAGCCGGGGAGCGAATCGGACAGGGAAGCTGATTGCGTCCATTGAAGAGAGTAGAAGAGGTCGAGGAGAAGTGCAAGGAAGGGTTTTTGAGAGCAACAGATGAAGACAATAGAGTGGCACTTGACATGGCGGTTCGTACGAGTCTGGCTTTCATCTCATCGCTGAGGTTTGGGCGGCACAGGGAAGGAGAATTAATAGGGGTTTTAGTTTTAGCAAAAGTTGGGTTTTTCACGAGCGGTTTGGGATTTTGATTATTTGGTAAAATAACAGATACCGAGATTGATATTTAAAATCACTTTTTAAACACGCGTTTATTTCCAAAATCTATTCTCTACTAATTTTTAAAAGTAGATTTCATAGAATAGAATCAAACGTCTCTTGCAAACAAATTTTTTATTTTCAATTTTATTCTTTAAGAAGTTAAGATTGATTTTATATATCATTATTTTTCTCGCATAACCAAATTTTATCTCTTAATTTTTCAAATTGATTGGTTAAATGCAACTATTTTTTAAAATAAATAAATAAATAATACCATAATGCTTTTTCTTTTAAAAAAATTACAACTATTTTTTTTAATACTTAACAAATAATTTAGATCAAACAAAATATAAATTTAAATTGAAAGCACATAACATTTATCAAACATTATAACAATTTTTAAGTTTAACTAATCATAGCATGACTCAGTGGATAAGATATCAATCATTATCAAAGGTCAATGGTTTGATCTCTATCCCTACAAATATTGAACTAAGAAAAAACTTTTTTTAAGTTTAAAGTTGAAATTTATCGAACACTAATTTACCTCATTTTAAACTAAATTATATATATTTTTTAACAATGTGTTAACTAAATATTGGTTGTATAACTAAATATTTGTTTTTTTTTTAGTTCAACAACATTTGGAGTGAGGAGATTCAGACCTATGACCTAGCTACGAAGTTAGAAGATTTACATTAATTTTAAAATCACATAAAGAAGAATTTACCCTGATTTTTTTTTTGTTTGAAGATGTAGAATTTAACAATTATGGTTTGCTAAATTATGTCAATTTTTCGAACTTATCTTTTCTTTAGATCTTGGGAAAGGAAAAAATATATATATTTTTTGTTCTTTTCAATAAATAATATAATTATTTTATTTTATGAGAAAATTAATGTAGTTGTATCCTCCTTTTTTTTGTAATAAACAATCAGCAAATAAAACCAGCATGCTTTAAATTTATATAAAAACTATATACATTACAAATGAGTTTCGCAAACTTTTTTTTTTTAATGTATAATAAATATTAACTTAAAAATATCCAATATTCAACTAATTAAGACATCATCAATCAAAATGCTAAAAGTTCGAATCCCACATATTATTAAATTAAAAAAAAAATTGCTTTAGTTGCCCTTAATAAAATGTGACTATTTTTTTTAGTTGATTTGGATTTACACATACAACCACAACTTTTTTATAACGATAGAAGTGCTATCCAACATAAAACATGAATCATAAATATAATTTATATGATTATAGTTGAGGAAATATAAAAATATCAAAATAAAAACACAATATTAGTATTACAACATAATATATAAATTTAAATGTAGAAACTTATAACTATAATATTGCTACACAATATGTTATATTTTAAACATAAGTGTGACAATAATTTATCATGGCAAACTATTTTGAATTTTTACAAAAAAGAATCTTTTAAAATAGTTTTCGAACAAAAAGTAGATAAAATACTCAATTGAATTCACACTTTTTCTCAATTAATGTCTTGATTATCAAATTTTTTAAGTATGACTTAATTAGGATGTATGTATTAGTACTCAAAAAAAAACAGATGTATGCATTATATTTTCAGCTTAAAATAAATAAAAACACAACAATAAAAAATATATATATATTTCTAACGTCATTAAAAATTTTAGGAAAAAAAATTCAAATTTTATCTCTAAACTTGTCGTGTTTGTATCAATTTTCACTCTAAACTTTCAATTCCATCAAATTGGATCTTAGACTTATTTAAATGTTGCAAGTTCTATCCTATTTTCAATTTTTGCAAATTCATCCAACAATTTTAACAAAAAGTAACATAAAATTCTTCGTAGACTCACTAATTTCAATAATATCAAGTTTTGTACAAATTTAAGTTTGATTAATGGAAAAATTAACCATTAAATAATTTTTCCTAACTAACAAAATTTAACAAAAATTTAGAGTTAATGTTGTTTTTCTTTCAAATCCTATCAATTTTGTACCATAGATATGTTTTATCAGTCATTGAAAGTATATGATATTGTTTTTATATAAATTTTCAAATGACAACTTATCATAAGGTAAATATTTAACACTTTTTTTAAGTTTGATATTAAAAATGCAACACTTATGACTTATCTAAGTTTATGGTGCAATTTGATGAAATTAAAAGTTTAAGGTAAAAATTGATACAACCCAACAAATGAAGAGGTAAAAATTGATTTTTTTTTTTCCCCTGAATTTTAAAAGATTAGGCATAAAAACCGTTTTCAGAAACAATTTTAAGAAAACACACCAAAAAATGAAATGACAAAACTCTCCGTATACGATAAAGCAATAAGGAAAATAAAAATGTGTGTAAGATGGGAAAAAGGAGTCAAAGGAATGAAAAGACGCTCTTAAATCCAACAAAAGGATCTACTTCCCTGGCCACGGTGGCAGTTTCTAGCGAGCAGCAATTCTTTTTGGTTTCTACAGGTGGGTTTTGGTGGTTCCAGGTGTTACTGATATTAGGGCTCGCTGGACGTGGCCGCTTGTTTTCATTCATCATGGAGATATCAAAAGACAGCATTTGCATGGATGCCACTTCTGCATCTGAAGAACTAGAATCTCTTGAAGCCTGATTCAATTTGCTGTATGTACCTGCTGTATTTACAGAAAATTGGGATACTACTGGATAACTGTTAGCTTTTCTTTTTATATGATCAAATACGGTTTCCTCGGTTACGGTGATTTTACTTTCTTCTGTCTGAAGACCAAATTCCCCTGCATTTTTTGGCAAATAATTAGAAAAGGAAGTAATAAATATTAGAATAAATTGGAGATTGTTTGAAAAGGCATTCATGATCCAATTGCACCATCGAAGCTATCATAAAAATGTTATGTCTAATGGATAGAAAATATAAAGATTAAATTACAAGATTAGTCCTAAATTTTTTAGTTTGTGTTTTAATATGTACTAGTAAAAAAATGTTTAATGATTTCTAAGGTTCTGTTTGATAACCATTTGATTTTTAATTTTTGATTTTTAAAAATTAAGTTTATAAATACTACTTCTACCAATGAATTTTCTTGATTTGTCATCTACTTTTTACCTATATTTTTAAAAACCAAACCAAGTTTTAAAAACTAGAAAATGTACGACCCCATTTGATAACCATTTGATTTTTGGTTTTTGGTTTTTGGTTTTTGAAAATTAAGCCTAGAAATACTACTCCCACCCTTGGATTTACTTGTTTTGTTATCTACCTTTTACCTATGTTGTCAAAAACCAAGCCATGTTTTGAAAACTACAAAAAGTAGTTTTCAAAAACTTGTTTTTGTTTTTAGAATTTAACTAAGAATTCAAATGCTTCCTTAAGGGAGATGAAAACCATTGTAGAAAAATTGAGAGAAAACAAGCTTAATTTTCAAAAACCAAAAACTAAAAACCAAATGGTTATCAAATGGGGCCGTAGTTTTCAAAAACTTGTTTTTGTTTTTGGAATTTGACTTAGAATTTATATGTTTTCTTAAGAAAAATGAAACTTATTGTAAAGAAATGAAAGGAAAACAAGCACAATTTTCAAAAATCAAAAACCAAATGGTTATTAAACCGAGCCTAAACTTTTAACTTTGTGTCTAATAGGTCCATAAACTTTTTTTTTTTTGAAAGGAAGGTCCATAAACTTTAAAAGTGTTTAATAAGTCATTGAATTTTCAATTTTGTGTCCAAAAGTCGCTATCATATTTGAAACTTTTAAAAATTAACAAATCTAAAATTGATTTTTTTTTGGTCAACTATAAACTTTTAATTTTATATTTAATAGAATCGTGAATTTTAAAAAATATTGAATAGGTGGACTTTTTAGACACAAAATTGAAAATTCAAAGATAAATATAAAGTTGAAAATATAGTCTCGTTAGACACTTTTTTTTTTAAAGTTCATAGACTTATTAGATACTTTTTAAGGTTTAGAGACCAAATAAATACAAACTTGAAAGTTTAGGTTTGACTAAAATATAATGGAACCTCATTCAATATATCATATCTACATGATCAGTTATGCAATGAAAATTAGAGGTAAAATTTAGCGGTAGATTGAAACTACATTAAAACTTTAAATATTAAATAGGGGCTAATATAGAAAGTCAAATAAAAATTTTACCCAAATAAAACTTCCATTCAAGATTATATTTAAATTTTAAACCAAATATATACATACCTTTATCATCATCCATCAAATGTGGTCCAGAGGTGACGTGGTTTTGTAGAGTCAGAAATTCATTTCCTACTTCCTCTCCGAATCCTGAAAATGAATCCACTTTGGTATGAGGGGAAAGTTCGTTTCTCTGATTCTTTTCCAAAGCTTCAACCTGGAGTTCCAGCGGCTGCGTATTTCTAGTGAGACAATATGCCTCTGGTGCTGGCGAATAAGCACTAGTTTTTGATGTAGCCAACACGGGGAAGCTTTTGGCTTTCTCACGTATGTGGTCAAATACTGTTCGCTCAGTGATGATTTTACATTCATCTTCGTCGTTGCCAGTTGCAGGCTCGGCTGCAATAATTTTAAGGGGAGAAATATAATAAAAAGCACGAGTTGCGCTCTCCACTCTCAGGAATTTACGTACCTTCCCCAAACTCTTCGTCTAGGAGGTTGAAACTCGGCCTGAAATTTTTTGTTAAGGAAAGGAGCAAAAAGTATTAAACCGATCACTAAATGTACGTACCTTCCCCAAACTCATCGTTTTTATGTATATTTTTTAAACACTCCTCAAATTATATTGCAGAATTTCAAGATCTCCTATTCAGTTCTTATTAAGGAGTTTAGGGATGTAGGAGAAGATCACTCACATGGAATCTAGTAACCAGTTCGAGTCGCTAGATTTGGGCAGCTCGTTCACTGCAGCTTGGGGTAGAGGTTCACTGTCGTCGTCTATTATGTATACTTCCTCTGGTGGAGGAAAGGAGGACGGCGGCATTCTTCCCCATTTGCTTCTCGCGTTTGAATTACGTTCCATTAGTTGAAGTTCCCGGTGAAGATCAATGCCAACTACGTGAAGAAACACTTAGAAATCTATCCAGGGCACAAGGAATTATGTCGATGCAAGAGGGTTTCGGAACTTTTAAAACAGCATAGATTCTTACTGTATTCGTCAAAAATAAGATCAGCTTTAACCGTCAACTTTCCATGCTGAGGATGTGAGACAAGAACAACTGCACTGTAAGGGCTGCAGAAAGAGCAAAATAGTAGCAAGGCAATGTTGTATTGATGCTATAATTATTATTTTTCAGTCAAATTATACAATATTTGTTCAAAAAGTTCACTTTTCCCAATACAAAAGTGATTATGGGATAAGGAAATGTTTACCCTCTCAATAACGTTATGGAATTGGAAAAGAAATAGCAACCCTCAAAATAAGATCAATGTAAACTACCCATTTGATGCCTCTGAATCTTAATACAATGGATTCATGACTTATATGACATATAAGAAAACTTTGTTGGTTAATGAGCTACAAAAGGATTAGGCTTGAGTACCTGGAGAATTCATCTACTCTGCTGCACCAAAAAAATCAAGTTAAACAGAGTACGCTACATTTGGAACAATGAAATCCACACGAGAAGTTTAAAGCATTCTCACCCAAAATGGTAAAATTTATAAATATATCCAAAGCTCGAACTTTTATCCCTTTTCTTGATAAAATCCACGCCAATTCTTTTGCTTAATTTATAGATCAAAGTTTCAAAAGTAATCACCTTATTTTCTCATGAAAGAGAATCTGGTTATCTTCTTCTGAGCCAACAACCTGCGAGACAGAGTTCTCTGTTGCAACGGTCAATTCTCGGTGAAAAATAGAAATAGATATTTAAGTCAACATACCATTTCAGCGTAATGTCGTTTATTTGGTCGGTAAGACTGAGGCAGTCTAGTTAATGTTACGACGAGCTTGGCCTTCCCTTGCCTAGGGTATTCAGCTTCCTCGAGCTTCAGGTCCACTTCCGGTGGTAAAGATGATAATGACTCCTTGATATGATTCCCAAATGGGTATTTTCTGCCAGTGACTATCTCTATTTTCCTTGGATCAGCTTCAGCAAGTGCCTCAAATGATTTGATTCCCATAGAATGCAACGCCTGAAAAGAACATTTGACAGGATTCAGAGAATGCACAAAGGAGTTTCACCTAGAACCTAACAAACATTTTCAGAAAGCAATAAAAGGTTAAATAGAAACCTTTGCAGTCACCATTCCAATGCCAGGTAGTTGTTTGAGCAAAAAGGGACTGTCATCCCAGAGTTTCTGATATAAAGATTTTGCTAGAAGCATTGAGTTGAAGGTTCCTTTGTAATTCTTTCTGTATACAAAATATTCTTTCATGCATTTGGCAATTCTGCATCCATTTGAGCAAATAGAATTCATGTCCTGTGCAAGTGCAAGGATACCAGTTGTAATGACTTATTTCGAGCACAATATGATTTAAAAGCCACTTTGCTTTATGAGAAAATGAACCTGACTAAGGGATAAATCGTGAATCGAAGGATCACCGGTCAAGCAATCATTTGCTAATATAAATATTTTTTCTTCTCTCGTCTGTATACGCTTTTTCTTCTTCCCCTTTTCACCAAGAATGTGAAAACGCAGCCTCCCATCTTTATCATTGTTTACATCATTAAGAAGCTTCTTCTCAGTGCGTCTAAGCTGGATCCCTTCAATTCCGCAAATTGTTCATATCCTCCTTCAGTTGAATTCTGAACAACCAGCAATGTTCACAAGCTAAAAGGTCAGAAGCACATACAAGCAATTTCCTCGGCATGGCAGATGATATGTAGCGCCTCCTCTAGACTGCAATTTTCAGGGGCATGCATAATGTGTTTCATGGTATCAAACTTCAAATAGTATTTTGTCATCAACCTCCCGGGATCTACTTACCAAAAAGAAAAGGAAATCAGGAATTTCATTCAATTGTAGAAAATAGTTGATGTCGTTAGTCCATAAAGTGTACCTAGTGGCTTCAAGAGGAAGCCATCTTCATCCATCCAAATCATCTGATGTCGAGATAATTCATTTACTTTCTCAATGCAAATGTCTGATGGAAGAATACCATAGATTATAGTTTCAAAGAAGAGCATATGGAGGGTTAAGCGCAAAAAATTACTCAATTTAAACAAAATTATACCATAGAGAAGGTGAGAGTACCTTCCATGTGCTTCTCCGTATTGTGATTAGAAATTCCATTTCTGATAGCATATTTCTGCGTATTCTAGCTTGCAAATGAATTTGTAACAAATAAAAAACCGGTTAAGATAAAATATATATATATATATCTGGAATATATAATCAAAAGGATGGCATGGCAAAACGTACTCACCTTTTTCATTCTTATGTATAAATACGAGCACTTCATCCATTCAATTGCCTTTATTATATCTGGGATGGTCATTTGAACTATCTCCGCAGTTAAATGCTCCGTCACACATGAAAGCAGTCTAAAATTGGAAGAGCACATGTAAAACAAAACATTTGAAGTGTTCCATATAACAAGTGTACTGAATTAAATACATACTGCGATTCCACGATTTCACATCCATTCAGAAGATTCTCATACAAATGGACCTGAGACCAAGTAAAAAAGGTATTGTTGAAAACTATTTCGTATAGCAATAAGAAAAACCAATGCTTAAACCAATTAATTCTGTGAACTTCCAAGTGAAGAAAGAAAATGAGAGAAATGAAGCTAGATATCGTGGCATTACCGTGTCTCTTCTTGTCATGATTATGACAATTCCTGTATCATCGAATGGAGGCCGGCCTGCCCTCCCACACATCTGCGTATAACAAAGCAGACCAGATTTGTAAGACCACAAGACAATTTCCAGAAAGATAGAAATTATGAAATATCCATTCTTATATTCTCTTGTACGTGGGTATGATTGTGAGTCTTTTCTGTTCATTCCATCGCATTTCAGAAAGACATCCAACTTACATGTTGAATCACAACAAAAAGGTGAAAACACGACCCAGGATGAAAGCATATCGTGACAATGAAGAACCTGTAGTATTGTGGACCGGTCATATTCCATGTAAAGGCCCTTCTCCTTGTTACTACATTAAGGTAGAAATTAGATGTGTGGGACAGAAGATTTCAGTTAACTTTCTCGCATCTTTTCTTTTAGAATCCCAAAACAAGTTCTATAGAAAGTGATGCTGAACATACAAGTGCTGTGTTGATTTTATTATGACTGTATGTGCCGGCAAGTTGATTCCATGAGCAAGAGTATTTGTAGTGCAAATAACTTGAATATCACCCTTGAGAAAAAGGCTTTCAATGAGATTGCGATCCTTCAAGCAAAGCCCACCATTGTGATAGCCAACTGCCAATGTGAGATGCTTATTTCCACGCCATTAAGTAGCCACATAATAACTCAACAACACAAGTTTTGCAGTAAATACAGGATGATATGAGCGCATTAAAAGAAGAAGAAGAAGAAGAATAAGAAGTCAGGCTTCTACCACCATAAAGAATATTAGATTGCATTTGCTTATCACTGCATGATAGTGACGCTTCTCGTAACCTTTCCAGCTGTTCCTTGCTTTTAATAAATGGATTTGAATAACCAAAGGTCATTGCTGTTTGTGAGAGCCGTTGAGCAGCTTCTTGCGCTCCTTTTCTAGTTGAACAAAACACTAGTGCAGATTTTCCTTTTGAATATTGCATGAGAACATCTGCGAACTCGTTTGAACATCGACATTTCTCAGAATATCAATATCAGAAGTGCGAAAACAGAAGCAAATAAAATAATATCGGTTAAGGAAAAACAATTCATGGCCCCACTTACCAAAAATGTAGTTCTGAAGGCGCTGTAATACACAATGAAATAAAGTTGGGAACTGTTAGATAATTCCAAACATATTTTGTGCTGGTTGTGACTTCTTGAAAGCAATCTATATATTCTATGCAGAATTTCGATCAAATACCTTCTCAAACATGAAATCATTTTTAGCAGGGGCATAGCCTGCAGAAGAAATACATAATTAAGTATACAACAGCAAAAGAAAAAGGAGAAAATAAAAATAGCATACATCATGAACTGCACACTTATTGGTATTCCCATTTACTCTAAGCACTGAACCATCATAATTCGTACTGGCATTCTACATTTATAAAATAGTAGACTGCATCTGACGAAGAAGCAAACCACAGAACTAGTAGTTTCAGAAATCAATTACCAAATACTTTACTGGTTAACTTTACGGGCCTCATTTCCTCTCCAAACCTGATGAAACATTGAAAACCAAATGAAATATGCTTGATCCTGCAATGAAGACACTAGGTGTGCCTGTTATATAATACCAAAAGCATACCTTTTAACTCCTTGAACAGGGACGCTAAGCCATTCCGCTGAAATGATTTAAATCCATCTTAAAATTTTTAAAAAGTTTAAGCACTTTCTGAAACTTGGAGATGCAAGTAAAACTACTAATAACAAACTAAAGTAAATTTACCTAGATCCCCAATATTTGGGATTGTGGCAGATACAGCTAAGAAACGAACATGAGAGAGAGGACTGGTTTTCATTTCAGGGTTGCGAGAAATCATTTTAATTCTACTAACTATGGCTTCCAAGGCTGCTCCACGTGGATCATTTAAAAGGTGAACTTCATCAATAAGTACGAGAGCTATGTCACTGAAAAAGCTCAAACCACCATCCTTGATTCGATACCGAGTCACTGCATCAAATTTCTTCAATGCAAAAAGTTAAAGGAAAAGGTATTTAGCCATCCAGAAAAGTACAGCTAAAAATGAAACCAATGAAAACCATCTCTTTTATTTACAATCTAGGATCACTTCATCAAATATATGCAAGTGACATTCAAGTAACAAGAAGCATCTAAAACTATTGAAATTTAAGACTATGCAGCTTGGGGCAATCATGTTAGGCAAGAAGCATCACTCTTGAAAAGAATGATTGACATGGAGATAATAAACTTAAAAGAATTGTGTGGTTAAAAGTGTTACTAGAATTGAATTGCATCTGGACTTTATTTTGTAAAAGCATTGATACATGAAATAAGGATTTTATATCCTCATTAAAATTCTGTGTTCAAAGTGCTGACCTCAGGCGTTGTCAGAATAATGTCAGCTTCTTGTATGTATTTCATATTGTAAGTTTCATTATCTCCTGTTAGCTCCAAACAACTGACCCCCCAAGATCCAAATTTCTGATTCCAATCACGGAGCTTCTCCTGTACTAAAGCCTTAGATGGGGCAATATATATCTGCATAAATGTAAAAGGAAGGCAAAAGCCATAGTCATCTAATACTGGATGCACATAAAATTTCAACTTGAAGGTATTTCGTCCAATGCAAGAATAAAAGTTCTTCAAAATTGCAATTCTCTCTCTGAATTATGTTTTGAAAAAAAAATGTTGCAAATAATAGTTTCATCTTGGTGTAGATGGGCATACACACACACGCACAATAAAAGAGAGAGAAGAAGAAATGAAACATGGAATACATTGTTGAAGAGAAACAATGCATGTATATGAATTGTATAAAAATACTGCAATGCTCTCCCTATTATGACAAGAATAAATTTATCACTGTTTTTGCACCTGTCTGATGGCATAATTTCATCTGAGACTTACGCTTTTTAGAGTTCCCTTTACATGGATGAACTTCCCCTCAGCAATAAATTTTGAAAGAAGCCTCAAGATGCAAAGCTCAAACAGTACAGTTTTACCACTTCCAGTAGGTGCTGAAATGACCATGTTTGCATCGGAGTTGAAACAAACAGGGAAACATTCACTCTGCAATGAATTGAAGTACCTGTATGTAGAGCAATTAACAAGTGAGAAAATGGATTAGCTTAATCCATAACTTGAGCCGGAGAGGACTCAACAAATATATAAGGTAGTAGTCGTGTGAGATTGTATCCTTGAATTTTAAAATTCGACATTATCTCACATCTTTTGGAATTAGGAAGTGGCAACAGTACATTAGTTCAGAAGTTAAAATGGTCGATTCCTACTCCAACTTGGAATTTCCTTACTGCTAGTTTTGAAACAAACACTCGTGACATTCTTATTGAGAAATAATGAGAAAGTAAATACAAACTCAATGGCACATATGATGCCGCTAAGCAGATTGATAGAAAGCGATGATCAGTTCATTCTATTGCAAGTAGTAGACCACTGAAGAAGATATGCAACAGGAAAAATAAGAGTAAGTCTAATAAGTAGAAGATTTACAGAGATATTAAATATGAAAAAATATTTATATACATCGATCAATTTTAGACACTTGTTCAGTTTAAAATCAACCAGCGAAAAATCATAATTACTAACTTAATAATCGATCTACTGTAGTGCTTAAGAATACTAGAGCTAAAATTTCAATAGAATTGGCATGTTACCTAAAACTAAAAGTCGAACGAAGTGGTGCGGGTAAATCTGAAACGGATTTCAGTGAATATGAGTCCATGATCGCGTTCGAACTTCCTTCTGGACACTGATGTAGAATAATTGAGCTTATTGATACTGATGCATAGAAAACATTACAGTCAATAGTAAGGTCTACACAAGTAACAAGCAGATAATTAAATGAATACGAATTGTTCAAACATTATGGAGAAGAAATTGACATTTGCACGATCGTTAGTGTCAATCCCGACAACACACATTCAGATATCCAGACGGAGAAGTCTTTAAAGCAAAAACAATGTAAGATAACGAATAAATACGAAGAAACACCAAGAATGCAAACGCTCAATCAAGCAGAGGCATCCAAATTCTAAAGAAATCAATTCTAGCAATGAAATTATCCACCGGCAAGCTCAAATTCAGAACCGTCCTGAACGAAATCCGTCGAGAATCACTCAAAACTTTAATGCACATTTTGTAATATTTCCGAATTAAAAACGCTGTGATACCTTAGTATTTCTGAGCTCAACCTTAGCAGAAATGCTTCGTAACAGTTTGTTCAGGCATGATCAATGACGAAACTAGTATTCCATTGTCTGTACACTTCTTCTCTCGGCAGTTGAAGGAACAGATTCTGGATGTCAGTCTCGATGTTCGTATCGTGAACGCGAGTGAAGCCTTCGTAAACGACGGCAAGAATGAAAACGAAATGCTATGGGAGATGAAAATGTAATCTGCACCGGATATTTATAGGCACCCAAGTTGGATTGGCGGGAATCTCTTTGTTTCTTTGTTTCTTTTTCTTTTTCTTTTTCATTTTTATTTCACGTTTTACCCCTAATTTTGTGAGTGAAAGTAGAATCAAATTCGAGGATTTTTTTTTTTTTTTTTTTTTTTTTTTTTTTTTGAGAAATATGCAAGCATTTCTAATTTCATAATGAGTTGTAAAACTAATATATTTATTATTAAATTTCATTTTGTTTGAAGTTTTGTAGGTAGTTAATAGTTTTAACATAGCTATGTCAAAAAAAAAAGTGCAACATAGACTAAATGAAGATATTTCTAAAATATAACAACCTAATTGAAATTTAAAATTATTTTAAATTTATAAACTAAATAGATATAAAGCTTTTTTTTAATTAGAATATAAATTTTAGGGAAAAAATAAATTTTAACTCTAAACTTGTCAAGTTGTATCAACTTTAATCATAAACTTTTAATTTCAACAAATTGCACCTCAAACTTAGACAAGTGTTGCAATCTTAACCTCAAGCTTCAAAACGTGTTACAATTTCAATCATCTAATAAGTTCTCACTTCATATATTGTTAAAAGACATTCTTTTAAGCATTCAATGAATTATATAAGACATATCTATGGTATGAAGTTGAAAAAAATTTAGAGAAAGATGACATTGGAGCTAAATTTTTTGTTGAATTTATGAATTTTGCCAAAGTTATTTAACAATTAATTTGTGCATTGGTCAAAATTATTTTTGTGCAAAATTTTATTTTATTTAAATTAATGAAGTTATGAATATTTTTACACTTTTTTTTTTTGTTAAAATTAGTGGGCGAATTAGCGGAAATTGAATGGAGGGTAAAAATCACAACACTTATTTAAGTTTAGGGTCTAATTTGATGAAATTGAAAATTTATAGTCCAATTTGATACAATGTGACAAGTTTAAAGTGAAATTTAATTTTTTCCCTAAGTTTTATTGTTTTACTCTAGATTATATTCTAACTTCTAAGTAGTTGAGTAATTAAAGCAATTAAACATTTTCTCTTCCTAAACCATAAAATCAATTGGGAAGGCAGTTCAATTCTCTCGTATTCCTAAAATTGCCAACCTTAGAGCTCACCTACCCATTGTGTGAGAGTTTCGCGCCCTCTTAATATGCGTAAAGGATTCGACATCTATGTCATTTACAAAATGAATCACTTCACAACGATCACTAACTACTCTTTAAGCAATGGTTAAATTTTCATGTACTTTACATTAAAAAAATTATAGTGCTTATAAATATATTTTTTATAAATTTGATCTAACACAAGTTTATTTAAAGTTAAAATACCATTTTGGTCTTTATACTTTGGGTCTCATTTCATTTTAGTTTATGTACTTTTAATAAATCTTAAAACTAGTTCTATCGCTCATTTGAAGTTAATTTTTATCGAAATTGGTTAAATAATAACAATAATTTTCATGTAAGAAAATAAACCGTGTAAACGTATTTTTAAAATTTATAGAAGGAAAGTTAATAGAGACTAAGTTCTTTTAAAAAAAATTAATAATATACTAATAACAGGGATTAATTTTAAGCTTAAAAATATAGAGACTAAAATTGAACATACAAAAATAGCATGAAACCCAAAGTAGAGGAAACTTTGTTCTATTTTGGTATTTGTACTTTCAAATATCTAATTTTAGTCTATGTACTTTTATTAAAGCTTAAAATTGGTCTATACTATTAGTTTATTGTTAATTTAAAAAATTAGTCTTTAATAGATTTATCTCTATAAATTTTAGAAATATGTTCACATTGTGTATTTTTTTATATTAAAATTATTATTATTATTTAACCAATATTGATAAAAATTAACTTCAAAATTTTCTTATATCAAAGTATGGGATCAAAATAGTATTTTAACAAACATATTTTTTATAATAAATGTCGATATAGGATACGAACAATTTTTATAGGGGATAGAGAAACTAAAGCAAAAACTGAGATATTAACAGAAAAAGAAGGAAAAAACTTGGGTGCTGCCTGGTATCACGGTCACAGCTCTTCAACTGTGCGGCACTTGCTCTAACTCAGCGAGCAAGTCAGCCTTGCCCAAAAACGGAAGTTGCGGAATACTTCCGTATAGGGTCTAGCCTCCCATCGAGTCCCCGGAGAAAATGTTTTAGAAAACCGGGAGAGAGAAAGTGTTTTTGAAAGCTTTTGAGAAAACGTTTGTTCATGTAAATGTTATAGGCAATAAGCGAGAGAAGGGTCAACAACAGCTTAGATTGCATATAACTCCGGGTAGGAAGGATGGACAACTAGTCATACCCCCCTATAGTACATTTTGAGATTTATGCCTTTGACAGGCTTGCACATGCAAAGTGGCGAGAAGTCATACAAGCATAAAAATACAATGAAAGCTAACTATCAAGCAAAACTAAATACATAACATGAAAGCATGATAAAAAGGGGTTGAGATGGGCATGCGGCCACGGGCAACACGCCCTGGACAAGCATGACCGTGACACCTGGCACCCAAGTGCTGTGCTTCCCACATCACAGCCATCTATTTTTAATTTTTGGGTTTTATTTTTTATTTTTTATTTTTTTAAAAAATAGATGGCTGTAATGTGGGCAGCACAGTACTTGGTTGCTGTCCAGCCAGCACCCAAGTCTTACCCGAAAGAGAATATACCACGAAAGTCAGAAACAATTTTCCAAAATAAAAGCGACTTGTGGGCCCTTCAGAAATATCTCGAATCCCAAGAAATATCTCATCCATTTCGTATTCTTCGATCTTCATTCCTCCACTGGACTGCCGATTGGCGGCGAATTTGCAGTTTCATTCTTCCTCATGGCCATCTCCATTGTTCCATCTATTCAGCACTCAGTGCCAATGGCTTCTCCATCTATTGCGCATCCTAATGAACACAAGCACATCATAAGGTAATTTCCTTTGCAGCGATCGATCGTCAAGAGTTCTATCTTCTTGATCTTTGTCTTCCTTCTTTTATTTTGGAGTGGAAGAGATCTTAAATTTGACGAGCTTTATTGCTCCAATTTTCTGCTATATAATACTTCTGACGAACGATTTTGGCCGGAAGGAAGCAGAGATGGACGGCGATTAGATGCAGCGCAAGAGAGAGAGCGAACGAGACGAACTATTACGAGCTGCTTGGAGTTTCTGCAGATTCAAATGCTCAAGAAATCAAAGAAGCCTACAGAAAGTTGCAGAAGAAATTTCATCCGGATATTGCAGGCCAAGAGGTTATTTAATTTCTTTCAGTATTGATTGTAAACACATTGTTTAGTGTCTGATGATTTTTGAAATTTGTTAGGGCCACGAGTATACGTTGAGGCTGAACGAGGCTTATCGGGTTCTTATGAGCGAGAATCGAAGGAAGGAATATGATTCTTCCATGGGTGAGATGAGGGTGAAGTTTGGTAATTATAGCCCTGGATTAGGTTACAGCTCCTGGAAAGGACCTCTGAGACCTCAGGCTCTGTTTGTTGACGGAAATGCATGCATAGGTATGGTTATGTTCATCCTTCATTATTCATTATGCAAATGAACTTTAACAAACAATATTAAAAAAGAACTTTTACTTTTATTTGAATGATTTAAAAGTTTAACTATGAAGTATTAATTTCATTAAGAAGAATCTTAAACGAAATTAATACATTTCACTATTTTTGTGGTTGTGCTAGTTTGATTTCGTGAATGAATTTAGGTGTTGTTACAATCGGATTGGGGTGTTATTGCCGTTGTATGTTGGTTTTGAGGAAGGGTATTACCTTCTAGCTTATTATATGAGTTTAGAGTTTGATCAGATAAATTTAAGTTTCAATATTAAATTGAACTCACCTCGTTACATGGATGAGAAATAGTTTCTTTATATTTCTTATTTTGTTTAGAAGATTGAAAGTTGGCTATTCTTAATTTGAAACTACTTCCAAACATGAAGACGAGAAACTCGCATAATATCGCACAGGGTGCAGGGAATGCGTACACCATGCAAGTAATACATTCACCATGGATGAAATTCTTGGCCGTGCACGAGTTAAGGTTCAATATGGAGACAATGATCAGAAAATTCAGGTAAAAGGAAAAAAAAAAGAAGTAAATTACATTCAAGCATAACTTAGTAGATAAAACACTAATTACTATTCTAAAGATCGAGATCTCCCACCCCTACCATTGTTCAACTCAAAAAAAAAGAAGAGTAAATTACGAAAATAGAACACTAAAGAGCGTCGTTTCATTCTTACAGGTTTCAGTGGAATCGTGTCCTGTGAATTGCATATATTGGGTGGAAAAGGAGGAATTGGCAGTGTTGGAGTATCTGATGCAGCCACTGCCCAAGGAAGGATATGGCGTGTTTGGAGGCGGCTGGGAAATTCCAGCCAATGTCTTTGTGGCGGCCAAAGCCTTCACCCAGCAGCTGAAACGGCAGAAACAGGACACAAAATTTGGTGAGTTTTGAAGCTTTGCTCCACTGGCTTTTAGTTCAATTCGATCACCTGTGAAGATTTTTGGGTTTCTTTGTATTGACTGTGGTTACAGGAAGGGAAACGGTCGAAGAAACTCCAGTTCAAGCTGAGGCTCGAGCTAATGCGAGCATGAAAATACAGATGGAGAAGTTCAGTGGAATTTGGAATTGGGTAAAACAAGTTTTTAGGACACATGGGTAGATTCATGAAAAGCTATGATTTTCAACCACTATATCCAAAAGTTTGTTTGGAAAACTGTTCTCAAAACCATTTTTGAGAACTAATATTATTGTGCATAGTGTAGTAATTTGTGAAAATACAATGAAGAAAAACAACCAAAAAAAAGGACAAGTTTTACAAAGCATAGATACCAAACAAAGATTGATTCTCAAGCCTTCAGTAGTCATTGATATACAAAACCATCCAATCCCCACCACCATCACGTGTCGAAATAATTTTTATCCCTTCTGTAGCTTCTCTTCCTTTCTGCACTGTTATAGGTCTTTCGAAGAGAAATCGTCGAAAAACTACGCAGTTTCATCTCAAGTTCCTACTTTCATAGCCTAATTAAATCTGCATTTGCCTGTTCCAGCACAAACTTCACATTCATCTGCAACTCCAGCAGCATGGCTTAAGCAGTGATTTATTCTATCATCCACAACATCCTGCCAACAAAACACCTCACAGTTCAATACCAACAAATATGGTCCTTTTTTCTTTTATCCTTTATGGCCCTGGTTTCTTCACTATCCTATACTGGAAGAAAATTTACATGAGAAATTCCTACCACAAGCTTTTCATGAAGACCAAGAGGAGCAGTAATTATATATGATATTCCTGGGTGATCCTTTGCTGCTTCAGCTGTTAAGGAAGGAATATCCTACAAAATTTCAGCCATTGCTATCAATCCTCTTACTGAAAGAGTCATAGAAGATCCAAAGCCTACCAGTTCATTTCATCAAATTAATTGTCTTACAGCAAGTTACCTGTTGCCAATGTCGACCAGGGAAGAGGAAGAACGGACTAACTATGATACGTTTGGCCCCTTGTTCGACACATGATGCAAATGAGTCTCTTATCGACGGTTCAGCCAACTCCTGTGTTGTTTTAGAACAAAGTAAACGAAAAAATCATTAGAGCCCCCATAGCACTACTACCAAACATAGCTAAGTATAAACTGGAAGCCAGGAAAGCATAAGTACATACTGTACATGTACACTAGACATGGTTGTGACTGTTACGCTTACTAATCAAATTAATTTAAGATCGGGTGTTGAAACATATGTGGAATGGGAAGAGCAGGAAAGGGATGAAAAAGACAAAGAAACTTCTAGTAGTACGATAGCCTATAGTAGTTCCGTACTACTATTCATATTTCAGGATATCGTTATTTATTTTGTTTTTGTATTCACTGGGTCCTATGTTATTCTGAAAGTTAGTGATGCTGTACTTCAGAGTGTAGGAAAAAATATATCCAAGATTCAACCTTGGTATTAAGGATAATTGATATTCTTGATATATGGTAAATATATCAATGAAGTTCAAAAAATATCAACTGGCATTTCTACAAAACTGAGACCTTGATATTTCCATTAATAGTGACATTTTAGTTACAGTGGCACATGAAATATTTAAAAAAAAAAAAAAATCAATCTCACACTTTTCATACACTAAGATAACTTTAATAGTTTGAATACAGTATACACATAATGTCCAGCAAAATTTGAGGGTTAGAAAGAAGAAAGAGTACGGTACAATAAGGCAGAAACTTCAATTTGGTCAATCAAGCCTCCAAATAGTCTCGTTTCATTGGAAGGAAAGGTTATCACCAAACTGAAACCATTTGGTAGAGAATATAATAGCTTTAACCAATTGAATTCTACTCAAGTTGACATCTAAATTTTATTTAATGAAGTGTCATTTTAAAATTTGATTAATTTTATCTTAATCTTAGCATCAATTAATCAAATTTTAGAATTACACTTTATTAAATAAAATTTAGAGTATAATTCAATTGGTTAAAGCATTATATTCTCTACAAAAAAGTTAGACGTTTGACCTCCCACCTTATATGTTATTTAAAACCACGGACCTCAAAAAGAGTAGATGTCAACTATTGAATTATGTTCAGGTTAGTTATCAATTGGTGTTAAAATGGAGATAAAAGATAAAAGATAATTCCAATTTTAAGAAATAATTAAGGTCTCGTTTGATAACCATTTAATTTTTAGTTTTTAAAAATGAAGTCTATAAATACTACATCCACCTATGGATTCTCATGTTTTCTTATCTATTTTTTAGATATGTTTTAAAAAACCAAGCCAAAATTTGAAAATTTAAAAAAAAAAATAGTTTTCAAAAAACTTGTTTTTAATTTTGGAATTTGGCTAGAAACTCATATGTAAAAATAAATACAATTTTCAAAAACTAAAAACCATACGTTATCAAACCATTTGAAAACTCAAAAAATGTAAATAAATACCATGCTATAGGGATGAAAAGTTACAGAGAACATACCATGTGAGCAGGCTCCACAATAGGGTAACCAGTTTTATCCCTAAACATAGCAACGAACTCATCTGGAATTTTCAACAAATTCAGAACCACAAGTGGATTAGCCTGCGTAGAATTTCAAATTTCAGCTAAATTCCAAATTCCAAAACCCTAACTTACTCAGCATGAGGTTAGATTCCTGCCGGCGGGAGCCATGGTCGACGATGATGACGGCATCTCCGGCACCAATCCGATCTCGGATCCGATTAGAGCCTCCATTATCGACACTCATGCGGAATCGCGAGGTGAAATTCCTGAATCTCGACGGCCGTCCGATCGGAATGGAAGATTTCTGAGATGCGTTGATTGTGTACGTTCTTCTGGTTTCGCCTGCTGAGAGACTTCAATGGCGAAACGAACGGCCATTAGAGACAAATTAAGCAAAACGAAAACGGGAAATTTAGAGGGAAGATTTTCAGACCTCTTCACTGTAATTTGAGGAGTGATGGATAACGAACTCATGGGTTCTGATCCTTCTGAACCTGATGGGGAGGATTGTCCCTGCAAACGACGTCGTTGGGAAATCACTTGGTGGGTTTTGGCCTATAAAAGAAAATTTGGTGGATTTTACAAAATTGACCTATTTGTATTTGTATGGAAAATTATAATTTTAATCTTATTTTTTTGAAATGTGATCCTTTTATTTAACCCAATGACTTATTGACCAAACATGAGAGAAAGAGAAAAAGGAATCTCTTAAAAAAATCATTTTTTATCCTTTAACAAACTTTAAATTTTATCAAATCAAAACTTCAATGGGTGATCTTAACATATTTTTTGAATTAAATTACAAAACTATCAATGAATTAACCCATAAATTTATACAAAATTCAACTAATAAAACGTTCAAATTGAGATATGAAAAATTTTCAAGTTCAACCATAAAACAAGAAGATCAAGTATAATAATAATAATAATAATAATAATAATAAAATTAAAAAAAAAAACATTTGTTGCCAAAATTTGGACATGGGAAAAACTCACATAACCTTCAGTAACAGTAAATTTTATGGTACTTGCAACACAAACTTCGATGCTTAAATTAGATCTGAGAATTTTGTGTGCAACAAGAGTCTTTAGAATTAGAAAAAGCTTAATCTCTCTAGGTTGAAGAAATATATTTATATGATGAATAACTTAGGATTTCTCGTTTCTTTTGCGAATTAGGTTAGAAAAGAATCGAATCGGACCAAGTGGCGACACCACGAATTGGGGGCGTGCAATGGTACATGCCCCCATTGGAGGCTGAGGCTTCGGTCGAGTTCCTTTCTTCTTCTCTTTACATATGGACTTGGCTCTTCCATATTTTTTGAGTTCGTTTTGCGTTAGGCCTGATTCTATCATTCGCTATCAAGCTTATATCCCAAGTCCAAAATTACCCATAACAACTTGTGAAATGTATACACTTATATAAAAAAGAGTCCAACACAATTTGATTAATCAATGTTTATAGAAATACCTTTGGAGTCACAACAATACTCATCGCTAAATATGAATCTTCAAAATAAAAAGTGTTAATTTAATTCATTGTGTTTATTAATTTAACCACTTGTTCAAAAATATGCTTCAATAAATTAAAGATTCAATGTTGAAATTGACTCTCTAAATCAAATAGATAAATATAAAAAAAAAAGTTTTTTTTTCTTCCTTTTCGTATGGATGAGACAAAATCTAACAAAAATTGAAATCCAGACCTAAATATGTTAAAAGAAAAGAAACAAATATCAATCCGCCATATAAACAAAGTGAAAATATTAAAGACCTATTTGGTAGGTAATCTGAAAATAGAAGTTTGAAAATAAGAGATTTAATAAAAATAGAATTGTATTTCATGTTTTCAAATATGTGTTTGTTAGCAGATCTAGAAATTGTATTTCAATTTAAACAATTGTTTAAAATGTGTTATATAATATATTTATAGACCATAAAACTAGTTGTAATTGCAAAATTAAATATTATGTTGAATATTATAAATCATTTATAAACATGTGTTTTTTGTTATAAATTTTGTATAATTATTATTTTACAATATCATATAATTTATAATATAATATATTATATATATTTTTTAATTTAATAAAAATAAATTGAGTTTTGTAACATGAAATACTATATTTATTAAAGTTTTTATATTTTTAATCTATTTCTGCATTTAAAAATTTTAAATTCAAAATCGAGATACAATGAAAATATAGAAATGTTGTTTTCATAATATCCACTATTTAGATAATATAATTCGAAAACACATGCCAATCGTATATTCACTAAACTCAGTAAATCCAAAAACATAAAATATAATCTAAATTGCCTACCAAACACCTTAAAATACACTCCTCCCACGCAACATATTTCAAAATTTTTATTGTGTACATTTCGAAATACTTTCTTCTCCAATGAAAAAACAACGAATAAAATTGTTATCAACACAAATCCTTCTAAAAAGACTATCATAAGTTTGACACAGAGATATTAACTTCCCGAGATTCCAACACGATCAGTAGTTGGGTTGCTTGGATTTTAAAATACTACTAACCCTTATTTTATAAAATGCACATGAAAGATTATAATTTAAAAGAGTGTCCTCCAAGAATTCATAATTAGTTTTTTTCTGACCAAACTTTGCTTCCACTTCTAAGTTTGGCTTTCCATCATTTTCTTTTCATTTCTGGTCCTCTCTGTCATTACAAATTAAGTACTTATTTTAATTGAACTGTCTTTATATGAGTTTGAATATATTATTATGTAGTCGGGTATCTTGACATAAATATTTGAACATCTTATTATAATTAGATACCTTATATATTTAACAACTACATTTGTTTAATGGAGAACGGGAATAAAAATGAAAAGGATCAAAATAGAAATCAGTTGATTTGAAATTTATGGATTGGGAATTTATAATTATTTTAAGACAATAATATAAGGTGTCTATTACAGTTAATTTTATGTACTAACATTTAAAATAGAACTAGTTTGACTTTTAAATATGTACCCTCACAAAGGAAGATATAAATTATAGCATTAAAAATAATAATAAAAAAAACCAATTTAAAGATAACTTAATTGGTCAAAGCATATGTCATCGATTAAGAGATTATAGATTCAAATCTCTCAACTTTTCTTTTCTTGTTGTTGAACTCAAAAAAATAAAATACTAAAAGAAAACTACACATTTAAAAATATAAATGACTTTATTTATTTAGTTTTATACTTTAAGGCGGATTTAAAATTTATCATTTTGGTATGGGACATACAAAGTAAGGAATTTTTAATTTCTGATTTTTTTTTTTGTTGAATTCAATAACATTGGGGATGAAGATTTGAACCTCTGACTTCGTAGTCTAGGGTACATGTCAATTGTCGCTAAGCTATGCTCACTTTGGCTTTAATTTATGAATCTTGGTAAATACAAACCATGAGAATTAGAAAATTTTCTAAAAAAAAATGAAAATTAGAAAGAAAAATTCTCATTCTTATTCTTGACAAATAAATGCATTTTTCAATTAAATTTCAACCGTCAAATTTCTTAACAGTTTGTTAACGTGATATGAAATTTTAATTTATTTAAATGGGATGCAATTGAGACGTAGAAATATCTAAAGGGTAAAAAATGAAACTAAGAAAATGCTAGGGATAATCATTTTTTTCCTACACATTTTGTGTTATTGAATTAATATTATTGTTAGGTAAGAGGTATATGAATTACTATTCACATTTTCACTGTTGGTTGAATTTTATTGAACAAAAATTATAATTTTGGTCTATAAAATTTGAGCTAGTCTTTAGCTAGGTCCAAAAATTTTAAAAATGGTACATTTTTTAAGACAAAAAATGGGTACTTTTGTACTTAGCTCTACTTATATATTAGATATTCTTTAAAAAAATTGAGCATATGGTAAACTCAATATATATGGAAAAGGTTTTAAAAGAAAATATTTGGAAAGCTTTAGGACTTTGGCCTTTTGGTTTAGTTAGGCGAGTTCAGAAATATAAATTAATATCAAGATCAATCTCAAAAGTTTATTGGTAAGAATTTTTGGTTTTTTGAAAAGATTGGTTAGAATATTGAGCTTTAATAAAAGTATAAACACATTTCAAAAATGAATTTTTCCTTTTCCCATCTTTAAGAAATTAATCGAATGGATAATTTGACGTTTTTTTTGTTGATAAAGTTGTATAATTTGAAGTTGACAATTAAAATACCATATAGTAGATTGACCAGTTTAAGAATATCTTAAACTTTTTTTTTTAAGTAAAGATCAATCCCCAAATTCCCACATGTACTAAAACAAATTTAAAAAAATACTTCAAATATTATGAACCATTTATTACATTTAGCCTGTAATATTTTAACCATTTGAGGTGTTTGTTCCACCATTTTGAGTTTGGTTAATTTTAAAATCCAAACCCAAAACGGTGTTTGGACCATTGTGATTAAATTTCATAATTTTTGAAACACAACTCGGTGGTTTATTCTCATATCTCAAAATATTACACATCAAACACTATTTTCTAATTCTCAAGTTTTCAAATCCTCTAAACTATTAGATTACATGAGGTTCTATCTCAAAATCAATTGGCAATGAGAGGAGTAACCCATATATCTTATAAATCATGAGGTATCTCTATATTTTTTCAATGTGGGATCCTCGACATAAACAAATCCCCTTTAACTCCAAAACAAACTCTTCAGAGTTTTAAATCCAAAAATTATGATTCTAAAATAGTGGACCAAACGCCTCCTCCAAGTTTCATGGTCCGAGGACGAAAATTGGAAAATATAGAATTAGAAAAGAAGGGAAATATCCAACTTTGCACGCAAAGATGGGAATATATAAATAAACACCAAACCCAAACTAAAATTTAATGAAAGAGGATACTAAACTGCCTTGCCTACACAAAGCACCTAGACTGAAGTTACTCTAACTCCTAATTCTCTCTCTCTCTCCTCTTCTCTCTCTCTCCACTTTCCCGTTCCCACTCTGCCGGCGGAGAAAATTCTGCTTTCACGAGTATCTTTCCTCTTCACAAGCGTCTCAATCTCCATTACCCGCACTACCACGCAATTTTCCGTTTCAATTTGCTTACAATTTCCACTTAATTCGAGTTTTCGCTGCTCGAACAATCGACAAATTGCTTCCCCCAGCCGATGGATCGTGCTGGGTTTAAATGGGCGAAGCGATGATACGCATCACGATGAGCTCGTTGATGTCCTGTTTTTCCTGTTGTGCTTGAAATGGTGGAGAAATTTGGCTGAACAGGAGAGGAAGCCTAATGAAGCAGAAGGTTGCGCAGCGGAAGGCGCTCTTCAAATCGAAGAGGAAGCTCGCAATTGTTCTATTGTTTGTATTTTGCTTCGGGAGCTTAGTTATGATGCAGTCTCGGTACGGTCGGGTTATGATGCTGGCGTCGTTGCGTCCTCAATTGGTGCAGGGACCGAAAATCGCGTTTCTGTTCATAGCTCGGAACCGGCTTCCGTTGGACATAGTTTGGGATACGTTTTTTCAGGTAGTGTTTTTGGTATCGTGCTAAATACTTAATCCTTCTAATTATGGATGTTTATTGGCGATTTTTGTTAATGATTACTTGGCATTTGATCGGATTTAATGTTCCATCATTTTTCGAAATTATTAGCACAAAGGAATGATTTCCTAATTTTTTTGTTTCCTCTGCGGTAGTGAAGTTAGTATACCTTTTTTGTAGGAAGGGGAGAATGAGTTTTCGATCTTTGTTCATTCGAGGCCAGGATTTTTGTTTAACAAGGTCACGACAAGATCGATCTATTTTTTGAATCGTCAAGTTAATGATAGTATACAGGTAACAATTCTTATAATGGAATGAGAAATTCAAACTGCTAGCAAATTGATACTATGGTGAAGTAATTGTGGTGTGAGTCCTAATTTAGCGGCTAATATATATGTATAATTCCTCAAGTATATGTAGTTGTTACTTGTTAGTGCCTTTGCTGCTTACCGAAGATTGCTGCAAGAGCATCAAAGGAGTTTCATCGTAAAAAGTAGTAGTTAATCATTTGCTTAGAAACTGCATCTCATGAAATGTATTACAATGGAAGACTTACTTCTACCTCAGCCTGTTTTTCTTTCCCTGAGTACCAAAATGCGTTGTTTTACAACACTTTGTATTTATGTGTGCACAAATAAAAATGTTTAGAGGGTTAGTGAGCTTCTGTGGCCTTCCCCTTCTAGTCTATGTAAATTTATTACAGCAAGGAGGATAGGGAAATTTCATTTAGTCGTTTGCGTTGCTTCACTGCAAAAGTTCATTTCCATGTTTGTGTTTGTCTTGATGTTAATGTTGGCTGTTGTGTATCAGGTAGACTGGGGTGAGGCAAGTATGATTGAGGCAGAACGTATCTTGCTTAGACATGCACTTACTGATACTTCAAATCAACGATTTATTTTTCTTTCTGACAGGTGAGACTTGATGTGGATAGCCTGTGTCAGTTATGTTGTCCTTTTGTTCTTCAATTCATAAAAGTTTTGAAGAGCATTTAGTAATTTTTCTTGGTATAAGATATTTGTTTGTTTAATTGAGTGAAGGAAGACTTCTTGTGTCTCCAATATATTTTTGAAGGTTGTTTTAATGGGATTAATCAATCCTTACAATGTTTCAGTTAATTGATCTTTTCTCAGCTGCATACCATTATACAACTTCAGCTACACATATGACTATGTCATGTCAACTTCAACTAGTTTTGTGGACAGGTAAAAGGACTGATTTATATATCCATTCTAGTGCTATTTCTGCAAAATCGATTTTTATTGCTAACAACTATCTAAAATATAGACAGCATTCTTGTGAATACATCTCCATACAACTAGAGTTAAATTGGTACTAAATCCAACGACCATAATTCTCCAAGTGATTCTAAAGTTGGAAGGCATCTTGAAAGTATCGAAGTGTTATTTTCTATTCAACATTGAAATTTCATCAACTACAATTATGCTGTGTTTTATCCTATACAGATTGCAGATTACAGATTTAGAATCATCCACATCTTGATATATTCTAGCTTATGGAATTTAAACATGTCATCATGTATGTTATCAAAGTTTTATAGCTTTTGGTGGTAAATATGTTTAACAAGTAAATGATTGAACCAGTTTTGCTGATACAAAAGAAGGGCGTTACAATCCTAAAATGGATCCTGTAATTCCTGTTCACAACTGGAGGAAAGGGTCTCAGGTAATCATTATATCTAATAACCCAATTAAATCATATACTTTTTTCCTTGTAGTTTTCTGCAGACTACTCATGACCTTCATTATCCTCTTGTAGTGGGTTGTGTTGACAAGGAAGCATGCAGAGGTTGTAGTGAAGGACAATACAGTTTTTCCTATGTTTCAACAGCATTGCAAGGTAAGCCATCTTGCAGAATTTTTATCATCCTTTTATATGCATGCCATGAATTTCTTCTTTGGTCACTTATTTTCATTTACTTGTATATATTTCCGTGTCCCTTTTGATTACCAATTTAGGACTAGTATTAACTACTTAACTGATGCTTTATGTTTGATGGTTATGCAGAGGAAATCACTACCAGAGTTTTGGCGGGATCACCCATTTGTAAGAATTTCAATCATAAGAAGTTTCTTGTTATCATTTCTCAAAATGCGATTGGGCCTCACATTAACAATATAATCATAGCATGTATTATAAAGAAATTAGATTTATTACAAAGGAACTAGTGCTAATTTAAATTGCTGTACTTGTTTATTTAGAGTTAATTTCCAGAGATGGTGTATTTACGACTTAAAACTATTGTTGTGCAGCCTAGTGATGGATCCAAGGAACACAATTGCATACCTGATGAACATTATGTTCAGACTTTATTGGCCGTAAGATTTTCAACCATTTCAATGTATTAAATCTATTTCTATTTCAAGAAAAACTTGGCTGATTATCTAAAGAGGAATAGAACACTGAACGTTCTAAGCATGCTGTGATCCTTTGTTTTACCATTGCTTGCACTCTCTTTCCAAAAATTGGCTTTTAGTCAATCATTCTTCTGGTTGAGTATAATCCTATATTAGCTTTTGTGCATGTTATTCATGCAATATTAATAGTTGAACGTTATACTTCTGAGAACATTGACATCATTGCTGGAAACTTGGAACACGTCCTCTTGTTTGCTAATAAGCTGAAAATGCAGCTTTGTATTAAAACTTATTCATGTGGTAATGAATCCTATGATCCGAACTTTCGAATTTCAACACGAAGTATGAGTTATAGGAGATAATGTAAAGAAATCCATTTGAAATTTTCTTGAACAACAATTTCCTATGCAGTCAAGATTTTACGTGATTCACGTACTAGAATGCCAATCCAATATATGTATATATTTAAATTTTTTGTTCAAATTACTAATCATTTATTTTTCGTGATTCAGCAAGAAGGGCTTGAAGAAGAACTCACACGAAGATCACTTTCATATTCAGCATGGGATCTCTCATACTCCAAAGACCATGAACGTCGTAATTGGCATCCTGTAACATACAAATTTTCAGATGCTACGCTTGATCTAATACAATCCATAAAGGTACTTAATGTTTGTCCATAACACGTATTAATTGCATGGCTACATCTATTTTGCATTTCCCCACGTAAAGTGGAACTTCCAAATATTGCACCGAATATTGTTTATAGGCAATTTCTTCATGCTCTAAATAATTGAACCACTAGCTCAAGGTTTTAAAGAACTAAAATTCTTTAACTGTATTTATCGACTCCTATTCACCCCCTTTCCGTACCCTCCTCTGTAACACACTGATAACGATGCGATTCTCCACTTTACTCCTTAACACAAATGTGAGTTGAATCTGATTTATTAAATTCAGTCAGCAACTGATACTTGGTAAAATTATCAAAAGGCAAATAGCCAATAATCTGCTCGGCTTTTCAGTTGACCTTTTAATTGGTTCATGACGTTAAGGATCCTACATCGAAAAGATGAAAAGAGACCTCACAATTTATAAGATACAATGAGTTACTCTCCTCATTGTCAATTCGTTTTGAGATGGAACCTCATGTTTATCTAATACGATATTAGAGTCCATGAAGCCCAAACGGGTATTCGGTCAAAAAAAAAAAAGATATGACCCAAGAATGGTGAGAACCTAAAGAGACACAATTTTGAGGAGACATAGCTCTCAATTTATAAGATACATGAGCTACTCTTCTTCTTGCCAATTGGTTTTGAAATGAAACTCCATGTTTATCTAATACATGATAAAGAACATTTGTCTTCTGCAGGGTATTGATAATATATACTACGAAACTGAATATCGAAGAGAATGGTGCACCAGTAAGGGAAAACCATCCATGTGTTTTCTTTTTGCGAGGAAGTTCACCCGTCCAGCTGCCCTCCGCCTTCTTAACATGGTCAGTGTATCTTCCAAAATCTCCTCGGAACTAAAATGCTTGAAAACCATTGAACTGATAACCATATGCTGATCTCTTTGCTCCTTTGCATACTTTCAATTCTTCTAAGCCTCTTTATTTTTATATTTTGACAGTCTGCGCTGGGAGTGAAGCCTCAGTAATATTTGTAAAGACATCCAAGTCCTAGTCAGGAACCCGCTACAATTATGCAGAAAATACAAACTCACTGTAGATTAGGGGAAGGCTTGGCATTAGCAGTCACACTGAATAATTTCTCGATATAGAGGTGTGTTTATAATTACCACGGTGTATATTGTCAATTTTTTTTATACAGAAAATAAATGAGAGTGATCGAGGATTGTTTTTATTCACTTGGTTGTGCATGGAGCTAACTTCTAGAGAGCTAATAGCATTAGGAGTTTAGGCTGACCCAAAGTCAGGAATACTGATTTCTGAACATTAGAAGTGTGAAATTATAATGTGATATATAGTTTATTAGATATCAATGTCTATTGAATTTCAAACTATGGTTAGATTTAGAAACTTAGCGTTGCACCTAAATCAATGTCAAGGCTCATTTATATATTAAGAATGGTAATTAGAATAATAACAACTTTCATTATTTCTGATATTTCTTCATTTATGTTATCAATCTGATAGAACCCAAATGTATTGAAATATGAAAGACAACAAAACAGGAAGATAAGCCAAGTACTTTGAGGAACTTGGACCCTCCCCTTTCTTGAGCACTCTCACTCAAGCCCTAAAACCAAAATACTAAATCAATACTTGCCTTCTCCTTTCCCACTCACTCTATTTATAACCAAATACCCTAACAAACTCCCTGACTATTTACTAATACACCCTTAATACCATTCCTATCACAATCTCAATCTTCAAGTCCAGTGTTTCATTTAGGTGGTAAATATTCTTTAAGATAAAAATGATTGAAAGACATTTTTATTTCCATTCTCATCTTTGTTGTTTGGACTGGCTTAGCATAACCATAGTTAACATAATCAAAATGAATTAGAGTGAATAAATTGTACACCAAAAAGATTTCCACAATGAAAATAGTATAGTAAATGCTCTAATGAAGCTATGAATCCTACAAGACGATGGTCGTTCGACATTAGGAGGGCATGTAATGTCCTCAATTGTCATGACTTCAAGCACGTAAAATTCGCCGAGGACTTGAGCATTTGATGATGTGCTTCGACCTCTAGATAGAGGACACAGGACAAAATGAGCCAAAAGATCAAAGTGTAGGGGCTATGCATATGTGTACGTAAAATTTTGCCATGAAATTTTTTAACCATTGTTAGAGCAGAAGTTTTTTTTTTTTTTTTTTTTTTGGCATCTTTGGTAAAATCAAAACATATCCGAAAATTCTGCTCGAGATTTATGTATCAAATGCTTATTGAGTTGCAAGAAAGTTTGAAGGAAGAAGACCTCTCAACCATAAAAATGGCACAATTTGCACCTAACAAAAAGTCTCTTGCATTTGACAAGAAGTTTTTGTGTGAATGAGAATAAACTCACTTTGTACAAATGAATACGAAATCGCAGAAATTGAATAATCACACATACAAAATTACCAAGGGATGTATAAAAATCTTGAATCTACTTCAGAGTTATATACAAATTTGTCTAGAAAGAAGCAAGAAAAGATAAAGAGGTTCAAAACACTCAGAAAAGAAAAGGTTCAGAGATATCGAAGAGGGAAGGAGTTGAAGAAAAGTTTTTCTAGAGAGATTTGGCTAGCTTATTTAATCTACTATTTTTTTTTTTTAAAAAAAAAACAATTTTATGTTTATATAAATTACGATGAAACACAAGAATTCTTTTAAAAAAATAAAAATAAAAAGACATGATTTAGTCATGTGCTTAAACCAAACAAGAAGAAGAAAAAGCCATATGATATATTTGGAAATAACAAAAAATGGGAAACAACATGTAATGGCACATTGCTTGATTTATATTTCATGTGCTTGAGTCGCATGAGAAATAAAATATGAAGTAAATTTAAGCTAGTTTCATAACTTTTTTATTTTTAAAAATTATGCTTGTTTTCTCACCAATTTTTTTTTTTTATAAACTTTTCACTTTTGTGAATCAAGTTCTTAAAAACTATTTTTTAAAATTTTAAAATTTGACTTGATTTTTAAAACGTTTTAAAAAAGTAAGTAACAAAACAAGAAAAAATAGGAGTAAATAATGTTTATAAGCTTAATTTTTAAAAACAGAAAATAAAAAATAAAATGATTATCAAACTAGATCTTAGTTAACAACTTTGTAAAATCAAAAGTAAAAGGGTTGTAGAAAAAAAAAACAGTTAATTGGAACAAAACAATCACATGCTTCCAAATGGTCAAACTTACGAACAATGTAGCAAAATTTTGAACCAACTTTTGTCACTTCGTTAATGTGTCAAATCATTTTGGAGAAGAGGTTTCTCCAAATTCACTTAATTTTTCCTATTCACATTTTTGGATTTTTTTTTCTTGAATACATAATTACGATGGACCCATATGGCCTAATTAATGTTTGTTGAAATCTATTTGAATTATTGAATTTGATTTTGCTGCTTTTTTCATATTGCCAATTGACCAGTAATCACTACTTTTTCTTCCTAATAATGTGTTTCAGAGTAGTTTTATTTCTTGAAATATTTTTAAATTATTATTTTTATATGTAACCAAACCGTGAAAATTTTAAATGTAGTTTTAATTAATTAATAACACTTTTGTTTTTTAGTTCAACAACGTGAAGAGTGGGAGAATTCAAATTTTAAACCTTTTAATTGAAGATGTATATCTTAACTAATGCTTAGGTTGGCAATTAATAACACTTTTGATCCGTTTGGATTGCGGATATTAAATATCTAGAAGTTAAAAACTTATGATTTAAATGTCTTGATAATAAATGTCTAAGTTTAGATATAGAGGATAATTAATATCTGAAAGTTAAATGTTTGTGTTTGTCTATAGAAAAAATAATTTAAAATTTTAGATTTAATTCAAAAAAATATTTTAATTAATTGAAATATTTATATTAGTTAATTAATTAATAAATAATAATTTAAAACAATTAAAATTAATTTACACATCAATTAATTAGTACTTTTCTCTCTTCTCTCTTAATTTTTCAAAGAAAAAAGTTTCAAGGAAAAAAAGTCTAATATTTAGGAAGGATAATAAAATTCCATAATTTATGAGATATTTTTATCCTTTGATAATAATTATTAAAGTTTTAAAAAATAAATATTCATGAAACAAACATTAATTTTTTATATCATTGCTAAAATTCATCACAAAACCAATAAAACAAATAAAATATTGAAAAAGCACTCTAAAGTCTGAAGTACTCTATTGCCAACTGTGTTACGTATATCAATGAATTCATTTTAACAAGTGATGTGACATTAAAATAAAAAGGTTTTAAATATAGATTTCAAATCTGGTATTATGACAAAATCACAACCACATCAGTTACCAAATATGTTTGGAAACTCTTCTAAATTGTTTAGCCAAAATTATGAACAATGTGGACTTTTTTAAAAAAAAAACATATATATTTCTTTAACAAAGTTATTATTTTTTATTTAATTTTAGGAACTCTCAAATACAATATTGCCGACATATTATATAATTCATTTTAATAAGTGACGAGGAATTTTTTTTATAAAAATGTTTTAAAAATGCATATTTAAATTTGGTGATATAACAAAACCGTAAACACATAATTTTCAAATATGTTCAAAAATACTTTTCAAAGTGCTTAGGAAAAAAAAAAGAAGAAGAAGAAATTCACAAAGGTTTTTTCCAATCAACATTTTAAGATATGTTAAAAAGAAAAATACTCTCAAATACACTTTATAAAAGATAACTTCTTTTTTTTTTTTTTTTAAAAAAATGCCACTTTAATAAGACCCATTCTTTTAAAAAGAAGATCCTTTAAACACAAAATTTGCAATATGACGAAATCAAACCACATTTCATTAAACATGTTCAAGAATACGTTTAGAAGTGCTAAGCCCAAAATAGCAACAATTTAGAAAACTTTCTTTTAAATTTTTAATTAACATTTTCAGAATACAGATTATTATTATTATTTTTTTTTAAACCTCTCATGTACTCTATTACAGGCAAGAAGCCAACTTCAATAATTGACAGACCCATTTTATAATTATAAGAAAAAGGAAACTTTACACATAAATACAAAATTTGGTAATATGACATAATCACATCACAAACCTACCATCAAAAACAGAACCCCACCCAAAAAAAAAAAAAAAAAAAAAAATCTAATCTAATAAAAACCAGATCATAATCCTCTCCAAGTGCGAAAACCCATCTCCATTTCGACTGAAACTAAATCGAACTTTCAGAGAAATGAAGAAGAAGGGTTTAAGCTTAAGTTGCAGAGCTTCATTTGGATATGGCATTTTTCTTTTGATTCTGATTCAAATCTTCACAATCAGCTCTTCGCTTTGTTTCGGTCATGAATATTGGGAAAGAAGAAGCTTAGAAAGAAGGGTAGTGGTTAATTCAATGGCGGACTCTGTTTCTGAAAGTGGAAGATCCGCCATTAAAGAGCCCAAGAAAGCTGTGGAACAGAGCTTGAGAAAGGCGCCGCCGAGCGGAGCAAATCCCATCCAGAATAAGTAGCGACGACATGTCGGAGCATGAAATTAATCGGTAAAACGTCGGTGGATCGAATCGGAGAAGCATTGGTTGATAACTTTTTCTTTTTGGGATTTTTGTATTCGGCTGTTAGTTCGGTTTTTCTTTTTAGATGTATTTTTTTTTTATTTTTTCTTTTGCGAGGTTTTGACATTGATTTACAGCATAAATTGAGGATTTCTTGTTGAGCACAATTTGGTGCAACCAAGTTTTTTCCTTCCTTCTTTCCTTTTTTCTTTATTCTTTTCTCTCTTTTTTCATCGTTAAATTGCTTTTCTTCTACCATGTTTCGTTTGAGTTCAACATTTCGATTTAGATGCAGGGATTCGAACTTTTAAACGTCTTGATCGATGATATATGTCAATTACTATCGAGCTAAGCTCACTTTGTCATATAACTTTGTATCTAAAGACTAAAATAGTGATGCAACCACCATTGTAACAATAAAAATGATACTTCACGACAATTTGAGTATAGCTGAGTGGATAAAACACTAACTATCATCACAAAGGTTGATGGTTCGATCTTCCACCTTTGCAATTAGTGAAATTAAAAAAAAAACACGATAAAAGTTTTTCTATTGACTAAATTATTTGAATGGAATTCACTTATTAATTAAAGGTAAAAAAATCAAATTTGACCCTAAACTTGTGAGCTTGTATCAATTTGGACCATGAACTTTCAATTTCATCAAATTGGACTCTGAACTTAAATAATGTTGCAATTTTTACCCTCGGTTCAAATTCCGTTAATTTGCCAACTAATTTTAACAAAAAAAAGTGTAAAAATCTTCATAAACTCATTAATTTCAATAAAATAAAGTTTTCCAAAAAAATAAGTTTGACCAATATACAAATTAACCATTAAATAACTTTGCCAAAAATCGATAAATTTCAACAACAAGATTTAGATCTAATGTCATTTTTCTTTAAAATTTTATTAATTTCATATCGTATATATGTTTTATAATTTATTGAACGCATAAGAGAAAACTTCTTTTAACGATATTTGAAGCAAAAACTTATTAGAAGGTTAAAATTGCAATACTTTTTAAAGTTTGTGGTTAAAATTGCAACACTTATCTAAATTTGATGTGCAATTTGATAAAATTGAAAGTTTAGGGTTAAAATAGATACAACTTAACAAGTTTATGGGTCAAATTTATTTTTTTTCCTTAATTAAATATAGGACAAAAATCAATTTATACCCTTAAACTTTGGGGTTGTATCAATTAACCTTAAACTAATAATTATATCAATTTACACCATCCGTTAGATTTCGTTTGAAAAATGTTAATTCACACGTATGTAAATTTATAATTGTATCAATTAAACTCTCGAACTTTCATAAATGAATCAATTTACACCCTCAATTTGATGGTGCAAACTTATAATCATATCAATTAACTCCCGAACTTTCATAAATAAATCAATTTAGACATTTAACTTGAAAATCATCCATGCATCAATTCTCACACGTGTATAGACCTTTTAAAAAATTTTAGACCCTCCATTTGAAAATCATCAATACATTGAAGCAATAAATACAAGTGAGACCTTAAAAAATGTGTGTGCGCGTGTGTGTATATATATATATATGTATAATTTATTTATTTATTGTGCTATAAGTCAACTCAAATACTCACCGATATTACCAAAAAAAAAAAAAAGTCTTGGTAGCCCTTATGAACAAGTGAGACTTTTTTTTTTTTTGAGCTCATGAACAAGTGAGACCTTAAAACTATTTTAGAAGTATTTTACGTCATTAAAGCATTTTGTTTGTTTTGTTTTTTCATTTAGTAGCATCACAAATATGGAAGTGAAAGGATTTGAACTTATAACCTTTTAAAAAAGAAATAGAGAATGGAAGTATTTTACAATAACTTAGAAATATACTATATGATATATTAAATTTATAAAATATATTGTAGATTTATGTCAGTATTTCAATGAAGCAATGAGTCTTCTTGCTACGAACCAGGTCAGTTTAGATTATAAAATTAACATCTAAGAAGAAAAATGACAAATATATAAAAACTAAAACAGACCTAATCAATAATTAATATAATTATACTAATTACAACATATTTATTTTGTTTAAAAAAAATTGTTTATTTGTCTAAAACAGTTGCTCCCAGATTCAATCTACTAGTAGGCCAAGCTGATATTGGTATGGGCTTGAATTATGGGCCCAGTCCAATGAAAGCCCATCCATAAAGAATGATTTAGCTAACAAATACTAACACCTCCATGTCTTTTCTTTTTCTTTTTCTAAAATATTATGTTGATAAAAACAAAGGAAATTACAAATATAATTTAACAAAGGAAATTACAAATATAATTTTTTTAAAAATAATTATTAGTTATTAGTTAACTTTGTTTAAATATTGACTATCTATAATCTTAATAATCATTAATTAATCAGAGTTTACATTTTACTATATTTACAATTATTTTTTACATAATATTTTGCAATAGTTTAAGTTAATATATAGAGACTTACTGTCATCTCAAAAAGCTTTTTTTTTTTAAAAAGAAAATCCACTCTTGTAAAGTGACATAAAAATGTGGAATTATATTCCTACTATTGGATTCTATAAACTTTAGCTCTCAAACTCATTTTTTGTTATTGGTTCTAAAGAGTTTAGACTAATTAACAATCTAATTAAACTACTAAGTTGATGTGGCATATTTGTTTTTTTAAAAAAACATATGAGAAATAGAGAGAGAACAAAATCCCAAGAAAATAATTTTATGCCTTTCACTTTTTTACAAATAAAAGGCATTACTTACAAGAAGGAATTAGATACCCCCAATACCAATGGAATTACCAAAAAAAAAAAAAAAAGAAAAAAAGCTAAAACTAAAAAAAGCCTAAGCTCTCTCTCTCTCTCACATGCAAAACAAAAGCAGATAAAGAGGTTTGGAATAAAGAACCAAATTACATTGCTCAGAAATCAGGATTCTTTCCAAACCCACAACCTTTTTTTTTTTACAGTTCTTCTAAAAAAATCTCTGCCTTCAAAATGAAAAATTAAAAAAAAAAAAAAGCATATAAAATGCTTGACTGGTCTCTTTTCTTCTTTCAAGCTATGTGATCCACCTCTCTCTCTCTCTCTAACTCTATCTACTTCTATAACTTGCAAAAGTCTCCATCAATCTCTCTCATAAAGGCTTCATATCATTGCCTTCTTTCTACCTTCATAACTTATTAATTATAAGGCGAAATTGCAAAATTCATCTATGAAATATAGGAAAGGTTACAATCATACCCTAGAAGTTTTAATTTAATTCGATCAATCACTTCTTTAAACTTATAAAATTTTACAATGAAGCCCTTAAATATTGCAAAATATACAAACCACCCATGTTATATGATGTTACAATTAAACTTGCAAATTATAGTATGGTTACAATTTAACTCAAATTTTTTTAACTCTATAAAATTTTAAAATTATAATATTAACCATTAAAAAAAATTGATTTTTGAATTGATGTTGAGTTACAATCTTGATTTAAGAAAATAAAAAATTGATGTAAAGAATTTAGATTTGATGTAACAATCTTATAGTTCGAGATTTTGATTGAAACGACACTTATAGTTTTTAAGGGTGGTTTGAGCATTTTGTTATCTTTGAGTGTTTAATTGAAACAATTTCGTAAAATTTAGGAGCTGATTGATCAAATTGAAAATTTAAGAGTGTAATTATAATAACAGTAGAAGTGATTTTTGTAGTTTTTCGTATTTATAATTACAATTAATTGTTTGACGTAGTTTAATAGGTTAAAACATTCTAACCTCTCCTTTATTTAGTTCCTTGGAATTCTTACTCCTTATTTGAATGGTAAAATTATAAAATCAAAACCATATAATTATGTTATTAAAAAAATAATTTTCAAAATAAAATGTTTAGACAACCAAACTTTCCACATTTCCACAATGGTAATAATTTTGTTCATTTTGAGCATGAGTCCTCAAGTCTTTGCTTTTGGTTTGTCTCAAAAAGTCTCATATCAATGAAAATATTGTCTTTTATTTGTATACCTATAATCTCCCTCTTATCTACCCGATATAGAACACATTAGGCCCATTCCCAACATAAATTAGCAATCAAGAGCGATAAACTCAATTTGAGAAAAAAAAAATTGAGGCCATCATGAATTAATGGCAATGTAGTTGTGTAGAAAAAAAAAAAGGAATCTTTGATATGGGACTTTGTTCAAACAGATTGAGGGCATTGATTTTGTTAGAATGAGGAAGCGAAATTAAAGCATTACTTTAGCAAGCTGGAAAAGATGTATCCATAGCCGTTTGCATTGTAGGCATTGATCCCGGGGAGAATTTTTGAGAGAGTGGTTTATAATTATAACGTTTTAAAGAGAGTAAAAGAAGGTGCTTTTGATATTAGGTAATTTAATGAAAACTTTTATAAATTGAGAGGCTACAATATGCTAATAATACCCCTAATTCTAATACTTTTGTCATCACCCATGTGCTGCTTAATTTCTTATTGTGTATATGTGATTCATCAACTTTATTTGTTTATATTTGCGAGAGTATTCGTCCCGTTGCTATGTGATTTTGGTTGAAAAAAATGATTAGATAGATCAGAAGTATGTCAAGATGATTAAAGCTGGCGACGTACATATGAGAGTGCACATGTATAGTTGAAAGAGAGTCTACTTTTGGAGAAATTATTTGAGGAGGCTGTCACAATAAGATTAACAGTTTTACACACTGTTGGATTTATGAGAGAGAAATTGTAAAAGTACCTCGATTTTGTATCCAACGGTTATTAGAGGCAGACAAATTTTAAGATCTACATCCAACGATTTTAAAGAGATGAGAAGTAGATTGATTATTGGGAAGGAAACTATCTGATAAAGGAGGCATCCAAGTCAAATTTGCACTCATGGGACAAGACTTGCTATATAGAACTTTTGCAAACAACCTGGTAGTGTAGTGCACTAGTCACACACAACTGCCCTGAAGATGTGACTTAACAAGAAGACTTAAATGGGGCACCACATCTTGGTTATACTCTTCTTAATTGCCACATTTGAATTATCTAACAAATGCTAGGTCAATCAAAAATTTGACATCCCATTAACTATACCTTTTATGTCACAAGATCATTTTTAGTTTTAGACCAAACTATAATTGTCAAAAGATCATGACTACATTAAAACTTGAGATCGGTATCATCAAAACGTCATGCTCTATCAAGCCTCTTGATCTTGTGTTTAAGTGCTTGAAATCAATTAAATAATAATTTATTTATTCTCTCATTTGGATCAGGTAACTTTTTAATCTCATTTAGATCGCACTACCATGTAATTGGACTCATTTGAACTTTATGCTCGTGTGTCTATAACTACTTAGATGGTAATTTACTTGAATAATTGAAGTGATCTAAAATTTATATATAATTCAATCTCAAAATTACAAACTTTTATAATGGTTTAAGCATTAAATTAAAACACCATTTCTTTTGACTTTTTAACGAAATTGGCACAAAGAATTATATTAAAAAAAATCGAAATGTTGAACATAGAAGTATGTGATTTCTTTTTTTTTTTCTTTCTTTTTTTTTTTATAAAAAAGGTTTAGGACTACTCAAATTAACAAAGACTAAATTTGATTAAACTTTAACATAATTAATCAACGATCAGGCCGACGACGAGCCCTACTGGGACCAAAAATGAACAATTTAATATAACAAAAAAAAAGAAAAAAAAAAGAAAAAAAAAAGCCACTAGCAGAGATCAGTAGCAGATGGACAACAATTTTTTGTCATATTGTTTTTTATTTGTTTGTCTTTTGTATTTTGTTTCTGCGGTTGTCAATCTTCAAGACAAGTTGGTCACTCTTTACCCTTTTTGACATGTGGAATTGTCGGTAATGTTCAATTAAACGACACCGCATAAACCCCAAAAAAGCTGGAAAATAAAACACTACTTGCCAATGTGGAAATTGAAACTTGAAAGCGATCCATCCATACTGCACTGTCTGATTATTCTCTCTATTCTTTTTTTTTCTTTTTTCTTTATATATATATATATATATATATATATATATATATATATATATATATAATAAAAATGAAATGGCAATTTTTAATTATAGCTAAAAACTCACCTAAACAAAGACCCAAAACTTTTGCAATTCAATTGAATTGGGTTTCATTTTTGGACCACTAAATCTGTTCATATAATATCTTCATTTCGCTTTTTTTTCAACTTGCTTTTTGAAAACACTTTTGAATATTAATTATCAACCAAATTTCAAAAGCAAAAACAACATATTTTCAAAAAACAAATAAAGTAAAAAATTGAATCAAAGCCGGTAGATCATGCAGCTTGTGCAAACTAAAACATGAAAAAATCCCCCCCCAAAAAAAACCTCGGAGTAAACTAATTAACTAGCTTAATTTTGGATAAGATGAAAATGATTAATTCCACCACCCCAAATAATGTACATTAAGACAAGAATTTCACAAAAACATTACTTTCCCATCACCATCAAACCCACCTTCTATTTGCCAATCTCCCAAAGTAAAAATCCTTCAAAAAAAAAAAACCCACCAACAATTTTTTTTTCCTCAAATTTCCTTCACATGCTTCTAGCCATCATCTCTTGAAATCTCCTAGCAGATTCCTGTTTCTCCAGCCTGAATTTCTCATGGCAGCTTGCTATGAACATCTCTGCCAATTTGTCGATCTCATTCATCTCCGTCGTTGTCGCCACCGCCATCGTTTCGCTCTTTCTCTCCTCCAACCACTGTAGATACCCGGACAACTGCGAGCTGTCCGTGGTGGCTGCAGTGGCGGCGTCGTAGTAAAAATGACCTTCCCACATAGGGTCTGGCACGGGCATCACATGGGAGGAGCACCAGTTGTAATGGAGCCTAAACGACCCAAAGAAGATCTTGTTCTTGTTCTTGCTCTTGTAGTGATAATTTTTCTTTAGAACTTGAACCACTGTCGATTTAGCTCGAGAGATTGCCCGAGCCAACCGACACAATTGAGAGAAGATGATAGTGTGAATGAAAGTTTTGAACTTTACAAAAATTAAGGTAGAAGAATTTGACGATTTGACTGAGAAAATTTGGAGAGAAGGAAGGATCTTTGGTGAAGATGGACCAGCCATTTTCATTTTAGAGAGAAAAATTGAGAGATGGGTGTGTATGTGTGTGTTTGATTTGATTCAAGTCTTGTTGTTATATAGAAACTTGATTACGAAAATGCCCCTGGGCTTTTTGAGTAATTAAAGTGAGTGCCATGCACTTTGTGGATGGGAATGGATTATGATGCTAAGCTTTTGTTGCCTTTTTGGATTTGGAATTTGATAAGTGATTCTTAAAATACTCAAAAAAACTCTTATCCCCAAGTTTTCTCCTTTTCTCTATGTTTTAAACGCGGTTTCATGTTTTGAAATCGTGGTAATTCTGTGAATATGTTGAAGTTTGCTGGTTTTTTAGTAATTTGGCCTCCTGATGACGACCTTCTGCTGGCGCCAATGCCAACTGAGTGGCACAATTTTAAATTGGCCAACTAAAATTTAGACATTTTCTTTGTTCAAATGTGTCTACTTTTTTTGGAAACTGCTAGTTTATGAAGCTTCTCACTTGTCTTGGAATTATTTTTATTATTTAAATTTTCCTCTCTTAGATTTCAAAACCAATACTTTTGATATTTGAAGTTTGAATTTAACTTGTATTTGGTCCTTGAAATTTTAAAAATGACACATTTTAGCCCATAATGTTTGAATTTAATTTTTAATTGGTCCCTAAAGTACGGAGTTTGTTTTTAATTCGTTCCTAAGTATAAAAAATAAAAAATATATAAGAAGATTCAACTTATTTAAAGAATAAGTATCATCAAAGTCTAGTTAGCATTTGTTAGTCAACACGTCATCATTTTGTTAGGTTAACTAACGTTAATTCTACTGAAGACCATCTAGAAACCAATTTAAAACTTCAAGAACTAATTAGGATTCAAATTCAAACTCCAGAGATCCATCATACCAATTTTGAAATCTCAAAAATCAAATAGAAACTAAATTCAAATTTCGAGAAGCAAAAATATCATATTTTACCCTTATTTTATTTATTTCTTAGATTAAAAATTGTTTAAATATGTTTACTTTTTAATTTAATTTTAATTTTTCTTTGGTATGAATACGCGACTATTTATTTATAATAAATAGGGCTAGTTGCACAAATGGAAAAAAAAAATAAAAGCTCAATTGCACGTGTGTCTACCTATTTCTATTGCAAACGTAGCAAAAATATTCGGCCCAACCTAGTTGGAGTCTGCGAAATGTTCAAAACAACCCTCATGTGTAATCCTGCGTACGTGTTTGCAATATGACATACATCAACAGTATATCAATGATATACTGTTGATATACCTAATATAAAGTATATCAGTGATATACTACTGATACATTTTATTTAAGTATATCAATCAACTTGAATTTCTAATACCTAATTTATCAACAACATATCAAAAATAGCTAACATGAAGTATATCAATAGTATAATAGTGATTTATATTCAGTATATCAGATATACCTAATATGAAGTATATTAACAATATATTATGATATACTTTACTTAAGTATATCAAAATGAAATGAGATATACGTAATATAAAGTATATTAGTGATATGCTACTAATATACTTTATTTTAGTTTTTGACTTTATTAATCATTTTTGGTCACTACATTTTTGTTGATACACTCATTTTTAGTCGATACACTATATCAGTAGTGAATGAATGATATAGTATTTGTCACTTAAAGTGATGAAACATATCACTGAATGAAGTATACTACTGATATACTCAGTGTTAGGTATATCAGTGATATACCAAATATACAAAATATCATTGATATGCTACTGATATACTTCATATAGAGTATATCATGTAATTGATATACTTAAAAAGAAGTGTATCAATAGTATATTAGTAATATACAACTAATATACTTCGTTTTATATCAGTTGACTGATATACCAAATGTACTACTGATATACTATTGATATACCAAATATAAAATATATCAGATATACTACTAATATATCTGTTGATATACTAACAAGGGTGAAACTATAATAATAAAAAAATGGAAATCAATTTTAAAAAGTTTTGCTATACTTACAAATCTCCAAAAATCATAGCTAGATTTGCAAATATCCTAATATCTTTTTGCTAACCATTCCAATTCTCCTAATAAACAGTGATATCAATTGGTATAAAAAATAGTTTGGGACAAAAATTTTAAAAAAATTGAAAATATAGTGGCAATCAACATTAATAACAAGAATGAATAATAAGAAACAATTGAATAACATGAAAAATATAAAAAGATAGTCGAGACACGTCGATATTATTGTCGTGAAAGATATAATTTGCTTTGCATAGTTGTTAATTAGTACAACCAGATGGAGTGCAAACTTGTTGCCAAAGTTGAATCCATCAGACCAGTGAACACTGAGGCTTTCAAAAATGTGATGAGGAATGCCTGGAATTTTTGTGGGGAGATTTATATTGAAAACGCAGGGGACGATCTCTTCCTTATACATCTGGAGAATGTTCTCAAGGAATGAACGTTTCACTCCGCAGCGAAAACATTAGATCGTATTTGATTTTATTTAAAATTAAACTAAAAATTAAGGTTAAACAAACTTACTTTGAGTAAATATAGAGATATTTCTGACAATATATCTTATATTTATTTGAATCTCATTCAAATCTCCTACGATATTTATTTATTTGAATCTTATTCAAATTCTATAAATATATTTTATTTAATGTATCTAATATACATTAATTATTTTAATATTTAATTTATCAAATACAATAAATATATTTTCTTCTTATATATTTAATATATCTAATATATTAAATATTAATTTGAACCTTTCAAATTTTTCTTTCAACTAAATTGATCTTTTAGTGTTACTATGAGCTAGCAAGGGGACCTTATGGACCTACAGATTATAGGTTTCAATGATACAAAATCAATTAATTAAACTCTTTAATTAATTAATTTTCATTCATTAACTATAGGTCACTACACTATAGACCTAGAGTTGCATTTTTATGCACTGTAGGACAAGTTGTGTCTATAGATATAATCATTACATACAAGTCGATCATTCACGAGTTGTTCGTAATTATAGTTGGGTCAAAAGTCTGTTTTACCCCTATAATTACATCTTGCACCTTAAGTACCACTTCTCCTCTAATGAACAATCTGTTTATAATCTAATTATAAACTAAGTCTCTCTCGGGCCAGTGAGAGGTGGAGCCCCATTGTTTAAGTCCCGAAATTAGCACTTAAGAGAACTACTCATCTACTTATCTTATATGGGAATGAGTGAATTCCATATTGTGAGATTATGTTCCTAACTCCCCATTTGGTCAAGTCCCAAAATGGTAGACATATTGAATCGGCTACAAAATCTATCTCACTCATGCAAATCAAAGGACAAACCCTCACAGGTAGGAGTTTATAACTCACTCAGGATTAAGATCGAGTCACATATGATCATTCCAATGAAATATTAATCTTCTCAATTAACAGATTTATAAAGAGAGATTAAATATTTCGTAGTTCATTCTTACACAAAATCATTGTAAGATATCTCCACTCACATGTCTCCATATGAACGATTTGGACAAAATCATTTGTAACTATTACAAAGTGGGTCGTATCAATAGTGTTACTAGGATAAGACACCCAACCTTATCCATATACTATGACCCTTAGGTTATTTCTTGAACATGATCCTCATGTATGTCAACCACATACTATTCAAGATTACACTAATAACCTTGGATTTTTTATATAATGGATAATATTATATTGCAAATAAAATAATCAAAATTATTATTAATTATTAAATAAATCATTAATTATGAGGCTGTAGAGCATAAATCCTAACACATACCAGATATACAGGACCCACAACGACAACATGAAACCCAACTAGTTGAGGTTCAGCTCTCTTTTCCCCCATGGATACTCCACCTTTGCACATGTTCAAACTGAACTCGGATGCGGTAGTTGTTGACACATTAGTTGGCATAGGTGTAATCATCAGGAATTCTTATGGTGAAACTATGTTAGCTGTTGAAGATTATAGGGAGTGGGTGGGATCAGTAGAACTTGCTGAAGTGATAAGCCTTAAAATTAAGGCTTATTTAAGTCCCAAATGCTCGAAAAATTCTTGTTTGTCCTAAGATTAATTGAAAATAGTGGAAGATTGTTTGAAATTAAGGAAGAATTGATTGTGATAGCAATTGGAAGAAAATTCTAAGTAATTTGATTCTTTTTGCAGAAATTCGGGAAATTGCTAAATCAGATTGCTAAACCCGATTTGGCAATCCTGGGCAGAGAATATATGGAAATTTCATACCCGCGTGAATGACGAAACCCATATATGGGAAGATCAATTTCCGCCTGATTTGGTGGAATTGGAGCACGAAATTTGGACAATCTTCAACCTTAATGGAGGCCTATAAATGGGGAAGAAGAATTGGAGCTAAGCATCGGGATTGGGGAGCAATTTTAGACATCAAGTTCGTGGATTTTGTGCGAAGAAACCCATATATGGGAAGAACAATTTTCGCACGAATCAAGGGATTGGAGCGTGATTTTTAGCAGATTTGAACCCTAAGAAGATCTACAAAAGAGGGGGGAAGAAGCTCGAAGAAGAATCTCGGATTCCCTCGGTCGATTTCAAGGATTAAGTTCGTGGGTTTTTTAGTTTTCGCACCCTCTGTTTTTCAATTTTCTGCTGCTTTTGGCCAAATTATTCAAGTTCCTGTTGGGTTTTGTGTCCTAAAACTCGTGGTTTTGTAAACTGAATGTATATTCTATTTTACTATAAATATATTATTGAGGTTTATTCAGTAAATGTGTTATTGAATAAAGTGAATTGTGTATTCTATAAATCCAATGAACTAAGAACCCTTGGCTATAGTATGTATACTTGAACTTTATGTATGACATAAAAGTGGATCAAGTTCGAGTAATAACCAAAATGGTCTATAGTATAAGAATAAGGCTGGGTACCTTATTCTGGGGACACTATGGACGCGGCCCACTTTGTATAGTACTAACGATGTGATCAAGAATCGTTCATGTGGAGACATGTGAGTGGGGGCGTCCTATGCAATGAGTTTGCATAAGACCGGACCGCGAAATAGTCACTTAGACTTTATAACTCCGTTTACTGTTTTAACTGACTATATTCATACGATGACCTAGGTAACTCGATCTTAATCCTGAGCGTGCTATGAACTCCTGTTTATTCGGGATTATCCTTAGATTTGCATGGGTGAGAGTGGCCCAAGATCGCCGACTCAATAAGCCTCCCATTTTGGGGATAAGACCGGATAGATAGTTGGGAACATAGTCATGCGAGATGGAATTCACTCCTACCTGCTTTAAGGATTAGTAGAGAGGTTGTTCCCTTAAGTGCTGACTCCGGGTCTTGAACAATGGGCCCACCCTCTCATTGGCCCGAGAGGGATTCGGTTTGTTGGTTGGACCACAAACTAATTGTTCATTAGAGGATCAGTGGGACTTAAGGAACAAGAAGTAATTACAGGGGTAAAACGGTTTATTTGACCCAGCTGTAATTACGAACGACCTGTGAAGGATCGACTTACTAATCATGGTTATATCGAGTGGACAGAAATATATCTACAGTGAGGAGAGTGCAGCCACTGGGCTTTAGTGGAGTGTCCCGGTGGTTAACGAATGTTGATTAGCTAGGCTAAAGAGTTTGGCCGGTTAATCTCGTATCGTTGGAGCTCATGATCTGTAGGTTCATTAGGTCCTCTTACTAGCTCAGACTAAGCCTTGGAATAATTTGAGAGAAAAGAATTTGAATTGTTCAAATTTGGTTTTGGGAGTAAACGTTAATTATATGCGATATACTTAACGTACTATAATTTCATTATGAATTAAAACCACAAGAAAGAGAGAGGAATATATTTAAATGTGATTTAAATATTTGATCGGTTTAATACGTGAATAGGGATTCATGTACAAACGATTGGTCATAAAAGAGAGGGATTGGTCTAATTATTTAATTAATATTTGATATTAAATTAAATAATTAAATTAAATAATTAAATGGTTTAATTAATTAATCAAGTTTTTAAATTAATTTTGATTTAAACTTGACTAATTCCAACCAAATGTTGTCTTCCAAAAGAAGACAAGTGTTGTCTTCCATGGGAAGACAAGTGTTGTCTTCCATGGGAAGACAAGTGTTGTCTTCCATGGGAAGACAAATGTTGTCTTTCATAGGAAGACAAATGAGGTTTCATTAGTGCCTATAAATGGGATGAAACACAAAAGGATTGTGTGAATTTTCTTTGATAGTTTTTTTTTAAAACTATCTTGAGCTCTCTTCCTTTCTCTCTAAAAATTCTCTTAACAAAGGATCCCACAATCCATTCCAAGGGCTGAGAATAGTAGGGAAGACTCTAGTGGTGGTCCAAGTATTGTTGGTGATCCAAGATTTGCAAAGAATCAAAAGTATTTGAGCTACAAAGGTATGTGTTCATACTTTCTGGTTTTTTCCAGTTTAGAGCATGTTTTTTGTTTGGTTAAATTGATGTACTTTGAGTGCTCAAGATCCGAAATTGCTTCCGCTTTCTTAATATTAACTCCATCAGTTCCATCTCGTTTTTTTTCTTCAGTTTGTATTACATAAACATTGTTGAGCTATTCCTATTCTCATTTTGATGTTTTTTGAATTAAGTTTGAGTTAAATTTCAATTTAAGTTGGTGGGTATTGTTTCTCAAAACATACTCTGTTTTTATTCAACTTTAGTTTCTGTGGGAGCAGTTTTTTTTTTTTTTTTTTTTTTTAAATTTTTATTTACATTCAATTTCTGTGGGATTGTTAAATCCATCAATATCCAAGGGCAGAGAGAAGAAGGATGAAAACTCACATATATGCCTATGGAGTTGTTGTTTAATTTCCCATAGAAAAACTTTTTTTTTTAATTCCTAGTAGTTGCCAAAAATAATATTACAAATTATTGTTTTAATTGTTCAATACTTTTACCATGAGCTTTTTCTCAATAAATAGTTTAGGATTTTTATTTTTAATATGAGCTAAAACTTCTTAGGGGGTTCAAGGATGTGAATTCTCTAAGAAGTAAATGTAGCCAAAATTCCAATGAAAACCAAGCCTACATCTCAATTGTTTGCTTGTGTTGATTAAAATTTCGTTGAGATCCTAGATTGATCAACTAGGGTATCAACTCAAGCTTAGATCTAATACCGACGGGGTTAGTGAAAAATGGATTTCACACAAGTGATGGAGAAAAAGAGCTTAGACATAAGCCAATTCCTTACCCTAGACATAGGGATTAAGGACTCCAAAACCCATAAAATTGTGAGCCAAATTATCTAAGATAGAGGGACTATAGACATATGGGTCTTTCACTTAGCCTCCTAAAAACCTAAATTCAAGGAAAATAGGAGATGCAATTTTGGTTTACAATTGAGTGTGGAGTAGGTTGGAATTGCAATTTTGGTTTGCAATTACGACTTAGGGCAATGATATTCTTGAGCCCCATCCTTTATCCAAATTCATTTTGTAATTTCATTTTCTAAGTCTTTTTAGTTGTTATTCCAATATTGCCAATTTTAGATTCTGCAATTTAATTCTGCAATTTTTAGTTATTTCGCTAATTGCCATTTTAGATTATGCAATTCAATTATGCAATTTTTCTTTATTTCCATTATTGTCATTTCTTGATTCTGCAATTCAATTCTGCAATTTGTCTTTATTTCCATTATTGCCATTTCTTGATTCTGCAATTAGATTCTGCAATTTTTCTTTTTATCAACACACCATCCCAACATTATTTTTGCAATTTAGGTTTCCATTTGCAATTTTCCTTACACTTTTGCTTTACAATATTTTTGTTACTCCGTTCCCTGTGGGATTCGATACTTGGTACTCAGAGACCATTTTATATTACTTTGATCGCCTGCGCTTGCGTGACCACCGATCATGAAGTAGTTGCTATTTTATATGGCATTCGTAGAGCAATCGAGGCTGGTTTACATCGTATTTGTGCAAAGGTAGACTTGCTGATTCTTTGGAAATTATTGATAGGGAAGGAACACTTTATGAATGAAATTCAAGGCTTTGTTGATGCTCTTCGTAATCAACAAAACAATCATTTGGCCGTGGATTTTCTCCTTGTCAATCAAAAGGGTAATCTAGTCGCTCATGAGCTTGCAACACATGGTTGCCGTTTCAAACACGAAAGTTTGGATTGAAGAACATCCTCATTGGGAAAATTTAGCCATCCAAAGGGATAAACCTTCTTGTTAGTTGTTTGTTCCTTTGGTTTCTCATTTGTACTAAAAAAAAAAAATAGTAGTGATAAAGTATAATAATTTTGGTCAATTTATTAAATAGATTACAATGTAATTCAATGCACAATCCACATCCATGAGGTGGAAATACCTAAATACAAATGCCCACTAACCAACCCTGAGGTGTAAAATATAGATATGAATTAGCCCTACAAGCAAATATTTCATGACTGGTTTTAATTTCTTGCACACTTGCACAATCTAAACATTGACTCTAGAACTTTGAACAATAATCTATAAATATTGACTCTAAAACAAATTAGGTCATTCTTTTTTATCAATTAATAATTGGAACGTAGAGAGAGAAGAATAGTTGTGTAAAAGAACATTCAAACTACTAATTTGTAATGTTTGGTAAGAAAAAGATGACAAAAATCTTCGAATGTATGACTTGGGGGTGTAAAATTGCGACGTTAAGGCCCGTTTGATAACCATTTTGTTTTTAGTTTTTTATTTTTGAAAATTAAGCCTATAAATAATACTCACATCCATGGATCTACTTGTTTTGTTATCTACCTTTTACCTATGTTTTCAAAAACCAAGCCATGTTTTGAAAACTAAAAAAAAGTAGTTTTCAAAAACTTGTTTTTGTTTTTAGAATTTGGCTAAGAATTCAAATGCCTCCTAAAGGGAGATGAAAACCATTGTACACAAATTTGGAGAAAACAAGCTTGATTTTCAAAAACCAAAAACAAAAACTCAAATGGTTATCAAACGGGGCCTAAATTACAAGTTTTGTTTTTCAACTTTCAATTATGTGTCATAATAAGTCCATAAACTCATTTAGTATTTAATAGGTTCTTGAACTTTCAATATTAAATAGAAAATTCAATTTTATGTCTAATAGATTCGTTAATTTTTTTAAAAAAATGTTGAATACATCAGGATTTATTAAACACAAAATTGAAAGTTCAAAAATCCATTAGACACTTTTAAAGTCTAAAGACCTAATATTAGACACAAAAGTGAAAGTTCAGTCATCTATTAAAAACTTTTTTAAGTTCAAGAATATGAAAGGTTCATGAACTAAACTTATAATTTAACTCAATTGCAAAATACCCAAATTGGAATGCAGACAAGAGGAAACAAAAGATCATAACTTTATTCTATAGGTATACTGAGAAGGGGAAAAAAAATAAAGATGATACATAAGATAATAATATCAAAACCATGGCTTTCTTCCCTTTAATATATTCCTACCTCTAAGAATCATTTGTCACTGTCAAAGAAAGAGTCATATTGTAATTCAAACTTTTCTCAATATGCCTCTTTTTTTTTTTTTTTTTTTTTTTTGCAGAGTCTTGAATTTACTTTTTGAATTTTGATATTACCTTCTCTCTCTCTCTCTCTCTCTCTCTCTATATATTTGGTAGTACCGACAGCTCTTCCAAGCTCTTGTATTGACCTACTCAAACCTAATTTTCCACACAACTTTACTTACTACTTAGCTTTCTGTTTCACCATCTTACTTCACAACTGCTCATCATTATTTGAATCTCATTCTCTCTCTCTCTCTCTGAAATGAGCTGGTTTGTACTACTTTTTTTTTCTTTCTAACTTCCACCTTTGATTCAGTATCATCACACATGAACTGATCCAAAAATATATCCCTTTGAACCCTAAATTTGAGGACTTTATATCAATCACTTAATTGATGTTTAGCTTTCTAAAGTGGTGGCAAAGAATTAAAGTAACTAAATATATGTATAATATTGCAAGAAGTGAATGAGATTACTATGTAATTGTATGACTTAATAATTATTGGGAGACTGAAGAGCCAACATGAGCATAGTTTAATGGTCAAGTCATCAACTTCTTTCAATGAGGTTAGAAATTTAAATCTTCATCCGCATATATTATACAAAAAAAAAAAATGGAGAGGAGAAGAAGGAAACAAAAATGTTAATACTAGTTTTAAATTTTTTTTTAATTATATCGTTGCACTTCAAATGAAAATGTGAAAGTTACCACTAAACTATTATTGGATTTGTTATAATCGCCCTTCAAATTTTTAATTTGAGTAATTATATATATCCTTCAAACTTATGAAATTGTGGTAATTAAACTATGTTGTTATAAGTTACATCATGACAAAATATAATGTGCAAACTACCCATCCTTAAAAGTTTGTTACAAAAACCCCTAGATTAATTTAAATCCTAAATGACCTCTAAACTATAAAATTGTTTGCGATTATGCTCTTAATCTTATAAAATTGTTGTAATCAAACTTAAACACACTAACTGGATAATGGACTTATGATAGTAGAGTAGTATATTTATTTTTAAATTTTAAAAGGTAATTAATTACTCAAATATTGAAAGTATGAGGGTGGGTTCATAACTCTTAACTGTATGACTCTGTTTGTTTCACTAATTTTGAGATAGATCTTGACAATGATATAAAAAATTCATGTTTTTTCTTGGATGTTTACTTTTTAAAACTCAAGTAATTATTATCAAAAGATGAAAATATTTCATGAACTATGAAATTTTATTATCTTTTTTGGAGATGAAACTTTTTACTTGAGACTTTTTTCTTGAAAAACGAAGAGGAGAGAGAAAATAGAAAAGTATTCATTAATTGATGTGTAAATTAATTTTAATGGTTTAAATTATTATTAATGAATTATAAATATTTTAATTTATTAAAATATTTTTTTAATTAATTTTAATAATTTAAATTATTTTTTTCCATAAATAAAACATATAAAACAAACACAAACATTTAATTTCTAGATATTAATTATCATGCATAGACATTTATTATATAGACATTTAAATACGTTTTTGTCTTTTTTTTAGCTTTAAATTATGCTTTTAATTAAACCATCCACAATTATTTTCCATCTTACTTTTGAATATATTCCTCTTTTGGAATAAATTCCGGCTGTTTTATGCACTCTTATCCTACAAATTATGATTATGTCACATTATAAATCACGATAAGATTAGTAACAGTCCAAAAGTCCCATCTATGTTAAACCTTTAATTAATATTTGATCCTTCCTAAGTCTTCCTAATTAAGTTCATCTATTGAGAATCTAAAATATTGTTTTTTCCCCTAAGAAGGGGCACTAAATTATCTATTCCCTCCAAAAATATTTATATATTTTCAAATTCTACCATTAAACCTTTTAGAATAATATGCCCTTCAATTTTTTCATTATTGTTTCAAAATCTTCCCTTGAGCTAAGGTGTTTTATGTAAATATTAAGTGACATCTATTTATATATTTCAAAATTTCTCTTAAACTTTATATGAGGCTTCAATTTTGTCTTTAAATTAAACCATAAATAAGTTTGTAATTAAATTTGACAAAGTTTTTAAACTAGTCTCCGAGCTATACATTTCAATTTTATGGCGTCAACATTAAAGAGAGATTTTAAAGCCAACTTCAACATAGCTCAACTAATTAAGATATATACTCTCGACCAAGAGATTAGAGGTTCGAATTCTCTACTCACATGTTGTTGAACTAAAAAAAAGAAAAAAAAATCAATTTTCACCCCTAAGCTTGACAGGTTGTATCAATTTCTACCATAAACTTTTAATTTCATCAAATTGTACCTATTAAGTATTGCAATCTTAACCTTAAACTTAAAAGTGTTTTCATATGTGTTTAATGAATTATAAAACATATATATAGTATAAATTTGATAATATTTTAGAGAAAAACGACATTTGAGTTGAAATTTGTGAATTTTGATAAGGTTAAGTAATGGTTAATTTGTGCATTATTGATCAAACTTAATTTGTGTAAAACTTGATTTTATTGAAACCAGTGAGTTTATGAAGATTTTTATATTGTTTTTTGTTAAAATTAGTAGGTGAATTAGTAGAAATTGACTGGAAGGTAAAAAGTGCAACACTTATCTAAGTTTAAGGTTTAATTTGATGATATGAAAAATTTAGAGTAAAAAAGATACAACATGATATTGGAGTGTTGATATAATTAAATTTACCATAACTCATCAGCTTAAACTTTTGGGTTGATTGGTGATTTAACATGGTATTAGAGCAAGAGGTTCTGTGTTCGAACTCCAATAATGTCAATTCCTCTCTCAATTAATATTGATTTCCACTTGTTAGGTCTTTCTATAGTAATGTCAATTCCTCTCCTAATTAATATTGATTTCTACTTGTTGGGTATTTCTACAAATTTTCAAGCCCACAAGTGAGAGGGAATGTTGGAGGGTTGATATAATTAAATTAAAAAAAAAAAAGAAAAAAAAAAGAGATATTTTTGAAATAGTTGAAAAGTTGAAAAAACGAGAGTCATAGTTGAGGACAAAAACTATAATGTAGCTTACTATTTAACATGTCCTCTTGTGTCATCGTCTTTTTTTTCCTTTTTTCCCATGCTCCATATATAATATATTCCATATTTATAATAAAGTTGTAGAGCTAATATTCCAAATTGTAATCTCTCTACTACATATAAATTCAGGCGATTAAAGTTGTTATAAAGGATGTTGAATAAAAAGATATCACAGTGAAAATATGGAATTCTAATTTCCAGATTGTTATTTCTTCCTTTATTTTGATCAGTGTATTTTGATGATAAATAAAACTTTATATTAAAGAACATGATGGCTTAAACTTTTGGGTTTGAATAATTTAATAAAATATTGAAGTATTAAATCCTGAATTCAAATATTTAAAACAATATATTCTCTTTCATTTAACATCATATTTAGGAATTGAGCTTGGTCAATCAAATTAATATTTTATATTCTATGATTAAAAAGTTTAAAAGTGTATTTAATTATAAAGAATGACGAGAAAATGAGGTTCTCATTTTCTTTATTCTAATTGTTGATATTTAATTATTACAAATTAATTATCATTTTAACTTGTGGCTCTCCTCTCACACCATAAAAGAAATGAGATCCTTAATTTTGAGACAATGAAATTTTCTCAAAAAGGATGAGTCAAAATAAACTCATTTTTTATTTCGTTGCCAAAGAATTCTATAGCAAATACAATGTTAGAAATTTTAATTTTCCTTGCGATTGATTTTCATTTCCATGATTTCTACTCATTAAATGACTTTTTATTTTTAAAATATAACATTATAAAGGTGAGGATGTGAATCTAAATCTTCAATTCAACTTCAACATATATCAACTGTTTAAAACATATACTATCAACAGAAATGTCAGAAAATTGAATCTTCACACCCACATTTCTCGTTGAACTTAAAAAACAAATGAATCTTCAATCTCTAGAGAAGATTATTATTGTCAAAACTATACTCTAAGCTAATCTCATTAAATGAATTTTGAAATTCATCAGAATTTAACTTTTTTACTATTTTGGTAATGGAGGCAATTTTGTTATCATAATTTAACATTTTCTTTTTTTTGGGTAATTGAAGCACTTTTGTTTGAGTAGTTTGTTTCTTTATGTAAGTGGAAGCACAATGATTGAAATGTTTGTAAGTCATTTGAGCAATCATTTGCACATGGACTGCCATTGCTTGCTTTTATCAACAACCAACCCATGCAATCCTTGTGTGCATCTATTTACACTTTTCCTTCATTTTTATTTATTTATTTTTATTTTTTACATTAAAGTTGTTGGGAAAGAAACAATGTCAGAAAGCTTCTTCTTCTTCTTCTTTTTTAACTGTATGATAGTCAGATAGATTAATTAAATAAGAAAATTATCATCATTAATACTAGAATTTGTACAATTTTACTCTAATTCTTTCTAAGTTTCTATAAGTTCTATAAAAATTACGAATATATAAGTTTTTTTTTTTAAAAAATAAATTACAAGTTTTGTTCTTGAAGTTTTCAATTTATGTCTAAAAGGTCATTAAACTTTAAAAAAGTGTCTATCAAGTCCTTGAAATTTCAATTTCGTGTCTAATAGATCAAAGATATTCAAAATTTTTAAAAATCAACTGACCTATTAGATATAAATTGAAGTTTATGTCTAATAAAACTCTAAACTTTTAATTTTGTGTCTAATAAATCTGTGAATTAAAAAAAAAACGTATAATAGGTCAAAAACCTATTAAACACAAAATTGAAAGTTTAGAGACTTAATAGACACAAAATTGAAAGTTGAAAGACATATTAGACACTTTTTAAAGTTGAAGAACCAAATAGACACAAACGTGAAAATTTAAAAATTTATTATACTTTTTAAAGTTCAGAAACTAAATAAACATAACTTAAAAGTTTAAGGATTAAACTTGTAATTTAACCGCCTTCTTTTTTTACTTATGGTTTTCTTGGGTTTTGTTTTGAACCATAAAGTTGTCTCTGGCATGGTGATTTGGATTTTGGGCTTTGGGCCTACATCCATTTGGGGTCTTCTTGATCCAATAGACTGTATGAAACTGGGATTCAAGGGCTTTTGGTCCATAGATTGGTCAGGATTGGATCTTGGATTTGATTCCACTTTCTTTGCGGGGAAATTGTAACTAATGGATAGAAAAAAACAGCTATAATAAAAAATTAAAGATCTATAATATTAAGAGTTATGGTCAAAATTTTCTTTAAATTAAATTAAAATTTTAGTTTCTAAACTTTTAAGTTTGTGCCTAAAATGTTTGTATCTAGTAAGCTCTTGAACTTTTAATTATGTATCTAATAAGTCTTTGAACTTTAAAAATGTCTAATCGGTCACTTAACTTTCAATATTGTGTCTAATAGATCCATGACATATTCGAACTTTAAAAAAATTAACTAATCTATTAGATATCAAATTGAATTTATATTTAATAGAATCCTAAATTTTTAATTTTGTGTCTAGCAAATTTGCGAATTTAAAAAAATGTAAAGTAAATCAAAGATTTATTAGATACAAAATTAGAAATTAAGAGACTTATTAAACACAAAATTGAAAGTTTAAAGATCTGTTAGACACTTTTTAAAATTAAAAGATTTATTAGACACAAACTTAAAAGTTCAGGATTATACTTACATGATATTAGGAGCTAAAGTTAAGATACTTAAACTTTTCTAGAGTTAAAAAAATCATCAACTCGAATCATTATTATTACATTTACATTAAATTTGAATGAGTATAGCAATTTTTGCTTCCTTCTTAAGTTATTTGTTTGATTTCTTATTGGGCTATTTCCAACCATTTCTCAAACAAGTTCAGGTAAAAATTGATTTTCCCCCTAATTTTATTTTCCGTCTCGGTCGTGTTTCGGATTCACATTTTTGTAAAACCGATCCCATATACCTGAACTACAGCGACAGCCACCGCTCCGACGAGAGACGAAGAGGCATGGCCGATATACTTTTGTTTTCCATGGAATAGAAATTCTTCCATTGTGCCGAGTTTCTCTGTTATTGCCATTGATCCATAGCCAATGCATCGAATTTCAACTTCCAATCTCGCCAAACTCTCAGAACCCTTCTTCTTCCTCACTTCGGTCACCAAATCAACTTTCTCTTCTACTTCATCCTCAACATTTTTGCAATCAATTCCTCAATCTGAAACTAAATTAATCGTCAGCCCTCTTTACCATTTTCTCCCACAAAACCAAAACCCCTTCAACATCGTCGAACTCGTCTCTTCGCACCTTAAAACCAGCAACCCGCAGTTGGTTCGTCTCCAATCCGACATTAAAGAGCTTCTTCCGCACTTGGGTCATCTTGAAATCTCCAAGATTTTATTGAGGTGCCAATCTAATTTCGTCTCTGCTCTTGCTTTTTTCAATTGGGTGAAATATGATTTGGCTCTTCGACCTAATTCTCAGAATTATTGCCTTATTATACATATATTGGCTTGGTCTCGACAATTTTCTCTGGCGATGAAATTTTTGTCAGAATTGATTGAATTGTCTAAGGATGATACCCCAAGTAGTGAGGATGTTTTCCAGAATTTGGTATTGTGCACTGAGCACTGTAATTGGAATCCAGTTATCTTTGAGATGCTTATTAAGGCGTATGTAAAAGTGGATATGATTCAAGAAAGTTATTGGAGCTTTAAGAAGATGTCGAAATTGGGTTTTGTCCCAAGTGTGATTGCTTGTAATTGTATTCTGAATGGACTGGCGAAGATGAAGTGTGATGGCCAATGTTGGGAGCTCTATGAAGAGATGGGGAGGATTGGAGTTCACTCTAATGCATATACTTTTAATATTTTGACTTATGTTTTGTGCAGAGATGGGGATGTGAATAAGGTTAATGAGTTCTTGGAGAAGATGGAAGAAGAGGGGTTCGAACCCGACATCGTGACTTACAATACTTTGATTGGTAGCTATTGCAGAAGAGGAAGATTAGATGATGCATTTTACTTGTATAGGATAATGTATAGGAGGGGTGTGATGCCTGATCTTGTTGCATATACTTCCTTGATGAATGGTCTTTGTAGGATAGGGAAAGTAAGAGAGGCTCATCAGCTATTTCATCGAATGATCGATCGAGGATTGGATCCAGACGTTGTGTTGTATAATACGCTAATTAGTGCATATTGCAAGGATGGAAGGCTGCAAGAGGCAAGATCATTGCTACATGATATGATTGGAATTGGCATTTTCCCAGATAGTTTCACTTGTAGGATTATGGTGGAAGGATATGGAAGAGAAAGTAGGTTGATCTCAGCTTTGAATTTGGTTGTAGAGCTTCAGAAACTTGGAGTCACTGTTGCTTACTACATATACGATTATCTTATCATCTCATTGTGTCGAGAAGATCGTCCATTCGCAGCTAAGAGTCTTCTTGAAAGAATTGTTAATGACGGTTTCCAACCCGATGCTGGTATCTATAAAAAGCTGATTGAATCTTTCTGTAGAGTTAATAATGTGTCTGCGGCACTACTTCTGAAATCTGAAATGATAAACAGGAATTTCAAACCTAGCATTGATACATACAAGTCTCTTATATGCTGTATGTCTGAAACCAATAGAAGTGTAGATGGTGAAGGTCTAATGGTAGAAATGGTTGAATCTGGAGTGCTTCCAGATCATCAAATATGCAGAGCATTGATAGATGGGTACTGCAAGGAAGGCAATGCTGATAAAGCAGAATCATTATTGGTCTCATTCGCCAAAGATTTTCAGTTCTTTGACACTGAAAGTTTCAATGCCCTGGTTAAAGTTTACCATGATGTTGGTAATGGAACCAAGTTGATGCAGCTGCAAGATCGGATGTTAAAAGTGGGTTTCGTTCCGAATAGCTTAACATGCCGATATGTTATCCATGGACTATGGAAATCTGCGAGGCTCGACAAGCAGAGAGTTCATGCAGTATAAGTCTTGTGTATAGAAAGAAAGGCTTATAGCAAAGGCGATGCATCGTTCCCGAGTTGTTGATATTTTGGGGAATTCTGAATTTACGAGGTAATCTCATTTATTCAGTGTACAGTGAGACTTGAATCCAGCATACTCATTTGGTGATTCTTGCATCATTTAATGGAGTGAATTGAGAGATGGACTTGAAGATGAAAATGGCACAAAAGCAAGATAGGATGCATGTCAGAAACTCCCATTGCTTTGCTATTAGATTGTGACATTTGATCTTCAAAATGGGTCACTGAGAACATATCAGAGGCCAGTACTGCATCTTAATACAAGGTAAAACTCAAACTGAGTGCTTTGAATTGCTGTGTTTGGGGTATTGATGAACAGATACAATCTAATTATCGTTTCATTAATGATTTTGGACTCAAAATAGTTTAACTCGATCTGAAGCACTTGTAATTTTGATGGTAGAAAATGCACTGTTCATTAGGAGGATTGAAGCACTTGTCATTTTGATTGTAGCTTCACTGCAGAATGCAGATATAATAAATGAGAAATATGACTCCAAATAAAAGGACCCCCTCTCCCTTCTCTCTCTCACTTTTTTGCTTTTACTTTTCTGATTATTTTGATTGCAGACAGTTCTGGACATTTGTCTTCAGAGTCTTCCATTTATTCCAAATGGTAGAAGCCAAGTGACAGAAGTGCTTTTGAAGCTTTTTCCCACATAATTACCAGAAAACCAGAAGGGCAAGAGGTTGCTTGTGAGTGCTTCTGATCTGAAGTCCAGGGCCAGGAGATATTGGAAATCTTAACCAGATGGGACCAAAATTACTATGTAAGAACAGATTATTTAAATCTCCTAGATATATATATAGTTAGGCATAATAGCCAGCTTTGGGGTTCCTTTTTTGAAATTTGCCTTTTTATGAGCAATGGACCACAGAATAAACTTCATTTTCTTTGGTTTGTCGAAATGAGAGTGGGAAGATCTTAAACAAGATTTGGGATGTATGGAGGCCAACACTGAATTATCAATGGAATAATTTTTTTTTGCTCCCAAGCAAAATTCTACTTTTCCATAATTAAAAGGGTCCATAAGTTTTTTTAAAAAAATTTTACCACCAAGATTATATGCAAATTTTATTTAAATTTGGTTTCTTTTTCAATTTTTTAAGTTCATCGGTTGCCTTATCCGGGAAACTTTCAAAACCATTACGTTATGATTTCTTCCACTGAAAAAATACAAGATAGGTATTAAAAAATTAATATAACATAATAATTTTGAATATTTTGTTTTTAGAAGTTATAAATTTATAATGACATGGGAAAAATCACCTAGATGTCATTACCAACGAAAATTCCAAAATTATATTAAACAATTGTTTTTTGGCAAAGCAATCAGAACGGAAGGCATTATATTGTCTCTTTTTTTGCAAAAAATTATAGTCTTATTATTCCCCGTAGGCCTATTTTTTAATGGAAAAATTTTAAGACTACGGCTCAGGCTAACACCCTGCAGAATTTTTTTTTAAAAAAAATTAAAATTTTTTTCCTTATTGTAAGGTGTGCAGCACCAAACTTAAACTTGAATGTAAATTGCGCCTAGCTGCATCTAAATTGTGTCCTTTTTTTTATGTCTCAACAATTCAGACCCAGCCGTCACAATTCCAAAACTGAAGGTTAACTAAAACATTAACACTTTCTAATGTAATCTAAACTATTAAATCACTCGCACACATTAAATTATAAGTATAACATCTGAATAATAATTCAGATTACATTATAAGAATAAGTTTAGATAAATGTTTGACGTATTCAAATTTTTAAAAAATATATAATTTATTTTATGTCTAATAGATTCGTAAATTTTAATTAAATTTTTAATTTTACATAGGTGAAGACACAAAATTAAAATTAAAAGTTTAAAGGCTTCTTAAACTTTTAGAGACTTATTAGACACTTTTTAAATGTTAGAGACTAAATATACACAACTCTAAATTGATTTATTAGACTTTTTAAAATTCAAAAAATTCAGAGAATAAATAAACACAAATCTAAAGTTCAAGTTCTGTGGACTAAACTATTACACGCCCTTTTTTCTTTTCTTTCAAGAATTATCTACTGCAATTAATCAGTCAAAATATAAAAACAGAACATAATATAGAGAAACACACCAGAGACGAAAAAAATATACAAAAATACACCAATTAATTAAAAAGAAACACACATTAATACATAAAATACACGAAGCAAAACACTCTTAAAAAAGATAAAACGACACTTAAAAAAGAACCTCCAACATTTTAACCATTTTATTTAACAGCGACAACACACAGACAAAACAAAAGCCATGGGTGCTTAAGTTCGTCGTTCATGTTGTGGTTCTTCTTCCTTCTTGTGCCCTACTCTGAATCTCTTGTCCAACATCCTTTGTTTTCTGTCCCACATACCCAGCCACGTCCTGCATGCGCCTCTTTGCCATATCCATCTGCTCCGGCATCGTTCCCGTCGCCAGCCGTATGTACCGATACACCCACGACAGAGATGACAGCGCCGTTAACCCAAACACCCCCGACGTCAAGAACGCCGTGATCGCCAGAAATATCGCCACTGCAGCTGGCACGATCACGGGGCTGAAGAGGAGGAACACCGGCGTCGACACGGCAAGACCGAAGAGCGTGGCGGCCAGAGTGAGGCCGGAGAGGCCGAGCAGAGTGCCGCCGACCGGGACAAGGGTGACGACGGCCAGGATTTTGGATGCGGAGGGGCCTTGTGGTTGTTGCTCGGCGTGGCGGCCGCCGGATAGTTTCCAAGTAGCGTCTTGGAGGTGGGAGCGTTGTTGGGGGTGGACTTGTAGCTGTTGCGGCGGTGATCTGTCGCCCATGGTGGAAGACTACGGCGGCGGGTGGTGGTCGGAAATTGGAGGAAGAGAGAGAAGTGAGAGAGAAGAGAGGGGAAATGGGAAGGATATAAAGAAGAGTGGAGGTGGCAAAGAGGGTGACACGTAGATATGTGATTTGGTGAGTTGAGGGTTTGCATGAACTACAAGTTTCATTCCGATATGTGTGTTTGGATGCTGAGAAAAAGAAAAAGAAAAAGAAAAAGAAAACTAATGAAAAGGGTAAGAACATTTTGGAGATGGCTCTCTCTTTTTGGCTTTTTGGATTTATATTTGATTTGGGGTTATAGCTTTTTGTTTATTGAATTGATAAAGTTAAATTGAGTTTTTTTTCGCAAACAATATTTGGCCTCCTATTGGTAAGTAGAAAATTTGAGGACAATGTTTTTATTGACCAATATTTAATTGTATATCGATATGTAGGCATATCTTCCTACATACTACAATTAAATAAACGTTATAATATGGATGTTTAAAACCATATTAGGCTGTTCGTTTCTGATTTTCTTAAATATTTTTAACCTCTGTATTTTGGTTGAATTGGTCTATTTCAGCTACTTACATATTTTTTTAATAGGTTAAATTTCAATGTCATAAACCTAGAAAAATGTCAATTTTGTATATAATAGATCTTTAAGCTTGATTTGATAATCATTTTATTTTTAGTTTTTTATTTTTAAAAATTAAGTTTATACATGCTTCTTCCATCTATAATTTTCTTGTTTTATTATCTACTTTTAAAAGAACTTTAAAAAACGAAGCCAAAATTTGAAAACTAAAAGTAAGTTGTTTTTTCAATTTGATTTTATTTTTGAAATTTGGTTTAGAATTCAAATGTGTTTTTAAGAAAGCAAAAAACTTATCAAAAAAATTGTGAAGAAACAACCCTAAATTTCAAAAACAAAATAATTATCAAATAGGGCATAAATTTTCAATTTTGAGTCAGTAGGTTCCTAACTTATTGGATATTTTAATAATGTATAGTGCTATTGAATACAAATTTCAATTTTGTGTCTAATAATAGATATGTGATTTTTTTAAAGTAAAAAATGTCGTATAGATAAATGATCTATTGATAGAAAATTGAAAGTTTAAGAATACTTATCAGACACAAATTTAAAAGTTTAGCCTAATTTAAAAATGTTATTGTTCAGTTTAAGCATTTTTTTTACCTAATTAAATTTATTTGAGTTTTTTCTATTAATGTTTAATTTTGACATTGCTTCAATTTTTTTTTATTTTTTAGTTCAACAACATGTGGAGGTGTGGGATTCAAACTTTCAACTTCTTGATCGATAGTATATATCTTAGCCAGTTAAATTATACTCAGATTAGCAACTTTGAATGTTTTGTTGTCATGAATTTTGTATGATTTATTAGTTTCATTAAGTTTTAAAGTTCAATTTGATGAAGTTGAAAGTTGAAAGTTCAAATTTACCTAAAAAATTAAGTGTATAGTAAATCGATTTTTTCTCTTGAAATATTTGAGTTGAGTTGGTTATTATTATTATTTGGGTCCTTTATTCAAATTTTATGAAAGTGGTAAAAATATCAATACTTTAACAATCTAATTATGTATTTTTAAAATTTTAATTAAGATGAATATCTAAACATCATATTTTATTTGCAAAAGACAATGTTATAAGAATTTGAATAATTAACTTCAAATAAAAGAATTTGATTTTTTTTTTTTTGAGAAAATCGTTGAATTAAGAAATGTAAAAAGATTTGCGTGAAATGAAATTTAAATAGACATATGCAGGGTAATTTTCACGAGTGAAAAAGGCATTTTCTAATTGATAATAATTTATTTTTTTTAATAAAAAAAATATAATTCATTTTAGAGAAGAAAAAGAAAACCATAGCGGACTCTCATCGCAAAATTTCAAGAATTACAAGACTGGGCAACTCGATGTCTGGGCCCAAAGAAAGATTGTAATGGGCCGAACAATATCAAGTTTTATACAAAGTTAAAAAAGAAAATATTTTTTTTGAAAAAAGCAAATCATTAAAATAATTATAAAATTAATATAGATTCTACCATTTATGTTTCTACCTTTAAAATTTTCTTTTTAGTCTTTATATAAGGAAATGAAAATCTTTTTAAAAAAAGAAACGAAACGAAACTATCATCAGATTTTCTTTTTTATAGCAAAATGAAAAGAAAACATTAATTAAAACCAATGTGTAGTTACAAAGGACCAGATCTTTTCTCGTGGATCTTAATTCAATTAAGAATGACCTTTATGATGTGATATGGAAAGACGTGTATCCAAAAAAGATTAAAATCTTTCTTTGAAAGTTCAGCCTTGGTGTAATTAATATAGCAGATAGATTACAACGACGTATGCCTCCCTCTATATATCTCTACCTTAGTGTGTTATGTGTTTTTCGAATGCAGAATACTCAGGACATCTTTTTAGATATTGTGTCCATGCCACTCGTTATTGGAATGTGATTTTGATACCTTTCAATTATTCAATAGCACTGCTTAATGACAGTCATGATTTGTTATCTTCCATTTTTGTAGGACAACTGTTCCATGGAGTAAAGAAGGTTCTGTGGATCACTCTAAACACAGTTTTCTTCTGGTATATGTGGGGTGAAAGGAATGGACACTTATTCAGGGATTCTTTCTCAAATTTTGATCATTTTATGGAGTTAACTCATTTCATACTATGTATTGGTGTAAATGTAAACACTCTTTCTCTAATTATAGTTTATCTTCCTTGACTTCCAATTGGACATCATTTTTATAATACACTTTAAGTTTCTGAAGTTTCTACTCCGTTTTATTTTATTTATCAATGAAATCGTTTCCCTTCTAAGAAAAAAGACTATATCTTTAAATATGAGTTTTGCTCCATGAACACAATGATACATGCGTGTGTTAAATGTTTTTTAATATGACTAATAAGGGGGTAGAAATTTGAACCTTCGACTATTAAAAAGATAGGTTATCTCTTAACCAATTAAACTTTGTTTTAGTTATGGCATCTAGAGATGTCCATGGTGTGGTGTGAGCCGAGGCTAGGAATTGATTATTTATCCCCGTCCTCGCCCTCCATTTCATTATTGTCCTGAGGGAGCATCAGTTGGTCGTTGTCGATTTTGGGCTCAAACCAGCTTCAACCACCAACCTGTCAATTTTCGGCAATTGGTTCTAATAAGTTTTAGAGTGGAGGCTTACACTGACAGTCGGTTGGTTTTGGCCAAAAGCGACCTGATGAGGGATCTCTGGGGAACTATTTAAAAAATGTAAAAAAAAAAAAGAGAGAAAAAAGACAAGATAAAGAGGAAGAGAGAAGAAGAGACGCCTCACCTCTTCCTTCTTGTTGCTGTCACAAGAAATTAGAAAAAAGTGAAACAGAAGAAAAATGAATGACGAATGAGGAGAGAAGAATGAGGGAAACAGAAAGAAAAAAAAAGGAGAAATGAAAATGGAATAAGGTAAAAAAAAATAAAGAAACATATTTTTAATAATATGTTTTGGGCTCAAACTGACGTCGACCACCAACTTGTCAGTTTTTGACAGTCGGTTCTGATTTATTTTAGAGTGGAGGCTTACGCCGACAATCGGTTGGTTTTGACCAAAAGCGATGTGATGAGGAACCCCGACAAACTATAAAAAAGCGTAAAAAAAAAAAAAGATAGAGATAGAAAGAAAGATAGATAAAGAGATGCCTCACCTTTTCCTTTTTGTTGATGCCACACGGAATTTAAAAAATGAGGAAGAATAAAAGAAAAATTAATGACGAATAAGGAGAGAAGAATGAGAGAAACAAAAAAAAATGGACAAATAAAAATGGAAGAAGGTAAAAAAACCAAAGTCAATATTTTTAATAATATTATTATATTTTAATATATTTTAATATAATATTGTGTTTTATTAATGTAATATTACTAAAATATATTAATGACCTTGGAAAGACCAAGGTGTGCAGCAGCATCAATTCTGCAACAATTTGCGCGCAGATGGGGTAACAAACGAAGCGCCAAAGCCATATTTTATATAGATATATATTGTTTAAATAAGGAAGTCAATTGACTCGGTTGGAAAAGTATGCTCCAATTCCACGGATTGAAGGGCTCTCCTTTCTCGCTCTCTGAAGGGGCGAAAGGAATGAGCAACTAGGGCAACCCCTGTGTTGTGTTCTGGGCAACCTTTGTGTTGTTTATTGAGGTCCCTGTGACCAAGAGAGTGTGGTTTTCCCTCAGTGTGGCGACAAAGCGATGGACGAAGACAGTTTTAACAAAGTGATGTCAAAGCTAACGTTAGTGGAGGAAGATAGCAAGGTGGCAGAGATTGAAGATGATGACATTGATGAGGCAGGGAAGAAGCTAAAATTCACGATCGCCTGTAAGGTCCTCACTAACAAGTTTATTAGGACCGAACTGTTTAAGAAGTTTATGCCTCAGATCTGGAATGTTGAAGAACATGTAGATATCGAAAAGGTAGGACGCAATTTGTTCATGTGCTATTTCAGAGACGAAAAGGACAAGAAGCAGATTGTGGAGAATGGTCCGTGGTTTTTCGACAAAGCCATGATTGTGTTCGAGGAGCTTAGAGGAAACAGTAGTTTATCGTCGTTGGAGTTCAGGTATGTATCATTTTGGGTCCATTTCCATAATCTCCCTTTTGCAGGTAGCACCCGAAGGCTAGCCACGACGCTAGGCAATTTGGTGGGCAGTTTCGAAAATATCGAAACAGAGGAAGTAGGCGGGCGTTGGCATCAGACGTTCCGGGTAAGAGTGAGAGTGAATATTAAAAAACCACTCCGGCGGGCGATGAAGGTGAAGAATGGATCAATGGCAGATGGAAAATGGATACAGGTCACCTATGAGAAATTGGGGGATTTTTGTTATGGCTGCGGAATAGTCGGCCACAGCCTGAAGGATTGCGATACTTTCAAAGATACTCCAGAAGATCTTCTAGCTTACGGGAGTTGGCTTCGTCATGGGGGGCAGATGCGAGAAGAAAAGGAAGGGGCAGAGCGCAGCAAAGGATTTCGTCAGAAGGGACGGAGTGATATAAAATCAAAGGAAAAAGTAGAAGATCTCTTTGCCCATCCAGACGAAGAAGCCAGGCCCTCCACAAAGGAGAAAGAGCGTGAAAATCGCTCTGTTTTTCGGCCGTTTACAGGGGAAACTCAGAGGATTACGCCGAATTCGGAGGTAGGGGAAAGGGATCGCTCACCCTTTGGAGAAGCTCAGGGAGTTTTCCCGTCCGCTGAGATCGGCGGGAGCTCCGGAGTCTTGGGCGGAAATCCCTTGATGAAAGCGAGTGGGTCCCGAGGCGCATTAATGACAGATGGTCAATTGTCCTCTCAGCAGGTGCAGTCGGACAGAACGGGCAGCTTGCAGAAGGAGTTGCTGATGGGTGTAAAGAGACAGCAACAGGTGTCGGGTGATCAAGGGAGAGAATCTCTGAATGAAGGAGGGGCTTGTCTTGAGGAAATGGGCTTTTGCACTCAGAATGGGCCAGATATAAAGTGAAATAAGGATTTTTGTTTAATGGGGACACAGCCCACGGTTTGTTTAACCGAAAATAGGCCATCAACCGCCCAACCTACATTTGGTCCAAGCGGCACAGTTAGTCCAAAGGGAAGGAACCAGACTATTCCTAATATCACGCCAATAGAGAATAAAGGCAGCGAAATTAACGAGACTGCTCGTGTTAAAAATCATCCCAAATCTGAAAAGGGGAAATCATCGAAATCCTGGAAACGACTAGCTCGTAGTGAGAAGATCTGTTATTCCAGTGGAGGGGGGGAAGGCGTTGCAGGGCAGAAACACGAACTGGCACCCATTGATTTTCCTTTAGTTCAAAAAAGGATTTGCACAGAGGGTCGAACTATTACTGCTACATCGGCGGAGGTTGGTTGCCAACCCGCCGGTCGCCATGAAAACTTTGTGTTGGAATGTGCGTGGGTTGGGGAACCCTCGGACATTCCGAAAGCTTCGGCTTCTAGTCGAAGAGGTCAATCCCCAGTTAGTTTTTTTATCGGAGACCAAGAGTGGGGGCACGATTGATGGTCGTTTAAAGGCCGAGCTCCAAATGGAAGGTTGTTTTAGTGTTCCTTGTAAGGGTCGTAGTGGCGGTCTTACCCTCTTATGGCGAAATACGATTAAAGTGGATATCCGCTCTTTTTCAAATGGACATATTGACTCGATCATTACGGGGGATGAGGGGTGTTGGCGCTTCACCGGGTTCTATGGTAACCCGAAACGAGAGGAGCGGAGCGAGTCCTGGAAGCTTCTAGAACGCCTTAGCTCCATGGGTACTTTACCTTGGCTGATAGGGGGTGATTTCAATGAGATTCTGTTTGGCTTTGAGAAGGAGTGTGGTTCTGAGAGAAATGAGAGGCAAATGAGTGCGTTTAGGGATACTTTGGACAGTTGTAATCTTATCGATCTAGGGTTCAATGGTGATATGTTCACTTGGACCAATAGGAATTTCTCTGGTAATCTTATCTGGGAAAGATTGGACAGATTTCTTGGAAACAATGAGTTGCGCGTTTTCCAGCCCTCTGTGAGAGTGGATCATTTAAATTTCTGTCGCTCGGACCATAGACCAGTGGTGGCCTCCTGGGATCCTTTTCCTCACCACTCTAGGCCTCCTTATGGCAGAAGGCAGAATATGGTCAGGTTTGAGGAAAAATGGGTTAATTTGGATGGTAGCAAAGAGGTTATCGAACGAGTTTGGCAGGACAATCCTGCAAGCAGTCAAAGCCAGTTTAAGAGGAAAATTGCCCTCTGTCTTCAAAAGCTCAGGTCCTGGGATAAAGAGAGGTTGAATGGTTCTTTGAAAGGGGCTATTTTCAAAAAAGAAGCTGCTCTGTCAGCAATAGCAAATGCAAAAGTCGGGGATTGGAGAAGAGAGTGGCTTCGCCTTGAGCGTGAGCTTGACGACCTCCTTGTAGAAAAGGAGAGACATTGGAAGATTAGATCTCGCGAAGATTGGTTGAAGTGGGGGGACCGCAACACAACTTGGTTTCACTCCAAAGCCTCCTACAGGAGGAAAGTGAACAAGATCTCCGGCATGTTTGATGATCGGGGTTAATGGAGAAAGGAAGAGTGTGGGATCAGTGCGATAGCTACAGACTATTTCAGGACGCTCTTTTCTTCGTCCCAGCCGGAAAGTGAAGCCATTCAAAAGATTTCTAGATGTGTGGAGAAAAGGATTACAGAAGCCCAGGCTAGGGAACTTGGTAAGCCCTTCTCTAGACAAGAAGTGGAAATTGCGCTTAAAGAGATGCATCCTTCTAAGGCTCCGGGCCCTGAAGGTATGCATGCTCTTTTTTTCCAAAATTATTGGAACATTGTGGGAGACGAAACTTCTCGAATATGCTTGCAAGTTCTTAATGAGGGAGAGGGGCTTGGGTGTTTAAATAACACATTGATCTCTCTGATACCAAAATCAAAAAACCCCACTCAGACATCCAACTTTCGGCCAATTAGCCTGCGCAATGTTATTTACAAACTTATTGCCAAATCCATTGCGAACCGGCTGAAAGTAGTTCTTGACGTCCTCATCTCTCCTTCCCAGTCGGCTTTTGTTCCCGGCCGCCACATCACCGATAATGCTCTCATTGGTTTCGAGTGTTTTCATGCTCTCAGCTGCAGAAAAAAGGGTAATGTTGGTTGGGTGGCTCTGAAGACTGACATTAGCAAAGCTTATGACAGGGTGGAGTGGAACTATCTTCGCGAAATCATGAGGTGCTTTGGTTTTAGGCCCCAGTGGGTCTCTTTAATCATGCGGTGCGTGGAGTCGGTTAGTTTTGCAGTCATTATCAATGGAAGGTCGGGTTCGAGTTTCAAGCCTACCCGTGGTCTCAGGCAGGGTGATCCATTGTCTCCTTATCTTTTCCTTCTATGTGCTGAAGGTCTCTCAGCGCGCCTGTCTAGGGAAGTTTCCCTCTCTAGTATTTCTGGTTTTAAAATTTCTAATTCTTGCCCAGTTATTTCGCATCTTTTATTTGCTGATGATAGTGTGTTTTTTCTTAAGGACTCTGTGCAGGAATGTCAAGCTATTAAAGAAGTCCTCAAAGAATATGAAGAAGCGTCGGGTCAGATGGTCAATAAGGAGAAGTCATCTTTTATCACTAGTAGGAATGTGGGCCAAAGCAGAATCCAAGCCATTTGCGGAAGACTTGGAGTGAATTATGTGAGATCTTTTGGTTTATATTTAGGTCTTCCTTCCCATAACGCCCGAAATAAGACCCATATGTTCCAAGAGGTTAAGAGGAGGGTGTGGAAGGCTATACAGGGTTGGAAGGACAAGCTCTTTTCAGCGGGGGGTAAAGAAACCCTTATCAAAGCAGTTGTGCAAGCCATCTCGGGGTACACCATGAGTTGCTTCAAGCTTCTTGATGGGCTGTGTAACGACCTGAATGCCATGTGTAGTAGATTCTGGTGGGGCTCGTCGGAGGGTAAGAGGAAAATTCACTTGAGGAGTTGGCAGCGCCTCTGCTCGCCTAAAAAGGAAGGAGGGATGGGGTTCAAAAACCTCAAGCTGTTTAATCAGGCTATGTTAGCGAAGCATAGCTGGAACATCATCAAAAACCCCTCCAGTCTGCTTGCCAGAGTCCTCAAAGGAAGGTATTACAAAAATGGTGACTTTCTGAAGGCAGAGAAAGGTTTGAATCCTTCCCTCACTTGGAAGAGTATTCTATGGGGGCGTGAGCTTTTTGAAAGAGGGTATAGGTGGAGAGTTAGTAATGGGAGACATATCATTATAGATGAAGATTCGTGGGTTCCAAACAACGGAAGCTTAAAGCCGTTTTTGACTCCGGAGTCTATCCAGTACAGAAGAGTGGCGGAGCTCATCAGTGAGAATGGATAATGGGATGAGGGTATTATTAGAGGCGTCTTCTTTCCCCAAGACGCTGCGGATATTCTGAATATCCCCCTGGGGAGTAAAAGAACTGAAGATGGAATCATTTGGAATCCTGATAGCAAAGGAAAGTTCTCTGTCAAAAGTGCCTACCTTCTCGACTCTTCCATAGCTCGTTCCCATCTAGTGTCTTCTTCTGATAGGAGCGATCTGCACGACCTTTGGAAGGCTCTGTGGAAGATTGATGTGATGCCGAGAATCAAGATCGGAGTCTGGAGGATCCTTAACGATATTATCCCGACGGCGGCAAATCTGTCTAAGAGAGGAGTCGAAACTAATTTGGGTTGTTCGTTTTGCAGGGTATTTGAAGAGACGACTAGCCATTTGCTGTGGGAATGTAGGTATGTTAAACGTTTATGGCATCACTTTTTCCCCACTAATGTTAGCTCTCTTTCTTTGGGCAGGGGAAGATGGTCCCCTATGGATTACTGGGACTGTATTAGAAGAAACTCAAAGATCGAGGATTTGAGAGGTCCTGTGATTTTGATGTGGAATGTCTGGCAAATGAGGAACCAAATCCGTTTTGGAAAGGAGATTGCCGATGTGGAGGCGATGGTTCTCTCTACAAAAAGACTTTTGGAGTTGCACTTGAGGGAGAAGCAGCCGTTTTCGGGTCACCAGGCAAAGGATAGCAGACAACTTTCTGTTTGCTCGCGGTTTCCTCAGGAGGGCCTGTGGAAGATGAATGCGGATGCCGCCTGGTCTGATAGCCTCAACAGATGAGGCTTGTGGTGGGTGGTGCGTGACTGGAATGGGACTCCCATCATCGGCGGGATGACTTTTGTGGATCGGAAGTGGTCGGTGAAGGTTCTCGAAGCGAAAGCCGTTGTGGATGATCTTAAGCAGATCGCTTCTCTATGGAAGGGTTGTAACCCTCCCCTTCTGGTGGAGTCGGACTCCCTCGAAGTCACTAACCTTCTGAACCGATCTAGTTCGGATCTCTCGGAGGTTAGTCTGTTCATTGATGAAGCTCTTAGTCTTTCTCATGTTGTGAACATTTGCAACTTTTGTAAAATTTCAAGAGAAGAGAACAAAGCTGCCCATAATCTAGCTGCTTTAGCCTCTTCTTCTGGCAATTCTTTGGTCTGGAAAGAGTGTTTTCCAGAGGATGTTTTACCCCTCATTCTTGAGAGGGGCTGTTTGTAGTTCGGTGTTGGTTTTCTTATTGAAATATTTGATTCAAAAAAAAAAAAAAAAAAATTCCACGGATTGACTGATACGTCTATTTTGCAATGTGCAAAACTAACACCGATCAAACTGCCAATTATATCGATCGACCGACGTCGATTCAATCGATTTTGGTCAATAAGATCGATTTTTTGGTGTAGTTTGATCAGCCCTACCTATCCTTGTAAAATTTTTCATTTAATTTTGCAGAGACCAGGGTAGTGATTCCCTATAAAAAATTTGTGAGGATCGAGTTCCACAAGAGAAATTATTCTCTGTATATGATTTTGATTTTTTTGTTTTGATTAAATAAAAAAAATTAGAAATCGGGGTAGGGACAAGGACGAGAACGGGGACAAGGAATATTTTATGTCCCCGTCCCCATTTAATTAATGGATAAAAATTTGCCCCCACTCCCTTCCACATTTCTCCCTCTGTTAAAAACAGGTCCCTGCAGAAGAAAATGAGCATCTCTACTGGCATGCACATTATAAATATGGAAGCTTTGCGCGAGGGGCTTTTGACAATATTATGGTTTTTGTTATCCATATTCTTATTATGGGTTTGTAAAGTATCTCAAAGGCAATTAGTACTCAAAATGTCAACCTGAACATAACTCAACTAGTTAAGACATATATTGTCGACCAAAAGATTAGAGGTTCAAATTTTCATTCCAACATGATGTTGAACTAAAAAAAACTTAGTACATAGAAACGTAAGTGTTTGGAGACGGAATAAGCCATTGGTTGTTGTTAAATGGAAGTAGGGGTATGTTTCTAATCTCATATTAAACCTTGTACTATTGCTAGACTTCTCCCAATCTCTACATTTGTATATAATATCATTCCCTCCAAATTTGATCTAACTTCATATATTATTAAAGTTAAATATAATATGTTTTATTCCTTTCAAAAAGAAATATAATATGTTTTATTTCTTAATGTTGAACCCCTCTTTCAACAGAGTTCCGCCAACGCTGGCTCCCGAGGATTGGTTTTGTATCGAGAAGGCATTTCGACGCGTTCTTGGCTAGCTTCTCTCAATATCGAGAAGGCATTTTACATTCGTGCTCGTGCATGTTAAAATCGGTTGATGATGACTTATATAACATGATTCTTAATGAGTTGACAACATTTTCTAGAATGAACTAAGCCACCTAAAATAATTTTTTTTTTTTAATTTCTGCCAACTTCTTAGGAATTCATGGTAGAGAGACTTTTCTCTCTCACGTTGCCTAATTTCTCTTCTAAATTTACGCCCATTCACGAGTATCATATCATATAATTTTATCATTAACCAATTTTAATATTGACTAATGGTCGGGTGAAGCATGTGGGCAAAATTTAATAAGAATAAAGCTTAACCGTTAGTGCAAATATACACGGCCGATTGCAAGTAATAAGAAAAATATTCCAAATATCGAATCCCAAGGGAATGAATACTACAATTTAAATACAATATAATTGTAACAATAACAACTTTAGTAACCAAATTATAAAAAGAAATTAGTTTTGGGTGTGAGAGTAACAACAGAATTGAAAAACAAAACTTAAAACTGATTTAAAGAACACTCAGAAAAATGCAGGGATTCAGGTTCATTCTTGCATGTTGGTAAGATTGTAAACCAATTGCCACAGCAATAGAACATTTTACAAAAACGTGGTAAACATAATCAACTCTCATTCAATTTTGATTCAAAACTTTTAAGAGACTAAATGATTGAACCTATATGTCTATGGCCAATCATACTTAGGTAATTGAGATCACATTCTTAGTTTTGAGGGGTTTGTCCTATGTCTAGGATCATGTTTGGCTTATGTCACTACAAGAATTTTGACTTTTCCCGACGCAACAAAGCGTCGGGAAAAGTCAAAATTGCGTCAGGAAAAGTCTTGGTCGACGAAAAAATTTCGTCGGCGATTTCGTCGGCATAGAGCCGTCGGGAAAGCTTTTCCCGACGAAAATGGTGTTGCGTCGGCAAAAGTTAACTTCTCCCGACGCAATGCATTGCGTCGGGAAAAAGTTTCTCCATTGCGTCGGGAAAAAGTTTCTCCCGACGACTAGTGTATGCGTCCAGAGAAGTTTACTTTTGCCGATGCACATTGCGTCGGCAAAACTCTAAATCCTATTTTTTTTCTCTTATTTATTTATTTATTTATTAACTACTTGATAGTTCATTTTAGTATCATGTTAAAACAAAAAATAATATCATAAAAAATAATAGTATTGATATGCAATAATGTGATTACAAAATATTCAATATCTACTTGTACTAGAGTTCGAAAGAAGAAAAAAATACATCAGAAATAAAACAATTAATCTTGAAGGCTTCAATCTTCGTCTTCGTCTTTATTTGTAGAAAATAGGTCTTCAAAATTACACAACTACAAATCTGAAAAAAAAAAATAATGTGAAAAATTTTAAATATAAAACAAAAAATAAAATAAGGTGCATATAGTGAAACTAAAACACAAAAGATTCTAAGTATCATTTTGACTCTCAAAGAAATTTAGAAAGTGCTTAAAGTGAAACTTAAGCACACAACCAACCCCTCAATGCTACAAAAGTGTCTTAAAAGTGCTTAAGCATACTTTGAGGCAAAAAAAACTCAAAATGACCTAAAAGTATCTATTTCGCTCCTTAGAACCTATAAAGTGGTCAAAAAAGTGACTAAAAAAAGTTTAAGTGTCATTTTGATTCTTAAAGAAACTTAGAAAATGTTGTAACCACACAACTAACTCTCTGATGTTACAAAAGTGTCTTAAAGATGATTAAGCATACTTTGAGGCGAAAAGCTAACTCAAAACAACCTAAAAGTGTCTACTCCGCCCTTCGAAACCTACAAATTGGCCAAAAAGTGCTTAAAAATAGTATAAGTCTCATTTTAACTCTCAAAGAAACCTAAAAATTAAAGTGAACCTAAAGCACACAACCCACCCCAATATGCTACAAAATGTCTTAAAGGTGCCTAAGCGTATTTCGATGTAAAAAATAACTCAAAATGACCTAAAAGAGTCTACTATGCTCCTTAAAACCTACAAAGTTATCAAAAAGTGTATGAAAAGAGTCTAAGGTGCATAAGGTGCAAAATGATACTTAGACTCTTAAAACCTACAAATTTTAGATGATTAACTCACTCCAAAATCTTCCAAAAGTGTCTAATGTACAAATTTCATTCTAACCATCCAAGGATATATTAAAGAAATATGTCTTTGAGTATAGGATTTTGTGCACCAACCTAGTTCCAAGTACATACATATACAAGGCACTTAGGAATTTTAAGAGAATAAAATCACAATAAAATCTTCACTAAGCTCAAAATAAGCACTCTAATTCAATATATAACCTTAAAGTAAGCTAAAAATTAACACTTACATTTTAATGTTCAAAGGCTCAATAGGATAAAAATCACAAAATAGCCTACAAATCAAATTATACAATAAGATTAGAATCAAACTTTAATCACACACAAGATGCTCAAAATCAAATAAACACACACTTGGACTCAATGTCACAATTTAATCACACAAATATAGGCTCAAAACCACATGTCTAATCCCACAATAAGCTTCAAATCAAACTTTAATCACATAAAGAGCCTATAAATCACAATTTAATCAAATAATTACGCTACAAATCACATTTCGAACACACAATAAATTCAAAATCACGATTTAATCATACTTTAATCCAACAATAAGCTCCAAACTAAACACCAATCACATAAATAGCCTCCAAACCACACAAGTATTCTCCAAACTACACTTTGATTACATAATACATTCAAAGTAAAATTTTTAACTTCAAAAGGCTTCATAACTAAGTTTAAATCTTAAATAAACTAAAAAAAACATAATGTAAAAATTCTATATACCTCCAAAGTAGCAAACTCCATAAAATTTCTCCCTCAAAATGCCCAAAATCGGACTTCCGCCTCATGCCGTCAAAACCTACAAGAAAAACACCGAAAATAGAAGATAGAGGGCATGGGTGAAGGAAAATGGAAGATAATGGAGAAGAACACTTTGGTTACATAATACATTCAAAGTAAAATTTTTAACTTCAAAAGGCTTAATAACTAAGTTTAAATCTTAAATAAACTAAAAAAAACATAATGTAAAAATTCTATATACCTCCAAAGTAGCAAACTCCATAAATTTTCTCCCTCAAAATGCCCAAAATCGGACTTCCTCCTCATGTCGTCAAAACCTACAAGAAAAACACCAAAAATAGAAGATAGAGGGCATGGGTGAAGGAAAATGGAAGAAAATGGAGAAGAATAAGAAAAATGAGGTGACTGTATATGGAGTTTTAGATGTAGACGACGGAGAGAAAAGGAAGAAGAAAAAGAGGGAAAAAGAAAAGAAAAAGAAGAGGAGGAGAAGAAGAAGAAAGGGCTAGGGTTTTATTTTTTCGCTGATTTTTCCCGACGCAAAAAAGCTTCAGCATAGGTCAAAAAAAGCGTCAGGAAAAGTGAAACGCGCGTTTCACTTAATTAACTTCTCCCGACGCTACAAAAGCGTCGGCATATCCTTTTAATACGTCGGCTTATCTTTTCGCGCCATATGACGAGCTATGGCGCGCAAATAAATCTCCCAACGCAACACTTTTCGTTGGGAAAAACATACTTTTCCAGACGAAAATGGCAAGCATCGGGAAAAGTGTGTAAATTTTCCGACGCTTGCCATTTTCGTCGGAAAAAGTATGTTTTGCCCGAGGGAAAGTGTTGCGTCGGGAAAAAGTTCGTCGGCAAATCTAAAAATTCTTGTAGTGTGTCTAAGCTCTTGTTTCATTGCTTTTACCAAATTCGTCTTCTTCTAACCCTTTCAGTATTAGATTGGACATAAAAGCAACCCAAGTTGATCATTCAAGGGTTCCAATAAAGAAATAAAATCACTAAAAACAAACCACGTTAAGCTAATGCCGATTGCTTTTAGGTTTATTGGCTATGCATCATTACCTTAGGGCATTCATGTTCTTAAACCCCTATGGAAGGTTTAGCTCATGATTAAGTATAAAAACATAACTGAATAAAGGGTAACCTCCATGAAAACAGTAAGAGGAAATCTACTTGATGAAACTGAGAAAGATAAATACTAAACAAAGGGGAAGAAATTATGAAACTTAATGAATACTGGTATATAATGAAGAGAATTCAGTACAACGACAAACTAATAAGAATAGAAAGTAAACTAAGCTAAAATTGTTTTGAAGAATAAAATCGAATGGAAAAACAATACTATAGAGATAAATCTAAGCCAACTCGATTACACCCATAGTCGATTGCCCTTCTTCTCTTTCGAGTTAGAAGAAATCTTCATAACCCTAGGTTGAGCCAAGGATTGGACTTCGGATTTTTATCAAGAATAGGACTAGAAAATTAAAAAAAAAAATGCAGAATGAAGAACAACATAAAATCAAAAGGACAGCAACAAGAGAAAAACATATAATTGGCGTGAAGAATTCGATATGTTTTTCTTCTCCTCGTGCTCATTTTAAACTATTTTCCCTTTAGGGTTTCCTTCTTGGTGTTCTTCTGACTTGGAAGTTTTGAATTTTGGTTTGAATGGATGGAAAGAATCCCCATTTTCATTATTCTAAAATCTACACTTTCCTTTTCTGATTGCCGCAGCAATCCTTAAGCAATCTGTTGGCAATCTGTTTTTTTCATCAAAACTGCATAAAAACACCTTAATTAGTGCAAATCTTTTTTTTTTCTTTCATGTATTGATTTTAATTCACTTTGAAGAGTTCATGATGCTTTTCTTGGAATTTAAATGATTTTATAAAAAGAATTGCTAATAAACTGATCAAGCATAGCCTCCATTCATGAGCTTATAAATAATTCTCAATTATGAGAATTATCAACTAATAAAAATGATATGATTGAAAAATGTTAAAATGTAAGAGAGACTAAATTGAAACTTTTTAAACAATAAAGACATAAATTGAAAAAATACTTAACATTATGAACTAAAACATATACTTAGTCTATCATTAAATACAATGTTCTTACAAATAGACTCACAATAGTCCTTACTTTTAAGGGATATCAATACGCAACTTTAACGAAAGAAAAACACTTTTCTTACGCATCAATCAGGAGTAGCTACTACTAACTTTCACTCATATGGAAGTTTTTTATTAATTGACATATTCATTTTACAATTAATAGTTAAGTAGATCCTACAAATATCTTCGACTTACGTTGTTGAAAATAATCTACATTAAAAAATCAATAATAACTCTTAATTATCGATATGTGTAAGTTAGTATTGTTGCTGAGTGGAGAAATGAATCAAATAGATGTAGGAAGAGTTTAAAGGTGGAATATTGTGAGGCAAGTCGGCATGTTCAGAAGCCGTCATGAAGCGGCGTGGGTCGGCAGAGAGGACTTTTTGGACGGTGGTGTGGGAGCCCCACACCCACTTGGTACAATCACCAATCCTTTTATAATTAGGGTTTTAGATTAGGCCCTCCACGAACTGCCCTTTTTCATCCAAAAGACAACACATACATATAGTTTTCCATTTTCTCTCTTTCTAAATTCTAGCCTTTCACCTCGAATCTTGTCTCGATTTAACTTTTTAGATTTAGCAATAGTTTGATGATGTGGTATTGTGATAGATAATCGTGAGATATATGGTTCGAATCTTTGTAATATTATTTTTCTTCTATATCGATACCAATGATTCGTGTTTGAATTTTGTGATGAGTTAAATTTAAATTTATGTGGTATTGTGATAGATAATTGTGATATATATAGTTCGAATCTTGTAATGTTATTTTTCTTCTATATTGATGCCAATGGTTCGTGTTTGAATTTTGTGATGAGTTAAATTAAAATCTAAAGCCTCTCGTGTGATGGAGAATGTTTTGATTTTAATAAGATTAAGTTGATATATTGAACCGAATTTTTTAGATTTTAATATAGGAAGCTAATACATGAGGGGATGAGCAATTTGACATTTTTATCAAATTTATAGAGATCAACATGAATAGAAATAATAGTTTGAAATCCCAAAGTAAAGAAGGGTAGTAATTTCAAGAGTTTCAATTTATTATCATTATATTTTAACTTATCGATTCTAGTAGTTTTCTTATTAGTGGATGTTAAAAGATTGTTAACTCATAAGAATCTCATCTTTCCAGCCTACGATAATTGTCATCGATTTTCTATTATAATACTCAAAATGAGTTTGTTATAAATTTTGTAATAGTGGAAAATGTGCTTGCAAACAATTAAAAAAAAAAGTTTGCTGAGTTACGATGTTTAGTTAGATAACCAAAAGTAATTTTGAATATTTTTAAAATACTAAAAAAAAGTCTCTTTACTTAATTAATGCTCTTCTCCAAAGATCTATATAAAGAAAATATTTTACATAAAAGCATTTTTATTAAAAGTCATTTTAAACTCACTATTAATACTACTCATAAATCTTAAGAAATCTTAAGATTTTATTTTTTTCTATCTTTGAAAGTATAGGAATCTTAAGATTAATAAATTACAATATAGAAATGAAATTAAAACTTGAAAACATATATAAAGACAACATTAACGACACACAAACAAACATGAAAAGTAGAATTTTACCTCGTTTGAGTTCTCTCATTCTTAGCATGCGCAAAGGAAACAAAAAGGTTGAAAATTCTGAAGGAGCTTTTTAAATGAACAAATTAAAAGTCACAGAAACAGACACACCGAAAGCACTTATCAAAAAAGTCCGACAATTTGATATAATATTATATAACCAACATTGCTATCAAAAGCTTGTGGAATTTGAGAGACCAAAGCTTTCTGTGTTCACACTAACTACCAATCCAAATCCCTATGAATATAATTAGGTAATCCATTGAATGAGTGCTTCATTTGGTTTATAAATGAGGGGAAAAAAAGTTACTTTCTAACATCATTCATTTCTATACAATCAGATGTAAAGTTATTTACTGTGATATAAAATCAAACACTAAGGTAGAACTGATTTTCAAACCTAGTAAACATAGCCCTAGCAATAGCTATTTACGTAAATTTAAATCTCATTTTAGTCTTTAAATTACTTTCAAACATTTTATGTTATCCCCTAAATACTGTATTAAAAAAAACATTTTAATTCGTATGGTGCTTGTTATATAATATTTATAAAAAACTTTATATAATGACGTGTCTTTTTTTCATTTCTTATTTAGTATAATTGTTATATGAATAACGGTTAGAAACTACGATATCAGGTTTTTGTTAAATAATTAATTGAAGTACTAAAAACCCGTTTAATAATTATTTGATTTTTAGTTTTTTTAGTTTTGAAAATTATGTCTATAAATACTACTTCCACCTATGAATTTCCTTGTTTTGTTATCTACTTCTACCTATGTTTTCAAAAATCAAGCTAAGTTTTGAAAACTAAATAATATAGTTTTCAAAAATTTGTTTTTGTTTTTGGAAGTTGGCTAAAAATTCAAAATGTTTTCAAAGATGAAGCTCATTGTAGAGAAGTGATAAGAAAACAAACACAATTTGCGAAAACAAAAAACCAAAAATTAAATGGTTATCAAACGCGGGGTCTAAATAGTTTGTGTTCAAAAGTTGAATAGTGGCAATTGGCATGTACCTCTCGACCAAGATATCAGATGTTCGAATTTCCCACCCCCAAATGTTGTTGAATTCAAAAAAAAAAGTTGAATGGTGGCCAACATGAACATAACTCAACAAACATGAAGTAGATGCTCTCAAGCAAGAGATCAGAAGTTCGAACTCTTACTTCCACATGTTGTAAAAAAGAAATTAAAAAAAGTTGAATAGTGAAAATATGATTTTTTTTAACCCCTAAATATAATATAATGCAAACAAACTAATTTAGAAAAAGGGAACTAATACACCAAAAGCACCACCTTTATGATAGATCAAGAGAGAAAAAAAGTACCCAAAAAAAAAAAGCTTAGAAGAAGAACATGGGATGGACAGAATGGAAACCCCCAAAGAAGAGAAGAAAAAAAAGGCAAATCTCTCACTCACAATGCCATACAAAAATTTCAATTTCCTTCCTCTTTATCATGGCAATAAGGATCATCATGATCATTACTATTCAAGGGAGAAACAAAACACACACCAGAATGATGCCGACCGGCCGAGGCCGCTGCTGCCCTCCTTCCAAATTGCGGGCGCCCGCCCCCGCTCGCATATCGTATCAAATCAGCATTTGTAGCGTCAAGTTCCTTCTGCAAGCGAATTACTTGTCGCTGCAGAACGGAGATGGCCCCGACACAGCCATAGACAGGGTCTTTCATGCGAGCCTCGGCCTCGTAGGCTAGAGAATTGACGGCGTCCTCGCGCTGATGGGGCTGGACCTCATTGAGGAGCTTGCTCACATTGCTGGCTCCGAAGATCTTGTGAACATTGGCAAATTTGGTTGGCTCTTCAGGTGGAAAGTAGGGCGCAAATATGCAGTCTGCTAAGCATTTTCTTCTTAGGAACTTGCATGCTGCACATGGTGAATTTGAGTAGCTTGAAGAAGCCATTTTTGCCTTCTATCAACAAAACCAAAAAAAAAAAAGTTATATTATGTTTTTGATTCTGATCGAGTGTTATATTCGATTATCTTGTATTAATAGTTGACGTGTTAGATTGATAATGATTATTTCTCTGTTTGCTTATGCTCACTTTGAAAGCTATTTATACTCTAGATTAAAGGAAATAATGCTTGTAAATAAACATGATTTTTAAATAGAAAATAATAATTTTGATCAAATGGGTTGTTAAATTTTATTTGGACCTAATTGGGTGTTGAGAATCTCACTTCAAAAATGTAAAGAGACCTCACAATTTTTATAAGATACAATGAGTTACTTTTCTCATTGTCCATTGATTTTGAGATGGAACCTTATGTTTATCTAATATGATATCAAAGTCCATAAAGTTTAAATGAGTATTTGGTCCAAAAATTGGGATCTGATCTAAAAATGGTGAATCAAAAGAGGTATCATCTTGAGGGGCATGTTGATGATCTCCATTGGAAAGATGAAGAGACCTCACAATCTTTATAAAGTACATGGATTGTTTCTCTCATTGTCTCATATGGTATCAGAGTCCATAAAACTCAAATAGGTATTCAGTCCAAAAATTGAGATCTGACTTAAGAAATGGTGAACTAAAAGAGATATCATCTTAGGGGATTATGTTGAGGATCCCCATCGAAAAGATGAAGAGACTTCACAATCTCTATAAGATATATGAATTATTTCTCTCATTGTCAATTAATTTTGAGATGAAACTTCATGTTCATCTAATATGGAGAGTTATATAGTTTTTTTCTTATAATGGAATAACTTTTGTACCTAACATAAATATTAAGAGCGTTTTTGTATGTTAATCTTTAGGGATCAATATTTGGCTAGATGTATGCATATGGAAAAGGTTTATTCTTCCTTTTTTTTTCTTAATGAAATCCTTTCTTAAGCACTTAAAATTATAAAGTAGGCTCACACTATATTAATATGGTAAAAAAATAACCTGCTTTACATTGTATGCGAATCAATGCTATTCAAACATAAACAACGGTTAGAGCTTTTTTAAATAGGTTGTTAATATCTTGACTAGTTGACTTATATTCTGGTTGACAATTTCATTGTAAATAGATCTTATAAATCAAATAATTATTAATTTTCAAAGAATTAAATTAGGGTTTTAATGAGATTTGGTGTCATCTAAGGTATATATCCACAACCTTTTTTTTTTTTTTTTTTTGCAATTTCACAAAAATGAAAAAGAAAAAGAAAACCATTAAAAGAATTGGATCAACCTCGCCATGAAAAAAGAAAAGAAGAAACCTACTACTAACTTGTCAAGGTGGGCTCTTATTTTTCTTTTCTCCTTTTAGGAATGTTTTGCCTTATTTTTATTTCATTATGTTATGTATAATAATGAGGTTGAATGTTGAACATAGCTTAATAGATAAAGACACTTAATTCTATACTTTTTTTAGTAGAAGGTTCAATTTCTCACCCTATATTTATTGTACTAAAAAATAATGTATATAATGAAATAAATAGACCCATCAACTTGATCAACATAACCCAACTAGTTAATTAAGGCATTATATATAAGACATTATATTCTCGACCAAAAGGTCACATGTTGTTGAATTTAAAAAAAAAAACTAATCATTGAACGCTTAAAGATTGGTTACCTAATTTACTTTTTTTTTTTTTTGCCTTTTAATTTACTATCTACTATACTCATTTATAATTCATATCAACTTCATAAGGAATAATTATTTTGCCAGTGCAATAATTTGATCACGGCTACTGCAACCAAAAATAAATACATGGGTCAAAAAGTATGTATTTAATTTCTCTCCACACATTTAAAAATAGAAGTCACATTGACATAATTATACAAACCATATTAAATGATTTTATTACCAAACGAACTATCTTCCCAAGTCTATCCACCTCAAAAATTTAAACTTTTAAAGTAATAATTCAAATTTTCTGAATTGCATTTCTCTTCCACTGCACAAAGCACACACACATCACTATTTCTGCAGCTGAAACATTAAAAATTCCACCTTCATTTGTACTAAAACATATAAATCCTAAGTATTTAGTAAACAGAATAATTGTCCCTGACCAGAAGTACTCTCAATTTTTTAATTCATTTTTTTGGAAAATATGCAGGACAACAAATGATCAATTCCATGAAGTAGTTGAAAATTAAGAGACTGCCCAACAAAACTCAAAAGGAAAAAAAAAAAACCCAAAAAAAGAGGAAGAAATTCATTAGGGAGATCTCACATTTCTTGTTCAGCAATAATAATATAACATATTGTCACAAAATGATGAAAGTTAGAATTAAGGTTACCTTTTCAAATCTTTCTTTCTTCACGGATAATTCGTTCGAAGCTCTAAAGGGGTGAGAACCCAAAGAGAAAGAAGACACATATATAAATTTTTTTAGAGGGAAATAGAAGAGGAAAATTTTACGAAATGACGACAAACGAAAGAAACCCTAAATGAGAAATAAGAGAAGAGAAGAGAAGAGGGGGCCGGCAAAAACCTAAGGCAAAAGGTATGGAAGATGAGAGAAAAAAGAGAGGCAAAGAGAATTTTAATATTGCAAAGGCAAAGGAGACAAGCAAAAGGTGACAACGACACTGTCGTTTGAAATAATGTCCAAACGCTGTTTCAAGAAGTCGACATTATTATTTATTGTCACAAGCACTCTGCAGTGGTAGTTGTATATATGTATATTTTTTTGGCCCTTTTTGTTTTATGGATATTATATCAAATCTCATAGTTTTTTTTTAAAAAAATAGTCAAACAACTACGGAGTAGATGATCAAACCATCGACCTTTAGGATAGTAACGAGTGTCTTATCGAGTAAGCTATATTCAGATTGGTCAAATTGTCATAGATATGCATGTCATTTGGAAAAAATAATATTTTGCCCCTTTTCCATTCAAATTTAGCCTTTTGTTTTTTATTTCACTGTTCATTAATAGTGAAGTGATGTTCGAATGGTTTTTTTCTTCTTTGAGATTGTGGGGATTCCATAACTTAATGTCTGTATGAAATAATTTTCCAAATTCTTAAAAAAGGGTTTCAAGTATTAAAAAAGTGTTTTTAAACACTTAAAACATCATTCCAAATAGGTCTTTTTAATTATAAGATTGTTTAATGATGATTAATATTGTGTAATGATTTTTGGAAAGGTAACACCTAGTAAAGATAGTTTAGGGCTTTTCCTCAAGACTGATTTCAAATGGTTAAAACTATATTAAGGTTTTGAGTTTTTTTCTCTCTTAAACAAATAAACAAATCATTTTTTTTAGTACAACAAACATGGGATATGAAGATTTAAACCTTCGATTTCAAGGAAAGAAGTGCATACCAATTACTACTAAATATACATAGTGTTATTTATTATTTTTACCTAGTATACTTTTTTTTCAACGGTCTCAATATTGTCACTATATGTGCTAATTTAATTTTGGGTGAAAATCAATTTACATCCTTAAACTTTGGAGGTTGTATCAATTAAAACCCTAAAGTAATAATTATATAAATTAAAACCTTAAACTTTCATAAGTGAATCAATTTACACCATCTATTTGAAAAACGTTAATTAGTTTTCAAGTGTGTAGAGACTTATAATTGTATCAATATTAAACCCCTAAACTTTCATACAATCGATTCACTTATGAAAGTTTAGGAGTTTCAATGCTACAATTATAAGTCTCCATACGTTTCAATGTAACGTTTTTTGAACGAAATCTAAGATGGTGTAAATTGATACACTTATGAAAGTTTAGGGTTTTAATTGATACAATTATTTAATTTAGAGTTTTAATTGATACAACTCCCAAAATTTAGGGGTATAAATTGATTTTTTTCCCTTTAATTTTTTAGCTATGTAATTTCTTTTGCACCTACAACGTTTTCTCTCATCTATCTCCCTCTATACATTTATTTTCTTCGTTAAATTACAAATTTAGTCCTTGAACTTTGAGATTTGTGTCTATGTGGTCCCTGAACTTTCAAAATTACAAATTTAATCCCCGAACATTTGAATATTTTAAAATTCACGGACCTACTAACCACAAAATTGAAATTTGAAGGTTCCATTAGACATAAAATTCATCTTTATATCTAATAAATCAATTAATTTTTAAAAATCTCAAATTTGTCAGATACCTATTAAACACAAAATTGAAAGTTCAGAGATTTATTAAACACAAAATTAAAAGTTTAGGGACTTATTAGACATTTTTGACAGTTCATAAATTAAATAGACACAAATCTCAAAGTTTATGGGCTAAACTTGTAATTTAACCTATTTTCTTTCATTAATTTTTCTATACACATCCTCTTTTTCTTTTCTTTTCTTTTCTTTTTTTTTTTTTTGAAAAATTCTATACACATTTTTTCTGTCACTAATATCTCTGCCATACATTAATTTGATTCTATCTAACTTCTCTCAACAGAACATGGTTTATTTTTACTAACTTATTTTCTATCCATAAAGAGTAATATGTAATAGGATTTGGTCAGTGGGACAAAAGATGGAAATCCATAATTTTCAATTCAAAGATGAGTATGGGCAATACCCAAGTATTGTACTATTCATTTCCTTTAAAAAAAAGGGTTAAATTATCAAAAATACCCCTAAACTATGGAGTTGGTTTCAATTATACCCTCAAACTTTGAAAAGTTTCATTATAACCTTTAAACTTTGAAGTTTGTTTAAAAAATACGCCATTGAAGGCTTTTTTTGGTTAAATTCATGGACGAAAAATGATGTTTTTGTATTTGTATTATTGCTTATGTGAACATATTTGAACATATACGTTGAAAAAAAATCAAAACATATGCAAATATGTCATTTTTCGTCCATAAATTTAACGAAAAAAACCTTCAAGGGTTATTTTGAAACAAACTTCAAAGTTAAAGGATTAAAATAAAACTTTTCAATATTTAAGGGTATAATTGAAACCAACCCCATAGTTCAGGAGTATTTTTGATCATTTAACCAAAAAAAAAGTATTGTACTATTAAGTTTAAATTATAATTTTTGTCTCTATGATTTGAATAAAGTTAGAATTTAGTCCCTATAATTTTAAAAATTAGAATTTTGTGGTCATGATTTCATGAAACCTCATAAATAGTCTGTATGGCTTGATAATTTTTTTGTCATTCTACCCACAAAAATAGCAGTACATTTGAGATTTTTTTTTAAAAAAAATAGAAGGTGGTAGACAAAAGCTATACAAAAATGTGGGTAGAATGACAAAAGTCTTAGGGGAGAAAAACTTTAACGAGGGGAAAAAAATATTAAGAATCAAGGATATTGTTTCCAAATTATGGACAGGAGAAATCTCACCTAATCTCCACGTGACAACCACGTTAATTTGTATTCTTGGGGGAAGAACGTGGCCTGCAAGATAAGAAAAATTTGGACATCGGAATGGTGTAGGCCACACAGGCTCCGATGCTTAAGTCAGAGAGAGTCTTTTGGAGAGAATTAGGAGTTCTCAGAGAGTTTAGGATGTTGGAATGAACTTACCTTGCTTTCCCCTAAAGAGAGAGCTTAACTACCTCATAATTAGGGTTTTAGTGGGTTTTCGTCTTTAACTGGAAACGAAAGAACCGAATGGACCTGGACCGGGAGTCTACGGGCCATGAGGGACCTAAGCAAGACTCAAAAGTGGGTCTTGCCAAGTGGTCGGCCGAGGCCAATCATGGACTTGGGCTTCGGCCCAAGCCTATTTCCTTGTCCCTTTGCTTCCTAGGTCGGTCCTCTTTAGGTTTGGGTCCGTTTTAACTTCGTATTGGACTTTTTTTCCTCGTTTGGCCTTTTATTGTAGCCTTTCAGTCAGCCCGTTCTTGTTGGTCAAATTTCACCCATAACAAAGGACAAAAAAGTTCAATAGAAAAAAGTTAGAGAGAAAAAAAAATAAAATATACAAAAATTATAGAGAGAGGAACAAAAAAAATTTAGAGAAAAAAAAAGTAGAGAGAGTTAAAAATCATTGGAGAGAAAAAAGTGAGAAAAATGAATAAAAATTTTAAAAAGAGAATAAAGCTAGAGATAAACATCATAAAAACTTGTGAGAGAAAAATCAAAGAGAACGGTAAAAATTAGAGATAAATAAAGTTAGAGATGGAAAAAAAAATTAGAAAGGAAAAAAAATAACTTTTCTCAAATTTTGGGATAAAATAAAGTGAATAGGAGGAGATTATTTTTTATATGAAATAATAGTCATTTTAAAAATAAAATCACTCACAATCACTTGACAAAAATCACTTGAGGATTATCTCCCAAGTGATTGACCAAGAATCACTTAAAGTGATTTTGGATGCTTCTAAAATCACTTACTCATTATTGTCAAACATCACAATTTTGAAAGAGAAGTGATTTTGGTCATTCCATAATCACTTCCAAACATGTTCTAAAAGTGATTAGTGTTTGATAAAACTAATTATTAATTAATCTATAGAGAATTAACTTTTTAAATTAAGTTATTTGTAAAATCTGGTTAACCATAGCTTTTGGGATTGACTCCCAAAAAATATGGTGGCTATTATAACCAACTTTTCAAAATTTTCATTTTATCCTATTTTATTTTACTTTTTTGCGTTTAAGTTTAAATTTTAAAAAATGCTTATTTACTTCATATTAATTTTTCTGAATACACATTTGACGCAATTATTTTAAAAGCTTCAGTAACTTAAACTAAACCTAAAATTATTATCTTTTCTAGTCTTAAAGGTTCAATCTCCCTCTCCCCACAATTATTATTGGAAAAAATTATAAATTTCAATAGATGTCCATATTTAAATAGTGGTTTTCATAAATTATTGATGCGTGCAAAATTTGCTTACCGCAAGTGTATGGCTTGATAAAATCTTCATAAATAGTCTCTACTATTAATATTATTTTAAGATTATATTTGTTTTAATATTAAAAAACAAAAACAAAAAATGAAAAATAGTGTCAACTGTTATGGTTAAAAGCAGATCAGAAATTAAAAAATATATATTATTATGATTTTGAAAAACAATAGGTTAGTATTTAGACTTACCATTCTCAAACTTTTCTAATATGCATATATTTACTCTTCCTCACCGACTTCTTTTATTATATTTATCTTCAATTATTTCACTCATCTCCTTTTACATATGCTTAATCATCTCACTTATCTCTCAAATATATTTTCTCTCGAAATACTTTTAAAACACATACTTTTTGTTCACTATATATATATTACTAACATCCATATATTTTCTCTAGCTAATCTTAAATCTCTACCAACACATTACTTTCTCTCACTTAATTCCTACACTTTTTTTTAGTAATATCTTGGACAGAGCTAATGAAACACTCTTGCCTTGATTTATTTTGTGGTTGAAATTCCGCCAAGTTTCACCTCTAGAAGTTGGGGGTGAAAAGTTATCTTGTAAGGGTAAAATTTTCAATGGGTAAAAAAGAAATAGACTTGTGAACCTCCTCTTTATCAAAAGATGATAATATAAAAAATAATAACACTAGTATGGTAAATAATTGAGCTATTGAGTGACGAGAAGAGAAGACTTGGAAAGATGCGGAGTTTTTGGTCCATTATTGGATGCAGATATACTCATGCAAAAAGTACTATCTTCATTGTTTTTTCTCAAAAAAAAAAAAAAAAAAAAAAAAAAGTACTATCTTCATTTCCTGCATGTGATACATACCCATTAACAAATGTTATTGCCTTCTCTCTCATCCCCCTCTTTTTTACCCCTCTCTCTATTGATTATGGATAAATTATCTATCTCTTATCTTTTAATAATATAGAATTTAGAAAAAATTACCTTTTTAGTCCCTAAAGTTTGATCATTTGGATTTAGTCCTAAAAGTTTCAAAATCTTAATTACACTTTTGTCTTTTAGATTTAAGAAATACTTCATTTTGGTCCTTGAAATTAGGTTTCCGTCAGTCAACCTAGATAGGAAAATAACGTGACATATTGTATTATTAAATTGGTTGACGTGGTAGGTTATAATCAATTTAATAATAAAATATGTCACATCATTTTCTTATTTAAGTTGACGGACATAAACCTAATTTCAAGGACTAAAATGAAGTATTTCTTAAATCTTAGAGATGGAAGTGTAAGATTTTGAAAGCTAGGAACCAAACTGGCCTATTACCCAAACTTCAAAAACAAAAAATGTCGTTTTCCGTAAAATTTATTTATGTTTTTTTGTAGAAGTTAATTATATTAAGGATGATCTATAACCCTTTGAGAGTATCTAATAACTATAATTACATGGTCAAACCTGAGTATAGTTTAATTAACCAAAACATGTATCCTCAATCAAAAAGTTTAGGCCCCGTTTGATAACCATTTGGTTTTTAGTTTTTGGTTTTTGAAAATTAAGCCTACAAATACTACTTCCACCTATGGAGTTCCTTGTTATGTTATCTACTTTTTGCCTATGTTTTCAAAAACCAAGCCAAGTTTTGAAAACTAAAAAAAATAGTTTTCAAAATCTTGTTTTTGTTTTTGGAATTTGGCTAAGAATTCAATTGTCTTGTTAAGAAAGATAAAACTAACTGTAGAGAATTCATGAGAAAACAAGCACAATTTCCAAAAACCAAAAACCAAAACTCAAATGGTTATCAAACGGGACCTTAATGTTCAAATTTTTATCCTTACATATTATTGAACACAAAAAAGAAAAGAAAAATACTTAAATTAAATGATATGTTCAATAAAAACTTTCTTAATTAGTTTTGTCCGTCTTAAATACTTCTTTATTCTTGTGTTTAAAAGCACTTTTAATTAGTTATTGTTATAAATGAGGGTTAAAGTTCCATCGAGAAAATTACAACATTTTTATAAATTTCCATGACATCCAAATATTTATTGATATTTTTGTAAATTATGAATATTTTTATCCTTGATTACTAACTTGACGTGTGGAATATTATATTTAGTGTCAATTATTTGGGCCAATATGTTAAAGATAAGAATCATCCCACTAGCAAGTCTTGAAAATGACGTTGAGGTATGGTGAAAGGAATTTTAGATCACGGGATTACTATTAAATTAATAGATCACTAGCTTAAACTATATATCATTGAGGCATGCAATGCAAAATTATCATAAAACTTGTTATTAAATACTAATATATTTAATTTCTTGAGAGTCGGGGACCAACAATCTCATATCATGATGATCCTAGAAGTAAACTGTATAACTAAAGTACCGTAAGGATTTGGAAAATATTTGGGAGCAGTTCGAGTTGCACACATCTCCATGCAATCCACCTTTTCTATACAGCAAAAAAAAAAAAAAAAAAATTATTGCTGTGTATTTCAAGCAGGCTGCATGGAGATGAGTGTAGCTAAATATTTCTCTAAGAATTTTGAGACTTACTTTTTGTAACTGATCCCTACAAATATTTATTACTATTTTGAAATTTTTGTCAAACTCACTCGTATTTGTTAATTGTCGTTAGAAGAACAAATTACTGACTCTTTTGACCAAGGTCTATATACCTAATTTGATACTTAAATCAAAGGAAAAAAAATCAATTTATATCTTTGAACTTAAAAGGTTGTGTTGTAACCATTTTAATATTTAATAATTTTTTAAATATGAGTCCCTTTTGAGTTATTAGTTATTTGAGTTTTTTATTCTTTTAAAAAGAAAAACGTATTTGTGAGATGTTAAGAGTTTAACAAATTTAATTATGTATTTATTTTCTAGATCTAATTCAATCTTCTCTTCTCTTTAATTTCTCGTATTTCTATACTTTGCTCTTTTAAGAGCAATTAGCCAAAAGAGGAGTGTTCTTTGTTGTGGAGCTTTGAGCTCAATCTCATAGTGTAAAGTGGTTTGAGCTACACAACGTTTCAATTGGGTTGTTGTATTCTGGAGGGGACAGGCCAGAGAAGAATTATTGCACCGGTGGTTGATAAATAAATATACACCGCAGAGGGTTCGAATCTCCTTAAATAGAGCAAGATATACTCACGCCTCAACCTGATTGTTTACGTGTATGTTTCTCAATATTTACTCAATTTTCCTCTGTTATTTGTAATTCCCCCAACATGTTGAGATAATTAAAACCTTTAACTAATAAATTTGTTGACAACTTTGAACTTTACATGTTTAGTCAACTAAAACTCTTAAACTAATAATTCATCAATTAAAGCTTTAAATTTGCCTCATTTTATACCTTTTGTTAAATGATGTTCAAAGATTGTAAGTTAAATTGGATGCAATTTATATTTATATTTATATTAAAAAAGAGATTCATCATGGAGTCTACAATTGAGAAGTCTAATGAGAATGTTGGAGATCTCAACAAGCCTTTTCGATTTAAAGAAGCACACTTTAAGAGATGGAAGGGAAAAGTGTTGTTCTACCTTAATCTTCTCAAAGTAGCCTATATCCTCGCAGAAAAAAAAAACCCAAAGAAGATTGATACTGAAAATATGAGCATTGAATAGTTCATGGAACACTAAGAGAAAATTGACATGTATGAGAAAGATGAGTACAAATGTCAATACTATCTTTTAAATTGTCTTGATGATCATTTTTATGATTATTATGATACTACTTTCACATCTATCAAGAAAATATGGAAAACTTTGCAGAATAAATATGATACTGAAGAAGCAGGTGTGAAAAAATATGCTGCAAGTCGCTTCTTTCTCTTCCAAATGATAGATGAAAATTTTGTAGTAGAGCAAGCACAAAACTTTCATATGATGGTAGCTGAAGTAGCATCTGAAAGAATTAAGATTGGAGACAATCTTATTGTTGTCGGCATAATTGACAAGCTTCCACTATCATGGAGTGAATTTCAGAAAAATATGCATCATAAGCAAGAAGAAATTTCTCTAGAAGTGCTAATTACTCGCATTCGTGTGGAGGAAGAGGCAAGAGGGCAAGATGCATTGATTCAAGAAGACAATGAAAATTCCACCAAGGTAAATCTAATTTCTTCTAACGATAGTTTACCTAAGGTTCAGATTCCTACAACTAGTCATTTAAAGCCAAAGAAGAGTTATATGAAAAAGAATAATAAACCTCACTTTTCTAATACGAAAAATCCAAGCCAAGTGAATAAGAATCAAGTATATCTTCAACACTCAAGAGCAGTTAGCTTTATTTGTGGCAAAAGTGGGCATATTGCTCGATTTTGCAAATTTTGGAAACCTGAACCTGTACCTCAGGCTAATGTTACCGAAGAACCATTTGTGGCTATGATAACTGATATTTATATGATTCAAAGTGTTGAAGGATGGTGGGCTAATTTTTGAGCAAATAGACATGTTTGTTATGAGAAAGATTGGTTCAAAGTTTATACTCATTTTAAGGAGCCTAAAACAATAATGCTTAGTGATTCCCATACTACCCAAATTATGGGAACTTGTGAGGTTGAATTAAAATTCACCTCTGGAAGGGTTCTAATTTTGAAAGATGTACTTTATACACCCTCCATGAGGAAGAATTTAATGTCGAACTATCTTCTTAATAAGGTTGGCTTTAAACAAACTATGGAATCTGATTAATATGTGATAACAAAAAATGAAATTTTTGTTGGAAAAGGTTATGCTTGTGATGGAATCTTTAAATTGAACATTGAGAATATTAATAAAGCATCTACCAGTTCGGTTTATATGCTCTATTCTTTAAATTTTTGGCATTCTCGTTTGTGTCACATAAATAGTAAATATGTGAGGGTGATGAGTAGTCTTGGATTAATTCCTAGTTTAAAAAATGATTTTGAGAAATGTGAAATATGCAATAAAGCAAAAATTACAAAAGGACCTCATAAAAGCATTGAAATTAGAAATATCGAATTACTAGAGTTAATTCATACAAACTTGTGTGAATTTGAAGGAATTTTAACTAGATGATGAAATAGATATTTTATCATTTTTATTCATGATTTTTCAAAATATACTCATGTTTATTTATTGAAAAATAAAAGTGATGCTTTTGAGAACTTTAAAAAATTTCTCCTCGAATTAAGTTGAAAATCAATTCGGTAGAAAAATTAAAAGAATTAAAAGTGATAAAGGTCGAGAATATGAATCATGTGAATTCAATTCATATGTTGAATCATTGGAAATAATTCATGAGACTACTCCACCATATTCACTTGCTTCTAATGAAGTAGCTGAGAGAAAAAATAGAACCTTAATTGGTTTGACTAATGCTATGCTATTAGAATCAGGTACATCTTTTAATATTTAGGGTGAAGCGGTTTTAACTGCTTGTCATGTGTTAAATAGAGTGTCATATAAAAAGACAAAAATTACACATTTTCAATTGTGGAAAAGGTATAAGCCAAATTTGGGACATTTAAGAGTTTGGGGATGTTTAACTTTTGTGAGGCTAACAGATCCAAAAAAACCTACATTATGGTCTAAAGCTACCACTTGTGTGTGTGTGTGTGTGTGTGTGTGTGTGTGTGTGTGTTTATGCAGTTCATAACACAGCCTATAGATTTCTTGACATTGAACATAATGTGATTTTTGAATCAAGTGATGCAATTTTTCATGAAGAAAAATTTCCTTTCAATTCAAGAAATAGTGGGGGTCAAAGTTGTGAACAAGCTTCCTATAAAGTTTGGCTCTTCTACTCCTAGTGATAATAATGAAAACAACTCTCCATTTGAATTAAGGAGGAGTAAAAGAGCTAGAACTATAAATTGTGATAGCACCGCCATAATTAGTAGAGTACAAAATCATTTTTATAACGGTAAATTCAGACCTATAAGAAGAAAACACAATACTGTGAGATCCTATTTGAGTAATAAGATTATTAATGTGAATTACATTAAATCTTGTGATAATCTTGCAGATCCATTAACAAAAGCCTTGAATAGAGAAATGGTCTAGAACATGTCAAGAGGGATGGGATTGAAGCCCTTATAATTATCATGAGCCATATATAAGAATACACACCTAATGATTAGAGATCCTGAGAACTAGGTTCAAAGGGAAAAACGAATTATAAGGTGGCCGTAAATATGCCCTATCTTTATATATTGATTCTTCCTCATGATGTGAGTGCATTTATCATATAACATAGTGGAGGGTTGAGTTTTTCAATAAACTCTTAATAAATTTTGTAGTTCTTATGAGTGGGGTGTCGTTATTATAGGAATAACCCTTGACAGATTTTACCTATATGAGTGTGAGAGTGGGGTCGCTCTCTATGAGGATATGGGGCTTATTCTCAAATAAACTCATGAAATTTTGGGATTAGCACAAGGCCATAATGTGTGATCGGTGTTACATGCAAGCGCACGCGATCGAAGTAATATAAAATGGTATGTGAGTACCAAGTATCGAATCCCACAGGGAACAGTGTAACAAAAATATTGTAAATCAAAGTGTAAGGAAAATTGCAACTAGAAAACTAAAATTGCAAAAATAATGTTGGGATGGTGTGTTGGAAAAAGAAAAATTGCAGAATCTAAAAATGACAATAATTGAAATAACAAAAATTGCATAATTGAATTGCATAATCTAATTGTAGAATTGAGAAATGGCAATATTGGATAGTAACTAAAATTTCAAAAGGAAATTAGATAAAGATGGGGCTCAAGAATGTCATTGCCCTAAGTTGTAATTGCAAGCCAAAATTACAATTCTAACCTACTCCACACTCAATTGTAAACCAAAATTGCTTCTCCTATTCACCTTGAATTTAGGTTTTTAGGAGGCTAAGTGAGAGACCTATATGTCTATAGTCATTTTATCTTAGATAATTCGGCTCACAATTTTATGGGTCTTGGAGTCCTTAATCCCTATGTTTAGGGCAAGGATTGGCTTATGTCTAAGCTCTTTTTCTCCATCACTTGTGCGAAATTCGCTTATCACTAACCCCGTTGGTATTAGATCTAAGCTTGAGTTGATACCCTAGTTGATCAATCTAGGATCTCAACGGAAATTTATTCAACACAAGCAAACAATTGAGATGTAGGCTTGGTTTTTATTGAAATTTTGGCTACAATTACTTCTTAGGGAATTCACATCCTTGAACCCCCTAAGAAGTTTTAGCTCAAATTAAAGATAAAAAACTTACAACTAATTGAAGAAAAATTCATATTGGGAACTTAAATAAATTGCTAATGAAAACTAGAACTAATTGAATTAATGCAAAATTTCTATCTTAAACAACTTGCTTCACCCTTGGCAAAACATAAACAAAACTCAAAACAAAGGCTGAAATTAATTGAACCCATGAAAACTCAAAACAGAGGCTTTAAACAAAAACTTAATGCAAAACTGAATTCTATTGAAGAACAAGTGTGTACCTCCAACGAATCTTCGTCATACAAGAAAAAAAATTTAAAGAAAATAAAAATAGAAGGTTGAACCCTCGGCAAAAACAAAGAGAGCCTAAAAAAAATAATAAAAAAAAACAGAGTAATATCGATGAATAAAACCCACGAAAGAGATTGAATTAAAACTTAAAATGAATACAAGAAGAAATCGAAAGGAAAAACAACGATTATACTCTCCATAATACAAGTAGAATTTGAAGAAAAATATGACAAAATCGGCTAAAAACAGAATAAAAAAAAAACGAAAAATAGAGCATGAACGTTGTAACAAAAACCCACGAAATTTACTTCTAAAATCGCCTCTCAATCCCGATTCTTAGCTCCTCCTTTTCTTCCCCATTTATAGGCCTTCATTAGGGTTGAAGATTGCCCAAAAATCGTGCTCCAATTCCACCAAATCAGGCAGTAATTTGGTTTTCCATAAATGGGTTTCGCGCAAAAAAATTTCGTTTTTCCTTGAATTTTCTCCTGTCCAGAATTGCAGAATCCGATTTTGCAATTTTTCTTTTCCTGCTCCAGAAACAATTGCAGAATCACGATTTTGCAATTTCCACAATTTCTGCAAACAATATCAATTTACTTAGAATTATATTCCAAATGCCATCACATTCATTTCTTCCTTAAATTCAAGCAATCTTCCACTATTTTCAAATGATTTTAAGTCAAAACAAGAATATTTTAAGCAATTGGGAGTTAAGTAAGCTTTAATACTAAGGCTTATCAATGTGCTAACCAATAAAGCTCATGTCAACACCTGAATAATTATGTGTGGATAATAGTTCTCTATTTCCCCTTAAGTGTTAGAGTTCAAATCGGAGACCACTACTAACGTTGGAGTAGAGATTATTATTTCACTAATAAAAATTCAATGCAGAATCACACCTTTATGATGCATAATTATCTTTCATTTGGTCAATTGATATTGATTATTTTAAATATTAAAATGAGTGGGGGAATGTTGTAACCATTTTAATATTTAATAGTTTTTTAAATATGAGTTTCTTTTGAGTTATTAGCTATTTGAGTTTTTTATTCTTAAAAAAAATGTATTTGTGAGATGTTAACAGTTTAACAAATTTAATTATGTATTTATTTTCTAGATCTAAAAAATCCTCTAAATACCTCTCTCACAAATACTTTCAACACATAAGACTTTACAATCTTCTCTTCTCTTTAATTTCTCATATTTCTATACTTTGCTCTTTTAAGAGTAATTGGCCAAAAGAGATGTGTTCTTTGTTGTGGAGCTTTGAGCTCAATCTCATAGTGCAAAGTGGTTTGAACTACACACCGTTTCAGTTTGATTGTTGTATCCTGGAGGGGGCAGGCTAGAAAAGAACTGCTACACCGATGGTTGATAAATAAATATACACCGCAGAGGGCTTAAATCTCCTTAAAGAGAGTGAGATACTCGCGCCTTAACTTGATTGTTTACGTATTTGTTTCTCAATATTTATATTTATATTTATATTAAAAAAGAGAAGAAAGTTGTGAGAAATACATGAATCGTGATGATTGAGAATGTTTTATATCCTATACTACAATGACACTAGCGGCCTTATTAATAGTGAGAACAATGACAACACACTTATCACATTATCCACATCAAAATCTGAAATGCCAAAAAAAAAAAATAGAAATGAGTATCGCATAAACCCTATGCCTTACTCTCCTAAAAGATTTTCATCACCATGTCAATGGAGATTCAATCGCACTAGGTTCGAGAGATACACTGACATGAATGCTAGAAAAACAAGGCCAAGAAGAGGAATGGGTCCTCCTACCAAGAACACCTATGATGAAGGCAGTATGTGGTAGTTTAATTAAACTAATTAGAATTCTGATTGCTTTTCCAACTATGATCTTCTATTGCTATTGTTGCTAGCTAAGGCATTTCTTTAGCAGTGATGGTTTGTCCTTGCTAGCAAGGCTTCATCTAACTCTATTTACAACTTATAAATAACAAAGTTATGGTCTCCAATACACTATGCTGCATGAGCTTTCTATTTCTCATCTAATAATGACGATCGTCCATCCTTGGTCCGAGTTGTATAGTTGAGGAAGACCACAAATCACAAATTTTTATGTGTTCAACTTGTCTAATAGTTCCATGTAATTCTAATCTCCTTTTAGATTTGGTTTTTTTCCCTGCTTAGATCCTTTTACAATCTTTTTATGATTGTTCTTAAATTATATGCCTCTTATTCTTAAATAATAATTAATTGAGTTTTCTTATTGAAATTCCAGCAATTTAGGGATATAAATTGATTTCTCTAAGATATGCAATACAAATTATCATAAAACTTCTTGTTACATGCTTATACATTCATGAGAATTTTGAAAATTATGTTTAACTTACTAAAAACATTTACTACTATTTTGAAATTTATATCGTATCATTGAAAGAACAAATCGGTAACTCTTTTGACCATTTTCCAGTGGAAAAAAACACGCACACACACACACTTTTGACCAAGGGGCTTGCCCAACTCGAGACTTTGAGGCCTCCGGTTTCAAATGAGATTGGCAAGCCCAAATCTTAGTCGGCCCGGCCCAACCCCTTGTTTATTATTGGGCCCTTTGTAAATTAGCCCATATACAGTTTGCTACTTGCGACGTCTGAGAAAAATAATAAATTAAAAAGCAATACCAACCTAATATCTCTCTATTATTATTATTAAGGGGGCGTTTGGCGCGCAGAGTTGAGTTAAGTTAGGCAGAGTTGAGTTGAGTTGGAGAGAGTTAACGAGTAACACTTTGTATAATGGAAACTACGTAAAATTACTCAAAATGGTGGAGAGTTAATTACTCAAAACAGTGAGGTTGAGTTGTTTTGTGGGGAGTTGATTTATTGATAGGCCAAACGGGGAAGTTGGGTTTTAAACCCAACTCAAGTCAGTGGACCAAACACCCCCTAAAAAAATTAAACAATATATTTATACCTCCTCAAAATTACGCCATGCAGATTTTTTTTTTATTATTATTACATTTAGGTTAAAATATCATTTTAGACTATGTACTTTGGGTTTCATTCTATTTTAATCTTTGTACTTTTAATAAAGTTTAAAATTAGTATCTATTGTTAGTTTATTGTTAATTTTTCAAAAAAAGAAGTCTCTATTAACCTTCCTTCTATAAATTTTATAAATATGTTCACATTGTGTATTTTCTTGCATGAAAATTATTATTATTATTTAACCAATTTCAATTAAAATTAACTTCAAACTAGCAGTATGACTAATTTTAAGCTTTATTGAAAGTACATGGACTAAATTGGACATTTGAAAGTATAAGGACTAAAATAGAATGAAACCATAGTATATTGACCAAAATAGTATTTTAATCATATATTTATATTTTGTAGTATAAGAAAATTTTCTATATTTCTCTATCTATGGCTAACATGACCAACTTAATTGATTAAGATATTAAAAAAATTTAAAATTTTAAAACTTTTGATTTAAATCTCTACTTTGTTGTATGAATTGCAATACTCTCAAAGTTAAGGGCGAATAATGTGGAATATATCAAATAATTGTGTACTTAAATATTGATTCAATGAACCGGTATTATGTAGGTATTTAAAAGGAAAAAAAAAACAACTTTCAAACAATACATGTGGAGTTTGGTATAGGTTCAGCATGAGGATTTTAATCTCATAAATAGGATATTTTTTAACAAATTGAGCTGTGCTTAAATTGAGTTATACTTTCAAATAATAGAAGGTATACATCTTAATTAATTGAACTATGTTTAAGTTGGTGCATAATCAGCTATTAATTCCTTATTTTCTTAGATGTGAATATATATTTTATAGGTTAAATTATAGAAAATACCCCTGAACTTTATACTTTGTTTTAAAAATGCTCTTGAACTTTCAAAATTTTCATTAATATCCTTAAACTTTCAAAAAAAAGTTAAAAAAATATCCTTACTGTTAGTTTTGGATAGAAACCGTTAGTACTTTGCTTCAAAAATACTCCTAAACTTTCAAAAGTTTCATTAATACCCTTAAACTTTCAAAAAAAAAAAGTTAAAAAATACTCTTACCGTTAATATATGGATAGAAATCGTTAGTACTTTATTTTAAAAATATCTTTGAACTTTCACATTAATACCCTTAACTAAAAAAAAAAAAGGTTAAAAAATGCTCTTACCATTAGTGTATGGACAAAAACTATTTATCTACACCAAATTACTTCCCTCTTCTATTTCCTATTTCTCCTTATTTGCTTAAATCTATGGCTTAACACTTTTCTATTTTTCTCTTTTTTTCCCTTTCTTTTTCAATACCCTCTTACTCTTTTCTTCCATTTTTCAGTTTTTAAAACTTCCCTCATCTCTCCTATATTCTTAAATATTAGAATTTTAAATTAATAGGAAAAGTTATCTCTCATTTATAAGCATGCTCAAACATAAATATAAGAAATTTCAACACTCAAATAATCAATTTGAAAACAATTCATATAGATACACTTTTTTTTTTCATATAGATACCTTCATTTTTCTCCATTTGTCCAATTCTCAATTATGAGGAACCTTCTTAATTGACCACAACAAATAAACTAATTTGAGCTGCAAGAATAATTAATAAAATTTTCATCTGCTACAAATTTGGTAATGCATATATTTTCTTTCTTTTCCCTCGCACTAGATGTCCTTAAAAATATGACTCAAATTCTCAACATGTCTCTCTTTTTTTGTATTAAACCCAAACATACTAATTCAAATTACTAAAGTAAAACTTGTTAAAGCATTTAAGTCATATGATCCCTTGGTGGTTTCATTATTCTCCTTTCTTCTTGCTATAGTCTATATACCTTGATTGAATGTGGTAGTTTTAGAGACTGAAAAATGGAAGAAGAGAGTGAAAAGGGTATTGAGAAAGAGAGAAAAAAAAATAGAAAAGTGTTAGGTCATAGATTGAAACAAATCAAGAGATAGAATAAACGGAAGAGGGAGGGAATGGGGTGTAGATAAATGTTTTTTGTCCATATACTAACGGTAAGTGCATTTTTTAACTCTTTTTTTTTTTAAGGTTAAGGGTATTAATACAACTTTTGAAAATTCATGGGTATTTTAAAACGAGGTACTAACAATTTTTATCCATATATTAACAGTTAGAATATTTTTGAACTTTTTTTAAAAGTTTAAGGGTATTATTGAAACTTTTGAAAGTTCATGTGTATTTTTGAAATAAAGTACTAACGGTTTCCATCCGAAACTAAAGGTAAGGATATTTCTTAACTTTTTTTTTAAAATTTAAAGGTATTAATGAAACTTTTGAAAGTTCAAAGGTATTTTTGAAACAAAATATAAAGTTCAATGGTATTTTTCATAATTTAGCCTATTTTATATTTAGATGTCTTGGTCTTCAATTTCGTTTATTTTTAATCGTTTTTCGAGACATTCCATGTATTTTTACAAGTCTAGGTATCTTTTTCATTTAAATTATTAGATTTTATTCACTGTCATAGTATTTTGGATAAAACAAATTAAATTCCAATGTCAATGGAAATTTAAAAATAAAAGAAAGGTGCCGAATATTTTAAAAGTTAAATTTACAAATTTGTATCCTAAGTTTTGAATATTACATCTATTTGATTTGGAATTTTAGACGTTTTTAATTATGTTTTATTTATTTAACGCGTGGTGTTAATATTATTAATAAAATATTTTCATAGGCGAATTCAAGTCTAATTCACATAACCAACACATATTACCATCTAAAAAAACAATAAGATTAAAATATCATTTTGATTCTTGTACTTTGTACTTTATTTTATGTTGGTTCTTGTATTTTCAAATGTCTAATTTTAATCCATATACTTTCAATAATGTCTAGTTGAACTATGTTCAAGTCAGCTAACAAAAGCATAGCTCAACTGACATAAAGTATGAGTTTATGACCAAAAGGTCATAGGTTCAAATTTCTCTACCCCAAATGTTGTTGAACTAAAAAAAAACTCTTTTGATATCTTATAATTCTTATCCACTAAATCAAGATTGACGATGTAATTGATAGTTAGAGTCTTAAACTAATTAAATATATGTTATATTAAAGGTCAATATAAGCGTTTTAAAGTAGTTAAGTATATGTTATATTAAAGGTTAAAACATCATTTTGGTCCATGTATTTTGAGTTTTGTTTCATTTTGATGCATGTACTATCAAATGTCCATGTACTTTCAATAAAACTTGAAATTTGTATCTACTATTAGTTTATTTTTAATTTTTCTTTAAAAATAATTAGTTTCTATTAGCTTTCCTTCTATAGATTTAGAAAGTATGTTTACGTTGTGTCTTTTTTTGTATTGAAATTATTATAATTATTTAATCAATTTTGATAAAAATTAATATCAAACTTATCATAGGGATGAATTGTAAGGTTTATTAAAAGGATTAAAATGGTATTTTAACTGATATTAAATCGATACCCAATCAAATCAATCATGTCAGGTACTGATGGGGCATCTCAACGGCTCCGATCTTATCGACGGGGCCCTCTCCACCGACCAAACTTATTTATAAATGGGAATAATTGTTCCCCACAAGTAATTTTTTGAATTTGCAAAAATGGATTTTCGGTAAACGTTCTGCATCTGCCAAACTTCCCAATCTTACTCTTCCTGTCTTCCATATTATTTAAAGCTATTAATTTTTATTCAAATTAATGCACAGTAGCACAAATATTTAAAGCTTCGATAGTTATTGCCGCCGGATATTTATTAAATTATTATTATCATTGAGTTGAATAGCTGCCAGATTTGATCAACAACAAAACTGTTCAAAAACTTTCTTTAAAAAAAAATAGATAAGTTTTTATTTTATTTTAAATATATAAGTTTATTTAGAGACTTCATAAATTACACAACCCAATACTACTATAGAATTGAAACAATAATGTCGGAGCCACTTCATATAGAAAAAGAGTTAAGTCACTTTTTAGTCATGAAGTTTAATATTTATTTTGTATTCCTTTTTTTTTTTCTAATATGATATTTTATTAGTAGGATTCTCAAAAAAGTTTTATTTTAATGGTATTAAAGAAAGTATTTTGGTTAAATTACAAGTTTAGTCTTTGAACTTTTAAATTTGTGTATATTTAGTCTCTGAATTTCAAGAAATATTTAATAGGTATTTTAACTTTCAATTTTATGTCTAATAAATCATTGAAATTTCATTTTTGTGTTTAATAAATCATTGAAATTTCAATTTTGTGTCTAATAAATCATTGAAATTTCAATTTTATGTCTAATAAATCCTTGAAATTTCAATTTTATGTCTAATAAATCCTTAAAATTTCAATTTTGTGTCTAATAAATCTTTGACATGCATAGGGCGTTTTAAGACCAAAAAATTATGTTCTCTAAGTATAAGGAAAAAAAATTATCGCCAAACAGTTGGATATTCGAATTCACACTCCAACATTATGTTGAGCTAAAAAAAGATTGGAAATAAGAATAGGTAGGTGTGTCAAAGACTTCCTAACTATGTTTGAATAACCTTAATACCATCATAATTTAGCTCATTTGGCTCATCTAGATGTCTTATCAAATAGAAAAGAAAATGTTAAATTACGAAAATTTAGTTCATGAATAACTATTAAACACAAAAATGCAAATTCAAGGACTTAGTAGATACAAAATTGAAAGTTAGAAAATATATTATACATTTTTTAAAGTTCAAGAATCTACACTTTGCAAAAATCATAAAAATATTTTGTATATAGAATTTTTTTAAGGGAAATGTGGCTTATTGTTTATATTTATAAAAAAAATATAGGTCTAAATTATTTCTAAGAGAACTAAAAAATATATATTTCTAACAATAGTTTTCTATGTATTTTTAAATCAATAAAAAAAAATTATAACCTTTTACAAATATATATATTAACGAAAAAATTATTAAAACAGAAGGACTAAGAAGAGAATAATTATTCACACGCACATATATTACAGAAAACAAAAAAACAAAACAAACAAAATAAAAGAATATTAATGCGAACAGGATTCGAACACAGGCAGTCCAGAGGGAAGAAGTAAGCGTGAATAATCATTTATCACAAGACAAAGTACAATTTTACTACTTTTTGTGAAATATGTAATACTAATAGTATATATTATTAGGTATTACTTCTAGTACATGTAAAAAATTTAACTTTGGGGACCATGGCCCCCCGTCTCTGAAGAGATATGCCTCTGAACATGCTGATCGGATGAAACTTATAGGTTAAAATTAATTTCAACACAGTGCAAGTGCACATTGTCGAAACAAGTAGTAAGTGGAACGTATTCCGGATATTGTGTCCCAAGAGAAGATTTTAACTAAGTTCAAGAAATACAAGGTGGTGTTTAAAATGCAATTGAGGTAACCAAGATTTTTGAAAATATTGAGAAGATAATTTGCTAAGTGAAAAATCAATGGAAATAAAGTAGGAGTTCAAGTTGATCATGCCCCTTAGAAAGATTGCAATCCATTGCAATTGCAATTGTAGCTTAACACAAGAAAACTTTGTGTACCGAATTCAACTCCTATTCAATTTTGATTCAAAATCTTTAGGATACTAAGTGATTAAACCTATATTTCTATGGTTAATCTAATTTAGATAGTTTAGCACGCAATTCTAATGGTTTTGGAGTCTTGTCCTATGTTTAGGGTCGATGTTCATGACTTATTTCTAAATTTTTAAGTTTGACGAGCAACACTTGGTGGCCAACTAGGTTTACCCAACACTAAACTCAACAAAAACAAACAAGATAGAAGCTTTACATCTTTTCCTCTTAGGGCATTCACAAACTTGAATCCCTTAAGGAAATTTAATTCATCATTGCAAAAATAAGAAACAAAACATCAACGGAGTGAAGTTTTATGACCGAAAGTAAAAGAAAATGATTAGAAAATTCCAGAATTAAGTCAATGAGGAATTAAACAATACTTAGAAAAACCTAACTCGAATAAAAACTTGAATAAACTTAACTTGAGAAGGAAGGTGAACTCGAAACAAGCTAGAAATTTTATTAAGTAATAAGAACTCAACGTTGAACTACAATGAAACTTCAACAATTGTTTTGAATCTCAAAATACTATTGAAATAAGCAAAATATAGCAATTAAAATCTCCTAAAACTGGAACAAAATAAACTTTAACAAAGTAGAAAATAAATTCTAAAAATGGAAGAACAACTTTTTTTCTTCTTATTCAACCGACTCAACTCCACATTTTTCAAAGGGAATTGAGCCTTCACTATCGTCAACTTTCGTTGAGGAAGGATTGAGATTTTTTTTTTAAAAAAAAAAAGCAGCGGAAAGAAATAAAAACAATAGAAAATACAGAGGAAAAATACAACAGAAAATCGTAAAAACAGCAGCACTTGAGGCTGAAAACGACCGGAAAACAATGATCCTTTTTATGGCTTCTCCTCTCATATATTATAGAGGATTTGGGCTATGGTTTCCTTGAATGATGCACAATTATAGCCAAAATCACAGCTAAAATCGTGGAAATAAGACCCCCACAAGATTCCTAGAGTTTTGGAGATTTGCAGATTTTCCTTTAGAGTACAAATCTAATGGAGTTGCAATTGCAATATTTAATTTCCTGCACAAAAACATTAAGTAAGCACGGTTTTCATTTTTTTTGCTTTCTTTTCTCCACTCACTTAATTTAAAAGGCTTCAAACAATAATTCAATTCAAACCAACTTTTTGCTAGTCTTCTTATCTAATAACACACATAAAATAACATGAATAACTAAGTATAAATGCCAAATAATCTTCATAAATGAGAATTATCACATGCATATTCAAATTTTTTAAAAATCAACTAATCTATTAGATATAAAATTTTAATTTTATGTTTAATAGGACTCTAAACTTTCAATTTTTTGACTACTAAGTTCGTGAATTTTAAAAAACGTCAAATAAGTCAAGGACCTTTTACAGTGGCGGATTTAGAATTTTCATTTAGGGTGCTTCACTTCAAATTTCGTAAAAGCAATTTACAAGTAAGCAATCCAAAAAAAGCATAAATGAAACTTAACTACTAATTTAATTTTATCGCAATTTTCCTATTCATATTATGTGATTAATTTTTTAACATAACGAAACAAAAATGAAAATGTTTTTTATCCATCTTCATAAATATTTTATATAAAAAATGAAATTTAAAGAAGGAATTTTAAAAAAATTACAATATTATATATTTGTTAGGTTAAATTATTGCAAGTTTAGTCCATAAACTTCCATGTTTGTGTCTAATAGGAACTTAGGTTTATAAACTTTATTTAAAAGCTTAGAGATTTTTTAGACAATTTTTAAAGTTCAGAGATTTATTAGACACAATGAAAGTTGAAGAATCTATTTGACACTAATTAGATTTAGGGACTAAATTTGTAATTCAACTTATTTGTTATTATTTTATATTTATACATATAATTTTTTAAATGAAAAATAGCCTACAAATTAGATTTATAGAATATAAAAGTCTTTTTTTTTTAATTATTAAAATTAATTTTTAAAAATAGTTTTTGTATATATTTTTAAATGAATAAAGTAATCAAGTCTTTTGTTACCTTTTTCTTGAATATATGTTTACTTGTTGGATACTGTGTGCGTTGCACGTGTTTCATAATGTTGAAAATGCAATGTACATATAAAAGTTGAATGTATGATCTTATCTATATGAAAAATGAAGAATTACACTTTAATATTATTTTTTATTTTGATTAGCATCATTTGATTTTACCCACTAATTTTCAAACTTTAATTTAAACCAAAATAATATTTTTTTTCCTATTTTTTAAAAATTTTGTATTAATTAAAAAAATCTTTTTTGCAATGAACTTTTTAAATTCAAGGGAATCATTAATTAGATAGTGGTTCTCAATTTTAGAACTCTTTAAATTTAGGAAAGAAGTTTCAAGAAGATCTATTGGTTAATTTATTTTTGTTTACAAAAGTCACTGAATCAAGAAGACCTATTAATAAAATTATTTTTGTTTACAAAAGTTTAATTTCAAATTTTAATTCAATCCAAAATATTATTTTTTTATTTTGATATGCATAATTTGATTAGCCACTTAGTTTCAATTTTTAATTTAAACCAAAATATTTTTAAAAAAAAAAAAAGTCGTATTAATTGTCTAGTAATTGAAAAAAAAAAAAAATTCTTTTTTGCACTTATTTTCCCAAATTCAAGGGAATCATTAATTAGATATGTGGTTTTCAATTTTAGAACTCTTCAAATCTATGAAAGAGGTTTTGAGATCTATTGGTCAATTTATTTTTGTTAACAAAAGTTCAATGAATCGAGAAAATCTATTAATAAATTAATTTAAACAAAAATATTATTTTTTATTTCAAACTTTAATAATAATAAATTAAGAAGCATTGAGTTTATTTTTTATCATAAAATTGCAAGATAGAGGATTCAATATTCCATCAAACAAAATAACTTTTAGAATCTTAATATTAATTGTTATTATAATTTTTTTTTTTTTAGTACAATAGGGGTTGGGGGGATTCGAACCACAGACCTCCTGGTCGTTAACACATTCAATATGCCAGTTGAGCTATGCTCTCTTTGGCAATTGTTATTATAATATTGAAGATTACAATGACATTATATTTTTAATAACTATTAGTAATTATATTTAAATATAATAAATTACATAAATAGGAAAAAATACAAAAAGCAGACATTCCTAAATCCTAGCCTAGTAAACTCCAATTTATCCAAAAAAAAAAATAAACAAAAATAAATAAAATAAAGAAGAAAATAATACAACTACATCACATTGTTGGTCGTTTTCTGCTTCCTTAACGAAGCAAAGTTGCAATCATTTTCTTCTCCACCCTCCTCAATATGCTAAGGATCAGTAGATGAATTGGTGTTTATTTACAAATTTGAAAACAGAAAGAGAAAACTACAAAAGCAGTAAATTACATTAAATTATGTCCCTTATCATTTGCCAAAACAAACAAAGAAATAAAACTATAAAAAACCGTAAATTACATTAAATCACTCTCTTTCTCTACCATTTGCATAAAAAAAAGTACAAAAACACATAAAAAGCATTAAATCACACTCTCTCTTTATCTTCCATTTGCAAAAACAATTGGAGAGATTGCTCATTCACGATTTGTCGACCTCTAACATTACCATAACGAAGTCTATTCAATAATAAATTGTTTGAACCTTGAAAATTAGAAAATTGGATACGAATGATTTGGTTTATTGAAAAAAAAATTAAGCTTATATAGCCATAGCCATCAAATGAAAAAAGGGAAACCAAAATTTCTCCCCTACGTAGTTTTTAGAATCATTTTAGAAGACATAGAAAAATTCAATTGTCGGATGCATTATATATAAAATGATGATGTATGACATTTTATTTATGTATATTAATCACAATATATCAGAATATAACATTTTGTTAATATTCTTATTCAAAAAAAATCTTATCTTTATGTTTAAAAAAACGTAGTAAAGTATTATTTTAAGTTCATATTATTGAAAAACAGTTGTTCAATTTTTTTTAAAGTTTTTGTTCATAACTTTTTATATATGCATTTAAAAAAATTTAAATATTAGTTTTTTTATAAAAAAAAAATTAAATATGCAGTAAATATTTTTTAATAGTAATAAATAAATAAGTATTGTTGTATCATTTTATTATTCAAATTATTCAAATATGCATTAGTTAGTTGGAAGATTGGATATAAGTATTATTGTATCATTTTATTATTCAAATATGTTTAATATCTGTTTAATATTATATTTTATCATTTTATTATTCAAAATGTTTAATTTATCATTTTATTATTCAGATAATTCAAATATGCATTAGTTAGTTGGAAGATTGAATATCGTAGAGATTTTAAAATCTTTATTCAAATTATAAATTACATGCATAGAGATTTTAAAACCTTTATTAATATTGAAAACAGAAGGGAAAATCTTTCAATTAAGAAAGTTATAATGAGAAGTCTTCAAATTAAGAGGTCCCAAAAAAGGAAATCAAAAGTTTCTCATCTCATCTGTCATTTATTGTAAGACCCAATTTTGGATTTATAGTATTTATGTGGTATAATGGTTATTTGATTTTTAAAATTTCTTGAAAGAGGAGAAGTTTGGAAAAAAATTAGAAGTGAAAGGAAATTTAAATTTATGGGGTAATTTTTTTGTTAAAAAGAAAAAAATAATAATAATAAACAAATATAAAAAAAAAATTGAAAGAAGCTTCTAATGAAAGCTTTTGGTTTTATTTAAAAAGAAAAAAAAAAAAAAAAGAAAGTGGTGGCTTCACGTGATCCACACACAAAAGGGGAGAAAAAATAATAAATAAATAGAAAAGAAATGAAAGTAAAGAAAAGGAGTGTTCTGGAATGAGGGAGAGAGGAAGAGAAAATAGAAGGGGATTTTGATAGAGAAACCACAAGGAGACAACTAAGGAGAGATTTGAAGACAAAGAAGAATTAAGAGGAATTGTGGGGGAGGAACCTACGATATACTGGTAAGTTTTCTAGAAAAATCATGAAAAAGAAATGGATTTATAGAGGAAGTGTTCTAGTGGTTTCTTTTCCTTTTGCTTGTGAAGAGGTTATGGATGTTTCAAAATCAATTAAGAGGGGAGACTAATGCTTGATTATGGTGAAAATTCTTTAGGTAATAATGAAATAAATGGAATCTAGATTGTTGAATTCTTGAATTTTTGAAGAGATTGTCTTGAGGGAAGGTAGTGTTGGGCTTAGATTATGGAAATAAGAAGGAAGAAAAAAAAATACAGAATCTGAAGATTAAAGAGAGAGGAGGAAGAAGAAATTCATCTTCAAGGGCTTTTGGTTGGAAAAATATATATATATATATATATATTTAAAGGGAGAACACTTAAGCAGTCGGATATGGAGGGAATAAGAAGGAAGGGAGGAGAGAGAAAGTAAAAAGAAAAAGAAGAGGAGAAGAAGGAGAAATTAAATAAATAAATAAAAATATAGAGATGGGATAATGGTAAATTTGGGTTTAAATGAAGAGAGAGGAAGTTGTTGAAGAATGTGTATGAGACGTGAGAGAGTTAAATTTGGAAGGAAAATATATTTTATTATGGAGAAAAAGTAGATGTGTATGATGGGAGAGAGAAAGAATTAATATTTAATGGGAGAAAAGATAATTTGTACCTTAGTAATAAATGAATGAAAGAGAAAGTGGAATTTGAAATGTTGGACTATTGGATAATGTCTAAGAACAATAATTGGATAAATTATTGTTTGCAATGTACTATGGTTACAAATATTTTGAGTTGGAGAATGATTATTGATGTGGTTATTGGAATTTCAGGTTGGATGGAAATTGAAATACTGTACGATTGAAGCATTAACAAAAATAGTTATGTGAGTGGTTTATTTTTGAAATATTTTCATCATTTAATTATTATGATGGAATTTTCAAGAATTCTTTAATTATATATGATTCTAAAGAAATTGTTATGAGATTTATAGAGAATTATCGAAGATTCTCAATATTTTATGATTTTTACTGAAGTTATGGTTTAGAGATGTTTGAGAAAAATTGTATAAATTTTCAGTAATTTTGTGATTTTAGCTTGAATTATTGTTTTGAGAAATATTGAGATATTTTATGATTATTGAGATGTTGAAGAATTTTAATGTTTATTGAGAAATGTATAAGATTTTTGAGATGTGATCTCAAAGAAAATATGATTTTAGAAATGTTTTATATTATTGAGAGATTTGATTATTATTTGAGAATTTATACATGTTTAGTATTATTTGAAAATCTCTCAAGCTTATGAGATGTTTAAAGAAAAAGCATGGTTTTCAGAAAGAGTTTGAGAAGTTAAAAGATTTATGCTGGAAGTGGTTTTCAAACCACTAGATCTTTGTACCCATGGTGATTACCCGATATGCTATGAGAATGTGTTTCCATAGTATGCTAGCGTGCTCAGGCCGCAGGGGATGCAGGGGAATGCCGGGGCCATTAGATGCCAAATCCGGATTCCAAATCCTGGTCCAAATCCTGGACCTGAAGCATTACAGATGTTAGAGTTTGCTTTACGTGCACGTATGACAGAGATATGTTTTGCTATGTATCTGGAGATTACTCGGTACATAGTATGATAGAGATTTGGGTACAGATTTTGTGATAAATTTCACTAGTTATGTTTATGCTTTCCAGAGCTATAATTACGGATTTCCCTATCTATGTTTTTACGAACTTGTGCTTATGTTTTCAAGAATTGTTGACTTAAGAGTTGTTGTTTCAAGAGATGTTTAATTACAGACTTTAATGCCTTAAAATGATCTCGAAGGTTTCTAAACTATTCGTGATTTGCATTATTTTACATAGTTATGAACTTATGTTTAGTAAGAAAATAATTTCCTTGAAAATGTATTTTCTTATGAATCACCACTCATTGGGCTTTTTAGCTCATTCTTTTGTTTTTAATTTTTCCACCAGGTTGCTCTTGAGTTTCAATCAGAGATTGCTAATCAGAATCTGCCACCAGTCTTATCAAGTCATTGCATATCATCTAGTGTAAGTAAAGGGAAATTTTTTTTACTGTGCTGTTATTGGGGTATCCATAGATAAAGTTAGATAATGAAAGAAGAGATAAAGACTTGGCAATATATTCCATTGCACATTTGGGGTCTACTGTCATCACAGCTCATCCTAGGTTTGGTAGAGTTAATCTGGGGCGGGTTGTGACATTTATATAGTATAGATATATGTATAATAGAATAGTGACAAAAAAGTTTAAATTTGGTAGAAGGGCTTACAAAGATTCGAACTAGGGAGAGAGTCTTCAAGGGGGCTAGAGGGCTTATGCCAGTGGAGCCCTCGGGCCTGAGGTGGATTTGTCGATTACTTTTTAGATACAAAATTAAAAATTCAAAGAATTATTAGACACAAAATTAAAAGTTTAAAAATTTGTAAACACTTTTTAAAGTTCAAAGATCAAATAAACACAAATCTAAACATTCAAAAATTTATTAGACATTGTTTAAAGTTGATAGATCAAATAGATACAAACCTAAAAATTTATAGACTAAACTTATAATTTAACCAAATATTTTAGTCTTATTTACTAGTTTTTTTTTCTCCATTTTCAAATGTTTGTTTATGCATACATTTACGTATCAATCAAGTAAATAAACAGAAGATATATTATATTATGTAAAAATTGTATTAGATGATTCATTAAAATTACAACAAATATAACAAAAATTCTTTAAAAATTAAATATAAACAAAATTTGAAAATTTAAGAATGAATAAAATATAGGAACTAAAATAAAATTTGAATCTAAAACAAATCATGTGGAGATATGGGTGAATATAAACGACAAGTCAATGGTACCAAATATTTTTGGTGAGGTCCTCCTCCATTCTTCAGTTTGCAGAGGAAGGCCCCTACAGTGGGAGGTTTGATGGGGTCCACTGGAAATAACAGCCATGAGATGTTAGATATTTTATTTTGATCGGGTGACGTGGAAAATAGCGTAATGGTCCACGTGGGATCCTGTCAGTGATGATGTCATATCACGTCAGATTTGAGGGGGGGCGGCTTTCACATGGTCCTCTTTCTGTCCTAGCATAGCCAACCCAGCCGCCCATGTGGACCCCACACTTTTTTACTAAAAAAGAATTGTTTTTGAGGAAAAAATGGTTGAAATTCTTTTGAAAAAAAAAACCAGTGTATTTATTCTATTGCAAAATGCCTTTTGAAAAAAATGTATTTTTAGGTCAAGTAGCTTTCCTCTTGCAATGAATTCTAGAAGAAAACTAATGGAATGTTTCATCTACATTTTTAAGTATTTTTATTTGTTTTTAATACTTCTCAAACTATTTTTTAATTCAAAAATATTAAAAAGTATTTTCAATGGGTTAAAATATCATTTACACCTTTAATTAAACACAACTAAATTTTTAGAAAACCACTTCTAGTCCTCTCTAGGCACTTTAAACGCATACCAAATAGATAATTGTTGTAATTATTTAACAAAAATCACAATATATCTATTTTCATTAGCTTGAAATAATTTTCCAAATAGACATCATTTATTCTTCAAATAAATATACAAAAGAAAGATAGCAAGGATTCTTTGTAAATAGTGCATTTATATAATTTTAGAAAATAATGTTATCAAATTCAATTATTTTGCTAACTTGAGTATAACTCAATTAGTTAATACATTATATCGTTAACAAAAAAAAAATTAGAGATTCAAATCCCTATAATATCAACTATTTCTTAGAAAGCTAAAAAAAAAACACTATTTCTTAGGAAAAAGAAAGAAGCGAAAATCAAGAAAAAACCCAAAATATTACAAAACCACATGTTAAAACTAATTGGTTGTCTAAATATTCCAAATTGCATTTTCCTAATTTAACTTGTTCCATTTTTGAATCCCGTATTTTCGTTGACTATTTTTAAAAAATATATTGCAAATGGAGATATATATATATATATATTCCATTTATCTCAAGCGCATGAAGAATCATGGGCCAGACAAAATTCAAGCCCATTAAAACACATAGTGGGCCCAGGCCCATCTGCTCCGGGCTGTAAATCCGGTTTTCTATCCACTGGTAAAAGCCCTGACAGGCAGAGAGCTCCCACTCCCCTAGACCAGAAAAAAGATTAGGGGCAAAACCGTAAAACACAACCCCAAAAACATTTGGGCGGGAAAAAGAGCCGTTGGTCGCCTAAGCCCCCAATTTTTGGCGCCAAAACCCCGCCTCCCTCATCTACACCTGCCCGTAAAAAAAACGGGCAGCCTCCTTTCCGAAAAATCTCTGTTCTTACTTCTTAGACCGACTTTTGGGTTAAGCTTATACGCTACCCGAAAATAAACAATTAATTGATAAAATAAATAATTAAAAACCTCCCTCTCTGTCCTTCTGCCTTCGCTTTCTTATTTATTTTTCCACAAAATCCTCTTTTCTCCTCCATTTTTAGTTTAAAGTCCCCCTTTTCAGTCCTTTTTCTCATTTCCCTCCCATTTCCTTTCCTCTGTTTTCTTTTATTCTTCGAATAAACCCTCTCCGATCCCTCCGTTTTTTTTCCATCGATTCCCTTTTTATTTTTCCCTTTTGTGGGTTTTTTTTTTTTTCCATTTCATGTTTGGATTTCAAATGGGGTTCTCAAAAAAGTCCCAAATCGACGGCGGATTTGAAGCAGAGAGCAAAAAATGGGTAATCGCCGGCTTGCCGGCGAGGTCGTCGTTGAAGCCGATTAACACAAAATCGAAGGTCAAAGACGGCGACGACGACGGCGAGTGGTCGCGTTCGACGACGCCGACGGCCAAAGAAGCGAGAATACCGGAGAAACTCAGCTGCCCTCCGGCGCCGAGAAAGCGGAGATCTCTAAAATCAAGCTCGAATCAAAATCTCGTTAGGGAGTTCTTCAATCCTCCGGATTTAGAATCCGTCTTCAAACTCCGAGTGTAGAAGGGCCCAATTGGGTTTGTAATAGCTGAGAATTTAGGGGTTTCAAACTTTCACTATGTTCTTTTTTTTTTTTTTTTTTTTTTTGGTGCTTGTTTAATTTTTCTCTTTTTTTTTTTGGGGGGGGGGGGGTTATTACTATATATATATTTTAATGTTCTTGGTAGTTCTTAGGAGTAAACTGATGAAGATGATGATGTACAAAGTATTTGATATTTGTTATCTAAATGAGTATTCTAGTTTAGCTCTCTGTTCAAATTTTACCAATTCCTGAATTTTCCCACGAAACAAACAGACCCAGATGAGAAAATTTTCAATAGAGGCTATTTTTTTTTAATTTTTAAATGGAGGAAATAGTGAATGAATGTGCATGGGTGGGAAAATGATTGAGGATGACAAAAAAAGGGTTTTTTTTTTTTTTTTTTGAGGGCTCTGTTCGGGCCCACCTCATTTGGAGGCCTATGGTTCGTAGCGTTTTGATTAAAAAAAAAAAGACGGGCGCATATTGGGTGAAATAGATTAGAATCCAATGTGGGGTTGGAGGGATTGTTTGGTGGACTTCAAATTCTAAAAGAAAATATTGAAATAAAGTTATGGTTCTTGTTGTTCAAACTTCAAACCACTTCAAGACAGACAAATCTTGTTTGGGTTTTGAAAAGGAATTCGGATAAAATTTTGTTGAATTTGTTTTTTGCCTATTTCATACTTGGCCTAATTGGATAATATTTCTAGGTAAGTTTAAGTTTATCTTTTGATTTTGCTTGAAGTTTATATATATATATATATATTTTTTGAGATTGGAGGTTCAAATCTTTACCTCTACATTCATTTGTTGTGCATTAAAGAAAATCCAACTCCATCTTTAATTGTCAAAATGAGAATAGTTATGCTTAGCAATTATTCGCATGTACTTCTTCATTTTAGGTCGGAGATTCAAATTTCCATACCTCCATTTGTTGTACTAAAAAAAAACTCCATCTTTAATTTATTTATGTGAAAGATCGAAACCCGTCTTCAATTTTATTTAGTTGTTCTGGTTCTCTAAATTTCAAAAAATATATAGAAAAGATAACAATAATTAATTTGAATTGAATGTGTATTTCTAACTTTGCCTTGTCTTCTATTTTAATTCACATGTTAAAATATATTTTTGGTCCTAAAATTTTATAAAAATAACAATTTAATTCATAAACTTTAGTTTGTAACGATTTAGTCCCTGTACTTTTAATTTTGTAATAATTAAGTTCCTGAATTTTAATATGTAACAATTTAGTCTAAGTACTTTAAAATTTGTAACGATTTAGCCCGTGTTGTAAAAAATATTATAAAAATTTAATGAAATTTCTTACGCATGTAGATCGATAGACTAATTAGGGATTAAATGTATTTTTAAACTACAAATGTCAAATGTATTTTTAAACTACAAAGATTAAGTTGTTATGAAGTAAAAATTCACACTTAATTTTGATGAGATTTTTCACGATAAAAACTAAATTGTTACAAATTTAAAAGCATATAAATTAGATTGTTACAAATTAAAAGTATATAAACTAAATCGTTACAAGTTAAAATTTATGATTTAAATTGGGACTTCTATGAAGGTTCATATCAAAAGTATTTTTTAACTTCAAAATAATGAGTTTAAAAAATGGGAAGAAAGCTAAGGGGAAAATATCATTTGAAAGAAAAATAATGATAAAATTTTGTCAGAAAGCGGAATGTTGCTTTGAAGTTTGGAGGGATTGGATAAGCATCCGTTTTTCACTGTAATGTGTGGCTTGGATTCCTTTGGCTCAGAAATATCAACTTTATTATTTTTATTTTTATTTATTTTTCATTTTCATTTAGAAATTTGCATGTGTTTCCTAGTAGGAAACACACTCAATTTTGATAAGAAAACTTCCAAATTGCTCTATTCTCTATGGGTTTAATATTTTTCAAACCCCATTTGGTTTTTTCTATACTTAGGATACAATAATTATGTAACCAAATATAATATCATATTTCCTTCCATTAACTCTTTAGCCTATGTCTGTTAAAAAAAAAAAGCCTATTTGTTAAATAACTCTTGGAAACATTCAATCATGTTGTATTAGAATAGTGGTAGAATCTCAAAATTGACATGTGATTCTTTATATTTTTTTTTTTCTTTTTCTGTTTTCAAATGAAGTTTTTCTTTTTTTTTTGGGGAAAAAATTATTAAGGTAATATTATAAAGGAATAAAATTTTCAAATTTCAGATAATTATTTTTCAATTTGAAGTACAGAATCACAATCATACAAAAATATAAACAAAAAATTGATCTGATTAAAATGGTTCAAAATGTCAAATCCTCAAGTTTGTATAGGTCCAATTTAGTCTACATTAATATTGTCTCTCGAGCTCATACTTGTTTCATGTTAGATTAAGCACATTTCAAAATGTAATAGCAATTTAGTATACAATGTTATACCAATTATATTTAATTATAGTAAAAATTTTGCTGTATCATTACGCAAAACTCGATGACCGTATTATCAAAATAGTACCACGTGAACATTAGCAATTAGCATGTTGTCATATTAACTTATTAACTATAATTCTATTAAAAAACTAACCCATGAGGAACGAAATTGATGTATTTAATCAGACTAAAATAAGACTAACAAACATACTATAATCAACTTTAAATATTGTAACATACCAAGAATCTAACTATATAAGACTTATTTTCTTTTGCTTTTTATAATTAAGCGAATGTCCTTTGGTGAAAAAAAAATGATTTTAGCTAATTAAAACATTTTCAAAACTTTGACGAGGTTTGACAGTACATGTGATCAAAATTGCTTTTGAAATGTGTAAAAACACTTAAAATTTTGTCCTTGAATCTATGGTATTCAGATTTGACAGGGAAGTTTCCACCTCTAGAATCTCTGGTATTCATATTTCAAAATTTTGTCCTAGTTTATCACAAATTTTCTTCGCTGACGATAGTATTTTCATTTTCAAAGATTCTATGTAGGAATATCAAGCTATAAAGGAAGTCCTTCATGACTACGAGATGGCGTCATGGCAAAGCATAAACAGAGATAAATCTGTCTTCATTAGAGATGTCCATTTAACCCACCCCGAACGGGACGGGGAATCCTTGATTACACGGGGAATGGGGGAGGGAGCAGGAGGATTTTTTTTCCCCGTTGGCTAAACGGGGACGGGGAATATATTCCCCGTCCCTGCCCTGCCCCGATTAGTAATATATATATATATATATATATATATATATATATATATATATATATATATATATATATATATATATATATATTAATTATTACCTATATATATTAAAAAAAAACTATAGTATGAATTATTTTAAGACTATTTTGTTATAAAAAAAATTAAAGACTATGTTGTAATATTGAAATTTGAATTTTTAGAAATTAAGTTGTTTTGACATTATAGTATTTTTACTTATGGTATATTATTATTTTTATTAAGAAATTTTATAACATTTTCTTTAAATAGAATTATATTGAAAATTATTCATTTAGAAATAATTTTTATTGGTTAAGAATAAATTTAAAAAATAAAAAAGATTTAAAAAAACGGGAAAAAATTCCCTGCGGGGAATCCCCACCCCGATCCCCGCAAAATTAAATAGGAAATTTCGCTGGGACGGGGAATGAAATGGGGGGCGGGGACGGAGACGGGGAATCCATTCCCCGACCCCGCCCTGCCCCGCCCCGTGGACATCTCTAGTCTTCATGACAAGCGGGTGTAAAAACACTTAAAACACTTGACAGGGAAGTTTCCACCTCTAGAATGTCTGGTATTCAGATTTCAAAATTTTGTCCTAGTTTATCTCATATTTTCTTCACTGATGATAGTGTTTCTTTTTCAAAGATTCTATACAGGAATGTCAAGCTATAAAGGAAGTCCTTCATGACTATGAGATGGCGTCAAGGCAAAGCATAAACAGAGATAAATTTGTCTTCATGACAAACATGTGTAAAAACACTTATAACACTTGACAGGGAAGTTTCCACCTCTAGAATCTCTGGTATTAAGATTTCAAAATTTTGTCCTAGTTTATCTCATATTTTATTCGCTGACGATAGTGTTTTCTTTTTCAAAGATTCTATATAGGAATGTCAAGCTATAAAGGAAGTCATTCATGACTACAAGATGGTGTTAGGGCAAAGCATAAACAGAGATAAGTCGAGTCGAGGAGATTAGTGGGAGACTAGAGATCAACTTTGTGAAGTCCTTTGGCCTTTACCTTAGGCTCCCATCTCAAAATGCTCATAACAAGAAGCAAGTGTTTAAAGAAGTGAAAAATAGAGTGTGGAAGGTCATTCAAAATTGGAAGGAAAAAATGTTCTCTGTACGTGGTAAAGAGGTTCTTCTAAAGGCAGTAGTTCAGGCCATTCCTGGGTACACAATGAGTTGTTTCAAGCTCCCTGAAGGTCTGTGTAACGATCTAGATGCTATGTACAGACGCTCCCGGTGGGGTTCGACGAAAGACAAAAAGAAAATTCACTGGAGAAGCTGGAAGCGTCTTTGTGCTAGCAAACAGGAAGGAGGCATGAGGTTCATAGATTTTAGAATTTTCAACCAAGCCATGTTAGCAAAGCATAGCTGGAATATAGTAAGGAATCTCAACTGCCTCTTATCAGGAGTCCTAAAAGGGATGTATTTCAACAATGGAAACTTCTTAAAGGTATGAGCTTGAGTCTAATCCTTCTCTAACATGGATAAACATCTTTTGGGGGAGGGATCTGTTTGCTAAAGGCTACAGATGGAGAGTTGGGAATGGAAGACATATTTATATCGCAGAAGACTCGTGGGTGACTAACTCAGGAAACTTCAAGCACAGTTTGATCCATGATGCGATGAAGAACAAACGCATGGCAGATTTAATCTCTTTAGAATGAGGTTGGGATGATAGAATCATTAAAGAAGTTTTTCTCCCTCATGATGCAAATGACATTCTTAATATCCGTTTGGGTGATTGTGGCAGGGAGGACAAGATTATTTGGGGCTTCGATAAAAAAGGAAAGTTTTCGGTAAAAAGTGCATATCATTTGGGAATGAACATTTCCTTTTATAATTTGGCCTCACATTCCAATAAAAATGAGACCTTTAACTTGTGGAAAGCGTTGTGGAGGGCAAATGTCATGCCAAAAATAAAAATTGTTGGCTGAAAGATTATTAATGATATTATCCCAATAGCTTGCAATTATTGAAAAAAGGGGTTAACACTAATTTAAATTGTTCGTTTTGTAGGGCTTACAAGGAAACGACTTGTCATTTGATGTGGGAGTGCAAGGTTACTAAAAAGTTGTGGAATCTGTTCTTCCCATCTAATGTTATTGCTTTTTCTATTGGCAGGGGCAGGTGGTCGACCTTAGACTATTGGGATTGCATTAGGAAAATCAACTCAAAAGAAGAGATAGGCGAAATTCTCACTTTACTTTAGAGCATTTGGAATCAGAGGAATCACATTCGTTTTAACAAAAGGCAAACCGATCCTAAGTCAATTATTTTTGCAGTGGAAAATTCATTGGAGATTCATCTTGCAAGGAGAGAAGATCACCAAGTGAAGGTGCCTGATCTCATGTCTCAGGCTGGTAGCCGTTGGAAGAAGCCAAAAGAGGGTCGTTAGAAACTGAATGTCAATGCGGCTTGGTCCAACAAATATAATCATGGGGGAATGAGTTGGCTTGTCAGAGATTGGAACGGGCGTCCTATCATTGGCCGGTGTAATAGTTCATTCCCCACATATGGCCAGTGAAACTCCTTGAAGCTAAAGCTTTCATTGAAGGCTTGAGGGAATTCGAGATCGCGTGGAAGGGTCGGAATCCTCCTATGGAAGTTGAATCGGATTCTCTTAAAGTGGTTAGACTTCTAAACCAATTCGATTTTGACTTGTCTGAAGTGGGTTTTTTTTGTTGAAGAAGTTATCCATCTTGCAGTTCTTTAAATATTCTTCTTTTTTGTAAAATTCATAGAGAGGAAAACAAAGCTGCCTATGAGTTAGCAGCTTTGGCTTCTTCCTCTGGGATTTATTCGGTCTGGAAAGATTGTTTTCCAACTTCTGTTTTATCCCTCATCTTTGAGAGGGAGTAACTGTGGGGGTTGGTTTGGTTGCGCTTTCTTTATTGTTATCTAGTTTCAAAAAAAAAAAACTTAAAATTACTTAGTCAAAAGTACTTTTGAAAATTCTCAAGTTACTTAGGCCTGTTTGATAACCATTTGATTTTGGGTTTTTGATTTTTTAAAATTAAGGCTATCTACTTCTACCTATAGATTTCCTTGTTTTGTTATCTACATGACATATGTTTTAAAAAAAACCAAGCCAAGTTGTGAAAACTAAAAAAGGTAGTTTTCAAAAACTTATTTTTATTTTTGGAATTTGGCTAAAAATTCAAATGGTCCCTTAAGAAAGATGAAACTCATTGTACAAAAATGATGAGAAAACTAGTATAATTTTCAAAAACAAAATAGTTATCAAACAGAGCCTTAGTAAAACCACTTTAGAAGCATTTTTAAAATTATATCTTTAGAAAAAGTACTAAATTAGTACTTTTTTGAAAAAACAACTTAATTATTACTTATAAAAACTTCTTTCACTCAAAACTCATCTAAAACTCTAAACATCTAATTCCAAAAATACTTATATAAAATGTTCGCTTTAAAAAGGTTCACTGAAAACAAAAACAAAAACATCACCTTAAATTAAATCAGTTTATAATTCAAATTCTATAACATTCTTGAAGGTTCCAGTAGGGAATCATATTATCTCCTTCAAAACACATAACTAAAAATTAGATAAATTACAAATTTAGTATCTATTGTTTTAAGAAAGTTAGAATTTAGTCTCTATAATTTGATAAAACTCTTATAAATAGTTCCTATTGATAAGGACTATTTATATGAGAAGTTTATCAATTTATAATTTAAGGATACATTTTTCTGAATGCATATTAATTTCATATGCTGAAACATAAACACTGCCAAATCAAAATTTGAGTTTATTGCGTTCTATACTGAATTATTACTGAATGCATGTCTGATAGAGCCATATGTGCAACGGCATTGGTAATTTAAAGAATACTTTTTATTTGAAGGGAGAGCCCAAAGGGTGTGATTTGTAAATATGGAAGAATTCTATACATGAATGTCATCGATGAACCGAACGCCGTTAAATGCTCAAGTTTGTATCAAAGTTTGAGTTGTTTAAAAAAGTATTGCAGAGTTGAGATCACTTTAAATGAGATGTTTCATTGGTATATAAATAATGACATTTATGATGTAAAAATATATTTTTGATAGATAAATTTTGTAATAAAATTAATATTGATAAAAATAGCATGAAAAATTATTCATGTTCTAACTTCTCACTAACATTCTCATGAGGCATTATGTACTCATCATTTAGAATCTTTTGAGACATCAATACTAACTTTTGAATATAATTGATAATCTTTTAAAGACACAACTTTGCTTGATCAAATGACTATCACAAGAGATCCCTCAACACTCGAAGTTTAGTAACATAACATGCCTCTACGATCCTCACGATAATTCATTATCACATTGACTTGAACCTATATATCAAATTATTTTATTATTTACATGCAACTCCTTAACACATGAACGAGTAAGTTTTGGGTGCCACTACCACACACTAATCAACAAACTTTCTTCAACTCTTTTTATAAGATAAGTGTTAAGCCTGCCACGATTTTTACCATATACAACTATTTGAGGCATACATACATTATATTCTAACACTCTACAATTTTCTCTCCTTAATCATCAATCTCCAAATATAAGTGTTAGAGTTGCTTCGTTTAGTCACTAATATTTGTTAGACTTTTGAAACATTTTTTTATGCCAGTTGTTGAACCATCCAATCCAATGTGTAGATCTTTTTCATAGGCACAAAATTAATTTGAAACCTAATAATTGTCCTTTAATATCCTTCATTATATTTAATTTTAAAATAAAAATTAGAAAACAAACAATATTCTAAACTAGACCAACTTATTTATGAAAGTTGGATATCATATGGAAAATATTTTCTCAAACACTAAACAGACAATGAATGAAAGCGGATTGGATACTTAGGCCAAACATTTTGTAAGTGCTTATGTTGAGCATTTAATATTAAAAAATATATATTTTTTAAGTCACTAATTTTTTTTTTTCTTGCAGTCATAAGAGTGTAAAATAAACCAATTATTTGTCAAAGTGAACATAGCAAACAACATGTACCCTTGATGAATCTTTCACCCAAAATATTATTGAACTAAAAAAAACCAATTATTTTCCTTAAAAGAAAATAAAGTATAACTTAACATATCTGATTTTTAGTACAATATATAATAACACACTAGCATTTTTTTTCTTTTCTTAAAAAAAAAAATGTACACTCTACCTTTCCCTCCTAGGAAATCCCAATTCTGTCCTAGACAATTTCCATGTTTTAAAAAATGTCTTTAAAGTAGAATTTTGCAACACACTCTAATCAAATTAAGTTTATAATTTCCATATAGCAATGATAGTCTATTTTGAACTTTATTCAATCACATCCACAAATTCCTTGAAGTTTGAGATGAGAAGTAAAAGTGATACTTTTGAGTAATACCCTTTTACTCATATTTATCATTCAGAAAGTATTCTAACCAAAAAAGAAAAAATATATATACATTCCCATCACAAGTTGGGTTCATATATACCGTAAACGAGTATCTCTATATAGAAGATTATTAGAGTCATCATGATCCTATCACAACATAACTTTTACTCCTATAATTATTAGAGGAATAATTTTAAAAGTATTTTTTAAACTTTCTTCCATGTATTCAACGGTAATAAAATAACAAGTCAATAAATCACATTAATTAAAAAATATTTTAAAAAATGATCTTCATATGACTAAAAAAAATAAAACACACAAAGGTATCGAGAGACATTTAGAAAGGAAATTACAAAACATTAAAGAGATGATATTAATATAATCAATTTGTCGGTGAATATAATGAATGAATCTATAAAAGAAATAAACAATGTGACCAAAATAATATATGGGTGATGGGTTGGGGTATTAATTGGGACTAAAGAAGACTGAAGATGTGTGATGGAGACATTACAAAATCTGTATCATTTCTTATTTCAATTTTCAACCCCTTCGCATGGCATTGGATTATATTCGATTTAGACATACCTCACTTTTTTTTTCTTCTCTCTATTTTTAAAGAGAGAATAAAAATATACATGTCAAATGTGGCCCATATATGCTTGTTTTAACTCCTATATTTACTCTAGTTGTCTCTGACGAGACGTGTTCAATTTATGCAACCTTAAGTTAATTAATAAGATCGAATCTATGTATAGCGTAGACTTGTATATTCCAAATTATAGTTTTTGTTAATTATATACTTTATGAAGTTAGGTCGTCTCATGAACTTGGACTTATGAGACTACTATTTTATGTTATAAATTAATTTTACAATTTGTAAGCTTAAAAACTAAATATAGATTATATAAATTCAAATTTTTATAAACTAATGTATTTTCTAAATTTATGTACAAATCATGTAAATCTAATTTTCAAGATCCTAGACTTTTATAAACTCAAGTTTATTATAATTATGAGTTAATAGTACGGGAAGGGAGCAAGACCAAGCCGATCGAGGAGAGAGTAAGCCCTTTCCATGTGTAAAGTTGAATAAATGAATGAATCCCCAACTAGAGAGATCAACCTACACCTTTCATTTTAGGTTGCTAGAGGTATAGAACACTAATTTGCGACCGACAATTTTTTCAAAAATATACCGTAAAAAGAAGATTGAGATAAATGTAAAAGAGTTGCATGGGGTGGAAGTGAAAGGACTAAACTAAATTAAATCAAACCAATTGTTTGTGATCTAACCAAAAACCCAAGGGGATCAACACTCCTAGTTTTATAGAAATTGGTCTTTGTTTACTTATAATATTTTTATTTTGTTTTTTTTACCTTTTTAAGTCTTAGCCAATGTTTTTTGAAATATAAACATATATTTTAAAACTATTTTATTTAGTTCTTAAATTTTACACAAACTGATTACAAAACAAAAAAAGAATATATAAAAATAAATTCTAGTGTTGACCACTGTTTTAGAACATTTGAATCATCTTATCCTATGTGTTTTGTTTCTTGTAAGAAAAAATGTAAAACATCTTATAGAATTAGAATTCAAAAGTTGGGTCCATAAATGTACATATAGCGCAAGCAAGTACTTATGTTGGAAGGAATCAAGGCAATCCCTTTCCTATCCTCATTTCCCTCCCCTCCTCACATGACTTTTCCACTAATTTATTAATAATAAGAAAAATTCCAAAAACCAACCTACAATATAACTTCAAACTCTTTCAAATTTGATCGTTAAGACATGTGTATAGCTCAACTGGTTCAGACATATAGCCTTGACCAAGAGATGTCAAAGGTTTGAATCCTCCCACCCGTACATGTGTTGAACTCAAGAAAAAAAAAATCTTTGAATTTGATCAACTACGCATCTTAACTCACAAAATTGTCACAATTAAATCCCTACTATTAGAACTTCCTTGTAATGGTGTATTGCAAAATAAAAATTGTAATTGTAATAACATATGTAGTTTCATAGTAGTTTTTGCAATTTTCCTTAAGATATTAAATAGTTTAATTTAGGAAGAGTTAATTATATCCATAAATAACGCCAACGTAACTCATTTTAGAAATTAATTATGAATTAAAGAATAGAGAAATGTGTTCATCGAAATATAACTTAGTAGATAATACACATATGACTTCGATGTTGAACATTTCCTACCCGCCCAAAAAAAAAAGGAAAAAAAGTGGTCCATTTAATTAAGAATTTTCATCCACGAGTACAAAATCTTTAATATCCTACTTGTACCTTTGTGCATGAAAAATAAAATGTGGAACCAAACCCACTTAAATGAAACATTGGATTAAATGGTCATATCACATAGCTAAATATAAATTGTAATAATATAAAAATGTTAGCATTTTTTTTTCGAGAATATATAAAAATATTAGTTTGAATCAAATTTTTATACTCCATTTTAGTCATTCAATTTTGAAACATTCTATTTTCCTCCTTAATTTTTACACTCAAAAAAGGAAAAAACTTTTTTTGGTCTTTACCATTCAACCTTCATTCTATATTTAACACAATATTCATATCACTCATCTTCAAATCAAATACCAAACCTAATACAAAACCTAAAAAATATAGCTTAAAAGTGAAAACATAACTCTTTTTTTTTTTTGGTGAAGAAAGTGAAAACATAACTCTATGTAATGATGTCTCATAAAGATTTTAATTTAATACCACTGCAAAAAGTAAGTAAAATAAAAAGATATATAAAAATGAAAAATAGTTAAGCATAAATGATAATAATGAGGAGAGAGTTGAATTATAACTGAGCATATAATTTATAAGAAGAGATATAATTGTAAGGAAGTTGGGATTTGGGTGTGTATTAATTGTCACTAATTTAATACCCATCTTTAAAAAAAAAAAAAAAAAAAAAAAAAAAGGAATCCAATGTAAGAGAGAGAAAGATGATGAGAGAAAAAGAGTGTTTGGTTTGGTAGACATACACACATGGGCATTCAAAGGAATCCAAAGACAAATAAGAAAAATATTCTAATTTTTTTTAATAATAAAAAAAATTAAAATCTAAAAAATGCATCTCTCTCTCTCTCTCTCTCTCTCTCTCTCTAGAGTGCTGTCTCTTTTGGAAAAACAGACACATCATTCAATCATCGGCTTTTCATCCTTTTGGGCTTTTTTGGGCCTATCTGGAAGACCTGACTTTTTTTTTTTTTTTTTGTTAATAATAATAATATTGTTTATTATAATTTTAAAATTGGAATTTGACGCGGTTTTGGCCTACCCTAGAGGATGCTGCCCGAGCTGCCCGGGGAATTTAGCGGGAAATGCATTTTTTTTTTTTAAACTATTTATTGGAAACGCTTTTTTTTTTTTTTGGAGTGCTGCGTTGTTGAAAAACCCCATGTTTTGGCGCCAAAAAGAAATGTTTAGCCCGCGAAAAGCGGGGGCTGCGTAGGTTATTAACCCTTCGTTTTTCCATTTCCACGTGCGTCTCCGTCACCTCCCACGTGTGTCGCTCTAACGGGGTGTCACTTTTTAGTTTTTATCTGTTAAGACTTCGAAATAATCTTTTCATTTAAAAAAATAAATAATAAGTTCAATTATGAAATTAGTTTGGTTAAAATACTATTTTGATTTATGTTCTTTGAAGTTCATTCAATTTTAGTCTTTTTACTTTTAAATGTCTAAATTTAATCCTTATACTTTTAATAAAGCTTAAAATTAGACCCTACTTGCTAGTTGGGAGTTAATTTTGATCAAAATTAGTTAAATAATAATAATAATAATTCTAATGTAAGAAAAGACACAATGTAAACATATTTCTAAAATTTATAGAGGGGAAGGCTATTAGAAACAAGAAATTTTTAGAAAAGTCAATAATAAATTAACAATAGGGACAAATTTTAAGCTTTATTAAAAGTATAGTGACTAAATTTAAACATTTAAAAGTACAAGAACTAAAATAGAATGAAATCCAAAATACAGAAATTAAAATGATATTTTAACCAATTAATTTTCATAGTTTTAATATGGTTTTAATTTAAACTTTTAAAAGTTTCAATTTAGTCAAATTCGATAAATTGTCTTTTTTCTTTTGTCTCTCTTTTTTCACTTGCATTTGGATTAGACACCAATTTTAAACATCTTTAAATTATAAATACCAAGTTAAAAGTCAATAGAGGAGCTGTTTGACAAGATTATTTTCAAAATAAAAACAACAAAAAATGAATATTTATTATTTCTTTAGTCATTTCGAAGTTATTATGGCAACTTGGACATTTGTAGTCTAAGTCCTTGTGGCTGTGGTGTATGCTTTTGTTGAATGAATGCATCTTTCCCTCAAAAAAAAAAAAAAAAAAAAAAAAAGAGGAAAGAAAAAAATGTTCATTCATATATAAAAATCGATTGTCCTTTTTTAACTTTTACCTAATTTATTCGGTACATTTTTAATAGTATTATTTTTAAAATATATTAATTTTAAAAATATTATAGTTTTGATTAGACTGATGCAAAATCATCTTTTGAAGAGACAATTTTATCACGTGTCATGAAATTATCTCTTGAAGAGACCTTTTCATTAGATGATGTGACAAAAAAAAAATTTATGATGCTTTTTAAAATTACACATAATAACTTTTAAAAAAAAAATTGCGGCTTTTTATCAATAAAATTTAGAAAATATACACACAAAAAAAACTTCTTAATTATTTTGCCTAACCTTTCTTTTTAATCTCATTTTAGTTAACTAGTTGGATACTACGTGCATTATACGTGTTTCATGATGTTGAAAATGAAATGTACATATAAAAATTGAATGTATGGTATTATCCATATAGAAAATGGAGAATTACACTTTAATATTATTTTTTTATTTTGATTAGCATCATTTGATTACCCACTTATTTTCAAACTTTAATTTAAATCAAAAAATTATTTTTTTTCCTATTTTTTTAAAATTTGGTATTATCTAGTAATTGATTTTTTTTTTATTTTTTTTTTTGCAATGAACTTTTCAATTCAATGAAATCATTAATTAGATAGTAGTTTACAATTTTAAAACTCTTTAAATCTAAGAAAAAAGTTTCAAGAACATTTATTGGTTAATTTATTTTTGTTTACAAAAGCTCACTAAATCAAGAATATCTATTAATAAATCTATTTTTGTTAACAAAAGTTTAATTTCAAACTTTAATTTAAACCAAAATATTATTTTTATTTTAATTTGAATCATTTGATTATCCACTTAATTTCAAACTTTAATTTAAACCAAAATATTATTATTATTATTATTATTATTATTTTAAAAATCGTATTAATTATCTAGTAATTGAAAAAAATATATTTTTTGCAATGATTTTTCCAAATTCAAGAGAATCATTACTTAGATACGTTGTTTTCAATTTTAGAACTCTTCAAATCTATGAAATAAGTTTCAAGGAGATCTATTAGTCAATTTAAGTTAACAAAAGTTCAATGAATCGAGAAGATCTATTAATAAATTAATTTAAATAACAATATTATTTTTTTTATTTCAAACTTTAATAATACTAAATTAAGAAGCATTGAGTTTTTTTTTTATCATAAAATTGCAAGATAGAGGATTCAATCTTTTATCAAATAAAATAACTTTTAGAATATGAATATTAATTGTTACCATATAATATTGAAAATTATATTAATTACATTGTATTTTTAATAACTATTAGTAATTATATTTAAATATAATAAATTACATAAATAGAAAAAAAAATACAAAAATTAGACCTTCCCAAATCCTAGCATAGTAAACTCCAATTTATCCAAAAAAACAAAAATAAAACAAAAATAAAGAAGAAAATAATACAATTACATCACATTGTCGGTCATTTTTTGCTTCCTTAACGAAGCAAAGTTGCAATCGTTTTCTTCTCCACCCTCCTCAATATGCGTATGCCAAGGATCAATAGATGAATTGGTGTTTATTTACAAATTTGAAAAAAAAAAAAACTACAAAAGCAGTAAATTATATTAAATTACTCCCATTACCATTTGCCAAAAAAGAAAAAAAAAACAAGAAATAAAACTATACAAAAGCCATAAATTACATTAAATCACTCTCTTTCTCTACCATTGGCATAAAAAAAACTACAAAACACATAAAAAGCAGTAAATTACATTAAATCACTCATTCTCTTTACCTGCCATTTGGAAAAACAATTAGAGAAGGAGCCCATTTATGACTTCTTGGCCTCTAATATCACCAAACCAAAGTATCTTCAATAGAAAATTGCTTGAATCTTGAAAATTGAAAAATTGAATATAAATGATTTGGTTTATTGAAAAAAAAAATTAGGCTTATATAGCCATAGCCATCAAATGAAAAGGGAAAAATCAAAATTTCTTCCCTCCATAATTTTTAGAATCACTTTAGAAGACATGAAATAATTCATTTATAGGATGCACTATATATAAACTGATGATGTATGACATTTAATTTATGTATATTAATCATAATATATCAAAATCTAATATTTTGTTAATATACTTATTCAAAAAAAAAATCTTATCTTTATTTAAATAAATAAGTATTTGAGTATTATTTTAATTTCATATTCTCGGAAAAACAATTGTTCAATTTTTTAAAAAGTTTTTTTCTTAACTCTTTAAATATGCATTAAAAAAATCTTTAAATATTAGTTTATTTTTTAATTTTTTTAAAATATGCGATAAATATTGTTTAATATTAATAAATAAATAAGTATTATTGTATAATTTTATTATTCAAATTATTCAAATATGTATTAGTGAGTTGGAAGATTGGATATAAGTATTATTGTATCATTTTATTATTCAAATGTGTTTAATATTTGATTTTCATCATTTTATTATTCAAATATATTTAATTTGTCATTTTATTATTCAAAATTATATTCAAATATGTTTAATTTATCATTTTATTATTCAGATAATTCAAATATGCATTAGTTAGTTGGAAGATTGGAGATCATAGAGATTTTAAATTTTTTATTTAAATTAGAGATTACATGCGTAGAGATTTTAGAACATTTATTCAAATTGAGGGCAGAAAGGAAAATCTTTCAATTAAGAAGTTTTCATAATGGGAAGTATTCAAATTAAGAAGGGACAAAAAAGGAAATCAAAAGTTTCTCAGTTCAAGTGCCATTTATATAGTAAGATAAGATGAATTTTTGTGTTTATTTTGTTTTAGAATCCAAGCTTCCAAACCTTTTGGTTTGGTTTTCAAACTTTGCATAAAAAACATTTTAATCCTTTTCATTCATTTTTTAATAAATTTATTTAATAGAAATCTAATATGTAGACATATTTCTTATTCGTTTACTGATTAACATATATGTCTAATGTCGATATAGACAAGTATACGAAACCATATATAGGAGGTTAGGTATCGAATTTCCAAAATGTATTTAGGTTCATATATATATATATGAAATCTCAACCTTAAAATAAGCAAAGTTAGGTAAATATAGGCTATATAGGCTTGTAATTGGCATAAGATCGTAGAGGCTATGTGAATAAGATCTCACGAGTTTCCATTAAAAACATCAAAATTATTGTTATCACTAATAATGTTTCTTTCACATTTACCACCAAAAGTTACTTTTCTAAGACATTTCATGCTCCAAAGTAGTAGTAGTAATAATAATAACAATAATAATAATAAACTCATCACCAAAAGAGAAAAAACAAAAATTCTAATAGACAAGAGAAGAATGACGTGTGTAATACATCGTTATGAGATATTATAGGGGTGGCAACTATATAACTTTTTTTAAATGCATTGTTCAAAGCCTTAAAAAAAAAAAAAAATTCTCACATGCCTCCAATATTTTGACTCTTGCTTACAATAAGTCAATAACTTGACTACTATTAATGTATATCTAAATAAAACAAAAGTTTTAATAATTATATATTTAGATAAACATTAATATTAGTCAAATTATTGACTTATTGTAAGCAAGTGTCAAAATATTGGAGGTGTTTTTTTTTTTTTTTTTCTAAGCTTTGAACAATTCATTGCAAAAGATACATACATAGTTATCACCCGTAAAATATTTCATAACAATGTATAACACACGTCATTCTTCTCTCTTGTCTATTCTTGTCCAAATAATTTTTTTGATTAAAATTTCATAGAATAATTATTTTTATAAGGATCTAAGCTAAAATAGGAAGAGGATTATCGACCCCATTATCATTGTTACTTCTTTTACAATAGTGCACCTGGAATAATTATTTTTATGAGGATCTATGCTAAAATAGGAAATTAAAGGATTATCCACTCGATTATCGTCATTGCTTCTTTTACGCATGATCGCACCTACAAAATTTATGAATGAAATGAGTATTTAAAATACTTAACTCCTTTAATAGTGAGACATTATGGAACAAGACAATAAGGTCTAGAGAGTTATTGGCTTGCATAAATCTAGAGACATGTTATTATAAGTATTAGTTACTCTCCAAGAATGAGATGGAACCTACGTTACCATTTATGCTTTATCTAACTTGACCAAAATGCCTCCAAATGTCTTTGTTTAACATTGAAGATTAATATTTTTATTAAAAAAAAATTATATATGAAAGATATAGAATTGGTCAGAACACAAATATGTAGATAATTTTATTTTCACTCATATGTAATTATTTATTTATTTATTTAAGGGAGTGTTGTTTGATATCCAACCATTTGATTTCTTGAGGAAGAAGTAAAATAAAAGCTATGTTTTTTTATTTAAAAAGATGATGATTTTCAAACAATTAAAAGAAACGCCGAAATCTCAATTTTAGAGAAATATTGAAGTCTATTTTTTTTTATATAATTAAGAAACTTATAGAATTTATCTAAATCAATAAATAAGTGTTTGTTGACCATGCAAAATTGACAAAACATATGCTTGAAATTGACATTACATGGCATCTCAAAGTCATTGAGTTTAACAGAACATCTGTCATCTATGATATAACTTATAAGTGAGATCATGCATTGGTCACTTTTCCGAGCTTTGAGTTAGTTTTCAAGTGGTTAATCCTTTTTTCTTTTTTACATTTTTTTTTTATGAATCATGGTCAACTCAACAAATGGGTGGTGGGAAAGGGTTTTTATTTTTTATCTTCTTGAATTTTGGTCAAAAGAGATTGAAGTTTAACAATTTAATTTGAAATTAGGATGTAGTAGTTTTTCGAGTGAGACGATGTGGAAAAATATTTGATTCACACGATTAATTAAAAAACAAAAAGTTTATATGACATATTTTATTATAATATAGAAATCATCCGGTTGTATTTTAACATAATAAGATATCAACATTTAGTATTTCTTGTATGATTTTACTCTGCAAGAACTACAAATTATTTTCATGAAATTTGAACTTAAGATTTTATCTTTTGAGTTCTACGATTCTAGAAGTGAGGATCGAACCATTGATATTTGAGATGGTAATTGTCATCTTCTCCACTAAACTATGCTTAGATTGGCATTGAACCTAAGATGTTAGCATAATGTATAAATCATCAATTTTGTCATTATTTTCATTCATTAACTATTTCTATTTTCTTGAATTGACAAATATATTATAAAAGAAACATTGAATATATAATGAGCAAAACTTACCTGCTGTCCAAGCAAGTAAGTGTTGTGCAACCCACTTAGACACAACAAGAAAAATAAATTTTGTTTTTTTTAAAAAAAAAATTTCTAGTGTTCAAGTGGGCTGTACAACACTTACGTGCTGCATGGACAACAGATAAGTTTTTTCATATATAATTCAGTCCCTAAAAATTACACCATTTTTTAACTTCGACCTTAACATTTTAAAGGTTTTATCTTCCCCTTGACATAACAATTTTTCAATCAATTTGCATACATATATTTATAATGAGATCCACCCAAGGTTTTTTTTTTTTTTTTAAAAAAAACCTATATTATGGGGATTAGGAAACTATAAGAATTCGAATTTGTTCTCTGTACAGGTTCATCATATTGTCAGAAGGCAAGTCCACACACACAAAGGTAATATATGACACTTCAGAAGGGATGGAAAGCTAAACTGAGTTTGAACTGCCAAGTGTCAATAATAGTAATAACCCAATGATAAACTACAGGTTGAGAGAAGCCTAACCCAAACATTAAAAGCTAATAAGAAATCTTGAGCAAATTTATGAAAGAAGAGGAGACAAAGCAGCCAACATTTCCTGCAATCAACTCCAATGCAATCTAATTATCTATGATCTATCAATGTTTTTTTTAAGTACAACAAATGAGGGATATGAGAATTTGAACCTCTGACCTCAAAGAAAATAATACTTGCCAATTAGCGCTGAACTATACTTAGTTTTGACATCTATCAATGTATATTTTTATCTTCAGAAGGTAGGCAAATGGTAATATATTGTAAGAAAAAAAGGTTAACAAGTTTGTATCGTTCTCATTTATCATTTTTAAGAAATTTTCCCAAAATCATATACTAACAAGAAATTGGGAACAAAAAATAGAAAATACGAAACAAAAAATGAGAATGTTACAGGTTAAAAACATTTTCATTTTCATTCCAGAAAGCTAGCAACAATCAAGAGAGGACGATAATCACAACTCACAAAGATTGAAAGAAACCACATCTGTATTATTCATCTTCATTTAGATATGATGAAACACTGTGGATGAGCATAGTCTACAAAGGTTGAAAGAAACCTCAACTGCAAATTTGTAGTTCAATTCTAGCATTGCCTAGTGGTATAATCTTTAGATGCAGTAATTGGAGAAAGAAATTCAAGAGACACCGAGCATCGGATATAGAGGAGAAGGTAATAGTCCAATTGATTCAAGAAAAATAGCCAAAAATAAATAAATTTCCAAGAGGGTAAAAGTTTAATGTATTAATCCTACAAGTATAAACAACAGTAACAAAGTAGGCTTAAGGCCTGCTTACAGAAGCTACGATACAAGGGATGAACGTGCAACTTGTTCCAATAAAGCTGAAACCTATTTCTCAGGACTAAATGAAAGTTCAATAAATTAGTTGTTCAGACTACAGAGCAAAGACAAATTTAGCAACTCTAAGAATCTCCTAATTGGCTGGTCTAAAACCAAATGCCACAGAAAAAACTAAACAAGGTACCTCAACAAGAATGAAGTAAAATTTGTGTACATAATACCCAACATGGCAGGTGAATCATACCTAAGTAAAGGAAAGTAGCACTGTTCCATGCCCAGAGGGTCTCCATCCAGTTCCAGAAGTCGCCGATATGTAGACTGTCGAAACCTTGCAAAGCAACTTTAAACAAAAAGAAAGTAACAGGCGGAAAAGCTATGATTCCCAAAACAAGGTTACAGGCTGCCCTGGAAAGAGCTTTAAAGCTCCCAGCCATTAAATCAAGCTTCAGAGGATGTGCCAACAAGCACATGGATACCACCAAAAAAGCTCCAAGTTCTGCAGTAGCAAAGTTAATTACTGACATGAGGCACAAACCAATAAAGGCCGCTGAGGTGGTCATTGCTTTCAAGAAAGCCCACTCTTGAATCCGCTGTTCAGAAGATTTGGTGGAACTAAGTGAAGAGCCCAATATCGCTGACAAAATTAGAAGCGTGAGTAGCGAAAGCAACGCCCAAATAATAGAGCTTGTTGTAGGACTGTAACCAGGTATTTGGCAGATGAAGTATGGAAGTAAGGAAACAACAGCACCCCATAGATGAACAAAAAAAACTCTTTTTGCAGCATTAAGCCATTTCCATGATCTTAAAGAGACAATAAGCTCATCATCAGGATTTGCTGGAGCTGCAGGTTCAGCCTTCTCCAAGGTTAAATTCAAGTTATTGGCATATGAATAGAGAGAAGCCGCAACTGCTGGTAGTGGAGCAACAAGGAGTGCAAAAGCAATCATATATACACCAACTGATACAAATTTGCTGGTAGATACCATAAGGTATAGAAAGAATGACTGATGGAACTTCTCCAGGAGGTTATTTACTGATCGTACAACTCCTTCAATAAGCCTGCACAACCAACTACAAAATCCTTAGCCAAATCAAAAGGATCACGAGAATTTCATTCCTAGGATTCATAATTAACTACAAGCTGGGCCATAAATTGTCAATTTTTAATTTCAAATTCGATTATGAATATCCATCAAATATGAACTCATTTCTGTACTTTAGACAATAATTTCACTTGAATGAATTTAAGCCGTAAATTCTATTCATTTAAAAAGAGAAACTATCCGTCAAAGTTCATTTTAGGGAAAAAGAAGTATTTTCTCTTACCCCCATTAAAACTATTTACAAATTAAAATTTAAACATTGAAGATTGACAGTGATACACGAAGGCTAAAAGGAAATCAAAATTTAAACATTGAAGATTGACAGTGATACACGAAGGGTAAAAGGAAGGGGGGGGGGGGGGGGGGGGGGGGATAATAAATAATAGAAAAAGTAGAAAATGTTGTTTGATGTTAACCTAACCCCATTGAGTGAAACCATTGGTTTTAAACATTCATTCATGTAGTGAGCCCTAAAAAGTTGAGGGGTGGGAGGAGGACTTGTTATAAAATTCTTGGGGCATAAATAAGCACTGACCGGCCACCTCGCAATATGAATTCATCACGCCTGACCTTGACGCCAGAAGAAAATTTGGGGGACATCTCCACAGTAATTGCATCAATTTGGTAATCTCGAAAAGCCCCATGGGAACCAGTAGGAATACCCACAGCCTAATGGCAAGAACATGGATAATTTTAGTGAAAATGATCTCCATTGTTAACATAAATGAAGAATTGCTCCTTATTCTAGTCCATTAAATGAAACCATAAACAACAATTTCTTAGAAAATGAATTAAAGAGTAAACTACCTGGTAGTACAATGAACTTGCAAGTGTGGCAGCGCCATCAACATAGTCAGAAGCTGGCATGCCAAACTTCCATTCAGGGTTCAAGCTTCTGATAAATTTTCCTATTGACTCAAACACTTTGCCCAAAACCTTGAGCCATTTGCAGTCTAGTAAAGGCCAAAATTTATCAATCTTAATCTGAAAACCTTGCCTATATACTGCTAGATAATTCACAATATTGATGAGGTCCAGGTTTGGCATCTGACCGTTGGATGCTTCAGCATAGACACTAAGACTATCCTCAAAGTGTTCGCTTCTATTTGAAACCTTAATAACAAGGGCTGCAGCCATTGTTCCAGCACGTTTAAAATCATCTAAACTCATTTTTTCAGTCATATGGTTTGCTTCTAATTCATAAAGGACATTTGTCTCTGTACAAGCATCTGTGTCAATTACACTGGATCGACCAAATGCAGGAGTGTGATAGTCTCTAAGCCAAGCTGAAACTGCAGCATATTCCCCATATCGTGAATCCGCAACAAGCCATACAATGTCTTTGGCCAACCAAGTTACTTGTGTAAGCAACGAAAACACTGAATAAGCAATACCAAGAGACAAAGTCTCATGAAGACTAGTCTTAACAGGATTGTAAGGTGTAACCAAAACGATGGCTTCCTTTCCATCGGCTTGTGGTGCTCTTATTATGCCAACAGTGTTAATACCCTGTGTCATGCAACTAACATTGTCCCGAATGATCCCAGAATCAGGGCTAGAAAAAAAGTGCAGTGGATGGAACTCACTAAATTGCGGGTGGAACCTGTGGTAATTAATTTCAGCACCCAAGTTCGATATATATTGTGCTATAATCTGCTGGCTTCCACTGAAAAATGAACAGAAAATCAAATTTCTTTATCATAGATTAGAACAAAAGACTTGAAACGGTAACAGATGCAAGGGGAGGAAGAAGATAATACTTATGAAAATGTGAAAAATATGATATTGATAATTTCTAGGTGGAAGATGAATTGGATAACTATGAAGTACGCTGCAATATAAGTAGTGAAAAGAATTACACACAATTAAGTTTATGGTCATCTCTACGCACCCACACCCCTCTTGACCAACATAAAATGACATGCCAATCCACATGCAAAGATTACATGGCCATAGATAATATGAAACTCACGCAGACATCACATATCAGAAAACAATACCATATACCACATTTTGATGAAAGCCTTCATTTGATACAGGTAACTTGTACGAGAACTTTAGAACTATTGTCTAATACCTTTCCAGACACGGACTGTCCTCAGCTTGCCTGTTTCTCCTAACATCTTGAGATTGTGAATGAAGGAGACCAATATTATATTCAGAAGTTCATATTGAAAGCCAAAGTCGGATAACATATTCAAATATTTATCCAATTGGCTCCATTGAATTCCTTTATATTTTCATGGAACTATAGCATACAAGTGAACTTCAAAGTTTAGCCCTACCACTGATTGATTTAAATTCTTGTAATTAGTAAAATAGTTCACAGAGTTAAAATGCGTAGATACCTTTAAAACATGCATGTGCATAAAACCATTTTAATGTCAGGGCATATAAGACATAAATCACTTAGACAAATCTTACACTATGAAGTGGTAATTCTCAAAATCATAAGCATACAAAATTTTCCATTATGGTTTTAAAGGAGAAATAAAAGGGATAAAACTGGTGCAATGAGTACATACAAGATTGTTGAACCAGGCTTCGAATTCAAACCGTTCAGGTCCTTCACCAAGTTGTTCGACTCTGAGACTTCCTGACTCGAAAGCATAGTATTTGCAGAACCTATGGGAAAATAAATGCCACCAGGTAAGATTACTGTCAATCCAAATAAAGGTAAAATGAATAGATCACTGCAGAAGAACAAGGAAGGATGCATAAATTTTATGATCCTATAATTTCAGATACTTCCGCAACTGCTAATGAATCTTAATTTGTAATTTGTCTACCAGGCAATCAATCACGAAACCATAAAATGATGAATAATAAATCAAACAAAGTAGATAGTGATAAGGAAGCTAAGCAAGAAGCCAAACCGACCTGGCATGAGAGCGTTCTCGGAAATGTAAGTGTTCATGGAGAACATTGGTAGTAGCAGAAGAGCTAAAACCCCTGCAGAGAAGCAAATCACGCTAGAAAACACCCAAAAAAGAAAAGAAAATAACAAGGACATTAATCAACCACTAGATTCCGATACGAACTAAGAATCAAATCCATGTAAAATCAATCAACAACAGCGCACCTGAAGAAAATACTGTGAGAAATAAGGAAAATCCCCAAGCGCACAATCGGCCGCGCCTTTGTTTTTGGTTTCTCGGTCTCAGCCATCGGAAGAGGCGATCTTCACAGTGGCCCAATTGCTCTTCTTCACAGATTGTTCTGAATCTGTTACTGAATTGAGATTGCAAGTGAAAGAAGAAAAGAGGAAGATGTGAGCTCAGTTAACCAGCAGCCGGGTCAACCCATTTATATGAACCGGGCAGTATTCGGGTTGAACCTTCGTCCGGTTCATAAAGCCAAATGAACCGGATGATTCGGCTTGGTTGGTTCGGTTCTCGATTGGATTATGCACTAGGTACATTAAGGACATGTTTGAGAGTGATGATTAAATTAGTGATTTTGGAAAAAGAGATTTAGATGTAATTGATTTTGTTAAATTGATTTTCATATCATCATATTGACGTTTAGTTCCAAACTTTTAAAAGTGATTTTTAATTATTATGTTTGGTTGCAACAGTGATTTTAGAATTACCAAATTACTAGAAAGGGCATATTTGTATATTTGATAAATTATTTAACTAAAAATTATGATAAATATCTATTTTATTAATTTATTTTTTATTTGTTTTATTGTTAAATTTTTATATGCTTGATTATTATGTTAAATAAGAAAAATATGTATAATACATATCAAAATAAAAATTCAACAACCATATATCTCATTCAATCTAGAAATATTTGTATCATGACAAATACTCAAACTAGATATTATCTATTGAAACACAAATTACATAATAAATACATTAATGTGACATAAGAAGTTCTACAATTTTCTCCCTCTTCGCTTCCATCTCCCTTCCATGACAAAAAGTTTCACTTTCCTTAGTAACACTCAACTCGTTTCTTTCATCACTTGAGGGGAGTCCTATTATCCATTAAATATGAAAATAAGAAACTAATTAAACTCATTTTAAAAGAGTGACTTTTGTTACAAATAATAAGTGGAAGGCAACTAGAAAATAGTATATTTGATTGAAAATATTTCAGAAAATATGCTGAAATTTTCTTCTTTTTTTTTTTTTATGATATTTTTCTGCAAATTAACTTTCTATCTTCTCAAAATTTTTTTGAAATTATTTTTTTTTTGAAATTTTCTACATATTAATTTAAAAATAAAATTTAAATTAATAAAAACAAATTATGTTATATAAATTTAATGTTTAAATTACATGAATTGTCGATAGGGCATTCTTGAAACATTATGTAAATTTAAGACATTCTTAAGTACAAATCGTGCGAAACAAATACAAAATTTTCTTAAAAAATAAACATGGCTATCTAAAGATGTATGACATCTTTCATTATGGGTATCTATAATTTCTAAGCATTTAAAGATTTTTGGTTTTCTAGATTTCCATAAAACAAACGGCCTTCCATTTTTCTAAAATCAATTTTATTAGGGCAAAATACACTTTTGGTCCCTGAGGTTTGGGATTAATGTCTATTTGATCTCTGAAGTTTCAAAAGAGACATTTTAGTCCATGAGATTTGAAATATAGTTCTAAATGGTCCCTTAACTTCTTTGACCGTTAGTTGACTGTTAAAAAAGATGATGTGGTATTAATTGAATGACTAAAATGAGCTGAAGTGACATTTTTTGATGAGTTGGCAAAAATAAAATACATGATTTTTTTTTTTTAAATTTTTGTGTAGAGGTGGCTCCTTCGTCTTCCCTAGCCTTCCTCTTTCTCCCCTTCTTTCTTCTTTTTTCTTTTTCTTCTTCTCGTAGAACTCACAAGTTCGCGCACAGCTCCTTCGTCTAAGTTCGCATAAATTCTACTAATAATTAATTTAAATACGAAAAAAATAGAAAAAAATTATTGTGCAGAAACAGTAACATATAACAGACACTCATAACTCATAACCATGTATTGAATGAATTATCAGTATCTTCCTGGAGCATGCTTGGATTTGACAAATGACCTGGAATGGGAACAGTTCCATGGGTGTTGAACTCTGAGATTCACCCACTTAGATGCAGAGGAACAGAAGGAGGAATTGTTGCAGTTTCAAACTGGGTTTCGAATCTGATTGCGAGTCATACATTTTTGACATTGGTGGAAGCTTTTGGGGCTGTTGGTACATTCCTGCTGTTTGCCGGATTTTGATTTCTTGGACTGGTTGGTATTTATTTCTTGGTACCTGAAACTAAAGGATTGCAATTCGAAGAGGTTGAAGAGATGCTCAAGCAAGGGAAGAAGCATAAGAGCAGCAAAGGCCAGCAGAAGGAAGTTTCTGCACAATAATTTTTTTTATATTTTTTTCGTATTTAAATTAATTATTAGTAGAATTGACGCGAACTTAGATGAAGGAGCTGTGCGCAAACTTGTGAGTTCTACAAGAAGAAGAAAAAGAAAAAAGAAGAAGAAAGAATAGGAGAAAGAGGAAGGCTAGGGAAGACGAAGGAGCCACCTCTATACAAAAATTTAAAAAAAAATTATGTATTTTATTTTTGGCCAACTCATCAAAAAATGTTATGTCAGCTCATCTTAGTCATTCAATTAATATCACATCATATTTTTTAACAGTCAACTAATAGTCAAAGAAGTTAAGGGACCATTTAAAACTATATTTCTATTTCAAATCTCAGATACTAAAGTGTCTCTCTTAAAACTTCATGTATTAAATAGACATTAATTCTAAACATGATGACAAAAGTGCATTTTGCCCATTTTATTATTTGTAAAAAGTCAAGATTTTAAAAGAAACTGTTTTAGCAAGGTCAGAAGTGATTTTGGCTATGCTTAACTTACCGGGATTTCTTATGCAAACTTCCGGCGTATTCCATGGACATTGCCCACCAGAATCTTCGCATTTCCTTTTCTCCGTATTTCCCACCGGCGAATTTTTCTCCTAGTTCAAACTTTCGATCGTCTGGTTTTAAGCTTACGTCGAAGCTTCAATTCCCGATTATCATTTCTAGCCATTTTAGAAGTAACGAGTTTAAACGCTATCGCCATCGAGTTCGGAATTCTTCTTTGATGCTCCGATATATGGTGCCTGAAAATGACAGAAATGGAGACGAGAATTTGAAGTCATTTGGAAACTGGATTCGTGTTTCGCGTTCGTTGTTTCCTGGTGGTAGTTGGTGGAACTTAGATGAGCATAAGAAAGTAGAAATTGGAGCTGTGAAGCCGCTTATGGTTTATTTAGCTCTTCGTCGGATGTGGAAATTGGTTTGGGATAGTAATCGATGGGTTCTCCTCGTTGCTTTTGGAGCTTTAACCATTGCTGCGGTACGTGCTGCTACTAAGTTGTTCTGTATTACTCACTGTCCTGATTTTTTTTTTTAGCGTTCTCTGTATATCTGAAATTGATTATCTTTACTTGTTGAACACCGCACTAATTAGAAAAATCTATCAAGAAAGATTCCATTCCCGCTTTTTTTTTTTTTTTTTTTTTTGGAACTCGTGGTATACATACAGTAGATGATTGCTATTATTATTTACACAAGCTCAGGAGATGAAGTTGGTTCCTGAGGATTCTTAGCTTTATAATCCAGACGTTAAATGTTGAAGTTGACGAAAATTTGAGCCGTTAAAATTATGACAATACGGATAAAATCTCAATTTTGATTCCAAAAATCATAGGAACTCATATAGTTCTTTGAACTAATAAATTTAAAGTCTTGTAAATCACCATCCTTAATATTTTTATTGATGTTTCCACGAGATTCTGAAGAAAACATATTGTCTCCTCATATTGATGTAGAAACTTCAATTTACAGAAACATCAACAAGTTATATCTATGACATAGTGGACTAAAATATTTGGGAAGCTCCTAAACCTTTACTTTCCGATTTATACTTGTCACCTATTCCATTCTTCATGCAAATTATTCACTTTGCTTGACCTTCTGGTCTTTGATTTCCTAATTCAATCTCTGTAGTTTTTATAATATGATCAAAGTCTCTTGCAGATTTCAGAAATTTCCATGCCGAGCATATTGGCAGAATCTATCTTTTCTGCTACCAGTGGCAAGACTATTGTGTTTGCTAGAAAATTTCAGCTCTTGGTCATTCTTTCTTTTACATCGGGAATGTGCAGGTTAGTTCTTCTATAGTTGAACCTCAGAACTCAGAAGTGTTTTCTGCATGATGTGCAGAAATAGAAAAAGGGTTTCATGCAAGAATTGGAATTAATGTGCCTGCTTGTTTGTATTCTTGACATGAATGTTAGTGGCCTGCGAAGTGGCTGGTTTGGAGTTGCGAATATAATCTTGGTGAGTGGCTTCTCTACATTATTGATGCATTGAAATAAGTTTTATTCGACATCATATGTAAATGTGGGTTTTACTTTTAGGTAGCTTCTGCTTCAAATCTTATGATCATCTCATATTGATTGCTTCCCCCGTTTTGGCTTATTGTTTAATAGTTCATGTAACGACATTAATAGACCACTCAAGTTGACTAGCTGTGGTCCATTATTGCTTCTGATATAGTACAGGCCGTTTTTTCATATATGTGTCTCCCTTCTAAGTCTTACTCTTTCTATTTATACATTTATTTATTTTTATTTACATGCTTCATGAGGCATGAAGTAATATATGGTCAAGTTTATTTCATAATTCTTCTACTAGTTTGCAGGTGAAGCATCTGAGGGAACGTCTGCACTCAGCTATTCTTTTTCAGGTTTCTTTTTAGTTTAGCAATAACAATATTCATGTTGAGCTTGCATGGCTGCGTCCTGGGTAGATTATTTTGGTGATTTACTTTTTCATGGAGTTTTTACTTTCTTTATAGACCGTTCAATTGAATGCTGTCATCATGTAGGATATATCCTTCTTTGACAAAGAGACGGTTGGTAATTTGACAAGCAGGCTTGGAGCAGATTGTCAACAATTGGCTCATGTTATTGGAAATAATATCAATTTGATTACACGAAATGTTCTTCAGGTTGTTGGTCTTGTTGAATGTTGAATAATGTTTTGATTGGTAAGGTGCTTCTAGTTCTTGACTTAAATTTCTGTCGTTTGCTTTCAGGCTACTGGTGCATTGGCCAATTTGCTGACATTATCCTGGCCTCTTGCAATATCTACCCTGGCGATATGTTTTGTTCTATCAGCAATCTTTCTACTTTATAGCCAGTAAGCATATGGACCCTAATGTTGGGAAATGGTAATAGATAGTACAAGCTGGTGTTGGTTTTTGCCTGGTTTATTCTTTTTCTCCCCATTCATCCCTTGGAGTAGGGGGATTCTAAGGACTAAAGTACTTGATAATATTTGTCTAAAAATGTCAACCACCATGGGTTGGCCTAGCCTAGTGGTCAAGAAGGGCTGTGTAATTAATAAAAGGCTTAGAGGGAATGGATTTAAGCCATGGTGGCCATCTACCTAGGTTCTAATATCCTATAAGTTACTTTGACAACCAAATGTAGTAGGGTTAGACGGTTGTCCAATGAGAATAGTCGTGGTGCGTGCAAGCTGGCCACTCATAGATATCAAAATAAAAGTCAAAAAATGTCTTCTTGTGCTTTCTTTAGCCTAGGGCGCAATATAAGTTGTAAAAATGTTGGAACATATTGTATTTATTTGATTTGAGAATTGCTTCTTTTGATTTAGAGACAATCTTATGCTAAATCGATTCCCATTCCTATTATCTCTTTGTGAAAAGAATGTTACTTTGTAACTGTAATCACAATGATAAAAGTATAGTATTTCCAGTCATTTCAATGAGTTTTCTTTTCTTTCTGTGAGTGTATGTTAATATTCTTATTGTTTCAATGGATTATTGAAGATAGCATGTTCTGTAGGTACGTAATGAAAACAGTCAAGCTGACCCAAGAATTCACTGCTGGTGCTAATGAAGTATGTGCTGAAAGCTGATTTAAGTTAATTCTGAAGACTCTTTTGCTTAGTTGAAACTTTTCCTTGCACATATTGTTCATTCTCCAGATTGACTGTAGGTTGCACGTGAATCACTTACTCTGGTGAAAACCATCAGGATCTATGGAACTGAAAGAAAAGAAATTGGAAGGTACGATCTCTAGATTCTTTCTAAAGTGTTCATGTTCTCATCTCAAGCTTTACTGTGCAGCTAAACACAGAGGGCTCAAATATGATATCTCAATTCCATTTTTTTTTTAATATAAGAAACAAGGCGTATATTTATGCACGAGGCCCACCCTTCCTAACAAAAACCCTGTAAAATAGCTTTCCAATTTAATTGGATCATGGACAAGCTGTAATTACAATATATATATATATTCTTCGTGCAACACCAAGAAGCTAAAGATTGTGTATTACTATAAAAAGAATCAAAAGAAGAGAGTTTATCCGACGATTCCTCTCAAGTCAAAGGTTCCAAAGAAAAGCCCTAACGACCCATAGCCCACAACACTTTTCCTCTATTTCTCAGATTCCACCACACCAGAGCCTCAATCAACCAATCATCAATTTTGTTTGGTAAACAGAAGAAAAATTAAATTCCTTTAACAGCCATTGCCAAGCCAGGGGGGCAAACGAGCAGTGAATGAACAAGTGATCTAAGGATTCCTCTTTTTCAAAGCACATCAAACAAACATTTGGAGAAATAGCCCAGTGCACACATTTCCTTTGGAGCAGGTCATGTGCTTGACTATTCTATGAGCCACCGACTAGAGAAACGCCTTGACCTTCTTTGGAGCACCATTTTTCCAAATAGCATCAATCAAAGGAACTCTTAAAGAGGGAGGCAATTCAAAAAGCTTCATAAAAGCTGACTTAAGCAGTAAACTTCCCTGATATCTCAACTCCATATCATGAGCAAAAAAGTACCACTATATTTTTAATCACAGTTTCACTTTGCTGATAACTTGGAAAATGCTGAATTCTGGTAGCTTACCACGTCACAAACACGTTAAAACACCCATTTTTATCTTCGTATGCCATGATGTGATTATTGCTCCATCTTTTGTTGTGTTAGATACAAGCAATGGCTGGACAAGTTAGCTTTTGTAAATACTCGAGAAAGTGCAGCCTATGGATTGTGGAATATAAGTTTCGGTTCCCTATATAGGTCAACTCAGGTCTGATAACTTAGTTTAAGAAAATTAATTACTTGTGTCTTCAAGACATTCTAGTTTCCCTTGAATATGCTTCTGCCAAGCAATCATTTTCTTTATCATATTGCGTAGTGTTTTTTTTTTTTAGTTCAACTAGGGGGGAGAATTTTTCTGTCAACAGAATGTTATTGATTCTGGATTTTATCGATACCAATACTTGATGAGCTGCTAAAATTTTTGTACTTCACCAACATCAACGCTTCATTAGCCCACTTTTAAAACCCCAAGTGTTATGTTGAGAACAAAGTAGACTACAGGTCTATAAATGACTTTGACAAGTTTCCTTCTTATTTCGGACGATTTTTTCAAGAGAGGTCATCATCACAACTTGTGGAACTATTGCAATTCATAGAACCCACTAATTTTTTAAAATATTTATCAACCCCTCCCTTTCACTTTCCTTTAAATTCTCTAAAAATAATAATTATATTTTACTTTAAATAAAATAAATCATTTTTGTCATTTTTACTTTAGAAAATTTATGTGGAATTTTTCATGTATACACAAGATATATTTAAATATAAATCATGATTAATTTATTTGACATAAATATTGATATCAATACTTGATATTTTCTTAATGTAAATGCATATGCATGTATATACTTTATCAATATCATTTGCATTGGGTTATAAATTTTTCTTTGACGTAACTGGGGTTTAAGTATGTTGAACCTATTCAAATTGTTTTGGAATATCCTTTTTCCAAAATTAATTTTAATTTAATCAAACTTGCTCAAGTTTATTAATTTAAGATATTTTTTGTTCTTTTACCTAAGTAATTTTTTTTGGAGTCTGTATCATTTGATTTTGTTTTGCTCAATTCTTTTTTTAATTATAACTAATCTCTACGTGTAATTAGTTTAGGTTCTTGAAGTGCTATTTTTCACGAGTAAATAAGTTTTTGAGATGCTACGTTCAGGTTTTTGCAGTACTTTTAGGAGGAATATCTATTCTGAGTGGTCATACATCAGCTGAGCAGCTTACAAAGTATGTATTGTACTGTGAGTGGTTGATTTATGCAACATGGAGGATCACAGACAATCTATCATCTTTGCTATATTCAATTGCAGCAAGTGAAGCAGTCTTCCAATTAATGGATCTATTGCCTAGTGAGCAATTTTTGTCCAAAGGTAAGCACTCTGCTTCCTTTTTGAAAGGCATTTCAGCAATATCATCTCAATAATGAGCACGCCAGTTCTGTTTGGTTCAATGTCGTGGTATGGCCTGTTCACTCTGCAGTTGTCAAAGTTATGCAGAATTTGGTCTTCTTATGCTGTTGTGGTGATTATCTATACAGGAGTAAAGTTGCAGGAGTTAATGGGACATATTCAGTTTGTGAACGTGTCCTTTCATTATCATTCAAGGGTAAACACATTTCTATTTCGGGTTTAAGAGTTCTAATTTTCTTTTCTGGTGTAAAATGTTACATCATCATGCTGCTCCATTGGTCCATCTCTTCTTCCAAGTTAATTTCACTTCTCAAGATGCAATGGTTCATACTTCTGTTCAGTATGCATTAATATGAATCCTAAATTGGCTTATAATGCCTCTATTGGAGCCTTAGGTGACAAGTGTTTGGGATGTTTGCGAAGTAGTTGTTCAAGACCTAGCTTTAAGCCTTTGGGTAGAAAGCTTAATTAATGAAAATCCTTGATGTCTGCCAAAATTGGTGTTGAGGCACGCAAAGAATATAGTGAGAATTTGAGAATTACACAGAAAACTATTGCTTAGGTTGTTGATGGTTAGTCTTATCAAATTAGAGATTATAAAATTATCAGTAGATTTCTTTGCTTCTTCTCCAGCTTTATCTAAAGCTAAAATTATCCAATCGATAGAAAATGAGGAGAAATCTGTACTGAAAAATTTAACCCAGAATAAGTTTTTGTGAACGATGTTACCAGCGCATTTGGAGTGTGAAGATTGGTAATTGTCTAATGTCAACCCTGCCTCTTTTCTGAAGTTTTTATACCCTTTACTTTCTATAGTTTTATTAGCTAGGTGTTTAATCTTTACCTTTACATATTTATGCATTTTATTTATGTATCTATCTATACTTCTAATTTCTAAAGTATCTATATACTAGTTTCATTTGTCCAAACTCTTATCCCTACGATGATGGAACCTTGGTTCCCTGATTATTACTTTTAGATGACTTTTTTTCTTTTTCTTTTTCTTTTTTTGAAAATCTACTCTTAGACAACTGCTTTGTCTGTTAAATTTGACAGGACATGCTTCTGGAACACATAAATATTACTATACGGGCAAATGAAGTAGTAGCACTTGTAAGAAATTTGTGTGCTTTGGCACCTCTCTCTCTCTCTCTCTACCCTTCGTTAATGCTAAGTATATGAGGGTTTTTTGCACGTCTATGTTCTCCAAGGTTGGGCCTAGTGGCTGTGGAAAAAGCACTCTAGTCAATCTTTTGCTCCGTCTTTATGAACCAACCAACGGTCAGGTGAGCTGCAACCACTGTACCTTTTTTATCTGAGATTTAATGAATTATTTTAAGGAAAGTTCCCATCATTTAACACCGGAATGGTTTTTTCCAAGTGAACAATGATTATCATTTCTTTGGACAAGGTATTAAACTTTTTCGCCATATATTTTCTCTGCATAAAAACAACATAGTTGTGTAATAAGAAGAAGCTCTCAATTCTCACTCAGTAGACAATTAACTCAATCTTTTAGGGGTCATTTGGTTCGCAGGTTTGAGTGGTTTGTTAAGCCTTGGTTTATTAAGCTGGAGATTGTTAAGTCTGAGTTCATTAAGTCAGTGTTTGGATGGTATAGAAAATAGGTTTGTTAAGTCTGTGTTTGAATTCTAATTTGTTAAACTTAAGTTTATTAAAAGTGTATGTGGTTGATAAATTTAAAATTTGTAATAAATAATAGAAATTATTTAATTAAAGTAATTAAAACGATATATTAAATGTAACTTTTATTATGAAATTAGAGAGTATTATTTTAATAATAAATAAAATATTTTTAATACATTTGTTCACTCAATTTTCTTCCAATAATTATTTTATAGAATAAATATTTAATTGTTCATGAAAATATTTTTAGACTATTTACCAAAGTGTGAACAATTATAAACAAATTTTTTATGCAAATATATCTAATATAAAATTAACTATAAAGAAAATGTTATCAATTGTTTATTTAATGATTTATAACTTGTTGTGCTAACAAAAGTTATTTACTGCTTATTATCAAAATTACTATTGAACTTAACTTTCTATATTTAACAAATACATAAGGTTAAAAAGTTAAAATATTTTAAATAATATTATTTTACTAGTTATTAACTTCAAGATACACTAACCAAAATAGTTTAATTAATTAATTTTACAAACATTATGTCTTTAATTGACTATGGTAACATGATTTTTACATTTTCACAAGAAAATGAGTTCAGAAAAGTTGTGGATTTAGAGAAATGGACTTTTTTTATCAAATAGAAATTGGCATATTAAATTTAGGTTTATATAACGTATGTGGTTTGGAATTTATAATAAAATAATTTTTATTATAATTTATATGTTAATAAAATTTTTAAAATATAATAGTAAATTTCTTATGAATTAGGAACTATTACTTTGTAAATGAATAATTTATTTTTTAATATTATTGTTAATCTGAACACTTTTTTAATATTTATTTTGTAAAACAAATATTTAGTTAGTTTTGTAATTGTTTTTTTTCTAATATTTGTCAATGTAGGAACAAAATACAAAGAAATTCCTTCTTATAAATTTATCATTATAATTGCTCTAACATGTGAAGTATAACAAAGATGACATATCGGTTTATGAATTAATTATTACTATTTGAAATTTGAACTAAAATTATTTACTTATTTATTATAAAGTTATCATTAATTAATTATTTTTATTTAACTAATATATTTTTATTAAAAATTTAATGCATTTTAAAAACATGATTAAAGACAAATATGTATTGTAGCAAATTTGGAGAGTATGAATAAAGTATTGCAGCAAACTTGGTGAGTAAGGTAAAACACTTTAGCAAACCTGAAGGTAGAATAGTATGTACTGTAGCAAACCTGGGTTAACAAAACTGCCAACTAAACATGAGTTTATTTAAACAAATCCATGTTCCTCACTTCCAAACGGGAACCAAACCCCCCCTAAGATTTTAAGCGGTGAGCAGAAGATTTGGATTTAAAGCTGTATTTTTTACTTATTGTTATTGTGAACACTATACTGGTCGCAAAATTCAAGATAATTAATTTTGATTTTTATGTTTTCTGTAAGGTTATGGACCGTCAGCATTCCGATTTCAGCTATCCATTTATTTTTCACTTTGTCACTTCATATGCTACAAGGATGTTGTTTGGGGGGATTATAGCTTCATATTTTTTGTGTATTGGAGTTCATTTTATTTCTCTTTTCGTAGAACTGATTCAAGGACAATAGTTTATACCATACCTAATACTCTTACTATATTAAAATATTGAAGTATGTGGCGCATATACAATATTTACAAAATATATTTACATGAAAAGTAAATAGCATAATGAAGGAAACCATCTAAGGCAACTCAGTTTCTTGAAAATGCAGATTTTCATTGATGGTCTTCCTCTGAGGGAATTGGATATTAGGTGGCTAAGAGAGAAGATTGGATATGTTGGACAGGTTAGAATACATAAACTGCATAATATATTGGAATTTAATTGAAAGACTATGCCCTAACTTTACAGGAACCCCATCTCTTCCACATGGACATCAAGTCAAATATCAGATATGGCTGTCCAATGGATACCACGCAAGAAGATATAGAATTGGCTGCAAAGCAAGCATGTGCTCATGAATTTATCTCATCTTTCCCCAATGGCTATGATACCATTGTTGATGATAATCTGCTTAGTGGGGGTCAAAAGCAACGAATTGCTATAGCAAGGGCCATTCTTAGAGACCCTGCTATTTTAATTCTTGACGAAGCCACGAGTGCTCTGGAGTCTGAAAGTGAACATTATGTCAAGGTTGGTATTAACATACCCCTTAAGTAGAGCATCATCTCTTAGAAGGAAATAAATAAACGTAGGTGTGCACTAATTGTATCGCTTTTCTGACACATCCTTGTATTTTATCTTTAGGGCGCTATCTCTGCATTCAAAAATAAACGAGGTGGACAAAAAACTGTCATTGTGATAGCTCATAGGTAAATATTCTCGATTTGTGTTTCTAATGCTTCTTGAAGTTGTTTTTTTGTGATATGGCCAACCTTTTGTAGGCTTTCTACTATAGCGGCTGCTGACAAGATACTTGTAATGGACAGAGGTCGGGTGTTGAGGTCAGTTTCCCATATTTTAAAATACATTATAGCTATACTATATCAATGAAGTGGATATCTAAAGAAATGAACAGAGGTTGGGCTGTTGAGTATCAGTTTTCCATATTTTGAAGTACATGATACAAATATGAATAAAATGGATTTCTGATTAAAGAAAAATATCAATGTAGTGAAAATGAATTTAAGATCATGATTTCTTAATACTGAATGGACCTTTCATAGTATTATACCATCAGCTATTTTGACTTCATTAAACTTGGAATATGGGAAAGAAATAAGTTTTGAGGAAGTTTTGATGTGATCTATGGTCCCTTGGTCAATAATCTTTTCTTGCTCTAAAAAATAGAGACTTTTCATCAGGTAAAATGAAAAGAATTACATCATAGCCAGGCCAAAAAAGCTCTGACAAGGAAAACTTTAAAAATGAAAATAAACCCTTCAGTTGGTTAGTTTTGAGTTTCAAGTTTGGAAGTTTGCAGGTTGGGAAGATGATTACGCGATTAAACAATGTGAGGTCGTCCGAGCAGATTGAGTTTAGTTCATGAAATGTAAAGTTAACTAGTTACTTATTGAAAGGGGGATTTGATTCAGAAGATTTGAGGGAACCTTGTATATCCTTAGGATGCCAAATGATATGATCCTCTTATCTGACTGATAATATTGGGAATGTGAAAGAATGGCCAAACGAATAACTGCTTGTTCGATAATATAAACCATCCCTATTATAATGCTACAGATTAATGTAGAGTTTGTTTGGAATGACTTTTGAAGAGCTTAAAAATACTTTTTTAACACTTAAAACTCTTTTTTTTAAGTACTTGAAAAGTCATTCCAAATAAGTCCGTAATTTCACTTATGGTTATTTTCCTCCATGGGTAGATTGGTAACCACAAGGACCTCCTCCGCAAAGATGGATACTATGCTCAATTAGTCAAAGTACATGACAATGTGTCTATTTGAATCTCTGGTGAACATCTTGATTGATACCCGGTTGCATTTGCTGCTTTTGCTGTTCAGTTGTCTGGTAAATCGCTTAATTAATTTGTCTTTGTTGAAATTCTTTGCTCACTTTGTGCCTGTGCAACATAATTGGCATTGGTTTCCATTTAAAAAGGAGAATATAACCCATAATCCTCCCCAAGAAAGGTTTGTACTGAAAGCTGACAACTTGCAAGAACGTTATCGAACAAGCTCAACTATGTGATTAGGTAATTTTACATTGTCTTAAAAGGTGGTCATATCCTCTTCTTTCTCTTGAATTGCAATAAGATTCATCATCTTATGCCCTTAGGCTTCTTGCCCAATGCCTCTCTATGATCAACTTCATATGATATTTGTTCCTCTCAAATATGGCAGACTCCATGACACCTGCTCACTTTCTTAGCCAAGTGCCATGGTCCCCTCGGCCGTTTGTAGATTGCTCAAGCCGATCGACCGATGAAACGTCCAAGTATAAGCATGAAACGAGATGAGATGTAATTTAGTTGTTCCAACAGGAAAAACACTCTTGTCTATCTCAGATGGCTGAGCAATCTACAAACGGAGATGAGATGGAATGTTGGCTGCGAACCATTTTGGATAAATATTCAATGCGAGTGCAGCACAATATCTCAGAATTTTTATAAGAATTCTCATGTACTCAAAACGATTTACAACTATAATAAGCTTTGATTTAGTGCTTGTTTAAATTTGGCTTAGTTATAAATTTAGTCATTCAATTTTGAGATTTGTGTCTATTTGATCTCTAAACTTTCAAAGTCTCTGAACTTTTAAATTTTTTAAAATTTATAGATCTACTAGACATAAAATTGAAATTTCAGGTTCAATTGAACATAAAATTCAAATTTATATTTAATAAATCAATTAATTTATAAAAAAAAAATTGAATTTGTGGGACCTATTAGTCACATAATTCAAAGTTTAAGAATCTATTAGACACTTTTGAAAGTTTAGGGATCAAAAATACAAACTTAAAAGTTTAAGGACTAAACTTAACCTTTAAAATTTTTTGGTTAAAATATCATTTTGATCCTTATACTTTGGATCTCATTCTATTTTTTTCCTGTACTTTTAAATCTCTAAATTTTAGTTACTGTACTTTCCATAAATTTTAAAATTAGTCTCGACCTTTAGTATATTGTTAACTTTTCTATAAAAACAAAAATTGGTTTCTATTAGTCTTTCATCTATAAATTTTGAAAATATATTCTTATTGTGTCTTTTCTTATGTGGAAAATATTATTGTCATTAGTTAACTAATCTCGATAAATATTAACAATAAAAGTAATTTTAAGATTTACTAAAAATACAAAGACTAAATTTGAACATTTCAAAGTACAGTGACTAAAATGAGATGAGACTTAAAATACAAGGATAGAAATGGTATTTCAACCACATTTACAAAAAAAAGATAGTTAATCTAAATCTTGTCCTAGACTAGACAGTTTCATTTGGAGAGAGCATTCAGCCTGATTTTGTAATAATCTATGAACTTTTCTTTTGTGTTTGTTTACCTTTGCTCCATTGAAAGTGGAACTTTACTCTTTGTAACTCCTTGAAAATATTGGTTTGAATTCCCCATTTGCTCCTTCTGCTTCCATTTTCAAGTGAAAATCTAGTTCGTTTTTTCTGTTTTATAATTATATGTGCATGTTTCAATCTTTGTGAAAATTAAACAAACGGCTGAAAAAATAGGAGAAAATCAGACAAAAGCATATCCCATTCCAACCAGCCATTTTTAAGTTTTATTTTGACACCTATATTTCTCAATGGTTTTAAAAGTTTCAATTTAGTACTCTTCACAAGTTGTTCTTGAGTCATTTTTTACCTACTTAAAAAACTCACTTCTTTTGTTTTATTCGTTTATTGGCTCTAAACTCTAATATAATCAATTAAATAATTAGTCAAATAGAAAACATGTCACATACTCATTATATTAAGGGAAATAATTATTTGTGATGTTTAACTAAATTAAGAGATCAAATCAAACTAAATATAAATAATAGTGACTAATTTGTTAATTTAACTTAAAAGTTTTTTTTTAAAAAGATTTTAAGTTAATTTATAAGTTTAGTCTCTAAACTTTAAGGTTTGTGTCTATTTGGTCCCTAAACTTTTAATTTTGTGTTTAATAGGTCATGAACTTTCAATTTTATGTCTAATAGTCCTTAAAAAATTCAAAATTTTTAAAATTAATTGATCTATTAGATATAAATTTGAATTTTGTGTTCAATGGAACCTTAAATTTTCAATTTTTGGTCTACTAGATTCATGAATGTTAAAAAATTCAAAAGTTTAGGGATTAAATTTGTAATTTTGAAAGTTCAGAGACTAAATTGACATAAATCTCAAAGTTTAAGGACTAAATTTGTAATTTAACATTGTTTTTATTATTAAATTTATTTTATTAACAATAGTCAAAGATCATCGGTTTAAAATCACCTTTCATAATTTCTTTGGACAAAAAAAAAACAAATTATTTAAAAGATATTTATGAAAGTAACTATCTTAATGAAACAACTTAAATTAAAATTTAAAAAAAAAAATTGTTTAAATTTACTTGGTTAAATTACAAATTTAGTCCCTAAATTTAGAAGTTCATGCCTTTTTTTTTGGTCAAGTATGTGTCTATTTAATCACTGAACTTTCAAACTTTCAAATTTAGTCTCTGAACTTTTGAATTTTTTAAAATTAATTGATTTACTAGACACAAAATTAAAATTTTAGAGTTCTATTAGACATAAAATTCAAATTTATACCTAATAGATTGATTAATTTTTTAAAATTTTGAATTTGTCAATGACTTATTAGACACAAAATTGAAAGTTCGAAGACCTAATAGACAAAATTAAAAATTTAGAAACTTACTAAACGCTTTTAAAAATTCAAAGACTATATAAACACAAATCTCAAATTTATAAACTAAAATTGTAATTTAACCAATATAATTTGATTCTTAAAAAATCGGATGTTTTTCTATCATTTATGTTAAAGAAAAAAGGGGAAAAAAAACACATTTTTTCTGGCTTTCCTTCTTCCTCTCGACCTGTCTGCACGGAGTTAAAATGGAACACCAAAACAAATTACAGAAAAATCTTTCGATGGTTCTGGTTTTCTTTCCGTCTCTTTCCATTAGCACGACGAGACGAGAAACCTCCATCTGGAAATCGAAACTACAGCTGAAAGAAGAGGGATTATGGCAATGACATCGTTCAATCTAGCTCTTGGTCCTCTTCAGAAAGTAAAGGCTACAATTGGTTTTGCTTCTCTGTGTTTTCTCTCTAAGCGATTGAACTGTTTCCTTGTTTTCGTTGTGTTTTCAAACGATTTCTCGGATTTCTGTCTGCAATTGAGTTTGGATGCTTGAAATGAATGTCCGTTTTGTTTCTCCCTTGCAGGCACGGCTTCTCCAAGTTTCTTGCAGAAGGAAAGAAAAGGAACGTAACAATTTTGACCCGTACAAAGTCATTGAAATCACTCCTCCGCCGAAGAACCTCGGCATTCGTTGCTTTCCGCCCGTAAGTGTTCCATTTTGATTCTCGATCCTTCTCTTTATTGTCTTTGAACTACTGATTAGCTTATGACATAAGCATAAGTTATACTGACGTTCAGAATGCGAGCTTAAGATTATGCATTTAATTTCACATTAGGGGATCGGTATTTTGTAATTTTTTTTGGCTTGGATTAGGACACTGTGATTTTGATTTTGATTTTGTATTTTACTGTTATGCTAATTTGTTCAGCGAGTAGTCCGTTTTCATTAGTTTTCCAGAGAGTGGGGAAAGTAGATTATTGAGAGTTTATTACGTACGATTTGTTAGCCTTTCTACATGAAAAATCAACACCCCCCTAGATGATGCCGAATAATCCATGGCCCTCCTGGACGTTGAAAATCTCTGATGAAATGCAGATTTATCAGTCATGAAGTTTTCGTCTATGGAGTTTTCAAGTTGTATGGATTATCAAGTGATTGCCAATCAAATTTCTTGACTAAATTAACTTCAAAATCTATGGTCATGTAATTGGTTTACAATATGCCACTAAGGGGTTGTTAATGTGAAATAGTTTTCCAGCTGATATTAGGAAAGTGTCGAATCAGATTCGTATATGGACGAATAATACTTCAACCTTGACTTTGCATCATCCATCTGAGAACTATACTTGTGACAATTAATTTTGCAATTTGCGTGGGATGATTCAGACTAAATTCACACCTTTTAAGTTGTATCTTTTAGTTGGAAGTTGGAACTGGTAGACCAACCAAATAGAAGTAAATTGTTACTAACTCTGGAAATACAGCAGACTGCTGTTCAGGCCCCCATTTGATAACAATTTCATGTTTTGTTTTCTGTTTTTAGAAGTTAAGCTTACTTTTTCAAAATTTCTTTGGTATAGGTGGAAGTAGTGTCTATGGGCATAATTTCAAAAAATAGAAGATCAATAACAAAATGGTTATCCAACAAACCCTTAATAATCTAGTTTTTGTATCAGGAATACTCCACCAGTTTCATACTAACAAGTGTCACTATGCTTTGAGTTTCGGTTAATAAAAGGTCTAATCTAATATCACTCTACTGAAAAATTGAAGTGGAGTTAATTGATAGATTTCAGCCTATGTGACTTGGTCGTGGGATTGTTGTACTTGGTAGGATCTGCGTGATCATGAAATGGGAACACCTAAAACATTTCTACTTTTTCAGATTGCATATATCTTGGTTGAGCTACTAAGTTCATTCAGCTTTCCTTGTGCTCTGCTCGGCAAGCCTTCTCATCATGTGGAATGCCTTCTTTGTGGCCTTTCTCTCGAACCTAAGACCAAGATCCTTTGGTCTTGTGCAATCAAGGCTAGCCATTGGGAATTCTGGCTGGAAATAAATATCAGAACCTTTTAAGGATAGACATAGAAATTGGGTTTAGTTAGGAGGCATTCGTTTCATTTTCTGATCCTTTCATGGTATACTCTTTCCATCTCTTTTGTAACTATGGTTCTTTCCTATATAACAGTTGGAATGGTTACTTTTAGCAAGTTGTGGATTGTGTTTCCAAAATCCAAAGTTACCTCTAAAGCAACATGTCTCTTAATTGCTTCAAGACCAGAGGCAATCAAGAAGCGAGACACGTATAAATAAATGACTAAAATTAGACAAAAGCGGTTGGGGAAAGAATAAATTGTAGGCAAGTTGCTCCCCTCTTTTCAACCAGACACTCGCCTCACCTATTTTCCACACTTGAAAGGTGCAACAATGGTGAGCTTGGCGAGCACCGCAATAGAGATACTTGCTAAAGCACCGTACAATGCAAGAAATATTTGCCCCACCTTGCTGTGCACCATAGGCACCCACATGAACCTGCCTTAGTTACACTGACTATGGACTGGTTATTACACTATGTGTTCTTCTTTTTCTGTTTTTTAGTTCTTAGTCTTGTTTCTTATCTGTAGGGAAGAGAAACATGAATCTTTTTTTTTTTGTCTTAATTTCACTTTTAGTGTTCTTTCAGAACTTACAATGTGGGGAGAGTGTGACAATAGAAGGCCAAACATACACTATCTCAGCGGTAACTCTTCGCTATCAGCTCAGGAAGGGAAAGTATGAACCAAGTGAAAAGAGACTTGATGTTTTGTCCACAGGAAGGTACATCTTGAATTTGTATCTAGAAAATTTGTTAGAAAAATCTTGATACCTCACAAGGAAGAAGGGAAAAAAAACCCATTTCACATTTGTATCGTAAAATGTAATGTTGGTCCTGATATTATGTTGTTACGAATTACGATAGCCATTTGGTGAATGTACTTTGTGCATATAAAAGTAACTTATTTTTAAGAGCGGTGGAAATTCAAACTTCCAACTTAATGAAAAAAAAGTTGATAATGGTACCCAATCATGCTAATAATTGATTAGATTATTTTTCTGTCTACCAGGTATGAACAATATATTATAAGTGAGCAGTCAATTCTTATAGAGTGAAATTATGTAATAGGAGCTTGAGCGAGTGGGGTCTTTAGTTATATTATATAAGTTGTTGTTGTTATCAAAATGGATCAGTCCTGTAAGTAATTTATTTAAAATTGTGAAAATTCTGCAAAAGGTGCATGGAAGACTTCCAGGTGTGAATTTAAATAATTGAAACGAAGTATTGATAGTCGATATAATTTGTAATTTAATTAGGTTTACGAATTCAAATACTGTTTGTCTATGATGACACGTTTAACATCTCCAAACAGCACGAGGTACATCGTTGATTTAAAACTGAACTTTTCTTTTTATTTTAAAATAAATATTTTGACAAAAAAGCCCATGTTTAAATTATACCAAATACTCTAAATTTTAGAATATGTTTCAATTCTGCTCTTACACTTTCATAAGTTTCTTTTTTATTCTTAAACTTTAAAATTTATACCAAAAAATACACTTAAATTTTGAAATTCTTCTAAAAAATATTTTTTTGATAAAAATAAAGGATAGAAATTGATGTGGCAGTTGATTAGTAAAAATTAGGACTATATGATATTATTTACAATTATAAAAAATTAAGATTATTGTTATTATTCATTTTAAAATACATTGTTAAAACTATTTACATAATCAAATTTTACACATCGATGGCCAAGTTAATTTACAAGAATGATCTCATAAATGATATCATGTATGTCTTTCAATTACTACACATTACCTGTCAATTTCTATCTTAAAAAATCTCTAATGATTTTTTTTAGAAAAAATTAAAAATTTATGAATAAAAATGAAATATTTCATAATTGAAACTTTTTAATATATTTAGCTTTTTCATTTTCAAATAATTTTTCTCGGGTCCCGCTTGAACCGGAAATTACGATCGTCGCCTTTGCAAAAAAAAATAATAAAAAGAAAAAGGACGGGAGGTTAGAATCGTCTACGGACGAGCCCATAGCCAGCAGGTGGTGCTCTTGACATAAAAGTCAGACCTATACAAAAGTAGACCTTCTATCAATGCCGACAAATTGACTTGAGATTTTGGAAACGTCCAGATTTTGAAAATAATTTTGGTGAGATTCTACTCTTTCTAATCAACTCTTACCTGTGCGAAAATTAAAATGAAATACTAAAGTCTCGTTTCATAACCATTTGATTTTTAAAAATTAAGTTTGTTTTCTCTCAATTTCTCTACAATAGTTTCCATATTTTTTAAGAAAACACTTGAATTCTTAGCCAGATTTCAAAAACAAAAACAAGTTTTTGAAAATTACTTTTTTTAGTTTTCAAAACTTGGCTTAGTTTTTTAAAACATATCTAAAAAGTAGATAAGAAAACATGAGAAGCCATAGGTGGAAGTAGTATTTATAAGCTTAATTTTCAAAAACCAAAAACCAAAAACCAAATTGGTTATCAAATGGGGCCTAAACTTTCGATTGGTAATTATTTATTTTATTTTTTTCAATTCAGCCAGCAAACATTACTTCTTATGAATTTATTTATTTTATTATCCATTTTTTAAAATATTATCTACTTTATTAGTTTTGAATTTTTTTAAAGTAGTTTTTATTTTTATTTTTTTTAATAAAAATTCAAACATTTCCTTAAAAATATAAAAACTATGGTAAAGAAATTGTGAGAAAACAAACACAAATTTTTAAAAACTAAATGGTTATCAAACAAAACTTAAAAATTTAAGATTCAATCTGGTATAAAAATTACTTGAAACTATGGTTAAAATAGTTTTTGAGATGAAATATAGTTTTTAATATAGATAGGTATATAAGCTAAATTACACTTCTAGTTTATGAACTTTTATGATCATGTGTCTAAGAGATATGAAGTTGTGACTAATTTTCACCTTTTCAAAATGAAGTCTTAATAAGTTATGTCGAGTTATACTTGCTCATCATCTCTCACTAGGTTGTCTAGGTAATCATATGAGTTTTCTCTTTTATATCGAGAGAGAATGAAAATAAGCAGTACAATTTTTTAGTACAACAAATGTAGTATATGTGGATTTGAACTTTCTTCCATTGCCACTAACTTAAACTCTATCAAAATCATGTGTAGATACTACGTTGGTGCCCAACACTTTTTATCTTTGTAAGTATCCTTTATCTATGCACAGTGGCGGATCCAGAACTTGATGACAGGGGGGGCACAAGTTCATATTAGGTTAAATTATAAGTTCAGTCGTTGAACTTTTAATTTGTGTATATATGATCCCTGAAGTTTAAAAAATATTTAATAGATCTTTGAATTTTCAATTTCGTGTCTAATAGATTTGCAAACTAATTAATAGTAGATCTTTGAAGTTCCAATTTTGTATTCAATAGATCTCTAACGTATTAAAATTTTTTAAAAATTAAATGTTCTATTAGACATAAATTTTAATTTCGTGTCTAATAAGTCTTCAACCAATTTGACATCTTTTAAATATATTTATTAGCTACAAAATTACAATTTATGTCTAATAGAACAATTAATTATAAGAAATTTTGAAATTTAAGATCTATTAGATATAAAATTGAAAGTTTGCGGATCTATTGGACGTTTTTAAAGTTTAATGACTTATTAAACACAAAATTATAAAGTTTAAGATCACAAATTTTAAAATTCAAGAACTAAATATGAAGTTAAACTAAAACAACATCGTTTTTTTTTTTTTTTGTGTATATCTATACAAAATTAAAAAAATGAAGTTAAAAAAGTCTGGATATTTCGCAAAATTTAAATTATATATATATATATATACACACCAAATTAAAAAAATGAAGTTAAACTAAAAAGAGCAGGCGGTTTTTTTGGTGCATTATATATACAAAATAAAAAATGAAGCTAAAAAAGTAAGGTTTAATTTTGGTGTGTATATATACAAAATTAAAAAAAATGAAGCTAAAAAAGTAAGGAGATGGGCGCTTCATGCGACTTGATCACAGGACTTCCCAATTGCAAAATTTCACCGTGGCCCCACTTTGTCAACAGACCAAAGGATTATTTCGGTTTTTAATCTGAACCAACTATTAAATATATATGAAAGTCATAATGTCAGGGGGGGCACGTGCCCCTCCTGGCCCCAACGTGGATCCGCCCCTGTGACTATGCACGCTCCTCCAAAATCATTGGTTGCTTCTACACATTGTCATATTTGACCATCCTACATATATACATGATTTACGTCCAACCAAAATCATGTAACGAGATTGTAAATCATATAAATTGAATTTTAGGTAGCCAAATCAATTCGACCAAGTTTAATCAAACTTTCTTGTTTCAACTTACAATATGCCCATTTTATACTCAAGGAAAAATAAACAGTAAAAGGAAAAATAAAAAATTACACCAAAATTCGACACTATGTGCCGATTTTCACATTAAACATTTAATTTCATCTAATTGAATCATTCACTTAGACAAGTGTAGAAAATTTAACTTTGTGTTCAATTTTTAATAGTTCACTCACTAAGTTTTAAAAAAAAAAAAAAATCTCAAAACTCACTAATTTCTATGAAAATAAAATTTTACACAAAATTACATAAGACCAAGACACAAGATCGAATTGAAGAACTCTAAAAAAACTCATAAATTTTAATAAAAAGAAAAACCTATTCTAATGTCATTTTCTCTGAAGTTTTATCAATTTCATATTAGATGTATAGGATTTTTTTTTATGATTCTACAAAAAAAAAGTTTAAAAAATGATAAAAATTACAATGATTATTCAAATCTAACGTTTAATTCAATTCAATCGTAAGTTTGTTGTAAGGATTGATACATCCAAAATTATTCATTAGATAAGATATACTATTTCAAACATCTATGATTTGATTTCCACCTTATTAAACTAAAAAAACAATACATCTCGCTAAAGTTTTGGAAAAGTTTTGATTTTTTAAAAAACATAACAAATATGTAATATTGTAATGTATGAACTTCCATCAGCGCGTGGAACTCAAAATAAAAAAAGAAAAAAAACACTTCCATTAGCGCGTGTGCCACGCAACCACCATCGCGTGGCACAAGTCTTTGTCAAAGCACTAATAAAACGTCAGAAAATGGGATTCCAGAACCAGAAGAAATCCAATCCCTTCTCGTTCCCTGCTCCACCCACTTCCTCCTCCATCAGCGCTCTCTCTCCACCATTACCGCTTTCTTCACTTCTCTCATTCTCTGGCCTCGTTTCGTCGATCTACCCATGGCTTCCGATAACCTCTCCACCGTTTCCGCCGCCGACGACGAGAACTATGGATTCCGACGAGAGGAGATGTATCAGAGCAACCTCGCTGCCACCGTCAGCGCCTATGATCGCCACGTTTTTCTCTGCTACAAGACTCCGGACGCCTGGCCCTCGCATCTCGAAGCATCTGACTCCGACGTCCTCCCTAGGCTCCTCTCTGCCGAGCTCAAAGCTCGCAAGGATGATATCTCTGTCAAGGTTTGCGTTGATAGAATCGATGTTACCTGTTTCTGTATTCGGAAATCCTATTTCTTCGGAGTTTGGCGTTTTCGATTTGATTTTGTTGGAGTGGAGTTGGTGAATTTCGTGGATTGAAGTGGATGCTTTTGTTTGTAACTTTGTATTTTATTTGGTTTTGTCAGACGAAGCTGACAATGTTCGCTGGACGTGAGGAAACTGGATTTTCGGATGGAGATGTGTTGATTTTCCCCGAAATGATCAAATACAGGTAACGTTCGAGGATTAAATGGAATCTAGTTGTGGTTTTCGAAAATTTTCTATGCTCTGCTATTTCTCAAGTTATAGTAATGTATTTATCAAATATTATGAAATTCTTGCGTTCATATTTATTTCTTCTCGCGTTGACTCTATCTTCTTCGTTTTCCAAGTACATAATGAAACTTAGGATATTCTTCGTTACTAGTTTCCTGGATTGTTATCTTTTGAGCATTAATCTGATCGCTAGCGAATTACTGCGATTCTGGGTTTTGTATCTAGTATATTTTTATCAATTCTGAGGCCAGGCAAATTATGAATCAGTTAAATTTTCGAGAAATTGGAATGCTTGGTTCCTGTTATTTGTGCTGCTGTATTTCCATGTCCTTCCTTTCATTTCCATTCTCTCTCTGCCTGTTTTCCTCGCGTATGTTTTATTTATTCTGTCTTAAGGCATCTTCATTTTTCTTCCTCTTGATTTGGTGATAATAGGGGTTTAAAAGAATCAGATGTGGATGGCTTCGTCGATGATGTGCTTGTGAATGATAAACAGTGGGCATCCGGAGTGCCAGAGGTTTTCACTGGCTCTCACGTGTTTGTGTGTGTTCATGCTAGTCGAGATCGGAGATGTGGTGTCTGTGGACCCATTCTTGCTCAAAAGTTGGATGAGGAGATCGAGTTACGAGGACTAAAGGATCAGGTTTTTGTCAGTCCATGTTCACACATTGGAGGACACAAATATGCCGGGAACTTGATCATATACCAACCTGGTGTGGATGGGAAAACAACTGGTCATTGGTAAGATCCTTCAAAGCTAGCGTGGTGCTTAACACATTTATTGGAAAACAAACTCTTTAACTGAATATTTAAAATCTACGTGGGTTGAATTTGGGGTTCAATTTTCTTGTTTATAGGTATGGATATGTAACTCCTGAAGATGTCTCTGAATTGTTTGAACAGCACATTGCAAAGGGCAAGGTCGTGGAAAGGCTTTTGAGGTTTGTGCTTTTCTCGTTGCATTTTATTTCCCGAACTGGATACTGAATTTATTTTAGCATTGCTGGTATTAATAATTAATAGTGAGTTTTAAGGAAGAAGCATTCTTTTTTCTTGTTCCACTTAATAATTTTGTGGGATATACATTTTGTATCAACAAGCAATTTCTTCCTGTTAAATTTTTTATCATGCCATACAGATCATCCTCCTCTTCGTTTTTCGTATGTACACTTCGGATGGAGTGTTTTGAACTCTTTCAAAAAAATTTCTTCCGTTTGTTGCTGTGGAAAACTTTGAGTAGACCTGAGCGTTTGAGCTCTAAAGCTGGAGCTATATATTATTATCAATTAGATTTCTGAGTGGACATCTTATTTCCTATCTTGATGAACCCCTGGTCTGTTGGCTTTCACCTTACTTTTGAGCGCCAGATTCCCCAGTTCGAGTCTTGATGCCTTTAAGAGGGGACATCTTATTGTTAGCAGTCGCCGATCATGTTAACCATTCACCAACTTGCAACTTCACTTTAACCCTCTGCATCGTACAATATATGGCCTAAATTGGTAGTGTAATATATTCATCGAATACTTAACTGACTGACTTTGGCTTCTCTATAGCTATCTTGAGGAGTCACCTTTGCTTGATTGTTACTAATATAGAAGAGCTACCCTCTAAACCTTATGTTGTACCACAAAGAACAATTTATAAATTTAGAAGGGCTATGGATGCAATTGTTAGGTTTTTCTTTGTCACTTATTTTCCAACCTATAGTAGAACATTAAATTGAAATTCCAATTCCAATTCCAGAGGGCAAATGGGCACAAATCCCGAGGAAGGCAAAAAGGAAGGTGAACAAAAGATTCCAAATGGAGAAGATACAAAGAAAAGCAAGGTTGAAATTCAAGAAAATGGCGATCAAAGCAAAGTGGAAACAATAGCAGGTTGTTGCCAGGGCAGCAATGGATTCACTTGTTGCAGAGATGAAAATTCAGGGAAAAGTAGCAGAATGGAAGAACAGTCGAAAGAAACTTCAGAGAACCAGGTACCGAAGAAGGCGAGTAAATTTTCTTGCTGGACAGGACAATGGGAACAAAGTGAAATTCTTGCTGCTGTTGCGGTAATTGGAGCTGTGGCCAGTGTCGCTGTTGCCTACAGCATCTACAGGAGATCAGGGTAAAATATAAATGATATGTCTGCGTTTGTTTGCTCATAAAAGTGTATGTGCCCTGTTTTTTTGGTGGGAGATTTGGTGATATTAGTAAAGATAAAGCTAAGTTGCTGAATTAGATTTTATAGATAGTAATGATATTAACGGGGTTCTTAGAGCAAAAACTAGAGAAAATCTTCTTCCAGCTCTATTGACTTTATCTACGGATACAAATTATTTGTTTCTTTCAATACGCATACAAATGATGAATATCATATTTGTTGGATGATTAGGGATTATTTTCTGCTGGTTGCTTATTCCATTTTAAATTACTTTTTTAGTTCAATAAATGTGGAGGATTGAACTTTCCACCTTAGATAGTGTTTTTTTTTTTAAATTTTATTTAACCAAACTACCTCCGGATTCACCATCAATTTAGTTTGCTTTCTTACTGTCAAAAAAAAAAAAAAAAAAAAATAGTTTGCTTTCTTTAAAATTAAATTTAAAAGTGCTTTATTATGAAAGACAAATTGAGTTGTACATTTTGGCTTGGTTGTCGTTTTAGGTCTCTTTTTTTTATTTTATTTTATTTTATTTAAATAATGTGACTATTAAATTCCTAGAACTAGAAGCTGCTCTGAATGAGTTAATTTATCATATGCTCAATTTTTTAAAAAACTGAACCAGTGTTTTATTTTTGTTCCCTAATATTTGAGGCACTCATTCAATAGTAGATAATATCACTAAAATTCGTCCCAAATTTTCTTTTCACAATTGAGATTAAAAAAAAAGGTTTGCAATTGAGATGATCCATCTTTGTTGCAAGACGGAAAGTAGAACAGTCATTTAATGGGATTTAATGGGGTAGTTTGGTGTTGTTCTTGTTTCTCTTTTTTGGTTACTATTTTTAGGAACAAATATATTTATAAAATATATTTTAATTCATTAAACTATTTTTTAATAATATATATTTCTTTTCTTTTCTTCAACTTATTCACATTTTGCCGTCCATCTTGGTAATACACACTTACTATTCCATATATATATATATATGCATGCATGCATTTAACAATATATGGAAATGAAGATTCAAATGTTATCTTTTGATCGAGGATATATAACTTAACTAGTTGGACACTTGCTACTAATATTCATTTTTCATAGAAAATTTATTAATTTGTGTTTAAATGTCTTTAAAATTTAGAGGTATTTATGTAAATAGTATAACATAAAATTTGTGATTACAAATAGAGCAATAACATTTTGATTTTCAAATATGGCAAAAAAAATCTAGCCAAATCCAATCCCATATGGCTACTAGAGAGTTCCATTTTTCCTACGATGCAGAGAATAGAGGAGAGAGGGGAAAAAACATCCTCGCAAGTTAAACAAGGATGGGTACGGGGAATACATTCTCCGTTCCCTATCCCGTTTATGTTATTACTATTTTTTAAAAAAATTAGATATATATGAATTGTAATATTTAAATTTAAGGTTTTATTAACTGATTAATAACCTATGGGATATTATATGAATAATTTGATATGTTTGAACTGTTTTAAACTCTTATGTATGGATAATTAAATAGCTTAATATGAAATATTATTTTGTTTCATTAAAAAGGTTTAAGAATTTTTCATGAGGAATTAACCATTTAAATGAGGATTCATAGTGGATAATTAACTACTTCATTGAATTTTTTTCTTAAAAAATCATTTAATTATTTTTTTCTAAAAATAAATAAATGAAAAATAATTTTCCACAAGAAACCCGACTCTCACGAATTTCTTGTAGGAATTTTTGCAAAATTAAATGGAGAATTTCAAAGGAATGAGAAATGAAATAGGGGGCAGGAATCAGGGATGGGGAAGCCATCCCCGCCCCGTGGACATCTCTAATGGCTATCACTGACAATTATCACTAATAGATGTTTATCAGTGGGTAAAAAGGAAGTACGTAAAAATATCTAAGGAAAAATTGCAAAACCACCTTGAACTTTGGGGTTTGTTACAATCATAGCCCTGAATTTTTAATTTGATCAATTAGCCCCTATCATTTGTTAAGTGTTGCAATCATAGCCCTGAACTTTTAATTTGACCAATCAATTATATGTACTTCGTTAAGTGTTTCAATTAGCTATGCACCTCTTTTTTTTTTTTTCCCTTTTTCTTTAAATATCTGTCAATAAATAAGTTTGTTTTTTCGTACTAACATGTGAGTCACACATGTGAAGTCCAATTAAACGGCAATTTAACAACAACTAACATAAGTGGTTGATTGCAACACTTAACAAAGTACGGGAGGTTGATTGATCAAATTAAAAATTCATGGATGTGATTGCAATACTTAACAATGTCTATGGACAGATTGATTAAATTAAAAGTTCAGGGGTGTGATTGTAATAAACTTCATAGTTTTTTTTTTTTTTTTTTTGAGATAAACAAACTCCATAGTTCAGGAATAGTTTGTACAATTTTCTCAAATAGGCACAAAAACCTATCATATTTGCAAAATCATAACTTTGTTGATGTATTTACAGCCATGGCAGTATGAATTTTCACCCATTAAAATTCCATAACTTTTTTTTTCTCTTTCTGAAATTGTTTAGGTCCATCCAGGATGAAAATTAGAACCAACCAAAACGAAAAAACCGAACCAGATCAAAATCAGTTCGTTTTCCGTGACGGTCTGGTCAATAAAATAAACCGAATAGAGTCGATTCGAATCGGTTTGGGTCCATAAAATCAACTATAAAACCGAACCGAATCTTTCGGTCTCCCTTAAGGCGGGTTTTGCTAAAATCCCAACCCAACGCGCGCCCTAGTTCCATTTACAGCATTCGTTCTGCTTCCGCTGCTCCACTCTTATCGATCTCCCCTCCTCTCAACGCCAATTTGTTCTTCAAGGTTTCCTTGGACAACAATGGCGGACGAGGGCCGCTCAAGCAAAAAGCGCAAGAGGGCGAAGCGTCGTGGAGCAGACAAAATCAAAGATTTCACCAATAATGTAGCGGATGCTACTAAATCCAATAGCGAAGACATCGTTGTTTCCGGTTCTTCCGACGGCAGAAAATATCAGAGAGTTTCTGGTTCGTCTAGTTTTCTCGATAAGGTTCGACTTCTTTTAGAAACTAACCTCGTTCTAAAATCAATTGGTTTTGAGAACTTAAGGATTAATTGATTGTATTGTGGTTGGGTGATGATGCAGATGCGAGCTCGTTTGTCAGGAGGGCATTTCAGGATGCTTAATGAGAAGTTGTATACCTGCACGTAATCACTATTTCTTCTTCTTTTTTTTTTTTTCATCTTCTGTTCCTAGTTTTACTCCTGGGTTTGTATGTTTCTACATGTATGTACTAAATTTTGAGTCAGATTGCCCATGTTGTTAATATATTACCTTGAATTTTTGTTTTGTTATCTCGTCTAACTTCAAAATTTCAGTTTTCTATCAGCTGAGTCTTGAAACAGAGTTATTAAACTTAAGTTTTATTGATTTATTTCAAAGTCAGACGCACATTGATTGAAGCCAATTGATCTTTTTTTTTCTTTTTTTTTTTCTTTTTCTTTTTTTTTTTTTTTTTTGTGTTTCAGAGGGGAAGAGGCTCTTAATTATTTCAAAGAAGACCAGGTTCTGTTTGATGTTGTAAGTTCTGCCTGTCTGTTCCTACTTCCTAAACGTAGATTTTGTTACTATTTAAGAACTTGTTTCTTCACGCAACACACACAGCAGAAGTTCATCTCTTTCTTCACTGAAAAGTATTATCAATAGATGAAACTTTAATATTGAGTATATAATCATGAATACGGGCACTGATCGTTGTGGATGTTTTAGAGGGTGAATTGTATTTACATGGTGTAGGACTAGGGTTAACTAACGTTTTGATGGCTAGTATCATACAGGATACCAAGAGCAAATGTCGCATTGGCCTGAGCTGCCTGTGAATTTAATCATAAAATGGTTGAAAGAGCACGATCCCTCATTTATTGTGGCTGATTTTGGCTGTGGTGAGTGTGAGGAAAAATCTTTTGCTTTCCCTTCGTTACTTTACTAAATATTGATCAACTATTTGATCCTTTAAGAACATTCGTTCTTATTTGTTCATTTTTCTCTTCTTTCCTTCAAATTGAATTACAGGGGATGCACGCCTTGCAAAGAATGTGAAGAATAAAGTTTTCTCGTTTGATCTGGTTTCCAAAGATCCTTCTGTTATTTCTTGTGATATGTCAAATGTACGCACTGTATTTGAACTTAATGTCATCAGATGCATTGAGACATACAACTGCATTTCATGCATGAAAGTTAGCCATATTGATATCATTTTCCCCTTGCTGGAGATCTTGCAGGTGCCTTATAAAGTTGTATTGGTTTTGCTTATGCTCAGTTGTTACTTTTTATTTTTTAACGACTAGCAAGTTGTTTAAAAGATTTTACATTCTTTTTTTTCCCCAACATTTTGTGATTTATCAGTTAGGTTTGTCCATGGGAGAATAAGTTATGGTGAATTGCTATTAGTGATTGGAGGGACATAAAGAGATTGATAACTTGTATGGTACATAAACGTCAACATTCTCAATCATTATTACAAACAGCTATAGGTTAGAGTAATTGGACTTATAAATCTATTTTATCACACAGTTGCAGTTTTCGAATGATATTAGGTATCAATATTTATAAAATTTGAGGACTTGGTAAGATTGATTGGATATTTGATGTAGCAGTGCTTTGAAATATATATGGCTTTTTGTTTTCCAATCATGTTATTTGAGCAGTTATTGTTGCTATCGTTTTTGCTCAATAATCCCTGCTATTGATGATTATAGATATGCCCATAGGAGCATCACATCATACCCATCGCTTTCACTTGTCTATTCATGAAATTTATATTAGATGCATTGGCTGTTGTCTTCAAGTAAGAAACAAACCTCTGAACGCTGGTTAATGTTTATGACCACTGGCAGACACCTCTTGACTCTTCATCTGTAGATGTTGCTGTCTTTTGCCTTTCACTTATGGGGGTCAATTATGAAAGTTACTTGGCAGAAGCACAAAGAGTACTTAAACCACGGTTCGTGGGCTACTTTTGGCTCTCTATTAGTGTTATAGTATCACAATAATTGCCTTTCACTTGGCGGCTGAACTTTCCGTTTCTACATGCAGTGGATGGCTGTTAATAGCAGAAGTAAAAAGCAGATTTGACCCAAGCAATGGAGGAGCCGACCCCAAAAAGTTCATAAGGGCTGTTTGTGAGCTAGGTTTCGTCTCAGCTTTGAAGGTACATTTATTTTCTATTATTCAGCTAGCATTGTCCTTTTCTTTCTTGCTGCTAATTTATAAGTATCACGTGCAGGACTTCTCAAATAAGATGTTTATCTTGTTATACTTCAAGAAAAAGGTTTGTAAATGTTCAGAGTGACAAAATCCTCACGCTCTGCATATTGTATTTGTACTCGTTCACCACTGGGTTTAATCATTCTTTTGCCTCTTTTATGCAGGATGAGAAAAGTTCTAAGGGGAAAGATATCGATTGGCCCCAGCTAAAACCTTGTTTATACAAACGTCGTTGAGTTTGCGATTATTATTTTTTTTTTGTTATGTTCAAAAAAATTCGTACACAAGTACTTACTAATGGCTTCTTTATTATATAATCTTATTGGAAATCATTTTGTAGTTCATTGATGTAGTCAAATGAAATGTTGGTCTTAGTTGAGCAATTACTGAAGCCTGAAGCTTTCTTGGGTGGTTCTCATCTCTCCAAAGGGTGTCAGCTAAACATGGTGAGAATTAGTTGGTTTCTGAAGCAATCAATCAGAGGTTGGTTTTTGAAATAGAAAAGTGAATAATTTTGGTCAATTTTGTCGACTGGGTTGGTTTAGAAAGGATCAATCAGTTTGTGTTTTCTTGAATGGTTCAACTCGAGTTAGGTGTCTTTTATTCTCTATGCGATATATTATAGGTGTTGTAAATCATGTCCCTGGATTTCATATTAACATTGTGATTTTTTTTGTATTGGAATTGTTAATAATTGTTGAACATAAATTTCTTCACAAAGTTTTTTTTTTTTTTTTTTTTTTGAATGAATTCAGGAGGAAAATTGAACATAGATGTCTATCCATGTCCAATTCCATGTTTCAATATCAGGGATGGCAGAAACACCCTCACCCATTCTAAAATAAAAGGGGTGGTGGGTGGGGAGAGCCCTCATTTGTTTGGTAATCAGTTTTAGATTGAGTTTGACATGACTATGACTTTTGAATTAATGATAATTATTTTTATCCAATCAAAAGTACTTTCTAAATTTAGCATCATGTTTATTTAATGGCGAAAAAGACGTTTAAATTTTTCAAAGAAATTTATAGTGAGTTTGACATAATTTTTTAAATTTCTAAGTTTTAATCATGATTGACTATATAGTTAAAAGGGGTTTTTGAAAATTTCATTAATACTTTGTGTACATTGAAATTAAGTAATTAATTAGTGTTTTTCCCTCTAAAAATATTCAGTAAAAAAAAATTTTACTCACAGAACTAAAAAAAAATTATATCAATAGTGTCTTAAAATGTTTTTAGAGTAAATATTTAATTTAGATTCGTTTGGTTCATGATTTGTTTTTGTTTCTATGTTTTTGAAAAAAAAAACATACAACAAAAATGATGAAAATATGTTAAAATAACCTATTTTTAAAAACATTTCTGTTTTTAAATTTTGTTTTAAAAAAAGTATGAGAACAAGGGATACGCTCTTCGAAAAACACGTTTTTATTAACCAACAAATTGAATGTTATGATTTTCATTTTTCTTCAAAACCTAGAAGCTCACTTTTATCGTGAATCAATTTTTTTTTTTTTTTTGTGAAGAAATCAACGGACTAAAGTTCGCTATTTTATTTGCAGATAATTATAATCATTATACCATTGATTTAATTGGCATAATGTCGTATTAACATTAGTCTTAAAAATTTATCTCTTTTTTTTTTTTTCAATAAAGTATTTCTTTTCCTTTCTCTTTTCCCCTCTTATAAATTTTATCGTTTATATTTCAAAAAACCAAAAATCCTTTCTCCATGAATCTTTCCCTACGCTATCGCTACTATCTTCCTTTCTCTTACCTGCAAGAACATGTTCAAATTCACTATAATAAGGTAGAATTATATTAATTTTTTTCTTAAAGAATTAATTTTATCAAACACATATTAACCTTTTTCAGCATTTTCAAATTACAGTCACGCACATAGTTTTCAAAATTTTGAAGAACCAAACATGTTTTAAGATATAGTGAAATAAGAAATTTGTTTGTTGTTTTCTACTGAAATATTTGTTTTTGAATCATGAATCAAACGGGGCTAATGTTTTCGGTTAAAAAACATTACTATTCAAAGTCATCTTAAATTAATTTCTACAGTCTTTTTTCTTTCTAGATTTTTTCCCTTTATGGTATTGGATTTCTTGCTGGTCTATGTTAGAAACTTATCCTTTCATGTGGTTTTCTACTTCATTCTCATTCCATTTGAAGTTTCTTTCTTCTCTGTCGAATTTGTCACACATTCAATGGCACTTTTCTTACCTACATTTTGTTCATTACCTTCACTTTAGGTATATTTGTTGCCTTTAAAATTAGATGATCTAAAATTGAATTAGAAGAACAAATCTTGACATTTATTGTTAGCGAACACAAAAGGATTAGCTTAGGAAAAATAACTCTGTTGCTAATTCAGCATTGAACAATATATTAACATAATAGGATTCAAATATCAAATTGAATTTATATAATTAAAGGATAAATGATATATTAATGTGTTAGTAAGTCATTATAATGTATGTTTGTCACAATATTGTCCCAAAAAATTTAAAATGTGTTTAGCTTGAAAAATAATTTTGAAATAATGGAAACGTGGACATGTGAGTATGGATTTTTTATTTTTTATATGTTGAAGAACTAAATCTCATCTCATATTCTCGTTCATGGAGCTAAAAGTCAACAACTTAATAGTATTCAATTCATTTTATTTTGGCCCCGTTTAATAACCATTTGTTTTTAGTTTTTGGTTTTTGAAAATTAAGCTTGTTTTTTCTCAATTTTTCTACAATAGTTTTCATCTCTCTTAAGGAAACATTTGAATTCTTAGCTAAATTCTAGAAACAAAAACAAGTTTTTGAAAACTATTTTTTTTAGTTTTCAAAACATGGCTTGGTTTTTGAAAACATAGGTAAAAGGTAGATAACAAAATAAGTAAATCCAAGGGTGGGAGTAGTATTTATAGGCTTAATTTTTAAAAACCAAAAACCAAAAATCAAATGGTTATCAAACGGGTCTTAACTTTTAATTTTCTATATAAATAAATTATGATAATTTTTATAGTATTGATTATGAGATAACAATAATCCCCACTTGTTAATTGAAAAGTTTTTTGTCCGTACACCTATTATCTACTTTGCACTTGTCCCATGATTAGGTCCTCAATTTTTAAACAAATGTTCCACATCAATATATCAATTTTCCCACTCTTCCATCTTTTTCTATTATTGCACAAATAATTTGAAACCATTATTCATAATTCAAATTAATTATCCACTGTGTCATGTTCATAAAACCTTTTTTTTTTTGACATGAACCTCTATTCAACATCATTTACTTAACAAAATAGAGAGTGATTCATAGTCAACATGAGAATAACTCAACTAAAAATGTTCACAGGAAAAAATGGGGATGGCCGGCTTCCTCGTCTCCATCCCCACCCCCCATTTTAATCTTCATCTTCGTGAAATTTTTCATTAAATTTTGAGGGGATTGAGGCGCAGATTCCCTGCAAGGAATTTGTGGGATCGGGTTCGAGAATTATTCTCCGTTTAGTTTTTTTTTTTAATCTCAATTGAATAAAAATAATTGTTTTGATAAATTTTCAAATAGTTAACTTTTAATGGGAAATATCTATTATTTTTTAATTAGATTATTTTACTCACAAAAAAAATCTTCATTTAAATAGTTAATTTTCTAAAAAAAATCTTTATTTGAAGATAAAATTCTTAAACTTCCTAATAAAAATAAAACAATATTTCATATCAAATTATCTAATTAATCCATACATATAATTAAAATGTTTAACTATATAATTCAAACATATCAAACTATCTAAATCATTAACAATAAAATTTTAAATGTCATATATATATATATATATATATTTAAAAATAAAATAAAAAATAAAAAAATTAAATGGGGCGGGGAACGGGGATGGGGAACATTCCCCGTCCCCATTTAGCTCACGGAGATTTTTTTTTCCAACTCCCTCCCCATTCTCCGCCTAAACAGGGATTCTCCGCCCCATTAAGACGGGTCCCCTCGGAAAAAATGGACATCTCTAAGTTCAACTAGTTTGGACATATACCATCGACTAAAATGTTAGAGGTTCAAATCTTTTCACTACTATATGTTGTTGAACTCACAAAAAAAAAAAGAATGATTCATAACTAGTTTCCCACCCAAAAATCGAAAATTGTTCCCATTTATTGATTCTTTAGGAAGAATAGGGAACGTCACTCTCTTTCTCTTATTTTGGTGAGTTCCGCCACTTATTTATTCGCATTCATTTAAATTTGATTTTCATTCTAAACATTAGTAAACAACATCAAGGACATTGACAATCATTTTCATTTCATTTTGAATTTCAAAATAATGGTAGCAAACACAATCTTCAAAAATTTGTTCTCACTCTAAACTTTTTTTTTTCTCAAAAAATCAAATATTCAAATCTCTATTTCAATAAGATCGAAATTGAATACCAAATCTAACATCTCTTTCTTCTCTCTCCTCATAATTTATTCAATAAAATTCTCATCATTCTACTACTATTCCCTCACCCATCCAAATTAATAATGAAAGGAATGAGACATTTATAATTTAGTTTTAGCACACCACGCCCCTTGTCTAATCCAAAATTAATGTAAATGCATCCCCCCATTTTCTCTCATCTACCGCCACCTGCACCCTTTAAATCATCTCATCCTCATCCTTCCTTTTCAATTTCCTTTAAACAAAAACCAAGCACGTGAATCCATGTCTTAATCCACATTCCCATTTCGATTTTGATTTTTGACCCCTTTCCGCCAATACATTTTCAATGAAGAAACTCCACATTTGACCAAAATTTTGGTGGAGAAATTGTTGTTTGACGATGGAGTTGCGTTTCTCACTTCATTCAATTGTCTTTCTTAATCTCTCTTGCCCATTTGTCAAGCATGCCCACCTCTCTTCTTCACCCAATGAGCTTACTTTTAATGCCCATTTATTTTCTTACTGTTCATCTTTTTCCCCTTGTACGTTTCTGTGGGAGTTGAATTTGAACCTACCAATGGTTGAAATGGGTTCCCAATTGGGTGTTTTTCTAATTGTTTTGTGTTGATGGAAAAGTCAAACACCTGGTGGCCAAACCATTTTACTTCCTTTTGACGCACTCCAAGTGTTTGAGAAAATGTCTATACTTACTACCCAGCAGGGGGAGGCGCTTTCTGACATATTAATCCGTGTAGTGAAAGCTACCCAAGCATTTTCTTTCTTTTGGGTGCGTTTTGAAGATGATTCTTTCTGGTCCCACTTGTAATTTATTAAGAAAGCGATCGGATTGATTAGAATTATCGCAGAATATTATTTCATTTCCTTGCAGTCCGTCAAATTTCCTTCCCCACGTATCCGTTGCTCTGTTTCCCTCTCTGTCTTTCGCCCTTTCCTTTCAACATTTGAGTTGTTTCTTACTGTTCTATGACACAGACCCAGTTCCTTCCGCGGCTTTTCTTTTTGCTGGTACTGAGTTTGTCATGTTCCAGACGCGGAGGAGACTTGAAAACACAAATTTTGGGGGGTTAAGTTCCAGTGACGACTTGGATCCTTCAGCGTTTTTCCAACTGAATTTTGTTATTTTGCTAACTACCCTTTAAAATTCATTTGTTTGTGCATTTGTTTAGCATTTTTCCTTTCCTTGTTCTCTATTTCGCTTCGTTTTTCATCCTTGCCAACGGCAGAGCTTTAAGAATTCCGAACCTTTGATATTTCTTTTACAGTATCTACCAAACTGTGATAAGTCTTTGATTCTGGTCCGCTGCAAGTTACAGAGATGGAATCATGCAGAATCAAGCATATGTTTCCCTAGTCCTTTAACTTCATCAGCTTGCTGTTTAATTCATCTAATTCTCTCTCTGAAGTTCTAGCTGTGCTTCAAAAACCTATCTTTTTTCTTATTATTATGTCTTAAAGAGTCTTGTTTAGTAAAAGAAATGGGGTCCGGTAATGGGTTATGTTCAAAAGAGTTTGATTTGGATGCTAAGTGGCTGGTCGATCCGAAGCAAATCTTTGTTGGGCCAAGGATTGGGGAGGGCGCACATGGCAAAGTGCACAAGGGGAAGTAAGTTATCCTAACCTTGATACCTTTCTTTCAGCTTTGAATTCTTGGGTTTGAAGTTTGTTATGTTCTATTCAACTCTGATTTCTGAATTATTGGTTGCAATCGTTGTATTCTTTCTTTCTTTCTCTCTTTCTTTATTTTCTTTTTGTTCCTTTTCTTTTTTGGGGTTGCGGCTGGGAGTTGAAGAATATTCTTCATTTCTCTGACTTTGAATACCGATTGAAGGACATACAATATGTATAGGCTACATTCTGATTTTCCAACTATTTTATTTATACGTGCCATAGAAGGAGGATTAAAAAGGGTCCTGTTAGAGGTGATGTCAAACAGAAATTGGCTATTTATGGGGTGAAGAAGAACTTTATTCCTCCCAACTAAGAATTAACTCTTCTTTACTTTATGTGATTTAATTTAACTTGATCATAAGTATTGGTGAATTTCATCTATTTGCTAAAAATAGAAGGAAATTGCTTTAGAAAGTAAGGAGGAGCAAGGAGGAAAACTGAATTCTTCTTGGTGGGGTAGTGGGTTGAATGTTTTGAATTTTAAATGTGCCTATAACGCATGGCATGTATACTACACCTAGTTGCTGATAGTTATTACATATCTAGTTTATGCATATTTTTAGTGGCTTATATTGTTTAACAGCATCTTGTCACGGTGCAATTATAATTCTTTTTCACAATCCAGATACAAAGACCAAAATGTTGCTATTAAAATAATTCGAAGAGGTGAAACTCCAGAAGAAATTGCAAAAACTGAGGCACGCTTTGCTCGAGAGGTTGCAATGTTATCCAAAGTTCAGCACAAGAATCTTGCAAAGGTTGTAAATACAGTGTTTAGTTAATAACTTTAATTGCCGAGTAATTTGATCATTCTCTTGGCATACTTCTTGATGTTTAGCTCTATCTCGGCGTTTTCGGATTCTTTCTCTTTTTGGTGCTTTTAGCAGTCTTCTTTGTACTCTCATAGTACTTGATGAATATTTAGTTTCCTGAAAAAGAAAAGGAAAAAGTACTCGGCTTATTGAAATGAAAGTAGTTGCATAATAACTTGTGGGATTGTTGGGTTGGTTTGTCCCAGTTTATAGGTGCTTGCAAGGAGCCTATTATGGTGATAGTGACTGAGCTTCTTTTAGGCGGTACATTACGAAAGTACTTGTTGAGTATACGGCCAAGGTGCTTGGACTTGCACGAGGCAGCTGGCTTTGCACTTGATATTGCACGTGCGATGGAATGCCTGCATTCCCATGGAATCATTCACCGTGATCTCAAACCTGGTATGCTTCTGCTAACTGTACTTTGAAGCTTAATAAATCAAATTTCTTCACGTAATATAGAGTATAATTTACTCTGGAACACTGATGAGAGAATACGAGTCAGCTGGAATTATGTCAACATGATGGTATAAAATTTTATTATCAATGTTGTTCTTTTTCTGAGAGGAGTATAAATATTTGAAGGCTCGCTGCATCTATATTTAGATTTTAAGGTGGACAGCAACATGCTATTTCTAAGTAGGATCGATCATTCTAATTCTAATGATATTGTTCTCCATTCCCAGAGAATTTGATCTTGACGGCAGACCACAAAACTGTTAAGCTTACAGACTTTGGTCTGGCTAGAGAAGAGTCAGTAACAGAAATGATGACAGCTGAAACTGGGACTTACAGATGGATGGCTCCAGAGGTAAAATCTTGTTTAATTTATTATTTTGTATGTCAATGGAGCTGCTTTGTGAAAGTTCTCTACATCACCTTGTGTACTTGATGGCAGCTCTACAGTACAGTCACTTTAAGAAATGGAGAGAAGAAGCATTACAATCACAAGGTGGATGTTTACAGCTTTGGAATTGTATTCTGGGAGATTGTCCAAAATAAGTTGCCTTTCGAAGGCATGTCGAATCTACAAGCAGCATATGCGGCTGCTTTTAAGGTGACTTCTTGCACTATCATGGAAATACATAGAGTAAAATAATCGACTGTCGAACGATTTCTCTCGAGTATGTCTCTGTTGCCAAGTTGTTAGTTAGAGCAACTTAACCCAGAACTGATAAATAAGTGTACCTTGGTTAACTATCAACTTAACCCTGAACTGATAAATAAGAGTAGCTTGGTTTCCATTTCTTAGGCCTCTCCCTTTGGAGTTGAGAAGAAGAAAATTGAAAACATTAGGATATATCCCTCCCTGGTAAAGCTCTGCAGCCAAAGCATATATTCCACCATGTTCATTATAGAGTAGAAGCAGATGTGAATCTTTTCCTCCTTTAATTAAGTTGGTTTTTTCTAACAATATTGGAGGAATCTCCCTGATATGCAAAATGTAAAAGTGTCAAAATGGATGTTCCAAAATAAACTTATGGCTGCAGATTTATGTTACATTACATGTTCTTATTGTTGTTTTTCCTCTTTTTGATTGAATAGAGCCATACATTGTAATTGTAAATGCATGACTAATACTTGTAATATCTCCATCATTTTTTTGTCCTGTGGACATTGTTGATACAGAATTTACGACCCAATGCTGAGAACCTCCCAGAGGATTTGGCCCCGATTATAACTTCCTGTTGGACGGAGGATCCAAACACTCGGCCTAACTTCAGCCAAATCATACAGATGCTCTTGAAATATCTATCGATCATTCCACAACCAGAGTATGTTACACCACCAACAATGCACCCGCCTGAGAATGCAGTGCTGCCACCTGAGTCTCCTGGGACGAGTTCTTTGATGGCAGCCACAAGACGTGGCACCAGGGAAGTCCCGAACAGCGAGATGGAAGAGAAATCAAGCAGTTTCTTCTCCTGTTTCTCTGGTAACTGTTACTGATCCTTCTGGTGAAAAGGAAACAAACTTCGTATCATGGAATCAGAGTTGTAGATCCTTGCAAACCGTAGAACAACAAGGGAAGTTGGCTGAGAAAAAAATAACGTGTAGTTCATTTAAAGAAAAATTGTGATTAAGATTCCAAATATCTGTTTAAGTTGATGGCATAGAGAGTGTGGAGTTGGGGTTGCTGTGATGTCAACTGTAAGAACAAAGATTCATCCAAATGCCTTCCTCTCCTCTCCTGCTTGTTCTCACTTTCTGTATCGTTGGAGTTTTTAATACTGAAACATCATTTCATTTGGATTCAGTTCTTGCTCTTGGAATGTCGTTTCATTGCTTTTTATGTCGTTTTTGGGAATGCTAACCAACTTGTTATTAAACGCTGTCGTTTAACTATCGACTCCACACAGCAAAAAGTTAAAAATTAAAAAAAAAAAGAATAAAGAATAACCAGTCAAAAAGGAAAAGAATAACGCCGTTGCCGGGGATCGAACCCGGGTCACCCGCGTGACAGGCGGGAATACTCACCACTATACTACAACGACTCAGTTGTTAGGTGAGGCCAAATAAAATTGCAAATTACAAAAATCTCCCCTAGTGTTGGAATTTCCCTTTTTCAATATAGTTCCTACTGTCAATTTAGTCTTTTATATTTTAATTTAGTTACTCAACATTGGAAAATGTTATAATTATTTGACGACAAATTTACCAGACATAAAAATTGTTAAATTGGCTGAAATTTAGAGGAGAAAAAAGTCATTTAAAAAATAAAAATTTATAATTCATCCTTCAAATTTCTAAGAACTTAATAAAAAATTTGAATTTTCTTCTCATAAATTACTTTTTTTTTCCTTAGATGATTCTTTTTCTCTAAGTTTTTACTAATTCACTGAGTATATACCATGTAAGTTTATCATAATCAATGATAATGGGCTAAATTGATGAATGTTGAAATATGGAGAATTAAATTGAAATTTGGTCAAATTATAAGTTTAATTTCGTGTCTAATTTCTAATAGATATTTGATATATTCAACATTATATGAAATTAATTAATCTATTACATATAAAATTGAACTTTGCATTCTCATGGGTTTGTGAATTGAAAAAAAAAATATCAGATTGGCAAAAAACTTATTAGACACAAAATTAAAAACTTAAAGACTTATTAGATAGAAAATCAAAAGTTTAGAGATTTATTAAATACTTTCTAAAATTTAGAGATCTATTAAATACAAAATTGAAAATTCAAAAATCTATTAGACACTTTGTAAGGTTCGGAATTCTATCTAAAACAAATTTGAAATTTTATGAACTAAATTTGTAATTTAACCTCGAAAATTTGTAAACAATATGGATTAAATTGATAAAAAAAAAAAAAAAAATCAAAACAACGCTAAAACATATATTTTAACCCCCCCCCCCCCCCCCCCCCCCCCCCCAACCCCCAAAAAAAAAAAAAAAAAAAAAAAAAAACCATATACATATATCTAAAAAAGGGGGGAAAAGGTATCCAAAGAGTAGACCAAGTCCAAGTGTTTAGTGCATTAGCTTGGGACGCAAGTCTCTGTGTCCCCACCTGAAATTTACCAGACATTACATTTACTCGGTTTTCGAAGCTACAGACACTCTAGCTTCGTTTTCCATACCTCAGCCTCGTCCTAGCTTCCGTCAACGTTGGGCCCCACGGCTATTCACAAATCCCAGACATGCTTCAAAGCACTTTCTTCCGAACCTATGGTGCACACGAGCCTCAACCGAGCCAGGAACTCAGTTTTTCCCGCTCACACTGGGCACAGTTGGGACTTGGATTGCGCTAGTCTTCTTTTGTTGCCTCACACACTCTTCTCTATCACTAAAACTTAGCGTAGCGGACCAAAAGCCGAAGCTCAAACGCGCTGAAGCTTCTATATATCTCTCTCCTTCTCTCTAAAATGCGATTCTTCTTCTTCTGCTATTACTGTTTCTGATCGTCTTCTTCAGCTCAGCTCTTCACGAATATGGCGAGGTGAGTCTACTTTTTTCGTGTGATTTCTTTAATCCCTGTTCAGTATTGTTCGAGTTCTTACAACCCCAAATAGCAAAATGTGTGTGTGTGTATTTTTGTCTTCTATTTCTCTGTTTATCGTTTTCTTCTGGTTTTTTTTGTAGTTTGTGTTTCTGGGTCGATTGAGCTATTGTCCCAAGATGATGGGTTTTGTATCATTTTTCTTAAATGTGAAGTTGATGTTAGTTCCTCTTTTGTTTAATCGAGAACTTGTACTTCGAAATAAGTCTCGCTCTTGGACTTTTTTTTTTTTTTTTCCAATGCTTAGTTAATTTGAGGACAGCACTGATACAGAGGGTGTGGTTTGTGAAGTTTGTAGCAAGCTGTTAATATTCGAGCTTGAAAGGAAACACAGCTTAATTTTTTTTTTAAGGTATATTTTTTCCGTTTGTTGCTTGAGAACTTGGTGGTTGCATTTGAGAACTTGATCATTCGGGTTAATGGCAGAGCTGAACATGCCCCACCAGCCCAACAAGATCCTTTGAGGTTAAGAAATAGGGGGAATATCCTGTTCTCAACTTTTTTGGCTAAAAGTTTCAGAAGATGTTCTGGTTTTGATCATATATTAAGATTCAGATATTTTTCATGGTTAGAATGATGAGATTGAGAATATGTGGAGTTTACTTCATTGTGTGGACTGTGCACATTGGTCTCCAGCAAAAATGATTGGAACTGTAACTGTAAATCCATCCAAAGTTCTGTTTCTGTCATGTAAAGTCTTAGACTCTAATTCTTTTTGCCATGGTTCGAACCCAAAATAGACAACCTACTGAGGATAGTTTTGCTTTCATTTCCTGTCATTGCACTAAAAACCATCATTTTGGATCATTTTAAGAATTTACTTGACCAATCTGGTAAACGAATGTACCATCCACATTCAAGTTTTCTTTCATCACGTTCCTTTAGTTTGCAAATATTTAACCACCATAGTTCGACTACAAATATTTAACCACCATAGTTTGACCTAGGAGCAACTGAGCTTGGAGAAGGAACTTGGAGACTTTGGGGGCAAAGGTTCAAACCCTATTTCGGCCATCTACTTAGGATAAATAAAATTTTTAGTGTTTCTTGAGAACCGTATGTTGTAGGGTCTTGCAATTTTCCTTGTGAGATTAGCATGATTTTGTGTGGGCCTGGATACTCAAGGTATCAAAAATGAAAAGTTTGCTAATGATTTATTTCTTCAGCTCTATGGACTAATTTTTAATGACCTACTCCTACCTTGGAAACCTTGTGAATGCTTGCAGTTCTCTTTACGGTTGTTTACTTTTGCAATCCAATGAATTAGATGTTCTTTTTAAAAGTCTGGTGATTGAATTTTAACTTTTAGCAACACATTCTCGCAGGTCTTGGATCCTTGATAGCCGAACAATTGCAAGAAAAGTCAGAAACATCAGTCAGTCCTCTTCGCAAGTAATTAAAGATTGTGATGCGAAACGAGAATGTCCAAACTGTCACTTTATTATTGATAATACAGATGTAAGCTTGAACTCCATCCAGTGTTTTCATAAGTGATTTATAGTGATAGTTCAATTCACTATGAACCAAAAGTTGATTCTTAAATATGCAGTAAATGGTCCATTCATATTTTATGAGAAACTTAACCTTTTGATATGCACTTTTAGTTATTGACTCACTTTCAGTGAAATTTTAGAGTGTAATTTTGCATGATACCTTTTAACTTGTGCGGTGCCTTGAATGTAAGGCATTGAATTGAAGCATTAGTTTGAATGTCTTTAAATGACATTTTCTTTGCAGGTTTCTCTTGAATGGCCTGGTTTGCCTGCTGGTGTTAAGTTTGATCCAACTGATGAAGAAATAATGAATCACTTAGTGGCGAAGTGCACCGTTGGAAACTTAAAGCCACATGCATTAATTGATGAATTCATCCCCACACTAGAAACAGATCAAGGAATTTGCTACACTCATCCAGAAAATCTCCCCGGTTAGGAATTCATCTGTGTTCGTCTTTTCGTTTCCTATGTTATCATCAATATCTTCTGTTTAATGATAACTCTTACTAATCAAAGGTTCAGAGTTAGTGTGAAAAAGATTCATGTTGTAATTGTGACCAAGAGAAATAGTATTACTGATCATTTTCAGCGGCTTTAGATTGAAGAGAATAAATTACTTTGCTTAAGAATTGCACATTTTGATTGCCAAGAACAATATTTCAATTTACTAGTTGATTATATCCCAGTTTATAGAAAGCTAAGTAAATTGAGTTATGAAATGTTGTTCTCTTATTCAGAATAATAACATTTTCAATTATTCAGGTGTTAGTAAAGATGGAAATGATGTCCATTTCTTTCACAAAACAAGCAATGCATATGCCACGGGTCAAAGGAAGCGCCGCAAGATTGAAAGTGAAGATAGTTCAAGCATGGAACATTTCCGCTGGCACAAGACAGGTAAGACGAAAGCTGTGATAGAAAATGGTGTTCATAAGGGATGGAAGAAAATATTTTCTCTATATAGAAGTTCCAAGGGAGGCTCGAAGCCCGAAAAGTCTAGTTGGGTGATACATCAATATCATTTGGGAACCGAAGAAGATGAGAAGGAAGGCGAATACGTTTTGTCAAAGATTTCTTATCAGCAACCCAAGCAATGTAGTAAGAGCAATGATAATATGCTGATTGAGGATTTTGATGCTTTGCTCCATCAAACTAGTCCTAGAACTCCCAAGTCGAATCCTCCAATTCCGCCTCGGCCGGGAAAATCATTTGTCTCCAATGCTGTTGCTGACAATGGTGTGCCTCAATCATTTGCAAAGGTAGCTTATCTTTAAAGTTAGTTTCATTGTCTATTTTCTGCTGTGTAAATAAGTGGAGTTTCTGTGACAAGTGCTTATCTGTTTTCTCCATGAAGAAATTATGTCATTGCATTCTTGCCTTGACTCTAAAATGTGAACCATCTGTCAAATTCTCACTTTAGTATGCTTCGTTGATTAGGAAGAGGAGTTGACTCCGGAAGCATCTCATGTTTCTCATCCTAATATTTCATCGGAGAACAACGTGGGATACCCGGCATGGTTGGCTGGAGAATCTCAGGGTATAGATGATGTTGAATTACATTACTTGGAAGACAACTTATTGTGCAATGAAGTCCTGGATTCTAGTGCTTTTATAAGTGACAGCCAACTAAATCAAATGTCTTTCCCACTCTCCGGTGGCAACACTTGCCACGAGTTTGCAAACAGTAACGTTCCGTGTGGAATTGCAGACCTTGAGAACCTTGAATTGGATACTCCACCTGATTTTCATCTTGCTGTAAGTTAACATCTCACTTTTGCAAGTTTCAAATGCTTTCCTTTGATCTATAACTCTTACTCTGAATATTGCTTTCAGGACCTGCAGTTTGGTTCTCAAGAGAGCATTTTCGACTGGCTTGACAGGATATGAAGTGAATATTGAAGCAAAATCTCATGAGAATGACATGTTACAATCTGGCTTTTCTGCCTGAATCTTCCTCGAATCACCATATTTCGTCCTAAAACTCTTTGCAGTCATTTGGCTTTCATTTGTATGGGGAATGCCATGCATTTCGCCTCTTGCAAGTTGATTAAACTTCGAAACTCGCATGGCACATAACGTCTTACAGCCATATCTATCAGTTGTTTCACATAGTCAAGTCATCGAATCAAGAACAAATGCAACCGATTCCGTGATCAAGCTGGTTTTTGCTCAAATTTTGTGTTAAATGCACCATGAAGGTGCCTGAAGGTTACTACTTATTTTTTAGTGCCATTGATGGTGTGAGCTGGGTGGCTGGGGGGAAAATATGGAAACTGACTACTATTTGGTATGGGATGTAATCAATATTCTCTGTGGTAACTGATTTATGAATGTGTAGTGGTGGTGATGCATTTTGAGAAGATGGATGCAGTGACATTTATCTTTTGGCTAGCTTTTGTGTAAGATATGGTAGTTGTATGGTATTTGATCTATATTTATTTCCCTTCTCCATTTTTTCATCTCGGTTGGGGATGTGTTTGTTTCACGAATTAGGTTTGTGTCATTTGAGAAATCGAACTCGTGTTTGTTACAAAATTTCTTTTTGTTCTCCTAGACTACATACATTTAATGAGCAAAGCTGCTTTACCGAGTTAAATAGAGAGCCAAGGTAGAAAAAGTGTTCCTTGTATTTGAAATCATAATTAGAAATTAATTTTTTTAAGTAGAGATTTCTTGTTTCATTCATGACAGGCCTTTGTATCATCCTATCTTGCATGGAATTTTAGCAGCTCTAATAAAAATGTTACTCATTACAAACTACTAGATCATGATTCTTTGAAACAATTTAAAGTCAATTGTGAGAGGGAGAAAGTAAATTAAAACAATTTAAAGAATATTGAATATCTTGTATTCACGTGATGACTTGAGTTAATTTCATATTTGAAAAAAAAAACTATCTTCTACTTCTTTACCTAATACATTTCAATTACCTTGTTGAGCCACATAATTACTAATTAATAATGTTAGGCTATCAAATGAACATTAAAATAATATAAGGTTGAGGTTTGTTAGAGTTCATGACAGAATCTTTATGTTGAGATAGGAAAAGGAATCGATTCTTACCCTCAAAATTGACAAATATCAAATTTTATCATCAAATTTATACCCTTAAACTGCCATAGCTTAATTGACATAAAGTATGTATCATCAATCAAAAGGTCAAAGGTTTAAATCTCTCATTCCATATATTGTCTAAATATATAGATATATATATATACCCTTAAACTTTGGAGGTTGTATCAATTAAAATCTCAAACTAATAATTCTATCAATTTAAACCTTAAACTTTCATAACTTAATTGGAGAAGGAGAATGGGAAGAGAAGAGATATTTTTTTTTAATTTATTATTTTATTTTTAAAAATGTCACCTCAACACTTTCGTTAAATAATTAACTAAAATTGTTAAGTGAGGACTCAATAGAACTATTTTCTCAACTGGACTTATGTCCAATTTTTGAAATCTAATTGACATAATGCCTAAACCTTAAAAATAAAAAAGGTAATTTACTCAAAAGCAAAAGAGAGGAAGCACAAGGGCCAAAATGAGCTGAACTATATCGACATGTACTCGTGAGTAACAAAAAGAATGTTAAATTACAGATTTAGTCTCTATGATTTGAAAAAAGTTATAATTTAATCTCTATAGTTTTAAATGTTAGAAATTTGTCCTTATTAATTTGATAAAAATTCATAAATAGTCTTCCTGATTTGATAAAATTCTCATAAATAGTCCTATTTAATAAGAGTTTTATCAAACCATACAGACTAATTATAATCTTTAGAACCAGGACTAGGACCAAATTTGTGGTTATAAAAAAAAAAAATTTTAAAAAAAAAAAGGGCAAGGGAAAATGGTCATAATCTGAAAGAACGTTAAACCCTGCAGGCTGCAACGCAAAACCCTGTTAGATCGGCGGTGTTTTCTAATGGAGATGAGTGATTAATCGTCATCTCTTCCATTCATCAATGTTAGCTGCTACTCGAAGACTCTGTTTCACTAGGGTTTCTACTCTCCTCCTATCCAATCGCTACAAGTATCTTCTCTCTCTCTCCTTTCGGTTGCATTTGGTTCCTGGGTGAAGTGAATTTCGTTCTTGTTTCCATGTTGTGGTCTCTGTTATAGTTTCAAATTTTCTGTTTTAGTTTCAGGGGAGCCAGTTTTGCACTTCGTCTCTATGGCAGTCATTCCAACTACCAATTCCTTTCTATCTATTTTGACTTCTTCCTATATTTTCTTTGACAACCCTAATGAATTTCGTTTATTTCAGTTTACTAGTGTTTTTTCTTTTGCCTTGTTAAGAAATTTCTACAGATTTAAAAAAAAAAAAAAAAAAACTCGCTTTCTCCTTATAGTTTATGCTTGTATTGTCTTTTAGTTCCCTTTGACGTACTGCTTTAAAAAAATGCATCCATTCTGCTATTGCTTATGGAAGTTATCTCTCCTGGAAATTTTCTCAGCCAGAGCGAAGGTTTTGTTTTCTTTATTATTATTATTTTTTTAAAAAATTATGATTTTAGATATGATGCTTTTTCATACTTGAATCTGCTCAGGAAGTATATGACATTTATTTAACTTCATTTGTACTGCTGTTCTCATGTACTAGCAACCAATTGAATGCATACTTTTATGATGTGAGTATTGTTCCTCAGCACGGATCCAAGGCATTTAGATGTAGTAGCATCCACTTTGTTCAATGCAGTTTGAACAAAGATTCTGATAAGATAGTTTTTTCTTTTTTTTTTTTAAATGTGTGCAGCAATGTCATATCATTAATAGATTTTCATTCAGAGGTTGCTTCATGCAATGTGGCCCATAGGAGCATTCGTGGTGAATATACATTGCCTTCTACATCTAAGGTTGTTGGTCCTTTCAATGGGTTGTCCCGTTGTATGTCAACATCGAAGGGAAGGAGTATGCGTAGTAAGGTGGAGAGGAGAATGAGGAAGGAGTCTGGTAAAACCTTAAGGGAGATCCGAAGAGCTAAAAAAATAAAGAAAAAGCTGATGACAGAGGAAGAAAGGCTCCTTTACAACCTCAAAAGAGTATGTCATTCAGAAGTTATAATCCATGTTACTGATTTTGATGACATATTTACATATGTTTTTAATCTAGATGCATATTTGTGATTGAAGAGATCTATTTATGAATTATAGCCCTTTTCTGGGAAATCTGAATTTAGTTTACATTGATTAATTTGACCACATTTGTCGCATATCTTTCACAGGCCAAGAAGAAAGTAGCATTACTTTTACAACAACTCAAGAAGTATGAGCTACCAGAGTTGCCACCCCCTCGTCATGACCCAGAGCTCTTGACCCCCGAACAGCTTCAAGCTTATAAAAAAATAGGCTTTAGAAATAAAAATTACGTCCCAGTTGGTGTTCGTGGAGTGTTTGGAGGAGTGGTCCAGAATATGCATCTCCACTGGAAGTTTCATGAGACTGTGCAAGTGTGTTGTGATAACTTCCCCAAAGAAAAAATCAAGGAAATGGCGACCATGCTTGCAAGACTTAGCGGTGGAATTGTAGTGAATATTCATGACGTGAAAACAATCATCATGTTTCGTGGAAGAAACTATCGTCAACCTAAAAATTTGATACCAATCAACACCCTTACTAAGAGAAAGGTGCGCATGCTGTATCACAGTGTTTGTTCTCTCAGTTTCTTTGCCTTGTTTTTTAAATTAAGTACTTTTTTTGGGTTTTGTCATTTTTGTATAAATGGAGAAACCCCCCTCATATTGAGATAGAATTACGAGTAATATACATCAAATATGAAAACTTGAATAGCATTCCTCTAAGCTCGTACGGTGTTCCCTTCCCGAACTAAAATTGAAATAGGATGGAATATCTTCTTCTAGACAGGTGGTAAGCATCATATGAAAGAAGTATATTAAGTGGATAGAATCTTGGAGTAACTATTCTTTATACATACTTCTGGGACTTGGAATTTAGAGAATAAATCTAGCCAAAAATGAACTTCTGTTGGATAAAAATCTTAAAAGTAATTATCTGTGGTGCAGTTTTAGTAGGTGTTTTTCTTTCTTATTTCTTGAATAGGGATTAAGCTGAATGTTTGCCCCTTAATTTTCTGGCAATCTTCATTCTGTAATCTTTTAAAAGTTCAATTTTAGTTCGACTCTTTTCTGGCCAACTATGTTAGTCCCTTTAGTGAAACTGACTATCTGGATTTGATTGAATAAATGATGTAGACCAGAGCCATTAAATGATGATATGTACGCAATTTGTGATTTATAGGTTGTAAAAGAAAAGAAAAGGTGATTTGATAGATTAAATGCCATGAGTATGGCATACCATCTCTCTGTTTCTTTTTCTTTCTCTTTTCTTCTGTCTTTTGAAAAACTTAACTTGGATTCTTTTGGATGATCCTGTGTATCACTCTCTCTCTCTCTCGTCTTCTTTGTAACATACAATTTCAAGGCAAGACTTCTCGGTTACTTGTGTTTCCCATATCTCTGAGAAAGGAGATTTTCTATCCATATGATGAAAACGTAAGAAAAAGTTGAGGACCAACGTCAACTTTTCAAAAATAAGGGCGATTTTGAACTTAATCTAACATTGGGTGAATGAAGATCATAATTAATACGGTTGGAAAAAGGAAGGCAAGAAAACAGTAGAATAACAGTTGTTCGTTGTCCTATGTAGGCATTATTCAAGGCCAGATTTGAACAAGCTCTTGATTCTCAGAAGCTAAACATAAAGAAGATAGAACAAGAGCTCAGACGTAAGGGTATAAACCCGGAGGATCCAGTTGCTATGGCTAGCATCCAGAGAGTAGCTTCAACATTTTTTAACGCCATTGACAAAAAAGAAGGTACCCCGTACATCTTCTTTGGTGATAAGCAGACAGTAGAGACCCAGCGTAACATGGAAGAAGCGGAATCTCAAAGTGACAGTGACCAGGAAGAGTTAGACCAATTCATAGCTGAAATAGAGGATGCAGCTGATCGAGATTCGGTTGCTGAGGAAGCGGCAGAGAAAGAAGAGCTTAGCCAAATTAGGTATAGGAATAGAGAAGAACATGGTGGGAGATTCAGAAAATCCGATATGCGTACAAATAACAGTTCTGATGACGAGATGGAAAAGCCAAAAGTTTGGAGACAGAGAGATAGTAAGCAAAGATTATACGATAGTGAAGAGGAAGATGATGATCATGAAAATGAGGAGGAATGGGATTCTGATGATGGTCAGAATGCTAACAATCTTGATAGCAATACAGCTGATTCTGATGGAGCTCATGGGATCGTCAAGGTGACTCGAGGGGATGGAGGGAGGCATGATTTGGCCAAATATAAAAGTTTTAAGAGAAATGTCGATCCCTTTGTCAGAAAAAGGATGGATACAGAAGCTTCTGAGCCTGAAAATATGCTTAGTGATCTTGAAAGTGCTATGTGGCAATCAGAAGAGGAGGAAGAAGATGACATGAAAGTTTTAAGCTGCGCAAATCATGATTACAGGAGCAATGAAGATGATCTGCATCACATCAAGAAAGATAAGAAGAAGAATAGGCTGAATGATTATGACAGCAGCGTTGATGAATCTGATGAAGCTGACGACAGATATGAACACACGGACACTAAACAAAAGCAGAATAGAATGGGCAAGTCGAAGAATAGTTACAACTTTGTATCAAAAAATACTGATTCAGGAAAAGCTTTATGGGATTCAGATGAATCGGGGACATCAAGAAGACCTCAGAGACATGATTACTGGAGTGGTAGTGATGGAGATGATTCTCGTTGAAAGAAGATAAATACAGTAAAAGAGATGAAATTTCTTGAAGAAAACAATGGCTGCAAACTTACTGCAATAATCTTCTGTTGCTTCAATGCACTGTCTGGTTGTGTGTGTGAGAAAGAGAGAGAGGCACTTTTTTGGTAAGTTTGCTCACAGCAGCCCCATGAAACAAACTATTTAACTGTAACTTAAATATAATTCATTTATTTACGGCGATTGTTTATCATTTATCAGTTTAAACTTTTTGTGTTGATGCTTTGATACTAGTAGTCTGAAAAATTGTCCCTGCAACGTGCAAAGCTTAGCACCACGGTGCTGGTGCTCCTGCTAGTAAAATTCTACCTTTTAGAAGAGAAGAGGGAGTGGCAAAAATAGCCATAGACAGAACTGAGAGAGACCAGAAAGGCCATCTAAAATCATAGAATTAAGCTAGAAATGGAGAATGTTAAGAATCCGAAATGACTGCGAGACAACAACAGTGCTTGAAGGATGAGGCTCTTATTAAGTCAATGGTCAGAATATTTTATGTATTTTCCAGCCTATTGGTTTTATGCTTATGGATGTAAATTTTTCATTGATTGTTTACCCTCTAAATCTATTTGTGTTTTTATATCTTCAATGCTTTTGATGCGCTGGATGCATATATGAAATTGTAAATTAGATCTTCCACTATCCTTAAGTTATGCTTTAAATGCGCAACATAAGGAAGAGAGAATCAGTTTTTTTTTTTTTTTTTAAGTTAAGTTTTCCAACATGTCGAGGGAAGAATTCGAACCTCTAACCTCTTGGTTAAAGATACATACATGAATTAGTTGAACTATGCTCTAGTTAACTAATTTGTATACAAATTAATTTGAAAATAATTAGAACTAGGATTTTGCCCCCATCTTTCATGCAAACTTTTAATTAGAACTGTCCTCCTAATTTTAGTGCATGTCACTTCATTATTTTACAATCAATAGAATATAGGGTATTGAGATTTAAACTCTCTTTTCTTTTTCCCCTTTAAAGGAAGAGGTCCCCCCTAAAAAACCTCAACTTTTATACCGTAAGTTAAAGCCTTAATATCAAAAAATGGTGATGGCTCCATTAAAATTGATCTTAATTCTTAACAACCCACCATGTCAACTGCCACGAACCAACATGGAATGTGATGAAGTCAACTCTTCTCCTTATCCACACAACTATTAGATTCTTTCTCCAAAATAACAATATTGACCCAAATAACACAAGAAACTATCACATACTTCAAATTTTAAAAAATGTCATGTCGGAGTTCATGTTGACTCTAATATATTTGAGATAAAATATTATAAAAAATAACAACTAAAAAATAAAAATAAATATAATAAGAAAAATAGACTACATATTAATTAATTACTAATGTATGATTATTGTCAAGTTAATATCTAGGTAAATCAATGATTGTTCTGATTATAGCCAACCAATATCTATTCCAATCATCAATTACGTAAATTAATGATTACATAAAATAAAAATAAATGGATTATTATTATTAAAATCAACAAGTAGTGATAAAAATAATTTTTTAAGAATACTATATATATGTAGTTAATTTTAAAATATATTCATAATATTTTTAGAAAATGGGTTACCCACTCAAAGTTTTCATTTTAATACATAAAGGCAAATAGCAAGTGGAAGACAATAAATGGGTTTTAAAGTGGGGAGGTTAAAAATAGTTGATCAGAACCCACTTTTTAATGTGAATGGTGACAAAGAGTTTGGAAAGGAAGTTGCATAAGTTGAGAAGAAGAATAAGAAGAAGTTGAATTTAGGTTTGAGAATTAGACCATTAAAGAAGCATTTTACAGCTATGATAGTAAGAGATTGTTGAAAAGGTTCTTGGGATTACTTTTGGGAGACACTAAGGGCCTATTTGACAGGACAATCTGAAAACAAAATTTTAAAAATAGGGAGATTCAATGTAAACAGAGTTATATTTCATGTTTTCATATATATGTTTGGTAGCAAATTTAGACATTAGATTCTAATTTAAACAATTGTTCAAAATGTGTTCTATAATATATTTATAGACCATGAAACTAATTGTAGTTATAAAACTAAACATTAAGTTGAATATAAATCATTATTAATTAATTTATGAACATGTTTCTTCTTATAAATTTTGTATAATTATTATTTTACAATATCATATAATTTATAATATATTATATTATACACATTTTAATTTAACAAAAAATAAATACTATATATATTTTTTTAATTTTTATCTTTTTTAACATGATTCTACATTTTAAAATTTTTAATTCAAAATCTGGATACATGAAAACATACAAATGTTGTTATCAGAATTTTCACTATTTAGATGACAGAATTTGAAAACACATATGTCAGACGCATATTCACTGAACTCGGTGAATCCAAAAATATAAAACAAAATTTAGATTACCTACCAAACATGCCCTAAACTTTTCATCTTCTTTGGAGTTAAGTCAATATTTAGCTACTTCACAAAACTTTGACTTTTGTGATTATAATTTTTTCTTTTTCTAGTTTAACAGTATAGGAGGAGATTCGAACATTTAAATTTAAAGATAGATAAAAGGTATAACATTTTAATGAGTTGAATAAGTTTAGGTTCGTTAATAATAATTTTGTTTATGGTTTTTTTGTCTTTTAAAATTATATCAGCTTGCTTTCCATTTGTTTCATTTTATTCTCGGTAAAATTATATTAGCTTGCTTACCAATTTTTTTCCATTTTGTTTTCACTTTCTAACCAAAAAAAAAAAAAAAAAAAAAAAAAAAAAAAAAAAAAAAAAAGAGGACGTTTTTTTAGAACCCAGAATATATTTTTAAACTTTAGGCATAGGATGTTCAAGTTGGTATATAAATATCTACTATCACTTTATTTTAAATAAATTGATTCATTTGCTTGTCATATAATGTTCAATCAGATAATAATTATTCAATAAGCTTGTCGTGTCATCTTTTGTTAATAGTGTTAACCACATCTACATGTCATTCATTCAAAAATAATTTTTTTTTAAATTTAAAAATTAAATAGACATCCATTATGTTTAAATGAAAGATACATCAAATATTATGAAACATTCTGATAATAAATTTACTGTTATATATATAAATTTAATCTTGTTGAAGATGGTTCTCATGGAGAAGCATGGCTATTTCCATAAATAGCCCTAATTATGTTTGGGTATGTTTGAAAGTCAATGGCACATTGTTTTGTTTCTCATCAACCACCATCTGTTTTACTAATTAATAGATTAGAGTTGTTGAAGGAATTTATTGGTTTAAGGAAATGTTGAATCTTGAGGATATTAACTCTCATCTATCTATATTATATAATTAATGTCCAAACATTAAAAAAGTGTTTGACAAGATATTTGTCAAAAAAAAAAACACATCTAGTCTAGGAATAAGCCTGAGTTTTAACAAAAAATTTATATATTTATATTATTTTTTTACATTTGAATAGCAAAGTGGTTCGTCACAATAGAAAGAAGGCACTCTCTTTTATTGATCAATTAAAATTTATTTCAACTATTATTAAAGATGCAATTACACATTTCAACTATTCTAGAGTGTTTGGAAATCAATAAATCATCATCATGTTGAATCATGCATAATGATGTAATGATTTGTTGTAAAAGAGAACATTTTCTATAATTTAATGACAATTTGATCATTAGTCTATTTACTTACTCCCATTTTTTTTTGTTTCTTAATGAAATTTTTAAAAGCCTTTTTCAAACTTGAAATTGTTTAATTTTTTTTTCCTACTTGAGTATAGTTCAATCAGTTATAGCATATAGATTAAAAGTTTGAATTTTCGCCTCTACATGTTGTTAAATTAAAATAATAATAATAATAATAGAAGTGTTTGGTTGGCTGAGTTATTTTCCTTTATTTTTTTTTCTTTGTTTCTTCTCCTAAATAACCTTTTTTTTTTAATGAATAATTACATAATAACATTAAAAATTTACAAAACTCTTAAAAACAATTTACAAAACAAGCTCCCAAACAGCTTCGCTGGCCAAATTTTAAACAAATTTTTGTTTATTATTATTATTTTTTATTTTGCAAAAAGAATCTCTTTGTCCCATTCATTAGGTATTATGGCCTGGCCTGTCTGGCTTTTAGAGAATGGTCATTTTGAGATATAATTGACAAAGTATTGGTGTTAGACATTTATGGTTTAAAAAATGGTTCCATTGACCTGCTTTTAAAAGCACCAAACCAAACACAGCACAACAAGGAAAGTGAAAACAACAGATAATTAAGAAGATATTTTTACCACTATTAACTTTTAATTCAATATATTTTTCTTTTTTGGGTGAAATGGAAGATTCTTTGGTCTTTAAGGAGAGTGGTGGGCACCATGATTAAATGCTTAGAAGAAGAAATGTCCACATGCTTCCCACTTTCCATTTCATTCACAACCTCCCAAGAGAGAGAAACTCTCAACTTTCATCATAAACCATTAGTTCTATCTATGAACCATTTCTTAAGACAACCAAAAGGAACTCAGTTTTTGACCAATCAACATTTTTTTTTCTATATTTGTTAGTATCTGTCCGAGGCATTTTGTGCGCATCTCGACCATTCTCACGAGACAATCGTCTGACCCTACTACATTTAGTCGTCAAAATAACTCGTAAGATATTAAATCTTAAATATGTAGTGTCACAAAACTAAGGGTTAGATAGGTGGCCACTATGATTTAAACTCATTCTCTCTTAAGCCATTTATTATTTACATGGCTCTTGGTTACCAATCAACAAAATTTCAAAACTGGGTTTTTAAGAACTCCAACAAAAAACTGATTAAACCAATCGAATCGAACTGAACCAAACTGTCGAATTGATTTCATCAGTTTTGTCGATTCTTTAGGTTTCAACTTGTATCCTAATAGGGACAGGAGAACAAGAAGACTATTATGCGTTTTCAGAAGTCAGACCCCAAATTGCACATTATGAAAAACAACAAAGAAAGAAAGAGAAAACTGATATCTAAGAACATTAACTTTTCTTTTCATTGCCAGAAAAACTATTGAGAAAAGAATACATGAGCACTGTGACAATGTTTTAAGATCAATACAAAGAGATGGTGGAAATTACAGAGTTACCTGATAAGCAATACCTATATAAGAGAAGCTTGGGAAATGTGATTCAACATTGAAGAAATATTGGTGGTTTGTGCCTAAATAAGCCAATAGCAATTACAACCAGTTTCCTCAGCTGCAACAATATGGAGTCTCTGCCCTCAGTTTCCATTTCAGCCTCAACTTCATTGGACACACAACCTTTAATAACCTCCACAATTACAGCCATCAAATTCCAAAATAGGGATCTCTTTATGTTCAACATTTACAAAGCCATTTCTTCTTTCTTGTTCTTTCATAATTTAGCCACTTTCTCTTCTGCAGTTACCCGGCAACAAGTATTTGTACTTCTCAGCGTTATTTAGAAGGAACGATGGGAGATGAACGGCCGAGTAAGACCGAGGGATTGGTCCCATCTTCCCAATTATCTCCCGAAACGTGTATTCTTCTGGAAGCATGTCGAATAGGTCTGCTCCTTTGCATATTATGTCCTGAATTCTGTCGGGGTTCAAGTAATGAGAAAACCTGACTCTGTCGTAATGGCTGTATGCTTTCATCTTGAATATAAACTCACTGATACGGCGGAAGCAAAAGCTACAATGCCAACCCGAATCTGATAAGATTTCATCGGATTGGCGATAATGAGCATACCGTGTTTTACCATGCTTGTACTGATGGACAGAAGCTCTCCAGCTGTTGTCATCTGCATAGAACTCGAAGGAGTACAGGTAGTTCCTTAGTCGCAGATGGAGTATGGGTGGAGTATCGTCACACCACCTCAAGAGGTTTATCGTGTGAGCACTTGGGATCTCATCGACATCAGACATGATCAACAAGTCATCATCTTGTATCCCTGCAATCCTAAGAAGTTGATCCAAAGCCAATCTTTGATATGCCTCTTCAACAAATGGATTCTCTCCTTTCTTAAATCTTCCCCCTATCATCCCATAAGTCAACCGTGGCTCGACAAAGCTAAACTGTTTCCGGTTGTTCGCAAAAGTCAATGGCTTTGGCAGACCAGTGAATGTCGAGTTCGACTCGAGAAGCACAAACTGACTCACATAAGGATACAGTTCATTCCATCTGACGGTCAGCATGTCAACTTCATTACTAAACAGAACAGCATCGAATACTCGTCTAGGCGATTCGCGCATTCCCCAACCATGAAGCTTGCAGAGAGACTCCATTGATACATTTTCATGATAGTAATGAGGGATTTCATGAAATGGCTTTGGAGGAGACTCCCATAAGGGTCTAAGGAAATAAGAGATCTTCTGGCCATGGAGATATATGAACAATATCAAGAGTGGAACAGCAACAAAGAGAGAAATTAGTGTCTTCAAATCCCACCCTCGAAGAATACATCGAAATCTAGACAAGCTAAAAGCCCCACGAGGCCCCTGCTACAAACAACAACAACAAACATTGAAGAACATATTCAGCGATCAGACGACAAGTCGATCTAAAAGATTCAAGACAACAATTCATTTCCAGATGCAAACACAAGTGGAAAACGAAAAGTGGGGACGAAAGACGTTGAAAAAAAACGAAGGGATTTGTTTACTGAGCTGAAATTAGAACACCTAGAAAAGGAAATTTTGGCTATAAATTGAAAAGGACAGCAAAATTTGATTGAATCCCAAATCAATGCACACTTCGAATGAAACTATTGTGTTCATAAACAGAACGAAAACGAAGAATAACAATCATTACACCATTGCAGATAACCGTACCTTTCTCGCCATTAACGTGTACTTCTCCAAGGACAAGTTCAATCAAAAGGGTTTAAAAAAAGAAAGAAAAACACACAAGTTTTTTATCACAAAAAGTCGAATACAACAGATTCCAAAAACAAGAAGAAGAAAAAACCAAGCGGAAAAACAGAAACAGAGAGGATTGAAACTAACAAACCTGGCCACAAACGTCTTCACAGATATCATCGGTCTTCTTAGAGCTGTAATACCCATCAGACATGATGAACAACAAAACACTCGTAAAATTACAGGAAATGCCGGATAAATCCTCAAATTCTCTCACAAAACTCCGCAAAATCAGATCCTAGAGACTCAGATCAAAAATCCCCACAAAAGAGGCGAGGCAAAACAAAATTGGTATAAAATGGAAATGGGGCTTAGTTTAAACGCTCTGTTTCATCGCCGAAATAGCGCGTAATCTAGCCGTTTGTGGCCTTTTTGATGGCTCTCCGCTGTTTCACAAAAGCAACTCTAAATTCCAGAATTCCGGAGGTGAGAGAGAGGCCACCAGAAAGATGACTGAAAGAAGGATACAGAAATGGTGCTTAACCTCAAATATTTATTTATTTATTCATTTTTGTTGATTTTATTTTATTCCTTCAATTTTCCTTCCCTGAAAAAATTCCCAAAAATTTAGAAAACTTTTCAACAAAAGGGAATTACTTCGTGCGCCCACTCTCACCCTGTCCTCTCGTCTTGATCTCTTCTTGACCGTTGGATTGAAACCAGATGCTGATCCAATGGACGGCCAGCTAAGGGGACATTTGGTGACCAATTATAGTTCCAGACAACCTATACAAGGAACCGTTATGGGTTTTTTTTTTTTTTTTGGTAGAATTGAATTACATCCGCAGAGATGGTTTTTTATAAATTGTTTTGGAATGATTCCAAACAGAATGTACATAGAGGCCATTTTGGGATTTTTTTTTTTTTTTAAGAGATGGTTTTCTTTTTTAAATAGTTTTTAGAAAAAGGATTTTGAATAATATGTTGGAGAAAATGAATACGCTATTTTTTTGTCGATATTTTTTCAATTACATTATTTTTATATTGTTTTTAAACCGGTATATAAAACAAAAAATAAAATCCCAGCTATTGTTTGGGATATGGATATTACCTTGGAAGACTTTTCTTTCATTTTTGTTGGGTTAGAAAAGAGATTAGTTTTGCAATAATTTTAAGGTAAGTACAAAGTTAGTAACAACAAGTGCAATATACACACGAACTCGAAAAGAAAGTGGAATATAACCTCTTTAAAAACAATATATCAAATCGTCCATAAAAAAAAATATCAAATCTCTTTTATAGATGGTGTCACTTAATTTGTTTAATTGTCTATTTTTCTGTGTCAATTCTTCAATCAAAAGAGACGATCATATACTATTAAAACAAATAATAAGGACACAGATGATTTCAAGCTTATCGTTCGATTTTTTAAGTGATGATTTTGAATGAATAAATTTTGGTAAATATACACTACTTTTGTCAATATTATTTTAACTACATTGTCTTTATATTGTTTTAAAAGTAGTACGATAAAAAGGAAATCGACTTTTACTTGCCATGTGAAAATGTCTAAGGAGACTTTTCATTCATTTTTGCTAGGTTAAGAAATGTTTTGGATCCATTTTTTTAGTTCAATAGTATGAGTTTATATTATAAATTTATTATCTCTTATCATTTTAGTAGGTGTTATGAGTGAAATTGGACCAACAAGAACGGGTTGACTGCAACGAAGGGCCAAACAAGGAAGGAAGCTCAATACGAAGTCAAAACGGACTGAAATCGATAGGGGACCAACCCAAAATGAGAGAGAGAATAAACGAGCTTGGGCTTCGGTCCAAGCCTGTGGTCAGCCCAGCTTAGGGCAACCAAATTGGTAAGGCCCATTTTTGGGCCTTGCCTCGGTCCTTCATGGCCCGTGTACCTCCGATCCAACCCAGTTCGATCTTTTCTTTCTCCATTCAAAGACAAAAACCCACAAAAAAACCTAGAAAGGAAAGTATGTAGGCTCTCTCTTTAAGGAAGAGCAAGGTAAATTCATTCCAGCCTACAACACTCTCCTAAAACTACCAAGTTCTCCCAATATTCCATATGACTTAAGCATCGGAGCCTGTGTGGCCTACACCACATTGATGTATAAATTTTTCTTGTCTTGCACGCCACGTTCTTCCCTCAATAATATAAATTCATCGTCTTTGTCAAGTGAAAGTCATGTGAGATTTCTCTTGTCTAAAATCTAGCAACAACAATAGGCAATGCTATTAGTTGACTCCATAAATCCTCGTAAAAGAGTAATAAAATGATAGTATACTTCATAACTCTCATATTAAATTGAAAATATATCATTTTAATATTAGGTTCTATTTCATGAAAAATTGCATTTTAAAGATTTAAACGAATTGTGCTATAGGTAAGAGTATGCAAAATTTAAACGAAATTAAGTAAAATGAAATTAGAAGATAGACTTTATTTTAAAAAATATAGAAAACGAAGAAAAAAAAAGGTTTAATTGATAGATCGATAATCATTGAGTTTTAAGTTAAACTAGCTCCAACATAAATACGATAATTTCTTTAAACTTTAACCTTGAAAAGGAAAAAGAAGAAAAAATGTTTACATAATCATTTGTCTGTTGTTTAAAAAACACAAGTTTCTGGGCCCAAAAAAAAAAAACAAAAAAAAACACGAGTTTCTTTTCACAACTTCGCTTAAAAAATATATTAAAAATTATTATATGATTGGTTTTTAATTTGACAATACTCAATACATGTACACATATTGTTTGGAAAAATAAAAGTCAAATTACAAGTTGTCAACATAAGTATAACTCATATGTAATTAACATCTACTCCTCTTCTTGAAGTCGAACGTTCAAATCTCCATATCTCCATTTATTGTATTAAAAAAAATTTTAATTACAAGTTTAGTCTCATAACTTTTAAGTTCGTGTTTAAAAGGTTTTTGCACCTTAAATAAAAATTTGTTCATAAAGAATTGACGAGAAATTCACTTTGTAGATAGAAGGATTTTGAAAAAAAAAAAAAAAGAAGTTGTAACATTCAATTTGTTGTTTGATATAAACATATTTTTATGAAGAGTGTATACATTATTTTCATAATTTTTTAAAATAAAATTTAAAAACAAAGAAAACAATAATTTGTTGTTTTTGAGAACGAGTTATTTTAGGAGGTGTTTTCGAAAATCATTTTTGAAAATAAGTATACCAAATGTGTTTTCATCATTTTTTTTGTATTTTTTATTTTTAAAAACATAAAAACAAAAACAAATCACGACACAAATGAGGTCTTAGAAGCTTATTAAACACAAAGTTGAAATCTCTAAAATTATTAAACACTTTTTAAGTTCAAAAACTAAATAAATACAAACTAATGGTCAGATTATTAGCCCTATTTGGTTTGTGATCCGGAAATATTTTTTGAAAACAAATAATTCAACCGAAAACAAAAACAAATTTCTTATTTTCATTATATTTGAAAACACGTTTGGTTCCAATTTAAAAACTTTAAATTTGAATTCAAAAATTGAAAACTATGTTTGGTTGAAATTTGAAAATGTAGAAAAATATTAATGTGTTTCATACAATCAATTCTTTATGAAAAAACTAATATAATTATTTCTTACCATAGCGAATTTGAATTTATTGTTGCCAAAAAAGAAAAGGAAGATCGTGAAGATAGCGAAGATAGCCGAAGGAGAGATGGTTCAAAAGATTTTTGGTTTCTTGAAATACAAGCGGTAAAATTTATAAAATGAATAAAACGTTTCCAACCAAAAAAAAAAAGAAAATAAATTCTTTCCAGTAAGAGAGAGAAAAAAAATCATTTATCAAAAAAGATTAATGTTTATATAACGTTGTGCTAGTTAAATCAATAGTATAATCATCTATAAATATTTTCAATAACTTTGGTTTGTTGATCTTTATTTTTTGTGGTTTTTGTATTAAAAAGTTATTCATAAAAATTTAATGATAGATCCACTTTGTAGATAGAGATATGCTTATGAGTTTTGAAGAAAAAAGATAAATTGTAATCTTCAATTTTATTGTTTTGATGAAAATCGTGTTTTTTAAGGAGTGTATCTGTTGTTTTCATAATTTTTAAAAACAAAAAACACAACAATTTATTGTTTCCGAAAATAGGTCATTTTCAGAGTTGTTTTTGAAAACCGTTTTTGAAAATAATTGTACCAAACCCATTTTCATCGTTTTTCTTGTATTTTTGGTTTTCGAAAACATAAAAATGAAAACGGATCACGAACCAAACAGGGCCTAATGTAATTTAACCAAAAAAAAAATTACAATATGCAAAGAATATGCTCTGTCAGAGAAAAAGGGGGAAAGAGAATATGCGTCTGGTGACACAACAATATATACGCAAAAATCTGAATCTGTTTTTCAAATTTAATTCCAAAAAATTGTATTGTATACTTACGTTAGTCATTGTATGCTCAAGCATGGTTTAAAATATTGATTTCGACGGAAATGTTGAGGTCTCAATTTGATAGAAATGTCGATAAAAATATCGATAGAATGTCGATGTAGATGAATATTTCTAAAAAAAAAAAATTTAACCAAAAATTCAAAAAAAAATATTTAAATTAATAAATAAACATTTTACATTTTTTAAATGAGTTAAATACTTGTTTTAATATCATATACACATTATATTACATTTTGTTGCTATTTTTATTAATATTTCATTGATTTGTACAATATAATGGAAATATCGATTCAGTTCTCATGTCAATGTCGAACTCATAGACATATGGAAATTTAATACACTGTTCATAAGCTTTCTAAAATTAAAAAAATATATATATAACAAAATACAATAAATAAAATTCGATATTAGAATTAAAAGAAAAAATCTAACAAAAATACTTAAAAAAATCTTATTAACAGATAATTATAAAATTCAAATTAAAATAAAACTAATTGCTACACTTTTTTTTTTTTTTGCAAAGTGCTCATTTTGATAACTATTTGAATTTTGAAAATTAAGCTTATAAATATTATTTCTACCTATGGTTTTCCTTGTTTTGTTATCTACTTTTTACTTATATTTTCAAAAACCAAGCTCGGTTTTGAAAACTAATGCCCCGTTTGATAACCATTTGGTTTTTGAAAATTAAGCCTATAAATGCTACTCACACCTATGGATTTACTTGTTTTGTTATCTCCTTTTTACCTATGTTTTCAAAAACCAAGCCATGTTTTGAAAACTAAAAAAAGTAGTTTCCAAAAACTTGTTTTTGTTTTTAGAATTTGGCTAAGAATTCAAATGCTTCCTTAAGGGAGATGAAAACCATCGTAGAGAAATTGAGAGAAAATAAGCTTAATTTTCAAAAACTCAAATGGTTATCAAACAGGGCCTAAAAAACTTGATTTTGTTTTTAGAATTTGACTAAGAATTCAAATGTTTACTTAAGATAAATGAAAATCATTGTAGAGAAATAGAGAAAAAATAAGCTTAATTTTCAAAAACCAAAAATAAAAAAATCAAAGGGTTATCAAACGGGACCTGTACTTTTGTTTTTTAAAATATATTAAAAACATATATTTTAAAGGTTAAAATATCATTTTAGTCTCTGTAGTTTGGGCTTTGTTCTATTTTGGTCCTTATACTTTCAAATGTCCAATTTTAGTCAATGTATTTAATAAAGCTTAAAATTTGTCTCCATGATAAGTTTGAATTTTTTTTTATCAAAATTAGTTAAATAATAATAATAATTTTAATACAAAAAAAGACACAATGTGAACATACTTCCAAAATTATATAGGAAAAGCTAATAAAGACTAATTTTCTAAAGAAAAATTAACAATAAACTAATAGTATGGACCAATTTTAAGCTTTATTAAAAGTATACGGACTAAAATTGGATATTTGAAAGTATAAGGACCAAAATGAAACAAAACTCAAAGTACAGAGACCAAAATAATATTTTAATCTATTTTAAAGCATATGACAATTCGTAAAAAATTTTACAATACTGCAGCTATATGCATCTCCATTTAAAAATTAACAATGACAATAACAAGCTTTTAAAAACAATTTTATCTCAATTGTTTCAAATGATAGCTTCTTCTCTCTTTTTTTTTTTTTTAATCACGACGGTCCTATTTTTTTTTTCTCATGATTTTAGTGATGTTCATCAAAGATTAGAAAAAAAATATAGTCAAAACCTAATTATTCTAACATAAATAATAGGTTAAAATTTAAATTATACATTCAGTCTCAAAACCTTAAGGTTCGTATTTGATGAATCTTTAAACTTTAAAAAGTATCTACTAAATTTCTAAACTTTCAATTTTGTATCTACTAAATCCTTGAACTTCATAAGTATCTAATAAATCCTTAGGCTTCGTTTGATAACTATTTGATTTTTTGTTTTTAAAAATTAAGCTCATAAATACTACTTCCACCTATGGTTTCTTTATTTTGTTATCTACTTTTTACTTGTGCTTTTAAAAACCAAGCTAAGTTTTGAAAATTGAAAAAAATTGTTTTTAAAAAATTGTTTTTGTTTTATAGAATTTGGTTAAGAATTCAAATGATTTATAAAGAATGATAAAAACTACTGTAGAGAAATGATAAGAAAACAAACACAGTTTTCAAAGACCAAATGGTTATCAAATGGGGTCTTAAACTTTCAATTTTATTTTTAACATGTCATTGACACATATGCAACATTTCATAAAATTTGCATGTATATTAGACACAAAATCGAATCTCGTGTCTAATAAAATTCTAAACTTTCAATTTTGTATCTAATAAATCTATGAATTGTAAAAAATGTTAAAAATGTCAATGACTTATTAAATACAAAATTGAAAGTTTAAGAACCTATTATTTATTTTTTTAAAGTTCATGACATATTATACACTTTTTTTTTTTTTTATGTTAAATGACCTATTATACACCAACATGAAAGTTCATGAACTAAATTTGTAATTTAACTGACCGAACTGAAACGTGGGGGCTTTAAGAAAATATTTTTAGTTTAAAAACAAAGTCTCAGTTCAGTGCAAGTGCACACTATCGATGCAAGTAATATAAAAGTGGAAGTATTACAGAGTATCGATCCCACAGGGAACGGATAGAACAAGATATAAAATATAGCAAAAATTGTTTTCAAATTGCAAGTTCGGTAACAAATATTATAAAAATGTTGGGAAGTGTTTTGGGCAAAAGAAAATAATTAAAAAAAAAAACAATAAGTATGAAAAAAGGAATTCAAGTTACTCATTCATCTTTAAATAGAAATGCAACTAAAATGCAATTGCAATCATAGCTAACAAGAAAATTAAGTAAATCGAATTCAACTCCTATTTAATTTTGCTTCAAAATAAACATATATTTCTATGACTAATATAACTTAGATAATTTCGTGCACAATTATAGTAGTTTTGGAGTCTCGCCCTATCTCTAGGGTCGATGTTCATGACTTATTTCTAAGCATTTTCCTCCATTGTTTTTGTGACATCTGCTTCCCTTAACCCCTTCGGTATTAAGTACAAGCTTGACAAACAACACTAGTTGGCCAGCTAGATTTACCTAACATTAATTCAACAAAAACAAACAAAGTTTTAAATGATAACTAGATTGTTTGTACTTTAAGCTTTACATATTTTTTCTAGGGCATTCACCAACTTGAATCCCTTAAGGAAGTTTACCTCATCATATAGGGAATGAAAAACAACAAGTTAAATGATTCAAAATCCATAAGTTAGCATTCGAAAATAAGGAGAAAATTCCAAATTATCAAATGTAAAAACAAACTACTTTATTCAGAAAATAAATGAAGTCAAAACTCAGTAACTATCTAAGAATTAAAAGAAATTACAAGTAAAAAAAAAAAACAGTAGCTAAAGTCCTAGGGATTGGAATGAAAAATGAGTTTAACAAAAAGAATAACAACGAAATCCGTTTTACTCTTTGCTTCAATCGATCCAAGTTCACATTCAAAGGCAAGTGAACTTTACCTCCTCTAACTTTCGTTGAGGAGGGATCTAACTTGGAGCTTCACGAGTCAATAACAAGATTACAACTGTTGGAAAAATAACATAACGAAAAACTATATGTAGGAGAAAACATACATACTTTTTGTATCATTTCTTCCCTTTTTTATAAGCTTTGAGGGCTAGGGTTTTCTTAATTGCTCCTTTACAATCTTGGGTCAACTTGTAGGGTTGAAATCATGCTGAAGAATCTCCCAAATACCCAAAATCTAGTGATTTGCGCCATTTCCAGATTTTTCTAGAAATTTCACTGCATTTCCAAATTGGAATGCAATTGCATTTTTGTGCTTGTTTTCCAGATTTTCCAGAATTGCAATCAGGCAATTACATTTTTGTGCTTGTTTTCCAGATTTGCCAGAATTGCAATTATAATGCAATTGCATTTCTATTGCATTTTTTAAATTTCTACACAAAAACATCAGTAAGTGTGATTTTCATTTTCTATTACTTTCTTTTCTTCATTTACTTAATTTAAAAGACTTCCATCAATAATTCAATTTAAACCAACTTTTTTCTGTCCTTTTTATCTAATAACACACATAAAATAACAAGAATAACTAAATATAAAGGCCAAATAATCCTCATAAATGATAATTATCATTAACCTAAATAATATCAAATAAATTGATGGGAACACAACTACAATATCAGCTAAATAAGGATCACTATACAATTTTGGTTTAGATACACGTGTTTTTAGACGTAAAGAATGAGATGCTGTAAAAAAAATATTAAATTACAAATTTTGTTCGAAAGTTAGAATTTAACCCCTATAGTTTTAAAGGTTAATTAGTTCCTATGGTTTGATAAAACCCTCTATGGACTATTTTTTAGAGTTTTATCAAACCATAAGGACTATTTATGAGATTTTATCAAATCATAAGGATGGAATTCTAACTTTTAAAACAATAGAACTAAATTCTAACTTTCTCCAAACCATATTGACCAAATTTATAATTTAACTTAAAAAAATGTAGGGATTTGAACATAAGACTCCCAAACAAACGTACGTGTGATGGTAGGGATTTGAATTTTCCACCACAACTTTGTTTAAAAAAGAGTAGATACCTTAAGCATTGAGTTGTACTCATGTTGGCTATATATTAATTCATTTTAAACACAAATTCAGGCGACAATAGTAATATATAACATTTATATTAAATAAACTTCTTAATTTTATGTCAAGGATTAAAATAAAATCTTAATTATCAAATCCCATGAATCAAATTAGAATAATTAAATGCCAAAGTGAGCATACATAGTTTAGAGGTTTGAATCTCCTACTCCAAATGTTATTATATATATATATATTTATTTATATATGATAATAATAATAATAATTAAATACGCCGTGAGAAAAATGAAATAAGTGTAAAAATTCAAAAATTAAAATGGTCATTTTTTAATGTTTTCTTCACTCACGTAATTATAAAAAAAATTATTAAAAGTGACCACCATGTGTGCTTTCTGTCATATGGATTGGGAGAAATTATTTGGTAAGGTTGCCACAATGTGGTTGACAGTGTTTCACAATTGAATAAAGAGAAAAAAGTACCTCAAATTTAATTATATTCAGTAGTTATTAGGGAGCATGAAAATTATTGAATCCACATCTAACAACTATTATAAGACAGCTACATTGTAACGGTCTCATTGAATAATTTGTCATGGATTGAGATCTTTCTGCAGTATTAATAGCACCCATAGATTTCTCTAAAAAAAAGCACCCATAAATGCAACAATTCTTTCTTTCCATAGCTTTTTTATGTTTGAATTTGATTTTATAAAAAAGGTTAAATTATATCTTTCATTTACACGTTTTTGTGTTTGTAGTCAATTTCATTTTTATTGGTTTAATTTTTCACTGTATTTTTGTAGTTTCCCTTGTGACAATGATTTTTTTATTTTAATAAGAGTTTAAAAAAATTATTTGTTATAATAGTGTCACATTAGACTTTATCAATCTCATACCCAATTCATATCACTCTTTTCTACTGATTTATGTTTTTATCTATTTATTTATTGTAATTATTTTTCTTAAACATTCTATATGTATTTTAAATACTTTGTTCATTTACTAATTTTATTTCCTCAACTTAAATACAACCAATTAAATTGAGCACTAAAGTTATAACTTTAGTTAATAGAATATAAAACTCATGAACATTATGAAAAGAAGCGCGATATTGGCATAGAATATTGTCAAAGAAAAAAGAAACGTGAAACTTGTCGTTTCATCTTTGTTGGTTGCATAACTTAAAACTATTTTTTCCTTTCAAAAAAAAAAAAAAAAACTTAAAACTATTTTTTTTATCTAAAAAAAAAAAAAACTTAAAACTATTTTTCTTTTTCTTTTTGAAGTAACTTTTTCTTATGACCTTTTTAAAGGAACTAAAAAACAGTTTCGAATTCCCAACTTTTGGTATCGAAATAATGATATATATATATATATATATATATATATATATATATGATATTTGGTTGTTACAACATTAGTTTATACAAAATAGAATCTACTGCAAATCACTTTTATCTGTTGTTTTAAAACTATTCGGTATCTATTTTTTAAAGTTATTAGGTTGAAGTACTTTAGGTTGATTTTATTTTAGCTTCCATATTTTCAATAAAACTTAAAATTGATCTTATGTTGGTTTATTGTTAATTTTTTTTTTAAAAAATAGTCTATATTACTATTTTCTCTATAAATGTTGAAAATATGTTCACATTGTGACTTTTCTTGCATAAAAATTATTATTATTATTTAACCAATTTCAATAATATTAACTTCAAACTAACAGTAGAAACTAATTTTAATATTTATTAAAAATTATACAAACTAAAATAGAATGAAACGCAAAGTACAAAGACTAAAATGATATTTTAACCAAAGTTTTAATTTCATCAAATTGAACTATCAACTTAAACATGTATTGTAATTTTTTTCCTATGTTTAATTTCATTCATTAACTTTAACAAAAGGAACAATAAAAATATCTTAAAACTCGCTGATGTCAACAAAAATTAATTAAGTATGACATAAAATTAAGTTCAACTAATGCAAAATATCAACCATTTAATAAAATATTAAAAACTCACAAATTTTAACCAGAAGCTCTAGTGTCGTTTTTTTAAGCTTTGTTAATTTTGTGTGAGATATATGTTTTACCTTTGTTAAATATACATAAAAATGTTTTAATTAATGATTATTTTTCAGACGAAAGATTATTAGATGGTAAGAATGGCAACACCTATTCAAGTTTAAGGTAAATATTGCAACACTTATCAAAGTCTAAAGTATAATTTGATGAAATTGAATGCTTATGGTAGCACTGTCAAGTTTAGGGTTAAAATATTAATATTTATTATTATTACTACTATTATTTAAGTAAATAAAATTATAAATGTGAGAATCACAACATTTATGATATTTTAACGGTTGAATGAAGTTTAGCCAACATGAACATAATTCAACTGACATAAACACATGTACCATTGACGAAGAGATCAAAGGTTCGAATAATCTATCTCACATATTGTAAAATATATATATATATATATATGTTGAATGAAATTTAGATTGACAAACAAATACAATGAATTAAAAAGGAAAAAAAGTTAAATTATTCAAAATGACTTGCAACTTTGAAGTTAATTACAATTGTATCCTCTCATCGTTTAAAAGTTTTCACTTCTACCCTTGATCTTTACACTTGATTCAAATATGCTCTAAAACAATGACCCTAAAACAAATTATGAAAATTACCGTAGTTGTTGAGTTATAACCAAAACAGTGAATGACAACTTTAAAAAAATGGATGAAAAATGTGATAAATATTGATAACTGTCAAACAATAACTCTTCAAGTTGCATTTGTTGCTCATTTTTTTCTCTCCTCCCTCTCACATCAGTGATTGTCTATGTCATATTTGTTGTACATTTTTTTAAAAGTCATGTCTACTATGCTATTTTACAACTCATCAACTACGCATGTTTCTATTGTCATTGTAACAATAAAATTACAAGGATGTATTTAAATTATTTATAAAGGTCAATAGTAGAAGTGAAACTTTTAACCGATGATTGTATAATTAAAACAAATATCAGAGTTGTAGAGAATTTTGAATAATTTGAAGGAAAAAAAAAAAAACCAACAATGAGTCGCTGAACTAAAACGGTGCGTATTAGCGGCAGGAAAGAAACCATTGGTAATATTCGAACTCGAAGATTCGGTCGAAGGATACTGTGAGAAATAGAATCAAAACGACAACGGAAATGAAAGTTTTCTTAGATGCCAGATGGATTCGGCTGACGTAGGATTGCCACGTGTAAGATCCGTTACCTACAGAAGTTGGGTTCGCTGTGTTTTTGATGTGAGTTTCTTTGACAGCTAAGTCCACATGGTTTTGGCTGTTGTGTGGATTGTGGAATCTTAGTACTCCTCCGTTGACTTGTTCGTTACTTTTCATTATCTCATTTATCTTTAAAATTTAATCTCTAATAATTAATTAGCCTCTTTTTCTTTTGAATGATAATATATTAGCAATGAGACTGACATTTTTTGAATCCATAACTCGAGGAGGTACTAAATTTTTCATTAATTGAGTTTCAACTCAAGTAATTAAATTTTAATCCAAGCACAGTTTTAATAAGACAATTATCACTAGTTAAAGATTCATTCTCTTACCTCTACATTGGTTAAATTAAAAAAAAAACTAATTATTAATTAAGCCACTTTATTTCTTAAGTTCAGCTTCTTTATTAATAATATTTTAATGTACTTTTAAAATATAGTAAAGCTTTTTTAAAAAGGTTTCAAAATATAAGTCTAGGTACATTTTTCGGATGTTTCCATAGCTACAATTTATGGGGAAAAAAACATAAAATTTGATACTAAATAAGCTTAATTTTAAAGAATACAAAACTAAAAATTAGATTGCTTTAATAGTTTTGCAAGGTTGGCTCTACTAATTAACAAATTAAACGTGTGTACTAGGCTACTGGCAATTTGTTTATTTTCAAATATCTTTTAAATAAACATTTTTAAATTTATAGCGCGATATCAATTTATATTTTATATTTTAAAATTCAGTTAATTTTTTAAAGAAGTACTTTATTTTTTAAAAAACAAAAATTTATCCAAACAAGAGCATTTGTATTTTGTCATTACATTATTGCACTTGAATCTTATCATATAATGAGCCTCATTTCTTTGAAGTCAAATGACATGGGTCCCACTACATTTAAGTTGTTTTATCATATTATTTAGAGAAGAAAATGGAGCGATAAAAAATACATTACATCAAATTGAATAGTGATGAAAATTTGAAGTTCTAATCTTTTGGTCTAAAATATAGTGTTGTCACTAGTTAAATTTGATCGAGTTGGCAATGGATAGCTAAGATTTGAACATCAACATCAACTTTTTATTTTTTTTTATTTGAGATACCACAACATTAAAATTAATAACTATCATGTGTGTGATGAGACTTATTGTAGGCAACCTAATTAATGAAGGACCCATTTCCACTTGATCTTTATATTTACATTTTTCCTTTAAATTTCAAGCTAACATTTTATTGCTATCCACATCCATTAGGAATAGGATAGCACATGCATTTAAAAAAAAAAACAAATCATAAATTATTTAATACGTTTGAACTCTATTTCAAGTTTTGAAAATTTTATTTTCGTTTGTTTTTTTCTTAATTAGAGATTAAAATAACAATATTGTTTTAAATATTCAATATTATTTTTGGATACATGGTTTGCAATGAAGTTTAAACTCATTCTTCTAAAGTCTTTTTTTTTCCTGCTAGGTCAACTCATAATATTTATGGTTTGAATATAATTATTATTAATATCCTATTTAATTACTTATATATTAAAAGTATCTAGACTTTTCTAAAAACAAAAATAACGAATCATGCAAACACGCATGTGACGTTCAATTGAATAATGAAAAATTATTGGCTTACATTTTTTAAAGGGACTTAAAAATATAACATTTAATTGTCTAAATAACAATCATATCAACTTATCTAATACGTGGAAGTTGTTTTTTCAACCACATGAAACCTAAACGAATGATATTTGAGTTTTATAAAAAATCCAAAAGAAAGAAAACAAAAAAAAAAAAAAATACCACGCCATCAAAGTTGACTTGTATACTTCTCCATATACAACCTTTAAAGTCTTTAGATCTAAAAGTTATTTTTAGAATTAATTAATTTACCCTCAACTATTTTGTTCCTCAGTACCTTGCTATATAAATATAACTCTACATAACCATCAATTATATAAATAATTGAAAACTGAAAAAAAAATGCAAAGTTTATTACTATTAGTGTAATTCAATTGATGATAAAAGGGTTTTTTTTCCCTAAAAAAAATATATTTATCATTATTTTATGCAATAGATAGATATATACAGATATTTTAATAATAGAAGCTGTCAGCTCAAAATTTTCTCTATCAAGCACTAATTCAAAAACACATAGTAATCAATGCAATAGGTCAAAAAAGAGAACTCTTCCAAAGAAGAAAAAGGGGGAATAAGTACAAACAAAGAATTGAGAGGGCAATGAGTTGGGATTGGATCATAAATGGAGTGAAGGGGATTTGAGAGGGGAATTAGAATAAACCATGTAGTATCCAAAGATTCCACCTTCTACATCCACAATTGCGTGACGAAGATGAGTAAAAGCGTCAAGTGGATCGATAAGGATAGAGGTAACTAATTATCTACTCGTACTTTTAGATGCATTTTTATTTTATGTGATAATCATCGATTGATTATAATCAGAAATAATCATTGATTCACATGTGTTCACTTTTTACAATATTTTTAATGTTTTAATTAAATTATGTTAGATTTGCATGAATTCCTATTATATGTTAACTCGTTAAGATAGATTTTCTTGATAATAGAATATCTTTTTAGAATTGTAACAAATAGATCCCTTGCAATTAATGAATAATATTTTGTTTATTCTTCACATTATTATTATTTAAATATGTGGGGTAGATGATTTGAACCTTTGACATCTTGGTCGAGGGTACGTACTCTATACCAGTTGAGCTAAACTCATGTTGGCTATTATTCACATTATTTAGTAGATGCTTAGGTAAAGTTTGCATGAAATGAAGACTCATTAGGATAACTTTTTAATTGAAAAAAAAATATTTGAGATATGTTAAATTTGAGAAATGCACTAAAATTAAATATTTTGATTCGAGAAATAGTTCATAATACTTGTCAAAATGAACTTAGCTCAACAATAATTGACATATACTTATTCTATTGAGATCGAAGATTCAAATCTCCATACCCTACATTTGTTGGACTAAAAAAAATAATTCATAATAGTTGATGAATTTTATTAATTATACATCAACAGTTTATACAATTTTTATCAATCAAATGTTCAACAATTATGATGTAATTTCTCAAAAAAGCAAAAAAACAATTATAATGTATGTGTCAAAATGAGTACAATTCAGCGATCATCTCTCCTTCTTCTAAAAAAACTCATGGGATTGAATTTCCTTTCCACATCCGTTATTTTCTAGAAGACACAAAAAAAAACACACACACACACAACGTTTTAAGTGAAGCAAAAATTATTATTTTGAATATAACAAAAATTATTATTAGAAACAAAAAAAAAGCAAAACAAACTTGGGGAATTGGACCGGATGGCCAAAAAAATGACCTTGATTTTGAAAGACAGCACAAAAAGAAAAAATTGCTTTTTCATTTTTTCCATCTTGTCCCTACGTGTATGATTTAAGCACTAAACTATTTAGGTAACGTATCTAAACACCCAAATCCTATTTCAAATTTTGTTCTATTTCAAATTTAAATCATATGACTTATTGTTCTATATGGGGCCGCTAACGTGTTTATCTGAAGGCCCAAATTCTCAATCACAGGCCTGAAATCGTGGGCCTTGGGCTTGTCTTCCCCCACCGAAGCCCAGCTCTTCTAATTATAATTACTGCAAAATCCATAATATATAAAAAAAGAATTAAAGAAAAATAAACCGAAAAATAGGAGCTCCGAATTTCCGTTTTGGTCAAAAGACACAGAGAGCTCGTGAAAGAAAGAACAATACACTCAATCGCTGTCAGCCGAAAATCGCCAGACGCCGAGATCAGCCACTCGGTTTCGAACTTCAGGTTCGTTTCTTTTCTTCTAATCCGAATTCTGTTCCCTTTCGGAAGGTTATTTGTTCGTTCAATTCTATGTATCGCCGCATTTTTTTTATAATGAAATTTCATCTCTAGGATTTTTAATGATTGGGTTAAAGCTCTCACTATTAGGGATTGCGTGTTAACATTTCCAAAGCTTGGATTGGGTTCGGGGCGATTGCGCCGGCTTCTGTTTCGAGATTTTTTAGATTCTTACTCGAATATGGATTTGGTCTCTGGTTACAAGGTGATCTCTCTCTCTTCTCTTCATCCGAATTTTCATGGATTGTGAGGTTTACAGTAGTAATGTGGTGCTTGTTTGTAGTTGTTCATATCTAGCATTGTGTTTTATCTGTGAGCTTAATATGCTTCAATCGTTTTTCTTTTCCTCTGTAATTGATAGCGTTGTTCGTGCAGGGTGTGGTTGGGCTTGTTTTCGGTAATGAGAATTCTGCATCCAATGAAGATAGGTAAGCAGATGTTGATGCTCCTAAGCACCAAGATGGATAAATGGCATGACGCCCATAAGTAAAAGTAGATATTAAGATTTTTCTCGTGCAGAAAAATCTTAATATCTACTTTTACTGTTGTTTTCCATATATATTATGGTTAATTGTGTTACCCGTTTCCATAGCTACGTTGAACGTGTATTGGATCGCATTAGCAATGGTCAGCTTCCAGAGGACAGGAGAACTGCCATGGTGGAGCTTCAGTCTGTTGTAGCAGAAAGTCGTGCTGCCCAGCTAGCTTTCGGTGCAATGGGTATGTGCTTTGCTTGTCATCTAACTTTAATTATATGGATTATCTGAGATTTATAAATAAAAATATATATTTTACATGGTTGTGCAGGATTTCCTGTGCTCATGAATGTTCTGAAGGAGGAACGAGATGATGTTGAAATGGTTGTAGTTCTTTAACTGTTCTTTGCTTCCCTGTTATTGAGAAATTAAATCTTGCTTTATGACTCCTAGTACTGCTTTCATTCTGAAAAAAAAGTATATGTTATTGCCTGTTTCAAGAAGTTTTGGAACAATTTAAAAATATCATATGGTAATTCTATGGTTATTTCTATGCGGTGAAATCTTTAGTTGGTACTATTATACGTTTCTAGTTTACTTAATTACTCCTGTTCTAGTTCAACTTGACCAGCTGCGTGAAGTCATTACTTTTTGTTCTTTTTTACTGATTTTATTTTTTGTAATTATTCTCTCAACACTATCTGTCTTAGTTGGAGATCTTTTGTTGTAATGCTGCTTTAGTGTATATTTCATCTATCAATCAAATTGTTTATTTTCCAAAAAAAAAAAAAAACTTATTTTTAAAATTTTTAGTATGTCTAGTAAAATGTTTCTCCATTTCTTGAGTCCAGGTTCGGGGGGCCCTTGAAACTCTTGTGAGTGCATTAACTCCTATCGATCATGCAAAAGAGTCCAGGGATCAAGTACAACCAGCTCTGATGAACTCTGATTTGCTTTCAAGGGAATCAGACAGCATCTCTCTTCTTTTGAGTCTTTTGGTCAGTAATTCCTCTTATGTTTAAATGCATTTTGATATCTATAGGTTTAGTTATGCATCTGTGCAACTCAATACCATACCTGACCACTTTTCCCCTCCCTTCTTTGGGTTTCTTTCTGTGCTTTTGCAGTCAGAAGAGGATTTTTATGTTAGATATTATACTCTTCAACTGTTGACAGCTCTTCTTACAAATTCTCCCACAAGGTATATTTATTTACTCAGTTTTTATTTTATTTTATTTTGTTTCTCTTTCTTTACTTTTTATAGTTCTCATTAGTTGAATTGCGGATTTTCCCCTTAAGGCTGCAGGAAGCCATTCTCAGTATTCCTCGTGGTATAACTCGACTTATGGACATGCTTATGGATCGCGAGGTATACTTTTGCTAACTGATAAATGTAAATTACATTTTATTATCCCCTCCACCAATCAAATTAAAGAAAAGAAAAATTATGGCATGGGTCTCACCGAACTTTTTAACCTTCTGTTTTGAAAGATCAACTCTTCAAATAAGATTTATTTTTCTCCAAATAAACCATCTATATATTTTCACTGAGTGAGTATCTGGCCATGTGGTATCGCATTTCCCCCCCTCACGTTTCCTGTTGGTACTTGTATATAGTAGTTCCAATACCTATTTAAGTAATTAATTAGTTTGAAAACAATGTTAACTTATATTCAAAATATTGACACCAATATTAAACTGAACGAATATTGGTGTGGACATCTATCATCAGAGGTTTTCTTTGGAATCTTTGGAAAGAAAGAAACCAAAGAGGTTTTTTTGGACAAGAAGATTCCTTTTGACAAGCTCTTTGACTTTGTAATTTATCATGCTATCTCTTGGTGTAAATCTTCAAATTTCTTTTCATCATACAATTATGCTACCCTATTAACAAATTGGGCAAGCTTTTTGTAATCACCATGGACTTTCCGTCCTTTTTGTAATTTTATGCATCAATGAAATTGTTTCTTATAAAAAAAATAAATAAACTGAATGAATATATTTATAATGGCCAAATTAAAGCAGGACAAAATAGTGTTATATTGACTTCAGATTTAAGATTAATTCTCTTTAATCAAAACAATGGGGGTACAATTGTAAAGAGGGATATCATATGGTGGGAGCACCACTATGGGTTTCCTTAATGATCAGTAGGGCAACTAAAAAAAGTACATGGACTTTGGCAGAACAAGTTCAAATCTTATGGTGGCCACCTATCTCGATAAAAATTTTAGAAGTTTCTTCTCGACAACCACATGTTGTAACGTCACGCTGTTGTCCCATAAGATTAGTCGAGATACACATAAGTTGGTTGGCTACTTATGGATTTAAAAGAAAATATATCATAGGGCGTGAGGACTTGAACTTTTCGATTAGAAGTAAAAAGTTAAATGTTTTAGACTCCGTTATTGGAAAGCATATTTTACCAATGGGTACACTCTTTTGCTACCCTTGAGGATAATACCCCTCCATTGAACTTTCATCACATTTGGAGCTACAGCGAAAAGTATTGAAAAGCTTAATTTCTATACCATGCGTACATTAGAATCATTCACTAAAATATGGTTATGGTTTGCCTTTTAGGTTATACGGAATGAGGCGCTGCTATTGCTTACTTACTTGACCCGTGAAGCTGAGGTTTGATCTTTCTTCAATTATATGGTTTATAGTTATTTTGTATTGAAATATCTTTCTTGATGAGAATTTTTGTATTGAAATATCAAAAGTTGTAAGTATTTAGTAATTTATAATTTTATTTATCCATTAGTAGTAGATATTCTTATGTTAAATTTATCACACATCCTTTTTTCCAAAGAACAATATTTTAGACTCAAGATTGATTTTTAGTTAATCAATAATAAACCGTTAGCCATTAAACAAAATTCTATTTTGGAGAAACAAGGTTTTAAATTCCATTATGTATAAGAATAATATTTTAAACTTATGATACTACATTTTTAATTAAAAATTGACAAACTAGTAGTTGTAATTTTAGTTTACCTTTCTTAAAATATACTTAAAATGTGTTTATAGAATAATAATAATAATAATAATAATAATAATAATAATAATAATAATAATAACAACTACTACTACTACTACTTACCATAGAAATGGGAAGTTAAATTGAAAAGGGCTAGATTAGACTAAATAAGGTAGGAGGGCTTGAAAGGAAATCAATAGCTTCTTCCCTTAAATCTCTTTCTAATGTATGATATAGATTTAAAATTCATGTTTTATTAATGATGGTTCGAAAGGCGACTTGGGCCTCACTAACTAATTAATTTATTGTTTTTTAGGAAATTCAAAAAATTGTGGTTTTTGAAGGTGCATTTGAGAAGGTTTTTAGCATCATTAAAGAGGAAGGAGGTTCTGATGGTGGTGTTGTGGTGCAGGTAGTTCATGAATGAAAACTTCATTTTCTTTATCTATGTACCTTGTGTGTGTTATCACTGTTTTTCCCCTTCCGAGATCTGCATATCATTATTGTTTTTTTATGTGATAAAATGTGGTCTCCCTTTTTTCCTTTTCCTCAAAAGTTCATGACCTTTCTCACATTTGGATATGATAGCCTGAAACTTTTCTGTCCCTTTGAGAAACTGATTTCTTTCAGAAAATAATTGTTTTATTGTATTTCTTCTTTTCGAAATTAAGTTGAATTTGCTTCTCAAAAAAAAAAAAAAAAAAACAAAATTAAGTTGAATTTGTGTAAACATTGCAATTTTAAACCGTTTTGGACAAAAATATTAGTCACTTGCCTCTTATACCCACTCACAAATTTGAGAAAGAAAATGTTGTTATAGAGCTCTTGAACAACTCTCTTTCTCAAGGTTTAGATGTTGTGTGTTAGAGAATTTTAAATTACTTTTAGTAATAGTTAGTAATAGTTATTAAATAGTTTTCAAGTGTAACTGTTTTAGTTACTTTATGTAAGTGGTCAGTCCTTTATAAAAAGAGGCTTTAGGCTCTTGTATTAGAGACGACTAGAAATAACTTCAATTTTTCTTTCATTTTTTCTCAATGAAAGCTCGGTTTTTCATTCCAAAAAAAGAAAAAAAACTTCAATTTTGAATAATGACTTTTGTGAAATTTTGTTAATCTCTCTACTTTTTACAAATATGGTTTGTGCGTATAGAGAGCTATATTTAGCAGCTCTTCAGTGAGCTAGGAAGCATGGACACTTCATTTTAGGCCAAGTGTCCGTGTCGGACATGTGTTCGACACGCTCCGGACACGTGTTCGACGCGCTATTTTACATGTCTTTTTTTATTTTTATTTTTTTTTAAAAATTTCGGATACGGCTAGGATATGGCTGGACACGACTAGGACATGGCTTGGACACGGCTAGGATACTGCTCGCGACACGGTTGGGGAAAATCTTGGAAAAAAAAGGCTCAAATCATTTAAATTTAAAAAAATAAAAACAAAAAAAAGGACATAAAATCATGAAATCTAAAACCCCTAATAAGTAACACTGCCAACCACTCGCTGCTAGATGTCAGTTCTCTTTGCCATCGTCAGTCTTCTTCGCCACTGGTTGTTCGCCATTTAGAAGTATGTTTTTCTTTCCTTAACTTTCTATAAGTTAAATTAAATTAGAGTAAGTTAAACTTAATTAACTTGACATTTTATGCATTTTAGTGGAGTATATTTAGTAATTTATATTAAATTTAATATATGTTAAAATAATAATAATAAAAAAGAACGTATCTCCAGCATGTCCGTGTCCTAGTTTTTTAGAAATTGACGTATCATCATGTCCTGTCGTGTCTATGCTTCTTAGTCTGTGAGTATCTCAAAACATGAAAAACATTTTTCCCCACTCAGTTTTACAAAGTTTGTAATGGAAGAAATCATCAATGATGTTTAAAGCACAAAACATGCAAAAGCACAATAGTCTTTTAGGGCTTAATTATGGAACACCAATAGAAGTGAGGGATTTTTCATATAAAAAGAAAAAGAAAAATCTTATTAACTTAAAAAAGTATTAACACAAATTAGATAATGAAAAATTAAAGAAATGAGAGATTTCTTTCAGAAATTGTTTAGAGAAATATGCATCTAAACGAGAAAAAAGGAATTTTCTTCTCAGTTCTTATTTTTTTTCCTAATTGACAAATTAAAAAAAAACCCGAACACGTTGCATGCTTTATTGAGTTTGTTTAGCCACTCACATGAGGTGAGGCCCCTTCGTGGTGCTCAGCTCAGTGTAGCCAAATTGTGCCAAGGGATGCTTTTTTAAAATGGGGGAAGAAGTGTCCATTTTTGGAAGGGTAATTGGCTTGGTAGGGAACCTCTTAGTGTAATATTTCGTCACTTATATGCTCTAGCTAATAGCAAAGATAAAACTCTAAAGGAGTATTGGGATGCTGATTTGGCTTGTTTGGTTGTTGAACTTCGAAAGAAACTTAAGAGATGATGAAGTGGGAGAGAGAGTGGATTTCGCTTATTGGGATTTTTGACCCAGTCGTTCTAGGAGATGTGGAAGATCAATTGCTTATTTTTTGAGCCATCTGTCAGCTTCTAGTAGAAGCTAGCAACCGGTGTTGAAGGAAGAGTAAAACAACATGATATGGAAAAGCAAAAGGGCTAAAAAAGTCTCAGTTTATTCCTTTTGATACTTGTAGTAAACAACTTAAATTCTATGGACTAGATCCAATAAGATTACCCCAATGTAGCCCTTTCTTCTCGGTGTGTTTTGTGCCACACGAATGTTGTAGGCTTCAGCCACTGTTTCCTCCATGGTGATTTCTCCTTCAATGTCCAGAGCTTAGTGTTGGATACTTTCTGTCTAAGCTGGGTGTATTCCTTAGAGAAGTTTCCTTTTTCTTCTGCCAACTTATTCGAGATGTTCCTTTCAAGAGTCTGAGGAAAAGTTTTGTGGAAGAATGTTGTGGAAGAAACTTTTTGGAAGATGTGGTTGGAAATAAACACTTAGACTTTTTGGAGGGAATGCTAGACATCTTAGGGAGAGCTTGTGTTAATGCTGCTTTATGTACTCTAGATTAAAGACCCTTTGTACTTTCATCCCCTTTTGATTAATACCAACTGGAGGATTTTTTTTTTAACAATTTTTAAAAGCTTCTCTCTCTCTTTCTCTCTTCCTCCTCCTCCTCCTCCTCCTCCTCCTCCTCCTCCTTCTAGATTGGGAGGATCTCTTATCTGTCCCACTTGCACTCATCTTTTTGGTAGTGAAAGCACGTTGCTTTTTTTAAAAAAGGTTGAAGCCTGTGTGAGGATTGGAATCGGTAAGGAGTTCTGCTTTAATTATTTTAAGCATAGTTCTTATTGCAGCTCTTATAGTACAAAGTGTTTTATTTTATTTATTTTTAACTCAAATATCTGGAAACTGCAAGTTTATAAAATGGAAAATAGGCCTTTTTGAGCCATTTTCTTGATTTTTTTTTGTCTCTCTCTTTCCGGTTCTCCAAAACTTAAAAATGCTGTTCAAACACTCAACCTGGAAAACACCAATTTACAGGAAATTGTTATTATAGACAATGATCGGCAAAGTTTTTTTGGCCTCTCTCATGAGTTGGTCTGTGGGAAGTTAATATGCCAGACATAATTTATATTACTCTTCTGCTCATTTCCTCGGATCAAAGTTTTCAATTCTGTGTACTGATATGTTTGACATATTCTTTTAATTTACCAATAATTTCCTGGTGATGGAAATATATTGAGTTTGCTATGGTTTTAATTAGTACATTTTAAACAGGATTGCCTAGAATTGTTGAACAACCTTTTAAGGAAAAATGCATCAAATCAGGTGAGCGGCTTCTGTCCACTGTTATTTGTTAATACCTTACTTTTTGTGTATTAGTTTTTTTAAAAAGGTTTAAGAATGTTATACTCAGGTATTGCTGAGGGAGACTATTGGATTTGATCCGTTAATATCAATTCTTAAGTCAAGAGGAAGTACTTACAGTTTCACACAACAAAAGGTTAGATAATTGTGCACTTGTATATCACATGAAGGCATTTTTAATGTTATGTCCATGAAGTCTTACCAGTGCCTTTTCTGGGAACATCTTGCCAGTAGACAGTAAATCTACTCAGTGCGTTAGAAACTTTCAATTTGCTAATAATGGGAGATCCCAAGGTTGATCCTGCAAAAGATGGAAATAAGCTGACTAATAAAACAACTCTGGTTCAGGTTTGCAATAGAAAACAATTACTTTATCTATGTTTTCTTAAATTGAAAAGCTGGGGGTTCTCTGATGAAGAATTTTCTCTTTGCCCTTACATTATTCGCAGAAAAAGGTTTTGGATCATCTTCTACTGTTAGGTGTTGAAAGCCAGTGGGCCCCTGTTCCAGTGCGATGTGTGGTAAGACAGCGTACTATCTGTCAATCACATACAAACACAAACACTCTCATCTTATAGAGACTTATACCGATGGACTGAAACATGTCTAGAAATTAGAATATTGTTTATTCTTCTAGCTTCTTTGGTTTGTTGCCCCAAAGATATTGATTACTGTAAACTTTTGCCTCTAGTTATTAAAATCTGTTAGTAGAAAATACATAATACATTTATTTTACTGCTATAAGACTTTTCAGGTGTCAATAATTATTTTTCTAGGATAATTGTTGTGGTGCAGTTTTGCATAATAAAGTTTTCATCATCTTCGGGAACTGAAGCTGAAGCTTGATAGATTTTCTCTCTTTCATGAACTGAAGCAAGATTAACTCTATCTCTTGCTTCTTGTAACTTTTATGACACCTGCTAGTATTCATTCTTGCTCTTCAACTGGAATTTGTCTCATGTACATTATTGATATGATAATGATGGAATGCCTATGATGCATAGATCTGCTTCGCATATGTTTCGAATTTGGATTTTTCTATTTCTGTGCAGTTATCGTTTCACGAAGCTTTTGTGCCTACAAATATGTGCAAACATATAATTAGATAGATCTGGGTTCGCTTAGTGATCTATGGGACAAGTGATAGAGCTAAAATACCTTTGAGATCATAAGTTCAAGTTCTAGTTATGGGATTAATTAAGATGTGCATAAGCTGGGCCAAATGCCAGGTGAACCACAAAAAAAAAAAATTGATAGGTCAATGTCAATCTATTAGATGCTCAGATCTCAAATTATATTCTTTTACTTTAGCTTACTTTAGTTTGTTTGCATTCAGCTATAACTGATGTATGAGTGGATACCAGTTAACCATTCAATTTATATTTTTTCTTGCATATTATTAGGCATTACAATGCATTGGCAATCTGATCTCTGAGCATCCCAAAAATCTTGATGCTATTGCAAGCAAACTCCTTGGAGACGATGTGCAAGAACCTGCCCTGAATTCGATTCTTAGGATCATTTTGCGGACATCAAGTACCCAAGAATTCTTTGCTGCTGATTATGTTTTTAAGTGCTTTTGTGAGGTTATTTATGCCTTCAACTTTCTTTTTCTCCACACAAAAAAAATATCATGGATGTTCATCCATATTTAGTTGTTTTTTTTAAAATTTAAATTTCAAATTCTATTGTGTTACCATTCTTTTTAACGTGTTTTCTGAATCAGAAAAACTCTGATGGGCAAACAATGTTGGCATCCACTTTAATTCCTCAACCACAGTCAATGATCCATGCATCGCTTGAGGAGGATGTGAACATGTCATTTGGAAGGTTTATTCACAAATCCATCCTGCATTGTTCTTGTCGTGTCCTATTAAATGCACCTGTTCTTTGGTTACTAATGTAGAAGATGAGTTGAAATTCATTAAGTTTAATTAGCTGACATATTCTACTTTTTGGTGAATGATAATATCTGAATAAGTTTTTCTTGCAGCATGCTGCTACGCAGTCTTACTTTGAGTGAAAATGATGGCGATCTAGAGGTAATATATTTTTTAATAACAAAGAAATGTTGAAACATATGATATGATGTGAGTGTCTGCATCACAAAGTATCATAAGGTCTCGGATGTCCCCTAAGGGACACGTATCATGAGTTCTATAGTGACAATCTGGCTAATATGTTTGCAGACATGTTGCAGAGCTGCCAGTGTTCTTTCTCATGTGATTAAGAACAACAATCAGTGCAAGGAAAGGGTATGCAACTAGATGCATTTCATTCTAATGTTTTCTCTTGACGGTAAAACATGAGTGTTTGATTTGCGTAACTACTAATCTAGCACGAATGAAAAGTATCTTTTCAGTCTTCTCAATGAAAACTTGGTTTCTTTAAAAATAAATTTAAAAAAAAACTGACAAAATTGGCGATAGTCCATTTCTGAGGTCTTTTGTAAATTTCATACATATTAATGAAAACTTTCTTATCTTAAAAACTTCAAAACAAGAATCTGGAGAATAAAAATGCTTAATTTACATATTTTTCCTTCTATGTTTCAGGTATTGAAAATAAAACTTGAAGCACCCATGCCTTCCTTGGGAGACCCTGAACCTCTAATGCATCGAATGGTGAAGTATTTGGCTGTTGCCTCTTCTATGAAAAATAGAAATGGGAAGTCAGCCTTGAGCAGCAAGTCATATGTTCAACTAATCATATTGAAATTGCTAATCATTTGGTTGGCTGATTGCCCCAGTGCAGTGCAGTGCTTCCTAGATTCACGTCCCCACCTCACGTATCTGCTTGAGTTGGTTGCAGATTCTACCGCAACTGTTTCCCTGAGGGGTTTAGCAGCTGTTATCTTGGGGGAGTGTGTAATCTATAATAAATCAAGTGATAATGAGAAGGATGCTTTTACCGTTGTTGATACCATTAGCCAGAAGGTTGGGCTTACATCATACTTTCTGAAGTTTGATGAGCTGCAGAAAAGCTTTCTTTTTGCCTCCAAGTCATCAGAACCACGTAAAGTGCTGACAAGGTCTACAGCTGCTAGTATGGCTGAAGTTGACGATGTTGATGAGGATGATCCTTCTAATCAGAAGGACGAGGAGATTCCTATTCTCTCATCTGTTTTCGATGCTCAATTTATCAACACTGTTAAGAAATTGGAAGCAGATATCAGAGAGAGCGTTGTTATGGTATATAGTCAACCAAAGAGCAAGGTGGCTGTGGTGCCAGCAGAACTAGAGCAGAGGAAAGGAGAAGCTGATGGTGAGTACATCAAGCGGCTTAAAGCTTTTCTAGAGAAGCAATGCACCGAGATACAGGTAAATTATTTGCATTTGATGCTTATATTCTTTGTCGCTAATTCTTAAATAATTAATAAATTTGGAATGTTATAGTGGCATACTGGTATTATTTCTTTCTGTGTTTTTGGCAAACTTTTAGGAGCAAAACTCTAGTTACTTCAACCAAGGAATCATTAGTAGCTTACTGTGTTGTTACTATCTGTATTTGGGCAAAATTTTGGGACCAAATCTTTAGTTAAGTTGGAGCTGCTTTTGGATGTGAGTGAAAATTTATCTCCCTCAATTGACCGGCAAGTTGGAATTTGATATCAAATTGTCGTGTGTAGACTCATTTCTAGATCTACATGCTCTTTACATATTTTGATATCTACAAAAGCAAAATATAATTTATTCTTCCTATTCCACCATTATTTAGACAGAGATATGAAAGTAATTGTAATCCGATCCCTGTACCTTCTCCATTTCTAGGACCTTCTTGGTAGAAATGCAACTTTGGCTGAGGATCTTTCTAAAACTGGAGGGAGTGACTCCTCAAGTGAGCAGAGAGTAAGTGGGCCATCCAACCGAGTCCAATTAGAGACGCTTCAAAGAGATCTTCAAGAAACATCTAAACGGCTGGAACTGCTCAAGGAAGAGAGAGTGAAAATTGAATCTGACGCATCTTACTACCAAAACTTAGCTAGCAAGATGGAATCCGATCTTAAGAGCCTCTCCGATGCGTACAACAGTCTTGAACAGGCAAACTTCCATTTAGAAAAGGAGGCAAAAGCTTTTAAGAGTGGAGGACACTCCGTTAGCCCAGATATTGAGGCCATTAAGGCAGAAGCAAGGGAAGAAGCTCAGAAGGAGTGTGAGACTGAACTGAATGACTTGCTTGTGTGCCTCGGGCAAGAGCAAAGTAAAGTGGAAAGATTAAGCGCAAGGTTGGTGGAGTTAGGAGAGGATGTTGATAAACTTCTTGAAGGAATTGGAGACGACCTGGGGCTGCCCGAAGACGATGAATGATATCGCTCCACGTGATGTTCCCGGGCCTTCTTTCTCCTTATAGGTATGATTGATTGTGTTTGATTCTCCATTTGTACATTTCTTGTTGAATTGTACAGTTTGAAACTTGTCTATTATACTCATTTTGGAGGAACAGGAGCTTCGGTTTAAATTATGATTCACTTGAATCCAACTCCATTGGTTGTTTGCAGCCTATAATATATACATATTCCTATCCAAATATCAGTTGCAAACAACAGATTTGATTTTTTTGTTCAAGGGAAGATGAAATTAACTTTCAAATTAGCAGTTGACCTGTTTTAGTGGTCTAATCTAATCACAACTGGGTGATATAGATTCATTAACCGATTTATCATTCACTGATGAACAGAAATGGGCAACTTATCTCACTTTTGAGATACGAGTTCTTCGTGCAATTATTGTTTTTTCTCTTTATTTGCCATGTTTCATGAGTTGAGTTTAACTTATATCTATGACCCCACTCAAAAAAAGATAGAATTGATCCGATTACACTCTAAAACATGCTTTTAATTATTCAAAATCAATTTTTATGATATGAAAATTTTCTTTAGAAATGTAAAAGCAAACATTAAATTGATTTTGAATGATTAAAGGCATATTTGGGAGCAATTTTAAACATGACAAAAATGATTTTAACAATTTCAAAATCAGTTTCAAATATGCTTAAGTTTTTAAATAAAGTGATTAAATGAATAGCAATTTTCAAATAGACTTCAAAAGTATAACAAATGACAAAATAATATTTAGCAAATTTTTTTATAGGTCATGAAGACTCTTCCACAACACAACCTTACTAAGTGGGGACTGCCAAAGGTTGCTTTATTTATGTTTAACTTAAGCTTAATAGATAGAGGTGGACACCAAATCACCTCTAAAGTTTGTGGAACTCAAGATAATCAACTAGAGATATGTAAATGTATAAGAATTAATGAGATCAACGAACAAGTTATACTTATACTTCAATAAATTAATGAGATTAGTGAACAGGTTATACATCATAATGAAGTTACAAAAAATTAGGCCTTTGAATTGAATGCAAAATAAAAGATTGATAAAATTAATGCGAAGCACTTTTATGATATCACAGTGAAAGAGTTATACCATAGACAATATGTTGCTAATAGCTAATTTCCATAGAGATTGAATACTAAAGGCGATTTGAGTAGTAACATACCAAAAATCTAATGGAGTGTTTCTTTTTTAGTTCAACAATTGTAGGAGTGGAAAATCAAACCATCGACCTTTGAGATAGTAATTGATGCTTTTATCCATCGAGCTATGTTGGATTGACAAAAATCTAATGGAGTTGTAGTTTAATAGTTTGGAGAATATATAAGATATTACACCCGTAGTTCATGAATAAAAGAATATTCTATAAAAATAATGCTTGGAGTCATGGACATTCTTATGCAGTTCAATTAAATCAACAAAATAATAATAATGAAAATTCACCACTCTACAATGCTAAATCAATTAGAATTAAACACCAAACAAAAATATATTCCGAAAGAGGAATAAGATAATTTCAAAAGTTGAGATAAGTATGTATGATATCAAAATTCCTATTTTATAGATCTTTCAACACTACTGCCCGCTATGATCCTTAGAAAAAGTTAAAATTGAAATCTTAACAAAATTTTCCATTTTTGTGAATCTATATATTTGCCTGTATTTGGAATTGAATGATCCACCATTTTAGAACAATTCTCTCTACATCACTTTTTTCTTCTAAATCCTTTTTTTAATGTCACTTTTTCTTCTAAATTTTTAGCAAACTCTAATTCTCTTTCTCCATTTTTTAATATTATTAAACCATAAACTTGAGACAGTTTGGCTGTTGCATATTTCTCCTTTACAAATCTATCTTTCTTAAAAGGTTAACAAAAAAAAATGAGAAAAAAAAAAAAAAAACAGCAAAGATCCAATATCAAACAGATAAGAACAAGTAACTTATCAAATTTATCTTTCTTAAAAGGAGAGACTTTTGCCAGCTCAAACCTAAGTGGGTCCCATATATATATATATATGAAAGTTTAGTTGAACTTGTTAAGTCCTATTACGTCTTCTTCGTTTTAAGCTAAGAAACAGAATTCCTTCCGACTTCCGATGACTCTCGTCGTGTGAAGACGACGAAGACGACGTCGGCGACGGAAACTGGAATTCACAAAGAAGAAGAGTGAGAATTCTTTTTAGAGGGAGAGAGGGTAAAATGGATTCGAAGACATCGTCATCTTCCTCCTCCTCCTCCTCCTCTGTAATTGAGCACAAGGCTTATGCCAGAGTGGGACTACTGGGAAATCCGAGCGATGTTTACCATGGTCGCACCATCTCTTTTGCTTTTGCGAATTTCTGGGCTTCCGTCCAACTCCGGCCCTCCGATGAGCTCGTCATCACTCCCCATCCCACCCACGATCTCGTCCAGTTTAGATCTCTCGATCATCTGGTGCGTTTTTCTCACATGCTATTGAAGTGGTTCATTGATTGGGATAGATCTGGTTTTTATTAGGTCAGGTTAATGTCTCTGCAATGCATCTGGTGGGATTTACAAATAACACATTGCATTATGGAGAATTCAATGAGCGATTGAAATTTTAGAATGTCTATAAATTTGTGGTTTCGTTTTTCGGTGACTGGTTCATAGTGTTTTTGTATTTTCCTGTTGTTATTTCTATTTCATTTTTTGAGATCTAAAGACGAAATCGCTATAGAATTACACATCACCGATTCACCGTATTTTGTTGATGCGTTGGAATTATTGAAATTTCATTTAATGCAATTCAAAGACTAATTTTGAGTTATGATCTTGAAGTTTAAGTTAGCCAATATGTTCAAGAATTCAGCGGAGATTAAAAATTTTTTTTCTCTGTTTTACAGGTAAATCGATTGTCCAATGAAGGCTACTATGGAGGGGTGCGATTGCTTATGGCAATTTGTAAAGTTTTTTATAATTATTGCAGAGAAAACGAGATTAATCTTCATGCAAGGAATTTCACTTTGTCTTACGACACTAATATTCCTCGACAGGTATAGTGCCTTGCTCTATGTGATAGCTATATTACTTTTCTTTTGTAATTAATGCATGTATACATCCTGATTGCAATATCTGTAGATTCATGATAATTTGTGGTCATTGAAGTAGGTGCTCTTACTTGTTTTCATGCTTAGTTGGTAAAATAGCAATGCATTAAGCTTACGAAGCCTTTGGTTGTGTAGCCAATATGCATCTGTGTTCTTTTAATGGAATTGAAAAAGGTTCCTTCCTGAATTTTGACTCTATTAATACTCAAATTTTTAACAGCCAACAGGTCCGCCTGTATTAACTCTAAATTAACTCTTAGATTTGCATAGTTCACATTGATTTGTAATTTGCACCCCTATGCAGTCTTGCTTTGCTTAGCTAGTACATCTGTAATGGCTGTTGAGTTGAAGACTTCAATTATTTCATGATATAATCGATTCTTTTTAGCCTACTTGTGTTCATACCAATGCTAAACCTCATATTCCCTTATTCTGCATATTGGTTTGTTGACAAGATACCAAATGGCTTAAGTTATGATTTTGACATTCCAGGCAGGACTTTCAGGTTCCAGTGCTATTGTATGTGCTGCCTTGAGTTGCTTGCTAGACTTCTTTGATGTCAGGCATCTGATTAAAGTGGAGGTCAGACCTAACCTTGTTCTTGCCGCAGAGAAAGAACTTGGCATTGTTGCTGGTCTTCAAGATCGTGTTGCGCAGGTTTATGGTGGCCTTGTTTACATGGTATAGCTTCTAAAAATGTTGATGTATTTATGAATCTGGAAATAGGTTGAATTTTTAATGATGTTTATTTCTGTTTCTGTAGGATTTTAGCCAGGAACACACGGAGAAGCTTGGGCATGGCATATACACACCCATGGATATTAATCTTCTCCCTCCACTCTATCTAATTTATGCTGATAATCCAAGTGATTCTGGAAAGGTTGATATCTTAATGGACTCCCTAGTACATTTGCATTTGCACAATTTTCCATCTCTACTATTTTTATTCATGGTCTAGCAGGTTGTCTGCACTTGCATGAATTGGATTTGACAGAAGCATAAAACTAATGCATATATACATTAGTGAAAATATTGGAGAAGCCCAACGATATTCTTCTGTTTTTCCCCCCTCTATAAGATATATTGTCATGAAACTGCGAAGCATTCCATAATTGAACAGCAAGGAACACCAAAATGAACCATAACCAATCCAATTTTGTTTGTCAGACAACTTTACTACACTTCTTCTGGCCAAAGCATGAGCAATTTTCACATTTTTCAAATCTCACAGTCCCTCTGTAGATGGGTTAAGTCTTAGTACTGCTAGAAATCTGATCTTCAATATTAATCACTGTCATCCATGACCAATGCAAATGCAGGTCCACAGTACAGTGCGGCAGAGGTGGCTTGATGGTGACAAATTCATTATATCATCAATGCAAGAAGTTGCTATGGTTGCAGAAGAAGGAAGAACAGTTTTACTTGAGAAGGACTATCCAAAACTTGCAGCGCTTATGAACCACAATTTTGATCTTCGCAGGTTAGTGTCTCTTTACTCAACAAATTTAGACCAGATATTAAAACAATATATAGCTCTTAAGTAAGTTTTCAACTCCAACACTATTCAAAGTTTCTTGTCTTCCTTTGGAATAATACTTGTACTTGGAGAAAATAATTTATGTTTATATGAGAATACTTTGTGCAAGTTCAGCAATTTGGCCTACTATGCTGTTCTGAAATTAGTTGGATGGTCCAATTGGTTATTTGAGATTGCCCTCCAGGATAGCAATACTCTACAATCATGGCATTTCCACAAAATAGTATTATTTTTTTTCAAATCTCATTTTTAAACCATGTAACTTGGCTGGTTGTTGCAATGGTTAAAAATTTTGATCTTAGTTTTAGGGTGAGTTTGCAACGACTCCTGAGAGTAGTGTCTTCTGAAACACTTCTTTTGGAAAAAGCACTAATTGAGTGCTTTCTGCATGCTTTCAAGCAATTTTTTAGAACACTTTCAAAGCACTTTCCCTCAACGAAAACTATGCTATTGCTAACTCACCCTTACATTTAGATAGCACATGAGTTATTTACTGCTGTTTTTCCCTCCTAATTTCTGAACTCCTCACAGGAGTATGTTTGGAGATGATGTTCTGGGTGCTTTAAACATAGAAATGGTGGAAGTAGCCAGAAGAGTAGGTGCTTCTTCAAAGTTCACAGGCAGTGGAGGAGCTGTTGTGGTATTCTGCCCTGATGGGCCTTCACAAGTGGAGCTTCTGGAGGAAAGTTGCCAGAAAGCTGGTTTTATTCTTCAACCAATCCAGGTGGTTCCTTCATGCCTAAATGAGGTTGATCTTAAAACACTTCCCAGTTGATTATGAGAGGTTGGACTGAGTTTGGTTATTTAGCTTTGCTGAGGAAATATTCATTTTGAATATATTGTCAGAGAATATTTTGAAAAGTTATAGGAGCCCTTTTTTTTTAAAAGTTTTTTTGGAAGATTATAGGAACTGCTAAACTTGGTAAATTGCTATTAGGCGTTTTGAAGTCTTTCACAGTTTGATGTACGTTCGACATCCATTTGATCAATTAATAAATACACTCACTTTCATTTATATTCATTAAGGTGCAAAACTGTTATATAATTTATAAAGGGTTCAAAAAATAATGGAAATGCAGTACTTACAGAATTTGTTTAAATTTTTAATATATATATTGTTTAGAACAAACTTGATTTTTTTATTTTTTATTTTTTATTTTTGATTCTTTTTTTGTGAAAAGAGAACAAACTTGAATTTTAATAGATTGATTACTGGCCAACAATATGAATCAATTTGATGAAGTTAAATTCTAAAAAACAATGATGATGTTAAAATATAGTCATTATCTTCTCTTTCAAGGTTTAATTGTTAATGTCCTCCTTTCTTGTTTTCTATTTTTCTTGGTTTTTTTACAATTTTTTTTTTTTTTTAAAACGTGTTTTGTTATTACTTTTTTTTTTTTTTTTTAATTTTTAATAATTAAAATTGTATTTGAAAACTAACTTTTTAGAGTTAAAAGATTCAAAATATTATCGTATTTTAATTTTTTTTATATTTATTATGCATTTGATAAGTAAAAATGATGAAATAATACATTTTTTTGTTTAAAAAAAGAAATTGGAAAGCGGAAGTAAGAAACAATAAATAAGAAATCAGGGGCTGAAACATTTTTATTTTTTATTTTCTCGTTTTCTTATTTTTGAAAAAAATCACTAAAACATGTTTAGTAATAACTTTTCGGGAACGTTTCTAAAAAACGACGAAAAGAAAAACAGAAAAATAATTATAAACAACAAATTTTTTTTTTCCACAGGCTAGAAACAAAGAAATAAGTTACTTTTTAACAATTTTAGAAAATAGAAATTTTAAATGGTAAATTTTAAACGTTTGGGCTTAAGAAGAGAAATATATATATAATTTTAAGGACTAAAAAACATTTATCCTTTTTAAGTTTTTGAGTTTGAAAAATATTTCATTTAAAAAGTAATTAAAAAAATTTAATTTATGAATCGAAATAGAATTTCGATAATTTAGATCTCGTTTAATAATTATTTGATCTTTTTATTTTAAAAATTAAGTCTAAAAATAATTTAATCAAGAAGTGAAAAGTTCCAATCTTTCTCTATATTCTTGAGGTTTTGTTTTTGTGTTTTGAGAAAACTATATTCTTGATTGTTGAATTTAAAAAAAAAAAAAAAACTACAAATAATTATATATGCGCGCACCAAAAATTGAAAAAGAAAAATTTACTGAAATAGAAAACAAACATCCCCTCCCCGCCCAATGTTGAGAGTCTCTAACACCACTTCAATTCAATGGCGAATTCACCTTCTCTACATCTATTCCATGTCTCCCATTTCTTCATTCGCTCTACTCTCATGGCTTCTTCCAAATCACTCACTCTCTTCCTTCCACTCTCAAATCTCAACCATCTCCACAGATTCCGCAATTCACTCTCTCCCTCATCGCTCCGCAGATTCTCGACCACTTCCACTCCATTCCCTCTCCAATACGATATGATCATCAACCGACCGTCTTATCCTCCGCCGCCCTCCCAGAATCGACGAACACCCGCCAGAATCAGCTCCGACAGCTCTCCCGAGCTCCAGTCCTCCGAGGATCCCATTTCCGAATTGGGGTTCGAGAGCTGGGTGGATCAGAAGCTTATATCCGAGAGTGAAACTGTGTCCGGTAAGGAAGGCGTGGTCATGGACAAGGCTAAGAGGAAATATTATAACAAAAGAAGGAAGAGGATGTATGGGTCCGATTCTGATGAAGATAAGAGGCCACAGGATGAGGGATTTGTGGAATTAAAGCCTGAGGTGGTTGAGTTTAACACATTGCATAAGAGAGAGGAGGAATTGTTCTTCTATGACACTTTTGCGTATCCTTGGGAGAAGGATAAGCATTACAAAATGGTGTATCAGTTGGAGAAGAAATATTTTCCTGATGAAGGTCTTGACAAGGCTTTTCTGGGACCTGGAGAGTCAAATGTGGAAGTGGGTGAGCAGTCAAAGGGAAGGAAGGGGATGAAAAAGGCAGTGGGGGTTAAGACCGATACGAAAGTGGAGGTCACTAATGGCTTGGATGAAAAAGGATTGGTGTTCTTTGACGAGGGGAGACCAGAAGAGGTCAATAAAGGGTCGGTGAAAGATGTGACGGAGAAGAAGGTGGAGGAGTTCTTTAAGTGTTTGAAGAAAGTTCCTGCTAAAGATTCTGAAATTGGTCAAACGGAACCATATCTTTTGACGAGGCATACAGAACTCCCTGCCAAATGGGATAGCCCTTGTGGGACAGTGGTTTTGCTGAACAAACCTAAAGGTTAGTCTGTGGTTTATGCAGTCCTTGGAAAGGAATACCCAGTTTATAATCAATGATTTGATATCATGGTGGAATTTCGTATCCATCCACATGTCTTCTAATTTGCATTTTTTAAGTTAGAAGTAAATTTCTCAGCTTTCTTTGTTTTGATGTTTAAAGAGATCCATATGATTATTGAACATAGGATGGACTTCATTTACTGTATGTGGAAAACTTCGGCGCCTAGTCAAAGTGAAGAAGGTGCATTTCAGCTGTTTCATCTGCATAGACTGAAATATTCGATTATTTGAGCTCCTCTAACTACTTTGTTTTCCACTTATATGCATTGATAGGTAGGCCATGCAGGTACTCTTGATCCTATGGCCACTGGTTTGTTGATAGTGTGTGTTGGTAAAGCGACTAAGTTGGTAGAAAGGTGATGGTTAAGTTAGCTATGTAATTGCTGTTTTGTTTTTCATTTTTCCCCCTTCCTTTTTTAAGTAAGAAATGCTTCCGTTAATAAGAAACATAAAGAGTAGGATAAGACATCTTCCCAAGCCAAAACTAAAATAGATTTCCAAATCGCTTGTGCTAACATTGATGGAATAGGAAGAGTAATTACAGAAAACCTTAGGCATGCAACTTTTCTAAGAGCTGGCATGTTTATCTTTTAGATATCAAGGTATGACTAAGAGCTACAGTGGAGTTTTCCGTTTAGGAGAGGCTACTTCAACTTGGGATGCTGATTCACCGGTGTGTTGATCTTATCTTTTAAGTCAATTATGGTTTCTTGTTTAATGTTTTTAATTAATATGCATCTCTGCACTATACCTACCTACTATATTGTTTTAGGAAACATTATGCATCGCCGTACTACATCTGCCATTAATGGATCTGTCAGAGGAATCATTATTGTCCATTTAAGTTTTAAGGAAGACGATTCATGATTCTATATTAACCCATCAAACATTTGCCTATGGCGAGTCCATCAATATAGGCATGAGGAAATTTTGGAAATATATTGAATATTAAGGGAGGCTTCATTTTGTACGTAGTCTAAATTTGTGATTTCTTTATCATTTGAATAATGTTTCTCAACATTATGTTAGTTGAGTTATTAAGTTAATTGCAAGGTGAGGTTTTGCTTTGTCTCAAAGGTGAATAAAAAATTTCAATTCGGTTCTGTTCCGGATGAAAATTTATTTGTATAATTCAAATAAGAATCACTTGTCTCAATTATTATGCAGGTAATTCAGCGAGAGCCCTGGGAGCACATCAAAGATGATGACATTAAAAAAGCTGCTGCATCTTTTTGTGGGGAAATTTGGCAAGTTCCTCCCATGTTTTCTGCCATTAAAGTAAACATTTCTACTTTTCTATGATTATTACTTCACACAGTAGAAGCATTGTTGTTAAAAATGCATGCTTCATAATGCAAGCACATGATTCATATCAGATCAGTATGAAATCACTAATCAGTACAAACAGGTGGGGGGGGGGGGGGCTAAAAATGGTTAAAAAAGGCTTTTATTTCAATATGTTGAAATTTAACTGTATGAATCACTTAATAATTGTATATGATCCAATAAGTGGTGAAGATATCCCAAAGAGAAAAAAAAAGAGTTAATGCCAATCAAGAATTTAGCGCTCTAGAACTTTGTTCAGTTGTCCAAGTGATTATGGCATTTGCCATGGAGTTTGATGCTTTGTGGTATAAGATTATAGTATGGGTGTCATTTTGATGGATGGAACACTAGTTTGGTGACTAAAGAAACATTCAAGAATCCATAGAAAGCTTTCCTTGTAGTGTCTACATTTCATCTAGTTCTTTAAAGTCTCCGCAGGGGATGGATGTCTTGTTTGTTTATGCGATTATTGTTGGATTGAAAATAGTCCCCTCTGTTTCACGTTTCCTCATCTGTATATTTTCTCTCTTGTGAAAGATACTTATATAGATGTTCTTCCATTGCCAGGGCTTTCTTTCTTATACATGGCATCTATGGAAAGTTTGTTTCTGTTCAAAAAATATGATGTTGTGGATCTCCAGCTTTAACAATTTTGATTGTGTTATGTTTTCACTGAGCCAGCCAATAACACTGACAGAATAAATTCATGCTTCTCCATTCATAAATTATCAGTTATTTCTCAATATGAAATCAATGTTCAAGGAGAACTTGGCTGCACGGCTCAGATTTAATTACGAACTTTACTACCTTGTTTTTAGGTTGGAGGTGAGAAGATGTATGAGAAAGCAAGAAGGGGAGAAAGTATCGAGCTTTCCCCAAGACGGATATCAATATTCAAATTTGATATTGAACGTAGTTTAGATGACCGGTAGGTTCACTTTCAAACTACTACTGTTGCATCATATCTGTAATTGCGCTAAGCCATATGCCAATGGATTGAGCATCTTGAAGATGTTTAATTGGTTGTTGATATTAATCTGTCTTGCTAAAATTGTGGTGTTTCACCTATATGTGATAAGTGGATTTAGAAACGTCTGTTTTGATGAGAATCCAACTTTCTTGAAGAAAGATGAAAGTAATAAAAGAGAGGTCATATTGAAACACAGGCCAAAAACAACAAAAGGAGTCTTGAAAGAATTACAGGAACAGAGTCCAGTTTCTAGTAATTGAACATGAAGGAAAATCACAAAAGGTTCTATTTTCTCAGAAATCTTATTCTTGACATGCCCATTGATATTGGAATTTCTAGCAGTGGCCGACACATTATATTGATAGCTTAGCTAACAACTCAATTCAGTTGATTGTTTACTTAATCGGTTCTTGCTGGTTTGTTGGGCGGCTCAGATATACTTGTTTTTCAAAATTTCAGTTGAAAATGTTGTTTGTTGCACTAACTCTATGAAATATGTTCGATTTTGATGATTTTAATGTGTGCTGGCTGACTGGACTTGCAACAGGCAAAATTTGATTTTCCGAGTAACTTGCTCTAAAGGAACATACATTCGGTCACTGTGTGCGGATCTTGGGAAGGTTCTTGGCAGGTATTCTTTTTCACCCTTGCAATGGACCTTCATTTCTGTAGGTCCCCTTTCTTCTCCTTCTTCATCTTCATTCTTTTACCCTTTATTTTCTTCATTTCTACTTTTCTGTGTGGGGGAGAAAGAGGGAATGCCTGATATTCACATTTGTTGGTCGTATCGAGAAATGCTTGAAAGAGATTAAAGCTGTGTCAAGCTTCGGATTTGTTTTGTTCCTCTCTAGTTTAATGTTGACATGCAATATTCTTGTCGCTTGCAGTTGTGCCCATCTAACTGCTCTCCGAAGGGATTCAATAGGTCAGTTCAAGATTGTCTTTTTTTTTTTTTTTAAATTTAGTTATATTGGCTCAATGCTCAAATCTTATTGGAAAGTCTCATATTGAGATTAGGGTATATTAATCTCTAACAAGTTCCAAAAAGAAAAACTTCAACAAGTTCAGTTGATCATATCAATGTATCACCTTTTAAGTTCTTACACAAAGTATTGGCACTGGCTGTAGCTGAAATTTAATATCCAAGACGTGATATTGACATGAGCCTCCTATTTCAGGGCAATATCTAGCAGATGATGCCTGGGAATTCAAAGAGTTGGAAGATGCGATTACCAAAGGTTATTTTTAGCTTTAAGGATCCAAACATATGGCGGCCATCGTAAGTTGAGGGTCGATATTTTGACCCCATCGACATTTCTCACGAGTCATGTGGCTTTTGCACCATCTTCTGATAAAAATGACACAGGCCGTGGGAGAAAAGAAAAGGAGAACGCAGTCTGTTTGTATGTATTTAGGGGTAAAGAGTTGTTGGACTTAGAGAAAGTAATGAGGTAATTTTATACTTTTTTTAATAGAAAAAATGATTAATTATTTATTTACAAAATAGTTCTTTTGTCACTCAAGCACGTTTAGATAAGGATGATTTATGATTTATGATAATGTCATATTCATTGTATGATTAATAAGTGATTTGTTATTAGGAACTGTTCTGAATAAATGAAAGAACAATATCACCATTCTTTTGTAGAACTAGAAGTGAGCTTATTTCAATGCTAAATATCATATGGAAATCGTATGATCGATTATGTTATTATAGATTTTATTATGATGTTGGAACTAGTTCAAATAATCTATTGTAATTCAAAAGGCTCATAGTGATCTTTTCTTTTCAAAATTGTATTGCAGATGATATGTAATAGCGTTTTGTTGGTAATTTTTACTTTTTGCATTTACAGTGGTATGGAACAAAGTTGATATCATATTTTAATAAATGAGATTACTTTTTAATTGTTTTTTTTCTTATTTTGAGTTCAACAATATGTGGGATGGAGAATTGAACTCCAGACCTCTTGGTCGAGAGTATATATTTCACCCTAATTAAGTTATGTTCATGTTGGTGATTACTTTTTAATTGTTAAATGCATATTTTTATCTCTAATGTATGTATCTTTTTTCAATAATCTCTTATTTTTAACCAAAAAAGTTTAAATGGTAATCAAGTATTTACTACTTAAAAATGAAATTTTTTTAAAATGGTACTCTCCCATGGGAGAGATACCCTTGTAGAATTTTAGTGAGGCTATTTTTTTTTAATAAGAGAGATACATCTCAAAGATAAATTATTACAGTTGAGATACAAAGTGGGAAAGTTTTAATTTTAAAAATAAACAAGTTGGACTTGTAAAATTAAAATATAATAGATTCTCAATCCATTTAATAAAATATGAGTCAAATGTCAATATTATCATTTTGTAGGTAAATATAGTAATAACTGACCTAAAAAAAATTGGCATATAACGAATAAAAGGAACGTTTAAAACATCTTCATACAATACAAGTCTAAACTGAGGTTAAAGTAGCCATAATTAGTATAAAGAATGCTTCTTGAGCTCAAGTTCAAGTCTCGTCATATGTGCTCGTTTGAATATGTAAGCCATGTAACTGCAAAATCCCCCAAGACTTGTTTGTCAACCTTCATCACTGTTGGCTTTGACAACTCTACTATGAAGCCTAATAACTTTTAGTCTATGAATTCCCGAGGATAGATTCACAATTCAAAGTGGACTTTTGAGATCAAAGAACACATATTTCCATATCTAGTCGACACAAAAATATACATTCAAACATGTCACACTGCCCACTAATTCTTGAAGCTACATGATTATCAAGAAGATTTCTTCAGCAACTTTACCATAAACTAATGATAGTTGAAGAATATTTACGAGGTTTGCCAGATTAGATGCAAAATAGTTCAGTTGAGTTAAATGCGAGCTAAGATCATCTAAAGATAAATGGTTTAGAGAGAACGTTTTAGTATGCTACATGCCCTCCACAGACTCCTCTATAGATCTGACATGTCAAAGCTCATTTTTAAGACTATTTTATATAAATAAAAGATTTTATCCATTATATAGCTATGATCTAATCCATACGTAGCCGTAATTCTCCTCTCTCACAGGAAGTTTTTTAGAGCTTGAAAAGATTGGCCATTGGTATCAATACTCCTACACTGACTATTCAAATTCCAAAACTACCAGAGACAAACGATTACCAGTGCCTCTACACACAAGATTTCTTCCAGTAGAGTGTGAAAGAATAGTTGCAGCCCTTTCCCTACACTTCAGTTGAATTTGGCGGATCAATCCCCATTCCATGATAATAGGCCTTCTCTGCATCAGACAACCGGCTCCTAAAAATTTCCCATTCTTTTTTACATCTCTCTCTTACCTGAGAAAATTCAAATTTACTCTTAACATTCATTCTAAATGCTGTAAGGTGGGGTGTGGGGGGTGGAAGGTGGAAGGCATCAGCAACTTACCCCTTCCCATGGTGCTCTCCCATTTTCTGCTTTACCCTGTTGGAAGAGTACAGTTAGAATAACATCTTTGTTATGGAATGGTAAAGGCAGAGAGTCAAAAGCGTCGAATTACCTGGTTCCCAAGAGAAGGAACACTTTGATGAACGATCCACTGAGCATCTACAACCCCTATTTTCTCATGGGCGGGCTGCGTTAAAACACCAAGAAGAAGTGATGAATCTATGAAAAAGATGAATATGTGAAATAATACAGGCAAGTGATCATACTTACGTCCACACATTTTCTTAGGGCAAAATCGAGACCCCAACCATGAACCAAGTCATTCTACAATATCCAAGAGGAAAAATAATTTTAAACTAGCCAAAATGAAGTCATGGCAACAGATCAGAGTATAAGTAGAAGAATCCATACTTGAATCAAATGCCAAATACAGCGCCATGCATCGCGAGAAAACACAGTTGCCATGATTTCAACAAAACTACATGCGAATGAAGGAAAAAAACTTTAGTATTTCTGTCAAGTCATACTGAGATAGTATGAGTACGCACAAAAGGTAAAACAGATAAAAGAACTAAATGAATAAAATCATTGATTACACACGCTGCACAAGGTGGAAGATGTGGATCAGTGCACCAACCAGGTTTCTCCTCTGTCTCCCTGCATTCAACCAAAGAGAAGCAAGAACGATCATGGCTAAATTTCAATAAAACTAGAAGTTTATGGATATTTAGATGAATGATTAATTTAAAAGACGATATTTTTTTAATTTAAAAAAAATGAGTTCTCCTTACTTGTGAACTTCACTGTCACCTCTCCTTTTAGTCATCTGCCACGTTAACCCTTGATTTGGCTCTAAGCCAGGTTGCGAAATCTCCAAACCATGTTTTCTCACAAGTTTTATATATCTGGAACAGACAGAAAATTCAAACTTGCTTGGGTTTTCTCAAAAAATTAGAAAGTCAGGTTTCAAACTTACTCTTCTGCATTAAAATGATCTACTCCTAGATCCTCATCCCAAACAAATATGTAGTCATAGGATGCCACAATGTCAGGATGCAGAAAACGCTTAGCATACCACCTAGGAAGGAGTATACATAGTTTAGATGAAATGTACAAATAAAATTCGTTGCTACCTTCTATGGAAGATTATTGTTGTAAGGAGCTTGTAACTGACCATTTAGTTTGCCTGCGGACACTCACATGGATAGCCTGCTTTGACCACTCTAAATCTTCCCACTCACTTGCTCGCCCATCATAGTGAAACAACAGAACCGTGAAGTTCTCTGAGAACTGTCAAAATACATCAGATATGGAGAGAGAAATGCAATAACATGCACACCTTCTCAACTCACCTTTTTAACTGCTGCATCAATATTCTTTTTCTGATCAAAACCAACGGTAAATGTTACCAGATACTTCGGTTTGATGGTCAAATCCTGGAAGTCAAACCACCATTAATAAACTCAGTTTGAAAACCAAAGAAATTTTGATTAACAGATGAGTGAAATATTTCACTGGTAAGATAAGGTCACACACGACTTCCCCTTTTTCTAGTAATCATATTTATCATAATGATTTCAGATGTGATAATCTCAACTTTGTGCAACCCATTCAACATCTTTGTCCATAAAGAGTAACATGCTGATCTTTTGTATTCCACGAAATGTATCAGCCAAAAAGTTGTAACAGGAAACAGATAGGAAAATATAATTCGAATCTTCTTTTTAATGGGGAAAAAAACGTATTGGGAATCAACTTTACTCTGATGAAATTTCCAATCATTTCTCCCATTGCAAAACAGGCATACACCAAACAGGTATTATTGCGTATAAAAAGAGTTAGATCCGTGAATGGTGTCAAGCAGCATCCATAAACCCCCCTACCCCCCAAAAAAATATTTTCTATATATAATTTTAGCATAGTACCTAAATCCAGATCAAATTGGTCACTAATTTGGTATCAATGAGCAACTTACTCCTACCTCATAATTCTCCACTTTTTGTCAAATCTATAGTCAGACCATCAATCTGTTGGTCAAGTTTAAACTATGTAAGCTAATACAAGTAAACTACATTAAAGCTATTCACTAGTTCCACACACAAGATTATTAAGCCAAATACAAGTTGCATGAGTACCTCATTTGGCATACCCCACAGACGCCGAAGGTTAAAATCAGATTCAGGCTCAACAATACCAGGTGGTAATCTTTCAGCTCCTCGAGGATTTGTAGGAACCCATATCTGCATCATCATCAAAGTTTCAACTTTCAATAGCCAGCTCTAGCACAAGAAATCAGAAATTATGCACATACATAGTTCTCCAGATTTCCATCTCATGCCAAAGTATGTGCATGAATAAAGATATCCATAATTAATTTTCAACTGAGAAAACAAAGTTAATAAAAGTTTGATCACAACAGTATATAGTACTTTTTCATAGTGAATAGAGTAACTAAGGAGATTATTAATCTACTCTGTCCATGGAGCATTGGGCTTCGAGGGAAAAGTTAAGAAATAATAATTTCTTTGGGTTAAGATACAAAATTATTAAAATGAAGAATCTCACTTATTAAGCAGCCTTCCATTTCCAGATGAGTTTAGCCAAATGTCTAAGAATTGCCTCCTTGTTGTCAAGCAAATGATTGAACAGAGATGTGCAAGAGTATGACCAAATTTCTTTCCAAACTCTGAATTGTATGATTGGGAGAAAACTCTTGAATAAGGAGAGATTTCTCCATCCTATAGCTTGTCAGTAAAACTCTTTTGCTTCATATTACTTTAAACTCCCTAGCTAGCAGCAAGGTTGTAAAGCCTCAGAAATTAAGCATAGAAAAACTATAATACTCTCAAAAGGGACGCCCCCTCCCCCCCCTCCAACCCCAATCCCCCACACACTCAAAAGGGAAAAAAATTATCCTGCAGTTGGCAGGACTGAAAATGTTCTCGTATTCAGTAATATTGGAACCTTGGGCATCTGGATCTAACAAGGCAGCTACTTCCTATAAACTACCCAACGGATGCATCACCATTGGACCATCTTCCCTCCAATGATGCCAGTAGCTCTTATTCTCATTAGGATACTCATATCTAGAACAATTTGGAAATTAAGGCCACAATTTTCTTTCTTATATTATCAAAACCAAGGCCACCATACTCCTTTTGTTTCCTTGTAATGAACAGAAGCAGAATCAAAGCAACAAACCAATTTAGTTCATCCAGTCTGATTTTTTCAATTTCATCAGTCTTCCTTCGCCACTATATAAAAGTACTAAAGGTGAGAAAGTTTGATCATATGGAAGTAAGTACCAGTACTTCAGTCACAATGATCAGATCATTCTCAAAGTCAAGAACATTATCATGAATTATGAAAATCTGAAGTGAAAGATGATAATTACTCAAATTCCTTATCTAAAAAAAATCTAATTTCAAAATAGACATGTTTCATCATGTTCAGTCATACATCAGTTTTTAAAAAAAATATATTTTTTTTTTGATAATTGGGAGTTGGAGCTTTTCTCTCCTATACCTGGGGACACCCGTGCCAACCCCAAAGCCTGGACCCAAGAGACATCGAGGATTTTTATTTATTAAGCTCACCCGAGGGCTCGAACCTGAGACCTCTAAGTCAGTATGAACAAGAGACTCCAAGCCCTTACCAACGGGACCGCCCCTTGGGGGCATCAGTTTTAAAATTTTAAAGAATACAAATCATTAATATCTTTATGTGAAACATATAAAAAATAGCTTGAAGATCTAAACTTACGTAAACAAATTACGCTTGCATTCTACAGAAAAACAATAATTAAGTAAAAGGTGCACCTTTGTCTCGTTCAGTGAAAATTGAAAGGAGCCGCCTCTATTACCCTTCAAAGAAGACCATGCATTCAAGAATGCTTCAGTGGAGAGGCCTGAGTACTTGTCCTCAATGTAAGTGAGATCAATAGAAGGAATCAAGCTGGATGGGAAGTTTAGCTGCCAGAATTAAAAATAAAAAATAATAAGCTTTCTCACCTTCTAAAAATATGTGAGCCAAATCAATATGAATGAAATTAAACATATACATAATTAATAGAAAACGCCGAAAATAAAATTTTCTACCTGGGATAATGAGAGCGTGGGAAAGGATACTCCTAAAAAGAAACCAAAAACGCCTCCAACAAATGTTGTAACTAGAATCCTCATTATCTCATTAGGTTTTCTCATGTTTCCACTGCACATGAACACAAGTTGAAATAAATATTCCAAATGGAAAAAAACAAACAAACAAAAATGGGTAAACCATCGATAGCTGCAGGAAGCCAAAGCTCCACGTAATCTAATAGGAAAATAAGAGCTTGATTTTAATTTAACCTGCGTGTAGGGTTCACCATACTGTCCAAAACCTTCCAAGTTTCAAGTTGAATAAGTATGTCTCTGAAACCTATATAGTGTAGGAACTAGGAATGACATTCAGTAATCAATTTTACAGTTTCCAGACCTCCAAGCTTGAATCTGATGTCAACTTATTAAAAGAACCAAGCCTGAAAAGATGAACAAAGAGGGAAACCAACCTCTTAAGCAAAAAGCTGAATAATTAAACAACAAAGAGTTCGCAACTTGTCTACGCTATAGTTTCAGAAAAGTCGTGGCCACACCACAACGTGTGCAGCAAACGTGGTCACGATAGCCGAACCTCGCACTGGTCTTCAATTCGCATGCTTAATTTTGTAGCCACTATAAATTCACTTGCACCAGGCTAACATTGCAATAACTAAGATTAACTACCAAACTGGCACTCGAAGAAACGCCCCCTCCTCAATTAAACTAAGATCAATATTTGAACACACGCAAAAACACTAATGATGCCATTAAAACTGATTCGGACGAAAAATAAATCACGCCAAGGAACAAATTTGTGGTCGTCCTAGCGAGAAAACCAGGAATTGACAAGCTCCATAATTAGAAATTAGACAACATGGGCGAAATCAGTTTGTGCAAAACGAAACTATAGCGAAATAATTCTGTGAGAGGAAAACCTGAACGAAAAATCGGCCGATCTACGTCTACGAACAGGAGGAAAACCGATCTGAATGTTGAAAAATCTAGAAAGCCGAAGAAGGCGTACGTTGCCGATCAGAGATGTACAGCCAAAGATGCGAATTTGGGATGTGATGAAGAGAATGGAGAAAGAAGAGAAATGGTTGTTAATCTCCGAAGGAATCGAAGAAATGAGAGTTGAGATACTGTGGGAAATTTGAATTCGTCTCTCCCATAAATTTTGTTTTATCGATGAGTTTACGTGAGCTGTTGGAGGGGATGATTTGATGGAATTTGCAAAGAAGAAAAAAATTTATTACATATTTCTTGTTCTTCTGTTCTGTTAACTATCCATTTCGTCAAATCCAATAATGGGTTCTTAAATTTATGAAATTTTAATATTCCCTTTATGTATAGCTCTTTTACTTTGTACTTGCCCTAATAACCACCCACCCAACCCATTGTCAAAATTTTAGAACTTTTAATTATGTTTCTAAAATTTGGATTATAATTATTTCTTTTAATTTAATAATTACGGAAGTAGGAATTCAACCATAGACTTTTAGAATGGTAATTGGTGCCTTTATCTACCAAAGTATGCTTTGATTCATAATTTAGATTATAATTTTATGTAGTATATGTTGTTCCTTAAATAATGGCATGATCTGCCTATTAGATAAATGATAGAATAATATGGTATGTATAGCTAAAGTGAGCATAACTCAACAGTAATGTTATATGTTCCAATTCCCCCAACCCACAAATGTTGTAGAATGCAAAAATATATATATATGGTATGCATAAGAAATTTGAGCCAATCTGAGTATAGCTTAGTGAATAAAGCATCAATTACCGTAGCAAAGGTCAATGGTTCGATATCTACCTCCACAATAAACTCAAAATATAATATATATATATATATATATAAGAAATTTGATATCTTTGCTTAAAAAGAAGGTAAATTGTTAAGCCATTTTTTTTTTTCAAGTTATTTACTTCCTTTTATCATCTATTTGTCATATCATGCTAAATCAACCATTGTATTTTCAATAAGTATGTCATGTTAACATTTAGCCAATAGAACTCAAAGAAATAACGAACCTGAGTATAATAAGGCTTACACATTCAACCAAATAAAAAACAAAAAAAACAAAAACAAAAGAACTCAAAATAATTTAAAAAAGAAGGCTTAGTCCCCAATATTAATGACATTGAATGCATGAAATAAGATTTCAAAAGTCAACTACGTAATTAAAACTTTTTAAAATTTTGAGACTTAAAAGCATTAAAGCATGGAACTAAATAGATAGCCATTAAAACTTATGAATAAAATTTATACTTTAACCAAATTTCAGCAATTGACTTTTTAGTTGTTGCTCGACTCTTTTGCCCATTCTTTAATGAACTACAAGCTTCTGCTAATCAATTTGCTAATTTGGGGAGCTATAGATTTCTTTGTTACAACTTACTACAATTTGCTAATTTCGGAGAGCTATATATTTCTTTATTTGACCATAAATCGTAACAACCTCTATGGAATAATCAATAATGTTAATGTGAAACCTAACATGAATATAACTTCTCTAAGAAGGGTAGGTTGGAATCCATGATATTCTAAAAATATTAGTGCATATGAAGTTATGACCATTTCATTTACTATAATAAACTAAGCAGTCAGTATGCCTGCCAAACAAACTGATTCCAAAGTTATACTTTATTTTCAAATATGAAGAGTTGAACTGGCATTCATTTTTGTTTTCAATCTCCAATTGCTTCTTTTTCCTCTACTGCATTTTTGGGATCATTTAAATACCTTTTGACCAAAAGGGGACCCCTAAAAATTTAGAGGGCAATTAAGATAATTAATATAGATCAGTTAAAATAATTAAAAAGAAAAAAGAAAAAAGAAGTTTAAAACTGTTAAATGCCCATCACAAATTCTTACTTGGTAAAGTCCCTTTTTGTAACCATTTCATCTAGTACGTTTTTATGACAATGTGATTATTAACTAAATATAAATCTTAGCCAAACTTCAAAAGAAAAAAAAAATGAAAAATATTTGTTCAGCATAATTTGACTAGGGTTTTTTTTTGAAAAATAGTTAAAATGTAAATGACAAAATAAAGATGTAGTTACTCGTTAATAGCCAAAAAAAAAAACCAAAACCAAAATAGCTACTAGCCAACTCCGAGCTAAAATTATTTGGTTAAAACCAAAAAAAGAAACAGAAAAGAAAAAGAAAAGAAAATCTTCTTGTATGCAACCAAGCCAAAAAAAGAAATTCTCTTCTTTAAATGACTATTGTCATTGTATCTCCTCAATCGATTTCGTGCATTCTGCAAAAGGACTGTATCTTCATGGCACTTTGTATCATTCCATCTTCATCTTCAGCAACAATTACCGAGGGAAGTCAATGGGAAAATGGCCACTGCAAATATATCTGTGAATCCAAGCTCTCCAATCTTCATTTTCAACTGGGAGCTGAGGACTATAAAAATATGTAATACTTGGTTTTCCTAAAAGGGTAAAAGTGGTATTTTACAGAGCAGAGAAACAACCTTGAAGTATAAATTCTTACTTTACCAGTGACAAAAAAGAAAAAAAACAATGCAACTAATGAGGGAGAAAAGGAGAATAAGAGATTCAAGGTTTCAAGTTGAAGTGCTTTTCTGTAATTCTCTCAGTGCTTGGTAGATTCCTTGTCTTCCCTTGAACCCCCTCTCAATGAGAGTCTCTGTAAGGCCTCCGATACTTAAGACATATGTTAGGAAGGGCAAGAAGGGAATTGAGGGAAATGAATTGGGGACCACAGGAGGGGAATGAGCGAGGGTGTACGGGGGTAGTGGGGAGGGAGTGTTTTTAGCAGGTGTGTGGAGTTGTTTTTGGGCAAGCATTTTGTAGACGAGTTGTCTGTGGGGAGAGACCAGCCTCTCGAATTGCTGGAGAGTTATCTTTGTTATCTTTTGAACTTATCAATAGAATACCCCATATTGAAGAACTCTCAATATCGGGGATTTATCCTTTATGTGCGAGTTGTTCGTATTATTTGATCGAAGTTACAGATAGATTTGGATACCTTACAGTCTCTCATCTAAATAAACAAAATTTCTAGATGTGGAAGATACCTATCCTACAGTAGTTCTTCAACATTTAGGTATTTAACTACCTTTCATCCTTTCTGGCAATTGTAATCTGATGTAACCACTTAATTTTGGTTGTCAAGCCTCATAGGATAAAAGAAGCTGCAGAACACAAGCTAACAATTCCCAGGATGCTTGGAGACTTCTTGTCTTCCCTTCTACCTCTCCTAATGGAAGTGTCTCTTATCTGAAGAAAACTTCTAGATTTGAAGTACAGCAATCCCCAAGCCTATTTTACACTTGTTCTCCTACATTTGGGTATTTATCCATCATTAATCTTTTTTAAAACTTAAAATTTAAAGAAAGAGAATTTTTCAAAGTGATGTGCCCTATCAGCCAAAAAGCCACTGCAGAAGCCAATAAACTAAAAACGAGACTTGAGTCTATGTAGTGATGTGATTTACAAAAGGAAAATAAATTATATTTACCTGAAAAATGTGCCAAAATCATACTGTTGCAGCTTCCTTCCCCCACAGCTTCTTTCTTGCAATTAGAACTCTTGCTTCTACTTTGGAAAGAGCATCCATCCTAGGTTCCACTTCTGATACCCATCCATCCCATCTTAGGGCTTTAACATACTTCCGTATATAGTTTATGATAGAAGGAACATCTCGTATTATGACAAATCCATCTGGCCTTAGAAGCCGATCCATTTCAATTAATAGATCCTCCATACTGCATCCACGAACATTAATTTCCGAAAATACAGCCCAGGCATGAAGAAGATCGTAGGTGCGAGGATATGTGGAAAATGCTTCACACCTGTAAAACAAAGGAATCTGGATGAGTAAAGAACACAAACAGGACAGGTAGCAAATATTGTGCTTCAAAAGATTTTTTTTTAAGGAAAAAAAAAGAAACAGAAGGTACATCTACTGCCTGGTATTCTGTGCTTATTGTGATAAAAACTATGTATGACATTTAATTTGAATCATAACTAAGTAAAAATGCATGTTGATCTGTAGACTATTTAAGTAATCGAGTGCATGCAAGCTGCAGCTCAAAAACAAGTGGATTTCTCTAAGTTAGGGAGGAAAATTAGAACACCATACTTGAAGCCTCAAAAGAATGACATTACAAAACAAAAGAACGAAAAAATTTGCTCAAATATGAGCGGATGAAGAATCTTGACAAGGTCAACAATATAGAAGCCAAAGAAACGGTTCCATGCAAAGTTGGATGATAAGTGATTGCAACTTCCCAAATATTAAAATGTAAGGCCAGATAACTACAGACCTTATTTTAAGATTACAAGTGCATGCAACTTTTCGATTACTAAATATAAAGCCAGATGACTGCAAACCTTTTTAAGATCAATGGTACTCAGAAAATCATACATAAATACATCCAGCTTCATCAAGCTATTTATGCTATACTAGAAGTTCCCTTTATTTCATTCATCAATGAAATAGTTTCCATTGTAAAAAAAATGCCGATATTCCATTGCTTCCATCTGGTATTGAAAGTAATTAGTTGTGATTGTGGTGTTCTTTTTAAGTAATTCATGAAGATTATTTCATGGAACACAAGAGGATTGGGGGACAGCTCAAAGAGAGTAGCTTTAAATAAATTTTTGGAGCATCAATGTCCAGATATGGTGTTAAATGTTAATTCAGGAGATTAAGATTGTCTCTTTTGATCAACGCTCGATAAAATCTTTATAGAGTTCTAGAGATGTGGGAGGAGCTTCGTTCTTTACTTTTATACTGTGAAGGTCCTTGGTGCATAGGGGGGATTTTAATGTGACGCGTTGGATTCCTGAAAGAATTCCAGTTGGTCAAACAACCAGAGGAATGAGACAGTTTAATAAACTAATTGATTCTTCTCAATCTCTCATAGATTGTTTTTTTATTTCCAACGAATGGGGTGTGATGTTTGATAGTTCTAGAGTCTCCAAACAGGCCCGTACTATTTTTGATCACTTTCCTCTTCTTCTTCAAGCTGGTAATTTTCCTTGGGGACCTTCCCCTTTTCGGTTTTACAACAGTTGGCTTAGTCTGGCAGAATGTGTGAGTATTGTGGAGCAATCCTTATCACAAGATAGATCGTAGGGATGCGCAAGTTTTGTTATTGCTAAGCTCTGAAATTTGAAGATTAATATTAAAGACTGGTTTGCTGCTTTTGAATTGATCAGAAAGCAAAAGGAGAAAAGTCTCATTGATGAAATTGCTTCGTTTGATGCCAAATCTGAGGAAATCTTTTGTCTTCAGAAGAGTTAAGTCTACTACGCACCTTTGTAAAGAGTGAACATTTGGATCTTTATTTGTTGGAGAAGAGATTCAATTCAAAAGTGTAAATTGTTTTGGCTCAAAGCAGGTTTGAAAATAGCAATATTTTTCACAGATTTTTGGCAGCAAAGAAGAGAAATTCGTTGATTTCATTAGACGGCGGTCCTTTGTTATCTTTTGGAGAGATTGAGGCTGAAATTCTGGGGTATTTTACCATTCTTTATCAGATTCAACTGGGGAAAGAGAACGATTCCATGTAATTTTGATTGGCCTTTGGTGTCATCAGTTCAAAATTCTGCTTTGATTGCTTTGTTGGGACTTTTTGGATGAAGTGCTTCGTCTTAAAGGCTTTGACAGGAAATGGATTCAAGGTTGTGTGTGCAGCCCTAAGTATTCAGTCTTTATTAAAGGCCGATCTCGTGGAAGAATTGTTGCCTCTCATGAATTACGACAAGGAGACCCCCCTTTCTCCTTTTTTATTTCTCTTAGTTAGAATTGTTCCTTTTTAGTTTGAATTGTTCTTTGTTGTTCTCTTTGTTATTTTTGTTCACTCCCATGGAGTTTGTATCTTTGAGCACTAGTCTCTTTTCATATATAAATGAAAAGTCTTGTTAAAAAAAAAAATGCTAAACTAGAAGCTTGGTGTGGCATGCATCGTACTTGCCTTAATGTTGCTGCATGCTTCACTAAATGTTCCGTAAAAGAACAATCCAACAATTTTCAGGATGGACAAATAATTCAGGTTCATAGTATGATAAGATAGAATCAGTGAAAATAAGACAGCTGGCAATGAAAGATGCCATTATATTAAATAATGAAGAAAAAATTAATGAAACAACATTAGTAAATTGAATAACCAAAAACCAACTCAGTGTCATGAAAAAGCAAAGGTGAGAAGAAAATGTAGCAGAGAAAGATCCAAATTCAAGATAGGAGTGACCAGGTAAAGTACATACCAATCATGAACAGTTCCTAACAAGCCTCTATCATAAACAATCTTCAATTTTGCAGATGAATTGACAGGAGCAACATTCATCACCCAGACATCTTTATTAATTAGTGCAGCAGCAAACCCCCCAAGATTGGAATTCATATCCATTATATTTCTGATGGAGTCCCACTGTATGGCAACTCTCATTTCTTTCCAATATTCTGCCACTCTAAGTTGCCAAACATTCTGCATAAATTAAATATTTTCCTTAGGCTTCTAGAATATGTTGTAAAAAAACAGAAATAGTACAACAGCATTTGTTCCTGCTAATGCTTAAAAACAATAGATGACATTGGCACCTTTAAAAAAACTTACAGTGTCTTCTTTGAATTCTTCTGCACTGACACCAGCTTCTTCAAGACGGGGAGGAGCTGAAGTAAGTCTATGTGGCCAAGGAACTAGTCCACTTCCTTTTAGCCTGTGCATCTCTGTTCCAATGATATGTTAAAAGAGAATAATATAAACGAACATCTAGATGCACACAAAAAGCAATAAGCTTACAAAAAGAAAAGTGAAATGGGCATACACAGCTAGTTGATAGAAAAGTTAAGGCAGAATCTGTTGAAAAATAAAACTCCATTGCTTAACGACATTCAAATTCTTGTGTATGTACTGCTTGAAAACTTTCTTCAGAAAAGAGTAGAATAAATCAGAACATTTTTACAAAACCTTAAGAAAAAAGAAAAGAAAAAAGAATGAAACCACCTAAAACTGTGAAGATCAGTTGAGAAAATTCTTCACGGTATGAGTAGAGAGCACGTGGCTAAAAAGCATTTACACTCACTTGCAGAGTATCGGGAAATGCATGCTTTCATTGACACGTTCCAAGTCAAATCTGGATCATCATCCAAATTACACAAAGGTGGAAGAGTCCCTGGATCTCTTTTCAAGTAACAGCTATTAGACACTGGCTTTGCCCATATGACAGTTTGATCCTTTTTGGCAACAACTTTCCAGCACATCCTCCTCAGGAGTTCATGCATTGCAATTCCAATCCTTCTATTTTCTGGATCCTGTGCATAAGCTTCAGGGGAGGAGTAAGCAAAATAACCTCCAGGTCTCAGTAACCTGTCAAGTTCTAATAAGAGGATTCCATCTCTCTGTAGCCAATCAATTCGACATCGAGAACAATGAGCCAACTCAAATGATCTACTTGGATAAGGGAGTCTTTTTGTTCCCAAAACACCAAGAGTTGACGGAATCCCCCTCTCCAGTGCAAATTGTATTTGATTCTCGTGCACATCATTAGGAGCCAGTGACATAGCAATAATATCATGTAAAAGAAGATACGCTCCAAAACTCGCAACCCCACAGCCCACATCTAGGACATTCCGTAGATTTCCACTATTGTGGAGCTTATCACCAGGGAACTTAAGCATCTACACGCATAACAAGAATATTAGGCATTCTACAAAGAGAAATGAATCTCATGGAAATGAATCTCCTGCATATGGGTTGGGTTACCACACATTATCCATTTACTTTCAGAAAAAAGAATGAGCATAGAAACAAATTTTGACACTTGGGAAGTTGTCAAATTACTCAAATTTTAGATTACTTCTTTATTTGTGCTTTATTTTTTTCTTTTCAATACAACACATCAAGGATTGAGAATGGAAAAAGAACTCACCTTCGCAAGTGCAATGATATACTTATCAGCTCCATAGTGAAAATGAGTTCCACCTCCAGGAAAATTGATCTTATCCCCATTCACAACCATCCAGTTCTGGTCTGATTTTTCTTGTGCAAGGTGCGTATGCGGTATGTTTGCCTTCCACACTTCATCCCTACTATCTGGCCATCTTATTGGGATCTGAAACACTAATTATAATTTTGTCGGGATCAAACTTCAAAATAAGCCGAAACCATTCAATAAACAGCCTTTCTTTGCATAACTACATATAACCAACCTTGTAACCATTAGGAGGAGGAATAAGACAATTATAGCGGCGTTCAGGAGGGGGGCAATGCCGCTCATAGTGCTCCATCAAACTCAAGTTGAGCTTCAATTTCAATTGGGAAATAAGGTTCCTATCTAAACAAGGTATCAACTCAGAATACCTTTCATCACAGATCTGAAAGGGCATAAAGAAGCAATCATTTCAGCTCAAAACAAGCACAACAAGAAAGCCAATTAAAATAGAAGCACATTTCCAGAGTCCCACCTCACCAAAATTGAAAACAAGAACAATATCCAGTAAACCAACTTTCATTCAAATGAAAACCAAAACAATAGAAGCTATAGCTAGTGATGCTTACAGGAATGCTCTCAGAGACCTCGAGATTCAGCTCTCGATGTTCATGCAAATCATCCAAATCGCGATTGACAACGGCCCCACGAAAAACAGGATCAGAGCCGAACGAATCCTCCCCATCAGATCTACGCGAACTGGGTGCGAAAGAGGACCCATAATAGAGACAGAGGAGGCCGAGAAGTACGACGAGTCCGAGGAGAAGGAGCTTAAGTTGGCGAGTGGAGGAAAGGGACTGGGTCTTGTGCTTCATTACTACAGGAAAGAGAGAATCTGTGGAACCTGAGTGAAGATTCAGAATCAGAGAAACGAAAACCCCAGAAGAAGGTGAGTGAGGGAACGAGCTTCCGCTATCGTTGTGATGCGGAAGAGATTGGATGGATTCGCGTGTGCAGACAGTAGTAGTTAATTCTGACTCTTGAATGTTGATCGTATTTTCACCATCGCCAGAGGCCCCAGAATTGCTATTTACGTCGAGCTTTCTCCAAAATATAAATAAATAAACACGGTTGCCAATGATCGTAGTGAATATGTAATAAAAATTTAGTTAAATTATAAATTTAGTTACTTTCAAGTTTGTCGAATCTTAAAAGTGTCAATTATCTCTAGACTTACAATTTTACGTCTTATAGATCCCTCTTAAATGTTGTTAAACTAAAAAAATAAATTTTGAATTAAAGTGTGTAATAGATTCTTAAACTTTCAATTTTGCATCCAATACGTTTTTGAATTTTAAATTCTGTGTTTAATAAGTTGTTTACCTATTCAACATTTTTCTAAAATTTACAAATCTACCAGGTACGAAATTGAGAGTTTGTGGTTCCGTTAGACATAAAATCCAATTTTAGAACTAATAAAATCAGTTAGTTTTTAAAAATTTTGAATATGTCAATGAATGACCTATTAGACAAAATTGAAAAATTCATAAACGAACATTTTCAAAATTTAGAGGCCTATTAGATACAAAATAGAAAGTTCAAGAATCCATTAGACCTTTTTTAGGAGCCGTTTGTTTTTTGGAATGTTTTGAAAGAATAATTTATGAGAATGTCTAAGAATATTCAAATAACTATGTTTATTTTGCACAATTGGAGTATATGAATATCTTATGATTATGTGTTACATCAATAATGCTCTTACTAATATTTAGATAATTTATTCCTTCAAAAAATTATATGTATTTAGGTAATTTATTTTGTCAAAAAATCTGTAGGTAATTTGATCTTGTATATATTAGTATTTAGAGTTAAGCTAAATATGAGAGAAAATGAGAGGTTTCAGTAAAAGATGATGCATTTAATTTAACCAAATTAAAACTTTTAAAATTATTAAGCTTAAAATTAAAAATTTAAGAACCAATTAAATTCCTTTAAAGGTTAGAAGCTTATAAACGCTTTTTAAATTTAAAAATCTATTACATACAAACACTACATTTATAATTTAACAAAAGCTATAAAATTAAATTAAAACTAAATCTAAACTATGGAGACTAAATTAAACTTTTAAAACCATTAAAAAAATGAAATGAAATTTGGCGCAAAGCAAGCTATAGCAACCAAGTTCCAAAGTTGACATTTTTTTTTCTTAATTTTGTAAATTAACAAAATATTTTGAAGGAAAAAAAAATCTATAATTATAGATACATACCAATTTTCAATTTTATTAATAATATTCTCAAAATCTCAAATTCATTCTTATATTACATTTCAAAAATTTTGATCAAATTAGGAAGACATGTAAATATTCAATCTCGCCTCTATTTAAAGAAACTTACAGTCTTTACATTCCATACCAACCAAATTTATAAACTATAAATTTAAACTAAGATGAGAAGTACTCGAGAACGCATTCTATAAATTTAAACTAAAATTACAAATCTCCTTAAAAAATAGAACACAACATTATTAGAAAAAACGAAAAATGTTATAAAATAGAACCTAAACAAATTCTTTGACGAATTTTCAGAATTTCAAAACCAACTTGGTGTGTAGTCTGTACATTTTTTTTTTTTTGGTAAAAGAAACAATTTCATTGAATGTAGCCTGTACATTTTCATACTAAAAACATCTGTACTCAAAATTTTCGAAGAAATTAATCTTAAAACGAAGACTGCACATAGCATATATTGAATTCGGAACTTGGGTTCTTCATTTTTCTCAACTATGCAATTGAATGGCCAACTCGCACAGTATAATTGAAGAACATAACCCCAAACATCTCATATGGACCAATGCATTCAGAGACAGGACATGATTTTGGATCAATTAAGGAATAAATTACAAAGAATTTCAGCAAAGCAGTAAACAGAGGCGCTTCAGTAGAGCTTTATCCTGGTGTGAATGGCGCTCCTACATATGGGACATGTCTGGAGGTCTTGTCCACATTCACAACACGTCTGTAATAAACAAAACATTCATCATTCAATTTAGGATTCTTGATTCATAATATGTCAAACCAAAGTTGAAAGAAATTGCATTAATCTTACCTGGTGTCCACAGCCAAAAGCCATGTCCTTTGGATTGCTGAGGCAAATGGGGCAGAGCTGTTAAAGATCAGTAGAATGTTAGCCCCTGACTAAACAAGCCTGTTGAAAATACTGTATATAGCGGAAAGGAAACGTTCTACGTGATCGAGCGATAAAGAGGATTTTTAGTTGGTAACTTGTTCAATTCTTATAGAGTACATCTTCAACTGAGTGTTATTGCACAGATTCAGAAATAAGAAAATATGGGTGAAATTGTATTACAATATCAAAGAGATATATAAAAGTTACTAAGCATTCGAGAGGTTTCGCTTTCTCCTAAAGAAAACCAAAATATGCCTTCCCTTCAACTTCTCTAGCTAATGATTAATATGTCCCTATTATCTTAATATAATACCTAATATTCCCAAACCAATACTCTAAACAGTATCTTTTTTTTTTTTGGGTGGGGGGGTGTGTCGAACTTGGTCGGAGAAACGTATTAGGAGTTTTAATGTGGGGAAGACAGGCTATCATCAAGTACCGCAAAAGAGTTGGATTGAATGGAGGGACGACCGAAACTTCATACATAGTAGTAACCTAAGTCTTAATGTAAGAGTACCCATTATCTAAGATCTTTTTCTTTTTTTTTTTTTTTTGAAAAAGCCCATTATCTAATATCTAATTTAGATGGTGGAAACATGCCTAGAATATTACTCTGATGGAGTAGTTTTGGATCCTCCATTTCAAGATAAATGTTGTTTATTTTGGCAAGCTAGTCCTTTTTGCTATTTTGTGGAATAATATATGGTTGCCGAAACAAAAGATTGCCTTGGGTCGCAGTAGGAGGTTTGAGAATTGGGTGCATTCTAATGTCTCTCTCTTTAGATGGGTGTTACTTTTTGGATGGTCTGCTCACCCTTATAGAAAACTGCCTTTTTCATTTATTAAAAAAGAAAAAGAAAAACTACTCTGATCAATGAATCAAATTCAGACCTTTTACCAATGTCATCAATTAGGCTAGATCCAAACCACAAAATCTAAAAGCAAAAAGGAGAGCTAGGAAGAAAGAAAAAGAAATATGCTCAGTCGTGGGAGCTTATGCATAAGGTTTTGAACATGATAATAAATAGGATCACAACAATCTCTCGTAACAGCAAACATACGAAACATAAAAAACATAAACAGGATGCTCAATTCGGCTTGAAGTTGAAGTGCAATTAGTATTCTACTGTTCTTTTAACACTTTTCACTTTTAGGAAAATGTCCTTTGCTTTCAGGCTAGAAATTGCCCCCACTATGAAACTGCTATTACATTATATGATAAGCATGATTCGTTTGACTACAGAAAATAAGAAAAAGGGGAAGAAAACATGCAGAGAAGATTAAAATTTAACAGACCTGGTTATCATAAGTTGAGCTTGCTACAGGAGGAGCTGTACTAGTACTAGTAGGATTTCTGTGTTCGGGGAAAGAAGGCACACTTGGCTCATAACTGGACGACCAGGTAGGCTTTGAACTATTAAAAGATTTTGAACTACTAAAAGAAGCTGTGCCATAGACCGGTGGAGGAAGTGCAACTCTCTGGGGAGATACGCCCTTGTGACCACTGCTCGAGTAATAAAAAACATCATCGATAGAAAACAACAAGAGACATAAGGATTGTTTCTGAGACCCGTTAAATATTTTACATTCTAAAATAAGTTCTGGGTGTAAACTGTTTCCTTTTGATTTAACTTAATATCTGCCAAGGAAAGCTACTTTGTAATTCTGTGTTTCTGACTGCTTTTCATTTATTAATATAAATTTTTCATAAATTTGAGGCACAATATTAAAAGATATCAATAATCAATCTCAAAAACAATTACTTCAGATGCAAAAGAAAAGGTGAAGCAGGAAATAATCTCTTACCCCAAAATATCAAGCTCCATGGTAGCCTTGTACTGGGAGGGAATCTCCATTAATGCTGCAAGAGCAAACTCAGTTTCTTTCCGAGATGTAGGTATATTCTTTGACAAAATTTCTGTGAAATTTACAAACTAGAGAGAGAGAGAGAGAGAGAGAGAGAGAGAGAGAGAGAGAGTTAATGGAAAAATAAAACAGAATCTCGACGGCAGAGAGGAAGAAAGAGGAAAATATAACAACTGCAAAGTATGCATCCGTGCATACAAACTACAAAGTGTATGTATACATATACCATATGCATATGTATGTATGTATGTATGTAAAGATGGATGAAACCAATAACACTAACCTGAAAATTATCAAATGCACGTGATGGGATATTGTCGTCAAATTCTCTCATTGTATCCCAGGGGCCATCTCCAACTCCAACTAAAACAATTGAGAGAGGGAACTTGCTGCAGTGAAATGAAAGCCTATATTATTATCGCATGGAGATACACAAGTGCTTAGAGCTATAGAGAGTAAAGCGGGGAGCAGGAGGAATGTAAGAACTCCATTTTCACCTTGCTTCAACAATGGCATCAACAGTCTTTTGTTCCTGTGGACTAAGCATCCCACGTTCTGTATCTACACTTCTAGTCACCTGAGCATAGGGAAACATTTTTAAAAGACATGAAGTAGCAAACAGATAATCCAATGATTTAAATGCAAGTCTGAGCAAAAAACATGTACACGAGGTGAGAGCATAGAGATTCTTAGATAGCATTAGAAATGTTTTTTTTCTATGCATGTCTACTAGAAAGATGGAATTTGAAGCACCATTCCCTTGGACATTCTACAAAGATGGAACCGCACTGGACCAAAAGCTTACGCTTGCAAGTTCACCGCCAATGTAAGAAGAAAAATAAGAAAAGCATCTTTTATCTCAAACTTCAAGAGATGTGTTTGGCTCACACTCACAGTCAAGCTTGTGCAACCTAGGGTTAAAACAAATCTATATTTAGTATGCAAGTTTGCTCATCCTAAACTATGGGTTGGTTAATCTCATAGGTTAAATAAACCCAGGTTTATAATATCCACCTTTTATATTACGTACTAATTTTTACAAATCACAAACTAGACGAACGCGGTTATATAAACCTAGGTTTCCATAAACTATTCTTTGAAAAATTCAAACACATCCCAAACTTCTACACAGTAGACTTCAATAAACTCGGACTTATTAAAGTCATAAGCAAAACATCACAAGAATGTTATGTCATTCTATTAATTTTTATTCTTGTAGAGCTCTCTACATTCTAACAGGGACACCACCAGCATTTTTTAGGTTTCAGAAGATGCTAGTCCCTCCACATTTCATTTTCCACCCTCGAAATTTCAGCGGCAAGCAGTAGTAGAAGTAGAAGAAGAAGAAAAGAAGTTCTTCATTTTAGTAAACACATCACCTAGTAGCAAACTTAACTTATAACAAGCCGGCAATCAGACATTTAGACCTACCTGTCCATCTGCAATTATTAGCAAGACATGGTATTGACCACCACTCTGCTCAACAATGGTCATGGCCATTTCAATAACAGGTGCAAATGAAGTTGGTCCTATCACAAGCCAGGAGAGTTATAAGATCAAATTCCATATCAAAGAGACAAGTCCTTCAAGTATAAGAAAGACACTGTAGATGTATAAAACAAACCTGCAAGTCGTAGATGTGGGGCAATTTCTTGGTAACGACTTAATACTTCTTCAAATCCATTGCAAGCTCTCTCATCATCTGGGAAGAAACTGAAGACGTCTTGATCATGAGTTGATGCTGCCAATTCAGAAAAGTGAGCACCAACATTTTTAATTGGTCAAGAGCTTTGTAAAGAAAAAAAAAAGATGCCAACCATCTCCAAATCCAAAGCAGGGAATTAAGTTATCATCGTCAAAAGCAGCCAATGTCTTTCCAATAATTGATATTGCCTGTTGATATGGATTTGGGTGGTCTCCAATATGATGTAGACTCCGTCTATTAAACGACCTTGCACCTATTTGAAAATATAAAAGTCAAATTAGAATGTCCCACAACAAAAAATAAGCCATATATTGCAATTTTGGGCAAAAAAATTTAATGCTTCACCTGTCCACTCATTGCTCTTGGTGAAATCAATGCCAACAATAAGATTGGAAGACTCAAGGCCAGCAAGTCTAAGAGCTTCTGTTACCTGAAAAGGACAGAAGATTACTTCACCTCTCTAAGGCTCAGTTTGATGATGATTTTATTTTTAAAAATTAAGCTTTTTCTTTACCAATTTTCTACTTTGCAAAAATACTTTTGAAATCCGAGTTCCAGAAAATGAAAAACAGGTTTCTAAAAACTTCTTTTTCTTTAGTTTTTAAAATTTGGCTCGAAAGTACAAAGCTAGTAAATAAGCACATGTTTTAAGAACAAAAAACCAAAAACACAAAGCGGTTTCCCTCTTTCTTTTTCAAAAAGAAGCAAAGCAAAAATCCCGCAGATTACAGCATCATTTTTCATTTAAAGTTCCTTTATTCATGAGAGAAACAACAGATGCAAATGAAGCGAAAAGAAGAAGACTCAATGAATACAGAGACAAACCATCATTATCCACTCCATAAGGGTAAAATATGTATCAATCAACCCTAAACCCATTTACAAATTACCTGTTCTAAAGAACTGTAGTTATCAGCAATCCTTGAGTATCTTCTATCCAATCTCCTGCCATTATCAACGTTCCCACGGCACTCTTGAGAGGATGTATAATACTGCTGGGAAGAATAGGATTGCTGAGGCATACAACTTGGGGTCTCATGTCCATATGACGATTGAGAATAAGATTGCTGTGGCATATAACTTGGGGTTTCATGTCCATATGACGATTGAGAATACCCACCACGACCCCACGCAGAAGAAGAAGAAGAAGAAGTTGAGCGATAGGACGGGGCCTCCCTTGAACTTTTGGCCCCCATCAAGCAATAAAAGGTCTATACAGAAGAACCCAACAAAATCCTGCTCTATGAATCTCAATGCAAGATATAAAAATTGCAGGCAAATCAAAATCCAAGGAACTGTTACAATATCGTGGACAGAAAAGAAAATACACCTCCTAATTAAATACTGCAGACGCGTGTAGGAATTGAAGGACGAAGTGTCTGAGAAAAAATTGAAAACGTATTCAAGAAATCAAAACAAATGGCGGCACCTATGACTTGTTCACGCAAACCTGTGAAACCGAGCCGACTTAGAAGATAGACTTATCTGTTAAGTTTCTTCAATACCCAAGTCTAGTCTGCAGACAACTCAGCCATATCCCTTAATTTACCATATTGAAAACAGGCAAATATAGGAAGTAAATAAACACGAATTTCACTCAGCACAGCACAACCTAAACAGATAAAAGAAAACCCCCCAAAACATTAGTGGGTTTTACTAATTTTTCATCAACGATTGAGTTTTCTGACCAGCATTGCCAATTTGCAATCACTTCGAGCATATAACCATTGGCAAATCGAAAACCCAAAATCCCAAATTCTAAATAGTTCCTAGAATAAGCATTTTAACAAACATCTTATGGGCGATTTCTCAGATTTGATGCAAAATATAACAAAAATACCTCACCAGGAAGCAGATGAAAATTGGATCATCTTTAAAAAATGGATGCACGGGTTGCACAGTTCAAGAGAAAAAAAAAAGGATTTCAATGGCGGATTTGAAGCGAAACAGTGGAGTTTTGTAAAGTGGGGGGTATCTTTTAAAATGTGGGCTTTCGGTTTAGGCGGAGCACATGATTATCGTTGCGTGGTGCGAAATCTAAAAATTAAGAAAAGAAAAATAAACAATGTGAATAATTGAAGACATCCGATGCTTTATAATAAAAAGTTGAGAGACTTTAGCGCAATTTTAGCTTTGTGGAGTGGATATTACACCACCCAACATCTTTGCCACGATGAGATCTATTGATTAGGACACTTTGGTCCTATGAAAGTCTACCTTGGTTTGAGATGCCTCTCTAGTAATTTTGTTCGTATCTAGTTACTTTGTTGTCTGTTTTGTTATTCAGATGATGAATTATTTAGTCACTATGTTTTTACAATTTTCCTTTTACCGTTTTAAGTTTTATGTGCAAATTTGAGCATTGTTCAACTTGTTAAGGCATTATATTTTCGATCAAAATGTCATAAGTTTGAATCTTCATCCATGCATGTCAAGTTTAGTCCATAAACTTTAAAATGTGTTAATACATTCTTAATTTTGTGTCTTAAAGGTTCTTGAACTTTAAAAGTGTGTCTAGTGAGTCTCTAAACCTTTAATTTTGTGTATTGACCTATTAGACATTTTTTAAACAAATTTATGGATCTATTAGACCAAAAAAAAAAAATTAATGAAATTTATGGCTAATATGTCTAAGAATTTTAAAAAATGTCAACTAGATTAGAGATTTATTAGACACAAATTTGAAAGTTGACGGAATTATAAGAGATTTTTTAAGTTTAGGGACCTTTTAAAATAATACTAAAAATTTAGGAACTAAACTTATAATTTAATCTAAATTTTAAAATCTTACTATTAGTTTTTCTCTAGTGGCACTAATTGAATAATGACTATGGACTCGAATGGTGTACAAAATGGGGGCGTGAGTGGGAGAAAAAAAAATTATCCGTGACTTAAAAGGTGACGGGGCGAAGAAAATGGTCTTTGTCCCTATCGTTACGCCCTATTTCTAATGTTAATATATATAAATCCTTTAAATGAGACTTCTTTGTAGAAAATCATTTAAAGGCGCATATTAAGTACAAAATTAACGTGGGTCAAATTTGAATGCAATACCATTAAACTTTAATCTTGTTTGCTAACTTTAGGAGTGGAAAACATATTAAAAACTGTGTAGTCTGAAATAACATATTGAGAGTTTTAAAAAAATACACATATTATTTAAATATTATTCCAATAATATTTTCTCTTATGGGTTGTTTTCATATATTTCATTTGTAATACTTAATATCGTGGGAAAAGAATACTAAACAACTAGCGCAATGGGAAGTATTTATGAAAATTCAAATTATTAATTAACACTCAAGAGGAATAGTCTCCAAAGACTTAAAATGAGAATCAGATGGCAAAGAAATATAATATTCGTGCATTCTTCAATTTAAAAAATTGGAGCGGATTTTTATAATCTTCTCTCCAATAATAAATATATATATAATTGAAAAAACAAAATCATCAAGAAGTATATATTTTAATGCCAAGAAGAAGAAGAAGAAGAAGAAGAAGAAGAAGAAGAAGAAGAAGAAGAAGAAGAAGAAGAAGAATGGATATTTTTATTAGTTATCAATCTAAACAATTCAGCTTTTATTATTTAAAAGTTTGTTAAATTTTTATTAATATTAATATTAGTTATAATATCGACATTTTCTTATAAATAAGCAATAAGTTAATTAAAAAATGGTAAATATATATGTCAGTCTCCAATATTTTATTTAAGTGGGTTTTTAATTTAGCCTTTATTATTTAAAAGTTTGTTAAGTTAGTCCCATATATTTTAAAAAATAAGAGTTGAAAGGTTTCTCTTTAAATAATCTAATTCATTCTCTAAATTTCTACCAACTCATTGGGTTTCATATCATATAAATTTATCATCGGTTAATTTTAGTATGCTCCAACCGTTAATATATAATTGTCAACCTGAGTATATTTCAACTAATTAAGGCAAATGCGTTCAACCAAAAGATTAGAGATTTAAATTTTCTCCATTTACATGTTGTTGAATTTAAAAGAAAAAAAAATAATGAATGTCTAATTGACAAATACATCCAAATATTAGAGACTAAATCATATATTTAGTTAAAAAAAAATTAATAATACATTAAACTAAACTTGAAGTCAGCTCATGACTAATATGGCGGCAAAATTCAATGTTCAATACCGAGTCTTAATTTAAACAAAGGATTCTCTATCTTGTTGGAACCATCAACTTCACAAACATTACAAACTTCCTCAATCTATTTCCTCCTCACAAAGGGTAAAAAGAAAAGGAAATTTCCATTAATTTTTTTTTTTTGGTTCGAAATTTCAATTTATTGAGTTGATGAAGTCATTTTGAGATTGCTGTAGCTTTTAAAATAATTGCTGACAACTGTATTTTTAGGAAAATCAACTATCATATGAAGCATATTAGTATTTGGTAAATTTCAATTTTAAATATAGAAAAGCAGGTCACAATGTTTGGTAAATTAAAACGAAATTGTTGTGGTTTAGTTATAATGACCTAAGCAGACATATTATTTTAATTATTTTTATATTGATATTTAATATGAAATTTATTATAAGATAATTATTTAAAAATATATATAATGTAAATGGAAAGTAACTTTTTTAATCTAAATTATTTGATAAAAATCTAGGAAAAACAATTGCTATAAAAAATTGAATCAATCCAAAATTCATTGATATAAAAGAATAGACGTATAAAAATATATATATATGAAAAGATAGATTTTGAATTTTTAAAATTTAGTTAGAGAAGATAGCAAATTTTTAGGAAAGTCAAGTTCAAAAACTAATACAAGCGTGATTTTGAACTAAGAGTAAATTGAAAAGTAATTTTAGATAGATTAAAAGATAATCAGATTTACTAAACAACTTAAATAGTTAAGATTCTCCCCAAATTGATATTTTCTCCAACAACCCAATCTCAAGTTTAACAAAACCCATTATGACTTTGATGAAAAGAAAAAAAATAAAAAGAAAAGAAAAAAAAAACCATTATGAGTTAAGAAATTTTTTCTTTGGTCACTCGCATAATTTTCTAGGAAAATAATATACAAATTGCGGTAGATTTTTCTAATAGTTTCATCTCTAGAGGGATCTAGGCATGATGTCAGCAGATATACGCATATTGCCATCACCCATTGCAATTTGAATTTACTTATCTCAAGATTTTCTTCTATATATATATATATATATATTTTAATTGAGGTAAATATGTAGATTGGTTCTTTTTTTTTAGTGTTTAGGATACTTTTCAATTTCGTATCTATTTTTTTCCTCAATATTTCCACTTTGATGTATTAATTTATTCAATTAAGTTCTTGTGCAAAAAAATGTTAAAATTGAATTGACGTGAAAATAAAAATAAAATGGATTGTTTTTGCAAGTAGTATATCTTAAGCATCTAAAAATAATTTTTTTAATAAAAAAAAGGAGAGGAAATTGAGGAGAGAAAAAAAAAAGTAGGGGGTGCAAGCGAGGAAATCATTATGGGGGTGTTTGGAGCAATGGGTTGGGTTGGGTTGTTTTGGAATCCAAACCCAAACCCTTGTTTAGACCACTGTGTTCAAAACCCAATGGTTTTGAAACACAACCTCATGGTTTTGCATAGTGAAATGGGAGGGTTTGATTTCCAACACACCGGTTTGCTCTTCATTTGGCACCTATTTTAATTATCACGTTTTCTTATCTCTCTCTCGTCTCTTCCATTGTTTTTTTAATTGGTATCTCACATTTTTTTTTGTAACAAACAATAAATTATTACAAATGTTTGTTTTATACATGCCATAACTTAACCAAATTTCGTATTTGACAAAGTAATTATTTTTCATTGGAAACTCATATTTTTTTTTTGAAAAACAATAAATTATTACAAATATTTTGTTTTTTTATACTTGTCATAAACCTAACCAAATTTGATATTTGACAAAGTAATTATTTTTCATTGGAAACTCACATTTTTTTTTTGTAAAAAACAATAAATTATTACAAATATTTTTTTTATACTTGTCATAAACCTAACCAAATTTGATATTTGACAAAGTAATTAATTTTCATTGGAAACTCACATTTTTTTTTTTGTAAAAAACAATAAACTATTATAAATGTTTTTTTTTATACTTGTCATAAACCTAACCAAATTTGATATTTGACAAAGTATGTTGATTTTTCATTGGCAACTCATTTTTTTTGTAAAAAACAATAAATTATTACAAATATTTTTTTTATACTTGTCATAAACCTAACCAAATTTGATATTTGACAAAGTAATTATTTTTCATTGGAAACTCACGTTTTTTTTTTGTAAAAAACAATAAACTATTATAAATATTTTTTTTTATACTTGTCATAAACCTAACCAAATTTGATATTTGACAAAGTATGTTGATTTTTCATTGAAAACTCACATTTTTTTTGTAAAAAACAATAAATTATTACAAATATTTTTTTAATACTTGTTATAAACCTAACCAAATTTGATATTTGACAAAGTATGTTGATTTTTCATTGGAAACTCACATTTTTTTGGTAAAAAAAATAAAATATTACAAATATTTTTTTTAATACTTGTCATAAACCTAACCAAATTTGATATTTGACAAAGCAATTATTTTTCATTGGAAACTCACATTTTTTTTTTGTAAAAAACAATAAATTATTACAACTGTTTTTTTATACATGCCATAAACCTAACCAAATTACCCAACTTACACAAAGGATTCTACAACTAACCAATGATTGCCACTAGAAAATAAGGAAAGGAAAAAAAAGAGACCAAAGTAGCAAAGGAAAAAACAAAAAACAAAAACTACACAACCCCAGGGTTCAGAACACTGCACTCAAAATACTGTTTCCTGATTCCCAGGGTTCAGAACACTGCACCCCAAACACTATTTTCTGATTCCCAGGCTTCAGAACACTGCACCCCAAACACTGTGTTCTGATTCCCAGGCTTTCAAACCCCCCAGAACAAACCCTCCAGGATTCCGATTCCAAGGGTTCTGATTCCGAAACGGTGCTCCAAACGCCCCCTATTAGTATAGGGGGAGGGGAAGAAAAAGTGGGAGAGGGGTGAGGAGACAAATGAGAGAAACATTATTAAATATTGTTGCCTTGGTAATAATGATTTGTTTATTGGTTCAATAATTAAGTGGGGGAAGATGTCTACGGTGTCTTATCTACTAAGTAATGTTCGAATTAACATTTAAAATGACTATATTTAGTACTTGTTCAAAATATATTTTTTTAATTTATCTTTCATAAATCTTATTGCGTAAATTTGTCAACTACATTATTCCAACCCTATTAAATAATTTTTTTTTTCAAATTAGGATATAGAAAGAAATTGGGGCAAAAAAAGGAAAGGAAAGAATGAGGAAATTTCAAGAGAAAAGAAAAGAAAAATAAGAAAAGCGAAAGGATTTGTGTCTTTCCAAAAGTATTCGGTCTTCATATTTAAAAATTCATAGACCTATTAGATACGAACTTAAAAGTTTATGGTTTTATTAGACATATAATTCAATTTTATATAAATTAGATTAGATCATTTTTAAAAATTTCAAATATGTTCAATACCTATTAGACACAAAATTAAAAGTTCAAGACTTATTAGATACTTGTTAAAGTTAAGGTACATTTTAGACACAAACTTAAAAGTTTAGGAACTAATTAAACTTGAAACTTAACCAATATCATATAGAGATTCTATTTTAATTTATTTAATTTTTCATTTTTTAAAGAATGGAAGAAAATTAAAAAAAAAATCTTTGTGTTTTTTTTTTTAAAGAAAATTAACTTAATAATAGCCCTATAACACCCTCATCATTTTTTTAATCTTTCTCAAAACATTCATAAAATAATATAATTTTTTTTTTAACTATTCGACAAAACTAATTAAAAAACTATACAAATATCATCTTTAAGGAAAGAATTGCGAAATGTTAGAAGAAATTATCAACGATCAAGATAAACACATAAAAATTTTAGAAGCAAAAGAATCAGCAATATATATATATATATAAGAAACTACGAAGTTTGGAAATATATATCTAAAAACTTATTCCAACATATCAATTCTAAGGAATATGTGGTTGGATAAATTTACTAGTATGAGTACAAGGGTATTAAGATATTGTCGATGTGTGGGGTTTCAAAAAAAGAAAGAGATAGTGTTGGTGTGGATATTAATGGTTGATTTAATATCGAAAACTATTAGATAAGACATGTGATATTGAATTACTTGGGCTCTCAAGGTTCTCAATCCACATGGTTATTGGTTGGTTTGGTTAGTTTTCTCTATTATGTGATTAATTGATTATCTTTCAATATTATTTCTTCTGTTTAATTAATATTCGTTTTTTACACATAATATACTGAAGATTATTCTTTTTATAAGAGCTCAAATCTTAATCCATGATGAAAAATGTTATAAAACCGAACTCGAATTTGCCAAATTAGAACGCAATTTGCAGCAATAAATTAATCAAGCAAGCAAGAGCAAAATTTGACACCAAGATATATAGTGGTTCAACCTTTCGGTCTACATCCACTTTGAGAACCAGCTTGTAAGGATTTTTATTAGGAAGCAATAAGTCACAATTTACAAACTACAAAGAGCATAAACCAATCCAAATCTATGGATTGAAATCGTGTCGATAAAACGACCGATACATCAAATCCTTTCCTGACTTGAGAACAAATCAAATACCACTGTCTTGACAGCCTTCGATCTTGTCGGAGCACAACCTCTACACTGAAACAGAGACCCACGAGTTCAAACAACCCGTAAAACCGAGACCCACAGTACAGAACTGACCGATTTTTGGATACCCACTGTACTAATGTTAGTACCCACGGCGAGACCCACAGCAAACCAACGTTATCTGCCTCTGAAACGAGACCCAAACCCGACTGAACGAGCCCCCACGCCGATGACTGCTGCTGCGGAACCAAACCCCCACGGCCAGCGGACTCCGTCTCACAATCGAGACCAACACCGGCGTGCTACTGCCTCTGAACTCGAGACCCACGTCTGAAACTCACCAGAAACCAAAAGACCCACGGCCTGAGATCTCTTATTTCTCTGTTTTCTTTGCTGTGCGGCTGCTGCAATTTTTCTTCTCTCTCTACTATATGTTTTCACGATGAAACAACCTAAATGAATAGGATGGTGTAATTTCAAAAATGCCCCTATGTGTAAATGTACTTAAATGCCCCCATTCATTTAAACTTAAGATATACCTTGCCATTTTATAACAAATCTCCCTCATGACAAGAATATCTTAAGCCACCAAACTGGTTCTCTAAAATTTCCCTATCATCCTGGCTTTACATTCAGCTCATTTAACAGGTATTTAAACCTATGAGCTGCAAGTACTTTGGTTAACATATCTGACAAGTTCTCATCTGTATGAACTTTAACCAGTTCAATTTCATTCTGAGCAACTGCATCCCTAATGAAATGAAATTTAACATCGATATGTTTAGACCGTTCATGGTGAGATGGATTCTTCGCAAGATGAATAGCACTCTGGCTATCACAACGGATGATAGGAGTAAACTCTTGTGACAACAACTCACCAACTATACGCTTCAACCACATTGCTTCTTTAACTGCTTCTCCAACAGAAATATACTCTGATTCAGTAGTTGACAAGGCAACTACTGGCTGTAAAGAAACCTTCCAACTGACCACATTACCATACAAGCGAAAAATGTGGCCTGATAAAGATCTTCTTTTGTCAAGGTCTGCAGCATAATCTGCATCTGCGAAGCCTTCTAGCAATGCTGATTGTTCACACCTATTCCCAAAACACAGTGATTCATCTGCAGTACCTTTCAAATACCGAAGCACCCATTTAACTGCATTCCAATGCTCCTTCCCAGGATTTGACATAAACCTACTTATCATGCTCATAGAGTAACCCAAGTCAGGCCTAGTACAAATCATGAGATACATTATGCTTCCAACAGCATTACAATAAGGAATGTTTGACATCTCTAACCTTTCTTGATCAGTAGTAGGACACTGAGACGAAGAAAGCCTAAAATGAGATGCTAAGGGTGTCGAAACTGCCTTACAATCGGACATGTTGTACCTGTCAAGCAGTTTATGCACATAGCTCTCCTGCGAAATGGTTAACAAACCTTTCTCCCTATCTCTTTTAACATCCATGCCTAAGATTCTCTTCAATGCACCCAAATCTTTCATTTCAAATTCACTACTCAACTGTCTCTTGAGTTCACAGATTTCAGCAAAATCCTTAGACACTAGTATCATATCATCTACATAAAGCAGTAGATAAATATAAGTACCTTTCAGAGATAGTTTCCAATACACGCATGCATCATACGAGCTCCTGTGAAACCCCTGCTTTAGAATGAAGGTATCAAACCGAATATACCACTGTCTTGGCGACTGCTTCAGTCCATAGATGGACTTGTGAAGGCGACAAACCATATCTTCTTTTCCCTTCACTTCATAGCCCTTAGGTTGAGCCATGTAAATTACCTCCTCCAATTCTCCATGGAGAAATGCTGTGGTGACATCCATCTGTTCAAGAAACATATCAAAATGAACAGCAATAGATAAAATTAATCTAATGGATGAATGCCTCACCACCGGAGAGAAAACCTCATGAAAATCAACTCCCTCCTTTTGAGTGAAGCCCTTGGCTACTAGCCTAGCCTTATACCTAGGCTTGCTGTTACCTCCTGTACCTGGCTTGATTTTGTAAATCCACTTTGATTGAATGAGTTTCTGTTTAGGAGGCTTTGGAACCAATGACCAAGTCTGATTCTTACGCAAAGAGAACAATTCTTCTTCCATTGCAGTCTTCCATTGTTCCTTTAAATCAGACGCAATAGCCTCTTCGTATGTAATAGGCTCTGCCTCAATACTATCAGAAGCACAATTAAAAGCAAATGCAACTAAGTCAGCAAAACCATACCTCATAGGAGCCTGTTTCACCCTCTGAGATCTGTCACGTGCAAGCTGATAGTTCTGTAAGTCATGGTTACCTGAACTTTCCTCAGTGAAAGCTCCCTCATCAATCAAAATCCTCTCCTGTTGAGACTGTTCCCCATCATATTCAGACCTCTGTGAAGACTCTGTTTGTGAAACCAGAGGCGACTCATCACTAGATTCACCTGAAGTACCTGATGGTCCTGGTTCAGAATCAATTCTGACTTCTGTTTCAACATTCTCAACTGACTTCTGTTCTGGCTGGCTCTTAGTACAAAACGACATCTCTTCTTCATTAAAAGTGACATCTCTGCTGATAATACATTTATTCTTACCCTCTTCCAAGCACCAACGTTTATATCCTTTGACACATGGAGGATAGCCCAGAAACATACATTTCAATGCCCTGTTGTTCAGCTTTCCATCCTTAACATGAGCATAAGCTGAACAACCGAATACTCTGAGATGATCAAGACTTGGAGCTTTTCCTTTCCATATCTCTTGAGGAGTCTTGAAGTCTATTGCAGAAGACGGACTCCTGTTAATAAGATAACAGGCAGTTTGGGCAGCTTCTCCCCAAAACTTCAAAGGTAACGAAGCATTAGACAAGAGACATCTAGTACGCTCTATTATTGTTCTGTTGAACCTCTCAGCTAAACCATTCTGCTGTGGAGTGTGTGTAACAGTAAAATGTCTCGTGATTCCTTCAGATTTGCAAAGTTTGTCGAATTTGTGATTCACAAACTCTAAACCATTATCAGTCCTCAGGTACTTTACCTTTCTTCCTGTTTGGTTCTCAGTCTGCTTCTTCCATTCAAGGAATTTTCCAAAAGCTTCATCCTTTTGTTTCAGTAGATAAATCCACACATTCCTTGAAAAGTCATCAATGATAGACATGAAGTACCTTGAACCTCCCATACTAGGTACCTTGGTAGGACCCCACAGATCTGAATGTACATAATCCAGTATGCCTTTAGTTGTATGCTTCCCTTTCCCAAACTTCACCCTGGTAGACTTCCCCATTACGCAATGATCACAAAATGGGAGTTCGATGTCTTTAACTCCTCCAAGTAAGCCTTGTTGTGAAAGAGCTTGTAGACCTCTTTCACTCACATGAGCCAACCTCCTATGCCATAACATAGACATATCAATTCCTTTGCTAGATGCAACTGCAGCGTTCCCTGTAATTGCAGTACCTTCCAACACATAGAGACCATTCCTCAAGGTTCCCTTCAATTTAACCAGAGATCCCTTGGAAACTTTCAGAACTCCATTCACAGATTTATATGAATAACCCGATCTATCTAATTCACCTAAGGAAATTAGATTTCGTTTAAGTTCTGGTACGTACCTTACATTTGTAAGTATTCTGATCAAACCATCATGTGTTGCAAGCCAAATTGCGCCAGTTCCTTTCACATTACAGACGCCATTATCACCCAGCAAAACCTTTCCCCCACTGACTTCCTGAAAATCAATCAGATAGTCCCTCCTGGGAGTCATGTGAAATGTGCAACCAGAATCCATGATCCACTCATCTTGAAAATCTCTACTGGACACCATCAAGACCTCTGCAGAATCATATCCATCTGTTATATTTGCTGCACTCGATTCACCCTTCTGGTTATTAGAAGCTTCTTTGTTCTTGTTCAAAGGACAATCTTTCTTAAAATGTCCCTCATTACGACACAAGTAACACTTTTTGCCTTTCCCTTTGGACTTAGACCTGCTTCTAGCTTCATTTCCTTTCCAATTCTTCTTTTCAGTTCTCCCCCTAGCCATAAGTAACTCTCATTCCTTGCGTTCCTTTTTAATTTCGAGATTTCTCGTTTTTAAAGCATCCACCACAATATCCATGGTCAGTGAATCCCTTCCATATTTTATGGCTGCTTTAACTTCTCGAAATGTATCTGGCAAAGAATTCAAAAGAATGACTGCTTGATTCTCATCTGACATCTTCTCATCGATGTTATTGAGATCGACCACAATCTTTCGAAATTCATCCAAGTTCTCTTCTAAGCCTTTATTCTGATCCATCTTATATCCAAAGAATTTCTCCTTTAGATATAATTTATTTGGCAAAGACTTAGTCAAATAAAGGCTCTCCAATTTCTTCCATAACTCAGTTGTGGTAGTTGCTTCATCTACTTGCCTAAGTACTCCGTCTGAAAGATAGAGTATAATTGTCGAATAGGCAATTTCATCCATCTCCTTTCGTTCATCTTCTGTGAGTGTCGCCGGAAGGTCTTTTTCGTCACATAAGATTTTTGCTACCTTTTGCTGAACCAAAAGAGCTTTAATCTTCTTTCTCCATAACCCGAAATCACCCTTCCCATCAAATCGAGCAACCTCAAAACGAGTCGACATTGAAGACATTAACCTCACAATATATCTTGAACAAAGAATGAACCAAAGCACAAAACCACGAACCTTCGAACCTTTGGATCGAATGGAGCTCTGATACCACTTGTTATAAAACCGAACTCGAATTTGCCAAATTAGAACGCAATTTGCAGCAATAAATTAATCAAGCAAGCAAGAGCAAAATTTGACACCAAGATATATAGTGGTTCAACCTTTCGGTCTACATCCACTTTGAGAACCAGCTTGTAAGGATTTTTATTAGGAAGCAATAAGTCACAATTTACAAACTACAAAGAGCATAAACCAATCCAAATCTATGGATTGAAATCGTGTCGATAAAACGACCGATACCTCAAATCCTTTCCTGACTTGAGAACAAATCAAATACCACTGTCTTGACAGCCTTCGATCTTGTCGGAGCACAACCTCTACACTGAAACAGAGACCCACGAGTTCAAACAACCCGTAAAACCGAGACCCACAGTACAGAACTGACCGATTTTCGGATACCCACTGTACTAATGTTAGTACCCACGGCGAGACCCACAACAAACCAACGTTATCTGCCTCTGAAACGAGACCCAAACCATACTGAACGAGCCCCCACGCCGATGACTGCTGCTGCGGAACCAAACCCCCACGGCCAGCGGACTCCGTCTCACAATCGAGACCAACACCGGCGTGCTACTGCCTCTGAACTCGAGACCCACGTCTGAAACTCACCAGAAACCAAAAGACCCACGGCCTGAGATCTCTTATTTCTCTGTTTTCTTTGCTGTGCGGCTGCTGCAATTTTTCTTCTCTCTCTACTATATGTTTTCACGATGAAACAACCTAAATGAATAGGATGGTGTAATTTCAAAAATGCCCCTATGTGTAAATGTACTTAAATGCCCCAATTCATTTAAACTTAAGATATACCTTGCCATTTTATAACAAAAAAAAAGTGAATACCATATTTTGATCACATATTCTCGTAGAAGTAGGTTTCAAATATGAAGCATGTAAAATAAATATAAAGTGAATGTACATAAAATCCATACATATTTCATGATGGAATTAATAGCTTACTATGATGTCAATTAGTTTTTCTTACTTTTATCTAAAGATCTTTCACTAATAAAAATATCACTTTGACGATGTTCCTCACTTGTTGTTGACAAATGATAATTTGCATGATCTGATTGAGAAGGGGATGAAAGAATGCCTACAAAATATGAAAATTGCACATCGATTTGGTGCTTGGTAAATAGATGTCTAGTCAGTTGGGTTTGTGCTAAGCTTGGTGAGTATTAATGTGTAACTTACCTCGTATGTGAGACTCCTCATTCTCCTATTTATAGAGGAGTTGATACATGGTTTCTAGTTGTTTGACCCTCATCGGTTCAATCCTTGAAATTTTTGAGAACTTAATTGAACTGTCCTAAACCAAATTACATGGCTTGATCCAAGAAGGATCGACCTGCTGCTTGCATCGGGGGACTCGTCCACTTGCTAGGCTCTCCTGTAGGGTCCTTAACCCACTTAGACTTTGCTCATAGGGGTGTACATGGGTTGAGTTGAGTTGTGTTGGGGGTTTTTTGGAACCAACCCAAAATTTTGGATTTGTTGAGTTTGCTACCCAGAAGAACTGAGTAAGCAACCCAACCCTTGTATGTTTGAGTTAGGTTGCCAGGTTGTTATTTTTAAAAAAAGAAAGAAAGAAAGAAAGAAATAATAGATTTGTGTACCTCACAAATCTAGCCGACGAGGGTATCAAAATTTTGATTAGAATGACATGAGAATCAAGGTTGAGCGAGAACTGCAATGAACACTTCGATTAGAGTATCATCTCGAAGAGAGACTGATTGAATGATGACAAAAGTGTAAAAAAATCTGCACGTTTGTCGATGACGAGAATGTAAAAGTTGAGTGTAAAAAATTGAGGTTGTGTTATGTACCTTTGCCGACGACGAGAGTGTAAAAAATTTGCACGTTTGTTGTTCACCCACGACGATGAGAGAGTGAAGTTGAAGAGGTGAAATGTTGAGAGTCAAAGGCGTGAAGAGATGAGAGAAAAATCCGCACGTTTTTCGTTTGTTGTTTGCTAGCGATGACGAGAGAGTGAGGGGTGAAGAGGTGAAGTGTGGAGAGTCAAACATGTGAAGAGACGGACGAGCTTGAGACTTGAGAGAGTGAGAGAGTGAGAGGTGAAGTCGATTAGTCAAAGATGAGCTTGAAGGAGATGAAGTCGAGCTGCGCGTGAGGATTCTAGGGCTTCATTTCATTTATAATATATATTTTAAAATACATGAAATTTAGTTTGGTTTGAGTTGAACCAAACCAAAAAATGGCCAACTCACGAACCAAACTGAAAATTCAGTTCTCCAACAAACTAATCCAATCCAAACAGGAAAAAAAAAATCCAACCCAAACAATGGATTGGGTTGGGTAGTCCGGATTGTTTGAGTTACCAAATTATTTGTACATCACTATTTGCTCGACCCAAGTAGGCTTACCCTCAGTCCAAAGGGTTGACCTCGCCCTTATATGTTGGGCTTTGCCTCATCTAGGCTATTCTCAAACTTTCCTACGTCTCATTTGTACGATGGGTTTAATTTCAAATGAGTACATATTAAAAAAAAAAAAAAAAAAACATATAAGTAAATAAAATCGCTTAATAGTGTTCCTAATAATATTGCAAACATTTGTTGTCATTTCAATTAATGAAAATATAGGTTAAAATACCCTTTTGGTCCTTATACTTTCAAATGTCCAATTTTAGTCCATGTACTTTTAATAAAGTTTAAAATTGGTTCATACTATTAGTTTATGGTTAATTTTTCTTAAAAAAAGTTAGTCTCTATTAACTTTTCCTTTATAAATTTTGAAAATATGTTCACATGGTGTATTTTCTTGTATTAAAATTATTATTATTATTTAACCAATTTTGATAAAAATTAACTTCAAACTTGTCATAGGGACCAATTTTAAGCTTTATTGAAAGTACATGGACTAAAATTGGACATTTGAAAGTACATGGACCAAAATGGAACAAAGCCCAAAGTACAGAGACCAAAATGATATTTTAACCTAAAATATATATATCCAATTGACAATGGTAGAATCTTCGAGATAATTATATGGCTAATTAAAATATACAAAAAAATCTAGATTTTAAATTATTTTCTATAATTTGCCCTCCAATTTTTTTTATTATTTATTATTTAATTTTTTTAGTTCAACAATAATGGGATAGTTATCTAACTATCAAATTTAAGATGGTAATATGTGTCTTAAGACTCTTACCCACTAACCTATGTTTGGATTGACTTGTAAATACTCTCTAGCTCCCTCCTCGCTAGTTAACAAGATTGGATTGTTCTCACTAGCAAGATTGGATTCACTTTCAACAATACTTTCCCATTCACTAAGGGGTCGTTTGTTTTTAGGGAATCATGATTTCTGGCATCTTCAGATGCCTATAATCTTAGATGTCTGGAATTTTAGATGTCCGGTATCTTTAGATTACCACGTTTGTTTTGCAGAAAAATTTATAAAGATGTCTGGGAATATTTAGATAGTCATGTTTGTTTTGTAGGATTTATATATGAGAATGTCTTAAGATTATGTGTTATACCAATAATGCCCTTGCTAACATTTATATAATTTAATTATTAGTTTAATATCACATGCATTTTGGTGTTGTAATTTAATATTATATTTGTATATCAATTTATTTTATACTAATATTTATGTGTTATTTTGTAGAACAAATTAATTTATATTAATTTGATATTTTTATAAAATATTTAATATTAAATATTAATTCAATTTTAAATCAGCTTTATTTTATATCTAAATGTAAAATATAAATATAGCTAACTACATTTGATCGTTTATTAGTGCATAAATTCATTAGTTTATTTTTAAATAAAAATAAAAATGTAAAATTAAGAAAATTGATTAGGGGCAAATATGTCATTTGCAGATGCCCTCAACATGGGAATTTTAAAAACCCATGTTTCAAAAGGGCATCCAAATTTAACCAGATGCCCTCCGAATGGGCATCCTAGGATACCCGGGCATCTTGATATGCCAATGTATCTTACATTCCTACAAAACAAACGAAGTAATCCAGATGCCCATTCCATGGGAATCTTGGATTACCACGAAACAAACGGCCCCTAAGAGAAATCTTCTCTTTTCTCTCTTTTGCATTCCTCTCATTTATCGGTCAAAAGTTTAATAGTGGTTGGCATGATATTCTTATTGACAAGTTAGTAGTTAAGTATCTTTCTAGCTCTAATCCGCCTTTGTCTACCTTGTTTTAGGTCTACTTTCTCTTCAACTATTGAATGTACCATTCTTTTTTTTGTTAAAATACCATTTTGATCCCTATATTTCGAGTCTCATTCCTTTTTAGTTCATGTACTTTCAAATGTCTAATTTTAGTATTTGCACTTTCAATAAATCTTAAAATTAGTCACTATAGTAAGTTTATTGTTAAATTTTCTAAAAAATATTTAGTTTATATTAATTTTCCCTTTATAAATTTTGAAAACATATTCACATGGTGTCTTCTATTACATGTAAATTATTATTATTATTTAACCAATTTCATTAAAAATTAACTTCGAACGACTAATTTTAAGATTTATTAAAAGTACAATAACTAAAATTGAACATTTGAAAGTTCGGTGACCAACATGAAATGAAACTTAAAGTATGTGGACCAAAATGATATTTTTAACAAAATGCAACCCCATCACAAACAAGAATGCTGTATAAAGTTATGCCAAACTTACCAAGTTAGGGGGCATGTTAGCACTAATTCCTATCATCAAGAACTTTCAAGAAAAGAAAAAAAATAAACCATCAAACAATAAATATTTTGACCATGCATTTAGAAATGGAAATGAACATGAATCCAATCAACTTTATTGTATTCAACAAATGCATGTGAGTTGATTTTTGCAGCAGAGAAGAAAGAAATCAACACAATAATTAAAAATAATAATAATAAGCAAATCCTTCCTCCACTCCACCATTGCCAAAGCATTTAATGCACTCGCCAATCTCTCACCCTTTTAATGCCCTCTCAGAGTCAGTACTCTTCTTCTCAAACTTACCAAGCTCCTTTTCTCTTTGTCTCCAAATCCGCCATGGCGGACCTCGAAACCGCACCCCCAGGCAAATTCCGGTACCGGCGACTGAGATACAGCGAGGAATTCGAGGAGGCGTTCGGGAGATCGAGACGAGGAGAACAGAGGAGGAGATTTGGAGGAAGATCGAGGCGGTGGTTTAGAATCAGAAGGGCGTCGATTGGGAGGAGGTTGAAGAAGCTCAAAATCCCCAGCCTCAGAAAGCTCTTGAGGAGGAAATCGCGGCTGGTGACGGCCATGAGAGGCTCGATTTCGAAGGTTCTGAAGAGATTCAGAGATGGCGAAGCGTATTTGGGAGATCTTTTTGCTGGAAATTATTTGTTCGTTCAGGTGAATCCGAGCTCCGTCAAATGCCTCAAAAATCAGCATTCTGCCATTCAAAATTTCGCCCCAACTTATTCCCTCAAGCTTTAACCAATTAGTAATGCCTTTTTTTTTTTTTTTTTTTAATGTGTTTTGTTATGAGTTATGAGATATCTCTGCTTTGGATGTGAAGTGGTTTAAATCCTACAAGTTTTTATATTTGTTTTATTTTGCTATTTAAACATTGTAGAAATATTTTATTTTAGTCTTTGCATTTTACTTAAAAAAATATTCTAGTATCCTTATCGTTATTTAAAAAAAAAAAATCACATAAAACACTTGGCTTGATTTACTTAAATGTTTTTTTTAATAATGGTAAGGACTAGTGTGACTTTTATGTAAAATTTGAAAGATTAAAGTAGAAGATTTACGACAAATTTAGAGACTAAAATAAAGTAAATACAAAAATTTAGCAATAAATGAAATAGGGTTTAAATGAGAATTCTTTCTCACCAAGGATGGGGAAATTGTTGTTGTTTTTTTCTTTGTGTATGTTTTTTTTTTTACATTGTTTTTAGTTTCATCCTTCAGCCAACAAATGTAAATTAGTAAATCAGTTTCTGACTGAAAATCCATTTGCCTTTTGCTCCCTCTCTCTCTCTCTCTCTCTAGTTTAGGGTTTGTTATCTGTGGATGAAGATGAAGTTTGGTTTTTGTGAACTCAAATTTCTCATGCATGTTATTGCTTCAGTTTGAGTAGGTTGATTTTATTTAAGACAAACGACTTTAAGCTGATATTGATAATCATTTGACTTTTTAGGGATTATATATATGTGGACCATATTTAATACATGAAAATGAAGTTTTTTTTTTGTTTTTTTTTTCAACAACATTTGAGATGGCTATACTGAGATGAAGTTTGTTTGACAAGACAATTTTCATATAATAAGTTTTTGGATTTTAGAAAATGAAGCCATTAAAATAGTAAGATGTTTTGCTATCATTATGTATTTTCTTTGATTTTTAAAGTACGAAAATGAGTTTGCTTCATATTAATGTTGTTGTTTATTTTCTATTTCTTGAAAATATTATCCAAATTCATTAACGAAAGGATTATTTAATTATTGTCATCACGTCATTAGGCAACACCTATAAAAGTTGAAACTTATCCATTCGCATCACTTAATTCCTAAAAATTATGAGACGTGAAATAAGTTTTCTATAGAAAATATATCACTGATGGTGGTTGTAATATTAAATAAATGCAACTTTTAAAACTTAAAAGTGTTAGTATATATGTTGATAATTAGTTATCCGATTAAATAGTTGCACCTTTTAAAATATTTTGCCACAATGACGTGACGCAAAATCTTGATTGTCCGCTATTATTAAAACTTTGTTGCTACAAGACTTTGATTGTCCGCTTATCATTAAAACTTTTTCGCACCATAAATTAAAGATGCTAATTACTAATTGTGGATTAAACTATTCATTAATGATCAAATTGCTATTATCATTTTCCATTATTTTCAAATAAAATTCTTCCAGAAAAAGAAAAAAAAAACTAATTTTGTTTTCATCTACTTGTTTTTTTTTTAGTTCAATAATGACAGGATAGGAGATCGAACTATCGACGTTTAGGATGATGATTAGCGTCTTATCTACTAAACTATGCACGAATTGACATTTTCACTTACTATGTAATATTGGTTCTTTTTTAGTTCAACACGTGAGAATGGAGATTCGATCCCTAATTTTTTGGTCGAAGATATAATATCTTAATCAATTGTCAATTTCTTTTTCTCATTAGTTTTTTTTATAAAGTGAATATGGTTATGAGGGAGAAAGAGCATTAAAAATATTTGAACAACGTACAACTTTCTGGTAGGAGTTTGGAAGTAGGACTTTAATTTGCATTGTCCATGACTCAGCCATCAAATTAATGCAAATGAGACACCACTAATAAATACAAAGTAGCTTGATGGATATATGACACGCTCCCTTTCTTTTACTTTTGGTTCTTCTAAAAGAAATTTTTTTCTCAATTTATATTCTCTTTTAGTCTTATCTATATTTAATTTTGAATGTATAAATACTTTCTTGTGAACCAACTTACTTTTGATAATGATATTACACCATGAGTGGTATACCTCCCTTCAAAAGGTGATTTTCTTTTTCTTTCTTCTTTTTTAATTCAACAACATATAAAGGTAGGTATTCAAACCTCTGACATTTTGGTCGAACAGTACTGAACAAGCAAGTCATATCGGTTCAGAGAAAGAAAATGACCTCCTTTGAAAAAAAAAAAGAAATTCACTTAACTCGCTAGGCCTTTGGAAGAAAGGTGATTATGTTCATGCTTCAAACGATTTGGCTAATTATATATACTAGAATATTCGAAACAATTAGAAATGCGAACCTATAGAGAGGTCTGTTTTAGTGCGCTTCCAAAGGTAACCAATTAGATTGACTTTGACTTTTGTTTAGGTTGACTTTAAAAGTTGAATTTTGTTTACCTTCTTCAAATTTGATTATTCAAATACAAAATCAGTCATCAAGCGAATATAAAATAATGAGTTGAATCAAACTAATGGGTATAATGAGCATAAATCATGAGTTATGAGACTACTACTCACTAGTTTAGAAGAAAATGGGTGTTGTATTCACAATCACAAACAATAGATGGTCTATATTAAGATTTATTTTCATTACTTTTATCCCCACTAAAGCTTTAGGTAGCTTTTCTAATAAAAGTATAGGACCTTTAGCACAAATCAAGAAAGTATAATGGGAGAGAAGAATCACTCTACCTAAGGCCTCTTTGTGGAATGAAAATGCCAGCATTTCTAAGCATGGAATGAGAAACTCTGTATACAACTCAAAATTTTAATGACCCCACACTCTCACATGCTACCCCTCTTATTCCACTTGATCATAACTTTCTCCATGCCCAACTTTAAATTTGCCATTGACATCCTCCTAAAGTTTCTATTTTTAATTGTATGCAAGCATTCCAAGTAATTTGAAAAATTATCAAAGACAAAGGTGGAGTTAAAAATTTTGAGGGGCAAAATCTTACCTTCTAGTTCTAACTTTTCATGTATATAATATTTCAAATTTAGAAAAGGTAAATTAGTGAGAAAACTTAATTTTTTTTTCATGTAATATAATTTTGGTTAAATTACAAGTGAACTTTTAGGTTTGTATTTATTTGGTTCCTAAACTTTAAAAAGTATGGTCATTGAATTTTCAATTGTGTCAAATGAATTCCACAAACCAATTAAACACAAACACAAAATTAAAAGTATTGAACTCTATTAGAGACAAAATTCAATTTTATGTCTAATAGATCAATTAATTTTTAAAAACTTCAAATATGTCAAGAATTTATTAGATACAAAATTGAAAGCTCGAAGACATAATACACTTTTAAATTTCTAAGATCTATTACACACAAATTTGAAAATTGACTAAACTTGTAATTTCCTATGATTTTCTAACTCTCTTTGGTCCACCCCTATCTGAAATGGGCCAAATGGGCATGAAGGCACTTTATTCCTCCGCAATGGCATAAACAATGACCTCTTTATCTCAATAATGGCTTACCTAACAAAGCCTACTTATAAACTTCTTAGCCTAGCTTTGTGGAAGATGAAGATTCAAAATTATCTCAATTTTAGCCGCGAACTATGGCTTAATTGACAAAGCCTAATTAATTTCTTTAAGATATGATTTGGAGTTGAAATCCCGACACCCTCGTTAAATTAAATTAAAAAAAGAAAAACTTAAATTTCTTCTTGCCTCACGGTTCATCACTTGGCTATGCTTCCCAAAATTATCAAATGCAAAAATTTGATTTTAAGCATAAAATATCAATGCTACAACTACTCCTTCCCCACCTTCTCTTTTGTGTAATAAGATAAATAAATTGGTACATCAAAGATTGATTGGCTCTGCCTACAAAAAGCCTATGTGTCCCTACCCTACACAATAAACCCCTCTCGTACGTCTCTTCAATAGCAAGTGGAAATTGGAATCCTAGGAACGTCCAAACACCTGCGGAAGAGGGGATAGTAGCCAAAACCTTGGTTATAAGAATGTATAAATAAGTCACAAGGCAATAATTCTAACAGATTCAATGAAGAGAGATTTATTGCAGATAGACAAGGTAATCATTCAGTGAAAGTTTGAAATGCTTTTGAATAAACTAATTAAATACTGCTAACAAAAACACTATTTCCTTGTTTGAGTTCAACAAACATGTGGAGATGAAGATTCGAACCTCTGACCTTTAGGTCGAGAGAATAATGCTTTAACTAGTTGAGCTACGCACATGTGGACAATAAAAATACTATTCTTAGAATTTTCAAAATCACACTTTTAACTATACAAAGCTAAAAATAATTTTTACCATTTTAAAGATCATACCAAACTCACCCTGAGAATAAAAACTCACAAGATAAAATCTGGTAACTTGACTGAATGTAGGTAAAACATGAGAATGAGATGCAGTTTGGTTGTAAATGATGCGTTGTTACATACCCCAGCCAAGATATTTGTAGATAGTCTCGGTTTGTTTTGTACTGCAGAATCTGCAACTGGTTGTGTTTGTGGGAAATTGCGGATCAGTTTTGGAAGTTTCTGGCTATCAGCAGGTTCAGGATTCATTTCTGAATCTTCTCGCAACTTCTGCTTCTGTAGGCCATACAAAAAGAGGGTAATGTTTGTATTTTCCAAGCATAGACAACACGTAGAGACAACACTACGATGAACAAACTCGTTAAATTTCTAAAGCAGTTCCAGTTTGGGCAGAGGAATCCCCAAAACGTCCTATAAGATACTAAGAATGCATACTGAGATGGTGATATGCTATATGCCAGTAAGGCTTTTCGATGTACCTTCTTTAGCCTTTTTTCAATGGAATTCAACGCATGTGATTTATCGACTTTAGAAAGATAGAAATCCCTCTCCCTCTTAGCAGCAGAAATTTCTAAAGCCATTTTCTGCTCCCGAATAGCATGCTTGTAAGCTGCAAAATATTCGACATCAGTAACAGTGTTGTAAGCAAAAATGGGACAGGATCAAGTCTTTGAGGTGTGTACCAGTTTCTTCAGTAAGATCATCCCACTTGAATTTACTCAAATACTTGATGTTCCAGAGATCAAAGTAGAAAGATGACCTCTTCCTTCCTCCTAAACACATGCACAACAAGTAGAGAAACACAACTATGAACATAAAAAAACTTCAGAGTTATTTTATTTTTAAAATGTTCAAGAGCGGGGCATGGTAATTGGTAAACATAACCCCGATCAAATCGATTATGAAGCACATAATGCATGCCACAGAAGCATTAATTTCCTTACGCTGAATAGGGTTTTCTAGAACAGCCCAATTCAATGACTTCCATCATCCCCCAAAGAGAAAGTAGAAAACATTGTATAGAGCCAGGATGTCCAATACAAACACGAATATAAAAATAAAAATTTACCTATTTGTTCACCATTTAACATATTAGCCACCTTCTTGGCAACTCTTTTATCAGTAAATTCAACCCATCTGCATAACATGTATAAGGGCAATGCAGAATCAGTAACTAAAACCAAGCCCTTTGACAAGCCAAGCATCTACAAGGGCATGCCCAAACTATCAACTTCATATAAATTTGAAAAAATAAAAGTTAATCGAAAGTGTGAGTATACCCTTCTGAAAAAAATTGTCCTCGAAACCCTCCTGCATGCTTTCGTTGTACTTGACTTGCAGCATCTGAACAAGAATGCATAAATTACCTTGAATAAATAAACTACAATAAAATCCCTTCTAAACTAAAATGACAGCAATGGAACAAAAGAAAAAAACAAAGATGCAATCAAAATTTTGAAGCAACAGAAAAACTAATAGAGAAAAATAAAAATTTCACTACCCTCGGGTGCAAGATAAATTCTTTGTATTTCCCCATACTGTGAGAGGATCTGACGAAGTTTCAAAGGATCCATATGTGGAGGAACTCGGCTCAAGTAACAAATTCCATGCATAACGGCATTTGCAACTTCCTTCATGTGCCGTTTCTTCCTCTTTATATTCCTTTGATCTGCTTTTCCAATTTTAGACTCTATAATCTTCTCTCTAGAGTTTTCTCTAACTATGTTGTCTGCCCTTTCATTCTCTGCATCTTCCAATGCAATTTGCCTCTTTTCAAGACTTTCATTTTTTTCATTTCCACCATCAGAGAAAGGACTACCCTCTTTCATATAACTCTTTGCTTTAATTTCAGATTCTCCTGCCTCATCCTTGATAGAGTTCTCCTCTACACATTGTTTAGTTCTCTTCTTTCTTTTTTTCTTCTTTTTCACTTTGTCACTATCAGGGTTTATGTTGCTTTCCCCCAGCTCAACAGATCCTACCTCTTTCATTTCCATGACATCTACATCTTCCACCAATAACTGCTTCTTTTTGTTTTTACTCCTTTTTATTCTTTTCTTACCAAATTCTAGGCTACAATCAGTTGTTAAATCAACTTCAAAGCTCTCCTCCTTGGGCATCCTTACTACAAGATGAGATAAACAACCTCAAGTAACAAATACAATAACAAAAAAGCATTGCTGCTATAAGAAAAATAAGTGTATCAGAGCTCTGTTTCCGTACATATGAATTACTCACACATCATACTACACAAACAACCATAATATATTCACTTCTAAATTTCCCAATCCAACAAATTCCCTAATTAAAACGCTCAGTAAAAAATCCAATTATGCTACCAAATTTGTTTACTGCGCGCAAGCCTAGCGGAACAGAAATAGATAGAAAGCTTCAAACCAAAGAGAAAGAGATTGATGAGAAGAACCTGTTACGCGTGTGAGGTACCGAAACAATGGTCAACTGGGAACGACGTGAAGGAAGATTAGATCGAATGAGGGCGCCACCACCGGTAGATGAACGGATGAACGGCGAAGATTAGTGGTAGCAACGACTGCGGCGGAAGTGGGAGGGAGAATAAGGAAAAGATCGGGAAACAGAGGGGAGAAGGGTGGAGGCCCAGTTTTTTTTTTTTTTTTTTAAATAATTTAAATAATATAATTATTTAACCTTTTATTTTATTGTCTTTTTTAAAAAACCTTTTATTATTTTTTGGGCAAATTGTGTATAGTAATGGTTTCAAATTCACCCTTAAACTATTAAGTATAAAAAGAGCACACTTTGGGTTGCACCCAAGTCTTGTGTAGCCCACTTGGACGGTAACGACCCATCCTGGATCGCCTTGAAACTCATTCGATACGCTCTTAACCAAGAAAGGGAAGGTTCAAAAACATCTTTCAAACAAGATCAGAAAACAAATTTCACTTTGGGATCCCGTTCCAACAAAACAACTAAACAAACATTTTCAAGAAAGATTATTCGCTACAAGATTAGAGTACTACAACAAGAAATAAACTGGAAGCAGAAAAACCTTAAACACAAAACACTTAAAAGCAGAATAACTCTACGATCCTAGGTAACAGGGAACATGGCCTCCATAGCCTAACCAAGCCAATGCCTAGTGCCATGCGTCTCCAGAGCCTATTGGCCACCTAAAAGGGAAAACAAGATAGCATCGAATGAGTATAAGAATACTCAGTAAGTAGCCCACTTAAAACCAAGGCTCACAATCCACCACCCAAATACTCAGACTCCTGATCTTACTCCCGTTTTGCACTCTCCTAGCTACGTGACCACTTAACCTACTCCACCTACGGTATAGTCTCATTACTAAAACCCTAGAGCCATGCTTCCGATCCGTGGGTTTCATCCACACAGCTAGCATACAACAAGAAGGTCCACAACCCTCAAGCCACACTAGCTAGCCTCTGCACTGAAGGCCACATCTTCCAGGCCATCACACGTCACGGTACACAACCCACTAGCTAGTATCTGCAATGAAGACACCTCCTTCATGCCATCACAAAATAAGTTACACAACCCACTAACTATCACATCACATAATCATCAAGGCAAGCATGCTCTAGGTGGGGTAGTAGGTGTCACTAGCCTAAAGTTCCTAGGTCATTCCCTAACCCTACCAAGGTTCTCAAGATCTTACAACATCATAACCACATTAACACCAAGGTCAAGGTAATTAGGGCTTTAAGATTAACTCCACAAACCACACAATTCAGGGGAACAACAATACAAGCACATTGTCGGAGTTGTAGACATAATGCCAGTCAAGGATTTATACATGCCAATAACATTTAGCTCGCGACTTTAAGCCCCTAAATCCACATACCACATAGTCAAGCAAATTTCCAACTCAAGATGAATTTCAGAACTAACCACCTAATATTACATGCTTCATAATCATATTTTGCACCAAATAATGCTTCCTAAATTCGATTCGCACCACCTAGCAATAAATAGAAATAGCACGAAATAAATTCAATAAACATCAATAATTAACCAAACATTTCCATAATAAAGGTTTGGGGTTTGGCTTAAAAGGTGGTGAAAACCTCACCTTTCCACTTACTGCTCTGAGACCAACTTGTAGGAAAGATTGTGCCAATTCCCCCAAATTTACTAGTAAGGCTTTACAAATTAACCTTCAAATTAATCCAATCAAGAATTAGGGGCCAACTAACTTATGCAAAAGAAAGCCCCTAAAATTTCACAGAAAAGGGTCCAATCATGCATCCAAATTTAAATCCAATTTATGCAAGGTCTTGCTGCATTAATAACTTATAAAAACTAACTTAATCTTACCCCTTTATTACTGTTCAGTAGCTTAAAAAATTTCTCTAGGTCATCCCAAATGGCCTCCAATCAAGAATTTACTAGACTTAAAACCAAATAATTTGGGTTAAATTAAATGACCACTATAAATTTAATCGGTCTATGAAAATTCATAAACTCAACCAAAACAGTATCGATCCGGCCTCCACACGCAATGGCTGATCTAAAAATCAACCCGAAACTTTATGGGTCAATCTCCAAAACCACCACAGCATCCTAAAATCAAATTTATAAATCCCAGTCGTTTTAGAGTCCACATCTTACCCAACACAGAAAGGGGCTGTTCATAGCACACAGAGCTGAGCTCGCCGGAAATCGGATCTAAACGTGCGGCGCTTCACCATATTTGGCATTTGAGGATCAAGCTGGCGGCGGCGCGACCAGCACTCTGACGAGGGGATGACAGAGGCGTAGCGCGGGCGTGGGTCTGCGGGCAACCAGGCTCGTGACTGGTGGGGTTTGAAAGGCTGTTGACGGCGTCAGTGAGCGGCGTTCTGACAATATGGGCGGAGGCTAGGCGTGTGATTTTGGCTTGCTGATCGGCCGGCAGAGGAGTGAGGCTGGAATGTTGAAGTATCTTAACTGTTATCTGCTTGTGCTGTTGTACTTTCTCACTGTTTGAGTTGCTTATTGGTCTTATTGTATTCGGAAGGTTTGGTTATTGATTGACCTTAACCTTACCTATTCCTGTTCCTATTTTTCTCTCTCTGTAATTGCTAGTATCCCTCGTTAAATAGAGGAAAAACACTCTCTGTAATCAACTAGATTTCTTCACTTATTAGTAGCAAATACAAAGGAATTATTCTCTACTTCTCCTTGAGTTTTCTGTCTTATGTCTTCTGTGAAACTTCATTTTCCTTTCTTGGTATCAGAGCTCTAATGGCTGAACCCTCTGCTTCTCAAACTGAGACTAATCCCACGGTTTCAGTGACTGCGTATGATTCAACTAAAGTAACTCCCGTAGTTGCTCTTTGAGAAACTCCAAAGGTGCAAGTTGAAGTCCCAAAGGAAAATGAACGCTATCAAGTGCGTTCTGGATATGCTCCAGTAGGTAATCCCTCGTTTGTCAATCTCCTGAATCAGGCCACTTCTATCAAACTCGATCGGGGAAATTTTCTTCTCTGGCAAAGCATAGTGCTACCAATGCTAAAGAGCTATAAGCTAGATGGTCATTTGAATAGTAAGACTCCGTGCCCTGAACTTTCTATAATTATATCACCCTGTGAGGATGAACCATGTGGGTTAACTCTACCAAACCCAGAATATGATGTATGGGACAGAGCTGATCAATTGTTTGTAGGCTGGTTTTACAACTCCATGACTCCTGAAATAGCAACACAAGTCATAGGTTGTGACACTTCACAACAATTGTGAGAAGCGATCCTAGATTACTTTGGAATACAGTCTCGCTCTCAAGAAGATTTCAATAGACAGATGTTACAGCAAACTCGCAAGGGAAGCATGAAAATGGAAGAGTATCTAGGTGTTATGAAAAGATATTTTGATAACCTTCAGCTTGCTGGTTATCCTATGGAGATAAGAAGATTTATCTCTCATGTGCTTGCTGGATTAGATGAAGAGTACACTCCTGTCGTGGTTGTACTAAGAACTCAGGAATTGTCTTGGTTGAAATTGCAAAATGAGTTGCTGTCCTTTGAACGAAGACTGGAATTTCTCCAAACTATAAAAGGAACTGTCACTATGTCTCAACCTTCAGTCAATCTAACTTACGTTAGACAAGGGAAAGAGTCAAGTGCAACCCAATATCACCTCTTACTCATCTCGAGGTGGATATCCAAACACTGGCATAAGTGGTAAATTCAGAGGGAGAGGTCGATATCCATCTTATTCACAGAACAACCGACCTACATGCCAGATATGTGGCAAAGTTGGTCACATAGCTGCTGTTTGCTATCACCGCTATGACAAATCTGAAGGTCAGAGTATTGCTAATGTTGTGTCTAGTCAACCAACGGTTGCTCCAAGTACCACCTCTGCTCCAACTGCTCTTATGGCATATCCAAAAACCTTACAAGACTCAGCTTGGTACTTGGATAGTGGAGCTAGCAACCATGCCACCTCAGACCTTGAAAAATTGAGCCTACAAGGTAAGTATTCTAAAATGAATAACATTTTGGTAGGAGATCGTACTAAGTTACCTGTAAAATGTTTAGGAACATCCTTTTTAAAAACTAAAGGGCTGACTCTAGTTCTTAAAGATGTGTTGTATGTGCCTTTGATGAAAAAGAACCTGATTAGTGTTTCTAAGCTTACCAAAGATAATGATGTAGTCATTGAATTCAATGATCCGTTCTGTATTGTTAAGGAAAAGAAATCCAAAGTGGCATGGCTGATAGGGAAGCTTGAAGGAGGTCTGTATATGTTGATGGAAGTACAAGGGAATGCCTCAGAAAAAAAGGAAGCTATGAACAGAAGTTTTTTTGTGGATAACTCTTATCTGAAGACCTCAAGGCAAAAAGGATGCGAAAACTTGATGAATGAAGGAAATCATTTTGAAAATTATGTTTTTGTGTCTTGTACAAAAGATGTATGGCATCAAAGACTAGGCCATCCTTCTCATCACATTTTGAGTCAAGTTCTAGAATTGTGTAAAGCTTCTGTTAAGAAAAATGAAAAGATTACTTTTGTGAGGCATGTAAATTTGGCAAAGTTCACAAATTACCTTTCACGTTGTCGAGTTCTCGAGCATCTACTCCTTTGGAATTAATTCATATGGACTTATGGGGACCTGCTCCTATTCAATCTGTTAATGGTTTACTACATAGCCTTTTTAGATGACTACAACAGATATACTTGGTTGTATCCCTTGAGACATAAAGGGGAAACATATGGGGTATTTCAACAGTTTCAGAACTTAGTTGAGAAACAATATAGAACTACAATTAAAAGCATACGGTGTGATGGTGGAGGCGAGTTCAAACCTCTAATTAAATTAGCCGAATAGCAAGGCATTGTTGTTCAAATTTCTTGTCCACACACTTCACCTCAGAATGGAAGAGTAGAAAGAAAGCATCGTCACGTGGTTGAAACCGGCCTTGCTTTGTTAGCTCAAGCTAAGATGACACTCTACTATTGGTGGGAGGCTTTTTATACGGCATCCTACCTTATCAACCGAATGCCATCTCAGGTGACTGATAATAACAGTCCATATCAGATTCTCAAGCAACAATCACCTCTGTATGACCATCTACGAATATTTGGTGCTGCTTGTTACCCTTATCTTTAGCCTTTCCAACAACATAAATTAAATTTTCACACTGAAAAGTGTGTGTTCATTGGATACAGTGATTATCATAAAGGCTATCGGTGTCTCAGCTCCACAGGGTGCATTTATACCTCCAGACATGTACATTTCAATGAAAATGACTTTCCCTTTCCTCAACTTTTCCCCCTCGAGTCTGATACTTCTTCCTCTACCTCAGAACCTATTTTCACCTGGCTACCTCTTTTACCACCAGTCACTTCTCCTTTGTCTTCTAATCCCACACCATCCAACTTACCTCCTTTATTGCCCTCGGCCTCTCCTCCTACCACCTTTATTTCTCCATCACCTCACCTTATGTCTCCCTCATCACCCTCTGTTACTTCTCCACCTATCTCCACCACTTCCTCTCCTGTTCCAACTTCCTTAGCTTCATCACCACCCCCACCCTTCACCACCTCGCTTAACCAACACCCTATGGCCACTCGTGCTAAGTCGGGCATTCACAAGCCTCGCCAATTTTTTGGCTGTCTCACACAACTTGCCTCTACTGTGGACTGGAATACTGTAGAATCGATTCATTTTCGTGATGCTATTACTTCTCCAGCTTGGCAACAGGCCATGGATACCGAATTTCTAGCCTTGAAGCATAACAACACCTGGACTTTAGTTTCACCTCATTCCTCTCAGCATCTTGTTGGCACTAAGTGGGTGTATAAAATCAAGCGTGATGAGTTTGGCATGATTCAACGCTACAAGGCTAGACTTGTCGCCAAAGGGTATCTTCAAACACCGAGCATCGACTATGGTGAGACCTATAGTTCGGTCATCAAGCCGTCCTCTATTCGGTTAGTTCTTACCTTAGCCCTCACCTAGAAATGGCAGATTCGACAGCTTGATGTCAGTAATGCTTTCTTACATGGCACTCTTAAGGATGAAGTGTATACCACCCAGCCCTCTGGATATGTTGATTCAGTCAATCCTCATTATGTTTGCAAACTTCACAAGGCCCTTTATGGTCTTAAACAAGCTCCTCGTGCCTGGTATGAAGAACTTAAATCCTATCTCCTAAAATGGCAGTTCACTCAATCCACCGCTGATGGCTCACTCTTCATATTTCACTCGGGTCAGGGCACTGTTTTTCTACTTATCTATGTTGATGACTTGCTCCTCACAGGTTCCTCGGCCTCTCTACTTGGTAATGTTCTGGATCAGTTACAATCTGTGTTTGCCATTAAAGATTTGGGCTTACTTCATTATTTTCTCGGCATTCAAGCTCATCACTTAGCTGATGGTCTTGTTTTCTCTCAGTCCACCTATATTACAGACCTTCTCACGCGGCTCAATCTCAGACACTTGAAACCAGCTCCGTCTCCCATGATTGCTGGCAATCAATTGTCCCAATTTGATGGTGATCTGTTGAATGATCCTCAGTTGTATCGCAACACCATTGGCTCTCTCCAATACCTTCAACATACAAGGCATGATATCGCCTTTGCTGTGAACAAACTTAGTCAATTCAATAATGCGCCTCGCCTGCCTCACTGGCGTGCTTTGAAACGAGTCCTTCGATATCTCCAGGGCGCCTTGCATTTGGGCCTTCGCCTTTCTCCTGCTACTCATCTTTCTCTTACCGATTTTTCCAATGCTGATTGGGCTTCCTCCCCTGATGATCGGAAATCCGTGAGTGGCTACTGTGTGTTTTTGGGCTCTTCCTTAATATCATGGTCTTAAAAAAAAACAGGCTGTTGTTTCTCGATCAAGCACTGAGTCCGAATATTGTGTTCTCTCCCATGTGGCTTGTGAACTAGTGTGGCTTCGGTCCTTACTTGCTGATCTTCATGTCTCTCTTTCATCTCCTCCTATTTCCTGGTGTGATAACCTTTCCGCCACCGCTTTTGCTCGCGATCCAGTTTTCCACGCGAGGACTAAGCATATCGAGATAGATGCTCATTTTATTCGAGACCAAGTTCTTGCGAATCACCTTGAAATTCGCCATGTTCGCTCTCAAGATCAGGTTGCTGATTGTCTGACCAAACCGTTATCTCCACAACCGTTCTTGGCCTTTCGATACAAACTCGGTCTTCAAGTCTGTTTGTCGCCTCGTTTGAGGGGGGCTGTTGAAGTATCTTAACTGTTATCTACTTGTGTTGTTGTACTTTCTCACTGTTTGAGTTGCTTGTTGGTTGATAAGCCTTAGGATTAAGGCTTAATTAACTCCCAATTGCTTAAAATATTCTTGTTTTGACTTAAGATCATTCGAAAATAGTGGAAGATTGCTTGAATTTAAGGAAGAAATGAATGTGATGACATTTGGAATAGAATTCTAAGTAAATTGATATTGTTTGCAGAAATTGTGGAAATTGCAAAATCGTGATTCTGCAATTGTTTCTAGAGCAGGGAGTGTAAAAATTGCAAAATCAAATTGCAAAATCGAATTCTGCAATTCTGGAGCAGTAGAAAAGTTCAAAAAAGGAAAAAAATCTGCATTAAACCCATTCCGAAAATCTTCAATTACAGCCTGATTTGGAGGAATTGGAGCACGAAATTTGGGCAATCTTCAGCCCTAATGGAGGCCTATAAATGGGGAAGAAGAATTGGAGCTAAGCATCGGGATTTGGAGGCAAATTTAGATTGAATTTCGTGGTTTTAAGTTTTTTTTTCCAAAACCTCTGTTTTTTCGTTCTTCTTCAGTTTTAGCCAAGATTTTCAATTTTAATTTTGATTTTTCTTCAGTTTTGTATTATGGAGAGTTGCTTGAACAATCTCTATTCTTCAATTGATGTATTTTTGAATTAAACTTAAGTTAATTTCAAGTTAAGTTGGTGGGTTTCTTCAAAAATGTTGCTCTGTTTCTTGCACTTTCTTAAGTTCTTTTTTGGTTACTATTTTTTTTAAAATTTTTTTATTTTCCTTCTTGAATGCTGAATAGTGTGGAAGTTCCCCTTGGCTCTCAGTCGAATTCTAGTGTGAATTAATCTGTGGGGTAATCCAGTTTCGTTTGCAAGTTTCTTTAGAATTCGTTCTTGATTTCATCTTTATATTGATGCAAGATTGTCCAATTTAATTTCTGCACTTTCCTTCGGTTTATTCAGTCCGATTCAAGAGCTTCTTGAATCGTTAAGATCAATTGTTCCCTAAAAGTGGAGGAGATTGAATCGATTGGATTGGAAGGAGTTGTGTTAATTATTGAATGAATTTATGTTGATTTTATCCTCTGTTTTTGTTCAAGTTTAGTTTCTGTGGGAGCAGTTTTTTTTTTATTTAAATTCAATTTCTGTGGGATTATTTAACTTCATCAATATCCAAGGGCAGAGAGAAGAAGGATGAAAACTCATATAGATGCCTCTTGATATTGTTGCTTTAATTCCCATTAAGAATCCTTCCTTGAATTCCTTGTAGTTTTGCCAAGAATAACATTTCAAGTTATTATTCAATTATCTAATTTACACAATTTCTAATATGAACTTTTTCTCAAAAATTAGTTTTAAGATTTTTATTTTTATTATGAGTTAAGCTTCTCAAGGGGTTCAATGATGTGAATTCCCTAAGAAGTAAATGTAGCCAAAAGTTCAATAAAAATCAAGCCTACATCTCAATTGTTTGCTTGTGTTGAATATATTTCCGTTAAGATCCTAGATTGATCAACTAGGGTATTAACTCAAGCTTAGATCTAATACCGACATGGTTAGTGATAAGCGGATTTCACACAAGTAATAGAGAAAAGAGCTTAGACATAAGCCAATCCTTACCCTAAACATAGGAATTAAGGACTCCAAGACCTATAAAATTGTTGAGCCGAATTATCTAAGATAGAGGGACTATAGACATATAGGTCTCTCACTTAGCCTCCTAAAAACCTAAATTCAAGGTGAATAGGAGATGCAATTTTGGTTTACAATTGAGTGTGGAGTAGGTTGGAATTGCAATTTTGGCTTGCAATTACAACTTAGGGCAATGACATTCTTGAGCCCCATTTTTATATAAATTCTCTTTGCAATTTCATTTCTAATTCTATCTAGTTTGTTATTTCAATATTGTCATTTCTAGATTCTGCAATTCAATTCTGCAATTTTTATTTATTTCGATTATTGTCATTTTTAGATTCTGCAATTAGATTCTGCAATTTTATTTTTAACCAACACACCAAACCAACTTTGTTTTTGCATTTTTAGTTTTCAAATTGCCATTTTCCTTACATTTTGCTTGACATTATTTGTTACTCCGTTCCCTGTGGGATTCGATACTTGGTACTCAGATACCAATTTATATTACTTCGATCTCGTGCGCTTGCGTGTAACAATGGATCATTGGTCTTATTGTATTGGGAAGGTTTGGTTATTGATTGACCTTATCCTCACATATTCTTGTTCCTATTTTTCTCTCTCTGTAATTGCTAGTATCCCTCGTTAAATAAAGGAAAAACACTCTCTGTAATCAACTAGATTTCTTCACTTATTAGAAGCAAATACAAAGAATTATTCTCTGCTTCTCCTTGAGTTTTCTGTCTTCTGTCTTCTGTGAAACTTCATTTTCCTTTCTTGGAATGCGGATCCGGTGCGGCGCGACGCGACGAAGGGGGTGGGGGGCGTGGTTTCTGCGATTCGGAGAGAGAGAGGATGGGGGTTCTGTTGAGGGGAGAAAATAAATAAATAAATAAAAAGGCCAAAATGGGTGTAGCTTGCGTGAGAGGGGAAGAGATTTTGGAAAAAAGGTTTGACTTCCATAAACAACCTATATCTTAAATTTTTTTTTTTCTGTTTTTTTCTTTTTAATTTCTTTAACAAATCCAAAATGAATTATCCTTTTTGTCCTTTCCCAAGTCTCAAATCCAAAATTCTAATAAAAGGACAACTTAACTCCAACTCTAAACTCCACTTACATAAACCAATTTATAATAAGGTCTCAAAACCATACAACATACATAGAAAAAAAAATTTGAAATTTTTTTTGTGGTGTTATAGTGGGCTTCCCCCAAGTTTTTTTCGTGTAAAAATTAGACCATTTCACTTTCAATAGTGTAAAAATTAGACCTTTCAACTTTTACAAGGGTAAAAATAAGTCATTTTTGTCAACAATGATTTTTTTCCCTTAATTTTTTATTGGTGTTTCTCTCTCTCCTTTCTGTTCCAATTTTTTAAACTTGGAATTGTCCCTTGGAATAGACAAAAAATAGCTTCAATTCCATTGCCGGCCAAAGGGCCAATTGAGCTGGAAAAAAAAAAGGCTTCAATTCCACTTCACTTTGCAGTCGCCGATTGATTAGGGTTTTTCTAAGATCTTTATTAACGACGAGAAATGGTCGGTTCCAAGTCTACAGCTGGGGAGAGCGTCCCCTGTGATTTATGTAACAAGTTGATTCTATGAAGCTCTGTTTGTTCTGCGACAAGCATGTTCACTTCGCAAATTTGCTCTCTTGGAAGCACCATCGTTCCCAGATCTGTGACAACTGTAGGTTCGAACTAGTGTTTGACGGATAATCTCGTGCTTTGTTAGGAGTGCGATTTACTGCTGCGTGATGGCCGGAAGGTACCCACATGACATGATGGTGGTCACAATATTAATAAGGTATTCTCAAGAGTGTTGAGAACCAACCACCATGGTTCATCCTTCTTATCTGCATGCTTGAAGTTCGTGATATGACTTAACAAGACTTGGATCTGGATAGTAGAAATTCACATATTCTGTTGGCCATTCTTTGATGGGACCCCAAAGGATTATGCCATCGTTAGCAAAAGGGTAGTCTTCAATAGCAAGCTTCAACCCATGAGGTGCATTTGGATCCTCAACAGCCAACCCCCTTTCCAAAACAACAACACACAATGGAAAGTTTAGTAAAAACTAGTTTAAATTGAGTCAATGGACGCTTTTATAAAGAGAAATCTTTTTTTTTGATAAAAAATTAATTAAGTTGAAGTAAGAGATTTGAAAAATAACTACCTGTTAATTAAGTCAGCATGCAAAGTTTCTAAGTTGAATTAACCATAGCTAGAGGAATCGTCATTATTGGAAGAGAAAAGGGGAGAGAGAAATACCAAAAATAAAAAAATAAAAAAATTAACCATAGTGCACAAAAAGGACTTAATTTTTACACTGGTAGAAGATAGAGGGTCTAATTTTTACACTTTTGAAAGTTGAAGGGTCTAATTTTTACAATTAGTAGTTTATGGATGAAATTGCAACAATTACTATAGGTTAGGAGTGGTTTTTGGCAATTTACCCTTCTTTCTTTTAACACCTAATAAATAGGAAGAACATAAAAAAAATGGGGATAATAGTTTTTTTTAGGGAAAATTGCACAATTCACCCCAGTTTGATAAAGTTTGATAAGTGTTGCAATGAACCCCTTATGTTAAATTTGAGTGATGTAGGGGAGGGGCAAAATTGTTATTTGGAAAAAAAAGTTTCGTTTCTTCATCTTCTTCATTTGTCCTCTAATTCAACCTCCATTTCTCTCTCTCACTCCTTAGCAAATTTAAACACAAACTATTCCCATCTTTTTCAAGGTCGTTCACTTCAAATTTCAAAACCCACTTCTTAACTCCACCATTCCATTTCTCCATTAAATAAAATCTCTCTCCCCCGCAATCTCTCTGCCATGAAAATCCTTTCTCCTTCCTCCTCCTTCTCCTCTCTCTCCTCCATTGCTCAATCTCTCACCTCCCCCTCCGATGTCTCCACCCTCAAGGCCTTCAAATCTGCCATCAAACCCTCCTCTATCCCCTCCGGTCCTGTCATGACTTCAGGAATTTTTTTTGTCGACCTTTGCGTCGTCCCTCACCGGAGCTCCTTCTCCTGCAACCTCCTCTACAACCCCGCTACCACTCGCATCAACAGTTGATATGTTAATGGAGATAATACAAAGCAGAAAAGAATGTGGGGAGATTGGAAGGAGTAGTTCATATGAAAATGATTTATTGGGAATGTTGTTGAATGAGATGCAGAAGAAAAAAGATAGGAATGGTTTGAGTTTGAATTTGCATGGAGTGAGAGAAAGAAATGAATGATGAAAAAGAAGACAAAGGAATAAGAGGAAGAGACAAAACTTCTTTTTTCAAATGACAGTTTTGCCATTTCCCTACATCACTCAAATTTAACCTAAGTGGTTGATTGCAACACTTATCAAACTTTAGGGGGAAAAATTGATCAAATTAAAAGTTCAGGGGTTTAATTGTTACAAACTCCATAGTTCAATGGTAGTTTGTGCAATTTTTTTAATATATATATATATATATATATATATATATATATATATATAACAATTTTACAATTATATCCTTTATATGTATATGTATGTATGTATCATATTGAATTGTTTTTTTAAGTACAATTTGAAAGAATGATGATTTTTTTTTAGAAGGGAAATAATTTCATTGATGAATGAAATCAAACGGAGTGTAACCTCCAAACACCTAAAGGTGTATTACGAAAAGGAATTGAAGGAATGAGGATTTGAACCTCTAATCTCATGAAAGGTAGTACAAGTCAATTACCTTTGAATTATGCTCACTTTTTTACCACAAATTGAAATTGTTAAACTTCTCAATAATGTTGATGAATATTTAGTGTTCTATTTTAAAAGGTTTTAATTATGTCCCAAATTTTGAATAGTATATGTACGTCTAACAATAAGTATTAATTTGATATATATTTGCAAACCTTGGTGTATAGACACCATAGTAATACTAATCAACATACATCATATACTACTTTACAAAAGCTTAGGACATAGTACGTATTTTACAATAAGGTTTCCTAAATTAATGAGTCTTTGGACTCCTCACAAATATTGTTCATTTGTGCGGCTGCAAGCTGGGCTCAATTTCAAGCAGCAAGTCTCTTTTAAATTTAACATATGGGTAAGCTAGTGGACATTCATCTGCTCTTGTCTTCCACCTAAAAACTTACAAAAAGCATATTATATTAATTAAAACATATTTTGTATTGTTTTGAAATGAACTATAATTTATGGTATAAAACTGACCTATAATTAAGGACAAGATGATGGAGGAAGAAAGCAATCTCTAGTTTGGCAAGCTCAACACCTGGACAAAGCCTTGGCCCTCCACCAAATGGCGTCACTTTTTTGCTCATTTCTTTGTCATCCTATTGCCAAAACAGCCAAAATGATCAAATAGATTAATAGAATATTAATCTAGCTCTCTTTTCTTTTTCATTTATTAAGTAAATGTGACACTGAAAAAAATGATGCATGTATAAAGTGAAGAGAAAAAGTTTAGTGAAAGAAAATAGGTAGGGTAGCTAGAAAATAAAAGCTAGATGAGAAAGTGTACCTAAGGCTAAAGAGAGATTGGAAAAGAAAGTTTGTCATTGAAAATTTACCATATGAAAATATAAGTAGAGAGAAATTAGTTAAAAGAAAAGTGTATGTATAGAGGTAAACATTAATTACAATATAAAAAAAAAGAGGTAAACATTAATTACTAAAGAAGACAAATGTGTAGAAAGAAAGCTTTAAGAGAGTATATGTAGATAATGGTTCATGGGAGAGATTACTAATATTCGAGTCGATGAAACAAATTTCTCTTTTGAGAACAACATTTTTATGCTTAGGGATAGAAAGAAAAATTATATACCGTCCATCTCCAAGGATTGAATTGATGAGGATTTGGATGAAGGGTTGGATCAAGATGAACTGTTGAGAAAACTGGATGAACTTTCCATCCAGAGGGTATGACAATATCTATCCATAAATTAAACACAAAGTTATAATTTTTATTTATGATGATGGGTGATAGAGAGTTTCTAGAAAAATGAAATGAAAAAACTTATGAACCTTTGAATTTGACATCTTTAAGAGCTTCCCTATGTAAAAACTTGACCACATTCCCACATCTCATGGCTTCAAATATCACCTAAAAAATATATAAATATAGTCTTCCATTAGGTTTTTTATGATCATCTATAACCCAAAAAATGAAAAGGAGAAAAAAGAAAACGAAAAAGCAAACCCCACAAACATGCTTGTAAACAATGTTATAACTTTTCAAAAACAAAAATAAAATCGTTATGATCGGGCAATATTGTTTTTACATTGCACGTGAACTCCATTTGCTTGTAGTCTTCCAAATTGAGACATTCTCCCTTCTTTTTACCAATTCTTATTGCTTGATGTTCTTCCTGCATCAATTTCAAAAACACAACATTCACATTAATTTGGTTCTAAATATAAAAGTAGATAAAGCGTTATAGATCGATATATAATATGGTCGCCATCATTTTATATCATTAAATGCACGTGAAATAAGTTTAAACAAAGTATTTTTTAACTATGCATCAAATAATTATGATAAAAAAAAAAATTCTTTAGAATGTGACAATTATATTGAATACTTCTTTTAAAAGAAGTGATATTCTTCGTTTTTTTGGTTGAGTGGGTTGTTTTTTATACCTTTAATTTTGCAAGAACATTGGGAGGTGAAAGTGCAAGAAAATAGACAATCAATCCCATAAGAGTGGCTGTTGTTTCATAACCTCCAAGCAATATGTCTAACACAACACTCACAATCTCTTCATCATCAAGCTTCCAATTTGACATTATCACTTCTAGAAAGTCCTCATTAGCCCCTTCCATTTCCACCCCCACCATCAATCCCCTCATTCTCCTCTCTCTCATCATCTCTTTCACAATGCAAGAAAGCCTTTCCCTAGCCTGAATCAACCACATAACCCATAGCATTTAAATATTATCACCCTTGCAGAGAACTACACGGTTGGGTGTACGAGAAAAAAAGTTGAAAAAATATATTGTATATAAAAGAGAGAAGAGAGAGAGAACGACCTTGACGGCCTTAGAGTATGGAGTCCCTGGGAGATTTAGAGGCAAAGAAACAAAGCCTTTCATATACGTCTCAAACTCTTCCAATATCCTTGACCCTATCGACTCGTTTGCTTCGATGCCCAACAATTCCTTCACCATAACACTCAAAGCAAACTGTAATTCAAGAAAAAAAAATTAGTGGACTATTTTGTATAATCGTTCAATGCAGGTTCAAAATAGTGTTTATCCCTAGACCCTACTAAACTAACTCTTCTCACAACATAGAATAGGCAACCACATTGCTAAAGAAACAAGAAAAAAGAAAAATATTCCATTTTTTTTTTTATCATAATTTCTTTGTACTTTTGTTTTTTTTACCATTTTCACTTCTTGGCAGAAAAGTACTTGGGTTTGGCATCTCCATGACTCCATTAAAGAGACAGAGAGCTTGTCCACGCAGAGAAGGAAAGTGGGTTTGGACTTGCACCAGCTGATGAAGCTAACGACGACGTTTCTCAGCTTCCGGTGGGTGTCACCGGCGGCGATGATCAAAGAATTGCTTCCGAGAATGCCATGCATGGCCTTCGGATAACTCACTTTGAAAAGCTTATCGTCGTTCTGAAGAATGAACATGTTTAGTTCTCGATCACATGACACTATCGCCGGCGAACCGAATAGATGAGATTTGAAAACCTTCCCGAACCTGCAAAACCAACCCAAACAGCTTAACCAGATAAATTACTGTGTATTTGATCGCCAAACAAGTAATTATAATGACATTACTGAAATCCATGTTATTCAACTTAGAAAGAAACTATAGGTTATGGGAAATTTAATCCGCGTTCAAATTTTATTTCAGTATCTAAATTTTCTAGTGGGTATATATTTTGATTCTTCAACTTTTTCTATTCTTTCCTCTTAATCCCTTGATTTTCAAATCTTTTATTTTAGTTCATGAGCTTTAAAAAAATAATTATTTTTAGTGAGCCATATCGATCTTTTTTGGTAAAATTAGGAAAATTTTAGCTTTTCTATGCTGATTAAGTCCATCTCGTGATGCTATTATGTCAACCGATCTTTAATAAGAAAAAATAGCATTGTTAATGAGAAATGGACTGCCTACATTACTGTTTGATTCGATTATTGACTTGAACTTACATTTTCATAAATGAATAATATCGTAGCTTCGTATATGTATATTAATGTGCTATTATTGGTATATATGAGAGCTACATAGGTTAGCTCATGCGAATATTGGTGAGTAGATATTAGGTGATAAAATTATAGTAAAACGCAATTTTTTTTTTTTTTAAAAGTTGGGAGAAAATAAATATTTTGAAAAAAACAATACTTGCTAGCTTACACACGAGGACAAATTCTTCAATGTGGTTGTCTCTTTAAAACCGTTAGATGTAAATCTTAAAATTTGTACTCCTCATAATAACCGTTGGATACAAAATCGAGATATTTTTACAATTTCTCTCTCATACATCAAACAATGCAAATTTGTCAGCCTCATTATGACGGCCTCCTCAAATAATTTCTCACACAAGTTAGATGTTGCATCTTAATTTATTGGTTAATTTCTATGTCATTTTTAATAGAAAATTGAACTTCAATAAAAAAAATTTGAGCCAATTAAAATACATCAAAAAGTCAAGTAGGAGCTCTTTACTAACTATAGTATGTAAAATAAACATTTTAAAAGTTTGGTAATCAAAATAAAATAAAATTTGTAAGTTAAAAGGATTAAAATGAGATTTAAAACTTTTTTTTTTCTATTCTTATGAACTTAATTACCTGGAGCAGTGTTGTTGAAGGAAGGTTCCAATGGAGTTAGAATGATGGGGCTTAAGGAAGCTGAGAGTCTCTCCAACGAAGGGGAAGCCCATGCAGCCAGGAGGCAAATGAGGGTCTAGTGGTGCTGTTACAAAGAGTTTCAGAAGAGAGTGGCAGATGATTATTGCCGCCATTGCCAAGCTCAAAGCTATAATGATAGGGCTGAAACTTGCAGGAACTTCCATGGCGTTTATCACTGCTGCTGATGATCTTCTGCCAATGGTTTGGGCCCCTTTCTTCCCTCTTCTTTGCCTTCTTTATATAGAATGGGAATCCCACTTTGTGTTTGAGTTTGTTTTTTTTGTAACTTTATGTGTGGTATTATTACTTAATTCCATTAATAATATTCTAGAACAAAAATCACTTGTATTAATAAATGTGCATTATTTGATGATGGTGGTTTTGGTTTTAGACTTTTAGTTCACCCTTTTCTTGTTTTTGTTTAGGTTAGCTAGGGACATGTGAATCACCACATATCTTTACAATGATATCATATGGCTTCATAATAATGGAGATAATGTCTCTCACTTAACCTATAATCTTTTCCTTATCTAGTCAATGTGAGATTTTAGTCGCACCCCTAACAGTTTATGTTAGTTAAATTTCAAAAAATAAAAATTTGGTGATTGTAAAATAATCCTATCATGTGTCTCAAAAATAGGTTTAAACATCTATGTATTTGTGGTGTTATATTCTTACGGTTAAGTAGGTCTCTGAACTTTAAAAGCTTTTGATAAGTCAATGAACTTTCAATTTATTGTCTTTAAACTTTCAATTTTGTGTCTAATAGGTCATGGACATATTCAACCGTTTTTAAAATTAACAAATCTATTAGACATATATAAAACTGAAATTTGTATTTAATAGCACATTAAACTTTCAATTTTGTGTCATGTAAGTTCAACTTTCAATTATGAAAGCTCAAAGACTTAATTAGAATCAAAATCGAAAGTTTGAAGACTTATTAGATATTTTTTGAAATTCAATGACCTATCAGACACAAAATTGAAAGTTCATGGACGTCCTATTAGATATTTTTTAAAGTTCAGGAATCTATATGACACAAATGTAAAGTTTGGAAATAATTGAACTTGTAATTTAACCTATTCTTAAAAAAAAAAAAAAAGATTTTAAAACGCATATGTACTTTATAGCTAGGCCAAAATTTTTATTTCTCAAGTGTGATTTAATTAGGAAAGAAAATAAATAACATTTGGACTCTTTTAAAGAAGGCATCAAACTTCTCCATGCAAATTAAAGAGTGTTGGAGATCGAGTACTTAAATGAAAAAAGAATGCCTAATTATTATCATTATTTTCTCTTGACAAAAGACAATTGGAAGAGGAAGCATTCAAACATGGAATTCAAAAACTTAAAAAGAGAAAACTTTGTTTCTTATTTTCAAATTTTTAATAGCATATATATATATATATATATATATATATATATATATATATATATGATAAACACACTTACCTAACTTAAACGAATTAAAAGCATCACCAAACTTGTTTTCATTAACTTTTCTCAACACTCTTCAAACTTTTATCCAATCTTTACAGGCACATTTGAAAGTTTAAACACTTTGGGCGATTCCTTTTCTTCTTTTTTGTAGCAAAAAGTAAAAGCATCAGTTAGAAAAAAAAATGGTGAAATGTTTCCTAAAGAAAGAACACATACCCATTGAAATTCAACTATATATAGAAAGTTAAATTATAAGTTTAGTCTCTAAACTTTTTATTTCTGTGTCCAACAAGTTCATGCACATTAAAAAGTGTCTAATAGATCTTTAAACTTTTAAATTTATGCCTAATACAAATCTATGAATTTTAATATTTTGTGTCTAATAATCAACATTTAAAAAAAAAAATCACTAGCCTACTAGACACAAAATTGAAAGTTTAGTATCCTATTAGACATAAAATTTTATTTTATATCTAATAGATTAATTAATTTTTAAAATTTTCAAACATGTTAGATACTTATTATTGGACAAAAAGAAAATTCAAAATTCAAAATCTTGTTAGACATTTTTAAAGTTTAATGACCTATTAGATATTAGATTACATGGGGTTCCATCTCAAAACCAATTGGCAATGAGAGGAGTAGCTCATGTATCTTATAAATTGTGAAGTATCTCTATATTTTTCCAATGTGGGATCCTCAACATGGCCCCTCAAGATGGTGCCACTTTGGGTTCACTATTCTTGAATCGGATCCCAATTTTAATTTTTTGGACCGAATACCCGTTTGGGTTTAATGGGCTCTGATACCATATTAGATTACATGAGGTTCCATCTTAAAACCAATTGGCAATGAGAGGAGTAGCCCATGTATCTTATAAATTGTGAGGTCTCTCTACATTTTTCCAATGTGGGATCTTCAACATGCCCCCTCAAGATGGTGCCACTTTGGGTTCACCATTCTTGGATCGGATCCCAATTTTAATTTTTGGACCGAATACCCGTTTGGGTTTAATGAGCTCTGATACCATATCAAGATTACATGGGGTTCCATCTCAAAACCAATTGGCAATGAGAGGAGTAGCTCATGTATCTTATAAATTGTGAAGTATCTCTATATTTTTCCAATGTGGGATCCTCAACATTAGATACAAAATTGAAAGTCTATAGACATGTTAGATAAAAAAGTTGACGATTAAACTTGTAATTTAGGCCCCGTTGATAACTATTTAGTTTTGGTTTTTGAAAATTAAGTCTATAAAATATTACTTCCATATATTGATTTCCATGTTTTCTTATCTACTTTTTTCATATGTTTTCAAAAACTAAGCCAAGTTTTGAAAACTAAAAAAAATAATTTTCAAAAAGTAGTTTTTGTTTTTGAAATTTGGCTAGAAACTTAAATATTTTCTTAAAAAAATGGAAACCATCGTAAAGAATATGAAAACTATTGTGGAGAAATTGTGAGAAAACGCACCATTTTCAAAAACTAAAAACCAAATGGTTATCAAACAATACGTTAACAATTAAAAAAAAAGAGTTGGATTTGTGTTTACGTTTTTATAAAGGCTAATATACTATTTTGGTCCATGTACTTTAAAATGTCAAATTTTAGTTTTTGTACTTTCAATAAAACTTAAAATTGATATCTACTATTAGTTTATTGTTAATTTTTCTTAAAAAAAAAGTAGTTCATATTAATTTTCTCTCAATAAATTTTGAAAGTATGTTCACATAATATTTTTTCTTGAATTAAACTTATTATTATTATTATTTAACCAATTTTGATTAAAAAAAATAATTTCAAACTTATTATAGAAACTAATTTTAAACTTTATTAAAAGTACAAAGATTAAAATTAAATATTTAAAATTTAAAAATTTAAAGACCAAAATGTTATTTTAACTTTTTATAAATAGTTTGCCATTTCTCGTGCTGTTGCTGATGGAGATGTTTGCATTTGGCAATCCGACACATGTGCATAATTAAAATCCTCTTCTTTTAGGACAGCAAAGCAAAAGAGTCCTATGGCCAACAAAAGAGGCTAGGGGACAAAACACATGATGCGCACGTGCGGTTGGTTTTGGGACCCACTAAGCTTTTTTCTTTTTCATTTTTTCTTTCTTTCTAATTTATTCATGAATTTTATCCATTGATTTTTTTTTTTCTTTTTGGGTGCAAAAGTTGATCCATGGGTTTTTTTTTTAAATTGCAAATTAAAGTTGTGATTAGCTGGAAATCAGTTCTTATTGCAATCATGGCATGTTTCCAATCCCTTTCCCCTTTTCCTTTTTATTGGATTTAATATATATGCTTTCGTCCCTAATTAATGTTGGGATGTTTTGTTAATTTTGTCTTTATTATTTTAAAAGTTTAAATTTAGTCACTTTTTTTTTAATTATACTAATTTTGGCATTCACCAATCAAATTATATAATTAGAAAACGTTAAAACTTGTATAATTGAAAGTTCTTTCAACAATATGTATTAAATTGAAAGAAAAAAAACTTCAAGATAACCATTTAGTTTTTGAAAATTATATTTATTTTATCATCATTTTTCTACAATAAATTCCATCTTTCTTAAGAAAATATTTGAATTTTTAACTAAATTTCAAAAACAAAAACAAATTTTTGAAAACTTTTTTATTTATTTATTTTTTATTTTTCAAAACTTGACTTGGTTTTGAAAACATATGTAAAAAGTAATAACAAAACAATAAAACCCATGTGTGGAAGTAATACTTATAGGCTTCATTTTCACAAACTAAATAATTATCAACGTAACCTTAAGGACTAAAACATATATTTAGTCTTTTTTTATTGTTTATTAATAGGATTAAATTTGTAACTTTAGTTTGAATTTTGAGGATTATGTTTGTTTAGTACATAAGTTTTGGATTATATTTCTATTCACTATTTATTTGTTTGACACTATTAACAAAATATTGACATGCCATTTTCTCAATCTCAACTTTTAGTTTGTGAGTTTAAATTTTATAGTCAAATTTACATTGATATATAGGTTTATTTATCTCTTTTTTAGCCAATTAACTTGATTAGCATAGCTCAACTGGTTGAGGTAAAAACTTTCGACCAAGAGATCATATGTTCAAATCTCCTCACTCCTACATGTTGAATTCTAAAAAATAAAAAATAATAAAAATAAAAATTATCTCTTCTATAAATACCTCTAACTTTGTAAGTTGAAAATAAGAAAACTACAGTAATTTCTCAATCCCAACTTTCTTTTTTGGAAGACAACTTAGAATTTAGATTTGTATAGTCTATATTTGAATTGTGCAAATGAATGAGAGCTGTTGTTTGAGAAGCATAAATTTACGTAGTTTCGTTTGATTTTTGAATTTGCCATTAAAAAAGTTAATATATAGCTTAAGGTGTGAATTTTATAATAAGTTTAATTAGGATTTATATAGTGCATATGATCAACAAATTTGCAGCCCTATTAATTAGACTTAGACTCGACGTTCCTAACTCCAAAATTAATCATATAAACCTAACCCTATGAATGTAATACCATATGAACTCAAAAAAAAAAAGAAAGAAAAAGAAAGAATCTAATACCATAAAATTGTCTTCTAAGAGAGTACCTTTGGGCATATTGTCCCCTAATAGGGCAATCCATAGATGAGAAAAGACCCTAGGGTTGACAAAGATCCTATATATCATTATTGAAGGGCATCTCTCTCTTTTTTATTTTTGAAATGTGTGACAGCATTTCTTGATGTTTTTGTTAATCATGATTCATATTGCACGTATGGGAGAAGAATCATGATTGCTCTTGTCTCTTCCTTTAGTTTATAATCATATCATGCCTTGAACTTTTTATTTTTCTTTTATGAAGTTGGCTATATAATAATCTTTTTCCACACGTTGATGGTTGATTTGTCCTTGTTTCATAAGGGGCCTATATAATGTATGATCACCGATTGCTTTTCTTTTTTAAATAGGGGATGTCAATTTGAAGACAGCTAAAAATAGAAAACTCTTTTAATTATTTTATTTGTGGATAAGAATTATTTTGTTTTCCTTTTTGCATGGTGGGGAACAAAAAATAATATATTGTTTCAATTTAAATTTATCCTATTTCTATTTTAGTTTCTAAAGTTGAGGAAAAGTTCTATTTTTGGTCCTTTGGATTTTAATAAGTTTTAGCTTTAGATCTTGTTAAAATTTTAACAAAAAAGTGACAGCATTTTTTTTTTCCATAGTCCAACGTCTAGGATTATACATGCTGATTTTTTTTAACAAGGTATTTTATTTAATTAAGATTTAAATCCCCTTAACATGTAGATAAACTTCAATCTCTCACATGCAAGATGCATGCCAAGACTTATAATAGGAGAAATTATTTCATGAGGTAGGAACAATGTGGCTAATAATTTTCAATCTTTGAAGGTAGAAAAGAGAAACAAAAAATTTATAGTTTATCCATGCATCCAAGAGTTTAGAGAGTGACGGCCACAATGAGAGGTGGCCACATTGAATTATTTTTCCTATAGTAGTTGGTAAAATCATTGCTTCTAGCTTGTAATTATGGGGTATTGCATGGTGTGTTTAGGTTAGCGACATAATCACGCTTTGCATATAAATAATGTATATGAGTCAATAATTACCTTTAAATTGTAATAAAATGGCACTATGCATTTACCATTAAACAACAAGCGGCGGTTTGGGCACTAAGTGGGTTATAATAATTTGTGGGGATTATAATAGTCTGTGAAGTTATAAAATATGTATTTAGGGTGCAGAGTTGTTTAGTTTGAGTTATAATAGTATGTGTTTGAGGTGCATAATTATTTAACTCTACAGACTATTATAACTCAAACTATTATAACATACTTAGCGTCCCAAATAGTCCTTAAGTTTTTAGTGCAATTTGAACTTTCGACCTAGTAGAAAGGTATATATGCCTTGACCATTAAACTATAGTTATGTTGGCTATTGTAATTTATTTAAATCATGTTTTAGATCAGCAATTAACACATTTAGTTTTTTTTAAAAATAGATGAAGTTAAAAGAGTCAGGACTTAGTAAGAGAATCAGAGTTGGAAAAAAATTTGGGCCAGATTTTCCAAATTATTTTCCAACTAAACCAGATGGGTAATTGGCCACCAATCTATGCTGGTTCTTGGGTATGACCACAAAAAGGAGAATTTGGCCCATTTCCAATCTCTCACATTTACCCAGAGTTCCATTTGAGTATTATCCAAAACCAATTTCACAAATTGGGTCCCCTGCATCTGAGGCGGATGAAGTGCGTCGTATAATTCTGGGTTGATTTGGGGTGACACTGTAAAGAAGAAGAAGAGGAAGAACAAAATGAACAAGCACAAGTACAAGAAGCTGAGGAAGCAGCTTTGAAGACAGACTTAGATGCTTTACTCGGTGAGATTTTTAAGTTTTGAGGAATTATGCTACACAATTGATTTTTATGGTTGGCCTTTTGTTCGGAATTTGGAAGCATTGTTCTAAATATTAATGCTCAACTTCTACCAATGAATTTGTGTAATGGCATTGAGTTTTGCAGTTTATTCATTTTCCATACTCGTTTGCTTAGATGATAGCTTTTATTATATACGGATACAATCAGTGTGAAAGGTGATAGGTTTTTTCAGTTTGTATCTGGTTTCTGCTAACTTTTTTTCTTTTAATCGATAATTTTGTATGTAGTTTAGATATTTCTGTTTGAGGCTCAAGGTTTAGATATTTATCATGTCTTTTAACATCTTTTGATACAATAAAAATTGTGGACTTAGGCTTGTGGTGGATGTTTTAGTTAGATCCCATTATGGCAAGCAACTGAACTAGAAACTCACCAGTTTTCTCACCCAACGAATTCATTAAAGGCATATTTCTACTCGTGCCATCTCCACTCCATTAATCAAGCCTAAATTTGATTCTTGTTCTAGCTCACAGTTTAAAAAAAGTGTTATAATAAATTATATATTTGCGCTTTATAATTGAATAACAGAACATCTCGTACTTCCTCCCTTTACGTTTAGGAGAACCAACAGTATGGATTTTTATCTAGAAATCCTCCTCTTTTTTGACCTTAGTGGAATTTTGTTTGTAAGCAAGCATCTACTTGATTATATTCTTCAAATTCTTCAGAGGTGTCCATTAGCAAAGAAGATTGGGTGGAGATTTTTTTGCAGATTTTGGGGTGAGTTTGGTCCCAAGTTATGAGTCTTGTTGCACTGACTAAAGTTTTTCTTCATCTGAAACGAGGGGAACTTTCTATAATATTGGGGGGTTTCCTGACTGTTTTATGGTGTGTTTAGTTTAGTTATAAAGGAATAGAAGAGAGGTCTCAGGGAGGATGGGGTGTGAAATTTGGTGCTGCACTTTAAACTCTCTGCCTCTCTTTGGAGAAATTAGTCGGCGAGGCCACCACAATGTGGCTAACAGTTTTTCACCGCTGTACGTAGAGAGAGAAGTATCTCAAATTTATATCTAGTGGTTATTAGGAGCATGGAAATTATTGAATCCACATCGCTATTATGAGACAGCCACATTGTGGTAGTCTCATTGAATAATTTGTTCCCCTTTGGGCTTTTGTGTCCTAACTATTTTATGATGTTCTTTCATTATTTATTTTTAAAAGTTGAAATTCCTTCTTTTATTTCTCTTTAGAGGCACTCTTGTGGGCTACGGCCTTTGTTTTATGTATGACCTGGCCTTGTATTCTTTTGCTCCTCTTAATGCAACGGTTTCCCATTAAAATTCATAATGAAAATTCATAATAGACACAAACTTGAAAATAAATAATGAAAGAACATTCATAATAGACACAACTTGAAAATTCATAGACCTATTGGACACAAAATTGAAAGTTTAAAGATTTATTAGACACTTTTTAAAGTTCAGAGACCAAATAGATACAAATTTGAAAGTTTAAGGACTTATTTAGAGATGTCCACGGGGCGGGGACAGGGATGACTTCCTCGTCCCCGTCCTTGCTCCCCATTTAAATCTCCATCCCCACGAAATTCCCTGTTAAATTTAGTGGGGATCGGGTTCCCCACGGGGAATTATTTCCCGTTTATTTATTTATTTTTTTTAAGAATCAAATAATTCTTTTGATAAATTTTCAAATAGTTAACTTCTATAGAAAATATCCATTAATTTTCAATTACATTGTTAATTATTCACCAAAAATCTTAATTTAAATAGTTAATTTTCTATTAAAAAATATCTATTTAAAGATAAAATTCTTGAACCTTCTAATAAAAACAAAACAATATTACATATCAAATTATCCAATTAATCCATACATATAATTAAAATGTTTAACTATATGATTTAAACATATCCAATTATTTAAATTATTAATAATAAACTTTTAAATAATATAATTATACTTATACACACACACATATATATGTATATATATTAAAAAATAAAATATAAATATAAAAAAAATTAATCGGGGTGGGGAATGGGGAACATTCCCCATCCCCGTCCCTGTTTAGCTCGCGAGAAATTTTTTTCCCCCACTCCCTCCCCCATTTTCCTCCTAAAGGGGGATTCTCCACTTCGTTAAGGCAGGTCCCTGTGGGGCCCCGTCCCCGAGGGGAAAATGGACATCTCTAGACTTATTAGATATTTTTTAAAGTCTAGGGACTAAATAGAAACAAACTTGAAAGTTCATGGACTAAACTTGTAATTTAACCTAAAATGATGTTATGAATCTTGAATCTTGATGAATAAAATGTATCACAGGGTTCTTATGAAGCTGTGGTTGCATACATAATTGCTGATCCAGTGGTTTCTCTAGGTTATGGTTCTACAAATGGTACACATTTCTAGTCTATAATACGTATTGGGTTTGTGCTATTTGGTGGGGTGGGGGGGGGGGGGGGGGGGGAGTGGTCTTTGTTTATAATACTTAGTCTTCCAGAAGTTGGTTTAAAGGCAGGCTGGCAGCCTTAAGGCAAGGTATTAGGTGCAATTTAAATTTTAAAAAAAGCATTGACTAAATCATTAAAAAAAGTAGTGTCGTATTACTAATCACCAAAAAAAAAAAAAAAAAAAAATCTCTCTCAAGTCATAGATAGTATCAACATATTTTTTTATTTTTTGTCATTTTCTTAAATAAATATTCTAAAGTCATACTTGACATCATCATTATTATCACTAATAGTATTGACATATTAAATTTTGTCATCAATATTCTTATTAAACCTTGGTGGTAAAAGTTGTATAGGGTTAATTACCAATTCGTATGGTTATTGGCAATAAAATTACTTTGGATAAGTTTTATACTTTTGAAGAATATGACAAACCTGGTATTATTTTTCTAGTCATTTCACTTGATGTAAAAACTCAACAACCTCAATGTGTTCTCTTGGAGGTGTAAGCCTCTTCTATAAAAGAGGCCAAAGCAGTAAGCCTTGCTCCCAGTTGAGGAATAAGAAAGCTTTTCAAGATCCCAAAAACAACAAGACCTACCAAAATCACTAACAAAATTTTTGTTAAATTCTGGAAAGTGTCCTTGAAAAAATGCATATCTTTGAACCATCAGTATATTCCTGTGTAGTGCATTACCATTTAATAAGGCCTTTATCCACTTTCCATTCTACATTCTTATTACACTGCAAGGAAGAAATATCTCATTGCATTGTTTATTAGTAAATGGTTCTATCTAAATTGGTGCTTCATTATTTTCTTGCTTCTAATTTTTGTCCTTCAATTTGGTTCCTTATGGCTTGGCTGATATAATTATATTTTAAACTTTTAATGTGGGGTCTTGGCTGCCTGGCATATCACATCTATCATTTGGGAGATCCATGTGATTAGCTAGCTTGACTAAAGAAATTGTTGGCACATGAAATCTGCTATTAGATCTTTTGTTGGCCTTTTCTTGTTGGCTGCTTGTTTTATGATTGTGAATTGTGATTAACATGGTTCAAAGTATCGCTGTGATGGATAAGACTCGAGCAATATAGATGATGAACACGGTTATAGGATTATAGTTATTGATAATCATAGCCATCTGTCTTACTTGAGACTAATGATTAAGGGGGCTGAATCCCCCTTTATGTATTCTAACTGTTGATTTAATGTCCTAATTTGAAATTTTAAGTTAAATTACCCTCTTCTGCCAGAATTTTGTTTCTTTAGGAAGGAAAAAAGAACTCCTTCGTTTTCTCCTTCCTGATTGAGAATAATGCCTTCCTTTGGTCTGTAGAGTGATTCTATCTGCTTCTACAAAAGTGCTTTCTCTTCCGCTTCAGTTATTATCAAACTATGTGGATGTACTCTGAAATCTCGGTTGGTTCAATATAGGTGAGAAATCATCAATTAGTCCAACTAGTTAAAACATATACTCTCTACAAGGAGGTTAGAGGTTCAAATTCTCCCGCCCCCAAATGTGTTGGATAAATGAAAGAACAGAAGAAAAGAGAAGATCCCATAAAAAGAGCCTAGGAAACTAACCACGAAAGGGGGTTCCTATTGTTAAGGATAAGAGACGGTGGATAATTACAAAACTTTTTATCATTCTTGAAGAGACGTGGTTACTGTTCTTTTGACTCTTGGTTTTGGATTTGAGTATTTGTTTCTTTTTATCTCCTGTAACAGATTTACATCAAGGATCAGCATTCACGGCCTACTCAGTGTAGGAATATAAGGAAGCATAGTTGCACCTATGAGATTTGTAAAATATGTTGAAAATAACTTTATGTCTTTGTGGCCCCTTTTCTACTTTATGCTAAATGTGCTATTAGTTTTTGCGAAATTGGCAGACATGTCTCACACTATGTATATCAATTTTGTTAAAAACTAATGGTTCTATTTGATAAACATATTAACGAAGCACAAGGTAAATCACAGAGGTGATTTTAAGCGTAGTTCAATTAGTTAATTTATATATTTTCAACTAAAAAGTCAAAGATGTGAATTCTTCTACTCCACATGTTATTGAACTAAATAAATAAATGAATGTTAAAATATCATTTTGGTCATTGTACTTTGAGCTTTGTTCCATTTTGGTCAATGTACTTTCAATTGTCCAATTTTAGTCCCTGTACTTTTAATAAAGCTTAAAATTGGTCCCTACTATTAGTTTATGGTTAAATTTTCTTAAAAAAAGTTGGTCTCTATTAGCTTTTTCTCTATAAATTTTGGAAGTATGTTCACATGGTGTCCTTTTTTGTATTAAAATTATTATTATTATTTAACTAATTTTGATAAAAATTAACTTCAAACTTGTCATAGGGACCACTTTTTAGCTTTATTGAAAATACAAGGACTAAAATTAGACATTTGAAAGTACATGGACCAAAATGGAACAAAGTCCAAAGTACATGAATCAAAATGGTATTTTAACCATAAATAAATTAGAGAAGTACCTTGAAATTATTATTTTTTAAAATATAGAAGCTACTGTTGGATTTCTGCCTAACTTTGGATCAGCTTTAGATGCCATTCAATCATAATATTTTTGTATAGTGCACTTGCTTCCAAATAACTTGAACATATATTAGTAAAGGAAAATAAATTTCACTCATCATATTCAGAACATTTTGTTAAAGATGAGAGAGGTTTCTCATCCTTGAACTTGTATCAAGATGAAGTCTCTACAAAACACATGGATGGCACTTACTTTTGACATGCTTACATTTGCATAAATAGTGTTTCTATGTTTTTTCTTTTAATAGAAAAATTAACTTCATCAACTAGGAAAAGAGGTTGCCCTTTGGCTAGATTAGAGATAGAAATTTTTTTCTGCTAGGGTCTTAAGCCATGATGAAAAAGAATGAGTCCATAACATAGATTGCTGTGATTGTCCACATCGAGCCAAAGCATTAGCCACACAACTTCTTCCTCTAGGAATATGAGTTAAACAAATCCCCTAGAAAGTGTTTTTTATGGCCACTATGTCTTGGATGATGGTAAAAGTTTCATTAACATTTGAATATTCATCAAGGAGTTTGATAAAACAATAATTTCCTTCAACTCTATTTAGCTAGCTAATTGTAACCCTTCTAGAATGACTGTTACTTCTGCACAAAGGGAGTGTCAACAGACAAACACACAATGGTCAGCAGTCTCGATTCTCTCATTTGGGCAATTGGTAGTTTCTAATGTCCAATCTTAGCCTCCTGAAAATCATTAATATATTGGTCTATCCTTTCATTTTGTGACTAATAAGTTATTTACTTGTCCTTGTACATTAATCTAGCTTAATTTTGTGCATGACTAGATTTTGTCGAAATTAGTGAGCATAAAGAGATTTTAACTTTACTCTTTGTTAAAATTAGTGAGTGTATTTAGCCAAAATTGAACAAGCCTAAAAAATAGAGTAAAAATTATAACATATGTTTCAATTTTTGATGAAATTGAAAGTTTAGGGTAAACCTTTTTAAAATATTGATATAACTTGCAAAGATATAAAAGATGATATTTTTCTTAATTTAACATAAATCTTATTGCTAACATGGACATAGCTCAACTTTTACAAAACATGTACTTTCAATCAAGAATCTCTATATTTAAAAAAAAAAAATCTTATTATAGTCATTAACATGGACATAGCTCAACTTTTACAAAACATGTACTTTCAATCAAGAATCTCAATATTTAAAAAAAAAAAAAAAAATCTTATTATAGTCATTAATTATAACCTTTGATATTTGCTTTTTTGATACTCTATTTTAATCGCTACACGTGGCATAAATCTATTTGCTCTTTTTATGTTAAACCCATCCACTCAAAGAAACGAAACCCCACATGACATTGCAATGCAATTAAGCCACGTGAAGATAATCCATCAGGTTTAAAACACGATAATCCAAATTTTAGGTTAAAAATAAAAACTAATGATAAGAATCAGACCTAAATATAAAAATAAAATAAAATGATTAAAATAGGAAAAAGCAGAGATGAAGATGGGGTTTAAGTTTAAGCTTACATCTCTCTATCTCTGGTCTTAACAACAGAAAATAGAATCAACAATGGCCTTCAAATTCTCCCTCTTTCTCTCTCAATAGATGAATTGAAGTTTCAGTATCAAAAAGAAGAAGCCATGAGTGACATAATTTCAGTGAAGAAGAAGAAGAAGCAAACCATTTTTTCTTTTGTATCGTCGACGCTTCTCAGGTCCACTGGTCCACGCTCTCTTCTCTGACCCACCATCATCACATCACAGACGCCATTAAACCTCTCTCTCTCTCTCTCTCTCTCTCTTCCATTTATGTGCCTATTACCCACCACAACAATCTCTCTCTTCTCTTTTTTCCTCACCGAATGTTTGTAAATCAATCCCAACTCCAGGAATTCCAGGAATGCCGATCTCTTATTATTAATTTCGCGCGGTTAGACGAAAGGGTTTCGTTGGATTTCATGTTCGTTGGTCGTTTTCTTTTTTCATTTGGGTTTCCTCAAGAGATGGGTTGTTTGTTCGCTTAATCGAGGCGAGATTTGTTGACAGTGGCGGACCGAAAAAATGGGTGGTGTTACTTCGTCCATGGCGGCGAAACTGGCTTTTTTCCCGCCGAATCCACCTTCCTACAAACTTGTTACCGATGAATATACCGGTCTCTTGCTTCTTAGCCCTTTTCCTCATCGTGAAAACGTTGAGATTCTGAAGTTGCCCACTCGTCGTGGTACTGAGATTGTTGCTGTCTTCATTCGTTACCCCATGGCGACCTCGACGTTGCTTTACTCTCATGGAAACGCCGCTGATCTGGGCCAGATGTACGAGCTTTTCATTGAATTAAGCATTCACCTTCGCGTTAATCTCATGGGGTATTGCTCTGTTCTCTTCTGATTTCTGGTACCTTTCCTTTGTAAGGTCATCTTCTGCATATGGATCTCCTCTGAATTTTTTTAAACAGATTTCTTTGGGAACTTGGGACTTAACTGTGATTGTGTCTTATACCAAGTTTAGGAATGCCAATTGTACTCAGTCTAGGAGTAATTCAGTTCTTACATGATCATCCAAACTATTGGTGCTAGAATTTAACTCTTGAATGAAATTGGCGCAGGAAATCTTATCTTATTCATAGACTGATGATTCTTCGATTGAATAAGGACTGTTCTAGCTAGAGAATTTGAGTGGATGTTTATCATCAGCATTTCTCATAGCATATTAAGAGTTAATGAATCCTTATGGGCATCAAGCTTTCTATTTCTGGATTGCTCGACAATAAATCTCATTTCGTGCATAATCAATTAATCTCCTCAGTAGGTGAGAATATGCAGCAGTATCTTACATTGCGGCTGTGGCACAGTGAAAGAAAACATAAGGTTGTTTACTCATAATTCTATAGGAATAATAATTCTTTCCAGGGTCCAGGCTTTCCCTACTCATCAGAAGTCATAGGCGGGTCTTCAACTTTTGATTTTGGAAATTCTGTAAAATGGTACATATTGGAATAGGTATGTTAACTAAAAATTAAATAAACTAATGAGTTTCTTCTTCCCTGGGAATGGGGAAAGGAGCCACACATACATTTACACCTGAATTGATTTGCAAGATCTGTGATCGTTCCCCTATCAAAATCGATACTTACACTGCTTCAATCGCTCGTGCATGAAATGGTTGATTACTTTAGACAAAACAAAAGTTCTAGCATCCTAATAAAATTTGGCAATATGTGCAGGTATGACTATTCAGGCTATGGCCAATCATCTGGAAAGGTGTGTTGGACATGAGAGATTTAGATTGAATTGAGATTGTTTGTGATGTTAGTATGGATTCTAATCCAAGATTCAATGGCTCTTCTACATTGCAGCCAACTGAGCAGAATACATATGCAGATATTGAAGCTGTATACAAGTGTCTTGAAGAAAGTTATGGTACTAAGCAGGAAGATATCATCCTTTATGGCCAATCAGTTGGAAGTGGCCCCACTTTGGATCTTGCAGCTCGGCTGCCTCTTTTAAGAGCTGTAATTCTTCATAGTCCAATACTTTCTGGTTTAAGAGTCATGTATCCAGTCAAGCGTTCATATTGGTTTGACATTTATAAGGTAAAATAGGCCTTTTTATTTCAACTGTGATCTTTGTTTTTTTATATGCATCATTCACATGCTGATATCTGTTGTTTTCTTTTTGTGCAGAATATTGACAAAATTCCCCTGGTTGATTGCCCTGTTCTTATCATCCACGTAAGAATACCCTGTTACATATTTTTCCATGGTCATCTTACCTTATACCAGTAAATTATATCGATACAAATTGGTCATGTCTCGTACGTTTTATTCACATCAGAGAGTTGAGCTATTTTATACCTAATTAGAACATTTTCTTTTATTTCCTTTAGCTTATGGCTTGTTTAAAAAACTATTTTCAAAATAGTTGGATATTTTTGTTTTCATATTATGATAAACTAATGTGCTTGTGCATATTGAAATTATTGTTCATAAATTCATGATTTTGAAGAAACCTGGCCTTTCTATGCTTGCTTATGAGAACAAGGAACTTTTTAAAAAATATAATAGTCTAATCATGTTTTTCACTCAACTTTGTTTAGAACAAACAAAAAATGCTTCGAAAATGGTTACAAAACAAACCCAGTCTTTTCCTACTCCTGAGTCTTGCCATCACCATGCACCAAATATAACTTGGGGATTTTTTTTTAGTAGACATAAATTGCTACTGTTTTAATTGGTCATTTTTGTCTCTTTTACCAGGGAACTTCAGATGATGTGGTTGATTGCTCACACGGTAAGCAACTCTGGGAACTATGCAAAGAAAAGTATGAACCACTGTGGATTAAAGGAGGAAACCATTGTGATCTGGAGCTCTATCCTGAGTATATCAAGCACCTGAAAAAGTTCATATCAACGGTCGAGAAAACCCCATCCCAGAGATACAGTTCCAGGAAGAGCACAGACCAGTTTGAGAAACCTCGAAGGAGTGTAGACTTTTTCGAAGTTTCGAGGAAGAGCACAGATAGGCGAGAGAAACCAAGGCAAAGCACTGATAGGCCGGAAAAAATGAAGAACCAATATGGCAGTACAGATAAATTAGAAAAAGTGAGAATGTCAGTTGACCATAAAGAAAGGTCGCGTAGGAGCGTTGATTGTCACGAGAAGTCTAGAAAAAGTGTTGATCACCAGTTGGAAAGAGCAAGAAAGAGTGTCGATCGACTTGACAGAATACACACTGGATAATTGTTGGGTATAGCAAAATTGTTTTTTAAGGAACAGGAGCGGGATTGTAAGAATTTTACAGGTTTTTTTTCTTTTTTTTCTTTTTTTTCTTTTTCTCTCTGTTCTATGTGTAATTTATGATCCTTCCGATGTGTAGTTTACCTTTTGGAAGTTTTAAATTAACTATCGGGAAATGAGAAAAGGACTTGGTGTCCTGTTCGTTCTTGTTTCCATTACCATGAAACTAAAGCTCTAAGATTAAACTAATCTCTATCCCCTTTCGGTATCATGCAATATTGAATGGCCCAACAATTATCATTAAATCTTTTTTTCATTGCGTATTGTAACAGATTTTGATCAGATTAACATCAAATTTAATATAGCATTTGAGCGGAACATGAATATGAATAGTTCGGGTCATCTGATAGATGATTGTAGTCACTTGAAGGAACTAATCCTTGTCAAGAGCAACTCAAATAGATAATATATATAATATATAACGTAAGAAATTACTTACCGGGCTGCCAAAAATTGGAGAAATTATTCATGAAGCCGCCATAATGTTGCTGATAGTTTTGCACCATTAGATGTGGGAGAGAAAATCTGTAAATGTATTTCGCTTTTGTGTCAAATGATTATTAAAGGGCAAACATATATTTGAATCTACATATGACGACTATTAGGAGACAGCTACATTGTGGTGGTCTCATTGAATAAGTTATCCAACCTACCCATATCCTTCTTTCTTTCTGAATGAATATACACCATATCCTTGTATTCTAGAGGAACTATGTTCCTGTCCCCTATGGTCTTGGTATCCCAATTTCTGAGTTGAGTTTAGGAACTTGACATCATTTACAAAGTGCCCAATATAACTGGAATATCAATCTTACTAAATTGCTTTATCAGATTTCTAGAGGTTGAAGAATGAATCAGAAAAGAAGTTTGATATGACATATATATCATTAATTTCCATTAAGAGAGAAACTTACAGATTTGGAATTTATGACATGTTTCTATATAACAGCCTAGAGTTACACAAAACTAACCAATCTTATCTTCCAACAAAATGGGAGATTCGTTTTAACATCTGAAACTGTTAACGAGACAAGTTTTGAGAATCTCAGCTGCCTCAGGAAACAGCATTTCAATCTCTAACATGCTGAGTTCTTGAACACGCTGCTGCAACCAACCTGCCATTCATCTTACTTCTAAAGATCAAGCAAATTTCAGTCTGATATTGACCGTGTCCTCAATTTCTTTCTTCAATGTATAAAAAAGATGTAACTACCTTCATGAACATACTACATCTGAAATAGGTGAGCCAATTTTGTTAAAATTACTGAGCATGGCCATCAATGACAGAGAAGTTGGGTTTGCGCTCGCTATATTCGACGATGGCTGATGGTGAAAGATGGCCAATACAGATCTCGTGGACTGATGCAAACAATGGAAACAGCTCCAGCCATCCACGGTGACTTAGAACCTCGTACATCTCCTTTGCAGTAGAGACACCCTTTAAAATGCAACATGAGCTATTAGGATAGTAAAAGAACTTTACTTGTAATCTAACTACAATGTTTACTTTAACATGCCTGCACCACTATGTTTTAGGATGAACACGATCAAATGAAAGTTGGTTTTTTCCAGTCCTAATGTTTGTTCTTATGGTATCTAGTGCATTAGCGTTGGTATGATCACACCCGTCCTAATATTTTTTTGAGGACAAAAATCAGAAATGGGTCCAAGGACTTTGTTTATCAGGGAGTTGGTGAGTATTTAAGCAAGAAACAAGCATCTTGCTTGCCTTTTCGTCCTATTACATTTTCTTTCTAAAAATATCTAAATGAATATGACCAATCAGCCATGGTTCATTTACAAATGCTGAGTCAATAATGTCATTGAGAAAGAAAAACCTGCAATTTTTGGCCCTGCAGCATCTCTGCTTCAAGTTCATCAAAGGACCTACATGGGAGAAGGTAAAATCCGATAACACCTGACATCCATATCAAAAATCCATGTTTCAGAGTAGCAATATTAACCTCTTCCCTCCATTCTTTGCAAAAGCTGCTGCCACCTTCCTGTTTCTTCCTCCCACTGCCAAATACACATTAGTTCTACTGAGTGAGACAGAGAGAGAAAGAAAGTAGAGGAAGAATAACAAAAAGAATGAAGAATTAATCCTTACAGCACGTTGTAATCAGATCAGCTACTCCACAACTCTCAAAGAAAGTACTGTCCTTGACAGATGAAAACAGAAGCTTGGAAATCATCCTCATCTCCCTCAGACCAATTCTCATTATTGCAGCCTAGCCAATCAAATGAAAATAGTATAATACAATAGACATGCAAGTTACCTTTTAAATTTTTAGAACTAAGTTTTGTACCTTTGTGTTATTTCCCATCTCCAAACCATCAACAAAACCTGTCATATCAAATTATTTAAAGGCTGTTGCTCATTATAAGCAGAAAAAGTCAAGCCAAACGATAAAGGGTTATGATTAACCTGCTGCTAATGCCACAACATTTTTAAGGGTTCCACACATTTCAACTCCTTCAACATCTTGGACCTTTCAATATTTCACAATTAGATGGGTAACAAAAAGGCCTTTCACTAGTCAATTTAAAATACAGCTATATGATTCTATCACTCACAAGAAACTAAAGTGCACTTAATTTTGCATGAAAGTTTACTGTCCTATTCAAATCATGTTTTGGTCCTCTAAACTTCCATCTATAGTCTCTCAACTTCGCATTAAAAAACTTTTTAGAGCTTATCTTTAATTTTTTTAATAAAAATTTAATATAGACATATTTTTGTTCATTTATCTAATTAATAGCTATAGACAAGTGTTTGAAGTCACATATAAAATATATATTAGATTTCCAAATAGATTTAGGTTCTTGTTAAATGATTAATACAAAATTAATCATAATGACTTAAATAATTTTTATACAAAGTTTATAAACTAAAACATACCATTTAAAAAAAAAAAGTGGAGGGATTAAAAAGAAATATTTGAAAGTTTAGGAACCAAAATAAAATAATTACAAAAATTCAAGAACTAAAATAGGATTAAAACCAAGTTTTATACATAATTTGTGATTGATATATTAGCATTTAACAGTATCAAACTCTTCATAATTGAGATTGAACAAGATTGCTTAAATAATATACATGACATGAACTTTACTTACAGGTGTAACAACAAAATAGGGAGTGCTGAAAAGTTGAACCCATTTTTCAGCAATATCTCTCATGTTCTCCCTGTATCCAACTGTTGCTTCACTAAACTTCTCTACAGCAATCTGCATGAAAAGTTCAACAATCTTAAAACAAAACGAAATAAAAAATGGCTAAAAATTTTAAAATCAAGCAAACTTAGAACAACTTTATAGTTTTCTATGTCTAAAAATTCTACTTGTTTACCAACATGAAAACAGAGTCATAAGTAGTTTTCACAATTTTACAATATATATATATAAAATAAAAAACAAAATTGTCATACAGGGCTTTAAATCTGTAAAAGTAACCTCGTTTGCTATGTTAGCCCCCATAAGAACACAACAATTGATTCCCAATTCCTGGGAGATGAGGGAAGAAATCATGCATGGACCTTCCTTCTTCACCTCCATCCCTTTAATGAGGGAAATAGCTTCCACATCTTTCCTTATCTTTCCAACCAATCTCTTGCATATCCCCTCCACAAATTGATGGGGTGTCACAAACACCAACATGTTAGCATCCTTCACTGAGAATTCCACCCATTAGAGTCACAAGCAATGGCAGATTCACCATGTTAACTCAGAAAGATTTGAATGAGATCAACAAAATCAGAACAACTTGAATCGAATACCTGCATTTTCAAGGTCTGGATCTGCAATAACATTCTTGCCAAGCTTTATACCAGGGAGATACTTAACATTCTCCTGTTATGTTAATCAAGATTCAAGAATCACTAATCTATAACGCTCTAAATTTCCTAAAATGGAAAGGGGTCGTAATAAATCAACAGAACATTACATTGTTGAGATTGATAACATCAGTTAACTTCTCACCAGTAGGCAAAGTCTCCTCATACACCCACATTCTAACCTCATCTGGAATCCAAGACTCAAAACGGATAATCAAAATGCAAAGAAAAGGGGAAGAATCGAAATCCAGTGACATAACAAACAAATCCCAGATTTCAGAAGAAGTTCAAGAAAATACCATGGAAAGAGCTCAGCCTAGCGGCATTAGAGGCGATGAGTTTGGCGGCCACACTGCCCCAATTGCCACTTCCAACGACGGTAACTTTGGATTTGCGAGAAACCCCATCATCGGAGAAATGGGAATCGGGCCGAACAGAGCCCCCATTGCTAGAACGTGGTCGAGGTTCGATTCCGGGGGCCATGGAAGAAGAGGGAGAGAGAGAATGGAGAAAAGAAGAAAGAAAAGGGGAACGAGAGGTGGAGAGAATTACAAGGGAAGAGGAAGAAGAAATAGAATATAAAGAGAAATTGAGAGATTGAAAGGGCTCAAAAGGGCGGAGTTGCCATACACGTTTCGTGAGGAACAAAGCGCATCTGTGCATTTTGTTAAATCTGGCGATCCACTCTATGCTCTGCTCTACACGCCCAAATCAGATGGGTTTTTTTTTTTTTTTACATTTTCTGTCTCGATTTTTCAGAGCTGAAAACCATAATCATTGTATTAAAGCTAAAATGTAAGATTATTGCAACATTTTTTGGGTCTGAAACTGAGAAAGATGATTTTGATTGGAAAACTAAAAATAGCAAACTTCATGGACATGGGTATCTCGAAATTCGATGAAGATGCTTTAAAACCCAACTTAAATCTGGCGCCAATTTGTGATGTTGGAATTGAATACTTTCCCATTTGATTTTCAGGGTTTCTTCCAAAAATGGTGTGATTACAAAATAATAGTGGGTATTAGAAATGGGTTCGGAATAAAGCACTCTCCTTGGTCAGTCAAACCAAGTTACTTTTTTTTCCCCTAGTTCAACAGTTCTTTCAAATTACTTTTTCAAATACAATTATTTAAATAGTTATTATTCAATTATCTAATTAGCATGAGTGATTAATTTGATAAATGGTTTGTCCTATTTTGGTACATTTTGAAATGAAAATTTTAAAAATTCAAGTATTAAAATAGAATAAAATTGAAAGTTCTAAATTAAATGGAATTTGAATCTGCATAAAAGTATATACACAAAAAATTGATATTAAGAAATTTCAAAGGATATAATTTTAGCCTATAAAATGGTTTGTGGGAAAACCATCAATTTCTTTTTATATCGAATGCTTTAATTATTTTTGTTAGATTTAAATTTTATTTTCCTTCTTGAACTTCTTTACTTATTTTTATATATGTCCTTTCAAATATTTTGTTTTACCTTTAACCTTTGTGTAGAAATCTATTTTGATTTTTGTCACTTTGATTATGCATTTTTTTTTTTTTTGAAAAAAAGCAGTTCACAGAGCACCAAGCAACATTAAAGACGACACCACTTTGATTATGCATTGCATTTAACAAAGATGACAAATGCAATGCATAATCAAAGTGACAATTAGAATTTAACAAATAGAATTTTATGTCATATGAATCAAATATGATATCAATGGATGACTTAAGATACCTGTTTGACTAAAAATTGAATGATAAAAACTAAGATGAGTATTGATGAACCTCAAAAGGATCAAAACATAATATTGAAAGTATAAAACCCAACTTTTAGATTTTTGTTATTTTATGATCAAATTATGTAGAAATTTTTTTAATCTTTAAGTTAGATAACTTAGGGGGAGGGGGTTGTTTTTATTTTTATCGAAAAGGATGAAAATATGACAATAAAAAAACTTATATATCAGTTAGTTTAACGATTGCAGGGTAGGAGGATTGAACCGTCAATCTTTAAGATGGTAATTGGTGTCTTATCAATTAAATTATGCTTATATTGGCAACTCATATATACAAGTTGGAAGCATTAAAACTATTGAAACAAAAAACAGTTAAATACCTCAAACAAACAACATTAAATGTTTCTTTCTCTATTCCACTTCATTTAGCTCTTAAGGGATGTAGGCTCATAATTTTAATAGTCACAATTTTATGAAGCTTGGGATTAAAATCCTAATTAAGTTTGTATAATCAATATTTGAACTCTACGTAGGAATAAGTTATATATATTAAAATTTAAGCTTTTGTAACCTATATTTAATTTGCTAGTTTATGATTTGTAAAAGTTAGTATGTAATATATGAGTTTCATAAGTCTAAGTTTGTGCAACATAAGTTTATGGTGTAACCAACAGAATTTATGAACCAATAGTCTAAATTTTGAGATAAGTAAATCCATGTACTAAACATAAGCTCGACTTCTTAATCTTGAATCACATAAGTTTAACTCTTAGTCAAATATCTCTGGAGACTTTTCAAGTAATTTTTCTTATCCCTCATTGGATTTTAACTTTTGAAAAGCTTAGAATAGTTTAGGTGAATATCACTTAACCCTTCTTTAATGATATGACCAATGAGGGATACCATTTTTACTTGGTATTCTTTGATAGTTTTGGGTGAACAAGAACAGATATCTATCATTGTCCTTGTGGGTCTTTTGAAAAATCATGCCCTTATTCCACTTGCCATTGCCACTGAGGATGAAAGACACAAGAGAGAAAATTTAATGATAGGGACCTTAAAAGTATGCTGTTTGGAGATATATATTTATCGTATACATAGATTGTTTTTTTTTTTAATGCAAGAATCCAATTACAGGTCTATGTAGGCAAATTGCCAAAATGACAAGGTGAGGAATTGAGTTAACTTACAACAAAGAAACTTATACTGATGTAGTATTGTGACCAACACGCTCTGATGCTTAAGTTAATGTTTAGATCAAGATAGTATCAAGTAGAGCTATGGTAGAATTCTATATCTTGATATGGAATGAATTTCACTATTTATAGAGTTTTTCGTTGTCGCTTGGCAGATTCGTACTTGACATGGCAGTCGAGATTCTGTCGAGCTCAGTAGATTAGGCGATTTGGTAGTTTTTGAGCTTATGTGGTCAGCTCAGAAGACTTCCTTGCCTCGTATTTTGACAAGTGGCACTGATGTGGACTTAGATGTGCTGCTCTACCCATAACACTTTTCAAGAACTACAAACCTTTGTGTATTATAGCAGTGAGAATTTGGGATAGAATAATTTTCCAAGCTTGTTTTTTAAGAGAACACATGGTTGAAAGTTGAGTCAAGGAAACCCATGCCACTATTTAACTTTTTAGGCTTATGAACTCTTTCGTATACATTATTCTTAATTAATTCAAGTTTTTTTCTTCTGTGGAGTTTTTTGATAATTATGAACCTAATTCAAAATTAATAGACGAAAATCATATTAGCCTTTAAACATTTAAGGTTAAAATACCATTTTGGTACTTTTAAATGTCCAATTTTAATCCCTATAATTTCAATAAATCTTAAAATTGGTCTCTATGACAAGTTTGAAGTTAATTTTTATCAAAATTGGTTAAATAATAATAATAATTTTAATACAAGAAAAGACACAGTGTGAACATACTTCCAAAATTTATAGAGGAAAAGCTAATAGAGACTAACTTTTTTTAAGAAAAATTAACCATAAACTAATAGTAGGAACCAATTTTAAGCTTTATTGAAAGTATATGAACTAAAATTAGACATTTGAAAGTACAGGAACCAAAATGGAACAAAGTTCAAAATATAGGGACCAAAATAATATTTTAACCAACATTTAACTATAGTTTCTAATTATACGATAAAGATGTGTTTAAATTCTTGTGCAACTTTCCTTAATTTCTTGTGCAACTTTCATTAATTTCTTGTGCTCAATACTTTTTCATAGTTCATAAAAAAACTTCAATATTCAATTATCTGACAAGTGGCAATGCTGGCGAAAAACAAGTAATCAAGGATTTAAAACTTTCTTATCATAATATGAATTAATGAGTTTACGTTGCAAAGTTAAAACAATCTCTCAAAATATCTGTTAAAAATAAAAAAAAATAAAAAAAACCAAGCAGCTAATTTTTATGTTGTTAAGCCGTGTTTATGCTAATAACTTTTTAATAACATCAAAAGATCAGATAAATATTAACAATTTTGATATTAAAAATGTTAAAATACAAACGAATTCCAGTTTTTAAATAAAAATATATATATTTATTTACAATAGATTTAACTAACTTGACTCTAATAAAATGAAGCAGAGAATACTGTTTTCACACATAGACAGTTAACCTATTAATGAAGGTAATTTAAAAGAAAAGTTAAATCTTGTTTTATTTTCTTGAACAACGTGAATTTAGAAGTATTATACAATAAGTTTATCAATATGAAAAGGGTATTGCAACAGATGCAATCAAAAAATGGGAGTGTCTATATCCGAATAAAATCATCGATCGTAATTGATCAAACTGCTCAAGGCAATGAACTTTCTCTATAATTTATGCAATCCAAAATTTGGGGAAGAAAACCTGTTGCTCTTTTGGGCACAGCACCATTAAATTAGGAGCAGTGGCTGCTTTGTTCTCTGCAGATGAAAATGACCATAATCCATTTTTTCAGGGAGCTCTATCAAATGGCTGTGTATCATTATAACAAACATCCCAGACAGCTTCCATGGCATCCTTTGCAGCTGCTTCCGAGCAATAAGGATTAGCAATCACTGATTTCATCACTCTTCTTCTCACACACTCCTTCACAAATTGAAAAAAAAGAATGTCAACAAATATCCAACTGAAAGAGCTCAACAGAATGTACCGAGAAGAAAAAGAACGAGAGAGAGAGAGAGAGCAGGCAAAAAGAAGATGAAATGCTGGTTTGTATCTTATCACAAATGCACGAGTTGTTCAATAACCAGTGCATCGCCTTCTATTATATCCTCTCTGACATCTACACTGAGAAGAGTTTTTTTTCTATAGGACACTGGAAAAGTTACGATGGCCCCCAATCGCAGCCACTCATTCAGGGTTGAACAAACCTAGATCTCTTTACAAATATTTGGCCAGTAAGGAAAAACAAAAATGAACGCAATAACATGACTTCAAGATTGAAGCCTTCCTAAAACGTCCTGCTAATATTATGTTTCTTTCATGAAGAACTTTAACTCTCACCGCCCATATATAAACTAGTTTAGCCAAGGGCCGAGGGAAAAGAAAAAACTCGAGTACAAAAAAATCCATTGCCAATAGTGATTATGAGCAAAAGTTACAAGAGAAGAAATATTCATTGCCAAGATCAGATTCAAGTTGACATGAGCATACACAGATTTTATATTCTATCATGAAAAAAGTTCTTTAATGTAACACAATAACTTGGGAAATGTTAATCATGTAACTTATCTATCAGCAGAGAGCAAGACACTATCTCATCTCATGTCAAACGCACTAAAATTTTACAACTTTCCTGTGGTTCATGTTCATTAGTCCTCGATCGACTGCAAATATGTTTATTATGACTTTAGGCATACTGCATGGATGTTGTTCACCTTTTTGAGTAAGAGGCTATGAACAATGTCAGAAAACTCAAATTTCAAACATAATGGCTGGAAACTTATGCTCATTTTAGATGCCAACAAGAGAATAAGACTACTATTTTCTTTCTCAAAAAGAAGTGACAGAAAATCATACTTGCTCATGGCCTCGTAATTTCATAAAACCTCGCAGTAGTTCTCGTTTATAGTGGCAATCACCACTTAGATGTCCAGCACGAATCTAAATTCCAAATATATATGTTAGAAAAGCTCCAGAAGGAAAACAAAAGAATATAAACCTTTGAAAAATGAAACTCGACCTGGGAAAAAATGGCTAATTGCAGATGCATACCTCACTGCAAGCATGGTGAGCACAATTAGCCCAATCCAAGTTTGCCGCACGACAATCATCAAAAGCATGAATAAGCTCATGTATTACTACTTGGTTGACCTCATCTTGAATGTTCATGTGATTACTACACACCATTATCTACAAGCAAAAAAGTAGACACAATAAAGAAATCAGTCTTCAACAGTCCCATCCAAATCCAAATTTATGAACTAATATTCATTTAAACCATAAGCAGAAACAAAGAGAGGAAAGTAAAATGAGCATTACCCCTTCACCACGAACATAACCACCACTGATCTGCTTATCGCAATGAACAGCCTTAATAAACTTATCCCCAATCCCACATCCAGATTTCTCCAAATGCTCCATCAAGAATTTCACCATCGGAGCTGAGAAACACAGAAATAGATTCAATGACCCATTGGAAAAAACCCCAGATTCAGAACAGTCACTTGGGTCGCAGAGAATTGCTAAGAGAGTATGAGAAAACGAAAGAAAGTTATAATTCTCGGATTCTCATCAAATGACCGAAAGTCGTAAAACCCTAAACCCTGGAAATTTGTAGACGGGTAAAAAATTTTGAGGAGACGAATAAAACAGGAAACAAATTATTTGTTGTTCATACTTCGGAGACTTCTTCGAATCATATCCTCGCATTCTTCCTTCGTCCGGCCGCCGTTGACGGCAGAATACGAGCGATTTGATCCAGGTTCCGGGGTGGATTCTTCTGCCATTGCTTAGTTTCAAGTTTCAACACGGCGTCGCCGCAGCGCTATCTACAAGTGCGTTTCGGTTTTTTATGAACAACGGTTCGAATTTATCGGTTTTTCACTAAACTCGAAATAGAACTAATGTCTAAAGTAAGGAAGAAAACCGGGTTTCGATTTTTTTAATCCGTGTTCCATTGGTCAGTTACACTGGTCCGGTTTGATTTTTCGGTTTGGTCAGTCTTTTTCTTTTCTTTTCTTTTTTAATAGGCAGTAGTTTCTTATCACCCAACATAAAAATGAAAGGGTTTGTACGTTGGATATATGTTGTAGCTATTGTGGTTTAATATTTTTTAATTTAATCCCTTATCGTTGGTGAATTTTAAAATTGGTTGATCATGAACCTGCTTGAAATAATTCATTAAGATGATACTTAGTTTGGCAAAAATTTAGAGATGAAAAAAGATCATTTAAGAATGAAAATTTTCTAATTAATCCTCCAAATTTCTAAGAAATTGGTGCAATTGATACACTAATAAAAATTCAAAATTTTAATTGATAAAATTATTAGTTTAAGGTTTTAATTGATACAACTCTCAAAATTTAGGGGTATAGTTTTTTTTTCCCTTTTATTAGTTCAACAATGTGGGAGTGTATATATAATCTATAACTTTTTGGTCGATGATACATGTTTTAACCAGTTGAGCTATGTTCGAGTTAACAATCGAAAACTGATATAGTACTATAGTAGTATATAATTTTTCCCATACTACTTTTATTCATTGTTTACAATGACATCAATATTTAAAAATGTGAAACCATGAAACAAAAAATATATCACTGAGCAACATGTCAAATTGTAAAGGAAAGAAATATATATTAATATACTAGAAAATTTCCCACGAGTGTAAATAGAAAAGTTCAAGAAAAAAAAATCAATTTATACCATTAAACGTTTCAAGTTATATCTAACTTTTACCCTAAACTTTTAATTATTTGCACTTCAAACTTAGATAAATGTTGGAATCTTAACCTTAAACTTTAAGAATGGTTTCAATTTTTACCCTCTAATAAAATTTTATTTAAAAAATCGTTAAAAATGTATTTTATATGTGTTCAATGAATTATAAAGTATATGTATGGTACAAATTTTTTTTAAAAAAAAAATCAACATTAAAGCTTAATTTTTGTTAAAATTTGTGAGTTTTGGAAAAGTTATTCAATGATTAATTCATGCATAGATCAAACTTCATTTTGTGCAAAACTCTATTTATATTGAAATTAGTGATATTATAGATATTTTTAGATTGATTTTTTTAAAGAAAAAAATAGTGAGTGAATTAGTATAAATTGAATAAAGGGTAAAAATTGCAACACTTGTCTAAGTTTAGAGTTCAATTTGATAAAATAAAAAGTTTATTGTGAAAATTGATACAACATGACAAGTTTAGGGGTAAAATTTGATTTTTTTTTTCAAAATTTAACTAGAAAAAAATATAATAAAAGAAAAGGTATGCATTTTTTTTTTGTGGGGCAAAGTATGCAAAAAAGAGTTAACAAAAGAAAATGCTCATCTACTCCTTAGAGACAAATTTGAAATAAATATATAAGCCAAAAACAACTCACAAAAACCAATAAGTATTTATTTCTCAATTTATTTCTACAAGGAAAATCTTCACCATCCACAAAACACATAACATTTCAATAATAAAGAAATCATTCGATATTTTATCAAAAAAAAAAAAAAGAAAAAAAGAAAAAAAAATCATTAGTATTTTCCCTCCCGCCATATTGTAGAGAAGAGATCCCAAAAATCATTAGAGTTTTGCCGTAACAACCGCTCGTAGCCAACTGTTTTTTCCAACTGAAAATGGCCAAATCCGCCAAATACGGCGAGCCTCTAAACCCAAAACTGAATCCTCCGCCGTCGGCCACTGAACGGCTTTAAATACCCTTCCCCTTCCTTCCTTCAAACTCATTCTCTGGTCTTGCAGTCTTTCTCTATATACCTTAGAGGATTTCTGCAACAACCTTCAGAATCCTTATATAAATAAAACTTCCTCTGTTTTTTTCAATTTTCCCCATCTCTTAACAGAATCAGCAACAATGGCCCGCCAATTGGTTGTCCTCGCTCTTCTCTTCGCCGCCGTCGTCGGCATTGTCTCCGCCGCCGAGGCCCCAGCTGCCTCTCCGGCCGCTTCACCCAAGGCTGAAGACCTTGAAACCGCCGACGCCGAATCTGCTGCAGCCAAGACTCCGGCAGCTGCTCCATCCAACTCCAAGTCCCCAGCCGCCGCCCCTACCGCCGCCACTCCCTCCGCCGCCCATGCACCCAAAGCGGCTGCTGCTTCCCCCAAGGCTGCGGCCGGAGCCCCTAAGGCTGAAGCCGGAGCCCCTGAAACTGAAGCCCCTGCCGGCAGCCCTGCTTCCGCCCCTGCCAGTGATGAGTCTTCCGACGAGTCACCTGCCGCAGCCCCCGAATCCGACGCCGACGTGTCATCTCCACCTTCCCCAAGCGGACCTGCCGCCGGACCCGTCAGCGACGGCGGAGCTGCTGATGCACCGGCCACTGATGCGCCGGCCAGTGGAGCTTCGTTCCTGAAGGTTTCTGCCGCCGCCGTTGCCGGAGTTTGGGCCGTTGCTGGATTCTTTGCGTTCTAAAGCTTTTTAAGTTAATGAGATGGGTTGGAATTGTATTTGAAGAGATTATGATTCTGTTATTTAATATTGTATTTGGCGATTCTCTGAGAATACAAAGAGGATTGATCATATGATCATTTTCCATTAATTCTTTTGAACTTCCACTACTTGATTCATCTGTTGTTCTTTCAGTGTGCTGTTTGTGGGTTACTCTTAAAAACATGTTTTGAAACGAATTTAAAACGCCATTATTGATGATCCCCTTTTCAAAGAATTTATGATCAAAATTTTATTATTTTCATGAGAAAAATATTTTCACTTTTAAGTTGACGTAAAAGGAATGAGAATGCATTCTCATGTAATATCGGTGTCTTATCTAGGTTCGAATTGGCCCTTATGAACATTCTTGATTGTTGTCAATAATTCACTAATAAGTTCATGAATTAAGTTTGCCAATATGAGTATGGTTGTTGCACTGACAAACCAGTTCAAAATTTCTATGCAGTATGCAATATTCTTAAAGAAAAAAGAAGTTAAAGAAAAATATTTAACTGCAATACACTAATAAATTAAAAAAAATAACACAGATATTAAAATTTTGTTGACTATCTCCATGAGTTCGAGATTCGACATTTCCATTATTATAAAAATATTTACGAAATGTTATAACAAAATATTACTAATATCACTGATGTGAACTTAATATTAAAAATAGGAAAATTTAACTTATTTAAGAAAAAAGTGTTACTTATTTGTTAATTTAAATATTTTTTAATGAATTTTTTATTTTTAAAAATTTTGACATTTCTATTACATTTAAAACTTTGCTTAAAAACCATCATGATTAGAAGAGAAAGGGAGAAAACCCAAATTTAAGATTGGCAAGATCTTGTCATTTTTCTTTCTTATGAAAGTGCATATAAATTGAATAAATGGTACCCTCATCAAGAGGAGGTCAATTGACAATTTTGCACCGTTAGATATATGAGAGAAAAAGCCGTTGAAATGAAACCATAAAATAGTTGCAAATGAGTGTTAAAAAAATCTAATTCTAAACGAAAATTACAAATATGAAAAAGATATCTACATGGACGTTTCGTAATCTTATGGAACTTCAAAAGTGCATGTGCACACAAGAAAATGAACGTCAAACTCAACTCTCGATTAATTATATCATGACAATTGAGGTCAAAATTTATAAAATGAGCATGTGAAGAGTTTTATTATTGCCAATCTGTATTCCTCTCCATTAGGGGCAGATCCAAATAATATAGTTTAGAGAGCCAAAGTTTGATTTATAATGTCTTAGAAGCCAACAACATCATTCAATGATATTCAATGATTTCAACTAACAGTCAACTCTATTTGGAGACTTTTAGAAATCATTTTCAAATTTTAGGGAATAATTATAATCAAATTCAAACTTTGGGGACCAAACATGTCACTTTTGAAGTAATCTCACATAATCAAATATAAACTAAGTTCAAATATCAAATACTAAAAGTGTTAGTTTCTAAAAATCTAGAAGCCAAATAGAAAACTAGTTTAAATCGAGTGTTTTTTTTATCAAAAAAAAAATACAAAAATAATAGTTTAAAGAATTATAAATCCAAAAAATGTATTATCATATGTTTTCAATAAATCATAAAACATATGTATGGTACAAAATTGACAAGAATTAAAAAAAAAACGACATTAGAGTTACATTTTTGTTAAAATTTGTGAGTTTTGAAAGAGTTACTCAGTCGTTAATTTGTGGAAATTGAATAAAAGGTAGAAATTGCAACAATTATCTAAGTCTATTGTTGAATTTAATGAAATCGAAAATTTAAAGTGAAAATTGATACAACATGTCAGAGATAAAATTTTAGTTTTTCCACAAAATTAGACCATAGTTTTGATAGCCTAAGTTGAAACTAAAGAGCTATTTGGTTTTCTCAAACTCAATTTTACACTAGCAAGACTTGGATGCATACTAAACGATACCTCTTTTTTTCAACTCACTCGAACCACATAGTAGAAAAAATTTAAAAATGTTTTGAAAAAAAAGAAGAAAAAAGAGTTTCTCACATGACAAATTGTAGATAAACAACTGAGTAGGCTGCAAAAAGATGAGTGCAATTCAAGATGCACTCAAGTTTTCTTCATTTTATATAATTTGAACCAAACAAATTCGAAATTTGAGAACAAATCATACTACTGCTGAAAAAGGAAAAATTATACAATGAATGTGATTGCCTTTAAATAATTGTTGGATGTGGATTCAAAAAGGTGTTCGTCCTCTATAACCATCGGATACAAAATCAAAAAAAGTCTTTAGTTTTTCTCTCATACATTTAATGATGCAAAACTGGTAACTTTATTGTGAGTTTTCGAAATAATTTCTCCTAAAAAAGAAAGAACATATAAACAAAATTGTACACAAATGTTTTGGTTCCACAGTCATGGGAAGAAAAGAAAAGTAACGTGGTTGGACTTTGGAGAAATAAATAATCAGTGTGGTACTTTTTTTGTTTTTTTTTTGCTGGCTCTATAGAGTTGATATTGTTAAACAGAAATAATGTTTGAAAAAGCATACTATGGGGAGTATCCTTTTTGCAACAAACATAAACGTAATTTGTGGCATATTGAAAGTCAACAAACTCTATCATTTTGTTTTCAAACATTAGATTCCCAAATCAATTGCAAGTGGTAATTTTCCACCTTTTCCCAATTCAACCCTAGCTAAATGTGTCTAGAAAAAAAAAAAGGTGTATAGTTACTTTTTTTGTATCAATATATTCCTTAAATTATTGCTATACATACATACATACATACTAATAATAAATAGGAAATGCTTTAGTTTAATTTCTTTATTTTTTGTTGGATGTCTTTAATATTTATCCTTCTAGTCTCGTGTGTGTATCCAACACTGCATATTAGTGCAAACCCATTATTGTAGTGCATTGTGTGCCACAAAAATGTGTCATCTCTTCGACTTGATTGAGTTTATTTGATGATTAGGCTCTGCAATTTTTAAAACCAATAAAGTTCAATCACAAATCACATTGTAGAATAATACCCATGATGGACCACATTGTCAAATAATCAGTTACAAATTATATTATACAATAAAACCGACAATAATTCTCTACCTTAACCCACACACTGACACACACAATATATGCTCCAAACATCAAGATCGTATGGTAAATTGGTAATGTAAAAGGGGGAGTGGAGAGAAAGAAAATACTTGTTTGTGGTTTCATTCTTATTATTATTATTTTTTTTCTGTTAACCTATATTTTAAAAATCACTACACATATATAATATGATGTTTCACATTTAAAAAATGGGAGATTTGGGTTCTAATATATTAAAATAACTATTTCTAGAGAATTGGTCGTATTGCCAAGAAAAGTTCAAATACAGCAAAAGACAACATGATATAATAGTATAAATTATAATACCGTTATAATGCTTTCAATTGACCCTTTTAATTTGTATACGTTTTCAGTTTAATAATATTACTTAATTCCAAGTTCGGCCATGAGCCTAACTAATACTTTATTGACCTAACTTTCAATTACATTAATTATTTCAAAAGGAAATGTTTGGATGTTCACATTTATTAATTTCTAAAGGGGTTTATGTATCTTTTTTAAAAAGAAAAAATATATCAGGTCTCCTTAATGGATAGATTATATTTTCTTTAATTAGATGGTCTTCCATATTCTCGCAATGATTGTGGAAAGCAAAGTTAAATAGGTTTAAAACCTATTTTATGTCGATAACATCTTGTTTAATAATCATTTGGTTTTTTGAAAATTGTATTTATTTTTTCACAATTTTTTATAATGATTTTCATTTTTTTTAAGAAAACATTTAAATTTTTAGTCAAATTCTAAAAAAAAGTTTTTAAAAACTTCTTTTTTTAGTTTCCAAAACTTGGCTTGAATTTTGAAAACATTTATAAAGAGTAGATAACAAAACAAACAAACTCATAAGGGGAAGTATTATTAGTTTTTATAAGCTTCATTTTCAAAAATCAAATGGTTATAAAAAAGGATTAAATTTTGATATTTATTTCATTTTTATCCTAAATTTCTAATTATATTAGTTTGTCTTTAAATTTTAAAATACTTTTTTTATTTGCTGAAACTTTGCATTAAAAAAACAAAACAAAACTTATAGCCTTTATTACTAATCATTTAACAACAAAATTCAACTTCTAAGCTACCACATGTGATTTCTATCATTTATATATCTACATAAATTGCTATTTATAGGTAAATAAACACAAAACATCCGCCTAGCTATGTAAAATAGTTTGTTTAAAATTTAATAGGAATGACTAAACAAATGTTTTATATAAAATTTAAGGAAGAATCAAAATAGAATAAGCATGAAAGTCATGCACCAATATAGGATTTAAACCTAAATTGCATTGATAAGATAACCTTTTACATTCTTCTACTTGTTTTGAGTAAACTTATTACAGACTCTAGGAACCAAAAACAGTTGCAAAAATTGGTGTGAATCTAAAACCAGAAATTCTCGAGTTGATGGCTCAAAATCCCTCGAAAATCACCGAGGAAAAAAGGGCCGAGCTCAATTTTATCCAAAACGTTAATATAAACATAAAAATTGGAACTTTTAATCTGAAAAACCCACTTGTTGAGGAGGGGAATGGAGAGAGAATAAGAGGCAACTAAAGACAGAAAGTCAAAGTAATTTGACTTGAGTGGTTTGAAGAGATGATTTAAAACCTGAAATTACGATCATGTTTGAGACCCCACTTAATTTGTAATCTATGGTACAATCACGCCTGTACTAACGGCTTTATATTTCTATATAATGTCATCGATCCCATTTTGCCTAAACCCACCACTTCTTCTTCTTCTTTTTTAAGCTTTTTCTTCTTTTGATCTTCAATGGCGGCTTCTCTTTGCTTTTGTTTGCTTCTTTTTTCTGTCTCTTTCTTGTTGACTGCTCCAACTTCTGCTTCCTCATTGGCTTCTGTTCAAGATCCTCATCTTGTCGTTCAAGAAGTGCAGAGGTATAAACATTTTTGGTTTCTCGTTTGTTGTTTATGGTTAGTTTTTGACGAAGATGTATGTGGATTTGGTATCTGTGTTTATCATTTTTAAGAAATGTACTGGTGCAAATTTTGAAACAAAATGTGGTTTCTTGTGAGATGTGTTTTAGTTTTTCAAAAAGCGTAACAATGGTTATCAAATCTATTCAAAATTGCAAGTACATTTTTCTCTCTTTGTTTGAAATGAAAAGGCCGTTTGAACATCTACATTTTGAAAAATTACAAAGCGCTTGGAATAATAATATGGCTGACATTTTTTATAGGTTAAATGTACGAGAGAATTATTTTTTTTAAAACCGTGTTTTTACTGTGCATTTATTGGAGGACAACACATATAGGATAATTTTTCATTCATTTTTTTTCTCTTTCTCTTCCGTCTCTCTTATAACTCTCTCTCTCTCTTTAGTTTGAAACAAAGACATTTGAGCCTACATTTCGAGAAATTATTCAAAAGTGTTGAAACAATATGATATTGACCGTTTAAAACCCTTTGTATATAAATTAAAGATTATATTTTTGACCGATTAGGACAGAAAAATCAGCTATTTGATATAAGTAAAAAAAAAAATATACAGTTTTAAAATTAGTTCATATGCATCCGATATTATAGAATTAGTCACATTGCACCCGCTCCCTCACAATTTCTATTAGAATAAGATAACCGCCTAAAATAATTTTGAAAAAAAATACTTGCCTAAGGATAAATTATTCATCAAAAAATATGTCTAGTATGACAGTCTCATCAAATAATTTCTCGTCAATAAAATTTTCGTTAAAGTTTTGTGTAGTAAAAATAATGAAGAGGACAAAAAAGAGAGAAAAGAAATATTATTTTCCTACATTTCCTTAAACAAGCCATTGTTTTTAAATTGACAGGAGCATCAATGAATCAAGATCAAGAAGAAACTTAGGATATTTCTCCTGCGGAACAGGAAACCCAATAGACGACTGCTGGAGATGTGACCCCAATTGGGAAACCAACCGAAAGCGCTTAGCCGACTGCGCCATCGGGTTCGGCAAGAACGCCATCGGCGGCAGAAACGGCCGCTTCTACGTGATAGACGACGCCGGCGACGACGACCCTGTCAACCCGCGGCCGGGCACCCTCCGCCACGCCGTCATCCAAAACGAGCCGTTATGGATCATCTTCAAGCGCGACATGGTGATCCAGCTCAGGCAAGAACTGGTGATGAACTCGTTCAAGACAATCGACGGGCGTGGGGCGAGCGTGCACGTGGCAGGTGGGCCATGCATAACCATCCACTACGCGACAAACATCATCATCCACGGCATCCACATACACGACTGCAAGAGAGGGGGAAATGGTAACATACGGGACTCCCCACAGCACTCTGGGTGGTGGACTGAATCGGACGGCGATGGAGTGTCGATCTTCGGTGGGAGGAATATTTGGGTTGACCATTGTTCTTTGTCGAATTGTAATGATGGGTTGATTGATGCGATTCATGGCTCGACTGCGATTACGATTTCGAATAACTATATGACGCATCATGATAAGGTGATGCTGTTGGGACATAGTGACTCTTACACTCAAGATAAGAATATGCAGGTTACTATTGCTTTCAACCATTTTGGTGAGGGCCTTGTCCAACGAATGCCAAGGTAAATTAAACAACAACAAAAAACATCTCATAGAAAGGGTTTTTGTGGTTGTTTATTTAGTGCCTAACTTTGAATTATGATTTTATATATTATTCATGTCATTTGAGACTAAATGATATGCATAAAATTTGTTGGTATTTGACATGTGCATGGATAAGTGAAGACAAAATTGGATAGTTAGATAAGATAGAGTAACACATGCATTAGTTGCCTTTTTTTTTTATTTTAAAGAAATGCATGGGGTGTTTTCTTAAGAAATCTTGATATTCTATTTGGTTTTCCAATTCATTGTCATTTATTGTTCATTTATCTTGTAGATGTGTAATATATCATATGAAAAATATTTCTCTGCACACTATAACTTTTTATTGGGTGCATTTTTGTTGGGTAGCTCAACACTAGTCAATAAGAACTCATACTAACTTTTTAATGAAGTGCGTTTTTGTTGGTAGTTCAAAAATTTTAGTGGAGTTCACTTATCTATATATTAAATACAATAGAAATGAGAAATGAAAATGTGCGATAATTAGTATATATGCAGGTAAGTATTGTGTTGTGTACTATTATTGAGTTAATCTTATTTACATCACATTCTATTTTTCTTTAATTTTCTTGGGCATTATTGAGAGCCTACCCTAATAACAAAGGAGCACAATTCAAAGTTCGTGTTGGTAAAGATTTAGAATTTAGGGACTCAAATTGCACTTCATTCAAAACATCATAATTTTCATCAGGGTGTTTTTGTTTTGATCTAAAAAACATATCTTTATGGTGTGGCAATGATTTTACAGATGCAGACATGGGTATTTCCATGTGGTGAACAACGATTACACCCACTGGGAAATGTACGCAATCGGAGGGAGTGCTTCGCCGACGATATACAGCCAAGGCAACAGATTTTTGGCGCCCGACACCCGGTTCCGAAAGGAAGTAACAAAGCACGAGGACGCGCCGGAGAGCGAGTGGCGCCAATGGAACTGGCGGTCGGAGGGCGACATGATGTTGAACGGCGCCTATTTCCGCCAATCCGGCGCCGGCGCCGCTTCCAGCTATGCCAGAGCTTACAGCCTCAGCGCTAGACCCTCCTCCCTCGTTGGCTCTATCACCGTCACTGCCGGCGCCCTCAACTGCCGCAGAGGCTCCCGCTGCTAGGGGCCCGGTGCTGTTTAGCGCTCTAGTTAGTATATTTTTGTTTTCTATTAAAAGGAAAATTATATAACTGCAAGTGGCTAAATCTAAATGAAGGAGCAAAAGGGCTTTGTTTTAAGAGCAGTTTAATTAGTTATTATTAGTGTATGAAGATCTGAATTTTTCCTGTTGATTTATTTTCCTTCCAACGTTTTGGGTTGCCAAACACATAAACTGTAATATTTGGTTAAACTCGGATGTTTGTGAGTGTGAAAGCTAATGGGGAAAATATGAGAAATTATGTTTTTGGGTCTCCAAACACGCTGAGAAAAAAGGAATGAGTAATATGTTTACTTCTTATTTTACCCGTCAATCATGCTAGATATTCGTTTTGTTTCTTTTTTTTAAAAAAATAAAAATTAAATGTTTGGAAATATATTTTGGTCTTGTGTTTTGACTTTTTTTTTTCATATATATACTAATTTAAAAATATTGTGGATCTTTTTTTAAAGGAAAAAAATATTATGGATTTAAATTGAGTTGTGATTAAAGTAATCATGAGTCCCTTGCTTATGATGTATAACAAGCTTTTTCTTTATTTTCTCATGTATCAATTAAGAGATAGGTAACTAATTAAGGAGTCATCAAATGACGCGAGCTTGACTCACAAAGTCAACATCATATTCTCATAGAAAATATTTGAGAAGTCACCACAATATATGTTTGAGAGTTTCGCATAATTGAATAATGTATATAAGAGAAAAACTATAAAGTAACTTGAATCTCTATACAGTAGTTATTAAGATATAGATTTAACTATTTTAGAATCCATATCCAATAATTATTTGAAGACAATCGCATTGTAATGACCATATTTAATAATTTTTGGTAATTTAGAGATAAATAAAAGTTCTAAATATATGAAATAAGGTATTATATTGAATATAAATAAATTATTTTTGATAGAACTGTGGGCCATATTTGGGTAACCTATTGGGCTAGGCCCAAATGCTAACCCACGATCCAATTTAAGAGTCCAATTTTATATTTTAATTTACTATTTATTATAAAAGAATTTTTTTAAAAAAATTAATGTAAAATAATTAGTAACAATAAAATAAAACAAACAAGCTCTTAAAAGTTAAAATTAATAAGAAATTAAAATATTTAAAACTTACGGGTTTGCTATTCATTTAAAAAAAAAATTAACATTTTTATATGTAACTCAATAAGTTTTAATAATTTGGTTCAGCAAAAAAAAAAGTAACAAAAATTATTTAAGAAAAACTTCAGAAAAACTAAAAACATTGATGTAATAAATGTTGATTAAAAAATAACTAAACACAGACAAGGTGGAATTTTTTTTCATCAAACACATGATGAACAACATTAATTAATTAATTATTTTAGATCAACAACATATAAGAGTGAGATTTGAACCTTTAACCTTTTGGTCGAAATGATAATGCCTTAACCAGCTAAGTTATGTTGCAAGTTGACATGAACAACATTATTCAAATTATGTAATTAATCAATCCCTATATGATAAATCACATTCTTAAAGTGCATCATATATAATGTCCAACCTTACTGTTACGTGTGATGCAAAAGTGAAAGGACATGTGAATGAACCATCCGTCATCATTGCATGAGAATGAAAATGATTTAGAAGACTATACAAGTATGGAGCACCATAGTTAAGAAAAGGCTTGAAATAATGGATAGCTATAACATATACCAACAATTCTCTTTGATGACACATTTCCTAGAAACTCACCTTTTAAATTACAACTTTATTATATGTAAACTAATTAAATTAATAGAAATTATAATTCATGGCAAAACTAGTTGCCACATTGGGAACATGGTGGGAATAACATGTTTTCTAATAGTGTGAGTTAAGCATCAGAGCGTGTTGAGAATACCACCACATTTAGTATGAGTTTCCTTCTTGCATGTCAGCCCTGCTCCTTGCCTTGTCACAAACAAAGACAATATTGTTTTTTTGTTTATTACTCAATATACCAAATTTGTATTATTAATAAAGTACATCACTAATAAATTTAATATAAAGTATATCATTGATATACTTAATATAAATTACATCACACATATACGTATATCACTAATATGCAAGTTCTTACCTAATTTATGTTATTTTTGCAAAATATTTTATCATTTGATAAATCTACTATTCTTTAGAGCAGATATGTTACTATAGCAAAAGCTAGCAATCTTAAAATTAAAACAAATAATTAATAACTATGCACTTTATTTAACTAATAAGCAATTGACGTCAACCAACCTAGGGTATAACTCAATTGATTAAGCTATTATATTCTTGATAAAAAGGTTTAGAAATTTGAATTCTCACATCGTTGACACACACACACACACATATATATATATTATATTTTGGCGTCAAATGTTAAATTTCAACATTGTTGTCAGGATTAGTATTAAATTTTTCTAAAACCACATATGGGGATAAATTGTATGTGCAAATAGCGTATCCAATAACACAATCTATAAAGCTGCACGTAAGTTTTGCAGCCCAGCCACGTGGCACAATCATTGTGCCATATGACATGCTTCTTTTTTTAATTTTTTTGTATAAACGTTGTTTCTTCAATTTTTTTTTTTAATCTTTTTCTTCTACGTTTTCTCCTTCCTTCTTTTTTTTTTCTTGCTTTTTGGATTTTTTTTCTTCTTTTATATTTTTCATATTTTAATTTATGCATTAGATTAGTCCAAAATTATTTTTTCAATCAATTGTACACCTAATTGTACACCCAATTGCACATAATTATATATCTGATGCAATTATTTTCTTCGTGAATTTTATCAATTGTTGATAAGCCGTAAAATTAAGGCTTATTTAAATCCTCAATTGCTCGAAAAAACTATTGTTTGTCCTAATATTAATTGAAAATGGTAAAAAACTGTTGAAAGAAGGAAATAACGAAATATGGTAGCAATTGGAAAAGATTTCTAAGTATTGTGATTCTTTTGCAGGAATTGCCAAACGAATTGCCAAACCAATTGCCAAACCGGCAATTTGGCAATCTTCAGCAGCTGCAAATATGGAAACTTCGGGAAATCCGTGATTGATGAACCCATAATTGACAGAGAATTTCTCGCACAAATCAAGGGATTTAGTGCATTATTCTTGGCAAATTGGAACCCTATATTGGTCTACATAAGGAGATTGAAGAATGCGGAGGAGAAGAGGACGATTCGTGGGGTCAATTTCGAAGCTTGTTTTCTGTTTTTCTGGATTTTTGGACAGCCTCTGTTTTTGGCTGTAGCTACTGTCTTTACCTTTGTACTCACTTTCCGTTCAACTTTCCTTCAAAGTTTGTAGTACAGAACAATTGCCTAAATACTTTGCTTTTCGATTTGTTGTATTTTCATTCAATTTTAAGTCTGTTTCAATTTCATTCGAGGGTACTTTGCTCGCAACGTTTCCTCTGTTTTTCCTTCGGTTTTAGTTGATTTCTTCACCAAAATTTCAAATACAGTACATCAACTCTTCGGTATTGTCACAATGAATGGGTTTGGGTATTCTCCTTTTGCTCTTAAGTGAATGTAAACAAGTATTATTGCGTAGGAAACTCCAATCCATTCGAATTTCTTGTTTTGTTAGAGTTTTTGTTGACTCTTGCTCTGTTTTTCGTTTGCCTTCAATTTAGTTTCTGGAGAAGGAATTAAAACAAGGTAGGAGAAAGGGCAAGAAAATTACGTAACTACCCTTGCCACTTTGATTTAATTTCAATTATTTACTTTGCTTGAATTTTTAGGAAAACCCAAAGTACATTTCATAAGTTAGTATTTTATTCAATTTCATTATGAATTCTTTCTTTAAATTTAGTTTTGGGTTTTTCATTAAAAATATGAGCTAAAACTTCTTAGGGGGTTCAAGGATGTGAATTCCCTAAGAAGTAAATGTAGCCAAAATTTCAAGAAAAACCAAGCCTACATCTCAATTGTTTGCTTGTGTTGATTTAATTTCCGTTGAGATCCTAGATTGATCAACTAGGGTTTCAACTCAAGCTTAGATCTAATACCGACAGGGTTAGTGATAAGAGGATTTCACACAAGTAATGGAGTAAAAGAGCTTAGACATAAGCCATTCCTTACCCTAGACATAGGGATTAAGGACTCCAAGACCCATAAAGTTGTGAGCCAAAAATTATCTAAGATGGAGGGACTATAGACATATAGAGCCCCCACTTAGCCTCCTAAAAAACCCAATTTTGAGGTAATAGGAGATGCAATTTTGGTTTACAATTGAGTGTGGAGTAGGTTGGAATTGCAATTTTGGTTTGCAATTACGACTTAGGGCAATGACATTCTTGAGCCCCATCCTTTATCATTTCATTCTTAAGTTCATTCAAATTACCATTTCATATTGTCAATTTAGATTAGCAATTTAATTCTGCAATTTTAGTCTTTTCGCACATTGCCATTATGGATTAGCAATTGGAGTAGCAATTTCTGTTATTTCTAACATTGCCATTCTGGATTAGCAATTGAATTAGCAATTTTGATTTTCCACCAACAACTTGATTTTTGAATTTTTTCTTTTCAAACTTGCAATTTGCCTTACACTTTTGCAAAACAAAATCTTTGTTACTCCGTTCCCTGTGGGATTCGATACTTGGTACTCAGATACCATTTTATATTACTTCGATCGCGTGCGCTTGTGTGAACACCGATCAATTGTACACCTAATTGTATATATTTATATATTTCAACTATTATCATTAAAAGCTAAATCTAGCAACAATTATTCAAAATCTAATCAATTGATCAATACAGTCTACAAAAATCAGAGGTTTAAATCCATACACCCTAAATTACAAGGCATTTTATAACTAGTCAATTGAAATTATGAACAATATCTATATTTATAAATTTCAAAGTAAATATATCTTATTTAAATGATTATTTTTTTAATTAGGAAAATATTATTATCGTTTTGTCTAGATTGATCACATCACTAAAATCTGAAAAAGATAAAATAAGAAAAAAGAACTTAAAAAGCAGAAAAAAAAAAAGCAAAGGAGAAAACGTAAATGGAAAAGAATGCTTTTTTTTGAAAAAACAACGTTTAAAAAGAAAAAAAAAACATTCCATTATGCCACGTGGCTGGACTGCAAAACTTAGGTGCAGCCCAAATGCGCATAAGTTTTGCTTCAAAAAGGACATTTACAAAAACTTTTTGGACATAGTGTATTGTTTTTCTCCTATTAATAGTCATGATATATTTCCACTATTTTCTAAAAAATCCTTTTCATGAATTGGTCAATGGGGTATGAATTGTTACATAAATTTGAAGAGATAAGCCAAACCCCAAGCTAGGGACTGAAAGTGAAAGCAACCATCTTCCTTGTGAATATTATTACTCCAAAATGAAGCTAGTCTCTCTGTCCAGAATGTTGCAAAATTACAAAAACACCCCCCACATTCTATCCACAGCCCACAAAGGGAAATCTGGATAACAATACAAAATCCACTCCCCCACCCAATTATATCACTCCACGTGTCAAGAGACCAAACACATCACCGTCACATCATCTTTTAATATCAGATAGCTGACTCATCTCCATTCAACCCATTTCTTTTTCGCTTTTTCCCCCAAGTGGGTCCCTCCCTTATTGCTTCCTTGGCTTCGCTTTTTCCTTTTCCATTCCCAAAAGAGTGAATTTTGTTTGTCCATGAGTTTGAAGGCTTGGAAATGTGCATCAGAAACACGAACAACAACGAAAACTGTTACAATTCTGTCATCAAACGCCCAATTCGTAAATCCAGAACCAAAACAAGACGACCCAAATTCCTCAGCCTTCGATTGGAGCTGATTTCGCCCAAGTTTTCTCAAAATTCTCCAATGACCCACAACCCATCGGCGCCCCCGCCGCAGAAGCAGCTGACTCTGTTTCCCCTGCATCCGGGCAACTTGGTGGAGGACAGAGAGGAGAACGTGGCGTTCATCTTCGACAACGACGTCGTCAGCAGCTGCTGCAGCTTGGGGAGTTTTCTTCCCAGTTACCACAACGACATGTCGTCGTCGGAGGAAGAGTCGCGTAATTTGGCGGAGGAGGCGGCGCTTGTACGGACGGCCATGAGGAGTCGGGAGAGGCAGGCGGCGGCCGAGGAGAAGTGGGTTTGTTATTCGGAGGTGGTGGAGAAGAAGGAGGAGCCGTCGTGGACGGCGGCGACCGAGGAGGTGGAGGAAGTGACGAGCACGGCGGTGGATCAGTGGGTGAAGAAGATTAAGAGGAAGAAGAAGAAGGTGGAGATGATCGGGAAACAGTTGTGTTTGAAGCTTGATTATGAGGGGATTTTGAATGCTTGGTCGGATAAAGCTCCACTTTTCATCAATGGTGAATCGCCTCAGACTGTTCCTAATCTTCATGATGATCCAACTCTTTGCTCTGATTCTCTCCCCAATGTAAGATCTTCTGTTCCTAATCTCATCTTGCAGTGAGTTTGAGATGGTGTTTGAAAGTAGTGCTTTTAATTGAAGTACTTGTTTTGCAAGCACTTCTTAGAAAAGCATTGATTAAGTGTTTTTTCTAACTATATTGATGGTTTTTTTTTTCAAGATTTACTTGAGAGTTCAACAATTAAGGGTAGGTTTTGGATGATTTTGGAAAAAAAGTGTCTTTTAAGTGAACACTCTTGGATAGAAACATTTTTACATATGTTTGTTATCTACTTTTGTTTTAAAAAACTAAGCCAAGTTCTGAATCTATGAAAAAATAGTTTTAAAAAACTGTTTTTGTTTTTGAAATTTGGCTAAGAATTCAAATATTTTATTAAGATAGATGAAATCCATTGTTGAGAAATCGTAAAAAAACAAACACAATTTTCAAAAATCAAAAACAAAAAATCAAATGGTCATCCTACGAGGCCTTAAAAGTTGAAAGTTTATTTTTGTTTTTAGAAATTTCAAGGTCAATCTAACAAAACTTTATAAAAATTTTGAAAAATGCTTTTAATCACCCTCCTAAAAGTCATTATGTACTCACTTTTAATACCATAAAAATTTTGAAAAGCACTTTTAATTGGTTAAATTAAAAGCATTTGTCACTTTTTAAAAAATCATTCTAAACTCACTTTTAATCTGGTATCAAAATAAGGAGTTCTTAATTATGTCTTCTAAACTCCTCATTTGATATCAATTATCATGAGTTGAGTTTTGTGAATTAAATTAATACTCAAGCACATGTGTGAAAAAATGTTAAGAATATATATATAAAATATTAAATGTACTATAACCTTTTAACTTTAGTTTGAAAGCATAGTTGTGATTTAAAAAATAAGTAATATAAGAGGTTTATACGACTTAGAGTTGAAGAAATCAAGAGCGTTTGCTTGTACAAATTGAAACCTCTCAAACTCGTGACTAAACTCGAGAATTTTAGGATGGAGATTAGAGGGGTTGGTGTGTGTATTAAATCTTGCACTTAATACCCTTTGATTTGCTGAGGTTGGAAGCTTTGCTATCAGTCTTTGGCCTTCTTAGGGAGGTTTCTTCCTCAGCCAGTGATGGGGCTGTTCTCCAATTCTATAATTACCAAAAATTTTGGGGACAAAAAGGATATGTCCACAGATAAAAAGGGGTTTCTTTTAAAAGGGGCAGATTTTAAAACTAGTTTTTCAGCTTTCTGAATGTAGAAAATAATTTTCCATTGAGATTCATATCTTTTTGAATTTCTTGATTTTAAAGCTAGTTGTCAATTTATTTCAATGCCTTTTATGACATATCATTTGGGTTAAATTATAAAATTGGTCTCTATGATTTAGAGAAAGTTAGAATTTAGTTCCTATGATTTTAAAAGTTAGAATTTCATTCTTATGGTTTGATAAAATCTCATAAATAGTTCATATGGTTTGATAAACCCTTCGTAAATAATAGTCCATGAAAAACCGTAAGGATTAATTCTAACATTTAAAATAACAGGGACTAAATTCTAACTTTCTCAAAATCATAGGGACCAAATTTGTAATTTAACCTCTATTCTAAAAAAATCAAAAGATGATAAGTCTTGTTAGAAGGAACATGGCTATATATGTTGGTTCTCAAAAAAAAAAGAGACTATATGTCTCTTCTGTTTTGTGGTTAGATTGCTCCCTTTACATCAATTTACTATTTTTTTGTAATATAGTGTATAACATTTATTTATACAAAACAAAAAAAATCAAATAGATATTGGAATACAATAGTGAATCATCTCTAGACTCCAAAGTTTAAATTAGTAGTAGACTAAGATTGAGTTTATAATGACTTGTGATATTAGTGTTTTTATGTGAAACACCTCTTTTATTAATTTTTAAGTACTTTTGAAGAGGGAAAAAAAGTCGTTAATCAAGTATTTTTTTTGAAAGTACTCCAAAAAACATGTGTTGTCAACAAGTTAGGATATATTTGAAAGTGTTTTTAAATTTAAAAGTATACTTCCTACGTACAATATTAAAAAAAGTCAAAAGCCATTATGATTGGTTTTAAAAGAAGCGATTCATACGTGTTTAGAGCTTAAACACTCCATTATTCTCTCATAACATACAGTAGTGCTTAAATTTTTTCCTTAATGACTTGTTATACATAGCTTCTTTCACTAATTAACTTCTCCCTATACACATTGTTTTTCATTAACATGTCCACCTCGATCTTTGCACACATTCTCTCATTGTGCAGGCACTTTCTAACACGATTCTCTTCACTAATATACTTTCTCTCACCGTTCTTTCTCCACACTCATATATAATCTATCTCTTGTTCACTCGCTTTTTTCATTTACTTTATTTCCCTTTTATTAAGAAGTAGAAGTAGTTAGCATTATTCTATGAATATTGAATATTGGTGTTAATGAGTAGGGATTTAATTAGCTGAAGACATTTGGTTGGTTGGTAATGGTAATGTTGATTGATGCAGAGATCATCATTGATGGATGGAATGGGAAGTGAAGCTGGGAATTTGTGGAAAGTGCCAGAAATTGGATTGAAAACAGAAGAATTATTGGAAGGATCAAAAGAAGGATGGAAAATGGGACAAAGAGAGGCAAGTGTTTTGAGATACAAAGAGAAAAGGCAAAACAGACTCTTTTCAAAGCGCATTCGCTATGAAGTTAGAAAACTCAATGCTGAGAAACGTCCAAGAATGAAGGTTATTATTGCCATCACTTTCCACTATTTACTATCCCTTGTTAATATTATTCACAAAATGCTCATAAATATATATATATCTATTCATCTATCTAATTCTCTATCATATCATATCATGATAACGATAAAGATTAAATAAGAGTGTATGTATAAAGACTACGAATGAAACGTCAATCTGACCATAACTCAACTCCTTAAAAGGTAAGAGATTCGAATCTCTCCACCCCACAAATTACATATTTGTGTCTAGTTAGTTGTGGGAATGCTTAAAAATAAGACTACTTTTCTAGATTTTGATTTTTTTAGTTATTTTGTACATGCACTTCTTAGTTAGGATTTTAAACATCTTGATATTGAATTTTGGATATTTCTTTATCTATTTGTGGCTAGAGTTTCTTTATCTATTCATTAGTTGGCTTTCTTTTAAGCAATTTTTTAATTTGGCTCTTGGAAGATATTGATTTCAATATTTATTCGAGTTTAGTGAAGTTGAAAGTTTAAAATTAAAATTTACTCATGATGAAACTATATGTTCTTTTAAATTATATATTGATTTGTTTTTGTATTTATTAGAAACTGCTCCAGCTGTTATCAAAGTTTGAATTGACTTTCCTCTCCCTCTTGCAGGGCCGCTTTGTGAAAAGAAGTTGAGAAGGTTTAGACACATTATTTTGGACACGAGGGCATTCTGGGAAGTGCAGCGCAGTGTATTTTCTCTTTTCTTTATTTTCAATAATTTTAATGTTTTTTTTTTCTTTTATAGATCATGTTGCATTAATTAAATATGATTAATGTTAGATAGAAATGTTTATTAAGAAAAAAAACTTTATGCCTTTCCAATAACAAGTAATGAGATGAGTGTAGTGTCAATATCACATTATACTGTTTCTCATAATAAAGTTTGCATTAACATTGAAAATGAGAGATCAACTATATATTTGTAATGTCATAAATATTTTGAAGTTTTTGGCAACAATAATATCAGTATGAGCACAAATCCTGATGATAAATACAAATAACGATGGTGAGATCTATATTAACAACAATATTTTATTGATGATATATAAAATTTAGTTCTCAACCTTTAATCTAAAATAGTAGTGGCATATTTATATTATTCTTCCTGTAATCAAATGTTTTCATTTAAGCTAGATTTGTACTATCTAAGTCTTTTTCTTTAATCTAAAATGTCAGCCGCATATTTATATTATTTTTCTTGTAATTAATGTTTTCGTTTGAGCTAGATTTGTAACTCTAATTTTTTTTTTTCACTTTAATTTAAAATGTTAGTTGTATATTTATATTATTGTTCATGTAATCTAATGTTTTCATTTAAGCTAGATTTGTACTACTCTGAGTGTTTTTTTTTTTTTTTTTTTGCTTCATTCTTCTTTTCTCACGATCTTGATAAGTAAGCAAAACTTTAGTGCCGTAGTGAAAATTAAATCTTCCAAGACTTCTTTGTCATTTCTCTCCCTCAACTCATATCAACATGTAATAAAATGATACTTACTCCTTCTCTTGAAAGATAAGGTTTATTTTTTAACAATGCAATTGCACAATTATTGTCTCAAAACAAATCAATCTCATTTTCATCAAGATGCCTTGAAAATCTTTAAAATCCATTCTCAGCCATAACTAACTACAACTAAAGAAATATATACAACTAATTTGAACTAACAACTCTATTGTTTTTTTGAAATCCGTGAGAATGCACGAAAAAACCTACTAATGGAGGAAGATCTCCTAAGGATAAGAGACATAGGATAGAGTAAGTTCATGATAAGAACCTTCTTACTATGAATTTTTATGATTATGCATACTTACTAGACTTATACTTTTGGTTTCTTTATTTTAGTTCTGACAACATTTTGGATTGCATAATTTTACTTGTAATGATTTAGTCTTCATATTTTTCAAACATGAAATAATTGAATCTCTAGGGTTAATTTTTTGTTTTCAAAGTAGAGCCATATGAGAATTGATAAATAATTGAACCACATTTATTTTTGGAACGTATAGAATTTGAATGCTTTATTAAATTGTCTATATTTTATTTATAAGTTGGTTTTCAATAAAAAAATAATAATTAACAAAATTTAAGTGTAAAGTTTTAATTGTTAATTTTTTAAAACACACAGGATTAAATTGTTACTAATAAAAGTATAGGCACCAAAACTTTACAAGAAACCAAATAGAAACTATAAGGAATTGTTTGGTATGGTTACTATTTTTCATTTCATATTTTCTTGTTTTCAGTTTGAGAAACATAAGTGTTTGATGATTGTTTTTATTTCTTGTTTCTCATTTATCAAGAAACACTTCCAAAATTTTGTACAAAAACATACAAAAATCATTATTCTATCCTTCTTGACTTAAATGCGTGATAACTATTTAAAAAAAATTAATACTTATTTAAAAAAAATATTTCTCATATAAAACATTTACCTTTTAATTTAAAATTTTAGAGAACAATAAACTAAAAATGGTTACCAAACACGTTATTATTATTTTTTAATAAAAAAGAAAGAACAAAAAGTAAAAACCAGTTTTCAAACTAATTTTTATGTTTTTCAAAAAGAAAAAAAGAAAAAAAAAACAAAATAGAAAATAATATATCTTTTTTAGGCTTTTAGCCAACAATATATCTTGGATTCTTTGACAAATACTCCTTTACTTTTTCTCTGATCTCAAGAATATGACTTGATTCAAATAAAAAGAAACCGGGTTATATCAGAAAGTCAAATAAGATCCGAATCTCGACCCATTTACATTTTGATTTTTAAAAATGAAATAAAGATTAAAAAAAAAAGATAAAAGCTTTAATGGATATTGGTTAAAGCACTTTTGGAAGTATAAATGAATACTTGATGAATCTCAATTAACTTTTATGAGAAGCAATTTAGAAATAGCGAAAAGCCATTAAATAAAAATATCAGCTGACAACTTTAGCGCCGGCAGGCGTGCACGCGTGGGTCACTGCAAATTAAACTCACCACAAACAAAACTAAAAGCAATAACTTATTTTAAATTAAATTTATTTTTGCTTTTTTGGCTTTTATATCGTTTCCATTTTCATAAGATTTAATCCTTAAAATTTTCTATTAAGTTGTTGGGTTTAAGATTATTATTAAAAATTTGATTAAAAAACGACCTACCCAACAAGCGTGGGTCGGTGAATGAAACTCTTACACCTCTTATGATCTAAAATCAAGTGTGATAATTACAACAAAATCTTTATTGATAGGGACTCAATCATGATATTTTTTGAAACAAAGAGATTTAATTATTATGAAGAAAAGTATAAAAACTAGAGCATTTAGAGTATAGTTTTGATTATTTGTCGATTCGCATAACTTGATTGTAACAAAACATGAAAATAGTTCAGTGATTAAGATATTCACTCTTTTCTTTGAGATCAGAGATCCAAATCCTTACCCTCCACATTTACCTTAGTCTTTATAATTTTTTTTTATCTCCCTGTTCATACCATTGGACTACAGTAAAATTTTAGTGGCAGCTACTCAAACTTTTTTTTTTCTTTTTTAATTTTTAATGTACAAGGACATATCATTACAAAAAGAAAAATGAAAGAGTATTATATTACAAGAACAGAGACTTAAAAACTTGTGATCTCAAGATGCATTCTTTAGAATCAATCTTTGTTTGGATACAAAATCAACAAACATAATGACTCAGATAAGCATCAACATATTACAGATCATAATCTATTTGCTCAAACCGACGTACAAACATTATATTTAAACCACCAAAATTCTTACAAAACAACACAAAGGCCTTCAAGGACAAACAGTTTGGCATTCTGAGGGTTAGTGATATCAAAAACATGTTTGTTTTTGGATTAATTAGTACTAATATTATCATTATTATACACTAATTGGCTGGCCTGCTGCCAAGCCATGAAGCTTCCTTTCTTTGATTTCTGGATCTTCAAGAAGAAGAACTTTGTCTTTGTCTCCTACTCCAACCATGTGTAAATATTCACAGTCATCTCTCTCTTTTCCTTTGAACAGTAGTCTTTGCTCTCTTGGTTCTAACCCAGTCACCATTGATAGAATCATCTTCAATTCCCCTAAAAAAATCACACAAATAAACCAAAAAAGTTTAATTCAAATCTCAATGCTAAAATCCCTTCAAACAAAACCCATCTTTTTCTTTTTGAATTTGTTATTTTCTTCTCAATTTGATATTAGTAGTTCAACGTAGGTGAGAGTATTAAGAATATATAAAGAACAATACTTGGCAAACATGTCCATTGGTAAAAATTTTATTGGTCTTTTTCTACCATGTTTAATAGATAAGTACTAAGAATACCCGACATCAAAAAGTCATTATAAATTCCTACTAACAGTGGGTAGACAAGTATTTTTTTTTATATACAAACAAATTAGATGTATTGAAATAAGTAAATTCAAGCTTTTGAGTTCAACAGTGATTTAACATTTGGATTGTATTAAACTAGAAAGTTATGATTTTTCCAAGTCTTTTTGTTCTCAAGTTTGTTCTCCAAATTTGGAAACATGAAAAATGAAAAACCCATTTCTTCTTTTTTTCTTTTTTTCTTTTAATTTGGAAATGGAATCAATGTAAAACTTACCAAAAGTTGAGATGGGTTCGACAGAAATGTCATGGAATTGAGAGACAGTTGAGACTCTAATAGTGATTGTTTCTTCTCCGGTCAAAGTGGATCCGCCGGCGATCTCTCTCCTCTGCACCAGCATGCCTCCCGGCCGGAGCTCCCACTTGATTTCCGTCAGGACGCCGCCGTCTTTGTGGTGGTCATCGGCGACTTTGATCTTGTTGTTGCAGCTGCTGACAAAGCTTCCAAACCTGAAAGTGGAGCTTCTGCAGAACCTCTTTGACCTGAGCTTCATCATCTTTGCTTGTTTTCCTTTTTCTCTCAACTCAAAATGGATGGAGATGGTGATGGTGTTATATAATGGGAGATAAGACATGTAGGGACAAAAGGGAAGCTGCAAATGGAAGAAGCAAAAAAAAAGGAAGATTAAAGTATCATTTTTAGTCTCCTCTGTTTTAATTTTGTTTCTATAATTTTGAAATTTTTTATTTAGTCGATATAGTTTTATTAAATTTTTCTTAAGCACTCTTTTGTTGCTAGAATATTAATAATAGACTTATTGTATTAAATAATAGAGACAGAGCGAGGTAGGAATGAGGGAAACAATTGCCCTTTCTTTTACTTGTCTTAGATTACTAATTAAAAGCTAATATTTTTAAACTTTTCTATCCAATTCCCAATTTTCAAAATGGAAAAATTATATATATAAAAAAAATTAGAATGTAAGATTTGGTCCTTTCCTATAAAAATGTATTATTTTGTCATTGGAATTTGGGTAAGTATATGAGGGTGTTTGAACTAGAAAAAAAAATTGAGAGATATATGAGTGGGTTAAATTTAGTTGAGAACTAACACTAATACAATCACCTCATTTAACCTCACACATACATTATACCAAATACTATCATTTCATTACTCATATTCAAAAGAAACATGTTATTTACGTAACAAAACTATTCACATCTACTAATGGTAAGAATGTTATATAAAGATTAGAAAAATCAAATTGAAACCAAACACAAACGATAGTAACAAGAATGACGAATGAGAAAGCAACATGTGGAGGGTGATGGGGGGGAAACAGAAGCTGATTTCATGGAGGGCGAAAGCAGCACATGGGGGTGGGTGCTTGGGAACACGCTTGCTTGATTGGCGGGCCTTATATAAATCACTTTTGGGGTTTGAGAGTTTTTTTTTCTCTTAAAAGAGAGGTTTTTGCCAAGCAAGACTCATGGATTGGGGGTCTAATAATATATTTTAGGTCAAGGTTAGGAGACGTGTCATTTTTCTAGGGTTTTTTTTTATAACAATGCAAGATATTGGAATTCGAACCTCCAACTTCAAGAAAAAGAGTAGATGTCAATTACCACTGAAGTTATGCTTATGTTGGCAGAACTTGTTGGTTGTTTGAGTTGAGGAGCTCCAAAAAAAAAAAAAATTATGTACTATACTCTATGGTTTTTCCATATCTTATCTTTTTATTTACACAACCTAGAATTTGGGGAGTTGTTGGAGTTGTTTGAGTTGTACATACAATATAATTAGTTACTAAGCACAAGCCTTTTTTTTAGTTCAACAACATTTGAAGGTGGAGTGATTCGAACCTCTAACATCTTGATCGAAAGTACATGTCAATTATCGCTAAGCTAAGCTCACTTTGGGCCTAAACACAAGCCCTTATTACATCGAATGCATCACAGAGAGAGAAAAAAGAAAAGAGACAATAGCTCTCAAAAGCCTGAATATTGGAGAAAGGACTCCTATAGCTAGTGTTTCTGTTCATTAGCACTCCTTAAGATTACTTTCTCTCCTTTTGTGAATTAAAAATGGGTTTTAGTAATTATAGTGGTTTTTCATTGTGTTTGTAATTAATTTTAGGTAGTCTGTTTTTTATTAGGTCAGTTGTCGAATAAAAGGTTGATGTTTTATCATGTGTGAGAGTTGATGGGATCTCAACTAATTTTACGCATATGTGTTGTATGTTAGTTTAATTGAAAGTGAAACATTAGCTTTCTTTTTTTAATGTCATGTAACTCATGTTAGTGTTTTGTTACTGAATTAAGTGAATTATTATATTTGTATATATGTTAAAATATATAATTTTGGCTCTAATACATCTCACAAGTACTTTTGTTCAATCCTAATCTTTTAAAAATTGCAATTTAATTCTATATATGTTAAATTTGGTATTTTTTTTTTTAAACTATGAGACAAATGTTAAAAGAATGACAAAATGCAAAAATCTCAAAATTGGTTAAATGAGGCAAACAATGGTAAACATGGTAACATTTCTAAATAGACCGATTTTCTACACAATAGTAACTCATTTCAAGTAAATGTAAATATAATTCAACTAGTTATGACATTATACATTTATTCTAAAGATCAAATATTCAAATCTTCATCCCATATTATTTGAGTAGTTTTTTTTAATGTATGTGGCCTCAATCAACCCATTAAATTAAATTAAATACATAGGTTATTTTCTATTCAGTTAATAAAACATATTTTAATGTAAAAAAACCATTTAAAAAATAACTTGAATGTGCAATGACAATAAAGACATTACTGAAAAAAATGCAAATGAAATTAAAACCTTTTATTTTTTTAATAGGAAGATTAGAATCAAACAAATGAAAGTACAAATGTCTAAAATATAAAAATTGGAGTAAAATTATAGTTTAATAAAAAAAAAAAGTTGGGTTTTAGGTACAGTTAGGTGGGGTTTTTTTTCCCTCTCTATTTTACTTTTGTTCCTCATATTGTTATTTTTCATTTATTTTTAAAGGTGGTTGGCTAATGTAAAGGGTATCAACCCATGTGAGGCAACCTTTATTTATGGAAAGAAAAGAAGAAACTCCACTTTCTTTCACCTTTAAATACAATCACCAAGTCCACTCTTATGTCTTCACTTGCAACCTTCAAAATCCTTATTTATATATTTCTAATCATTTCCTCTCTCTCTATATATTTTTTGTTAGCTGAATTATTCTACTCATTTAGCTTTTACAATCAATGGTTTATTCTTCATTTTTAGACCCAAAATCTCTCTACATCAAGTAATTGTCAAGCCAACTTAACAAATTGACAGTCTAACCAACAAACTTCTAGATGTGATATATATAAGTAATTCATTCAAAATTTGAATTTCTTTATTTTTAATTCTTTTTATAATATATATTTTTTAAAAAAGCTTAAAAAATGGTAGTTCTAGTTTTTTTTTTTTTTTTTTCAGAACAATGGTCATTCTAGTATTAAAAACAATTATAGGGAAATTTTCTTTTTTTTTTTTATCCTTTATAGAATTGGATGGGTCAAATTTAACCTTATATTTTGAAAGTTGAAATTTGAATCTGTGTTGGATTCCCATTAATTTAATTGACTTCGTTGGGTTTTTATGGAGATCTTAGACTTAGGCTAGTGAAAGCTATTTTGTTAGTGATGGGTCTTTCACTACTTGAGTATTTTGTTATTAAGTTTAGGCTTTTTTTTATTCGGTCTATTTTTTTTCTTTTAGTTCAACAACGTATGGAGGTGGAAATTCGAACCTCTACTTTTAAGTTGATAAATATACTTTAATTGGTTGAGTCATGCTTAGATTGATTGCCAATGACTGATTTACTAGATAGGCCATTTAGCATTTGAATATTTATTCGCTTGATTTTTGGTAAATTTTTATTTATTTTTGGTTCATTTTCTTACCCAATTTTAAGAATGCTATTTTTATTTCCACTCTGTATGTATTCCAAATCAATTCAATCTGATTTTTTTCAAAAAAAAAAGGAAAAAAAGAAAGAGAACTCTAACAATTTATCATTTGCTTAACTGAATGACCCTTCAAAATATAAACAAAATTTTATTGGCAAGTAGCAAAGATCACATCTAAACTATAGGAATTATGCAATCAAACCTTCTAATCAATTTTAATTTGATCAATCTCCCTCTAAACTTACAAAATTGTTACAATTAAACTCTTAAATATTGAAAAATGTACATACCAATCTTGAATTATAAAGGGATCATTCCAAAAAAACTTTCAATGTATAAAATAATTGTTAGAATAGTTATACTCAAATTCTTGACATCAATGTTTTAATTTCTTGAATCGAGGAGGTGACTCAACATCAATTTGAAAACCGATTTTTTATAGTCAATATTATAGTTTTCAAGTTTTATAGAGTTAAAAAAGAAAAAAGAAAAAAAAGAAGAAGGTAACAATTTTATAATGTAGGTATTTGATTATAACGAGTCTTATAGTTTAGGAGCGGTTTGTGTATTTTACAATATATAAGGGTTTAATTGTAAAATTTTGTAAGTTTAGGGGGTATGAATATAACAACATTTATAGTCAGAGACGAATTTTGCAAAATTTGCAATTTTATATGTACATACAAGTTGAATTACATTTATCTTGGTTTTTAAGAGAATTGATAGGAAACAATGAACGAAGTTTTTTTAAGGCTTGAGGACAAAAAAGAGAGGGTTCAAGACCTCAAAAGAGCATGATATTTTTTTTTTCTTTAGGAAAAGACCATGCATTTTTCTTTTTTAAAGGAAAAGGAAAAGGGATTATGAGATTTGAGGACCCATATGTTGGGATTGTGGGCATAGCTTTTCCAACACCTAGCTCCATAATTATTAATAGCAAATATAATTATTCCCTAAATGCCTTAATCATCATCAATTATTGTTCTTCTCCTTGCTTGTTCTTCAATTTTTTAGCTAAAAACAATCAAAGAAAATTTGGTGGAAAGGCAGGAATCTTGTCCACTGCCTCAACCTCAACACCCTTTTTCATGACAACACCCCAACACAACATTTTAAACAAACCAAGAAAAAAAAGAAAAAGAAAGAGAGAGTTTCTAACTGAGGTTAAATTATACGTAATGTCATTCCATGTGGGACGTCATGTCACTTCGCATCAACGTCATTATAATTATGTATTGCATTTTAAACATCACACTCATAGATGATATGAAAATTAAAGTATAAGAATTAAATGGAAACTTTTTATAAAAAATATAGGAACGAGCAAATGTTAAGCTATGAGGACCAAATGTATAGTCTAAGCCAATTTGGATTTATTCTTCTTTTGTATAGTTTTCTGTTTTCTATTTTTTTTTTTCTTAAAACAAGCATATTCAATAACTATAGGAAGTTATATTGGTGTAACAAATTCTGTTAAATTGTTGTTACAATTTTTTGTAAACTGTTTCAATTCTCCTGTAAATTCTCTTAGGCCTACTTATAAATAGGCTACTTATACGTTCAAGAGTGATATAAAAAATATAGATTATTCTTCTAACCTTGAGTCTCTTATTGGTATTAGGGTAGGTGACATGCGATCTTGTTTTTTTCACATCTTCCTCCCCAACTCCTTTCACTACCGCTGCTTCCACTCCGCATTCTCTTATATCTGCAATCTTGTCCATGTTCGGCTTGATTCCACCAATTATGTTCAATGGAGGGTTCATGTCGCTGCCATTAAAGGCCCATGTTTCTCACTCGTCTACTGAGGCTTAATATCGTGCTTTGGCTAATACTGTTTTTGAAGTCTTCTAGCTTCGTCAGCTACTTTGTGATTTACATGTTTTCCTCTGTGATCCTCATGTACTATGGTGTGACAATATCTCAACTATTTTCTTGGCAAGTAATCCTGTCTTTCATGCTCGTACTAAGCACATTGAGATTGATTATCACTTTGTCTGTGAGAAAGTGGTTCGCAAAGATGTCGTTGTTCTCTTTGTCTCCTCTAAAGATCAAGTTGTACATCTATTCACCAAGCCACAATCTTCTCATTCGATTCAACTCTGTACAGGCAAACTCATGACTGCTCAACCCTCATATGTTTGAGGGGGTGTATTGGAAGTTATATTGTTGTAACAAATTTTGTTAAATTGTTAGTTACAATTTTTTGTAAACTGTTTCAATTCTTCTATAAATTCTCTTATGCAAACTTATAAATAGGCTACTTATATGTTCAAGAGTGATATAAAAAATACAGATTATTTTTCTAACCCTGAGTCTCTTATATAACTACTTCTAGTTTTTTAAAAACATAAAATTAAAATAATATATTTAGGCCCATATGGTTGTTATTAAAAAAAAAGGTTGGGCATAGTTTTCCGTTTTTTTTTTTGAAAAAAGAAAAAAGAAAAACATTTGATATAACAAAATTTAGTTTTTTTTTTTTAAATTTAGTTTCTGGAAAACATAAAATGAAAACAAAATGTTATTCAATAATGATTTTGTTGTATTGACCATACATACAATACTTATTAAATTATAATTTTATTTTTTAATCATAGAAAACAATCTTTTTTTTATTTCACAAGTATAGTTTTCAAATTATGTCATTATACTAATATTTATTTTCCTTTCTCTAACTCTCACGGGTGTGAGAGAGAGTTAAAAGAGAGGGAAAAAAAGTTATGCATATGTATATATATTATAGATTAGAGAGAGATAATTTATAGAGAGAAAAAATTGTCAAAAGAGAAAGATAGAAGGGAGGGGATCAGAAAAGATGTTGGAAATGCGATCAAAATCTCGCATTAACTAAGAAAGAGAGAAATCTATGGTATATAAATAAGCACAATTATCTTGATCAATATGATTTCTTTTAGGGTAAAGTCAAAAGTAAAGTTTTAGGCTTATGTCTAAACTGTGAATATATAAATCATGCCATTATTGAAGATTCATTGTCCTTAACCAAAGATAAATTATAGAGATCATCAAATGTTAGACATTATGGGGATTACTAAGCAAAAAATACAATCTTGTATATTTTTAATTAAACTTACATACAAAAATGTTTTTTAAAACTTAAAAAACTGAAAATTGAAAGGATTATATCAAACAATCATTTCAAAATGAAAAACCAAAAACAAAAACATTGAAAATGTTATCACCCAACACCCAAGCTTTTCCTTTAAAGTATGAAAAAAGTTGATCTAACACATATATAATAAAGTAGAGCCCAAATAAGTATAAGGTGAAGTAATAATTAAACCATTAATTGAGAGACAAAAATCTGCAGATACCTAAGAATATATGGAGAGAACAAAATATTTGACAACATCCATTATTGTCTCTCAAGAAAATAAAATAAAGCAAGATTCTGAAACATGAACATAATTGAAATTTGCAAAGAGAACACGTGTATAAAAATATAAACCCAAAGAAATTAATAATGAAATGATGAAAATGGAAACACAAGAAGGATCTCATTTTACGTATCCCATAAGATTTGCTTCTTGTTTGATTGCCCACTACAGATTTTATGCTCGAACTCAATTATACTTTTTTTTTTTTTTTCAAAAGCTTTGGCCTTCTTCAACTACATGGGAAGATGGGGTTTTTGCTTTTATATTATTTATTTTAATGGTTTCATTATTGGATTATTTAATTGATGTTGTATCTTTCTTGGAATCTACGGTTGAATGCAATTGTTTTCATGATGGATCTTCAATTCATAATAGATCTATTTTGAATCCTTGTTTGGATCTATTTGAATAACCTTAATGTGATGATGATAGATGTGTTGATTCACTATAACAAATTAGAAGATTTTTTTTAAGATACTTGAGATTTTAAATAGATGTTGGGACTTAAAAAAAAAAAAAAAAGAGACAGTTTTTGCATTTTTTTTAATAAAAAAAGGCATTTTGTAGAAATACTTTATATATATATTGAGTTCAAGAGATTTGAATATCTACACTATAATGTATAGCCACGGAAACTTTAATTTGTCTCACTATAGCCATTTTCTTGTTTTAATTCTTTTTTTTTTTTTTGTAATGTTTTTTTCATTTGCTGTTTTGGTTTCATTAGATTAAATGAAAATAGGAAAAAATCTATTTATATTCCTAAATTTTGGAAGTGTATCAATTAAAACTCCAAATTGTATCAATTTAATTCTTATTAGACATTTTATCAATGATTTATAACTATTTTCACTTGATTTTATGTAAAATCACAGCTCAAAATCAGATTTTATAATGAAATACTAAAGATCTAAATTGGTTTATTTATGAAAGTTCATAGTTTTAATTGATATAATTATTAGTTCGAGGTTTAGATGTATAAATTGATTTCTTTTCAATAAAAATCAATATATATATATATTACAAAATGGTGCTATAGATATTAATTTTATATTTTTATTTTTCCATTTATTTTTTATTGTTCTTATTTTATCTTTGATTTTTCTAAAATAAGCTCGTCTTCTTTTTTAAAACAAAAAAAAAAAATTAATGACTGTAATTTATACATTCTTTTTTAAAAATTTGCCTAACTTTTAAAAACTTAGTAATAAGCATTTTATTTTCTAATAAAGTCATCAGCACTTGTAAATATGTAAATAAATTATATGTTATAATTATTTTTTTTTTTTCTAAAAATGGATATTATGTGAACTAAAAAAAGGATATTATGTACATTTATCATTTAAAAATGAATGATATTACGTCCGGTTATCATTTAAAAGTAGAAATGCCTTCTTTTTTTTTTTTTTTTTATCTTAAAAAGTGTTGTTTAAGAAGAAGTAACTTGTAATCTTCTGTCTCTTATTAAATATTGAATATTTAAACTCAATAAACTTTATCTTATGTATATAGTAAAATAAAACTAAAAATTTCATGTGTATTAGACGTATTGCAAACTAATTTGATCTAAAAGGTAAGGTGGAGTATGTCTTAACCAATATATATATATATATATAATTTTTTGAGTAAAAGGAAATAATATGACAAAACAAATCAAAAGAATTTAACCCCACTAAAGGGAGTGTCCCATATGCAGTGCTAGAACAATTCAATTTAGTGTCTCATTGTCCATTGCATTTTTTGGATGTAAGACATAATCCTTCGACCTCTTCCATAGCTCAAATTTCTCTAATTTCATCAACATCTTGCTCGAGTTAATTTCATTTGCAAATTTTTCCTTTCCTAGGAATAGTTTCCACACAATAGTTGAGTTGATTTCAGCCCAAAGAGGGTGGAAAAACTCGTTTTCATGGCCAAGACTTAAAGAGGTAGTTCTTCCTCAACTGCCCAAAGCTTCAACAAGTTCGACTGATTCTATGATCTTCATGAGCATTTCCATGTTGGAATTTTTCTTTTCTTTTAAATTAAGGTTTGTTTCGCCTCCTTTCAAATAGACAATGGTTTGTTGAATACAATACATCAAAATACGCTAAGCTCAACTGGTTAAGATTATATCTTCAACTAAAAGGTCATAGGTTAAAATTTTCACATCCACATGTTGTTGAACTAAAAAAAAATACATGTTTAGTTCCTGAACTCTCAAGTTTGTGTCTATTTGGTCCATGATCTTTAAAAAGTGTCTAATAGGTCATTGAACTGTAAAAATGTCTTATAAATCTCTAAACTTTTAATTTTGTACTTAATAGCCTTTCATATTTTTAAAAATCAATTTTTAATTTTGTGTCTAGTAGGTCATTGAATTTTCTTTCAATTTTTTGTTTAGTTGGTCTGTGAATTTTAAAAAATATGGAATAGGTCAAGGACCTATTAGACATAAAATTAAAAATTCAAGGACCTATTTGACACAAACTTGAAAGTTAAAAGAACGTTTAGATATTTTTTAAAAGTTCAAGGATCAAATATATACAAATCTAAAAGTTCAAAAACCAAACTTGTAATTTAATCCAAAAAGAAAAAGAAAAGAAAAGGGATCAAAATGGCTAGCTATCTAAGTATTTAAAAATGGCCCAAGAAGCAAAATGAAGTCCAATTTACAAGCATTCTGACAATAAAAAAGCCCATAAAGAAAAAAACCCATAAAATATGTCAACCAGATTAGACCAAGAACTTGCTGCATAGAGCAGATCTCATTATGAAAAAATCAATATTGACCCTCTTTTTCTTTTTTAGTCAAGCAAAGTTAGTGCGGGAGATTTGAACTTATGACCTCTTAATCGAAGATACATATTTTATACCAGTTGAGCTATGCTCATGTTGGCAACTACCTTTTGTTGGTAACCACATTAACAATCCTTCCCTTGAAAAAAAAAATTATATAGTCTCCCCTAAAAAATCTTATTGTCACACATCAGTTATCCAATTGAGCTATTGGACCTTTCTATTCATAGTTTTCATTCACAAGACTAAAAGTCTAAGCATGACTCGAACGTCATTTCTTAGAACCTTTCTATTCATAGTTTTTATTTAAATCTTATTTTAGTTTAGTTATCAAACTTTTAGGTTTATTTAAGGTTAATCTCTTAACTTTCAAAATCTTTATTTCAATTGCTAAACTTTGAAAAAAAAAACTTATTTTGGTCCTTACTATTATTATATCGTCATTATCCACCCCACCTAATACCACCTCAACCCACCTCTATATAGCTTCTAACTTCCGGAAAAAAAAAAAAAAAACCTCTATATAGCCTTATACATGCCTAAGCATGTTGATATACATATTCAAAGTCATGTTTTCCATTATTCACAATAAAGGCAAAATTAAAATTAAACCAATACTTGCCTCTTAATTGAACGTCTTTCTATTAACCATCACAAAAAATCTTACCGCTATTTATTTTTGAAAAAAAAAAACTATTCATAGTGGTTAGCACTAGCAGGAGATTGGCCAACAAGTATCATCCAATTAAAAATGATTACTTTTCAAAAATTCAAGAATAAAAAATATATATATTTTTTAAAATTAAACAATACGTGGGATAGAGATTCCAACCTCTGAACTTTGGGCCGACATATTAAACAAAATAGTTTTGGAGCTTTAAAGCTAAAACATTCAACGCCTACAAATATCGTTGAACTCAATTATAAGGCTCAAAGAAATGAATATTATTTTCCAAGCCTTAGCTGTTTGAACTATTCACAAAGATGGGTATGCTGCTTATTTATGCTTGGATGTTTGAATTCAAATCGTTACTTGTTCGATAAACAAACAGCTAATTCGTTGAGCAACGAGCATTGAATTGATTGATCCTCGCTAAAACGACTGCACTGTAGCTACGTGCTTGCAATGCGATCCCTTCCAATCCCAACTCGTGATCTTGAATAGTTTCTTTCATGGCGTCTGTCGAACTCGATCCTTCCCATCGTTCTGGATATTTCTGAAATTCTGCTCTTAAAAACCCATGTCTAATCACCATCACTAATCAATGAAACAAGGTCTTCTTCAATGGAGCTTCACGTGATTTGGTTTCTGAAACAGAGTAACTTGCAATCTGTGCAAGTTCTGTTCAAATGTGCTGGAGACTTTTTTTCTTTCTTCTTCATTTTGCTGCTGCACTTTCGCTTCCGTTTATTGTTCTTTAAATGGTTGCAATGGCGGAAGAATTGTAGTTTGGGTTTGAGAGAAGATTTCTGGTTAATTCCCCGATGGAGGGCAGAGATTTGGAGACATCTGAGGGGATTGAGGACTTGGGGAAGAGGGTAGCCATTGAAGCTCCAAATGGAGCTGTGCCTTCTATGTGGAGCTCCATTTGCAATCTACCTGGCTTCACTGTTCTTTTTCTTCTCGGCATTACCAAAGGTGAGCTTCGGTTACCTCTTTCTTTTTGGCGGATTTTGTGCTGTTTCTTGTTGTTTTGAACTCTGTGAGATAGCATAGGCATTTGCCAGTGGCTAATGATTTAGATTGTTTATCCATGATTGGGGCTTTTCAACAGTTGAATCCTGTCATTCACAACTCTAATGCCTCAATATTTCAGGTGCGATTTTCAGTCCGTTGACAAGCCTTATCATGACCATGGCAAATTCTACTTTAATAATGGTTCTTTGGCCAGTCCAAACTTTCTGGACATATTACTGCATTCTAAGGTATTGTCTATAAACCTTTGCTTTCCATTGTCAAAATGGATTGAGAAAAAGAATTGTCTTTCTAATATTACAATCCCCTAATTCGCAGAGCTGAACAACTTGGTTGGGGTCTTAAACTCATTCTATGCCTTTGTGTACTGCCTGTTCTACTGCTTTTGTGGCCTGAATTTGGTGCTCTTGTAAGCACTATAGGCGGAGCAGTTTACGGCTTTCTTTCTCCAATTATGGCCACATTTGATGCTGCTAAAGAAGACAAGCCTGATAAAGTATTCCACTGTATGTATGTACGTATTTCCGCTTGAACTAGGTTACTTTTACATTGTTCCTTCACGTTTACTCCCTGGTTTTCTGTTACTTTGGTTTCAATTTGATTTCTCTTCTCCAATGAATTTCAGGATGGAACTTGGGATACCATAAAAGGATCCTTCTTGGTTATCGGGGATTTTCGTGATGTTTGTTTACATTCTTACTTCTCTGCTATAGAGGAACTGCTACAAAAAGGAACCCCAGAGGGTGGATACTATGATATCAGGTTTATTAGTGTCACTCGTAACTGATTCAGATTCTTGATTTGGTTCTGAAGTGGTTGGGAAATTCTACTTGCCATCATTATTGTGTTTACTTTTGATTATCTAAGCTAGTTCCAAAAGATTAATGACAAATGATACTGCTTCTGGAGTATACAAGGCTCCTCTGCATCCTGAATTAAATGCCGCATTGTTCTCAAAAAGTGACAAGCATCCATCATTTAACTTAACCTTTTTGTTAGTTTCTTGCAGATTGTTTGATTTCCTTTGTGCTTCCATAGTTGGAGTTCTTGGTTCCGTGGTTGATACACCAGTCATCTTACTCATTGCCCTGTATAAATGTCCATTTATGCTGTTCAAGGGGTGGCATCGTTTATTCCACGATCTTATCAGTCGAAAAGGCCCGTTCTCGGAGACGATATGTGTTCCATTTGCTGGGCTTGCTATCTTACTCTGGCCGTTAGCTGTTGTGGGTGCACTGGTGGGTTCTATTATCTCCAGCATTTTCCTTGGTGCTTATGCAGGAGTGATCGTTTATCAGGTTCGAAACATTTTCCTTGATCCTTTAATAGTTCTTTCCATCTTTGTAAGTTTAACATCGCTGTCTATAACCATTTCTAAACACTTGGTACTTACTGCTGAGATGCTGCTAAGATTCTCTCTTCTTACAGTGAAGTTAATTCTGGTAGTCTTCAGTTCTTGTGTAATGTAGTGAACAGCATGATTTGTTCCTACAAGAACAATCAACTTCTCTTCTCTCAGCTCATTACACTTGATCCAATCAATGCAGCGAGTGTCATATCGATACGCTAGACCTCGAAATCAGAATTCCAGACATTGTTAGATATGATCGTTATTAACTTCTCATGTTTGGATTGCAGGAATCCTCTTTTTGGTTGGGGCTTTGCTACATTCTGGCATCCATCTCCATTTACGACGAATACAGCAATGACTTCCTAGACATGGGCAATGGCTCCTGTTTTCCTAGGTATTTTCCCACCCTCTGAAAAACCACTCTTTTAACTGCACAACTGTACCTTGACATAATATTGTTTCCCTGTTTTTTCAATATGAAAAGACCAATTTATCGGACGAAGGATATGCAGCCACCGGATAAATCACAAGAATCCGAATCTGTTAGAAGTTGTCCCTCTCTTACAGATTTGGTCAAGAATATCATGCTTGAGCTGAAACCTTTGGAGGTACTTTGAATAGTGTTTTTCTTTAGCTCACAAGTTCCAGAGCTGAATGAAAATTTTGGCCTCTGGTCTCTCCTGTAGCTTCTCGATCGTTTTTCTAAGGAGTGTCAGCGGCAAGGGGTAATTATTGTCTCCAAGGGATTAATAACGCTTGAAGATATTGAACATGCCAAATCCAGTAATGACATCACAGTTATTAGCATTGGCTTACCTGCTTACTGCATTCTTCAGACGCTCCTTCGTTCAGCAAAAGCCGATTCAGCTGGATTACTTCTGAGTAAGTTTCATTTCTTCTGTTTGGTGACTTTGAGCATATGAAAATGTTCAAATCTGTCTATTGCTTCAGGTGACGAAGTTACAGAGATTACTACTGAAAACCGCCCGCAAGACATATTCTATGATTGGTTTCTGAACCCTCTTCTGATCATCAAGGAGCAAATCAAAGCAATAAATCTCTCTGAGGAGGAAGAGATCTACCTCTCTAGATTAGTTCTGTTGGGTGATGATCCCATCAGAATGAAAAATTCAAACATTGTCTTGCCGCCAGAATCCAAATGCAAGTGCGCTGAACTTGAGGCATTGGCTCGAAGGTAAGTACTTGCAAAAACTTGCTACATCATCCAATGGATTCTGGTAATTTTCAACAATAACATGGGTTGTTTCTGTCCACCATGAAGGCTCCGAGGGATCACCAGATTGATCTCGAGGTTTCCGACATTCAAACGTCGGTTTTCCAGTCTTGTAGATACCGTGTTTGAAGATATTATCAAGAAGAATGAAAGAACCAGACCAAGTAGACGGAAAATTTCGAACTCACAGAGTGCCATTGGGAGGTTCCTAAGCCAGATATCTTTTAAAAACAAAACAGGAAATGATGAGACTGATCGAGAACCAAATGTAGTTGAAAGAGATGTGGAAAGCAAACTAACATAGCTCTCTTAAGGTGTAATCCTTTTAGTTTCTGTTATCTAAGTGTTCATGAGTGTCTTTGAAATTTTAACTTTGTTCTAGAAGATTGACAAGTGGAACTCTGTATTATATAATGAATATGATTTAGCCATTGTCTTGTAAGGGTAATTGAAAAATGTCCTTTTTTTCTTATATATAGTCTTTTAATTTTATTCTGTATAAATAAGATTTATTAAAAAAATTTATATAAAAAAAATACCCCGGACCGAACCCAGAAAGTCTGTGAAATTCTCTGCATGGGTTGCTTTGATTTCTTCTCATGTACTTCGTCGTCTAAATTATTTCAACGAATTCATGTGAGAAAGCAGGTTCGAGAAAAGCATAAACCTGAATAAGGAGATAGATCACCCCAAAACCATGAAAATTTTGCAGAAAGTATAGAACAAAATCAAACAGCAAAATAGTTCGAGAGAAATCAAAGCAACTCAGAAAGTAATTTTACTCCCAAAAAAAAAGCAGTCGAAATGAGAAGAATTACCCTTTGATTTTCTTCTGCTTTCCCACGATCCAAACAGAAAAAACCAGAACGATTCGTAGCCCATATCCCGAAATTGTAGCCAGAACGTGCCATCAGCCATGGATGAACAAACTCAAACACACTCCCAAAACCGCCTGGCGCCAACCGCCCACTTTCTCCATCACTAGCCATATTCAAACTCCCCTCAACTGCCATTTTCGCCACTATAAATCCCCCCCCCCCTCCCCCAAGCTTCCATCATCAATCACAGTTCCATTCACTCCAAGTTTCAACTCCTTCTGAGATCTACCATCAATGGTTTCCAACTCCATGAATTCCTTCACCACACTGCTCCTTCTCACCACCTGCCTCTCCGCCGTCGCTTCCTTCGAGTTCCAAGTCGGTGGCACGAAAGGCTGGGTGGTGCCGCCGGCCAACGACACCAGAATCTACAACGACTGGGCCTCAGAAAACAGATTCCGAGCCGGCGACACCGTCCGTGAGTCGCGATCATCTCAACAACACCGATCGATTAAACTTCCCTTCAACATTAACATTGATTCTGATTGTTTGTTGTTTTTGGATTAGGTTTCCGGTACAAGAAGGACTCGGTGATGGAAGTGACCGAAGAAGAGTACAAAAGATGCAACTCCACACAGCCGAGCTTCTTCTCCAACACCGGCAACACCGTGTTCCATTTCGGGCGATCGGGGACCTTCTACTTTATCAGCGGCGCCAATGGCCACTGCGAAAGAGGACAGAGGATGATCGTGAAGGTGATGGCCCAAGATGAATCTTCCTCCTCCTCCTCTCATTCTGAGAAATCCTCTGCTGCTAGGGCTCGAATTTCGTCGCTAGGGTTCCTGAAATTCGTCTCTGCTCCGTTGGCTCTGTCGTGTTTTGCTTCAATTCTGTTTTAGTTTGGGATTTGTTGGATCAATGGCGTCTGCTTTCTTCGTCGTCTTGAAGATTTCGTGTTATTTGTTATTGGATGTGTTTGTTTTGGTTATGGAACATCGTTGAAATTTGAAACTCATTTCCATTTATAGCTCTCTCTTTGCTGGTATTTTGTGCTGAATGAATTGGGCTTTGTTTTTTCTTTTCTTTTCTTTTCTTTTATTTTGAGAATAAGCTTTTAGGCTCTGATTTATTGTCCTTTTTTTTAGTATGTGGGTTTGGTTTTTTTTTTTTCTTTTCAAAGTAACGAATTACCCAACTTAACTCAAAGTAACAAAGAAGAAAAATTACACAACTTAAGCATAGTTTGGTCTAAAATTTTTTCTACTTTTTTTTAAAAAAATTATTATCCCCACCCTACATGAACATGTACATTTCCATATAATATTCTTAAAAAAGAAAAGTTGAAGTAGGATACAAGTTACAACCACCATTTATTTGTTAGTTGATTTTTTAAAATATAAATTCAAAATGTCATTATTGGGATGGATTTGCATAGATTTTGTCCATTTCATTCCCATTTTTACTTCTTGAATTTTAAAAAAAAAAAATTGAATGTTTTTAATTTTTTTTAAGCTGCCATATTAATTATTTGGTCTGAAATAATAAAGAAAAAGAACTAAAGCTAGGGTGCAATCCAAAAATTAAGAAAGAAAGAGAAAAAGATAGAATTGACTCCATCGAGTCAATTTTGTTTTCTTGTTTCAGTGGTAGTTTTTAATTTTTCTTAAGTTGAGATATCAATTATTTGATTTGAACGATGTTTCAACCTTAATTTTAGTGGTGCAAGCAAACTTTTTAAGGTTATTCGGCAAAGATAAAGCAAAAATATTTAAGATAATTATATATATTTTTATGTTATAATGTATTTAATTAGATAGAAAATCGTAAAAAAATAACAAAAAAAATTTAAAAAAAAAGGTTGGGTCAACAAAAAAGAGCCAAATATTACTGTGTGTTCAGATCATGCTAAATAGCAATTTTCTTTCCAATCTTGTTTTAGTTATGACTTCTTCATTTGATGTACGATTTGAGAGATTCAAAATGTGTGAAATTATACTATAAAAAAAAAAAAGAAGTATGGAATCGTCTTTTCAAGCTCTACGTCTACGCTATGGACATTTTAAAACACTAAAATCATTAGTAATTTAAAGATTTGTTATCATCCGAACATATAGCATGATGGAAGCTCATAAAACTAACCAGTATACAAAAAACATTTATTTATGTATCTACTTATTACATTAGTAAACAAATTTTTTTTTTTATTTCGTAAGATTTCATATCATGATTATATTAATCTCTTATGTAAAATTTAAAGGTTCGGAAACACGACAGAGCCACATTGGGCATAAGATTTTATATGTGAATTTGTATTTTATATAACATAAAATTATGAATATGTGGTTGATTTCAAAATTTAGAAACGCATAGAAACTCCAAAAAACTCCAAATTCTATATAAGATTTAAATCATACTAATAGGATAAGTAAGAATAAATCATACTGATAAGATAAGTAAGAACAAATATTTTTATATAAAAGATGATATTGATTGAGTGGACTTTACGTGATGCGTTAAAATTCTAAAATATGTGCATTGAAAAAGGTTATATTTTCAGACTTTCAGTTGCATAGAAAATGTTTACAAAACCAAATTGAATATAACTCAAGTAGTTAAAACATATATTCTCGACCAAGAGATCGGACTTTAAATTAAAAAAAAAAACATTAATATATAAAAACCATTATTTCCAACTTAATCCATGCAAGTATTCTAATTACTAACACGTCGTTACAGATTTTTTCTCTAAGTGTAGTTTTGAAACGTTAATGAAAGTCGGTGATAATATTGCAACTTTTTTTTTTTTTAGTACAATAGGGGTTGGGGGGATTCGAACCACAGACATCATGGTCGTTAATACATTCAATATGCCAGTTGAGCTATGCTCTTTTTGACGATAATATTACAACTTTTGAAAGAATAAGAATATTTTTGAAACAAGAGATAAAATTTAGAGGTATTTTTATAATTTAACCTATTTTTTATACAGATGCGTGAATTTGAACTTCAGACCCGAATTGTAGCTATGCTGAAAAAAAAATATTGTTTTAAAAACAGTTTTTAATTGCCCAAAATAAAATAAAATACGGATAAGGTGCGCAGACCTATGAATAACACCGAATTAAATAATTAGGCGATGTTGTTTTTCATATGAATATGCCTCTCTTCACGTCTCTATTCCATTTCCACACTCTCCTCTAACCATAGTCTATACACTTAAAAGGATTTTTCCTATAACATTTTAAGACTGCAAATTATATTCCAAAAAGAATTATAAAAAAAACTACAAATTATATTTATGTTATCGATGGATTTTTTTTTTCATGTTTAAATCTTATTTTGAAACATACATAACCATGGGAATTATCAAACTTCTACAGAAACGTAAATGAAAAGCCTTGAAACTAGTTTTTAAATAAATTTATGAAATTACGTAATTCATCTGATTTATATAAGTAGTTTTGTTTGGTTATCTATCATACAAGTAATATTAAAAGGGCAGGCAAATTTCCCCGGTGAATCCTCTCATCGATCCGCCGGTGACGATCCGCCTCCGTCCTCTTTCTCTTCTCCTGAAATTCGGCTAAACGAAACGAATTTCAGGTTCCGACGACAATTTTCTCCGTTTTGTTTCCATCTGCCTCTCCCGATACAAGGAAACGAAGAGAAATGGCCTCGTGGAATTCGATTCCGCTCGAGATTACCTACGAAGTTCTTGGATGGTTCGCCTTCGTCTCCTGGTCCATCAGTTTCTACCCTCAAGTCATCTTAAATTTCCGTAGGAAAAGGTACTTTCGCCTTTTTGTTCATTTCCTTTCGTTTATTCGATCCGCCTTCTTCTTCTTGTCCTTGATTTTTATGTTGATGTAGTGTCGTGGGACTGAACTTCGATTTCGTGCTGTTAAATTTGACTAAGCACTCGACGTATTTGATATATAACGCCTCGCTTTACTTCAGCTCGGCTGTTCAGAAACAGTACTTTGAGGAGTATGGTTACGATCAGGTTTATGCCTTTCCTGACTCTGCTTTGCATCTTGTTTTTTCATTCAAATTTTAGGATGTGAAAATTTCTTTTTGTGTTCTTGTGCTTTCATGTTTTGCGTAGGAATTAATTGTTGAATGCACTGAATATATGTCGTGTCTACGGCCCCTTTAAAATAACTTGTTGTGTTGGACTTCAAAATTACAAACATAATTTGTCAATGAAATCTGGATGTACAAGTCTGAATTCAATGTCCTGCGAATATATCTCAAGTGTGATTTAGTGTGTATTAGTATTTAGCATGTCCTTACATTAGATGGAAGTGTTACAACATTGTAATCTCGATCTAGAACTGAGTTTGTTACTGTAATTCTTTTATAGTTTCATCTTACCTGTAGTATATTAAGTATAGGCATTCAATTCAATGGCTAATTTATATACATATATTGAGTTTTTGGATCCTCCACCTTTATATTTCTGCTGATCTTGTCGATTTTCTTGGATCTCTCAGATGATACCTGTTGCTGCAAATGATGTTGCTTTCTCAATACATGCTGTTCTATTGACGGCAATTACCTTGTTCCAGATTGTCATCTATGATGTAAGCAGTTTGGGATTCTTCTCAGTTTATATTTGACCTTTCCTCTGAGCGATTTAAATATTGGTTTTGGTAACATATTTGGATTGTGTTTACTATTGCAGCGTGGAACTCAGATAGTTTCCAAAATATCTTTGACAATTGTGACTGTCGTATGGCTATTTGCTGCAATTTGTTTCTTCATTGGTTTGTCCAGCCATTCTTGGCTCTGGCTAATTTCCATATTCAAGTAAGGGGTTTCTTAAGAAGTTTTCTGAATGGTGATATTTTATTGGTTGCCACTTAATCTTTTGATGATCTATTACTGAGTTCTTTGACAGGAATTCTTCTGCTATACCTTATAACTTTCAAGGATGTGAAAAGCTACCACAAAATTTTCAAAAATCTGATTGGTTTTCGTCTTTGTACATAAATAATTGAATTTCTTTGCTTCAAAATAACTACCTAAAAAGGGACGTTCTTCATTTAAACTCTTTTTCTGGCAAAATCAATATCCTAGACAGGTCCAAAAAGGTGCATGCCCTAGCCCTACAGCACATTGGTGCCCTTTGCAACAATGACTATGAGAACTGAGGTCACCATTTCCTTAGCTATAGGTTTCTAGGAAACATGGGATCCTTTTTCCTATTATTCAACCAGAAATAGTGGTGCAAGAATCAAGATTTGCTTCTTCAAACCCTTTTAGGCCATAAATTCTGGAAAATGTTTCTTTCATGATGACAATTGAAGATGTCTTTTTTGGAAATTTGGCTAGAGAGAAACTGTAATGGCTTTGAGGATAGGTGGAAATGTGATGATGAGATCATGGAAAAGCCGAAAAGGTCATGTTTTTGGTTATTAGATAGACTTTTTTGATTGAATCATCTTGTAATTATCTTCCTCTTGGATTCTATCTTTTATTTGGGTATTGTCTGCCCTGCCAAAAACAGGCTTTAATCTACATTAATCAAGTTGTAGAGTACTTAAAAAAAGAAAAAACCTTTAGGTAAAGCACTGCAACTAGAGGCTGTGTACTATACAAGTTCAACAATTACCTTATAATTTGTCTTTGAAGATTTTTTTCTTCCTTCAATCCAAAAAGCTAACTGAAGAGATTTCAAAACATTTTTTCAAAGGACTCTAGCCTTACCATTTAGCCATTGACTAGAAAGAATCTTAGGAAGCGAAAACTAATATCCTTGAGCCAACACCAAGCAAACCTAAATTTATCACAAAGAAATTTCAGCCAAGTTACAATGGATGAATAAATGACAGAGGGTTTCCCCACCTACTCTACAAAATGATCGTACTTGATGCGAGATAGCTATTTGGGGTTATCTTTTTGAATTCTGTCTTGGACTTATTGAAATTCCTATAAGGCAAAGACCGAAAGAAAAACTTGCGGGTTAGTGAAATATCTTTCCAACTTGCACGTTATAAGGCATTTAGCTGACAGACAGCTTATTCGAGCCAATTATAGGGAGCTCTTTGTAACTTCTTTAGGTCTTTGTTGGGAGAATGTCATGTCCTACCACTTACATTATATACCTTTTTGATGTTTTGACAGTGTTAAACAACTCCTATTCTAAACTTAAAACATAAATGATAATCTTGACCTCAAAGAATGCTACTACACATTAAATTGTCTGAATTTGGGGTATTGCTGCTGTATAAAGTTCTGCGTAATTTCAGGAACATTTTTTTTGTCTTGTTATTGGTAGTAGTACTGGGTGTTTTAGTTTTACGGCCTTGTATAAAACAAAACTCATGGATTTTTGTTGTCGTTCAATTTATGGCTTCATTGTATAGAATCCCAAGTCTAGATTGCCTTTTAACCTTGAGATCCTTAATTTTGGCAGCTCAATTCAAGTATTTATGACGGCTATTAAATACATTCCTCAGGTGAGAATTTCTTGCTTGTTTAAATTCTATTATCAAAAGAGACCTTGATCCATCAGTCTACTACCAGGTTCCATATGACCAAATTATGTGGATTAGTCCATACCAGGCTTTGGCTTTGCACCTTTGTGACTGTCCATCTTTGGGCCTGTGGAAAGCAAAAAATGGAAATTAGTGTAACAGGATAGAAAATCAACTTTAACTCGATTATAATTTTACGTGAATAGGAGCAATAAATTATCACGCCTGGTCCTGTTATCTTTTGTCCAAGTAATTGTATTTTTTCAGTTAAAATTGTAAGGGAAATTGGGTACGTTTTGATGCTTATTAATAACTCATTATAAAGGCAATCATGAACTTTTTGCGGAAGAGCACTCACGGATTCAGCATTGGGAACATACTACTCGACTTTTTGGGAGGGTTGGCAAATTATGCACAGATGGCAGTGCAGTCCATAGATCAAAGTATGCTATCTTTGTCCTTGCCTATTTGACTGTAGCGTATGAAAATTCTTTACCTGCCTTATATAAATTAAACTTTCTTTTTCTTCCAGATTCATGGGTAAACTTTTATGGCAATATTGGGAAGACATTGCTCTCTTTGGTATGAATTCTCCTTTAGTTCTACGATAAATGTTTAGCAGCTAAATTTATATGAAACAATGTTTCCTGTTTTTTATTATTTTTCTGGGTGGCGCTCTTTCTTGTACTTGTCTGTGGACTTTTAACATCAATCTTGACACGTTTTAATCTACTGCTTACTCTAATTTGTCCAAAATTTGTTGGGTGAATGGCAAACTACAACATTGCGGGCTCGGAGATGCAGAAAATGGTAGATTAATCGAGTCTAAAACTTCTTGTTTAACCATGTATTTGAGACCATTTCTATGCATTGAAAAAATAGAAGGGAAAGATCTATTACCTTTCACTGATATTTTCTGTCCAACAAAATCAAATTATTTACATGGAACTTAAGCCTTCTTGTTTTTTACATTTTTGCAGATAAGTATATTCTTTGATCTTCTTTTCATGTTTCAACATTACGTTCTATATCCTGGCAAGACACCGGTTGTGTCTCAGAAAGCCGATGAAGAGAGCAGAGAGGCACTTATTGCGCCTCCGGATCGCCCCCAGTCAGAAGATGTGTAAGGTTAGGTTTCTCTAATGTGTAGCCTAAAGGTCTTTGGTACGTGTAAAAAATTGATAATTATGGCTTGAAAAACACAATCGTCCATCAACTTTTACAGATAAAACAATTTCATTGAAGTTTCAGATGTAAATATAAACATATATAGTGGGGAGTATTCTTGATATGATGGCATTGCGGTGTCATCTAGCTCTTGATTGTTTATATGGCGATGGTATGGAAAATGAAGATAACTTGCTATATACAATGTTTGGTAGCAAGCATTAATTAGAGGTGAGATTTTAGGCTCATTGGGATCTCTCTCTCCTCTAATAAACTCAACTGTGACATGCAAGTTAACTAATGAACAATGATGTAGGTTAACTAATAATTTGTTAGCCCCTCTCCTCCCAACTATTTTTTTTTTTACAATGTGTGGGGTAAGGGATTTGAACCTCAGACCTATTGATCGAGGGCTCATACTTTGCCAGTTGAGCTATGCTATGCTCATGTTGACTCCTTCAAACTAGAAATTTTAATTATTGGGTTTTAAATAATATTTCCGTAATCAATAATTATAGCTATTAAATTTTCTTAAATTTAAAATTTTGGAGGGTAGCTACTAAAAGAAGATTTGTTAGGGTTTTTTTTTTTAACACTTCTAATAGTTTTAATGGTTGTTTATGTAATTTTAAAACTACTATTATAATGATAGGATTTGGTTGCGACAATTCATGAATCTATGGAGTAATGGTTCAAATGGAAAATGGATAAGGTAAACATTGGCCATTGGGATTGTAATAATTTCTATTGTTTAATGGGTGTTTTTCCCTAAATATTAACAATAAGAAGAAAATCATTTAGAATAAATTATTGTTAAGATATAGTTTTAGTATAAAAAAATTACTAATTTTTAATTTAATCTATGAAGTTAAAGTCCTATTCCAATGATTAAAGGCAAGGCTGAAAAAAATGATTTGTGTTTTTTTCTTTAATAATTATAATCCACACGTACTTATTAGTTTATGATATAAAAATGATAGTATTAGCACATCATAATCACATGGAAATTGAGAAAAGATAAAGGGTTGTCCAATAGTTAAGAAAATAAATGTAGACTTGAGCGTAACTTAATTGTTGACATAAATAGTCTCTTTTAAAAAGCATAAGTTTGAATGTCTACTTCTATTTAAATTATAATATAAAAAAAGAGTTGGAATGTTAAAGAACACCTCGCTCTTCAAGCATTCAAGATTAGTAGTAGTCATACAAGTTGAAAACATGGGTAAGGGTAAATAAACCAAATTGATGTAGTGTAAGAAAGATTTTGAAATCAATTAAATTGACAGTATAAAATCTTATTGAAGTTAATTGGAATCTCTCCAAAATTTATATTAGTAGTACATACTTCTTCCATTTTCTATTTAACACGTCATTAGGTGATATATTATTTTATTTTATAAATATTTTTGTCAAGGAAAATAGTAATACAACATTATCACATTACCACCGTAGTACTTGAAATTTTCTGATATCTTTACACAAGTTTAATTTTTATTACTGAAAAGTTATGGTTAGAATTGTCATCTTGCATCTGTTTTAGACAACTTTTTCAATAGCTTAAAAACTACACTGCAGTCCATCTAAGCATAAATAAGAGTAGTTAAAAAAAAAGTATAAATAAAAATACCTATTTCAATACCTATTACCTTCTATAATGAGATTCGATCTTCCACCAGAATTATATTACTGCACGAAAAAACCACACTAGTCCATTCGAACATGTTTAGTAGAAATTTTTTTCCCATACATCGATTCAAGATTTTACTAGAAACGAGTATCTATTAAAGCCCGGTAACAAAAATAGTTAAAACGTTAGAGACAAGAAATGTTGATGTCAACGAAAATGTCATGTCTCAATTTTATAGAAATGTTGATGGAAATACCAATAAAATGTTGACGTCGATAGATATTTTTGAAAAAAAAATTAAAAACTAAAAATTTTAAAAAGATATTCAAATTATATTATATGTACATTATGTTACATTTTAGGGCCATTTGCATGAATAGTAAAAAAATTTACTTAAATTGCAGTCGTGTCTATTGTTTGTTCAATTTGCGAAAATAGCAAAAAAAAAAAAAAGGCCCAGCCCAAATAGACCACGCGAAAAGACAAAAATATCCCTATATTTTCAGCACGCTTTTTCAATATATAAAGTATATCAGTAGTCTAACAGTGATATACTGCTGATATACCTAATTTAAAGTATATCACTGATAAACTACTAATAAAATTATATGAAGTTTATCAAGAGTACTAGTATATAAGTATGTCATAAATGATATAATATAGAGTATATCATCGATACACTATTGATATACTTTATTTTTGCACGTTTTTCGATATGAAGTTTATCAGTAGTCTATCAATGATATACTGTTGGTATATTAATGATATACCTAATATAAAGTATATTATTGATATACTGCTAATATACTTATATTAAGTTTATCAAGAGTATATCAGTAATTCACATAATGATATATACATATAATATAGAGTATATCACTTATATACTACTGATATACTTTATTTTAGTTCTTTACTTTATTAATGGTTTATATTCACTAGTTTTTTTGTTGATACACTAGTTTTTAGTTAATAGACTTGTTTAATCAATACACTTGACTAGTAGTTTATAAAAAATTCATATTTAGTAAATAAAATATACCTAAAATAAAGTATATCACTAATATACTACTAATATACTCAATGTTAGGTATATCAGTAAAATGAACATACCTAAAATGAAGCATATCAGTGATATATCAAATATGCAAAATATCCATGATATGCTACAGATATATATAGAGTATATCATTTAAGTAATATACCTAAAAAGAAGTGTATTAGTAGTATATTAGTAATATATTTCGTTTTAGATATATATTAGTTGACTGATAAATCAAATATAAAGTATATTAGATATACTACTGATACACTAATGAAGGTAAAATTAGAATAATAAAAAAACAAAAATTAGATTTTAAAAAATGTTACTATATTTACAAATTTAAAAAATCATGGCTAGATTTACAAATATCTTAATATTTTTTTTCCACCCATTATAATTCTCCTACATTTTATTGTATTTTCTTTAATATTTTTTTTTTTATTGATTTTGTATAGTATAATGTTGTGTCGATGTTCGTGTGGAAGTGGAACTGCGTATGGAAACGTCGCGACAAAATTTAGTAATCTGGATGGATGAAAATAATCCACACAAGAAAGTCTACAGAATATCTCAGTGACCAGTGTGCGCTGAATCGATCATTGGATGCATTTCAGGTGAAGAGATTGCGCCACCGATGAACTCCGTCTTCTCACCGCCATCTCAATCTGCTTCCATTTTCAACCACAGAAATTCCGCTCCTCCACCTCTAATCTCTCCTTCATCTCAATCTCTCACTGTTACTCCAACACCCAGAAGCGCACTCTGTTTCCCTCTTCGCGTTTCATCTTCTTCAGATAATCCGGTCGTTACCGTTCCATCTCCGACCACAGATATCCCTCTCCACGCACTTCGATCAGCTTCCGATGTCGTAAAGGACTTTTACGATGGAATCAACCGCCACGACCTCGCCTCCGTCGAGGACCTCATTGCTGACAATTGCGTTTACGAGGACCTTATCTTTTCTCGCCCTTTCGTCGGTCGCAAGGTACGTAACATACCCGTTTATCAATTCCTCAGCTCCATGATTCTGAATACGCCTTCTCTTCTGAGGATTTTGTGTCCAATTGATGCAGGACATTCTTCTTTTCTTCAAAAAGTTTAACGATTCCATCAGCAAGGATCTCCAGTTTGTTATTGACGATATATCCACCCAAGACTCATCAGCTGTGGGTGTTCTTTGGCATTTAGGTATTTCATTTTCTTTTTATCTGTATCTTTCGTTAATGTTTTCAGATACAGTTTAGATTAGAAAAGGGCACGACTGAATCTTTTGCATTTTCCTGTGTAAAATTGAGTTATTTGGATTGTTTAGCGTTGGCAGTGATTCTTGTTGGAATTAATTGCAGAATGGAAAGGGAAAGATTTTCCTTTTAGCAAGGGATGCAGCTTTTATCGCTTGGTTGTTGCTGATGGCAAGAGACAAATAATGTAAGTAATATTTCTATTATCTTCCTGAAGCAGCTTGGTTGAGACAGTGTTGAGCTTGAGCCTACAAAGATCAAGCTTTAAATTGGCCTACTAACTAAGTTATTTACTGGCCTTGTCTCAATTAACAGCTATGCACGAGACAGCGTTGAGCCTGCATTCAAGCCTGGAGAGATGGCTTTGGTATGTTAATGCTGCTTTCTTTCTTGTTCATAAATGTGGGTGCCCGTTCTATTACTCTAATCATATTTGTTGATTATACCTATCTTATAGGAAGCCAAATAATCAAGTAATTTAAAATTTTTGAGGATGATTTCTTTAATATGTTTGCGACAAGTTGGGACCAAATGTTGTTGGAGGGTCCTTATGAACTATTTTTGTCACAAATCGTCAATTATGTCCCTAAAAGTAATGTAATGGCCTTGAAGAGTGATGTTTATCCATTAACTGGTGTTCTTGTGTCTAGTTGTCTCAAAGTGAGATGTTTGGAAGGTTTTCAGGATCCATAGTATTTGAGATGATGAACTGTCTTTGCTCATAGAAGTAAGCCCTAGCTCGGTTGAAGAAGGGAGCTTTTGATATGAAGGGGTGTTTAACCTTATGAAGTGGTTAAAAGTGTTTGTTTATGGTTTTAGATTATTAGGATCATAACTGCACAAAATCATGGGAAATATCCGAAAGTTTAATTTTTGAGGATACTCGAGTAGTTACCAAGATTATGGTGTGTTTTGTCTACTGATTTTGTTTCTTAGATGATTTTGTTGATAAATGATAAAAGTTAGGCTTCAAATTATAGCACATAGCTAAATCATACAGGACAAAGTGAGACCCTGAGATTTCTAAATGCTAGATAGATGTTCATTTAAATCGAAATACGAGACTCATCTAATTGAAATGAGGATTTTTGTGATTTAAAAAGTGAGACAGTGGTCTCTATTTAGTGTCTTGGGTTCAGAGATATTGATATTAGCCATGAATAATTGATATATTCTTGCATAATCTAAGTGACTTCTCTTTAAATCTCTCTTTTGCCTTTTCTACCTCCATTCCTTGTACATCTTCAAGCTAGGTTGTTGATTAGTAGCTCTCACCAGGATTATGTTATCAGATCAACTTAATAATTATTTCCTATTTTATTGCCCCTGGATTTCTATTAGACATTTAAATTTCCTTTTGCAATGATTCCCTCAGGCTGCAGATCTGACCTGATTTCTCTTGCTATGATTTCTATCATAAAATTACAATTCTGCTTAATTGTGTCATATTACTTGCTCCACTTTGAGATTATAAAGCAACTTGGTATAATTGGTTTGTACTCTGTTGTGTTGTTCTTGCTTTGTTCTTGCTTATGTGCATTTCTCGATAATAACTGGATCCTTGGTCTTCACATATTTAAAAGCTTTTTGCCACAATAATTGCACAGTACAGTACAAAATCTTGGGCTTTTTTGTGTATGTAGCAGCACACATTGTTGTATCTAATAACATTCATCACTTTCTTGCAATTTCCATCTAGCTATAATACCTCTTTCAGCTAAAGCGAAATACACCAGAGCAATTTCTTTGAACATGCCATTGCCCTATATAATTTCTGATCTCCGAAGGCTTAAAGCTTCTAGATTTTCAAATACAAGAAATAAACAAACCGCTTGTAATAATCTGTGTGTGAGTTTGACTTTGATTTGATCAATTTTCTTCTGCTTCAGATCATCTTGGTTTGCAGTGTTGTGAATAGATAAATCATAAATCTAGAATGGTTTTTATTTATTTATCCAAAATTATCTGTGCCTGAGCTCCAATTACTATCTCACTCAACTTTTACATTTTAAAACTATCTAGAAAATCTGTTAGAATGTTGGACAAAAAGTCGACGTGACGGAACGCCGTTCTTTCGGACTTAATCTAAGTTTCGGACTTAATCTAAGTAAGAGTGTTCCAGTCACCGCCATATCGATTTTCTGTCCAACATTCTAACGGATTCCTTGAAACCTTTATAAAAGGTCAAGGGTACTATTGCAACTTTTGAAATAGGGGATGGATGAAAATAGAGTTATTTGATTATTTCTTTTTCCTATTTAGAAGCTACTTGCTGAGTTTTTGTTCTTTTCATAATTTAGTTCATTTTCTTACAATACAGACAGCCATTAGAGGTGTGACTTGGCTTCTGGAACAATTCCCTCAGCTAGCAGATCGGATATAATCCTACTCTCTCTCAAGGAAGAATTTATTAATGTGTTACAAATTTACAACCGATATTCTTTAGTACATATGTATATTTAGCAACAGGTCAAATTGTATAAATCCTTACAAGATCCAGAAAGAGTGATGTTCTGTCATTGCTGTTTGTTTTTCTGTCCTTACAAATTTATAATTTTTTTTAAAAAAAATAAAATAGATTATAAGATTAAAGGCATGGGGTATTTGTTTATTGGCTTTACAATTTAAAAAATCTAAGAAATAGGAAGTCCACTGATTGTTTGATAGCTCAACCGAAAATTTTATTTTTTTAAAGTTATTATTCTTAATATTGTGTACAAATATAACTAATCCCAAATTTCCTTTCATTTCCCTCAATCATTTATGTATTAAATGAGAATCAGTCAAACCATCAATATCAAATTTCACAGGCTTTTTTCCCCCTTCGAAAAGAAGGCGATGTCTAATTTTATTAAAAAAAAATTGTTCAGACTACTTTCAAGGCACAATAGTTAATGGTTGGCGTGCCAACTCCACAAAATATAAATTACTTGTTAGCGGCCAAGCCAATTGGTTTGACATAGCTTAGACAAGGCACACCACTATTTAGACATATTTGACTCGAGGTTTCTTTAGCTTTGACATAGTTACATACCTCTACAGATTAATCAACCAACTCGTTTCGTTTAGATAATTTCATCTTTCATAACACGACATGATCGTTGACGTGATCTGAGACAAGCTCCTCATTTCTTGTTTGGATTAGCCAGCAATCAACTCTCGTTTTCATAGATACCATTTTTGTGGTTACTCTAAATATGCTATTTTTTGTTTCCCATGTTGAAACTCCTTTGAATTATTCCCTCATTTACCATCACAATCTCCTAACTTGATTATTGGAGTAGATTCAACAACCATCATAGTAGTGTTAGTTGACATTAAAAAAAATAATCTGCTTCACAAGTTGTCAACATGGCATTAAGTTCCAACATCTACAAAAATTTTACAACACACGAAGGAATCTGATTCCTATTAACTTTTGAACAATGACTTGTTATTATTGGATAAAAAAAATGTTGATATGATCCATTTATGTCTTCAACCTTTCATTATTGTTTAGTTTTAATCTTAAATTTTCAACTTTCTATTTAACATTAGAATTAAGTGTTTAGATCTATGTGTAGTAAGTTAAATATATCAATTTTAAATATAAATTCACATTTAGATTAAATAATTAATGAAAAACAAATAACCTTAAGCAAAATTACGAGGCTAAAACAAAACATGCAATAGTTTAAAGAATATAATAAAACAAATATACATTAAATATATACAAAAAGAAGTTCAGATGTCAATTATCAACGGCTTGGTCGACGCGCATTGTAGAGTGGGACAGAATCAAAGTCCTTGCCTCCCAAGCATCTTTCCTTCACCAAATTCTTTATAACTCTAAACTCATTCCTCTGCTTTCATTCAAACCTTTCTTTTTCTCTCCTCAGCTCAATTATAGCAGTCCAAAATGAGGAGGAAAGGTCGCCAACATGGCATGGTAAGAACCTACCGGATACTCCCATCCCCATGGAACCCAAGACCCGAAACCCGGTTCGTTAACGAACTCAATTTCCCTCCTACTGCTGGCCTTTTCACAAAGGTTTCATCCAAGCCTACCAATCACTCCAAGTTCACTGGAAAATGTGGCAAGCCCCGATGCTCCGGCTGCAGGCTACACCCGCTTCAAAAGGCCAAGGATAAAACCAAGGGATCTTATAAGTTCAAGTTGCGCCATCTCCTCAATGACTGCTCGCTGGTTGCCTTTGATGGACGCCCCATGTTCATCGACGATGATGGTGATGATCAGCCACTGGAAGTAACGGATGTTGAATTGAGTGTTGAAGATATTCATCATCATCATGATGATCAGGTGCTAAAAGTAACAGATATCGAATCAAGGATTGAAGATATTCATCATCATGTGGATGATTTAGATGAAATGAGTTACTGTGAAGTGGAGTTCGTCGTGGACGAAGCCATGGAGGGAGATGATATTTGGTGTTTGGTAGAAGAAAGACCAGCAATCTAACAGACGACGAGGCAGATAAAAGTAACAGACACCTTCCATTCATGGCTGTGTACCTTTTCTGCCTTTTATGAACTTTTATCAATTTGGATATGAATAATGGTTTCAATCTCAACTCCAACTTTGTAAAGTGGATTCACTGTAAAACCAGGATTAGAGGGAGACACTTTGTATATCTAACTCTGTTCTTTGGATATCATTGTCATTCAATCGTTCACTGTTTTCTATTTCGACAATTTCAGATCCTACTCTTTGTTGAATTCTGATGAATAACGATAACTTCATAGCCCATCAAATCAATGTTCTCTACATATACTGATATTTTTATACAGTAGTTCATATCAAACAAGGCTTTGTTACATAAAAATTGACAGATATACCAGTAGAACAAAATGGATCCACTGTAATTTAGAGGACGTCGAGATCTGGTTAACTCATGAATATAAATGAAAAATGGCTTCAAGGCTTCAGCAGAACTGAAAATATTGAGAAGGATTCTGCTGCTTGACATTCACTGCTGAATATTAGGAGATGTATTCTCATGAGCAGACATTAAAGTTCGTAATGACAGAGAACGAGCCTTTCCCTGTACATTCTTATTCATGCTTCTGCTGCTTTTAACTGGAGGCATATGGCAAGAATGGGGCATAGTGGCTTCTCCTGCTTTGGGGTTGGTCTTTCTTCCTAGTTTTGGCGATGAGGGATGAGACTTGGGAACCTCCTAAGAAAGAAAGGGACAGAAATATTTATACCGATTCGTCGCGTGTTGTATTCGGTTACCAGCATGTGGGATTTTACTCTAAATTGTACCGAATAAGCAGAAAATCCCTCGTTTACCTCATTGTTCTTCTGTGCTTTTCGCTCCTTGTAAAAGTTTGGCAGTGGCCTGGCTTTGAAGCAGAAGCTTTGACGCAGTTTTGTTATTTCTGTCTCGGCTTTCTCCTGTAGGGATGTTAGTCCGCTAAGTCATAACTTACTGTCAATAAGTCGGTTCAGAGTTAGAGTAAAGTTTTTGAAGAGATACCTTTAGTTTTGTTTGAAGTTGCACCTTTTTTTGTGATTCATTTGTGTTGAACTTCTCTTCAAGTTTCTGAAAGTATTGAAGGAGAAACAAGCAATAAATTAACATTTGAACATATATTTGAAAAAGACACATGACAAGAATGCAGCAAAAGTTTGCCTCCTTTCTTCTCGCTGCTCTTTCATCGGTTCTCAAGCTGAAAGGGGTAAATGAAAATGGCGAGTACGATTTGTTTCTGCAATTATTAAACAAGAATTTTGATCAGGTATCACCAGGCAAAATGAAAACTAAAAGATAACATGTTGAGGCCACTTTGCAGTTGCAAAGCTTAGAAGATGAAACTTAAGTTGCAGATTTAGGAAAAAATCTACTACCTTTTCTTTTCTGACCAGGGTGTAGCAGAAGGATGCTTTTGAGACTCATTCTTCAATGCCTGCAGACAACCAAATATTACAGAAAGATTGAGAACAAAATCCCCATATTCAAAAGATAACATTCATAGACAGAAATGAAAAGTGTGACAACCATATTCGGGGTCCTAAGAGGAGTTGAGCAATCTTTAGCTGGTTTTGAAGTACTGGACCCAACTCTTGAACGTTCAATCTTTCTTATGACCGTTGAAGTTAACTTGTTGAGCTCTCGAATGGGTGTAAAGTTTGCCATCCTAAGAGATTTAGGAGTAGATTTCCTTTTATCTGCAGACTCCATTACATATTTGTTAGCAACTTGTTTTGGAGTGGCATTGTTAGATTTCCTTCTATCTGCAGACTCCATTACATGTTTGTTAGCAACTTGTTTTGGAGTGGCATTGTTGAGACAAGAGACTGGAGCAATTGGTTTGGCTGGTGTAGATGGGATCTTATATGATCTGTTAAACAATGGAAGCTTAGAGGACGAAGTAGCTGCTTTCTTCTTGCTAATGGTGGACGGTTGCTCCAAATTCTGGCGGGAACTCTGCAACAACAGCGCAAATAGTATCAACATCCATTTCCTAGTTTTCTCAAGACTAATTCATACAAAAAGAAAACTCGTAACATTCAAATCGGTTTGAATCCTCCTATCCTACTTGCCTTTGTCATCTACATATTTCCCAGTTTGACATGAATGAGAAACGGCTAGCATTACCTTAGGAAGAGATTTTTCCATCTGGGGTGTCCGATTCAACTCATTTTCAGTCAACCCATCATTCAAATCAACACCCTCAACCTTGATTTTCAACTCAACCTTCTGGGGAATTTCCTCGATCACTTGGTGGGCAATGCCTGAATCAGCTCCCTCAACCTCCCTGTTACCAATTTTCTCCTCCTTAAGATCAGAAATGTTTCCACCGCCATTTCCATTATCATTGGCAACAAAATCTGGCCCAGTTGCAACCTCAACCTCTTGTTGCTGGACGCCATTAGAGGTCGACATTACGGTCTGCTGAGAAACACAGCAACCAACATCGTCATCAACATTCTGTTTAGTTTCAGTTCCTTCAACAGAGTTTGAAGAAGCAGCAGCAGCATTTTCTTGCTCAAGCAAGGCCGCAGCTCGCTGAGCAGCAATCTTCTTGTAATGAGCTTCAAAGAAAGCTTTCTTCTGCGCAACAGATCCAGGACGAGCGAACTTCTCGGCTTCTTCAACATATCGATTGTGGGAAAAAGTAGACCATTTCTCCCAATCTAAAGACTCCGACATGAATCTCCCGAAGGAGACCGACTGGCCAAGAGCATGAATTGGATGATTACCCTAAAAGAAACAGAGAAAGACAGAGAGAAGAAATTATTGAAACCGAATCGAATTCAAACAAATTGCACAAAATTACAAAGGGGAATGGTGGGGACTGACTGACTGACTGACCTCCATGGATTCATTGGGAAAACCAGAAGTGTAGGAGAAAGGGTGCTGCATGAGGCAAGTTGAATCTGCCATGGAAGCTCCAACTGCAAGAAACAAAAACAAAAGAAAGAATCCAAGCTCGAGAAATGCTTGTTGGAGTTGTATTATTGCATATGAGTTCTGGGTATTATTTTGTCATGTCGGAAACAAAGCTTTCAAATTTTGAATTTCAAACCAGAGAAAAAGAAGCTCGGGTACAAGAGTAAAAAAGAAAAAAGCAAAAGGTGGAAGATGGTTCTGCAATTTTATTTCCATTTCCCAAGCGGGGCCTGTCTTTGTTTTACAATATTTTTTTTTTCTTTTCTTTTTTCCAATCGTGCTTTGGTTGTTTAAATTCAGTCTCGTTTGATCACGATTTGTTTTTTATTTTTGAAATTTAAGCTCACAGACTCTACTTATTTCTATAATTTCTTTATTTGATTTTCTACATTTTATTAATATTGAAATAATTTCTTTATTCTACTATTGTGTTACAAATATTTTCAAAATTCATGTTAAGTTTTAAAAATGGGTCTCGTTTTAAAAATTGGTCTCGTTTGATAATAATTTAGGCCCCATTTAATAACCATTTGATTTTCAGTTTTTAGTTTTTGAAAAGTAAGCCTATAAATATTACTCCCACCCATGAATTTATTTATTTTGTTATCTACCTTTTACCTATATTTTCAAAAACTAAGCCATATTTTCAAAACAAAAAAAAAAGTAGTTTTCAAAAACTTATTTTTGTTTTTAGAATTTAGCTAAGAATTCAAATGCTTCTTCAAGGGAGATGAAAACCATTGTAGAAAAATTAAGAGAAAATAAGCTTAATTTTAAAAAACCAAAAACCAAGAACCAAATGGTTATCAAACGGAGCCTTAGTTTTTAGTTTTTGGATTTTAAAACTTGTGCTTGTTTTCTCAATGGATTTCATATTTATTAACAAAATATTTGAATTCTTAGCCAAATTTCAAAAACAAAAAATAAATATTTAAAAATTACTTTTTTTAGTTTTCAAAACTTGGCTTGATTTTTGAAAATATAGATAAAAAATTGATAACAAAACAAAGAAATTCATAAGTTATAAGCTTAATTCTCAAAATCAAAACATCAAATGGTTATTAAATGAGCCTTAAAAAAGTAATTTTTAAAAATTTATTTTAATTTTTTAAACTTAATTAAGAAGTCAAATGTTTTATCAAGAAAAATGAAAATCTCGTAAAGAAATCATAAGAAAACAAGCATAATTTTTCATAACTTCTTAAGCTTCACATATTTGTCCATTAGATGAGATAAATGAACAAACTTACATCAAATTTAAGCCAAATTGTTGGTTACAAGTTACCGAAAAAGCTAAACTATTTTTTTGTATACAAATATAATATTAAAAACTTTATACACTCAAAATAGAATAAGATGATTATCATTATTACTTTAATCGGAAATGGGTCCCATGCAATACCCCGACTTCAACGGCCAAATTTTGAAGGTGAATTTAAATTTAAAGTGGCCTCGACGGCTCAACCAAATAAATAAAAAGAAAAGGTCCTTGAATTTTTAGTGTCTCTGAATTTTTAAAATAGATATTTTTAGTTCCTAAATTTTAAAAAATATGTTTAAAAGATTCTTCAAGTAATTTTTTTATTATTTTACCGCCACATGAAAAATTAAAATATTAAAAAAAATAATAAACATAATAACAATAAACCTTCTCTCTCCTCTCACTCACCTCATGCCCCCATTCCCTCTTCTCCTCTCTTTCTCCTCTTACATGACCACCCCTTCTTCTTCCTCCATCTTCTTCACACTTCTCTCTCCTTCATTTCTTCAAAATTGTCCATAAAAGAACTCATACAAAGATATGTTGGACTTCTTCCACTCCTCTCTCTCTAAAAACTCTCCCATCATTTCTCTCTCTACAAAATTTCTTCCAATTCTACAGTAACTCATCATTTATTATGTATATACATAAATTAAGTGTCTATTTATGTGTGTATATATACTTGTCCAATGTTCATCTCTAACCTATGTAGCTTAAATTTATGTGACTTCCATGTGTGTAGGGGAAGGACAAAATTGTCATCTGAACAAGAAAAGAGGATTTAGACTTTTCACAGAAGAACCAATCGCTTGATGGAAGTGAAAAGGAGAAAGAGTTGAAGAAGAAGACCCAGAAATTTTCATCTCCAAACTTCTTTGAAATAGAGCCTAGCCTAAAGGAAAATTTCTGAATTTCAAAGAAAGAAAATTGTGGCTGAGTGACTTCATAACATTTTGCCCAAACTAAAATTATGGATCCACATGAAATTGATTACTTTCATCCTCCAACTAAATCCCAATTGTGAAATTAGAGTTTCTAGTAGGGCATAGAATGTAGTAAAAGTAAAATCCTTGAGGGGTGAAGTGGGATTGAGAGAAGGTGAATTGGAATTGGGTTTTGATGAAATGGGTATGGATTTGGTGGGTCTGTTCCAGATTCAAATGGAAATGCCCTAAGAAAGTGTAGAATTGGATTGAATAATGAGTTACTGTAGAATTAGAAGAAATTTTATAGAGAAATAAATGAAGGGAGGTTATTTAGAGAGAGAAAGGAGTGGAAGAAGAGTTCAACATATCTTTGTATGAATTCTTTTATAGTCAATTTTGAAGAAATGAAGAAAAGAGAAGTGTGAAGACGATGGAGGAAGAAGAAAGGAGTGGGGGCTTAAGGTGAGTGAAAGGAGAGAGAAGGTTTATTATTATTATTATGTTTATTATTTTATAATATTTTAATTTTTCATGTGGTATTAAAATAATAAAAAACTTATTTGAAATACCTTTTAAACCTATTTTTCAAAATTTAAGAACTAAAAATGTCTATTTTAAAAATTTAAGGACCAAATGAACCTATTGCTAAAAATTCAAGAATTAAAAAGGTATTTTTTCCTGAATAAAAAGCTAAGTGAGAAATGTTGAAATTATTTATTATTATAGATGTTGTTTTAATTCTTGGGTTTACTTTTGTTACAAATAAAATGTGCTGGAATAGAAAGTGCTTGTAGAAAGTGAAATTTCGATGATGTGGTGTAAAAGTAAAAGCATGCCTTTTTGGAGTGTAAAAAGTCGATCAAGAGCTCTCAAGCTTACGTGTAAGAATGTCATTGAAGCATATGATATGGGAGTTGAGTACATAATAATAAATAGGATAAAATACATTTTTGGTTCAGTAGTTTTGCATTTGGTTCTCTTTTAGTCCATGAATTTTCAAACTCAATAAATTTATCCATGAGAGGTTTGGATTTGCTTCCATTTTAATCACCCCGTCCAATTTTCCATTAGTCCTAAACAGAAAAGTGACGTGGCACCTATTTTTTATTAAAAAATATTAATTTATTATTAACTAATTATTTCTAATTTTAATTCAAATTTTATTTTATTTTTCTTTTCTCCTTCTCCTTCTCCCTTCTTCTTCTTCCTTCCTCCTCCTTCTTCAACCCACTGCTACCACTGGTCGTCGCCACCGACCGCCGCCACCCCTCTATTTTTTTTTTTGTTTCCTAATTACCTTCTTCTTCTTTATCTTCTTCTTCTTCCTCTTCTTCTTCCTGCTACCGCTGAAATAATCCTCTTTCCAAATCTGGAACATAATGAAAAATTGAACAAATTTCAAAACCCAGTCAACAAAATCAAAATCTCGTTATGCCAGAGTCGTTAAATTTACATGAAATCGTAGAAGCCAATATATTTTTACCGAAAATCAAATTTACAAGAATTTCAACGCCAATCTTCAACACCCAAATGCAAAAGAAGGTTTAGCCAAACCCTAGTCAAAATCTACCACTCCAAAATCGAAATCAACTGAGGACCCATCATCGCATTCAACGTATTCGATTGGAAAGAGGAAAAGGTCGATCCAGCTCTGGTTCAAGGAAAAAAAAGATGATGAAGAGGAAGAAGAAGAAGAAGAAGATAAAGAGGAAGAAGAAGAAGAAGATAAAAAGGAAGAAGAAGGAAATTAGAAAACGGGAAAAAAATAGAGGGGTGGTGACGGGCGACGAACGATGGTGACAGTGGTTGCGGTGGTTGGCGGTGGCCAGTAAGTATTGGCAAGTTGTGGTGGAGGAAAAAGATGGAAGAAGATGAAGAGGGAATAGAGAGAAGATGGAAGAACGAGAAGATGAAAAAAATAAAATAAAAAAATAAAATATATACATTTTTGTTAATTTCATATATTTTTTATTTTAAAAATAAAAAAAATGGCACGTCAGCTTCTGTCAACTACAGTAACGAAAAATTGGGTGAAGGGACCAAAATGGAACCAAATCCAAACCTCACGGTTAAATTTGTTGAGTTTGAAAACTCATGGACCAAAAGAGAATTAAACGCAAAACTAAGGGACCAAAAAGGAATTTTTCCATAATAAAAACTGAGGGCTATTTGTTATACCATTTGGGTTATGTTTTATGTTTTCAAATTCATTTAATTCAATGGATTCAACGAATATGTATTTGACTAGTTTGTTTTTGAAAATGTTTTTAGATTTTGTGATAAAAAAAATGGTAGAAATTATGAAAACGATATTTTTATGTTTTTAGTGTATCAGGATTTTGAATATCAAATTTTAAAATGCAGAATTACATTTAAAAATGTAAAAACTTTGATAAATATAGTATTTTATGTTATAAAATCAATATATTTTTGTTAAATTAAAATATGTATAATATAATAAAAAAAAATGCATTTTTGATCTATGAAGTTTGGGTTTGGTAGTATTTAGATCATAGAGTTTTCAAACTCAACGTTTTAACTCTTGAAGTTTGAATTTAGTAATATTTTGGTCCCTCCATCCAATTTTTCATTACTTAGCTAACATAAGTTGACATGACAATTCTTTTAATTAAAAAAAAATATTTTTTAATTTTAAAAATAAAATCATATTTTTAATTTCTTTTCTTTTTATCTTTCTTCTATCTCTTTTCTCTCTTTTTCACCTCCACTACAACCAGCACGTGTCGACTTCCGCATACTGCCGTCCACTGCTCGCAATGGACCACCTGCCACTGATCACCAACTGTAATTTATTTATTTTTATTATTCTTTCATTCTTCTTCCTCTTTCTCTTCTTCTTCCTCTTCTTCCTCTTCATTTTTCTTCTTTCTTTTTTGTTTACAAAGGAGAAATCAAAACGAAGGAGAAAGTCTTCTCATTCTTTGGCTAATAGTGAAGGAATGAACGTTTCACTCCGTAGCGGAAACATTGGATCGTCTTTGATTTTATTTAAAATTAAGGTTAAGCAAACTTATTTGGAGTAAATATGGAGATATTTCTAGCGCATCTTTATCTCTTTCATAAAATCTTCCTGACTATAACTTGAACACATGACCAAGGCTTATGGGAGCTTCTTGAAAGACTATAACTCGAACACATGACCAAGGCTTGTGGGAGCCTCTTGAAAGAAAATCCACAAGGGATTGGAGAGAAAGATGTTTAGAGAGAATTCTCTAATTCTCTATTGAGGAGATATGTGTTGTGTCTAATAACTCAACCCAATGGTCCTATTTATAGAGATCAAGGGAAAATATTTGCCATAATTAAAATATTATATTTTAATAGCTAATATATTAAAATATATCTTATATTTATTTGAATCTCATTCAAATCTCCTACGATATTTATTTATTTGAATCTTATTCAAATTCTATAAATATCTTTTATTTAATGTATCTAATATACATTAATTATTTTAATATTTAATGCATCAAATACAATAAATATATTTTTTTCTTATATATTTAATATATCTAATATATTAAATATTAATTTGAACATTTCAAATTTTCTTTCAACTAAATTGATCTTTTAGTATTACTATGAGCTAGCAAGGGAACCTTATGGACCTACAGATTATAAGCTGCAATAATACAAAATCAATTAATTAAACTATTTAATTAATTAATTTTTATTCATTAACTATAGGTCACTCTTATGCACTGTAGGACAAGTTGTGTCCATAGATATAATCATTACATGCAAGTCGATCATTCACGAATTGTTCGTAATTACAGCTGGGTCAAAAGTCCGTTTTACCCTTATAATTACATCTTGCACCTTAAGTACCACTGATCCTCTAATGAACAATCTGTTTATAATCTAATTATAAACCAAGTCCCTCTCGGGCTAGTGAGAGGGTGAGGCCCCATTGTTCAAGTCTCGAAATTAGCACTTAAGGGAACTACTCATCTACTTACCCTATATGGGAATGAGTAAATTCAATCTTGTGAGATCATGTTTCTAGCTCCCTATTTGGTCAAGTCCCTAAAATGGTAGGTTTATTGAATCAGCTACAAAAACCACTCTCACCCATACAAATCAAAGGACAAGTCTTCATAGGCAGGAATTCATAACTCACTCAAGATTAAGATCGAGTCGCATATGATCATCCGAATGAAATATTAAGCTTTTCAATTAACGGATTTATAAAGAGAGATTCAATATTTCGTGGTCCAGTCTTATACAAACTCATTGTTTAAGATACCTTCACTCACATGTATCCACATGAATGATTTGAATCAAATCATTTGTAACTATTACAAAGTGGGTCGTATCAATAGTGTTACCAGGATAAGGCACCCAACCTTATCCATATACTATGACCTTTTAGGTTATTTCTTGAACATGATTCTCTCGTATGTCAACTACATACTGTTCAAAGTTACACTAATGACTTTGGATTTTTCATATAATGGATAATATTATATTGTAAATAAAATAATCAAAATTATTATTAATTATTAAATAAATCATTAATTACGAGGCTTTAGGGCATAAATCCCAAAAAATAGTTCCCGACCACGTCACCAGCCCGTTCCTAGTCTCCGACACAATTTTTTTTCTTTTAATAAACGTGTTTGAACTATTTTGAGACTATGTTGTAATATTTAAATTTAATGTTTTTTTCACTAATAGCTTATATATTTTTAATATGTTTGAAATTTGAATCATTTGAGGCTATGTTGCAATATTTAAATTTAAAATTTTAAGAATCCATTTTAGGTTAAATTACAAATTTAGTCCTTGAACTTTCAGGTTTGTGTCTATTTGATTCTTAAACTTTAAAAGTTTCTAATAAGTCCCTAAACTTTCATATTTGTATATATTTGGTCCTTGAACTTTAAAATATGTCTAATAGGTCCTTAGACATTCAATTTTGTAATCAATAAATCCCTAAAATTTTAATTTTGTGTCAAACCCTTGACCTAGTTGACGTTTCAAAACTTGATGAACTTACTAGACACAAAATTGAAAGTTTAAATTCTTATTAGACATAAAATTCAATTTTACATCTAATAGATCAATTAATTTTTAAAAATTTTGAATATGTTAGGGACCTGTTAGACATAAAATTGAAAGTTTAAAAACTTATAAGACATTTTTAAAGTTTAGAGACTTATTAGACACAAAATTGAAAGTCCATAAACCTATTAGAGATTTTTCAAAGTTCATGGACCAAATAAACACAAACTTGAACGTTTTGAGACTAAACTTGTAATTTAATTAACATTTTAATAATATTTTAATTGGTTATGCATATAAAATATTATTATTTTCATTAGGAGGTTCAAAATTTTTCTTTTAAAATGAAAAATTTTCATTGGGAATTAGCCATTTAAATAGAAGTTTTCCAAACGAAATATTATATTTCATTGCCATTAGAAAGATAAAAAAGAACTAATTATTTGGGAGGTGACCCCTGCAAAATTTAAACTAAGGAATTTCACGGGATGGGAACAAAGAAGATGCCCACCCTATCTCATGAACATTCCTATCCATGCATAATGTAACTTTTTTTTTGTTCAACAACACGTAAGATGAGAGATTCAAATCAACCTCTTGTCTTGGTTGATGATATATGGCTCTAGCCACAATGTAACTCTTCTAGGTCTTAATAATCATTGGATGTTTGTGTATAATGTGTCTGCCTAAAAAATCATTTTTTTGGAGTTGGTTTGAAATATAGTTTTTAGGTTAAATTACAAACTAATTGTTAAAATTTCAGAGTTGTGTTTTTTAGTTTAGAGTGGTGTCTAATAAGCCAAACTTTCAATATTGAATCTAAAAGTTAGTACAATAAACGGTGATTGTCTATTAAACAATCTTATAACCTTAGGCTCCGTTTTATAACCATTTTGCTTTTTTGTTTTTGGTTTTTGAAAATTAAGCTTGTTTTCTCCCAATTTATCTACAATGGTTTTCATCTACTTTAAGAAAGCATTTGAATTCTTAGCCAAATTCTAAAAACAAAAACAAGTTTTTAAAAACTATTTTTTTTTAGTTTTCATAACATGGCTTGATTTTTGAAAACATAGGTAAAAAGTAGATAACAAACACAAGTAAAACCATATGTGAGAATAGTATTTCTAGGCTTAATTTTCAAAAACTAAAAATCAAAAACCAAATAGTTATCAAACGGGGCCTTAATTATTCACTTTGCCCAGCATACACTTGAGTTAAAGGTAAAAAATAAATTGTAGAATGTAGCGAATTTGATAGACCTGACAAGAATTTGTAAGCGTACAGATTGAACAATTATAAAGAAATGCAAACAGTTTTTTTTCTTTTTTTACTAAAATAAAATGCAAATACAAAAAACCAATCATTACATCATAATCTCTCTATATATATGATTTTAAATTTTAAATTGGATTAATACAAAACCATCTTTTGATTTAAATAGCATTATTAAATATGGAATTTGTGTTTAAGGACAGAATTGGAATATTCAAGATACTAGGACAGGAAAATCTTATTCTATTTTTAATTAAAGATCTATTACATTAAGTAATTCTAAAAAATATACTAGAAAAGGAAAATATTTATAATTATGTTTAAATATTCAATATATTATTTTATTCTTTTATATTTAACTTCTTCTTCTATTTTACATTATTTGTCCAAAAAAGATCTATTACATTAATTTAAAAAAAATTTGAGTCATAATTAGATTTTTATTTATTTATTTATTTTTTATTATTATTTATTTTTTGTTGTTGTTGAGAGAGTCATAATTAGATTTGATTCTTCTATCTTAGGATTTTCAATTTTTGTCTTCTTTAGTTTTTTTTTAAAAAATTAAAAATCTATTGCACTTATTTGTACATATGTACTTGCTATGAAGTTGTAAAAAATGTCTATTTTATGAAAAGAAGTACGCAGTGAATACAAATGTAGATTTTACTTGTAAATGACTTTTTTTTTTAATTAAAAATGTCTAATTAGTCCTTAAACTTTTAACTTTGTGTCTAATAGATCATTCAACTTTCAATTTTTTGTTTAATAGGTCTTTGACAAATTTGAAAATTTTAAAACTAATTGATCTATAAGATCTAAATTTCAATTTTATGTCTAATGAAATTCTAAAATTTCAATTTTGTATCTAGTAGATTCGTGAATTTTAAAAAATTCGAAAGTTCAAGGACTAAATTTGCAATTTTAAAAGTTTAGAGACCAAATAGACACAAACCTCAAAGTTCAAAGACTTAAATTTGTAATTTAACCTAATTTTTTAAATCTATGATGAATTAAGAGGCACAATGTACTTGTTCTCTGATCTCAACCCAACCCGACCCCAGTCTAAATGAAGATACCCTATCTCAAAGAAAGAGAGTGTATGGTGGTTGGAGGTAGAGGGAGGGTAAGGATGGATGTATTTGGGTGAACAACCAGTGGTTAGGAGTTAGGACATGGGATACTACATTTTCATTGGGACTGTATTTGTTTGGTAATGACAATGTTAGCTACCAAACAAATCCCAACTCCATCACCCCCCTTAAAAACTTCCATTAACTTCCATACAATTATTTCTATATGCCCCACAATACCCATTCTCAATTCAAGTTTTTACTCAATCAATTCATTGTTCACTTTTGATATTTTTAAGAAAAAGGAAGTTTTTAAATTTCCCTTTTCAAATCATTGCAACATGAATTTAATTCATAGCTTCAATGTTTCCCATATTTAAACACCACAAAATGTCTATCACGTTCCATGTTGTACCAACTTCATTCAAGTCATCAAATCAAATAAATTATAATAATTAAATCTAATACATCATGCCAAAAAAGAAAAAAAAAATCCTAATAGATTGTTTTAGGGGGAGAAAATGATTTTTTGCATCTTGTAATTAACTTAATGATTAAGGGCATGTTTGGAAATGATTTTAGAAGTAGTGATTTTAGCACAATTGATTAATTAAAAGTGATTTTCATATAATCATTTTAATGTTTGGTTCTACACTTTTAATAGTGATTTTCATACAATTAAAAGTGATTTTCAATGATTAAGGGCATATTTGAGAGTGATTTAGAATAAGTGTTTTGAGCTAAGTGATTCAATTATAATTAATTGTGTAAAAGTTTTAGTATAATTCATTTTAATTATTGTTCCATACTTATAAAAGTAATTTAAATTTAATTAAAAGTATTTATTTTAAATAATTAATGTTTGTTTTCCAAGGTGATTTTAGAATCATCAAATTACTAAAAAGAGTAGATTATAAATAATTAGAAGGTGGTAGATAAAAGTTATACAAAGAGAATTAAAAATTAAGAGAGAAAAAGATATAAAGCTAGAGAAAACTTTCAAAGAAAAAAAATTGTTAGAGACATGGAGGGATAAAAATTTTAGAGAGAGTGACAAAAAATTTAGAGAGAGAAAAATTTAATAGATAGAGCGAAATTTTAAAGATAGAGAAATAAAATTCGACAGATATACAAAAATTTTGGAGAGAATAATCAAAATTTTAGGGAGAAAAACTTTAATGAAGAGAAAAAAGTTAAGAGTCAGGGACAAAAAGTTCAAGAGCAAAAGGGAAAAAAGTTCAAGAACAAAAAGTTAGACAAGGAGATAAAATATAAATTATAGAGAGATGAACAAAAAAAATTTAGAGGTAAACAAAATTAGAGAGAGCTAAAACCATTCGAGAGAAAAAAAAAGTGAGAAAAATTTTAAAAATTTTAAAAATATAATAAAGAGAGACATTATAAAAACTTTAAAGAGAGAGAAATTGGCATTATGTAAACAATGACGAATAACCTCAATGGTGACGATTTTGAAAAACACACTTTTTGATTGAAATTTATGAATTTTTATAATAAATGACGGTTTTTAACCGTCACCAAAAGTTAATTACTTTTTAAAAAAATGAAATAATAGTCATTTTAAAAACAAAATCACCCACAATCACTTGGGAATCACCTCCCAAGTGATTGATCGGGATCATTTGAAGTGATTTGAGATACTTCCAAAATCACTTCCTCACAATTGCCAAACATCACAATTTTGAAAGAAAAGTGATGTTGGACATGTCAAAAGTGATTTTGGTCATTCTAAAGCACTCCCAAACATGCCCTAATTTTAACCTTAAACTTTCAATTTCATAAAATTGAACAACTCTAAGTTTGAATAAGTGATAAAATTAATAACCTCTATAGTTTTATTTTTTTATTTTTTTATTATCTGTTTAAAAGTTGACAATTAGCTATGAGGATTCTTATAGCTGGATGAGACTATTTCTTGAGATAATTGTTCTTTTAATCATGTTGGATGTTTTTTAGCTAGTATTGAACATTTTTATAAATGGTTCAAGGGTTAGGCTCAAATATTTTCATGATCGATTTTTGAAATTTCTATGACTTCATTTTTAAGTATTTTATTGGTTAAACTTTGCGTCAATTAGTTAGTTCATGGGAAACTTTTTATTTTTTATTTTTTGAAATAAAGAAACTTTTTAATTTAGTTCTAAGAAGGTATTAACTTTTCAACTTATTTAAGTTTATTCTATGTTGGTGGCTAGACTTTATACTCATTCAAATTTAGTGTTTAAAATTTTAATTTTTATTTAAATTCTCAAGTCACTGCCATTATTTTTTTATATATAAATTATTTAACATAGACACATCTTATATGTATATAATCATATATCGTAATTAGGTGTAGAGTTTTGAAACAAGTCTAGATTTTGTTAAATATGATTAATAGAAAACTAACGACAGTTGTAAAAAAAAAGTATGTAAAAATTTAGGGGTTAAAGTAGAACATTTGAAAAGCTTAGAACCAAAATAAAATGAACTAAAATATGATTTAAAGTAAAATTTTAAATTTCTTTTATTTCTTTAACTTTTCTAATTTGTTATAAATATAATTTTCAATTTTGAATTTTTATCTTGACGTTAAAATTTTTATAAACAACTATATGAACTTGCATTCTAAACTACATGTATAGAGATTGATATCAAATTTAACTATACTAAATCCAATATAAGGATTTAAAAACAACAATGAATACTTAAAAGTTGTTATATTATAAATAGATTAAAATGTGTACTTAAATCACATATATAATTTCAATGAAAAGATGAATTAGTCACATTTACGTGTATATTTTCTTGCAAATCATAAACTTGGACTGGCAAGCACTTGTGTTCGTGTTGATTTCCAGCAACATGTGATAGGCTTGCTTGGGCCTTTGATATTTGACTCGAAGGGCCGGTCCAGCCAAATCACAGTGGCCCATGGACTATAATGGTGAACTTTGGGTCATGGCTCGTTTCCCAAACAACATTCATTTTTGCCTAATTTGTTCACAAGACATATTCTCACTTAAAAGGTTAAAGGTTTGATTTTCTTGCTCACATGTTGTTAACTAAAAAAATAAAAACAAAGCTTTTTTCTCTTCTGTGTTTTTTCCCACAAATTTTAGTCATTTGTGCTTGTTCACTTGAATATATTAAATTAAAAGAAAAGGCTTCTAAACTTTTTCATGCATAATTTTTTATTCCGATAAAATTTATAATCCTAATTCCCAATTTCCATGTGATATAATTCAAATTGACTCTTTTTTTTTCTTTTGAGTTCAATATGTGAAGGTAGAAATTCAAATATTTGACTCTTTAGTCGAGAATGTATTTTAATCAATTGAGCTATACTCAAGTTGGCAAATCTAAATTAACTTGAAGAAATGCATGGAATGTGAAGATAGAAATTTAAATCCTTCACTTAGAAAATATTACAAATATCTTAACGGAAAGAGAAGTATAATTTAGTGATTTGAGAATCATGACTCAAGATAATTTGGAACTTTAAAGCAAAATCTTTTACAAGGTCTTTTACATTTTTTTTAATAAATAAATTTAATACAATTTTCTTTTTACTATTTTATCATCTTCCAAACTCATGTGTATATGTTTTAGATTGTATTATCAAAGCTTCCTCAATATTTTATCATGTTTGTTCTCGTAACTAATTAATCAATAATCTTTTCAATTTTAAAATAATCAATTTATTAATAAAGCCTTTAATAACATTAAACCAACTTTATATGCTAAAACAGCTAAAAAAAATTTAGTTAAGAAAAAACAAATCAACATGCACTTTGACATTTTACGGATCACATCTCTAATGTTAACAATCGAACAACAATGATCTAACTATACTACATTTGCAGCTACTTCCAAAGCCTCGTGAGTTTACCGTTACAATGTTTTCTTCATTCTTAAATTATCGTCTCATTTGACTATACCTTAAACCGGTCTTGGGTGCAACCAACACTTGACATGGCATGCATATAAGAATAGATTGGGACCAATGAGGAATCGAAACGGCATGAAATGAGATAGGGAATAATGCAGGCAAAGCATTTTATCATGGCGTGCCATTGATTGTGACCCTTTACCAAACCCCTCCACGGCCCCATCCGCCGTTTCCCTCTTTTCTTTTTTAACCTCTCACTCTCACTCTCTCTACTTTTTTTACTTAATTACTTCAACTCACTCCTTAATTAATCACGATAATAATAATAATAACATTTCCTGTTCTTTTCACCTTTTTCTAATCTTCTTATGATTAATATATTCTTTCCCACCGAAAGTCGCAATCATCTTACTCAACAAACAAAATTGCTTCTCTTCTCGTTGTTATTAACGATCTTTTATTATTATTATTATTCTTTAATTTCAAAATAACACGTCACGGGTTTTTTTTTTTTTTTTTTTTTTTGGAGATATATATATATATATATATATATATATAATTGGTTATTTTAGATTTGATAATTTTTCGTCAAAAAGAAAGATTTTTTTTTTTTTTTTTTTGGGGATGGATGGATGGGATGTCACTCTTTTTCCAAGGGATGATAGAAAGCCTCAAAAGATAAGAATTGAGAGTGGGGCCCACACGGCGATGAAATATTTGGATTTTAGTACCAAATGGGGTTTGGAGTGGGGGCCCACTTTCAAGTCCTGAAGAATCTCGTACGTGTTTCCTCTTGACCTTTTGAATTCCCCTCCCTTTTTTTCCATCAATTTTCCAATTGCGATTTTTTTTTTCTTTTTCTAATTATTATTTTTCCCATTAATTATTCTTTCTAATCATTCTCGACAGTTATTAATTATTATTACCACCCCAAGTCCCCAATCTTTCCACTCCAAATAACTAATTTATTACCGACGCTGTAAAAATTTGAAAGCCATGTTTCTTTATATATAGATATATAATTTGGCTCGAAATCTCACCGACTGTTTTTAAAAACCAAATAGAGTTTTAATTTAACTAGCCAGTGACTTACTTTTAAAGCTTTGGTTTATTAGAGTTGTGAAAATTTTTAAACCATAAAAAGTAATTAGCCAAATTTCCCTACCATGAAAGGAAAAAACGGAGCACGGACTTCAGAAAATGGGGTTTTTTAATAGAAAAAATTTCAGTACTTTATATCTCTAATGATTTCGGTCAAATGGGAGCACCGATATTGATAGGAAGTAAAGGGATGAACCTACTTCAATTTTAAAACATTTTATTTTCTTTCAATGGAAGATAGTGTTATGATTCAACATTAACTCCAAAGTTCAAACTAATTATGAATCCAACTTTATTCTTCTAATAAAGAAACTTTGGAATGTTGGTGGGACAGAAGGTGGAAGAATGTATATCTCGATATTGCTCTATGATATTTTAATCAATTTAAGTCTTGAATTTAAGCATGGCTCCAATATATAGTTGAGTGTGTGTACCTTAACCCTTTTTTTTTCTTCATCCCCATGTACATAAGAAAGAAAAAATAATTTTGATTGTTACCTCTAGTTGTAAGTTGCTATGACTTATTAGGAGTGGGACGTTATAGTTTGTCAGTTGGATAGCTTGAGTACATATTCACAAGTTAGCTTGGGATGTGATGTTCTAAGTGGGCACAGATTATGACCACACACCATCGAATGCATGTTCCCTACACTAGTTGTGTTTGATATTTGTCCAGTTGATACCACAAAGTGATTGAATGACTTCTAAATGTGACATCCTTGGGCATGTTCCGAGTGCTTGGGTTAAATAACTTAATTAATTAGGTCAATGTAGTATGCTCTTAGGCTACGACTTAACTAAGTTAGGTGGCTTATCAATCTCCCTTTGGTTAAGATGTAACTCACATTGACCTAGGTGACTCTTAGTTTCACTAGAATAAGGTTGGCTCTTGATCTCGTATAGCTTGGTTATAACTGACTTGAGCTAAATAACTCCCTAATCTCACTTGGACCATTCAATCGTACAACTCTCACTTGGATAGGTGGCCTTTTCATGAGACTTGAATCGAGCTACCGAAGTTCTAAGATTCATGTGAGTTTTGTGCTTGTGTCCTAATACGTACTAGCATTTAAGTGACGTACCACATAAAAAGTTAGGTAAAAAGAAAAGATGAGCTATAATAACCTTGACTTGTACAAGTTTGAACTTATGAGATTATTTATCCTTCTCTTTTTTTTTTTTTTTTTAAACAATCTAAAGAAAATAAAGTTGTAGACTTGTATGGTCTAAAAGACGATTAGAGGTCTCCAATCATGAAGAAAAAGCCATTCATATTTGTGCATTATTTTATGATTGTTCATATTTTTCATGATTAAGTAAAAGACAAAATCTTGTTAGAAAATAATAATATGATATAAATAAATGAAAGATTCTTCTCTTTTCGGTTGCTTTTGGACTTCCTCTCCTCACTTGCACTCCAAGTCCAAATCCTGTAATCATTTGCCAAATCTTATTTCAAATAACTGATAAATATATTTATTGTATGCTTTTATTTGATTGCTTCTCTCTCTTTTTTTTTAATGTTTTTCTTACCACACTACCGCAACTTCCAACTTTACTATTGCTTAAATAAAACTAAAATTTCTCCATTAACTTTGCACAATTGAAACATAAATAAATAACATTATAAAAGTCATCTCTAAGATTTGATGTTCTCTGGGAAAAAAAAAGTCAATATGATCTGAGATTTGATGAAGAACTCTGAAAAGAAAAGAAAAAATCCTCTGTAAGATTTGAACACAAACATTCAACCATTTATCATTCAAGCATATAGTTTGACGGTTAAAGCATTTTTACTTCTTTTTAAGAAGTCTTAGGATTGAATCTTCAAATCATGTTTGTGACATTATATTTAATAGAAGAAAAAAGACATTCAACTGATTCTCACAATAAATTAACATTTTTTTTCTATTGAAGATAAAGATTTACCTTATATTCACCATGTTTAATAATATATATGGATAAATAAATTGTACTTTGATTCTTAAACTTTAAAAAATAAATATTTTAGTCGTCAAACTTTAAGACTATTTACTTTTAGTCTCTAAATTTTAAAAATAATATTTATGAACACACCCCTATGTGGTTCTAGTTAAATATCCACATCATCAAATTATTACACATACTTGAACTCACATTACTCATATATGTTTTTTTTAGTTTAGGGTTAAAACATACCTTTTGAAAGTTTATGCATTAAAATATAATAGCATAAAAGTTAAAAGGTCTAAAATAAACATTTTAAAAGTTCTGACAACACTGTATATTTTAAAAGTCCAATGAGCAAAATCAAATAATTTTTTATTGAACGTGGAATCTCATGTAATGTAATATTTTAAAAAAATAAATATATTAATTCTTGGCGATGAAAATAGGACATACACCAATTCTCTTTATTACATTTAATGTAATGAGATGAATATAATCAAGACGTGTTACATGGCCCAATGTCCGGTCCCTAACTCATACACTCTAAAGTGAAGCCCTGGGCAATGTTGTGACTAATGTCAACCAGGAACAAGCTCAACCATACATGTGACATGAATGTAGGGTCAACACCGGCGCATAATTCGTTGCACACCAGATACATACCTTTAGAAATTGTGCAACTTCTAACAATTGCTCCTTTATAAAAGTGGAGATCATTTTTTCTCAAAAAGTATGCAATCTGACCCTAGCTCACTTTGACACCAACTTAGACTGAAGTGTACAGAACCGAGCATCACACTGGTGCAAGATATATCGTGTTTACAGGTTGATAACTTATCTAATTGGAGCTCACCTCACACAATACGTTAGTAGTTTCCCTCGTTCGAAACTATGCATCAACATTTAACATAAAATTTAATTTGTGCACCAAAATTTAATAACGGAAAAAAAAAAAAGGATCAAGCACTAAATTCACCACAAGAAAGAAATTTAATAAACGAGAGAAATGTGTGGCGAAGCCCAATAACTTGACCGCCCAAAAAAGTAGGTCCAAGTGGTCCACAATAGGTCAAAAAGATCAGCTCAAATTCTGAGGGTAAAACAGTAATTCACCACCACTACCCTGCAATTCGTTCTCCTCCAAATTACTTTTACCAGCTACGGGCTACCTGTCTACTACGGAGGTGACCGTCTCTCTCTCCCCATTTTTTAGTTACATTTTTTATTTTCAATATTTCTACCACCAGCAGGAATTAATTATGATAAATAGCAAAATTTTAATGCTATACAATAGTGTCATTGTCAATGAATGAATATCAGTTTTTTTTTTTTTAAATGACTTTCGCATCTAATAATTATTAAATTACATTCTGAGAATTACTAAATAATGTTTCATTCAATGGTTGTTAAATTCTTTCTAATCAATTTCTGTACTCTTTAACATATAAAATATCACATCAAATATCTAGTTTTGTTGACAAGATATACAAATTATTGGTTTAATAAAGTATTTTTTTTAATGTTGAAATTTACGAATAATCTAATATATTAATAACTTTTCGTACAATATAAATAATATATTTTAATAATTATTAAGCACGATACTGAATATAATTCTTGTGAACAAAAATTGAATATTAAAATTCAATGGCTTTTCGAAATTATTGAATGGTTGCAATATATTAAAAAGGCTAAATACATCAAATTTGTTAGGGACAATGGACACTCCACATAGGTATGATATTGTCCACTTTGGGCATAAGCCCTCATGACTTTATTTTTGGTTTCACCCAAAAGGCCTCATACCAATGGAGATAGTGTCTCTCACTTATAAACCCATGATCGAGCCTCCCCTCAAATAGTCATCTATCCGTCTAGCTCTACCACGGATCTCCACCATGACTACGCCTTCGGGGCTCGCCTCCTTTGTTCCTCGCTCGAGGATTCTACCCATCACGGCTCAAGGGCATGGCTCTGTACCACTTGTTAGGGACAACTACCTTCAACATATCTCCACAATGGTATGATATTGTCCACTTTGGGCATAAGCCCTCATGGATTTGCTTTTGGTTCTCCCAAAAGGCCTCATACCAATGGAGATAGTGTCCCTCACTTATAAACCCATGATCTTCCCCTTATCTAGCCGATGTGGGACTTTGGTCGCACTCCCAACAAAATTGTACCTAATTTTTTTTAGATGTTTTTCTCAATTTCTTTAATCTTATAAAATTTTCAATTTTATATTTAGTGTATTAAAAGTTTTCAATTAAAGCATTCCTAAAAAATTGTCAATTTTTTTCTTAATAAAAATCGATATCATTACACTATAGTTCTATTAGCATAATTGAACACATGCATATGTCACTTGGAATAAATAAATTTTGTTGATGGATAGGTTGGATTTCATATGTCAAATAACATCTGATTGGTGTGGCATGTCAAAATATGTTAACAAATTTAATGATAGATAGACTTTTTGTTAATAAAATTTAACAATTTTTTTTCGAGACGAGCTAATTGAGAATTTTTTTTATACGTTAAAGGTAATTGAGAATTTGATTGATGATCAAATAGGGAATTGCTTAAAAGATGAAGAATCATTTGGTATATTTAGCTAATTGAAAAAGATGGTGAATATCTATCACTTTTTGGATAAATATTTGAGGAGACCGCCACAATGAAGCTGACTGTTTTGCACCGTTTGATGTATAAGAGAAAAATTATAAAAGTACCTTGATCCTGCATCTAGCATTTATTAGGGGGATATACATTCGACAGTTTTAAAGAGACAACCACTCATTTAATAATTTGTCCACTTTTTGAGGCTTCATTTTAAAAAAAATCCCATGAATATGGAGATGAAAATAGAATGAAAATTTACCCTATGATTATAGGAATCCAAATAGAATTTAACTAATAAAATTAAACATATCTAAAAAAAAATCAAGTCAAATTCCCACACCCACATTTGCAATACTATATTCTAAAAGGAAGGAAAAAAAAAAAAAAAAAAACCAACAATATAAATGATAAAGTGGGTGGAAGTGGTTTGGCCTTGGGCCTTGAAGAATTGAATTCAAGGAGGCTTCTCTCTCTCGCTCTGTTCCCCACACCCCACGTTGATCCATGTTGTTCAAAGACTCTGATTTATAAAATATATTTATTGTTGTATCTCCAAGTAATTAAACAATTGGAACAAAGTTAATTAATTAATTGTTTGGTGTCAGACAAGCACACTAGATCCATAAAATACTCACCTCCAAACCAATTTCACAATTTTCTCTCTCCTAAAAAAATACCTCTTCTAATCAAATCAAGAGATAGAGAGGGAGAGAGAGACGACCCATCATTCAATCATAAAAAACCAGACCATGTACAACAACAGCCTTCAAAATGGAAGTGGATTCAAATCCATACAGCGAAAGTAGTTTCGTTTCCTTTTCTTTTTGAGATCACAAAGATTCACAACACAGTGGAACCCTCTTTAATCTGATTCTGCTACTCTTTCCTTTTCAAACTCTGTTTTCTTGGTTTTCCTCTCTGTTTTCATACAACAGTGAAAAGTTACAGTCAACAGTGACATCCTGATTCATTAGCCCCCATCTCCTTCAATGGAAGATTCAGGGGAAAAAAAAGGGAGGGACACATGACACGGGAAAAACAGGGCAAAAAAATACAGAGGATGAGAAAAACAAAACAAAAAAAAAATATTCACAAACGATTTGATTTCCATTTCTTCATCGATCTCGGCCACAAGACTTTTTTGAGATTTAGCACCCACCCGATAGCCCAGCTTAGATTAGAAAACGGAAATGGACCATCGTGTTTCTTCCATTCCCATCTTCTTTCTCGCCTGCGTCTTCTTCAACAGGCCAAACTAGGAGTTGCTCTGTTCTGTTCTGAAGCTTGCTTCTGAAACTGACCCATCTGATAAAAAGAGGGAAATTTCAATTTCTCTCGATTCGTGAGTTTCTCCATCTGGGTCGCGCTTCAAGAATCGGTGTAATCGTGCCAGCAGATGAGCATGGTGACGCATCGTCTCATGATGTAGAATCGAGCCCTCTGTTCTTTGACCAATCTGGCGCACTTTCTTGTGAAAGAACACCTTCTGTGAGAGGAGTTTTTCATGAGAGGGAAAGAGGAGGAGCGGGTTCTGGTTAGGGATTCTTTCTTGGACATCTTCCATTTCTCGTCGAAGTAGAAAGGGGGATCGTTGGCAGTTGGAGTTGAAGTAGTTGCAGAAGCACCGGCCAGGGAAGCCATGGATGAGGAAGATTAGAGCTTTTCTGTTTCTCTCAACTCTCTCTGTGTTTGTGTGTGAGGAGGAAGAGATGAGGATGGGATTGAGGGGAGTTGAAGGAGAGAGAAAAGGAGGATATTTGAAGAGTGAGGAAATGGGGGAAAGGGTTGGGGTTAGTATTTATAAAGTATTGGAAAAGAGAAGAGAGAACAGAGGAAAAAAATATGGCAGTGCAGATGGGTGTAGCAGTGTCTATCACCTGGGCCTTCCATAGGCCCACAAACCGCTTTCAAATATAAAGTTAAACCAGAAGTTTAGTTTATAAAAACTTTCCTACAATTTTAAAAACCATTTTAGTGTATAAATTTTTAACACTTAGTTTAATAACTATTTAATTTTTAAAAACTAAGCTTTCTTTATTTTATTATCTATTTTTTACATATGTTTTAAAAAATGAAGCTAAATTTTGAAAACTAAAAAAAAATAGTTTTCAAAAATTTATTTATGTTTTTAAAATTTGACTAAACATTTAAATATTTTCTTGACAAAGATGAAACTCATTGTAGATAAATGATGAGAAAACAACCACAATTTTTAAAAATCAAATGGTTATCAACCGGCCTACTTTTTTTTAGCTTTCAAATTTTAGTTTGGATTTTGAAAACATGTTTAAAAAGTAGATAACAAAACAAAGAAACTCATATGTGAGAGTAGTGTTTGTAGGCTTAATTTTCAAAAGCCAAAAACTAAAAGCCAAATGGTTATTAAATGAGACCTAAACTTTCAATTTTGTATCTAATAGATTGTTCCAGCTTTAATTTTATATCTAACCAAACAATAAAAACTATTTTAACTTATCATCTTAACTGCAACTCAACTGGTTAAAGTATTATAACTTTGATAAAATGGCCAAAAGTTTGAATATCCACTCTCATATATTGTTGAACTAAAAAAAAAAAAAAAAAAAATCCATTGTTTATTGTCTATTTTATTCCCCTTGATTTTAAATGGTGACTATTTTGATATCTTTATTTTTGTTTTTATCTCAGTTTTTCAATCATATTTCAACACAACATTGCACTAGATAAATTTTTCGACAACCAAAATATAGTTTAACTGGTTAAAGTATATACCCTAGACCAAGAAGTTAAATGTTCGAATCCCTCCACCCCACATGTTGTTAAAGTTAAAGAAAGAAAATTTTAAAAATATTATCACAAATTTGTATTTAATTATTTATGTTGTATATAAAATTTGTGTGATAATATTTTAAATCTATGTTTAAAAAATGCAAACATGGAAAGTAAAAGAAAAGAAAAGAAAAGAGTTGGATTTGATTATAATAATTAGGATTGTTATCTTATCACGAGGTAGGTTGGGAAAGCAGACGTCATGGGGCTAGCTACTAAGGAAATGAAATGAGAGAGAGAGAATTAAATGGAAATGCATGAATATCTCAGTGAGCTGGGTAGGCTGCAGAATCAGACCTCTTCTCTTCACTGTTTAACAACCAAATCAGGCTTTTTGAGATACATCACCTCTTCTTTTTCCAATATATCACACTAACCATTTCTAGAAACTTTTCCAACTCTTTTACTTATTTTTATTGCACATGCATACCACTCACATCCTTAAATGTTGAGGTTTCAATTTTATTAAAATAAAAAAAAAACCTTAGGTGAAGATATCACAAAAATATAGATGGAAGTTTATGAAAATTTCATAAAAAGTATTTAAATTAACAAATAAGCATTAAATAGGTTAAAATTTATTCTCATATATAATATTCACATTAGGGTATTTTTATGACATTTTTTTTAATATTTCGTCAATGTTGTATGATATAATAAAAATTTCAATTCACTTTTTCATATGGATGTCAAACTCATAAACATATAGAAATATCAATAGAAAAAGTTGACATAAAATTAATACCTTACATAGGACTTCATGCTCTTATATATTATGAATAGGTTTAAATGATCTAACATTTTATATAATTCTTAATTGCATTCCTTCATCTTTTGAAAATTTCAATTTAGGTCCTTCCATGATTTGTTTAAAACTAAAATTTCGTGACACGTCATTAAAATATTGTTTTATTAGCGTATTTGGATACATGGACATGATATCTAGACATATTTGGAAGAAATTAATTTTGTTAATAGATAGTTCATTAAGAAAAAATTTCTTCTACTCTGAAGCTTGAGTTCCCCTTAATGCTGGCCATGATCAGTGAAAAATCATGGCGACGCACGGTTGGGAGAGTATGACCGAACACTTTGTCACGGTTGTACTCTCCCAACCGTGCGACACCATGATTTTTTGCTCGATCATGGCCAGCCTTAAGGGAAACTCCAGTCCCAATTCATTTTTTGCTCCCCTTTGTGGCTTCGTCAGACCTTAGGCAAGATTATGACCTGAGGCCCCAATTGACCTTCCTAAGCTTTCCAATCTTGCTTGCACCTCAGCTTGGCAATCTTGCTCACTCATCTTGGTGTGCTAGATGTTGCACTGTCCTTGTCGATTGCATCACGACACTTGTCTTCTCTTGACCCTCACGTGGCCCGACGGGCGACACTCAAGTGCCGCCTTTGCATCTGTCTGCTCTGTGGGGGTAAAAACCTACACTTTTCTAGTATGGTTGTAACACTGTCCTCCATTTAAACTAGTCATCGTCCTCAATGATTCACTCGGGGGCACAATCCACCTCATCACACAATGGATTCTGACACTCTCCCCCACTTAAACTCGACATCGTCCCGATGACGATCCTAACATAGGCTGACTACTGACTGACTTGCTGAAAATAATCGTGCATCAGAACTATCCATAATACTATATATATTCTTAAAGTATCTACTCTCTATTCACACTATATATATTTTTACATAATTAAATTTTTTAATGATGTTGGACTTACAATATTCCTAAATAATGCTAATGGCTAGGTATTAATGGGAGTAGTATCCATAATACTATAGTATTGAAAAATTTCTCAATTTTATGTGTCAAGTAATTAACATCCTTGTTCACATGCCTTTTTTTTTATAAAAAAAAAATCAACAACGTATGAGAGAGGGGATTTAGAACTCTAAGATTTTGGTCGATAATACATGTCTTAACTAATTGAACCATGCTCATGTTATCTGCTCAAATATGCTAATAAATCAATAATTCATTAGTGCGTCAACTTTGTGTTAATTAAAGTTCATAATAATTTTTTACAAAATATCTTAGTTGAGAATTATTAATACATTAAAAGTAAATTTGAGATTTAAAAAAAAAATAAAGGCGAAATTGAGAACCACCTAAATATTTAATTTAGTGCCAATTATGTATATTTAACTTTATCAATTTCAATTTTGATGATTAGAAGCATTATTTTATTACTTTAAAACAAATCAATATTGTACACCAAAATGGAAAAAAATAATAATAAATAAATTTTGAAAAGGAAATGGAAAAGTGGAAACAGTAGTGGAGTTGAAATATTACCTCATTACTATATATATTTATTTACCGAGACGTGGCGGGTTCAATAATTGAAGAGTTTATTTGTCTGCTTTTTTTTTTTTTTTTTTTGGAAGAGAGTTTATTTGTCTGGTTGATCAATGTGACGTTCTGACAATACATCAATTTGTTTCCATTCGGAATCTAGAATTTTCTAATTACTTCAAGAAATTTGAATTATAAACATAATTTTAATTATAACCTATACTTCAGTAAAAGGAAAAAACACAGACATGTTTTTTTTTCACTGTTGACCGATAGTAAAGTTGCTTCTCAACTATTTCTTTTTAACCCCTTTTTTCTTCCTGTCCTTTCAAGTAGTAATAAATATAATCAGGGAAATCCTTACTTTTTTGTTCTCTTCATCTCTCGAGGGAAATTAGATAAAAAAGAATTTAATTTCCTTTAGGTTTTCAACAAAGTTTAAAATTTTGAAAAATTACAAATAGGATTACTATTTTGAAATTGGATTAAAACAAAAGGAAAAACTTTATATTATAATTAAACCACAAAATTATCCATTTAGAAGTAGTAATGATAAAAGAATTGTAGAAAAACTTGAAAGACACTAGACTGATTTGATGGAGACAAGTTAAAGGAAGTTGAAGACAAAGCATAGGAGTATAGAATGTGGAATGCAACTAAAAGTGCCCTTCACATTTATGGACTTTCAATAGAAATATTTCTTCTATGAATGACATATCTTTTCAAAATTGTTTTCATGTTTTCTTTTTATTTGTCCACACTTGTGCAACTATCCAAGGATTGAGGGGCATGTGCCCTTAACTTAATATTATCTTTATACATAGTCTTGGCCCTTAATTTTTATTTTATTATTCTCTTCACATTTAACTATAATTATTCTAAGGGAATCATCATCACACACTCAGCACATTATATTTCATTTATTTATATACAATTGGTTCAAATTCTATAGAAGAAATTTGAACTATATTACTGTTGGGATTGAATTGTTTTTGTGTATAATTGATAAGTGTCAAAATTCTCATACTGTTTGAACTAAAATATGAAAAGGGCATGTGTTTGTCTTTTTATTGATGTTCTCATCTCCTAGGGAAGAAATGTGTCTTTTCACACACATACACCTATCTGTTTTCTAAAGACTCCCTAGAGGGGTCACTCCTTTGAATAATTGTTTTTGAAGGGACATCTCCATCCCTTCTCAAGTGTTCTACCTTTTTTTCTCCTTGCTAAAAGAGCAGATGTGGTGCCTATTCGATATACTTTGATGTTTAAGTTAGCTTAAGAGCAATATCGCAGAGAACAGAATTTGTTGTTAATTACATGTCTTGATCATGCATGGTGGGTTTTCGAGTACTTATGCTGAAGGCTCTATTCATGACATCCTGTCCAATCAGCCACTTGGTAGTCCGAGATTATGAATTTTTCGACATACTCTACTGCTTTCTCTAGGGTTTTGATGGAACAAGTGATGTAGACTATTAATCAAACCTCTCAAGTTACGAGTCAAGCTGACCTCCCAATAAGCAAGGTAGACCTACGCTTCCAGTCAAGTTTCTCGTCATTGTTGGGGGTGACATGTTAGCTTTCCTTCCCCTTATGTAGGGGTGGCCGCCTCGCACTACTAGTTGCCACATGGCTACAATTCACGGTAAATACTCATATAAATTTTAATAATCAATTTTCAATAGTATCCTAAACTTAAATTTCTCTTACAATCTTTCTAAACTCAGACTTTTTAGACTCTCTACTTTAACCATTACCGTTAGGGATGTCCACGGGGCGGGGCGGGGCCGGGGAATGGATTCCCCGTCCCCGTCCCCGCCCCCCATTTCATTCCCCGTCCCCGCGAAATTCCCCGTTTAATTTCGCGGGGATCGGGGCGGGGATTCCCCGCGGGGAATTCGCGGGGATCGGGTTCCCCGCGGGGAATTTTCCCCGTTCTTTTTTTTTTTTTTATCTTTTTTATTTTTTTAAATTTATTCTCAACCATAATAAAAAATTATTTCTAAATGAATAATTTTCAATATAATTCTATTTAAAGTAAATGTTATAAAATTTCCTAATAAAAATAATAATAAAAACAATAATATACCATAAGTAAAAATACTATAATGTCGAAACAAATTAATTTCTAAAAATTCAAATTTCAATATTACAACATAGACTTTAATTTTTTTTTACAACGAAATATTCTTAAACTAATTCCTACTATAGTTTTTTTTTTTTTAAAAAAAATTCTATTTATAGGTAATTATATATATATATATATATATATATATATTATTATTATTAATCGGGGCCGGGGGGGCGGGGAATCGGGGCGGGGTGGGGCGGGGAATATATTCCCCGTCCCCGTCCCCGTTTAGCCAACGGGGAAAAATCCCTCCCCGCTCCCTCCCCCATTCCCCGTGTAAACGGGGATTCCCCGCCCCGTTCGGGGCGGGTCCCAGAGGGGCCCCGGCCCCGCGGGGTAAATGGACATCCCTAATTACCGTTAAGTTTAAGATGTCAAATTTGAAGCTCAAATTCTCCTTAAAGGATGGAGATCTATTCAGATAAAAAAATATATATACACACAAAAGATTAAATTTATGTTTCACGTATTAGTTTAAGCTTTTAGTAGAGGGTAAGAAAGTTCTAGGAATCTATTTATTATTTGGTTATTATCTATTAATAATAATAATTGAAGTGGTGAGAGTTGATGATTTTGGGGGAGAGTCCAAGAAAAAGAGAGATTTGTAGAGTGGGGTTTGCAAATGCATTGAGAATGGGGAAAACCCAAAGTTGAGACTTGTGAGTTGAAGTTGAAGGCCTCGAGATAGGTCTGTTTTGTGCAGTGCAGGAACCCACCGACCAAGACAAGTTAGTGTTTCAAAGAGGACAATAATAATTATTATTATTATTGGTGTTGCAAAACCACAACTCGTTCTTTTCTTCTCTTTTACAAAGTTCCAAGTGTTAATCAATAATGTTGATTGATCTCTCACCTAAACTTAGATAGGAATGCTGTTTCTTTTGTTATCAACTCCTTTTACCATAAATTTTTGCTTAAGAATAAGAAAGAAGAATCGTATATATACCATGGAATAAGGTTTGATCATATTCATCGACATTTCATAAATAATATTCTATTTCAAAAAGAAAAAGTTTAAAACAATTGGATTTTTTTTGAAAATTGAATGCAGTTACTAATTCATGATTTGATATCGTATATAGAATGAAAACTTCATTCTCGAATCTATGAGAATTTTTATGAAAGTTTTTCATTTGCTTCTTTTTGATGAAAGTTTTCTAATGGTTTCAATTTGGTCCTTAAATTTTTAGACTAATTTCGATTAGGGTCTCTATGATAATATGGTCAATTTTCACGTATGTTGTTTTTATTGTTAATCATATTAAAAAATACATAATGCATTGTCTATTTCCATGGCAATTAGCTCGCGTGTTTTCTATTTATCTCAACTATGTTAGCTAGTTGTATTGGAGTCAATTAAGTTGGGGGAGACTAAATTTAGAACTTTTAAAACCATAGTAACCAAATTAAAACTGGAGCTAAGTTGTAGGACCAAATTTGAAATTTAAAATTGAGAGGGGCGGGGGAATTTTGAGGGAATATAAAAAAATGGTTTGAGGATGATTCATGAATTTTAACCAAATTATAGGGACCGAATTAGAAATTTTAAAACCACAATAACCAAATTGAAACTAAAGCTAAGTTATAGGACCAAATTTAAAATTTCACTTAATTTTTTTATTATTTATTCTTAAGATCCAATAAATTTTTACGTCTTTTTTTCCTTAAAGAAAGCCATTTTCTATCGTGCTTCTAATCTTCTCTAAACCTTATCTTTCCTAAAATATATCAATTCTTTACGATGAAATTGTAAGGAGTTGGAAAAGCAAGAATGACATTTTTGTTATATGACGAAGCTTTTTAAGTAGAATAACATAAAATTGGCATTAATCATGTAATATCAATACAAAAATACAGGCTCTCGTTGTTCTAACGAAAATGACATTAGAGACCAAGTTAAAAACAACCACTTTTACAAATTTAACAACAACCACACACTATCGCATATCAAACCAAACCCCTCAATATATGTTTGTCATATTAATTAAACATATATATGAATGTACCCATCACACATATACACAAAAATATGATTCAAATACAAGAAAATGGTACGTAAGAAAGAATTGCAGAAAATTGGTTGTAATATGCAACTGCGTGCACTGAAGCCAAGCCTTTCATCTTTTTGAAGACTCAGTCGTCTTTATGCAGCACACGAACTCATCCACCAAACATAAACAATTTGGCAAAAAAGCTAATGACTCCTTCCAAAGCTATTACATTACATGGAGGACAAAGTCTCTTTTTCTTCTTCTTCTTTTTTTTTTTTTTGGCTGGTGCTAAATCTTCACAAAATCCCAAGTACTTTTTTCTGTTTTTTACAGTTTTACATTGGGTTTCAAAATTGAAAATAATTCAGTGTGATGTGATTGTACGAAATCATGGTGTGTGTGTCAAATTTATGGATGGTGTATGATGTGGGGTTGGTGATGGGTCGATCAAAAGAGAGAGGGATTTAGACCAACAGAAGTGTGGCTCATCATGAAGGGAGAACCATTAATAAATAGCAATCCCAATTTTAGCTTTTTCTTGTGTACTATAAGATGAAACCCATTATTCTAATGTATCTCACACCCTTCAATTCATTATAACAAAACATGTCCAAGTATCTATTGTTCAATGGTCATTAGAACTTTTTTATTATCATGCCTATAGAATTAGAGCCACCGAGATGCAAGAATAGAATATCGTATTCTGGCTTTTGAGATGGTTCTAAATACTTTTTTTTTAATTCAATAATTGCGAGGTGGGAATCAAACTATCAATCTTTGAGATGGTAATTGATGCTCTTATCCAATGAGCTATGCTCAGATTGACAATGATTCTAAATCTCTTTTCTTCTTCTTTTAATGTTCTCTTTTTGTCATGTTCCATTTATGAATATTCGATATTTTGTGTTCAAATTAATTTTAATAAATGTCCATAAAAGTCCATAGTCAATTCTCATTCAAATTAATTTGAATAAAAAAATATTTAAAAAACCATTTAATAATTTAAAACTAGTGGGTATAGTTATAATTCTAATCTTTGTATTTTTTACGTTTTTAATATTTTTATGTGTGCACCTTTATTTGTTTTATGTTTATACAAATCTCACTTTTAATATGCAAATATGCAACCATACCATATATTAAATGGTCATGTCAACTCTTATATTGGTAGTACGTCAACTTTTTCATTTTGATTTGATTAATGATCACAGTCAAAAATAATTTAACATGTATATTATAAAAAGAGACAACAGGGCCAACTTGAGTATTAGTTCAATTAGTTAAAGTATATATTTTCGCCCAAAAGACTAGAGTCAAATAGTGACAAATGCTCGACAATTTAATTAATTTGCTATAGACATCTATATAATTTTTTTTTTGAGTTCAAAAACATTTGTGGGGTTGGGGGATTCAAACTTCTGACTTTTTAGTCGTGGATAAATGTCAATTACCATTAAGTCATGCTCTTTTTGACACATCCATATTAAGGTTCTAAATTTATGATTTTATGTTATGATATAGCTTAATTAACATGAAAAAAAAAAATTAATACCCTATTTCTGCAATTATTTATGCGTTGAAACTTTGTTTATATCAACAAGTAATCAAGTATACGTAAGTTGACGTGACTTTTTTAAGGGTAAATTGACTTTATAGATTTCTATATTTAAATTATATCCTCATTGAAAACTTTCTTTATGGAAGGAATTATTTATTTGTATTTTTTTTTCGGGGTAAATTACCTTAAAAGTTTAAATTAAATAACCTTTAATTTTTTTTGACTTTTTGAGTAATATACCTCATTGAAAACTTAGTTATATGTAAAGAAGTTACTTTGAGTAATTTACTTTTTAGGGTAAATTGTCTTTAATGTTTTTAGCTTTTAAATTAAATCCTCATAATTTTTTTTAGTTCAACATCATTTGGAGGCAGAGAATTCAAACTTCTAACTTTGGTCAAAGATATATGCTTTAATTAGTTGACCTATACTCAGGTTTGCCACTCAAAACTTTGTTTATCAAAAGGAACTAATTATTTTGGTATTAGTTGTTTTAGGATATTGATTGTCATTTTGTGCCTTTTATATATATTTATTTTTGAAGCAACCTTATAATTTAATTTAGTTGTATGAATTATTCTTAAACTCAAAAAAAAAAAAAGTTGTATCAATTATTCTTTATTTATTTATTTTTGAGTTCTTTATCTAACGACTCATTATTCATTAATATTTAATAAATCCATCAGTCAGTTTATTTATTAGTTTTCGGTTTTTTTTTTCCCTCTCAGATCGATAAATATATATATGCACAAGGAAGATGTGAATAAACATTATAATCTTCCCTTTGGGTATGTTCCCCAAAGCCTATGAATAAAATGTGGTATAGGGATTTTGTTGTCTGTTGTAATAAGCCTCTCTTCATTCATATAAACTTCAAGAAGAATTATAAACTTTGGTAAACTAATTTATGTTTCTATATAATAGCCCAATTATTAGCAGCTTAATATTCCTCAATCATTATCCAAATTTATTGTAGTTGGAGAGCTTTGTGCAATCACTTTAATTTATGGTTTTCAGATCCTACATTATCTAAATATATCACACTTCCATATATTCTGATATATATATTTTTGTAATATTGTTAATCTGTACTTATCAATCGCTGTCCTATATAGGTAGTATTAAATGTCGATATAATATTTAATCAAAGTGATAACTACAAATCATATAATAATATTCCAAATTTTTAAATACATCTAAATGTTTTTTGTTCTTTCTTTTTTAATGTTACAATTCATATATATATATATATATATATATATATATATATATATATATATATATATATATAAACCGATGCAACCCTACAACTTCCACAAGTAAGTTATTGATAATCTAATGAATTTCTTTTGAGTTCAATATACTAATTTAATGAATTAAATTATACTTAGATTGACAGATACATCTAATTGTTGAATAATCCAGTTTTTAGTCATATCTACATAAAAGATTTTGTACAAACAAATGGTTTTCTTGAATCAGTTAATTTATCTCAAGTCTGAAGAATATAATGCCTTGTACTATGCTATTTTCTTGTAATTGTTGCATAGTTGACCAGGCAGCCCAACATGAGGTTGGTAGTCCAATGTTAGAGCCCAAGCCCAATTCATAGTTGCTAGCCAGCCCAATAAGCCTCCTGACTGACCAAATCATGATAAACATCTTGGTAATTGGTATCGATTTTTTTTAGAAATAGTAATTGATGTTTTATTCACTCAGCTATGTCTTCATATAGATTTAGTTTTTAAGATATTATGAATTAATGATGTTATGTAAAATTGGAATTATAACTATCTATTATTGTACAATGAACACAATGGATTTTAAGCTAAATTATACAAAATACCCGTAAACTTTGGGATATGTTTTAATTATGTCCTAAGACTTTGAAAAGTTTCATTTTTATCCTTGAACTTTAAAGTTTGCTCGAAAAATACCCTTGAACTTTAAAGTTGTTAAAAAAAACATATTTTCTATTAAAATAAAGGATGAAAATTGACATGGCAGCTGATGTGTAAAAATTAAAAGGCATACATGATATTATATACAACTATATAGAAGATTAAGATTGTTGTTACCATTTATTTCATCTCAAAAGATATCGTTAAAATCATTTACATAATCAATTTTTATACATCAACTGCCACGCCAATTTACGGTGTCACATGAATGATGTTATAAATGAATTCCGTATGCTTTCCAATTTTTACACATTAACTGTTACGTTAATTTTAACAAAAAAACTCTTCAAGGGTATTTTTTAGAACAAATTTCAAAGTTTCAAAGTAAAAATGAAACTTTTCAAAGTCTAGAAATATAATTGAAACCTATCCCAAAGTTGTATTTTGTATAATTTAACTTGCATTTTATAATTGAAAAATTATTTATTAATATTTTTTTTAAAGAGAAGAAGCACTTTCATTTATTCTCGTAAAAGGCAACTAGGGCTAAAATTTTTGTCTTCACTCTCAACACTATTAACAAGCCGGGGGAAATAACTCATTTCCAAACAAGACACCCATATGAAACAGTTGCAATATCTGCTTAATTTAGGGCATGTTTAGAAGTAATTTTGAAATAGTCAAAAATTTTAAAAAAAATTTGTCATGTTCAAAATTACTCTGAAACATACTTTTAATCATTCAAAACTAATTTAGTGTTTGATTTTACACTTTTAAATGCAATTTTCATTCCACAAAAATTAATTTTCAATAATTAAAAGCATGTTTCTGAGTGATTTTGAATACGATAAAAGTAATTTTAATCATTTCAAAATCACTCTCAAACATGCATTTATATGCTTGAAAGAAATTGATTCCAACTTCTTCAATCCACTGCTGATATTATGAGCAGTTATATACCTTGTTGCCATAGTTAAAAATTCATGTAGTGTGATTCGAGGTTACCATATTTATAAAAAGGGGACGAGTTATATCCTATAATCAAGCATTGGAGTTCTAATATATAAGCTAATGAAATAAAGTGGCATTTGTGTGTGTAGAGAGAGGGCTCGGTGGGAAGAGGATTGTAACATTTGAGAAGCAAGGAGGACAACAACCTCTTTAAATAACATGGATTATTGCAATACAATGTAGTTGGATTCTCATGTCGATTTGAAGATAAATCTTTGCTGGCTAAGTAGAAAGTCATAGCAAAAACACTATATATATATATATGGAATATGCATATGAGTGTGTATGTACTATGTAGTTAATTATATGATGAAAATAATAGATGAACAACAAAATAAATTAACAACCTTAATCTAAAAAAACTATTTTTTTAGAAGTCACAATATTTATATTCAAACTCAGAAAGAAAAAAAATCACTAAACCTAAAAAAAATCGTTATCAAATCAAAAACAAAATCTTTCATTGTACAATGTATAGACACATATTTTTCAAAAAAAAAAAAAAAAAAAAGACACATACACTTTTTCTAGTTTAGTTTATTTAAACATAATTATTCACACCTTTTTTTTTTTGGGGGGGGGGGGGGGGGGGGGGGGTGTGGAGGGGACATCATTTTTAAAAAATAAACATTCATTAAATAGAATTAAGTCACTTGGGCTACAAAAGAAGAATTGACACATGAGAAATAAGATTTAACAACCACCTTGGAAAATCATTTGTCCATAAGACTGGATGATAGAGAAACTAGATCTAGCCCAACCATCTGCTAAGCAGTTGAATTCACAACGAACATGAGTAAATTTGACCTTCTTGGAATTACTTTTTGACTGAAACAATGTCATGAAGAATATTTTGAACTTCAATAGATAATTCCTTCCTCCCCCATTTATCATTGAAACAATGGTTAGTGAGTTTAAAAGCATGAATTTTTGTGAACCCCAACCTATGTGATAGGCGAAGACCTTCCAAAACTACATAAGCTTCAAAGCAAGTAGAAGAGACAAAAAATGTTGCAATTCTCCATAGTTGCAACTAATCTTCCATATGATTACCTTATATATAACTGCACCTAGCCCAGTTTTCCTTTCATGTTCGTTGCAAGCGGCATCCACAAAAACATTCCCCCAATCTTCATTCACCCATATGTTCAAATTACTCTTCATTATCAAAGATACCAATCGAGTCTCACCCTTTATCATTTGAAAATCCTTCAAATATCTAATAATTCAATCACATTTATCAAAAATAGTTTGAAGAGAATGATCAACACACAGACTATTACGATCATTCCAAATAGTCCATTTAATTGAAAAAATCGTCCAGCCAACCAATTTTATTCAGTTAAAAATTCATCCAAAAAAATGAAGAAATTATTCGGTGAAACCGCCACAAAGTGACTGACAGTTTTTCACCATTGAATGTAAAGAGAGAAATACCTCAAATTTATATTTAGTAATTATTAGAAACATGAAAATTATTGAATTCACATCCCACGATTATATATTATGAGACAGTCATATTATGGTAGCCTCATTGAATAATTTGTTAAAAAAATAACCTTTTGTAACCTAGTACAAATAGAAACAACAAAAACAAGATCGACATATCCATTATTTCCGTGAAACCCAGATTGGTATTCCATGAAAATAAGATCTCCGAGTCTATGCAAAAGAAACAAACACAAAATAAAGAACCCCTTCTGATCAATATGATGTTTAAAGTTGCACAATTATCTGAAAAACCAAATTACGAAATACACAAAAAATGAAACCCTGAAAAAGTAATAGTAAATATCGAATAGAAAAAGAAAGGGGGGGTAAATTATTTTGATATATTTGTCACGTAGTTAGAAAAAGAAGGAAGAGAAATACAGAGGGGAATGAAGGTTATGGAAATGTAGGTATAAGCCATTTATTGCGGCTGCAGCATCATCAAGATTCTCATATCCATGGCACCAAAGAAGGGCAGTTTGTGAATCTTAATGATACTGCAACTGCAACCAGTGGCTGTTGAAAGAAGCACTTTTAGCCATGAAAGGATATAAAGAGAAGGAAGAGTGAAAGAGAAGGGTTTGGAGTGTAACTATATATAGAGATTTTGTGAAGGAGGAGCTTTGCGTTTAACTAGACACAGAAAAAGCAAAAAAAAATGAAAAAAAGTAAATAATAATAATAATAATAATAATCTATAAGTAGAAGGGAAAAAAGAGGAACAGTTATCCATCGTGATCCTAGGTAGCAGATTTACTAAGATATCTAATCTGGCGGTGACTCAGTGGCACAAATGTCTAGTGCAATAATTTTAAAGGAAATAAATGTGTAGAAAAGGGAAAAATAAATTAAAGTAGGAGGCCATTGAAAAGTGAAAAATGATAATGATTTTTTTTTTTTTTTTGGAGGGTTTTATTTTAGGTTGGACGATTTGTTGCGTCCTCTACAAGCACTTATCAAGTGGGGGCTAGAGGAATTGACAGTTTGACAGGCCAGACGATGACCCACATTCATATTTTTTTTTCCAAATGCTAAACCCTTTTCCTTTTCTTACACACACACACAAGGCTTCTCGTTTTGCTAGTTTTGGTTTGTTTTTAAGTTTTTCATGGTCTCCAAATTGAAGTTTTGGCTGTTTTTGTAGATTGGGTTTTTGAATTGAGATTAATGGTTGGTTTTGTTTTTGGTTTTGTTCAATCTAATTAATACCTTTGCGAGATTTGACATGTTAAGTCATGTTCACGTATGTATTTGTCTCTCCCTCTTACGTTCATTGTGGCTTTAATCATCTTCTCCAAGAGTGTCCTCATTTTATTATTTCACAACTCTCTCCATTCCGACAAATTGTTTAGTGTGATCATAATGCTCCCTTTAAGCCCTTGGATGCATGGTGAAATCATGATTTTTTTTTTCTCTCTTACATCCAACAATATAAAATTGCTAGTCATATTGTACCAGCTAGCCTTCTCGAACAATTTCTCGCTTTGGTTCACTAGTATTTTATTTTTTTAAAAAAATTCAATTTTAATTATTTCTTTTTCCAAATGGTATACTATTGTTTTTGGTGTAAAGGTTGCTACTATTAGTATATATCTTCAAACTTAAATTACACGTTTAGTTTGTGAACTTTCAAAGTTTGTTTAATAAGTTTCTAAATTTTTAATTTTGTGTCTAAGGAGTTCTTGAAAGTTGAAAAAAAATGTCTAATAGATTTATGAACTTTCAATTTTGTGTCCAATAGTTCGCTTTAATATTCGAAAATTTTCAAAATTCACGAACATATTGTACACAACTTTGAAAGATCATACTCTTATTAAACACAATATTGAAATTTGTTTCTAATAGATCCAAGAATTTTAAAAAATGTCAAACACCACAATAATTAATTAGACACAAAATTAAAAGTTCAAGAACTTAAATAGACTACTTTTTAAAGTTGAAGAACTTATCGTGCCACAAAGGGACTCGTTTTGTAATTTAAATTAGATATTAAAAAAGTCTCGAAGATATCATGAAAAGTATATATATATATATATATATATATATACATTTTTTTTTGTTGGCTTTTTGATGTCATAAATATGTATGAAAGCATTGTGAATTTGTAATGTAATGTAAAGAAATGTGGTGAAAGGTTGAAGAAAGGAGGAGAGAGTGGGAGTGGGAACCACAATCACGTCCCTTCTCGTACTGCCGTCTGCCGCTTATTCTCACATTTTCTCATTGGCGATTGCCCCTTCCGCCAGAAATTATTCCAACTGGCCACCACAATCAGTTTGATATTTTTTTCACCGCATGAGAGAGAATTTATAAAAGTACATTACTTTTGTATTATGTAGTTATTAGGAATAGTCAAATTTTAAGATCTGTATAATTTTAAAGAGGTAATCACATTGTATCAGTCTCATTGAATAATGTGTCTCTTTAATCCACACCCCACTTATATCTTCTATTTATCATTTTTTTTTTCATTTCTTGAACTCATGAACTTTAAAAACGTTTAATAAAATTGTTTAATTACCTCTCTTAACATCTTATTTTGATTTTAATCAATCTATGTCCTTAACATAACTATAAAATTATTGATTAAACTAAAAGGCTATAATTTGACACATGATGTAGCATAAGAGAGTAGGCTAATTGAATAAACTAAGGTGGGCAAAACATTTTAGTTTACAATTAATGCAACTTTGCCTGACCTATTGATTTTTTTTCCCACCTTGCATTATTGTATCTAACCAACCTACTTCCTTGTTTGCCACATCATACTGCTTAAATTATCATTTATTAGTCTAATCATCGTGTCAAATCAACATTGAAACTTTTTAAAGTTTAGAGTTTAAATAGACAACCATTAACATACAATGACAAAATTTATGATTGAACGTTAAACTTAATTTTTTATATGCAGTATGAGTTTGAAGGGTTAGAAAATAGATTATAGAAACTAGTTTTTGTATAATATATAATTGGTTTGTATATTTTTTTACCTAAAAAGGTTAGGACCTGTTTGGTAGCCAATCTGAAAATATAATTTTGAAAATAAAGGATTCGATGAAAACAGACTTGTATTTCATGTTTTTAGATATGTGTTTGGTAGCAGATTTAGAAATTGAATTTCAATTTAAACAATTGTTCAAAATGTGTTCTATAATATATTTATGACCATGAAACTAGTTTATTTGCAAAACTAAATATTATGTTGAATATCAACCATTACTAATTAATGGTTAAAATATCATTTTGGTCTATGTACTCTAGGTTTTATTCTATTTTAGTCTATGTACTTTCAATAAAGCTTAAAATTGATCCTTACCGTTAGGTTGAAGTTAATTTTTTTAAAAAATTGGTTAAGTAATAATAATAATTTTCATTTAAAATAAAGATGTAATATGAACATATTTCCAAAATTTATAGAAAGAAGACTAATATAGACTAATTTATTTTTAGAAAAGTTAACAATAAATTAACAATGGGGACTGATTTTAAGCTTTATTGAAAGTATAGAGACTAAAATTGAACATTTAAAAGTACATGGACTAAAATGGAATGAAACCCAAAGTATAGGGACCAAAATAGTATTTTAACCTTAATTAATTTATGAACATGCTTTTTGTTATAAATTTTACAATATCATATAATTTATAACATATTATATTATACATATTTTAATTTAACAAAAATAAATTGTTATAACATGAAATATTATATTTATTAAAGTTTTTATCTTTTTTAATATAATTCTACATTTTAAAATTTCAAATTCAAAATATGGATACAATGAAAACTTAAAAATGTTGTTTTCAGAATTTTCACTATTTTGATCATATAATCCGAAAATAATTTTCAAAAATACATTTGTGAAACGCATATTTACTGAACTCAGTAAATCTGAAAACATAAAATAGAATTCAGATTGCTTATCAAACAAGCCTTAGTTTTTTTGTTTTTTTTTTTTAAAAAATACATAAAAAAGTTAGTTTGTTTTTATAGTATAAAAAGTAAGTTCCACGAATCTAAACGTATATAGTTTGTAGTATTAACAAATCTATAGTATCAAATGTAGGTTTAGCTGGATAAAGCACCTAGTTATCATTCCATCTCTCAATTGTTGAAGTGAAAAAAAAAAAAAAAGCTTTATATATAGATTAGGGTTACGCAAATCTAACCCTAAACACCCGTTGATTATGAATTAATTAAGTTGCCAGCCGGCCAGATAAAAAAAATCAGTGTTTAATTTGCACGTCCAAACGACACAAATAGAATCCATAATATGTTATGTTTAAGTTTAACATATTAATTAACAGGCAACAACTATTAGATTGCCATCCTTAATTAATACTCCATCTAATGACATGTGTTTACCTTATCGTTTCTTGGATTCTTAATTAATTTGTTAATTATGTGTTTGTGTGTGTTTCAACATTTTTTTCTCCTTACCCAATGCTCTTTTGGTTATTGTCTTAGGGTTTAGTTGACTACGCTATACTTTTCTATTTTTGATTTCAACACGAAGTTTGAAATACTATTTTGATTAATGAGAATTCATTAAGTGATCAAATTCACTTTCCCCCTTTTGGGAGATCTTGAGGGGAAGTTCTTGATAACAATTTCAAAAACTCAATAGCCCAAGTTGTCACAATAATTTAGTATTATTATGGAAAATATATATATATATATTTAAAAAAAAAACCCTCTCTTAGGTTTGATTATGTCTACTCCTAATCATTAATGGTATAAGGAAGAGAAATAAAAAATTAGAAAGTAATAAACCTTAAGGTTACGAATTCAACCCCAAATATTATATTTTTGTTGTGAACAAGAACAACTTAATTAGAAACACAAGAACACAATGGAGAAAATAGAGCAAAGTAGATAGGTTTCTTATTGCCAAGTAAATTATTTATTTTGGTATATCTCTCTTAAAAGCTTCATACTACACATATTTGTAGTGTTTCAAGTGAGTAGGCTCCAAGTAATCCAAATAAGTTCCAAGTAAATCAAGTGAGTAGGCTCTAAGTAATCCAAGTGGGTTCAAAGTAATTCAATGGATATCTACCATATACAATAGTGTATTTGTAATAATTTTAAGTATTTTAAACTTTATTTCATAACCATTTGGTTTTGAAAATGAACCTTATAAGTACTATTTTCCTTTATGATTTTTTTTAGTTATCTATTTTTTACAAATATTTTCAAAATCCAAGCCAAGTTTTGCAAAACTAAAAGAAGTAATTTTTAAAAACTTGTTTTTGTTTTTGGAATTTGACTAAGAATTCAAATGTGTTTCCTTAACAAAGATTAAAACCATTCTAAAGAAATTGTAGAAAAACAAACATAAATTTCAAAAACAAAAACATAAAAAATCAAATGATTATCAAACGAAACTTTAGATTTCATCATTTGTGAAAGCCCCAAGTAGTCAAACTTAGCTTATTCATTTCTCATCCAAAATGTATGTGCTATATTTCTAAAAGGAGTAACTTCAAGGATTTGAAATTATGCCTTTTTCACTAATCTTACCGACTATCTCCCCCTCCTTTGATAATTTAAGGTTATTTTATTTTGAGATTAAACAAAGAGGGCCAAATAGGTGTTAATGAGCCAACACAACTTAATTAACAGTTAAGATATATATCCATCTATTTCTATCTGGCTAATACTCTTCAGTTAAAGTTTCTATTCCTTTTCATTTGGTTAGAAATTCAAAGTCTCACCTGACATTTGTTGTATTTGAAAAAAAAAAGGTGTGTAATACCATAAGTTTAGAAAAAAAAATGTTATTCCAAGAAACAAAGTTCAGTAGTTAAGATATCTATTTGTTCTTTAAGTTTGAAGGGTCATCCTACATCCTACGTACATTTATTAAACTAAAAAGAACGGGGTTAGGATGACATAGCTTAGGATGAATTTGAATCATCACATGGGTATGTTTGTTGTTGTAACCAGGTGATTCTTAACTTACTAGAAATTGGGTTTTACTCTTTTGACAAAAAACAACAATAATAAGAGTTGCACAATAATGAGATAAGGAAAAGAGATGAAACATTGAAAAGAGAGTGGTAGTGATGATGTGGAAGGGAAGGTCGTGTTGGCCATAATCGCCCTGCGCCAAGTTGGAATACGAAAAGGGTACTCTCATTTCACTTTCATATGCATACGTTGCTGACCTCACATTTGCCTTCCTCCTCTTCCACACATCCCTTCCATTGTGGGGGCTACCCTACAATTTTATGACCCTTTTTTTTTTTGTTTCTCATAAAATCAATGCAAAAATCCAAATCATATTTACTACGCCAATACACGCTATTTGTTTTTGTATGTAAGAATCTAACTGATCAGCCTAGCTTAGCTTAGCTACCAGTAAGCTGTGTGAAGATATAGCCCAGAAATTTCGCTTACTGCACGTACGTACATGTGAGTTTTAGACATAGATTTTGCACATTTTTGAATGCTTGGCTACACTACGTTGTAGTTGTAGGATGCTGCTGCTGCTCTGCTGCTTTTGCATTTGTTATATCTCTACCTTTTACTTCATTTGGAAACTCTATCAGTATATGCTTCTCCCCTACGCTTTACCCATTTCCACACTCCTCTTTGACTTTCTTCCTTTTTTAAAAAAAAAAAAATCCCTTCTCAAAATTTTACGTGCATTGTAATATGTTTGGCGTTTAATTTGGGGGATGTTTAGAATTATGATTCCTCGTTAGCTTTAACTGACTTCCTGTACAAATTTATATCTAGTACTTTTGTTATTATGGCCCTTGATCAGATAATGCGACTCGAGTCTTAACATTGACTAGAAAAAAGAAAGACCGGAAGATAATTATCTTTAATGATATGAGACCTTTTGAGTGAAGCCAAAAGTAAAGTTATATCACACAATTGTGGAGATATGTGAAGGGTATGTTATCCTTAACAAAATCACCGATTATTTAACTTGGTTTTCGCTAGAGTAACCTTAAATTCCCTTCTCTTCTGAATGGAAACTTTGAGATTTACAAGAAACCCTCCTGCAAATCAGAGGATATCACTCAGGGTTCTATTTGCAGACAGCTGGGAGAGATCAGAATGAGTTGAGCACTCTTTTAATCTAACTCAACTGTCTTTCTGTGTTATCTTTTCATAGACTATTATTATGAGAAATATTAGAGGTAATGAGTGATGAAACAAAACATGAATAAAAAGGTTAAATTTACCATAAGCTACCTACTTAAGCTTTTAGGTTTAGCGATAATTTAACATGGTATATCATAGAGCAGAAAGTCTTGTGTGTTTGAATCCTTATAATAATATCATCTTCAACCTCACAAATGGGAGGAAATGTTAAGAGTATGAATAAAAATGTTAAATTTACCCTAATTACTTATTAGCTTATCCTTTTGAGTTTATTGGTAATTTAACATGTGATAAGACCAAGAGCTCTTGTATTTGAATATCAGTAATATCATTTTTCAAGCCTACAGATGAAGGAGAAGTTAAAGAATACGAATAACAAGATTAAATTTCTTCTAAACTAATGAAGAAATTTTTTGAGTATAAGGATAACTTAACAAATAAAGAGAATGAAAATGGAAGGATTAGTGGAGGGAAGAATATGTGTAGAAAGGTGTGGATTGGATGAGATAAAATAGGAGAGTGGAAGAAGGTACAATGATATTGGCAATGGGAGAATATGGTAAATGAGGGAGAGGGGGAGGACCCCTAAAACCACCTGAAAGTTTAAAAATTGTGGAATCCAATGCAGCAGTGTGTAAATAGGAAGTTCACACAAACTCAGAGATGCCCAAAAGACCAGAGGATTAGTACATATGCTGGGGGGCAGTACCCTTTATTCACTGACTCCTGCCTCCTCCTCCTCTTTCCCACAACGTACAATAATTCTCCTTCAAACCACACTCTTCAATATCCCTCCTCATATCTCAAAATATTGCTTCCACAAAATACTCCGTTACCGAGAAATTATTAGATGAGGCCACTATAATGTAGCTGTCAGTTTTGCATCGTTAGATGTATGAGGGAGAAGTTGCAAAAGTATTTTGAATTTTGTATTCAATTGTTATTATGGTGCATGTATTCAAAATTTTCAATCCACATCCAACGGTTATTAAGAAATAGGGACAACCACATCGTGACGACTAATCCTACTACATTAAGTTGACAAGAAAATACATAGGATATTAAATCTTAGGTAGGTGGCTACCATGGATTGAACTCATTTTCGCTTATTTTTCTAAGGCTCTTATCACCACTAGGCCAACTCAGAATGGTTAAGATGGTGTTTTGAATTACGTTAAAAATGATATTATATGCAGTATGTGTGTATTTATGAATAGCAACAGTGACAATACTTGAGAATGGGGTGATCAATGATCAGTCTGATTTTGGGGTAACAGTGTAGGCTATATGCTTGGCAAATGATGGTGATGAGATCAGATCAAATCAGAATGGGAAATTGATAGTGAGAAGAAAATATTCAAAATAATGATAATAATTTGGTGAAGAAAAGAAAGAGGTCATGCATGCATACAGTAAATAGGGGCCAACGTCCCTACATCTGTACAAGAGGACCACGGACCCCCCACTATGCTTCAAAATCATACACCACACACATATATATGTTTACTAATTGTATTCTAGGTTAAACTACCATTAATTTTAAAGTCTCGAACCGATGGAATATGGTAAATTTAATATTTTATCAATACTTTAATCCTCTCTTATAGGTTTGAAAATTTACATAAAGCCTGACAAATGATTATTAATATTAATTGAAGAGAAAAATAACATTACATGAGTTCAAACCTATGAAAATTAGAGTTTGAACCCAAAAATTTATGCTTATGGATTGCATACTCTAACATTCTAACATTCTAGATGTGTTGTGGGTTTTATGTGGCAAATGAAAATTAGAGTTGGAAAAGAGTGGGAGTGGAAGCTAAAATCAGAAATCAATAAAAAAAATATTGAACTTGAATTGGTTCTGTCAGTGTTGAGGCATTAGACACAATTCCATAAATTAGTCCATTGATTTGATTTTGATTATTTTTATCGGCTTGGTTCAATTTTAGTTGGAATGCCAGTCGTTTTGGTCCATAGGTTTGATTTTCATTTGGTTCAATTTGATTTTTAGTTGGATTCATAGTCATTTTTATTGGTTTGGTTTTAATCAATACCTTAATCGATTGACTATGCTCAGGTTGATTTAGTTCAATACTTTCAATCAATTTTGTCATTCATTTTTACTTTGTTTTTTTCTCTTAATTCGTGGTCTAGTACATTACATCATACTAATTTAAAACGAGCAAAAATTTTCCCTTTTTTTTTTTCTTCTATTTTTTGAATTCAACAAAGTGTGATGAAGTGGAGGGCTTTGAATTCTGACATTTTGATCGAACGCATATACTTTAACCAGTTTAATCATGCTCAAGTTGGTATAAAAATCTTATATTGTGTAAATACCCAAATTTTAAAGTGGCGAGACAAACTTTAGTCTTCTAATTTATTGTTTAACAAATATATTCTCTTTGTGGAATATAATTATTCAATATTCCCCAAGGTCCTGAAACCTATAGGGTAGGGTTTTTTTTTTTTTAGTTTTATGATAGGATAGTTTATATTATACATTACTATAATTATTAAGAAAACTTTGCTAATTTAGATTTCTTATTGTCTTTCCCATACGGCTGGAACTTTGTTTTAACCTATAGACCGAAGGAGAGTGGTTTATACATTCTTAATTTTTGCCAAATATTTTACGGTCTTATTGAAAATTTATAATTAATTAAATTAGATAATGGCTGTGTGAAAATATAAATAAACCAAGTAATAGATACATGTCAATTATATGTTAAACTTATCTTTTCATCACCAATTAATTTTTTTTGTATGTTTTCATCTTTAAAAACTACAATGCTTGCAAGCATAAGATAAGAACAAGACTTTACAAACTCCAAGCACTAGATATTAAACTTTTGAAAATTTAATAAACTTCAAAACTGCAAGTTATATATATCATCATGATCATCTAAGTTATAATATAAACAGCTATGTGAGGAAGAAATGAACTCTATTTTACCTGTCTCCAACCATTATTTCGTATATTCTATAACAAGTAACTAATCTTACAAAGTTGATATTAATATTTGGATAAATTAATATTACAGTTTCAGTTAGGTTGAAAAAGAAGTATCTCTCCACTGAAAATTACAGGTCAATGGCAATATTTTGCATTGAAAATATAGACTGCTGAGAAACTGAAAAAAAAAAGTTCTGCAGTTTCTTCTTTTCAAAGTTAATCTTATTAAAGTTTACTTCCACTGACTTGGACTTATTTTTATTTGTTGAGTTTCAGTGGAATGCAGAAAAAGAAAGACACATAATTCAAGTTTCTAAATGACAAACTATTTGAAAAGAAGAAGGCTTCAAACAACTATGAATTCCCACAAACTACATTATACATATAAGCTTAGACCATGAATATTAGGCCATGGCCATATGAGCATAAAAAGAGTAGGTGATAGCATATGTTGTAGGCTATTTTTATGTGTTGTCATAGCTTAAATATTATTAGTCTTGAAATCATTTAGACCAAAATAATACACAAATAATGTACATGATTGAATATCTAGTATGAATGAATAAAGCAATAGAGAGAGATTTCAAAGAATTCCCTTTCTTTGGCTACTAATTAGAGATTACAAACACAAATCAAGCTAAAAGAAAGATCTTTTAAGAGCTTTTCATGGAGTATTCAGCAAATGGGAAAATAGTTTCTTGATCAGTTGGGGTCCACAAATGGTAGCTCTATATGAACTCACTCTGCACATAACATCATCATTCATCTCTTCTGTTACTCTCCTCTTTTTGCAAAAACTTGGTCAAACCCTAAAATGGCCACATAAAATACAATAAAAGACGGAAGTGGAATGGAATGGAATTATCAATCAACCCTTTAAAACAAATTCCCACAAAATTCTAGTCCTTCAACATATAGAGAATAGAATCTGACTTAAAGTTTTAGACAGATTTACATTTATATATTGTCCTTGTCGATGAAATAAAGAAGGAAAAAACAGATGAATGAATAAATAAATAAAGAAAACCCTGTTGGCTTTTTGGAGAAATTTGAGATAGATGAGAAGAGAGAGAGAGGGTAGTGAGATTAAGCACACAAATATCCATGAGTGAGAGGTATAGGCAACTGTTAAAGGAAAGGAATGATGGTACCTGCATATATATTCTGAAAAGCTTACAGTTATCCAACCATTACCAAATCAAAATGCTATAAGGCTGATGGATGATGATGATGGAGGTAAGAAACTGAAACAGAAGATATCTTGGAAAAACCCCAAAAAAAGCACCCACCCAATTGAAAAGCAACACATTAATTCACTTTTTTTTTTTCAATGGTACCAAATTGCCAGGTAAGTACAGACATTTCTGGGACCAAAGGGGCCTCCTCCATCAGAAAGAAAAATCTGGACAAGTGTCCCAGAAAGAAGCCTTTAAAAAGTTCCACTGAAAATAGAACCACAGACATTACATAGTTTTACCCACTTGTATCATCCACAGCTACATCCCATATCTTTTCCTCTTTCCTCTTTTTCCTCATAAAAGGGACTTCAACTTCTTGCTTCATATTTGGTTTTGGGCATTACAAATTTCTACTTTTGTTTTTTTTAGGTTGAGCTATGCTCATGTTAACAAACAAATCATATTTAATATGGGAGATTTAAGAATTCGAACCTTCAACCCAAATTGAAAAAATACACCTACATTGTCACGCTATTGCGAAATTGCACAAACTCTTGATAAGAGATCTAAAGTTGAGGAGATCTACACACTACATCACGATCCACAACACAAAAAATCTAGCTTTTTGATATTTTATTTTGAGGTATATAATATAAATCTAACAAATGAGCAATTCTAGAAGGAAACATGCAGAAAATAATAATGTGCAATGGAGAATTAAAAATAATAAATGGAATGAATATATAGATGAGAAATGGGGATGGGGATGGGGATATGAAGAAAAATTAGGAAAGGGGGAAGTTTGAGCCATTAATTGCGACTGCAGCATCATCAAGATTCTCAGTGGCCATTGGAGTCAAGGGGTTTGAGCCACAAGACCCCAAGAAGAAGACCCAAAAAGCCTGTGAATCTTGAAGATGCAGCAACAGCAAACAATGGCTGACGATTTCACAGAGCCTCGGTCGCCATGATTCTCAACCAATAAAACAGGGACTCACCCAAAAACAAAAAGAAAAGAAACATTTGGTAATTTATGAGCAGATCAGGGAGAAATGAGATGGGGTAAGAAGGGGCTTTAAGAGAAGTGAAGATAAATGGTTTGTGTTTAGGAAATATGTATATATAGAGTTCCATGGAGGAGGAAGAAGATGGGTTCTTCTTCTAAATTTTTAATTAATAAGAAGAAGAGAATCAAAAAAAGAAAAGAAAAAAAAAAGAAAAAGAAATGGTGTACCTACACTACAACAGTTAGCCATCGTAATCCTAGGTACCAGATTTACCAAAACCTTTAATCCTCTCTGACCTCTTCTTTCTTCCACACATGTCAAAAGAATATAAAAGGAAATCTTTCAGATTTTAAGAACATAAAATTAAAAAATTAAAAAAAAAATCAATAAACTAACTTCATCAAGTTGAACTAATCAAATCAGGAGATCAGAAATTTAAATTTTTACTTTCTATGTCGTTAAACTCAAAAAAGAAAAAAAAATTGTGTTTTATTTTGTTTTGAAAAAGCTATAAATTGTCGATATGAGTATAACTAACTGATTAACGTATGACATGTTTAGATGTTCTACATCCTTAAACAAAGAGCGAGAAGGAAAGAAAAAAAAAACAGCTAGCAATTAATTAGTTTCATCACTCATGATGTGTTTGAATGAGCTTCCTTCTTGTTAAACTTAGTATTAAGTAAAAATTTAATGGGATGATGATTAGTTAATTAGAATAATAATTAGGGTTGTGGAATAAAAAGAGATTTGGGTAATTGTGTGGTTGAGGGATTTGGGTGTGTCCTTTGAAATGGGGGGGACGGGTCCGAATTGACATGACCCTGACCCAGCCATGAACCAAAAGGTACGCTTCAATTTCCTCTTTTCTCTCCTTTAAAGTAATTACCCTTTTCCTTCTTTTATATGCCTATATCCCTCATTTCCTATCTCTTTTTCTTAACTCTTTAATTACCATTTTGCTGTGAAAGTGAGTTAATTGACATGTACTATCGACCAAAAAATTAGGAGTTAATTATACTATAATTATATAAGTGTGATTTTTATAGTATTTTTTCAATATACCTTAAAGATGTTTTATGGGTTTTTAATTTTTTGAAGTTTTAAGAACATTTTGAAATGTTCAACATGAACATAGCTTAGCGATGATCGACATCTACTCATTTCCTTGAAATACTTTTGGGATGAAATTAAGGAATGTTTCAAACATATACTTAAAATCAACTTCATCTCCCTTTCAAGAGTTCATTTTTCCATTTAAATTTTATTCCAATTAATAAAAAATAAAGAAAATAAAAGCATCTATATATTTTGTGTGATAGCCAGATGCCCATTTAGGATGTTTTATGTCATTATTATTTATTCCTCCTTTGGTATAGTGCATATGATCTAAGTTTCCCATATTATACCTCCCTATTCTCTAAAGTTGTTGACTTCATTTTTTTTACCCAAACAGTGAAAAACCCTTTGTATCATGTCTCTCAACCTATGGTGGTTAAGGTTTATTTGATAACTATTTAATTTTTAGTTTTTGAAAATTGTACTTGTTTTCTCATCATTTCTTTATAATAATTATCATATTTCTTAAAAAAACATTTGAATTTTTACTCAAATTCCAAAGCAAAAATAGGTTTTCAAACTACTTTATTTTAATTTTTAAAATTTGACTTGATTTTTAAAAACACAAGTAAAAAGTAGATAACAAATAAAAGTAGTGTTTATAAGCTTGATTTTTAAAAACAAAAATTCAAATAGTTATCATCGAACCCATGTATTAATTTGTATATGTATACATAAGTAGAAGCTTCAACTGGAAGCCACATGGCTTTCACAGAGGGAATTTTATGCTTCATAGCTTACAGCTAGTTAGTTTAATTTGTGTTGCTTACAAGGAAGTGTCATCCCTTATTTGGCTGCATTCGATATAGCCTAGCTGGTATCCATGGGTATTAATTAGCTAACCAATGTCATATATAGGTTTAAACTCAATATTTTATAACTGTCAACTTTGTCTTATATGTTTCAAAATTTTTAAATCAAATTTTTATTGAGTGTAATTGAATAATGGAATAGCGATGTAACATTTAGAAATGTTACTTTTATATGACTTAGTATTCTTTTTAATATTAAATATTTACGCCAATCTCTGGTTTTAAACCTTTTCTTTTGGCCCTTACTTCATTACAAATTCAGTATAAATGAGTTTATGGAACATTTCATATCTCATTTGATTGGAAAAAATTATGAGTAAGTATTGTCATAGGAATCTTTCGATATCATGTCACATGATTTAGTTGTTCACTTTTCCAGAGATTTTATTGAAAATTTTTTATGGTTAATAAAGTTGAAACTTTTAAATAGATGAAATTGAAAAATGACACACGTGTAGGACAAGATACTAACTCAAATTTCACCCTTAGACATCATGAGCACTTTACCATCACATGATTTTCGTGGTATGAAATTAACAACAATGGTAGTATTTATAGAAATATTTTCACCACTTAAAAGAAAAAGTGTAATCTTTAGTAGCTATTTCTTTTGTTCTTTAGTTACTTTCTTTATTTCTCTAAATTTTATAGGGAAAATTATTTCCATTTCCTTTCTCAAATCTTGATGTACAACAACATTTGTGTTTCAAAAATATGCATAAAATTTAAATCATATAAATATAGAGAATCATTAGCAAAAACGTTGTTTTTAGTTCAACAATATGTGGAGGTGACTCTTATTTCTTTATAGACTTAGCAAAAGATTATATGATTTATGGAACAATTTGAATCGCACCAAATGAGAAAAAAACAGATATCTGATAAAGTATTGTCTTAGGAATCTTTGGATATCATGTCACATGATTTTGTTGTCCTCTTTTTCAGAGATTTTATTGAAAAACATTAATTAATAATAAAAATTGATACTTTTAAATGGATGAAATTGAAAAATGACGTACATGTGAGGACACAATACAAACTCAAATTTTATCCATAGATATCACGATCAGGGCCTTACCAACACATGATTTTTCTTTGTATGAAATTAACAACTTCAGTAGTAAGTTATAGAGATATTTTCACCACTTGAAGAAAAAGTGTAACTATGTTTTGATAGCTATTTCTTTTGTTTTTCTCCAATTTTATAGTGAAAAATAATAATTCAAAATCTTGATGTACAACAACATTTCATGTTTAAAAAATATGCATAAAAGTTAAATATATTAATCAGAAAAATAAGTGAATCATTAATATATATTTTTTTAAGTTCAACGATACGTGGGAGTGAAAATTCAATCCATGTTGAGAGTTATATCTCCCTCAAATTTTAATAATTATATCAAATTAAGCATGTAGTAGCCATGTTAACCTTGACCAAAAAGTACATGTTGGAATTCTCACCCCCAGATAATGTCAAACTAAAAAAGATATATAAAAGGTAAATAGTAAATAACATTTAACCATACTAATGTGTTACCACGTGCAATGTACGTGTATTTTTTAAATTTTAAATAGTTGGTTGAAATATTTTTCAATCTGATTATTTTAAAAAAATTACTTAAGATTAATTTTATATATATTTATAATATAATCTATAATCTTCTATAGTTGGTTGAGTATTATTATGGATTAATATATATGTTTTAGTCTCTAATGTTTGAGTGTTTTTTTAATTTAGTTTGTATATTTCAAAATTTTTAATTGAGTCCTTTATATTTTAACAATTTTTCATTGAGTCTCTCACTTTTCGTGAATGTAAAAATTGTCTATAAACTTACCTGAAATAATATTTAGTGAATTAGCGAAAAGTTATAGAGAAAAAAAATCATCTAAGAGAAAATTTGTCTAATTTCTCCTCCAAAATTCTAAGAAATTTAAAACAATTTCAGGTTTTTCTTCCCTCAATTGAGTAAATGTTATGTTAGGTAGGTTTCTTATTAGTCAATTATAACATCACAAATAATGGAGAACTAAATTGAAAAATATTTAAACATAAGGACTAAACTAAAACTTTTTAAGTAATATAATTAAATTGAAAAAAAAACATTCAAAGATTAAAATATATATTTAGCCTATTTTTACTTCAAATGTTATATTTCTCGTGAATATGAATTTGATGTAGCTAAGTATCTTTTTTTTTTTAATTCTGTAACTAAGTAATTATTATTTTGAAATTATAAATTTGTTTCGAGTGTAACATTATAATTATGAGAATGAGATTTGCACTATTTACTTATGGGAAAGATTTATTGATATTTTAATTGGACTGTTTAGTTTCATATAATAATTTCATATTTGGATAATAACACATGTTTGTTTAACCTATGCAATATTTATTTTAATTAAAGTGTGAATATTCAATTGAAAATTTTAAGATGATTATTTATTTACCAATGTTTTTTTTTTGTTTTTTGTTTTTTTAAATTTGCAATGCACACATTTTATATTTGAAATAACTTGCAATTCACATTAATAATCAAACTAATGTTGTCATCCTCAACTTGGATCAATTTATCTTCTCCTTTCTTTGGATGGTTCTCAAATGGAGTCTCTACCTTGTTGTATATATGTGTCTATAGAGAGAAGGGGAAGAGACTCATTTTGGTTTCATGCTTTTTTCTACATATTTAATTTATTACAATTTTTAATTTAATCAACGGTTACAATTTGTGACACTTTCCTTGGATTTTCATTTCCTTTTTCGAACATTAATTATATTTGAATTTCTAACTTTCTTTACTAACAACTTTTTTAATAAATTGTATTAATACTTACTTTAACATTAATTTAAGATAGAAGGTGTTGCTTCCATTTATTATATTTGAGTTTCACAGTTTTTTTTTTCTTTTAAGTTCCATGGTTAAGTTATCTTTACTAACATTTTTTAATCAAAATTATTCAATACTTAATTTAACAATAATTTAGGATAGTAGGGTGAAGAGTTGTTTTTTTAAAAAGTTTTTTCAGACACCATATAGCAACATAAATAAATAAATAAATAAATAAATAAATATATATATATATATATATATATATATATATATATATATATATATATATATAATAGATCATAGATTTGTGTTTAAATATCACATTTATATAAAGATTTAATAAATAGTGAATAATAAATCCTTATTTGCCAATTTCACTTTTCCTAACTGGTTAAAAATTAATTGTTTGAATAACATTTAAATAATTAGAGAGAATTATTAAAATTCATTAATTATTAATAGTTAATGTTGACGGTATTAGTAAGGAAAAATGAGCCCAAAAATATTTTTAGCATTAATGAATTTTTTATAATAAATAGTTATTTTAATGGGTTGCAAAAAAACATTAATAGTAATGTTTGTTTACACGTAATTTCAAAATAGAAAGAAATGAGACATATGTAAATAAATTTATATTTGTATTAATTTGAATGTAGTGGAGTATAATCTCTAAATTGTTTATTTGATTCTTCCTCTCAAATATACATTTGTCTTGAGGACTTTGCGATTGTTCTCGAATGTGGATTTGTCTCGAGGGCTTCGCAGCTTGTTCTCGAATGTAGATTTGTTTCATGGGCTTTGTAGCTTGTTCTCGAATGTGAATTTGTCTTGATGGCTTTTGTAGCTTGTTCTCGAATGTGGATTTATTTCGAGGGCTTTGTAGCTTATTCTCGATCTTCAAAGTCTTCTAGTCTTCAAGGCTCTGGTTCAGAGAGTGATTAATCTTCAAGAGTTTAGGGAGTCTTCTGATCTTTGTTTCTGAATTCTCTCTAAGTTCTCTGGAGAGTTGGTCGGTGTACATGTAAGCGCACACGATCGAAGTAATATAAAATGGTATGTGAGTACCAAGTATCGAATCCCAAGGGAACGGTGTAACAAAAATATTGTAAAGCAAGTGTAAGGAAAATTGCAACTTTGAAAACTAAATTGCAAAAATAATGTTGAGATTGTGTGTTGGTAAAACAAATAATTGCAAAATCGAATTGCAGAATCAAAAAATTGCAATATTAAAATGACAAGGATTGCATAATTAAATTGCAGAATCTAATTGCAGAATTGAGAAATGACAATATTTGACAGCAAACTAGATAGACTTAGTAATTGAAATTTCAAAGGGAATTTAGAAAAGATGGGGCTCAAGAATGTCATTGCCCTAAGATGTAATTGCAAGCCAAAATTGCAATTCCAACCTACTCTACACTCAATCGTAAACCAAAATTGTTTCCCTTATTCACCTTGAATTTAGGTTTTTAGGAGGCTAAGTGAGTGACTTATATGTCTATAGTCTCTCTATCTTAGATAATTCGGCTCAACAATTTTATGGGCCTTGGAGTCCTTAATCCCTATGTTTAGGGTAAGAATTAGTTTATGTCTAAGCTCTTTCCTTCATCACTTGTGTGAAATCTGCTTATCACTAACCCCGTCGGTATTAGATCTAAGCTTGAGTGCCTACCCTAGTTGATCAATCTAGGATCTCAACGAAAATTTGTTCAACACAAGCAAACAATTGAGATGTAGGCTTGGTTTCTATTGAAATTTAGACTACAATTACTTCTTAGGGAATTCACATCCTTGAATCCCCTAAGAAGTTTTAGCTCATATTAAAGATAAAAATCTTACAACTAATTTTTTTGGAAAAAAGTTCATATTAGAGAGTTAAATAAATTGATAATGAAAACTGGAATTAATGGAATTAATGAAAAAATCTATCCTAACAACTTTGCATATCAGAATGCCTTGGTAAAAAAAATCAACACAGATCTGGATATTATCTGATTAAGACTTTCCAAATATTCCAAATTGAATGGCAACAGAGACCACAACAACAACAACAACAACAACAACAACAACAACAACAAAAAAATCAAACTTCCATCTAACATAAACTATATGAACATTCTCAAAAGATCAAAGTTAAATTGCGTAGAAGTAAATGTTGGGTTTTATGTCCTAAAACTCGTGGTTTTGTAAACTGAATGTATATTCTATTTTACTATAAAGATGTTATTGAGGTTTATTCAGTAAATGTGTTATTGAATAAAGTGAATTGTGTATTCAATAACCCAAATCCAATGAACTAAGTACCCTTGGCTATAGTATGTATACTTGAACTTTATGTATGACATAAAAGTGGATCAAGTTCGAGTTATAACCAGAACGGTCTATAGTATAGGGATAGGGCTGGGTACCTTATCCTGGGGACACTATGGACGCGGCCCACTTTGTATAGTACTAATGATCCGCTAACACGCAAGTGCACGTGATCGAAGTAATAAAGAAACTGGAAGTATTCCAGAGTATCGTACCCAAGAGAACAGGGTTAACAAAATCTATTTTGAACGCCACAAAGTATGTTTGCAAATCGCAATGGGGGTAACCGAAAGTTCAAAATGCGAGAATTTGGTTTTAACAAGTGAGTGAAAATTCAAAGAATAAAATAGGGATTCAAGTGATGCAAGCACCTTTGGAAGAATGCAACTCACTTTACAATTGCAATCATAGTTAACATGTGAGACTAAGTAAACCGGGTTCAACTCCTATTCGATTTTGATTCAAAACCTTTAGGAGACTAAGTGATTAAACCTATACGTCTATGGCTAATCTAACTTAGATACTTCGCACACAACCCTAATGGTCTTGGAGTCTCGCCCTATGTCTAGGGTCGATGTTCAGGACTTATTTCTAAGCCTTTTCCTCCATTGCTTTTGTGACATCGGCTTTCCCTTAACTCTTTCGATATTAAGTTCGAGCTTGATGAGCAATCACTAGTTGGTCGGCTAGGTTTACCCAAATTTAAATTCAACAAAAGCAAACAAAGTTCACATGCTAACTAGATTGTTTATGCTTTAGAGCTTTACATTTTTCCTTAGGGCATTCACCAACTTGAACCCCTAAGAAGGAATTAGCTCATTGTGAAGAAAATGAAAATCCAAAATTCAATTGTTATAAATCTCATAATTAATACAATGGAATAATGAAATTAATATTAAAGCAAACCGATTTGAAGTATCAATTAGAAATATTCATAAAGAAATTGGTAACAATGCTGGAATTTCTAATTTAAAACCAGAATTGCAGAAATCATAACCATGGAGTTACAACCTTAACAAAGAAAACAAAGACTTAGAAAACAAAGAAGAAACCCACATAAACAAGTGCAGAAAAACCCAATGAAATGCTCAGGAATTAACAACTTAAATAACATAATTAAAGAACAGAATTACATAAATGAAATGCTGGAATTGGAAAGTTGCAGCTTGCTGTCCAAAACAAAAAAAGAAACAAAAGTTGCATTCCCTTTTGCAAAGTCTTCAAATCTGCACAAAAACTCAACTTAAGCCAATTTTCTTGCATCTTTTCACTTAATTCCTTCTCTTATCATATTCCAACAAGCTTGCATGAATTTATTTAAAAATGTTATTTTTAGCTTGCTCGGTAATCAATAAAGCATGCAAAAATGGCAAGAACAACTTAGTTTTAGGGTTAAATAATCATCATAAATGAGAATTATCAACTAACGATGTGATCCTAAATCGTTCATGTGGAGACATGCGAGTGGGGGCGTCCTATGCAATGAGTTTGCATAAGACTGGACCGCGAAATAGTCACTTAGACTTTTTAACTCCGTTTACTGTTTTAACTGACTATATTCATACGATGACCTAGGTAACTCGATCTTAATCCTGAGCGTGCTATGAACTCCTGTTTATTCGAGATTATCCTTAGATTTGCATGGGTGAGAGTGGCCCGAGATCGCCGACTCAATAAGCCTCCCATTTTGGGGATAAGACCGGATAGATAGTTGGGAACATAGTCATGCGAGATGGAATTCACTCCTACCCGCTTTAGGGTTTAGTAGAGAGGTTGTTCCCTTAAGTACTGACTCCAGGTCTTGAACAATGGGCCCACCCTCTCGTTGGCCCGAGAGGGATACGGTTTGTTGGTTGGACCACAAACCAAATTGTTCATTAGAGGATCAGTGGGACTTAAGGAACAATAAGTAATTACAGGGGTAAAACGGTTTATTTGACCCAGCTGTAATTACGAACAACCTGTGAAGGATCGACTTACTAATCATGGTTATATCGAGTGGACAGAAATATATCTACAGTGAGGAGAGTGCAGCCACTGGGCTTTAGTGGAGTGTCCCGATGGTTAACGAATGTTGATTAGCTAGGCTAAAGAGTTTGGCCGGTTAATCTCGTATCGTTGGAGCTCATGATCTGTAGGTCCATTAGGTCCCCTTACTAGCTCAGACTAAGCCTTGGAATAATTTGAGAGAAAAGAATTTGAATTGTTCAAATTCGAATTTGGGAGAAAAAGTTAATTATATGCGATATACTTAACGTATCATAGCTTAATTATGAATTAAACTATGATAAAGAAGAGGTGGAAATATTTAAATATGATTTAAATATTCGTTCGGTTTAAAACATGAATAGGGATTCATGTTCGAACGTTCGTTTTGAGAAATTAGAATTGGTCCAATTATTTAATTTGATATTTGATATTAAATTAAATATTTATTTAAAATTAATTAAATTGTTTAATTAATTAAAAATTGATTTTAATTTAAAATTAATTTTATATTAATTTTGAATTAAAATTAAAAAAGAATTCAAATTCATTTGGAAATGAAATATGGACCAAGTTCATAACTTCTTCACCAAGCTTATTGTTTGAAGCATATCTTCTTTCAATTGGCTTCTTCACAAAGCTTCTTGTTTGAAGTTTATCTTCATTCAATTGGCTTCTTCACTAAGCTTGTGGCTTTCTATAAATAGAGAATAAACACAATGAAGAAAGAAGATTAGAAAAACAAGATATTTTTGTAGAAAACTCTCTAGCTTTTTTATTTAGATCTTTACTCCTTCTTCTCCCAATTTCTCTCAATCAAAGATCCCACAATCCATTCCAAGGGCTGAGAATAGTAGGGAAGACTCTAGTGGTGGTCCAAGTAGTGTTGGTGATCCAAGATTTGCAAAGAATTTGGAGATTTTGAGCTACAAAGGTATGTGTTCATACTTTCCAGTTTTTTCCAGTTTTGAGCATGTTTTTTGTATGATAAAATTGATCAAATTAGAGTGCTCAAGATCCAAAATTGCTTCCGCATTCTTAATATTCACCCCTTCAGTAAATTAATACAATACATTGCCCACTGAAACTTTCCAACTAACAGAATCGACCCAAATAATAGCAAACTTATGGTAAAACAAAAATGAAAAAACAGAGGAAAGAAAAACTGGAAAACAGAGAAAAAAAACTAGAGGAAAAACCCCACGAAATTCTTCAAAAAAAAACGTCCCAAAATCCCATCTTCTTCACTTGAATCAGATTGGATAAATCAAAGGAGATGCAGAACTAAAAAAAATTGCAGTAGTCTCGATAAAACAGAAAATGCAAAACTGTAGAAAACAGAGGAAGAAAACTGGAAGAAAACCACGAAAAATAACTCTAAAACGTCTCCAAAAACGAATGCATTCTTCAATCATATTCTCTCCTTTTATAGGCCTTCATTAGGGTTGAATAATGCCTAAATTTTGTGCTCAAAATTCTCCAAATCATGCTGTAATTGAAGATTTTCATAATTGGTCAAATGCAGATTTTTTTTCCTTTTTTGAACTTTTCTACTGCTCCAGAAAAAATTGCAGAATCCCGATTTTGCAATTTTATTTTGCAATTTCCACATTCCCAAGTCTACTGCTCTAGATTGCAGAATCACGATTTTGCAATTTCCATATTTCCTGCAAACAAGATTAATTTATTTAAAACTCTATCCCAATTGCCATCATATTTATTTATTTCTTAAATTGAAGCAATCTTTCGACTATTTTCAAATGGTCTTAAGTCAAAACAAGAATATTTTAAGCAATTGAGAGTTAAATAAGCTTTAATTCTAAGGCTTATAAAGAGTTTCCACTTCTGAACCTTGAAATGGAGGAGAGAGCTCTTTATTTATAGAGTTCCTAAAGGTCTCCCTAGTAGACTTTGGGCCTAGCCCTTTAGACTAGACCTAGTTGATTTTGAGCATAGCCTTTGGACTGGGTCTGGTTGACTTTGGACCATCTACTTTTGCCTAGAATTGGTCCAAATTTCATACAACCCAATTGTATATTTGGATTTGCCACAATTTAATTTAGAGATCCTTGCAAATTTAATTAATCCCTAATTAAATATAATTTCGTCATCAATGACGTGACAATTTCTAATTAGTTGAAATTTGTATTCCAACAATTTTATAGCTATTATATTAGGTATTTATTTACGGAAAAATTATTGTATTATTATAAACATTAAAAAAAAAAAAAGAAGAGAAATGTAGAATTACATCTTCATCCATATAACAATGAGTCTCAATGCGTCTAGAAATTCTCCTATCTTAATACTTTTGAATAAAGTTTTTGTGAATAACACTTGCTTTCAAACTCCAATTATTTTGGAAAAGATTGAGATCACGTACTAGAATATATATATATATAGAGAGAGAGAATATATATATATATATATATATATATATATATATATATATATATATATATATATATATATATATATATATATATATATATATATTCTCTATTATGCCTACAATTTAAGAATAATATATCACTAAGAGTAATTTAAAATAAAATTTAAATAAACTATTATAATTCTAATTGTGATCCAAAAAGAAATAAAAAAATATTTTCCAAATGCAATGCAATAGAACAATTTAAATTTTCAAATAAAATGAAGGTAAAAAAAAAAATTAAAGATTGAGATGTATCTTGAATCAATCAATGAGCCTCTTTGCACATGCATGAAAATATTTATAGAAAATGCAACATGTATATTATATAATGGATAATTTACTTTTTGGTTTTAGAATTTACAAAGATTAATTAAATATTAAAAAATTAGAAAATAAAAAAAAAATCTAATCGAATTATAATATGTGCACGCACATATATATAATTCTATAATTCTATAATTATAAAGTATTAATTAGAAGAAGAATAATAACAAATATTAATTATAAAATAACTTGTGAAAATGAAAATGTTTATAGGAGAAATTCATACCTTTGTTTCCAAGTATTTTGTTGAAACATCTTGTCTTTCATTGATGCTTAATTACTGCTACTTTGTAATTCATACGAATTTAGAAATGTCGAGAGAAGATCAAGAGAGAGGAAGAAAAGCTTACTAAAAAGAAGTGACTCACGTTTTTGTAAAAAGAATAAGAGAAGACTCTTTATAGTTGAAGGTCAGTGGCTAGGAGTTGAAGAATGTAGAAGAACTTTTTGAAATTCCAAAATTCTTGAAATCCTATTATTAATTATAATTAAATGTAAAAGCATTAATTTTAGAATTCATTTATAGTTATTAAATCAACAAAACTTTTTACCTTCTAACCTTTTACTTTCTCATACTTTCATTTACAAAATTATTTTATTAATTTCAATATTACTTATATTTATTAAAAAATCAATGATATTTAATTTACTTTTTAAAAATTATATATTATCTTTTAATCAAATAACACGTAAGTTTTTCCCTACTATAACTTTATCTATAACAAAAAAAAAAAATAAATAAATAAAAATAAAAACTCAAATAAAAATAAAAATTTTAAGATGTACATATTTGTTTTTATTTAAATATCAAAATTATATATATACAAAATTATTTTATTAATTTCAATATTAATTATGCATCAATATATTATATTTATTAAAAAATCGATGATATATAATTTACTTTTTAAAAATTATTTATTATCTTTTAATCAAATAGCACATAAGTTTTTCCCTAAATATCAAATAAAAATATAATTTTTAAGATGTACATATTTGTTTATATATATATATATATATAATGAATACAAACTCATTAGTGGGAAAAATCGGTTAACTCAAGATTGAGATAACTATTTGTTAAAAAAAACCATTTAAATAATGAGAGAGAAAGTGCAATTATAATATTTAAATAATTCATTGATGATTTTTTTGTTTTAAAAAAAGACATTCTTAATAATTAATTTTAATGGCATTATTTTATATTATTTGCAATTCTTTTTTTTTTTCTTTTTTTGTAAATAATTGGTTTGATAATAAATTCCACCATTCTTTTCATTATTTTTTTCCCTCTTGAATAGTTTTTTCCTCTTGCTCTCACTCTCGAGTAGGGAACCGTCATTGATGATCTTTATTCATCATCTCACTCTATACCATATTTGGAATATAAAGATCTTCGAAAATGCATTTCTTACCTTTATTTCTTGATGATGTTATTCGTGGTTCCATTTGAGAGAATAAAGGTTTGAAAAATCTCTGAAAGCAAGTATTGAAGTTGCATTGAAATTGAACAACGAATATTCTTTCTGACTCCAAAATTAAGGGTCTGTTTGGAATTTGAACGACTTTTTAAGTGTTTAAAAAAACATTTTTTCACTTAAAAATAATTTTTAAGTTTTTAAAAAGTCATTTCAAACATGCTTTAAATCGAGAAGAAAAAATTCTGGACATCGAATTTGCTTGAACTTTAACCATCTCTACTATCATGACTCTGCTTGTACATAACTTTGTTCTAGAAGTCTTGTTGGTCAGGAGAGCAGCTATTGTATTGATCTATGTGAATGGTAAGCTGAAATTCTTGTTGGTCAGGACAGCAGCTAAGTATTATCCATAAGAAGTTTTAAAAATTTAAAAGTAAATCAATGAAAATTTAAGTTTAAAGTAGGCAACATCATATTAGGTATGTACCTAATTTCTAAACATAACATTTGAAAACATTCCAAAAAGATGTTCATCACATAAACTACGGGAGATTGTATAAAAAAATTTCTAACTAGGCCTTTTGACTACGGATGGTAATGAAAAGCGGTTATAGGAATGCATTTTCTATCCATGTCCTCACAACACAAGATTTTTTTGGATCTTAAACGGGGGAATCCTTGTCTTGTATATTACTTTTAATTAAAAATAATAGTAATTACTGTTTTCTAATTACAATAATGAGTTTTTAAATTTTTTTAGTATTTTTACGAATAATTTAATTTATATATAATTTCTAAAATTCGATTGGGAAAAAATTTGGGAATGAAGTTAGGGTAGAGAATGTATTTCTCATCCCTGTCTTTGAAAAGAAAATGAGACTCGATTGAATGTACCAATATACATTTCCTTTCTATCAACTGAAGTTTGTTTGTTTCCTCCGTAAAAATGAAATGGCAAGAACTAATCTCAGGAAAGAACCCATTTTTAACTCATTGCATAGATCAAGAAATTCTACACAGGAGCGCATGGCTTCCTCTTTGAGTTATAGCCCCAGCGGAACGGTCAACTAAGAGTGAACCATTAGAATTGAATAAAGAAACTAAAGGGAAATCGTTCAAGATGAAGAGTAAACCAAATGAACGTGAACGAATTGGTCCACTTGCTAATCAGCTGTAAGGGTGTGCAAAAACCGAACCGAACCGAAGAACAGAACCAAACCGAGCTGAACCGACTGGTTCGATCCGGTTTTATTGCATATATTTAGGTTTTTTGGTTTAGCCTTTTAAAAAACCGAAGTTTTCGGTTCGGTTTACGGTTTCTCTTTTTAAAAAACCAAAAAAACCGAACCGAATATATTAATTAAATACTTAAAAGAAACTAGCCACATATCTTAGCCCACAAGCCCAATAAAGCACACTGCCCAATAAGTTCACACATTTTAGGGTTTTCATTTTATCACTTTTCAAACCCCTACTGCGTAATCTCCTTCTTTCATTCTTCTCCCTTCCCCTTTCTTCAACCTTCATCTCTCTTCCCTCTCTCCCCCTCCTCACTTTCTTTATTTGTTAATCTCTACCTTGCACTTCAATCTCTCACCGTCACAACTATGCCACCGCCCACAAAGAAGTTTCTCGCCGCTGACATGCCGACACTGTTTCGTTCGAAATCACTGTCTTGGTTTGAAATCGCTGATGTTGCCGCCGATGCTAGTCTTTAAGTAGCCGTCGATACTAATATTCCTTCGAAATCTTTCATCTTCGCTCGGTTTCTCATCACTTCTACTCTTCGACAACTTTTCGAAACTCTCTTTTCCAATTTTGTTCGTTTTGCTGCTTTTCAAAAAAAAAATTGTTCATTTTGCTGTGTAACAAAATAGGCATAAATCGGTTGAAAATCGAACCGAACCGTGCGGAACCGAAAACTGATTGGTTCAGTTTTTAATTGAAAACCGAGAAATATCGGTTTTCTCGGTTTAGACCTATCAAGAACCGAAAGGTTTGGTTCGGTCATCGGTTTCGGCCAAAACCGGACCGAATCGAACCGTGAACACCCCTAATCAGCTGGATCAAGTAGGTCCACGTTCCTATTTTTAACAGAGATTTTTCATCCCGCCATAAGTTTTTTTCCATCCCTACGCCAGCTTTGACTAATAGAAAATCAAGGATGTTTGGTAGAATGAAATATCAAATGGATGGAGTAAAGAATTTTCGTAACTTGTTGTCAACCAAGAAATTAGATCACGAGTCCTTCCAACCAAACACACGAATCTTAAAATAGTAAACAAAACATCATATAATTACTTCAATTTAAGGTTATGTGTCAGCCATATTTTTCCATCTCACTAAGGTTGTCAACATGACCTCAAATCACACTGACGAAAAAAAATCAAAATAGCAATTGTATTCGAACCTCTCTCAAAGTAGTCTTCAAAACGTACTCGATGACCTTTTACAAGAATACACACAGAATAATTAAGATTTAGAAATAGAAAAAGAATCATGAACGAATCTGAGTGAAATGATGTAAGTAATTAGAGATGGAAGCACCAAAAAAACCAACAATCAATAGAGTGTAAATGAAAAGAAAAATATATAAATGTAATTGGAGGTAAAAATAAAAAATAAAAATAGGCTAAATTATATTTAAAAAAAAATACTTATTGAACTTTGCCATTTATTTAAAAAATACTCATATTCTTTCAAAAATTGCAATATTATCTTCGACTTTTCATAAACGTTTCAAAACTATGCTTAAAGTAGAAAATCCGTTAAAATGTTGAACGAAAAGTCGTTCTTTCATACTTAATTCAGGCAAGCGTCTCAGTCGTCATCGCCATATCGACTTTTCGTCGCGAAATTTGAAACGTTTATGAAAGGTCAAAGTAATATTGCAACGTTTGAAAGAATATAGATATTTTTAAAATAAAGAAGAAAGTTGAAATGTAATTTTTATAATTTAGCCCTAAAAATATATTGGTAGTTGTGTTTGGTTTTGAAAGAAATCACATCCCATCGAGAGAAGAGAAAAAGATGAAAAGAAAAGGGTTTTGCTTTAGTTGGAAGGAATGATGGGAAATGCTGAGATTGAATCACACCAACTCCGCTATATGTGTATATGTGGGACTCTTTGCTCTTGTGGCATACACAACCATCCAATTAACTTACCCATTTTTGGTCCTTTCTTTCTCTCTTTTTTATCACTTTTTTCATCAATTAGCTGGAGTAGTTGCATTGCCATTGGCTTTGGCTTTAACAATTTGCCTGTTTTAAACCTCTCTCTTTCTCTCTTTTCATGTGGACAATGATTTGATGATGGGCTTTGAGTGTGGAAAAAAGTGAACCATTGAGTATTATGCATAAAGTCATGTATGAGTACTTGTTCGCTTCTATGATGTAATGGAAGTGATGATGTTATCCAAAATCCAAACCTAATTTATAGGTTTTGAGTTTCAATCTTAAATGCATGAAGATAGTTTCTTTCTTCTTTCACTTGTCAAAAAATATATATATATCTAATATTTGTTTTCTATAAGAAAGTTGAGCTAAATACATGTTTTGATATCTAGTGTTTGAGTAATTTTTCCAGTTGTTCTCTAATATTTATAAAGTATCAATTTTATCCCTTGATGTATTTGAAAAATGTTCAATCAAGTCTTTATTTTTACAAAACAGTGAAATTAATTAACAAAAGATTAAATTACAAATTTGATCCCCATGATGTGGAGAAAGTTAGAATTTAGTCCCTATTGTTTTAAAAATTAGAATTTTGTCCTTATGGTTTGATAAAATCTCATAAATAGCCTTTATGGTTTGATATAATCCTCATAAGTAGTCCTTACTGTAAGGACTATTTATTAGTATTTTATCAAACCACGTGGACTAATTCTAATATTTAAAACTATAGAGACTAAATTATAACTTTTTCTAAACCACAGGGACTAAATTTGTAATTTAATCTTAGCAAAATAATGATGTAATGTCAAAATATAATTTATTAATTGAATTAAAGGTACTCTATGTAATCGATCAATTTGAGGAAATAGGGCATAATACTCACCCACAAAATTTAAAATTTAGTTTTTTTTTTTTAGTTTGATACTGTGGGAGGTGGGAGATTCCAGTACACATGATGGCAGATGTTAATCGGTTGAGCTTTGTTTTTTTTCTAGTACAACAAATGTAGTATATAAATATTTGAAACTCGAACCTCAAAGAAAGAAATACATGTCAATTACTGTTGAACTATGCACTATACTTTAGTTGACTAAAATTTAAAATTCACTCATTGTATATGACTTTTGAGTACATAGTAACTTTAGTCACTTTTTTTTTACAGATATAATACACAGTAACTTCTTGATACAAATTGCTTGTCGTTGTCATGTGTAAAATTTCGCTCGACATTTCGACATGTCGAGGGTCTTGACATGTCATTTGGGGGAAATTTTCATTTTTTCCTCCATTTTGACTACATGGCGTCATTTTTTTATGTCAGTTCAGTCAATCACAAAAGCTGTGAAATGCACATGGAAAAAGCATGAGAAACTTGGAAATGTGCGTGCAGGATTTATATATATATATATATTTTTTCAAATTTAATCTTTATTTGTTAATAAATAATAAGTAATAGCCTATGTCCACGGGCAAGGGTAGAGAGAATTTATTATCGGAGAAACTGAGTACAAAATACAGAGAGCAATTAGATAAGAGTTTAGAGGGTTTATATATGACACCTTCTTAAACCCTAATACATAATAGGCCCAAAAAGCCCAATAAATAAACTGATTTACATATAACTTGGTCATTCGGAGCGCTAGATAACAAGTCAAGGCATTTCTACACTCCAATTCCAATTCTGCGCTAGATAACAAGTCAAGGCATTTCTACACTCCAATTCCAATTCTCTCAAATTTCCTCTAATTCTCTTAAATTCATTTCAATTCTCTCAAATTTCCTTCATAATTCTCTCATTGAATATAAATGTTACATATATTTTAGATATATGATATTAAGAGGAATAAATTATAGTATAATTAAGTCACAATTAAAGTTTCATGAAATAATTCAAATAATTTCAATCAATTTCCATTTTTTTTTTCAAATTCCTACTCGCATCGACATTTCAAAATTTCAATTAACATTTATATCTAAATATTGTTTTAATTTTTAGATGTGATGCTTAAAAATAGTCAATTACAGTCTAATTAAGTCAAAATCAAAGTTTCATTGGCTAATTCAAACAATTTCCATCAATTCCAACGATTTTCGTAAATTTTTTTGAAGTTTCCATCGACATAAGCTCTATCAACATTTTCATAAATTTTGAATGTCAATATTTTTATCGACATTAACATTTCAAACCATGATCGTTGTAGAGAACAGAACCATTAAAATTATACTTGAATAATGATGAGTTGGTTGAGTTTTAAGAGATGGGGAAATGAAAAGTGAATTGGTAATCCCAAGGTGTGGGATGAATTAATGTGTGATGTGATTTTATGACGGCTAATGGTATATCATATAATAAGTCTGTCAATGTTCCACAATCTATGTGGCTGTGGCTGTGGCTGTGGCTTGGGAGTGCGTGCATGCAGTGCGCCAATATTAACTCATTTGCTTCATTTCTGCCTCACCCTCAGGCCCCTCACGCCATGGCCCTCTTCTTCTTCAAAAACTTCTCTCCTTCCAACAAAACACAGTTCCTAGTTCACAGTGCTAGCTGTTTTCTTCCTTCACACACTTTTAAAGAACACAACCCCCAAATTTAAAAAAATAATAAATAAATAAAGGCCTTTTTTAATGCATCCAAATTGCTTAAATAATTAAAGTACAGTAAGAAGTTTGAATTTTTGCTCTCACACTTGTTGAATTATAAGAAAAACAAAACTGAGTTCTTTTCTTCATTATCCTTCTAATAAAGAACTTTTGATTATCAAGTAACAAACTATGGTGATCACATCATTAGAATATGCCTAAGAATGAGATGAGTTCTGAGATTACCTTTGCAAAGCAAAGGTTTGAATTTATAATACTTTCTTCAAAACACGAAAAGAGATGGGTTTCTACTGCATCTCTTATTTGGTATGAAGTATAATGCTTTCTACATTAAAATAAATAAATAAATAAAGGGCGTTGCACATTTTCAAGGATGAAAATTAATGAAAGTGTAGTCTTTTCTTTGTTTCTTCCTTGAGTTCAACAAAAAATTGACATGATTTATGTCATCTTTTTTTTTTCTCCTTCTTGGAGTTCGTTTTGTTCTTTCTAGTCAATTAGCCGGGTTTTTTTTGTACGAATAACTTAAAAAATTGCACTCAAATGATATATGACTAATTTTTCTAAATAAAGTTTTCTAACCTTTTGCTAATGGAGTAAGTATTTTTTTAATATTTTTTTACTCTCGCTCTTTTCTAAATAAAGTTTTCTAACATGTTGCTAACGTGAGTAAGTATTTTTTTTTCCTCACACTCTCTCAACTCTCGCTCTGACTCTGGTTTCTTTCTTTTCTCTCTCGCTTCCTCCTTTCTCTCTTCGTCTTCTTAAGAGAATTCAAATCGATCTTTTGTTTCAAATATGGATCAAAAACTAGGTGGAAAAAATGTGAAAGTAAAAAATTGAAATTTTTTTAAAAAAAAAATATGGGAGAGGGGGCAGCGATCACCAAAGGATCGCTGGAAAAAGGAGACAGCAAGAGGGAGAGGGAGAGGTATGAGGAGGGCAGGAAAAAACATAGGAAGAGGGAGGAAGGGAGGACAAAAGGAGAGGAGAAGAATCGAGAGTTACAAAAAGAATAATAATAAATGTTTAAAAAAAAAGTGATATCTTCATTTTAAAAAACTAGGTCAATACCATTTGGGCCCAATTTTTTAGGTCAAGTCAGTCGAAATCCTTACTTAGTACATAGCCCATCATACAGAATTATGCTCTTCTTGCTGGGCTAAAAGGTCTGTTATCGCTTCATTTTCCTATTTGTGGGTCTAATGGGCCGAACTATGGCCTATCAGTTTTTTTTAAACTTCGTTTTTGTTTTAGAAAATTGACCAATCAATTTTTTTTTTCCTTTTTTGATACATATGGTTTACTGTTTAATTGATGATTTACCGATGAACTTTTATACCTAATTTTATTTGTACAAAGTAAAAGGTAGTAAAATCTCTCTATCTAGGTACTCTACTATATTTATATGCTTATAATTTTACAAACAAAGTTATGGTTTGAAACTCTAAGAAAGAGTCATCTTATATGTTTATTTATTATGTTTTTCAGAAAAATTGTTACTGAGAAATTAAAGTTTTGATTTTGACCATAATAAAATAAATTTTGAATACAATAAATGAGCAAAATGATTTTCAATTGTTTAAGGTCCCGTTTGATAATTATTTAGGCCCCGTTTAATAACCATTTAGGCCCCGTTTGATAACTGTTATGGGTGAAATTGGACCAACAAGAATGGGCTGGCTAAAGGGCTGCAATGAAGGGCCAAACAAGAAAAGAGGCCCAATACGAAGTCGAAATGGACCGAAACCGACAATGGACTCACATAGAATCAGCGAGAGAAGAAACGGGCTTGGGCTTCGGCCCAAGCCCGTGGTCGGTCAGGTCGGCCGGCCGAGGCCGACCAGGCCGGCTGGCCGAGGCCGACCAGGCTGGCCGAGGCCATGGTCGGCCCGGTCGAGGCCGACCAGGCCGGCAAGGCCCAATTTTGGGCCTTGCCTCGGTCCCTCATGCCACGTGTGCCCTCGGTCCAGCCCAATTCGATATTTTCTTTCCCCATTCGAAGACGGAAACCCACAAAAAACCCTAGGAAGGAAGCTATTTAAGCTCTCCCTCAGGGGGAGAGCAAGGTAAGTTCATTCCAGCTTACAACACTCTCCTACTACTCTCAAAACTCTCTCTGACTTAAGCATCGGAGCCTGTGTGGTCTACACCACACCGGTGTCCAGGTTTTTCTTGTCTTGCAGGCCGCGTTCTTCCCCCAAGAATACAAATTCACCGTCGTTGTCACGTGGAGGTCAGGTGATATTTCTCCTGTCCAAAATTTGGCAACAACAGTTGGCGCCGTCTGTGGGGAACGACAACGCTTGCTGGAAAAATCTTGTGCCTAAGTCAACCCTACGAGAAGATGAGTAGAATGACAGAAAACAAACACTGGAATGAAGACAGAGACGATTCCGATCAGGATCGTCACCTGCGACGAATGCAAAAAAACCAGCCTCCTCGGCCTCAAAACGAGGCGAGGCCGACCAGAAAAAGGCCGAGGCCGACCCTAAGCAGGGCGAGGCCAACCTGCTTGTTCAAGCTACATGGCAGCGCGGACCAGATGGATGGCATCAAGAAGCCAGCCTGTATTTTTTGGCCGAGGCCGACCAGAAAGAGGCCGAGGCCGACCAGATCGTTCAAGCTACTTCGATTGAAAGCGACTAGATCAACACGACCAACAAGGAAGCAAGGTAAGCCGAACAAACGAAACGAAATCCGTCGTATGCTCGACATCAAAAGGCCAAGGTAAAAGGGTTCGAAACCGAGGCCGAGGCCGAGGTGAGAATAAAACCCTAACCTTGGAGCAATACGAAGATGAGACGGATTTAAGAAGCATAATCGAGGAAAAGAAGCGACAAAGAGCTTTGTCCGAGGCCGAGGCGAGCAATCTTCCAGCTACTGAAGCAACGGATCTGAGAAGTGTCATCGAATGGAAAAAACAACAGAGAGCTGGGGCCGAGGCCGAGGCTAATTCTGGAACCGAGGCCGAGGTTGAGGCCAATGTTGATACTGATGCCGAGGTCAAAGCCGAGGCAAGTTCCAGGGCCAAAGATGAAGCGAATAGTTTGCCATGGAGGGCAGAATTATTAAAGATTCAAAGCGAGCTGGACCATATCCAAGGGAATATGCACAAGGTAAAAAATATAGGGTTTGATATTGACACTTTGATAGAACAGGTAGATCCACCTTTCACTGATGAAATCATGAATGTGAAACTACCTCCCACATTCAAAGTTCCAAAGATCAAACCCTATAATGGAAACAAGGACCCTATTGTTCATCTAGATGTGTACAGATCATGGATGGAACTTCATGGAGTAGAAGATGCAATCAGATGCAGAGCCTTCTCATTCACTTTAGTGGGACCAGCAAGACATTGGTTTCGCAACATAAAAAGATGATCTATTAGTTCGTTCAAGGAATTGGCTCGAGCATTCGTGACGCAATTCTTGGGAGGAAGAGATCAGCACAAGCCAGCAACTCACCTACTTTCCATCAAACAAGGATCCAAGGAAACCCTGCAGGAATATATTGCTCGGTTCAATAGTGAAGCTTTATGTGTTGAGGATTACACTGACGGAGCAGCGTTGATGGCAATAATTAATGGACTCAGAGATCGAAGACTCATACGATCCTTGGGAAAGAGAAAACCAACATCGTATGTAGAGCTCATAACTCGAGCTGAAAAGTACGTACGTGCAGAAGAATTGCTTCGTACGAAGAAGAAAACTGATGAGCTTGAAAGAAGACCCGATCAATTAAATGATAGGAAAAGGCCAAGTGAGATATTACACCAAAAGGTCAAGAGACAGAAGATCGATGACCAGAAATCACTTCGACTTGGCCACCCATCCAGAAAGTTCGAAAAGTACACTCCAACATCAATTCCCATTGAGCAGATTCTAATGGAGGTACGCCATTCAAACTTATTAAAGCAACCTGAAAGGATGAAAACTGGATCAAACAAGAGAGATAGACAAAAATATTGTCTCTACCATGAAGATCATGGACATATGACCAGAGATTGCTTCCAGCTAAAGGATGACATCGAGGCTCTAATTCGAAATGACTTCTTGAAGGAATACATCGATGTACGTGCAGGAAAAAGATCAAGGCCGACCTCATAGGCGGCCGAGAACGACCTCATAGGCGACCGAGGCCGACCCTAAATCCTCTTCATACATAGTTAGTTTAGCTTCTATTTTCTTTAATCAAACCATATTTGTTGAGTTTAGATTCATTAAATTCAATTGATAGGTTAGCAAGTCTCATGTAATAGGCTAGGTTTATTATTGCTCATTTTAAATTGATCAATATAAGTTATGTTTTGAAAAAGAATTTGTACTCAAGCAAAAGAGATCTTCCTACAAGTAATATCCTCCTTCAATGGGGGCTACTAAGGGGATATGCTTCCCTATTAAACAAAAAGCAAAGAAGCAACATAGGAGATATGCCTCTCTGATGAATAAAAGGTAGAAGCTACTAAAGAGATATGCCTCTCTAATTGAACAAAAGGCAGAAGCTACTAAAGAGATATGCCTATCTAATTGAACAAACAGCAGAAGCTACACCAAACGAGCTAGAAAAGTCAACAACTTCAGAGAAACTAAAGTGGAGGCCGACCACATAGGCCGAGGCCGAGGCCAACCTCATAGGCCGAGGCCGACCTCATAATCTGATGCCGAGCAAGATGCCAAAATTACTTCAGTTACAAGAATCATCTGACTATGGGTAGATGAATGGATCTTTCTTACAAGAAGCATACCGTGGAATCGTATTTGAAAAACATAAGCAACGAAATCATGAGTTAACGAAAACACATGAGACAGAAGCTAAAATATAAGAATTGAGGTTTAATAAGCATGGCCGAGGCCGACCAGGGAGGCCGACCACCTTGGCCAAGACCAACCTCTTCCCGGCACAATGATTACAATGAAGAATTTGAGGAAAGACAAGGACAAGCTGACTCCCAGAAAAAATGACGAGGAGAATAGTAAGGCCGAGGTGTACACGGCTGAAAGTACCTACAACACGCAAGGAGCTGCAAACACGCGTTTAGACCAGACCGGACGAGGCCGACCAGATCGGCCGAGGCCGACCATACCAGTCTTGCCCCAAATTCTCACTCTATGGCTTATGTCATCTTCTCTTCATAGATATCAGCTTGAATTAAAGCTACAATTGGCATGAGAATCGCTTTTAAATAAGCAAGAAGCTACAAGAAATCATCTCCAGATATAGTAAATTGAAGCCAAAATCTAAGAGCCTACTCTAAGATACGGCCAATCATGTCATGCAATTAGAGCATGAAACACGCAAAACTCTTAAGCACTTAGGTGCAGAGGAAGCGGCCTAGAAGGTTGATTGAACCACAAAAAGGGTTTGGTTGACTGATCTTGGCAACCCAAAAATCTGAGAAAAATCTCACGATGGGTCCCTATTGAGCACGACAAAGCAGGCTTTATAAAGCCAAGCAGAGCGTGATGAATGCAAAACTCCGCTTAGGTGTGGAGGACGCAAGCCCAGAAGATTGATTGGGTCCCTAAAAGGGACTTGATTAGTTAATCTGGGCAGCCTAAAAATCCGAGATGAGTCTCGCGACAGGTTTTTTAAAATAACAAATGAGAAGAATTTGGTTACAGAAAACCAAGTGCAGAAATTACAGACAAGACAGGACTAAAAGGCCCAATTCATATCACAACGAGCTGAAGCCAAATAGGAGAAACCGACACTCTAAAAGACTGAATATCCTCACGAGGATGGACAGCAATAATTAGGGAAAATTCGAGGCATGCCTCGAAATGTCAACAATGACTCCAAAAGTTAATAAGTTACTCCCAAGTCAGGCTCCATACAATTACTTCACACGCTCCTAATCTCGAATCCTAACTAGGGAGTGATGGCTAATGTTATGGGTGAAATTGGACCAACAAGAATGGGCTGGCTAAAGGGCTGCAACGAAGGGCCAAACAAGAAAAGAGGCCCAATACGAAGTCGAAATGGACCGAAACCGACAATGGACTCACATAGAATCAGCGAGAGAAGAAACGGGCTTGGGCTTCAGCCCAAGCCCGTGGTCGGCCAGGTTGGCCGGCCGAGGCCGACCAGGCTGGCCGAGGCCATGGTCGGCCCGGTCGAGGCCGACCAGGCCGGCAAGGCCCAATTTTGGGCCTTGCCTCGGTCCCTCATGCCACGTGTGCCCTCGGTCCAGCCCAATTCGATATTTTCTTTCCCCATTCGAAGACGGAAACCCACAAAAAACCCTAGGAAGGAAGCTATTTAAGCTCTCCCTCAGGGGGAGAGCAAGGTAAGTTCATTTCAGCTTACAACACTCTCCTACTACTCTCAAAACTCTCTCTGACTTAAGCATCGGAGCCTGTGTGGTCTACACCACACCGGTGTCCAGGTTTTTCTTGTCTTGCAGGCCGCGTTCTTCCCCCAAGAATACAAATTCACCGTCGTTGTCACGTGGAGGTCAGGTGATATTTCTCCTGTCCAAAATTTGGCAACAACAATAACCATGGTTTTTGGTTTTTGGTTTTTAAAAATTAAGCGTATAAATACTACTCCCACCTATGGTTTTACTTGTTTTGTCATATACTTTTTGCCTATGTTTTCAAAAATCAAGCCATGTTTTGAAAACTAAAAGAAGTAGTTTTCAAAAACTTGTTTTTGTTTTTAGAATTTGGCTAAGAATTCAAATACTTCCTTAAGGGAGATGAAAACCATTGTAGAGAAATTGGGAGAAAACAAGCTTAATTTTCAAAAACCAAAAACCAAATGGTTATCAAACGGGGCCTAAATGGTTATTAAACGGGGCCTAAACATTTTGTTTGTATATTTAATGTAAAGAGTTTTGTTGAATAATTTGAGTGATAAATACAAAGATGTGTTCCGGAATAAAATTTAAGGGAAGAAGGCATCCACAAGATAAATTATAAAATTGTCAAAAGAAATTAAAGCATTCGAATGATTGAAGACTTACATTTTCATGTAATTATGGATTCTTGTTAATTTTCCTTCATGAAGTGGAGGAATTCAAACATATAAGAAGAAACTTTTATGAAAATGTGAAAAAGACATAAAAAATTTACACTACAAAGAGATACGATGATCGAATATAGTAATTATTTATATATAAACAACTGATACTTTTTGAAAAGACATGACTAATGCCAATTTTTTAAAATTATATTTTAATTTTAATCATTGAATGGATGCATCAATTTGATGTGTAAGTGAAACTATCTCGACTCGAATAGCCATGTCCTATTAGCATATAAATTGCAACTATAACACCTAATTATATAATTTTACTTAAAAATTCAATTTATATATATATATTAACCTGAATAGTTATGTTATGTCATAAACCACTTTCATATAAGAATTTCTTTGAACATGCATCTCAACTCAAAGAGTTATGTCCCATCAACAAAATAGTGAAGGACAAAATATAAATTTAATAAGATTATGAAGGTAAAATAGATATGTAAAGATTCTCTCCTTATAGCCCCTCATATATATAGATTTTTTTAGTACATTGATTTTTTTAGTACAACTTTTATACCTAATTAATCAATATAAAAGTGCAATATTTTATAGGTTAAATTATACAAAATACTCCTAAACTTTGAGATAGATTTTGATTGAAAAGTTTCATTTTTATCCTTGAACTTTGAAATTATTTTAAAAAATATATTTTTTCCATTAAAATAAAGGATAGAAATTGACGTCATGTAAAAATTATAAAGTGTATGCGATATTATTTACAACTATGTAGAAGATTAAGATCATTCTTACTATTTTTTTCATCTAAAAAAATATTGTTAAAATCATTTATATAATCAATTTTCACATTAGCCACGTCAATTTACATTGAATTATGTTGTAAATAACATCATGTATGCATTCCAATTTTTACACATTAAAAGTCGTGCAATTTTCATCTTATTTTAACGAAAAAACTCTTCAATGTTATTTTTTAGAATAAATTTCAAAATTCAAAGGTAAATTAACAATAGAAAATTTCAAAGTATAGAAACATAACTGAAACCGTATCTCAAAGTTTAAGGGTGTTTTGTATCATTTAACTTATTTTATATTGGTTCAATCAACATGGTAATGATCATTCCTCCACCTTTTATTATATAAATACTTCATCATCCATTAGAATTATGATAAATGTTGATTAAACCGTCAAAACTAACCTTTTTTTTTTTTTTTCATGAGTATTATCATCATAGCCATCCTATTGATTTTGAAAAAGTAAAAATCACGTACAATTGTCAACCAAAAGCTTTTACAAGTTACCACGGCTGAAATAGTACTCGAAAAACTGACACGATGTGAATTGCTTACAAAAATGATTTTTTTTTTAAACTATTAAGGAAAAACCCATTATTGTTAAAAGAAAAATAAAAGTTAAAATATCATTTTAGTCCATGTAATTTGTGCGTTGTTTCATTTTAGTTTAAGTACTTTTAAATGTTCAATTTTAATCACCGTACTTTCAATAAAATTTAAAATTAGTCCCTACTATTAGTTTATTGTTAATTTTTCTTTTAAAAAATAGTTTCTATTTGTTTTCTATCTATAAATTTTAGAAGTATGCTTGCTTTTCTTGCATTAAAATTATTATTATTATTATTTAACCAATTTTTGATCAAAATGAACTTCAAACTTATCATACGGACCAATTTTAAACTTTATTGAAAGTACAGAGACTAAATTTTGACATTTGAAAGTATAAAAACCAAAATTGTATTTTAACCAAAAGAAAAAAACCCACCCATGATTTTTTTTTTTCAAATACATCAATTATTTCATATTTTTTGTTAAAGAAGTTAGAATTTACAACTTATAGTTTTAAATGTTAGCTTTTTTAGTACACCAAATGTGGGAGTATGGGGGATTTGAACCTTTAACCTAAAGGGAAGGAGTACATGTAAATTATTGTCGAGTTATGTTCACTTTGACTTTTAAATGTTAGAATTAATCTTTATGGTTTGATAAAACCCTCATGAATTTTATCAAATTATAGGGATTATTTATGAGATTTTATCAAACTTACTTATGAAAGTTTTATCCAACCATAATAATGAAATTTTAACTTTTAAAATCATTGAGATTAAATTCTAATTTTCTTCTGATCATAGGGATCAAATTTGTAATTTAACATTTCCAATTTCAATGTTCCATGTCCTGCAAATTAGGCAGGAGAAACTACTAAAACAAAACACTGTCAAGCTAAATTATAAGTTTACAATTACAATTCCAAAATCAAAATCAGGGGGGAAAAAAGGAAAAAGAACCATATAATTATAATATATAGCAATTGGTGGCTCAACATTCATCTATAAATACAATTACAAAGTATAAGCACCTTACGGTAAAATCAAGCACAAGCTTTCTTTGTGGGGAGCGTCACAGCGATGGAGAACAGAAGCTCAATATCAGGGTGATGGAAATAGCCGTTCTTGGGTGGATCATTGAGCTTCGCCATATTGTAAAACGGTTTCTTCCTTGGCGGCGGTGGCGGCGGACAAGCAAACGCCACCGGAATCCGGCAGCCGCTGTGTCTGGGCGTGTTGCAGGAACCACCTTCTTCCTCTGCCATTCTGAGTTACTGCAGCCTGTATTACACAAAACTATAATCTAAAATGATTACTTTATATGAATGATTAATTAACGACATGTAGTAGTTAAATATTAGAAAAGAAAACGTGGGTAATGTCGAATTTACGTTTGGTGGGTGCGGGAGCGTTTGAATAGATTTTCCTGCCGAGATGACTTACGCTTCTGGCCGTTGGGTTTGGATTTTATTATGTGGTGGGGACGCTGCCACGTGTTAGATCGACCAAAACGGGTCGTTTTCCTATCGTATGGGACACCACATCGTCCAGGCTTTAATTTTTATTTATTTTCCTTCTTTCTCTTATCATACAGACCAATATTAGGAGCCGTTTGATACACAGGTTTTGGAGATGCGAATGGGTAAGAATTTTGAATACCTTTGTTTGGTACACGGTTTAGAGTAGAGATGGCAAAATACGGGGTCGAGTTCCCGTGGAGCCCCGTTCCAAACGGGGAGGGAATCCTCGGTTTAACCGGGTATGGAAGTCAAACCGGGGATTTTTTCGGGTCCCCAATCGGGGACGGGGAGGGTATCCCCGCCCCGTCTCCGTCCCCGAACCCGCCCTAAATAATTTTATTTTATTTTTTAAAAATATAAAATATATATTATAATTGTTTATAATAATAATACTATATTATGTTATTAATAACATTATATATAAAAAAACTAATTTCTTTTACTGTATTCTGTTACCTATTTTTAGTTTTTTTTTTCTTTTTTTTTTTTAATTTCATTTCCTTTAGATAGTTTATATTGTTATTATATATAATTTTAATATTAAATTTATAATAAAAATATTAAATATTTAAAACATTAATTATTTAAATAAATAAAACAATAAAAATACTGTGTTAAATATATATAATTTTAATACTTTACTGATTTTTAATTAATTTAAATTTAAAAATAATTAAAACTAAATAACAACAAACGGAGATTTTTTCCCGCGGGGACCCGATCCCCTAACGGGGATTCCCCGGCCCCGCCCCGCCCCGTTGTCATCCTTAGTTTGGAGGCTTGGCCATGGAAATGGGTGATTCCCATGGGTTTTGTATACCCATGAGTAAGGGTATTTGATACCCTTCCAAAAGTATGGGTTTTCTTCCTTAGCCTCCTCTTTCTCTCATTTTTGCTAATATTCATCTTTATTTTGAATATATTTATTTATTCTATTAAAATTAATTAATTTAGATTAATTTTTATAATCAACCCAATTATATTAAAATTATTTTATAATAATGTATTGAATTAACCTAATTAATTATTTAATTGTAATAAATAAATTAATTATAACTAATTGATTGATTAAAAATATACACAACGAATTTTCATTTATAAAAAGAAAAAACAATAATTTTTACACCTAAGTTTGTCGAGTTGTATCAATTTCTACCCTAAACTTTTAATTTCATCAAATTGTACCCAAACTTAGATAAGTATTACAATTGTAACCTTAAATTTAAAAAAGTTTTGCAATTTCTATCCTCCAACAAGTTTTCTTTTGAAAATTCGTTAAAAAAAGTGTTTTCATATGCTTTCAATTAATTATGTAAGACATAGGTATAGTACAAAATTGATAAGATTTCAAAGAAAAATAATGTTAGAGCTACATTTTGTTAAAATTTGTGAGTTTTGGTAAAGTTATTCATTAGTTTACGGGTAAAAATTAAAAGTTTAGAGTGAAAATTGATACACGGTGACATGTTTACGGGTAAAATTGAATTTTTTTCCTGTATAAAAATAAACTTATTTAATGTAATTGTGTATTTATTGAACCTTTAATAAATTAGTAATCTATTTAATATATTTAATTAATTAAAATAATATAGTATAAAAATTATACCTTTTTACAATTATTTATTCAATTAAAATTATACATTTATTATGATCAATTAATTTACATTTATTTGTTGAAGAGTTCATTAATTAATGCATCATAATTATATAAAATTTATAAAATTAATCTCATAAAAAAGATAAAAATATCATTTATTATTATAAAAATTAGCATTTCTAGGTGTACAACCAAATACAACAATCAATGATTTTCAGTAATCTTATTCTCAAGCATCTTATTCTCAAGCATCCATTATTCCCAGGCATATAAAAAACATTGAACCAAACGACCCCTTAAGTCTTTTGAAAGTTTCAATTTTATTTTTTATATATTGAATTTTTTGGTTTAAATGTACTCTCAATTTTTGTTTATTTTTCTTCATGTATTTTTTTAAATGTTGGTTTTGGTCCCTGTATTTCAAAATTTCGTCCATTTTATCATCTATACTTTTAGGATAGACATTTTGACTTTTTGACTTTTTTTCTTTTTTTTTTTAAAACAAAAAAAAGAGAGACCACTTTGGTCCATTTGTTTTTTTTTTTAATCACAATTTTTATTACAACACCGTTTTGCAATAAATTGATTGAAACATTGTCATAGATTTATATTAAAAGGCAAATTTTTGCAAATAGAGACCAAAGTGGTCCGTTTTTAAAAGTACAAAACCAATGTTTTGAAAGTTCAATGACAGAAATAAATAAAAGTTGAAAGTATATAAACTAAAATGAATATTTAGAAAGTATAGATATTATAATAAACAAAAGTTGAAAGTATATGGATCAAAATAGGATTTAAACTATTTTTTTTTAAAATTATGATCTTATAATTACTATTTTTGTAGTTCAACAAGAGGAGAGGATGAAGATTCGAACCTTCATCTTCTTACAATTACTAAATATTAGAAGAAAAGCGATATATTAATCTAAAAATGATAGTTTTTAAAACATAGTAAATTGTTAGTATACCAAAATTTTAATGAGTCAAATTTCTATAACAATAGAGAATTTTGAGTTGAGAAAGTTCTTGCGTTCTATTTCATATAAAATGAGTAAGTTTTTTCTTTTATGAGAAAGTGATATGTCTATTTCATCAAATTAAAATATGAAGTATTTTCAACTCAATTAATGGAGTGTATCTTGACTATACATCATCATTTCCACTTAGTTTCAATGTTCTTTTGAAAACAAAAACTCAATTTAAAAAATTCAACACATAAGAAACAAAATTAGATTTATTGAATTTTTTTTTTTTAAAAGGGGACTAAAATATATAATTAACGTTACGAAAAGAACTGAAATCCGAGTTCGACAATGGGCTTTCAAGCTACTTTTGGGCCTAATCAGAATCATAATGGGCTATTACCCCATCCGGCCCAAATGCAAGCTAACGACTACTCCGTACAAAAGCCGATCAAGCCAGCTAAGCGAGAGCTTGGTTTATACACTTGACCGTTGCAAAACTTTCCAAAACAATTCAATCTTAAAATATTTTATGAAATTTTCAAAAAATAAATTAGTTTTTCCTTTCATGACTTTTTTTCTCCCTTTTTCAGCCCGCTCCCCTCTCAATATAAATAAATCCTACCAAAATTTGACCGTTACCTCTTCCTCACAGTGATCAGAAAACAAAAACCCCACTCTGCTTGCAGAGAAGAGGGGAGAAAGAAACAGAGGAGACACTCTTTATTAGTTCTCTCTGTTGCATTGAAATTATCAGTCCCCATAAGCGATTCCCTTTCTTTCTTAGATCGAAGAAAGAAAAAACCGAAAATGGACTCACCTCAAGCAAGAAAAAGTGGGCTCAATCTCCCAGCTGGAATGGCCAAAAGGTCGCTTCGGCTCGAGACGTTTTCGGGTTCTTTTCGAGCGATATCGAGCTTGTCGTCGCCTTCGAAAACCTCGACTTGCAGCGACAGATTCATACCGTGTAGATCGTCGTCGAGGCTGCATACATTTGGGCTGATTGAAAAGGCTTCCCCTGTGAAAGAAGGCTCAAATGAGGCCTATTCCAGGTTGTTGAAATCGGAGCTTTTTGGATCTGATTTTGGTTCTTTTTCCCCTGCAGGTTCTCAAGGCCAAGGATCCCCTATGAGCCCCAGCAAGAACATGCTCAGGTTCAAGACTGATCATTCTGCCCCTAATTCCCCTTATTCCCCTTCTCTTTTCGGTCAAGATGCTGGGTATTCCTCTGAAATCTCAACCCCTCCAAAGCCACCTCGAAAAGTTCCCAAGACCCCACATAAGGTTTCTTTTTGAATTCTACCCTTCTTCTTTAAAACTCTGTTTTCTTTTGATAGGGAAAGAAAGAAGTATTGAGGTGAGTCCTTGATTCTGCTGCAGGTTCTGGATGCTCCATCGCTTCAAGATGATTTCTACTTGAATCTTGTGGATTGGTCCTCGCAGAATGTGTTGGCTGTGGGACTTGGAACTTGCGTTTACTTATGGAGTGCATCAAATTGCAAGGTAAGTTCACTTCACAGATCAAGTCATATTATTAATTTTGTTAACCCATTCTCAACAAATGGGTGTGTTTATTCCATTTTCAGGTGACTAAGTTATGTGATTTGGGACCCAATGATGGTGTGTGCTCAGTCCAATGGACCAGAGAGGGTTCTTACATATCGATTGGTACAAATCTTGGTCAAGTTCAGGTACACAATAGAAAATAAAGCATTGTTTGAGCTCATGTTTCAGGTCAAAAATTCATTTTTTTTCTGTTGTTTCAATGTAATAGATTTGGGATGGGAGTCAGTGCAAGAAAGTTAGAACCATGGGAGGACATCAAACAAGAACAGGTGTTTTGGCATGGAATTCTCGGATTTTGGCATCTGGAAGCAGAGACCGTAACATTCTTCAACATGATCTCCGGGTCTCTAGTGAGTTTGTGAACAAGCTCGTAGGCCATAAATCTGAGGTGAGAATGAGAAAACTTCTCTGCAGAGATTAATAACTGGACTAAATTACAGTTATGTTTCTAACAACATTAAAAGCTTATCCATTCTTATAATCAATCTCCAGGTTTGTGGGCTTAAATGGTCAAACGATGACAGAGAGCTTGCCTCCGGTGGAAATGACAATCAGGTAGATAGATATATATGGATATCCATCCTGCAAAGAAGCCCTTTCTTTGATCTGAGCATTTAATAACAGAGCTTTTTTGTTGGGTATAAACAGCTTTTGGTATGGAACCAGCATTCGCAGCAGCCTGTATTGAGACTAACTGAGCACACAGCTGCTGTAAAGGCCATTGCTTGGTCACCCCACCAGAGCGGACTTCTTGCATCAGGTGGTGGAACTGCTGATCGATGCATTCGCTTCTGGAATACTGCAAATGGGCACCAGTTGGAGTGTGTTGACACTGGAAGCCAGGTAAAGATTGTACCTTGTGAAGAATTGAAATGATGGGTGTTGTTTACCACAACTTCAACTGGATAAATTTGTCAAATTTTGTTCAGGTTTGCAATCTTGCATGGAGTAAAAATGTTAATGAACTTGTGAGTACACATGGGTATTCCCAGAACCAGATTATGGTGTGGAAGTATCCATCAATGGGAAAGGTTTGTTTTCTAACACAATTGAAAATGTAAAATAATTCCAGAAGATAAATAAAAATTCTCAGGCTTGGATCTGTTACTTTTTCTTCCTCAATAGGTTGCTACTCTAACTGGACACACAATGAGGGTATTGTACCTTGCAATGTCACCCGACGGTCAGGTATTTGAATATGTTTTATGCTAGTTGTTTAAGTGTACTAATATAGGCTCTTCTACAAAAGCAATTTCATCTTTGAGAGTCTCATAAATGGCCTCTTGCAGACAATTGTAACAGGTGCAGGAGATGAAACTCTTCGGTTTTGGAATATCTTCCCATCAATGAAAACACAGGTAAAAGGGGATGTGGTTCTTTACTTGCAGGAAATCAATCAACTTTCAAGAGCTGTCAGATTCTTTCTTTACTTTCCTCAAAGATTTAACGTGGTCTCTGTTTTTCAGACACCAGTCAGAGATACGGGCATGTGGTCACTGGGACGAACGCAAATTCGGTGACAAATTTCTCATTTCTCATAAAGGAAAGCCAATTTTATTCATTCATTCATGTAAATGCAGTTTGATATGTGATCGTGGCCTCTGCAATTTCCACGCAAGAGTGACAAATGCGCTTTAACACAGAAGAGTATTTTTATTTGTAGAAAGTTTGATGTTGTTTGTATTCTGATGGATGATGATATGTGTAAAGTATATGAGAATAAGAGTGTTCTTTTTGTTCTTGTGGTTCACACAAACTCAATGAAAGTCACACTTCTATTAATTTAATTTTGAAAAGATTGGAAAGTCACTTATTCAATTCATTCAATCCACTTCTATTGGTTTGATTTAACTCGTAAAAGAGCAAGTTAAATAAGTTATCTTCATAGCAAACAACTAATCTCACAAGTCTGCCAACTCAACAAATCTCACAAGTAAACCACATTGCAACTAGAAGGAAAAAACCTAGTCACTCCAATGACATTCAATGTCTGGTCCAAGCTTCCTAGGTGGTTCGAGAACCCCGCTTCAAATTTGACTACCTTCTTGATTTGATATTTGGATCTTCGAAGTACTCTGGGATTGGCTCTCGTACAGTTGCAGTCAGCTCAAAACTTGAAAATTTATGTTCTTGCCTGCAAGCTTTGACATATCAGATAAATCTCTCTTGATGACGATCTAGTAGCCTTAGGCCTCAACCAGGATGCCTTTCTGAAGAGCGGTTTCAACATCCGGCTGAATTCTGGGGTAAAGAATAAAGGAAGTATGTAAAGACAAACCAAACCAACTATAGAGTTTATGTGGAAATAAAATTCTACCTTGGGTATCTTCACTCTCCAAGAGTTTTATAACGAGGTGGCCTCCTTTTTGCAGCACACCATCATAATCTGAAACTGAAGTTGAATCATCCATATTGTCCTTGTCCTTTCCATGCATAACATCGTCTCCAAGAGCCAAATTAACTGCTTGCATCCCTAATTCAACTGATAAAGTTGCGTCCCTAGTGGTGATTCCAGATACTGGGGGGCACATGTCGGAGAGTATGACAGAAAATCCCTTCTCCTACAGAACCAAGCAATAAACAGGATTTAGACAGTGTAACTTCTTTTCTGTCACTCGCAAAATTTTCTTGCCCAGTCACTGCACCTTCTTTTCATACTCCTCGTGTGTATGTTTATGTTTTTTTTTTGTTTAACAAACGTTAATTTTTTAAGGTACAGAGCAAATATCAGATCCACTACTAAACCAAACCATTGCACAAATCTTGCACTTCCATTAAATGCTCTATTGATATGGTTTGTGCTAATACCCAGAGAAGGGGATTGAGTTATTGAGTGATATTAGCAACGTCATTCAAAGAGAAAAGGCCAGATGAAAGAGCATTCTTGTTCGGAAATGTTACTTATATCAATTCAGGAATGATACAAGGTTCAATGACATTGACATTGGTAAAAACAAAACTATATAACATTTCCTACTTTGATAAGTAAAGTTACCTTAGGAGATAGTGCCTTCAATTTGTTTTTGGGAAGGTTCAATACATCAGCACAAACAGTTTGAACCCTTGAGTCACAATGCACATGAGGAACTTTTACTTTCTGTTCTGCAAGACCCACATTTCTTTTTGCATATTATTACTATCTAAAAAATGAGATTCAGCAGAATGACGGCATAATTAAGTAACCCAGAAGAAGATAAAGAGTTCACCTTGAGATCAATACCCAAGACAAAGCCTCCATTCTTCAGAGGCCCCAGACTTTGACAAGCTACCTGAAATCAAATGCCATGTTTCAAACTTCAAAGAACACAAAAGTTTGAGGAATGGAGGTAAAGGATGCAGAATTCAGACCTGAAGCCAGGCACCGGGAGCACAACCAAGGTCCAAAACGGACGAGCCTGAAGTAATTAATTTGAATTGCTTCTGAATCTGAAGCAACTGTTCTTAGTAGAAGAGGATAAAGACATTTAATTAGGATTGGCGGGGCTCGAAGGTCATAAGGACGAGGAAAACAGTGAGAGAAAGGGGTTTTACCTTGAAGGCGGATCTTGCGACATAGCCAAGGCGTTGAGCTTCTCTGTAGAAGAAATCGGGAGCTCCTGCTCCACTCATTTCTTTCTTCCCCTAATTCTTCTTCGTGGGAAAGCTGAAAAATCTGCTTGTATCTTAAAACCCTAACCCTAAAAAAGTTTTAACTTTCAGTACGTAGACAAGAACACCTAAAAACAAATTCATAGACGAACCGCCGTTGTCAAGGTTCGAACTTCGATCGCGTGAACGACAGCGACGACGAAGGGATTCGGAATTTTAATTTTGCAAATAATAAAAATAATCAGAATTTTAGATTAATTTGGTCATCCTTTTATTTTGGGTTTTGTTTTTTCTTTTAAAAGAAGACAAAATGAGTTATTTTGGTATGTCTCAAAGTTTAAAACCTCTATTGACAGAAATTTCGAAGCCAAAATGTCCAGTGAAGTACCAATAAAATGTCAATTTCAATGGACAGGTATATAAACAAAAAAAATCAAAAATATATTTAAATAAATAAATAAATATTTTACACTTTTTAAATAAGTTAAAATATTTATTATCTATGTTATATTCAAGGTTTAAAATGTCAATGTCGACGAAAATATCGAAGTCTCAATTTTATGGAAATGTCGATGAAAATATCGATAAAATGTCGATGTCGATAGATATTTCTGGACAAATTTTAAAAACAAAAAATTCAAAAAAAATATTTAAATTAATAAATGAACATTTTACATCTTTTAAATGAGTTAAAATACTTGTTACATAATTATATTCACATTAAGTTACATTTTCTTGCTATTTTTTTTAATATTTCGTCAATTTTGTACGGTATAGTGGAAATGTCGATTCCCCCCTTATGTCGATGTCGAATCCATGGACATGTAGAAATTTCGATGGAAATGTCGACATGTCGACGGAAATTTAATACCCTGGTTATATTCACATTAGTGACATTTTGTTACTATTTTTTATGTTTCATCAAAAAAAATTTTACAATATAATGGAAATGTCTATTCATCTCCTATGTCGATGTTGAGTCCATAAACATATGAAAATGTCGACATGTTAATGGAAATTTAAAACCATGGTTACTCTTTGGAAATTTTGGGTATGGGGCTCTATTTTTTTTATAATATTGGTAATTCTTTTTTTTTCTTTTGTAAAAATAACAACAAATACCTATTTTTATTTATAGAAATCATGTCTAGAGATTGATGAGAGGGAAAAATCTAATTTATGCCCCAAACTTAGCATGATGTGCCAATCTAAACATAACTCAACTGGTTAAAATATGTATATTTCGACTAAGAGGTCAAATGTTTAAATTCTCCATTCCTACATGTTGAACAAAAAAAAAATTGTGTGTCAATTTTCACTATAAACTTTCAATTTCATCAATTTAAACACGTGTTTTCATTTTTTTTTCCTTTGGTTCAATTTTCATTAAATTTGCCTACTATATTTAATAAAGTGCAACCAAAAATCTCCCACAGCTTATGTAATGATTATTGCAACACTTATCAAAGTTTAAGGTGCAATTCGATGAAATTCAAATATTATAGTAAAAATTGATACACCTATAACAGTTTAAGGGTAAGAATTGATTTTTTTCCTTGATTTAATTAGAATTAGGGCTAATTGCAAGGATGACAAAATTTGATGTGCTTATTGCAGGCGTGACTTCACTTTCTTTAGTTTGCAAATCTGGCAAAAAAATAGCCTAGCCCAAAAGTTAAATCGAAAAAGTCCAAACTGCCATCTCCAGTGTTTTCGCGTATTTTACCATTATTAGGTATATCAGTGGTTTATTAGATGTATTAGTGATATACTATAGATATACCTAAAATGAAGTATATCACTAATATACTACTGATATTCTTTACTCTGATATATCATGGAATGATATTCTTAACATGAAGTATATCAACAGTACATCAGTACTTCATGTTCAATATATCAGATGTATCTAAAATGAAGTATATCACTAATATACTACTAATATACTTTATTCTAGTATATCAGTTGAATGATATTCCTAATATGAAGTATATCAACAACATATCAATACTCCATATGTAGTATATTATATATACCTAAAATGAGTATATCACTGATATACTACTAATATACTTTATTTTTGCCAAGTATTTCTATTTTTTTCCAATTGAATCACATTTATTTCTCTTTCTTTCGCCTCATTACACTTAAACACATGAGCATTTGAAAAAGGATATTAAGAACTTAAACCATTAATAGACACACGATACATAGATATCAACCTCACTGTCTCTTTGGCTTCGTTTCTTCTTCACTTTTATGTATTTCAAATTGTGATAGGATCAAGTTGTGAAACCATTTTTAGTTCTTGACTTTATCAATAGTTTTTGGTCAATAGTTTTTTTGTTGATACACTGGTTTTTAATTGTTATCCTTGTTTAGTAGTATATCAATGATATAATACTAATATACTTCATTTTAGGTATATCATTTAACTGATATACCTCATATGAACTATATCAACATTATTTTAGTACTTCATATTCAGTATATCAGATATACCTAAAATAAAGTATATCAGTAGTATATCATAGATATATTTTATTTTAGGTATATCAATAGTATATCTCTGATATACTTTATTTTAGGCATATCAATGATATATCGAATATTGTACATTAATAGTATATCAGTACTTCATATTAAGTATATCAGATAACTTAAAAGGAAGTATAATAGTGATATACCAAATATGCAAAATATCCTTGATGTGCTACTGATATACTTCATATATATCATTTAACTGATATACCTAAACAGAAGTGTATCAGTAGTATATTAAGTAATATACTACTATTATACTTCGTTTTAGGTATATATCAATTGACTAATATACCAAATATAAAATATATCAATTATATTATTGATATACTTGTTGATACACCAAGAAGGGTAAAATTGGAATAATAAAAAATGGAAATCAATTTAAAATTTTTTATTATATTTGCAAATCTCAAAAATGATGGTTAGATATGTAAATATCTTAATATTTTTTGCTATCCGTAATTCTCCTTATAATTAACTAACCGGCATTTTACTTTATGCTATATTTATAGCTTTTTGTTATTGTTTTGGTATTCTTTCTTTATTAATTATGCTATATATTAAGGGAAAAAATATGTATTGATTGAAACATTAAGCAAACAACTATTTTAAATGTCAATTAATGCACAAAATTTTTCATAAAAAAATCAAAAAAAAAAAAATTAATGCACAAAATAGATCTTATATATTCACTTTATATATATATATATATAATATATTATTACAATTGTAGATTGAAAATTTGAATTTTTACCTACCTACAAGTTACCAACACTCATTTTTTAACTAACTTTAAATTGCCTATTATATATTCAACTTAAGTTTAAAGCAATTCTAAAATAATTACCCACTCTCATAGTTTATAATTGTAGGTTGAGAAATTTCAATTTTATGTAATACTATAACTTATGTATAACTTAACTAGTTGAGACATTAATAACTTTTCTTAAAAGTTATAAAGATGGTAGGTTAAAAATAAAATCCTCATCCATATTTGAATTGTGCTCTCTTTAAAAAAATGCAAAACTTTAAGGTAAAATTAAAAACTTTTTAGATGGCTATTTTTTAAGCCACACTACAAATGTCGTAGGATGTATCTTTTCACAAAACTTTGGTTCAAAAGAAGATGGATGGAACCCAATCCAACTAAAGTATGCTTTATAAACCAACTTTGCTTGCAAACAAACACACATAAATTGATAATCAATTGTTTGAAAAACAACTACAACTTTGTATGATAATTATTTGATTTTTGAAAATTAAGCTTGTTTGTTCATCATTTCCTTACAATGGTTTTCATCATTCTTAAGGAAACAATTAAATTCTTAGACAAATTTCAAAATAAAAAAAGTTTTTAAGGCCCCGTTTGATAACAATTTGATTGTTGATTTTTGGTTTTTGATTTTTGAAAATTAAGCTTATAAATACTACTTCCAATTATGGATTTCCTTGTTTTGTTAATTATCTACTTTTTACCTATATTTTCAAAATTCAACCCAAGTTTTGCAAAACTAAAAAAAGTAGTTTTCAAAATTTTATTTTTGTTTTTGGAATTTGCCTAAGAATTCAAATGTTTTGTCAAGAAAAATGAAACTAGTTGTAAAGAATTGATAAGAAAACAAGCACAATTTCTAAAAACCAAGTGGTTATCAAACGGAGACTGAAAATTACTATTCTTAGTTTTTCAAAACTTGACTTGAATTTTGAAAATATTGGTAAAAAGTAGATAATAAAACAAAGAAATCCATGGGTAGAAGTAGTATTTATAAACATAATTTTCAAAAACTAAAAACCAAATGGTTATCAAACAAGAGTATAATAAAGTTTCCAACCTTTTACATATTTATATATATAGACACACATACTTTTTTTCCTTTATGAGTTCAAACACACATATTCACTTACATACATATATTTGGGTTGAAGTATTAAAAGTGTGATAAATCTAACCAAAGACTATCTCAAGTATGTTAAAAAAAAAAAAACTATATTTTTTTAATCACCAGTCCATGATATTTTTTTTTTATAACAACTAGTTCATAAACTTTAGTATTTAATGATTTAGGCTCCGTTTGATAACCATTTGGTTTTTAGTTTTTGGTTTTTGAAAATTAAGCCTATAAATACTACTCTCACCCTTGGATTTACTTGTTTTGTTATCTACCTTTTACTTATATTTTCAAAAATCAAGCCATGTTTTGAAAACTAAAAAAAGTAGTTTTCAAAAACTTGTTTTTGTTTTTAGAATTTAGCTAAGAATTCAAATGATTCCTTAAGGGATATTAAAACCATTGTAGAGAAATTGAGAGAAAACAAGCTTAATTTTCAAAAACCAAAAACTAAAAACCAAATGGTTATCAAACGTGACCTTAGTTTTTGAAATGTAATATATAACAATTAGTTCTTGCAATTTCAAATTTGTAACAATTTAGTCTCTACAATGAAAAATCTTATTAAAATGAAGCATCAGTTTTTTATTATGTAATGATTTTGTCTTTGTAGTTTTAATCCCTATTTAATTATCAATCTAGATGGGTAAGAAACCCAATTAAATCTTAATAATATTTTTACAACAGAGACTAAATCATCATAAATTCGAAAGTACAAGAACTAAATTGTATGCAAATTAATTTGAAACAGTAAGGACTAAATTGCTACTTTAGTGAAAGTACAAGGACCAAAAGTATTTTTTAATCTTGAATAATTGAACTTCCAAACAAAAGTAAGTTTATTTAAATGAACGGACCAATTAGAGTTTTAGTTAACCCATGTAATGAAACAAGTTTGGTATAATAATGATATCATGAATTCATGCTTTGAATAATGTATATGGTAGTTAGATAATTTATTGGACGGTTGACCTTAGTGTCCTTCAAGCTTGAAGAAGTTAGAGGCGAGCGAGAAGGGGACAATGATTTGAGTTTTAATACATGGTGGTGAAGCAAGCTCCCATTATTTCTTAAGATATATGATCATGCATTTGCTTACCTGTGACACTTTCTTTTGTGCTACCCTTGCTTGTGACACTTGACTCTAGAGATTCATACAATTATTTTATAAGATTGAGGACGATGGAAAAGAAAATCAACGAGAAATCGATTGGGGATATCTCCTACCTCTCCTCACACCAATGTGTCATCTTTAAGTACTACTTTTGAAATCTTTAACATATCTAAAAAAAATCATGCATGAGACTATATACTTGCAACATAATATATAAGTTTGACCAATTATGTGAGAATTGAAATGTGTAAAGTAGTCTCTTTCTTTTTATTAAAAAATGTAATTAATATGAGTCCAATTTGTGCAAGACATGACCTCAAATATATTCAACTTGTATATCCTCTTTATAAAGATCTATTTTTACTACCATTTATTCAGCCTACAATGCTAATAATAATTAATCCAATCCAACTCCTCAAGATTTGTATCTCTATATATATTAATTCTTTGCCTTTAGCATTATTTATTTATTTCACGGAAATTTGAAATTGTACATGTGTAAAGTAAAAAATTTTTAATTTTTTGGTACAGAAAGTTTAGGTTTGGGATGGCAAATATAATTCATAGAATCACATGTGGAAGTCAAAACTAATTTGCTAGCTAGGTTGGTGAATTGTCGTTGGGAAGAAATAAAAATAATAAAAAGAAAAAGAAAAGCCCTTACCCTGATGACGTGGTGGATCTGAAAGATCTGGTTGGTGGATTGATTAAACACTCTGCCACGTCACTGGATAATCCTTAATGCAAAACCAGTAAAGCGCACCGTCTTGTGCCGTCCCAACCGTTTCCAATTCAACTCCCCGTTATCCTTCATCTTCTTCTTCCTTCCCCTGGCAACGTATTTTATTTTCTACACAAATTTCTGTGAATATATTTAATAGGTACTGCAATTATTAAACTTTTATCTTTCTAATTATCCTTAGGGCAGAAAAGACAGAGGAATAATACATATTTTTATCTTACCAAATGTGTATTAATTTTTACTATAAATTTTTAATTTTATTGGAGTGTACTTTAAAACTTTGATAAATATTGCAATTTTTATCTTTAGATAAACTTTTTTTTTTTAATTTGGTCAATGAAAATATTTCAATGTGCATTTAATATAAAACTATATGTCTCCTATAAAATTAATAGTAAATCTAAACATAGCTCAACTAATTAAGTTTAAGGCATATAGTTCTGCCAAAGTGAGCTTAGCTTGAAGGTAATTGGCATGTACATTCGATCAAGAGGTCAGAGGTTCAAATCTCCCCACCTAAAAATGTTGTTGAACTAAAAAAAAGGCATATAATCCTAGACTAAGAAGTCAGAAGTTCGAATTTCTACACCACATGTTATCGAACTAAAAAAATGAAATTAATTAAACTTTGGTTAAAATGTCATTTTGACCCCTACTTTGGACTTTGTTTCATTTTGGCCCATATACTTTCAAATGTCCAATTTTAGTCCATGTGCTTTCAATAAAGCTTACAATTGGTCTCTATTATTACTTTATTGTTAATTTTTCTTTTAAAAAATTAGTCTCTATTAGCTTTCCTTCTATAAATTTTGAAAATATGTTCAAATTATGTATTTTCTTGTATTAAAATTATTATTATTATTTAACCAATTTTGATAAAAATTAACTTCAAACTTATCATAGGAACCAATTTTAAGCTTTATTAAAAGTACCGAGACTAAAATTGGACATTTAAAAGTATAGGGATTAAAATAGAACAAAACTTAAAGTACAATGACCAAAATAATATTTTAACCTAAAACTTTTAAAAAATGGACTCTAAAGCTGGTTTTTTATTAAAATTTTATAAGTTTTGAAATTTTATTCCATCGTCAATCTATTGCATTAATTTGGCTTAATTTTGTATGAGACTTTTCTTTAAAAAAATGTAAGTTTTGAAATATTTTTATTTTACTTTTTGTTAAAATTAATGAGTGAAAATACCAAAACTTGAATAGAGTAAAAGTTCCAAACATGTATTTAAGTTTGGAATTCAATTCGGTGAAATTAAAAGTTTAAAAAGTAAATCGATACAACTTAATTACCAAATTTAGAGTCTATTTGGAATAACTTTTCAAGTGTTCAAAAACACTTTTTTATTTATTAAAAACTCTTTTTAAGCATTTAAAGGTCATTCCAAACAAATTATTAGTGCCTAAAATTTTATTTTTTCAAAATGAAATTGAAAACATAAAATATCCTTGTAAATTTGTTATTCTAAAAGCTAAAGTGAATATAACTCAACCGTAATTGACATGTATCTTCGACCAAAAGATTAGAAGTTCGAATCTCTCCGATGTTGTTGAACTAAATAAAAAAGCACAACTTAGGTGCACCTAAGTCATGTGCAGCCCACTTCACACCCACATAAAAAAAATTTGACTTTTTTTTTACATTCTGTGGTGCAAAAGTGGGCTGCAGAATACTTGTCTGCAACCAAGTTTTTCCCCCCAAAAAAAAATTATAATTGAGAAGAATGTGTATAATTCATATTAATTGCAATATTGCATTGGTTGAAGAAAACCCTTCCCCATGAAGCTCGAATTACCCCCACCTTGTAAATCAAGTTAAAATTAATATTTTTAAAGAAACCCATTATTTCATTTCTCCCTCTTCCACTTTCCCCCCATATAAATAGCCCTTCACCCTCTTCGTCTTCTTCAACCGCACATCTAATTTCCACTCCAAAGTAAAAGTCTCCACTCTCTCTCTGCAGACTGCAATGGCGGCAACTATTTCAACAACTTTTCTGATATCATTCTCTTTGTTGTTAATAATGTCGTTGGCTGTAGAAGCCAGAGAACTCACCGGAGTTTACGGCGGCGGGCCCTGGCAGAGCGCCCACGCCACATTCTACGGCGGCAATGACGCCTCCGGCACTATGGGTATTCAAATTAATTCCAATCTCTTTGTCCAAACATTAGATTCAAAACTTTTGTTATATTAAAATTTTGGCTCTGCTACTGCTCTGCAGGCGGGGCGTGTGGTTACGGCAACTTATACAGCCAGGGCTACGGCGTGAACACGGCGGCGCTCAGCACCGCCCTCTTCAACGACGGCTACAGCTGCGGAGCCTGTTTCGAGATAAAGTGCGTGAATGACCCGCAATGGTGCCACGCCGGTAACCCCTCCATCTTCGTCACGGCCACCAACTTTTGTCCTCCCAATTACGCTCTCCCCAATGACAATGGCGGCTGGTGCAACCCTCCTCGCCCTCACTTCGACCTCTCCATGCCCATGTTCCTCAAAATCGCCCAGTATCGCGCCGGGATCGTCCCCGTCTCCTTCCGCAGGTAAGCAGAATCAAAACACAGATTTTAGTTTTGTGTTTCGGTGCAAAACTGTCAGTCACATTATTTGTCCGTTTTGATATGTTATTGCAGGGTGGCGTGCAGGAAGGAGGGAGGGATGAGGTTTACGATCAATGGGTTCAAATATTTCAATTTGGTATTGATAACCAACGTGGCAGGGGCAGGGGATATTGTGAGTGTGAGCATCAAGGGGTCGAAGACAGGGTGGAGGAGTATGACACGTAATTGGGGTCAAAACTGGCAGTCAAACGCCGTTTTGGTGGGTCAGTCACTTTCGTTTAGTGTTAAAGCCAGTGATGGTCAGATTTCAACTTCCTCAAATATTGTTCCTTCCGATTGGCAGTTTGGTCAAACTTTCACCGGCGAGAACTTCAGATTCTAATTACTCTGTTTCGTTTATTTGATTTTGGGTCTGTTTGGATGGAAAGAAAATTTGAGAAAATTCAAAAAGAAAGGGGAGACTTTGTGATGGGTTTGGTGTTGTAATGAATCTCCCTTGTTTTTTACATCTATTTATGTAGTGGGAAGTTTTAATGTTAAGTTAGTGGTAAATGGTAATGATCAAGGAGAATGGTAGAAGTATATCTATCACATCATAATATGCTTGTAAATTGGTTCTCTCTTTTTAAATTATAAACCAATTGCTATCGTTGTCAATTGCTTTTTAAGATTTGAAATATTGAATTCATCATTGATATCAACACAAAACATTGCCTTCTATACTCATAAATAATAATCCAAGTTTTTTTTTTTGAATTCTACAAATAAGTTTGTTTCATTTTGGTTTTTAAACTTTTAAAATGTCTGTTTTAGTCTTTCAACTTTTAAGTTTGTTCTATTTTAGTTTTTGAACTTTCAAAACAACTATTTTAGTTTCTAAACTTTTAAAAATTAACCATTTTGGTTTGGTCTTTGATATAATACTTTTCTATCTTAAATCTGCTTTGTCCAAGTTTATCTAACTTAGGTTGAAATCATGCTCATATTAACGTGCGAGTACATATGCTCGAAGCTATATCATTAATTTATTAAAATTAAAATAAAGATAATGACTAAAATAGTTATTTTTTAAAGTTCAATGACTAAAATAGACATTTTAAAAGTTTAGAGACCAAAATGGAACAAAATTGAAAGTTTAAGGACTAAAATATACATTTTAAAAGTTTAAGGACCAAATTTGAATAAACTTGAAAATTCAGAGACCAAAATAAAATTTAAACCTATAATATTTTAACTAATTGAGCTACTTCGATTTGTGAAAAGAAATATGTTAGAGATATGTTCTTAGCCTAAAAACTTATAGATGCAATATTTAGTAGATGTTTAGAGTAATCTTGTTTTATTGATCTTCAATAAAATAATTGATTTGATTTCCCTCCTAAAATAATTTGGGTTGGCTTCGATTCAAAGTCCTAGCATTTTTAACATCCGTAAACTTTTATTTTTAATTCTTAGATCAATAAATGAAAGTTAAAATATTATTTTGGTCCTTGTACTCTCAATTTTATTTCATTTTGGTCCCTATACTTTCAAATGTCTAATTTTAGTCATTGTACTTTCAATAAAGCTTAAAATTAATCCCTATGATAAGTTTGAAGTTAATTTTTATTAAAATTAGTTAAATAATAATAATAATAATTTTAATACAAGAAAATACATAATGTAAACATACTTCCAAAATTTATAGAAAGAAAGTTAATAGAGACTACTTTTTTTAAGAAAAATTAACAATAAAGTAATAGTAGGGACCAATTTTAAGATTTATTGAAAGTACATAGACTAAAATTGGACATTTGAAAGGTATAAGGACTAAAATGGTATTTTAACCATAAATGAAAAAGAATATACGCATTTTTTAAAAAATATATATAAGGTTAAAATATCATTTGGTCTTTATACTTTGGATTTCATTGCATTTTAATCAAATGTCCAAATTTAGTTCTCTACTTTTCATAGAGCTTAAAATTGGATCCTCTAAACTCCTATTATTTTGAAGTTAATTTTTATCGAAATGGATTAAATAATAATAATAATTTTAAGGTAAAAAGGCACGAATGTGGTCAACTAAGCCAGGCTCCTTATTCAAAACTTTGGTGCTAACAACACTTATTAAAACTTTACTAAAAAAAATTATTAATGTTTAAATTAATGAAACTATTTTTTAAAATTAATGAAACTAAAATTTTAGGGTTGAAATGGGCTATTAAACGATGCAGCGAATCTCCTAAATTTTTGTGTAATTATGTAATAGTCTAATAACATATAATTAAACAGCATCGTAAATTAACTAATTAAAAATAAAAGTTTTAAGAGATGGGTTTAAATAAGATGGAATTTTCTCGATCATCTTCGGTGTCTCTCGACTCCCTCCCCCGCGCAATCGTTGTCCCTCCATTTCTATCTCTTGCACAGCTATCCCATTCCCGTCGATTCGTCCCTTGCCGGCGGAAATCATCAAAAGACGGGTACAGTTTTTCTCTCTTTGGTACAAGGGCTGTTAAAAGTTCAAGGCTAAATTATAAAAAATGCCCCTAACCTTTGCACTTTGTTTTAAAAATACCCCTATCCTTTCAAAAGTTTTAAAAATACCCTTCAACTTTCACAAAAGTTTCGAAAATACCCTTTGAGCAAACTGCTGTTAATATTTTGAACGGAAAATTGAGGTGGCTCAATTTGTAATGATGTGGCATATACGTGGAGCTTTGCTTGGATTATTTGGTGAATAAGTTGGGCCACGTCGTTTACAAACTTAAGGGTTGGTGAATTGTTTGGATTCTTCTCCTCCCTCTTCTCTTCCTCAAACGTTAGATGGGTGGTTAGGGTTAGGGCTAAATCGACTAACTGTGAGTGAAGAGGGGAAGAAGACGATACTTGAGGGCTCTTGCATTTTGGATCCTTGAAGCTACAGGTCAAAATTGCCAAAATTGCCAAGGGCCTTGAAGCTACAGGTCAAAACTTCATTTGGGTTGTGAAGAAAGAGAGCCATGATCAAGAAGAGTGGCTGCCAGAAGAATTTGAGAAGAGAATAGAAGGGAAAAGATTGATCATAAGAGGTTGGGCACCGCAAGTTCTGATTCTTGATCACCGGTCGATCGGCGGGTTTGCGAAGCTGAGAACGGACGGTAATTTATTTGTTTTCAACTTTTAGATTTTTAAGCATTGATGTCGTTGCAGTTGTTTTCGTTGAAGGTAGGAGAATAATGAAAGACCCACATGGAAATTGTGTTGGGTCAACTGTGGGTTCATTTTTTTCATTTTTTTCTTCCATTTTTTTCATTCATTTTCTTTCCTACAGTGACAACATTTACAACTTGTTCCCTTTCTTTTTCAACCTCCATAATCAAGAGAATAAAAGCAAATGGTTTGAATTTTCATTTCAAAATCCCCTGTGTTTGTGTAAAATCAAAAGTTTTTTTTTTGTAAATCAAAATCTTTCTTCTAATTTCAGTGGAACTATGTCCCTTTTTTTCCATTAATCAAAAGAATTATGTCTGTTTGTTTTTCAGCCATGATGGAAGAATTTTATGTGATAGTGAATCATGGTGGCAAGCTAGAAATTAATCCAGACAAATATGTAGGAGGTTGGAAAAGTTCACCTGAGAAGTTTGTAAACGACGTGGCCCAACTTATTCACCAAATAATCCAAGCAAAGCTCCACGTATATGCCACATCATTACAAATTGAGCCACCTCAATTTTCCGTTCAAAATATTAACAGCAGTTTGCTCAAAGGGTATTTTCGAAACATTTGTGAAAGTTGAAGGGTATTTTTAAAACTTTTGAAAGGATAGGGGTATTTTTAAAACAAAGTGCAAAGGTTAGGGGCATTTTTTATAATTTAGCCAAAGTTCAAAGCACAGGATAGAAAACTTCACACCAAACACAACCTTCGAGCATACAAGGTAATCCAAGATTATGTTTTCAAATTGAATCAATAAGATGAATTGAACGAGTTTTTGTTTGGAGACCCATTTCTGTCCAGATTTGATAACCCAAAAGGCACTATTTTTAGAACCCCATTTCTAAGTTTTCAGCTCTTTCATAGACTGGATCCAAAAAGATTCAGAACACATAATTCCCAGTAATTGAGAAATTGAATCCATCAGGCTACGGTGAAGCTCGAGGGAGTTCTTCTTCTTCTGAGACCAGATTGTGGATTCGAGTGGGCAGTGAAGCTCGAGGGCTTGAGTAGGCTTTTTATCAGACAAGAAAGAAGCGAAGCTCGAGGGAGGAAGGTATTTTTCCTCTCATAGCATTGCGTAAGGAGTTCTTTGGCTCGATAATCGATACGTTCTCTTCTTTTTTCCCTTCTTTCTGTATTGCGCATGGCTTTTGTTAAATCCGAGTAATTTTTCGTTAGATTTTTGATCATTCGAAACATTGTTCGTTGGGTTCTTTTTCTTTTTTAATGTTTTTCTTCCCATAGAGTTTTGTTAGAATCAGATTTTCTTTCACTATCCTTTTACTGTCTTGAAGTATTTTGGAGTTATGAACATTCCAACTTTTTGATATTGCATTATTTGTGTTTTGTTCCCCTCTTGCTAAGTTTATGTTTCTTGAAATTTTAGGGTCATATTCTTCTCCAACTATCACCTAATCTATCCTCCATGAAAGTTGTTCCCTAAAGAATTCTTTAAAGGACAGCAATACTTTTCTTTTTTTTTTGCCAAATGATAATTTTGTTTATCAATCTTAGAAAGAATGAAAATGTTTTTAGTGGCAATTCTCGCGAGCCTGGATTCATTTATGATGGCTGATCTTCTTTCTGCTGCAGTTTTATTGATTTAGACTCTGAAGTTATGGAGGAGCAGTTTGTACTGAGGGTTCCACCTTCTGTTGCTGAACGAATTGAACGTCTACTAAATGAAAATGCTTCTTCATCTGAAGATGCTTCATTGGATTTGTCTTTCTCTGGTAAAAGACCTTATACAGTCGTCTTCTGATTCAATCTGCATGTTCTGTGCTTTTTCCTTTACATTTGCTGTGATGTAGGATGAATAGAAGAACTTTTAGACTCTTGGACAGATTAGCTTTGTAGCCGCTTAAAGAAAACAAAAGTAATTTCTGATACAGAGAGAGATTTGGAAATAGATCAAATTGTGCAGCATGGTTTTGTTTTAATTTGAGGCTTGGCTTAATTGCCTATTTATGGCCTCTTATATTGTCGTCCAGAGGATGGGAGAAGTGGCACTTTTGCCATTGGTGAGGACCATTTTCCGGCATCTCTTGTGGATCTCCCTTGTGTAGTGGAGTCATATAAAACATACGATGATACTGTGCTAATCAAAGCTGCAGACATTGGCCAGGTAAAGTGGTATTAAAATCGTTAGGACATGTGTGTCAAAAGACACGACCACTCCGTTTCTTACATTTTATAGGATGATGTCATTTGAACAGATGATTATGGTCAGAGTACCTGGTGATCCTGCTCCAGATTCGACTGAGTACAGACATGGTCTGACTCCTCCAATGAGGGATGCTCGAAAACGTAGATTTCGAAGAGAGCCGGATTTAAATGTATGGTGCTCTTACCCCTCTTACCATTAGCTTGATGTAGGATTTTCTTATAAGTAAAAATAAATTGCTATATAACATTGTAATTAATTGAGATTTCTACTTATACAATGAGTAGGTAGTCGTGGATAAATTATTGAACGATGCTAGTACGATATAGCTTCTGCTTTACATGTGTGCCTCATATAAAGATTAAATTATCATTAATCTCTTAAACTTATTCAATAGTTTCTTGATAGTGAAATATCTTCTCAACAAGTAATCAGTTCTATATTTTCTTTTGTTCTTCATATCAAAATTTGTTGCATTTAGAAAGTGCCTTTTGACTTCTTCTTTCTTTTTTTGGCAGCCTGAGCTTGTACGACGTGTGGAGAAAGATTTACTAAACATCATGGCAGGAGGAACTACTGAAAATGCAGATATCCTTGATAATTTAGGTTTTTTGGTTTCATTTATGTGTTTGAAACATGTATTCATCCCCACCTCTACCTGCATCATAAACATTGTTTGCAGTCTAATAACTATGGCAGACTGAGAATTATTTTAATTAGCACTCACATGAAATTCTTGATTGAAAGACGTGCGGGAACATGAAATGACAATTGTTAAGTTGAGGCAATTGTTTGTTTCTAACACAATATGCCTTTTTGCCTGCCTTCTTCTGACATAATTATCTTATGCTGCAATTTAACTTTAGAAGTTCCTTGACTGAGCATTCTCACATGTTGGAGTGGCTGAGCAACAAGATGATAGAGATGAGAATTCCCATCATGCAAGTGCAAAGCCTGCATCCGCACCTGCAGCGAAGCCTGATGTGATGGAAACTGAAACAAATGTTGGGGAGCCTGAAAGGAGCGACTCTGATGACTCTGATCGTTCAATTGATTAGGTATTATTATGCAGTTCAAAATGTTTGTATCTCTGACGAAAGTTGCATCAGTCTGTTTGTATATGAAAAGACATGGGAACTGTTGTCTGTACCCCAACTCTTTGGTGTTGCCAAATTGATTTATTGTCCCTTGCGCTTAGAAACAAAACACAGGACGATTTCTTTGGTGCATTTTAACATTTTTCATTTGAATAGAGTTTATCCAATGTGGAAATGCGTTGAACACAATGGGGGAATTAGGAACGTTCGTAGGTTTGTTTTGGTCGATTTTTGTCCAATCGAAATCGAACCGACTTTTTCAGACTTTATGAATAAACATCAAAGTGAAACTTCAAAAAGTTAAATGTTAGTATCAGTTGGATTTTTGTTTTGGCTTAAAGTAAAATTGTGGCTCAAACCTGCAGCTGAAATAGCCTTTATAATTATGAATTCATTACGAGGCAGCATGATTTCTACAGGAAGATTGGTCTGAGATTTGGGGAAGAGATGATCATTTATTTGACATAACACAAATGAAGATAACATGGCTGCTAAGCCTTTCCCAACAGACAGAATAAATTGCAAATTCGTCTCAGTTGCATCTGCATACAAATTTAGATTACATGGGCAGCAAGTAACGAAACTCGGATTCGTAAGGTTGAATTTCCACCATTTTATGGATGGGAGATTTAGTTTCACTATTTAAACACTCCATTATCAACCTCTTCAAGCTTGCGGAGCGAGGAAGTTGGCTGTAAATCCATTCCAACAGCGATTCCATGTCGTCTGCAAAGTCTTTCATGTGCCATTGAAGAAGCTTTGGCACCATTATCTTCTTCTTGCTCGTCATCCCCACCGATGCTTCCAAATACTCCATTTTTGCCAGTCCCAACTCGTTCACCACTTCCTCTGGAGTATACACCCTTAACTTCATACAGTTTTAACAGTTCTGTTTGTCAATTTCTTTCAAAGATCCATTGAGGTTCGTAAAATATGTAGCAGAAGAAAGACACTTACTGCAGGAGATGACCAACTGCCTCGACAGAGAGCAAATGTCACATTTGGTTCCGGATATCCTAAGCCATAGGCATGTCGAAGCAGCATTTCTTTCTCATCCACAGGCTTCAAAGAGAACACACAATTATTCAGTTAATTATGTCCTCATGTACTGATAGTGGTTGTTTTGAAGTATGTAGTTCACTAAATAATTGCTGTTATAAACTACAAGACAGTTATCGCTTACGTATTTCGTTTCACTTGGATGCCGAAGAATGAAATGTTCGATAGCCAGAGCATTGAGAACTATGCCCCCAATATTAAGAGCAGCCTGCAGGCCAGAGGAATTACATATGCCTCAGAGAAGTTCAATGATAATGGTAACATTTGTTGTGATTTCCATTTTTAATTAGGAGTTAGGACATTGGCATATACCTTGTTCATCAAAGCCAAGAGTTTTTCTGTTGTCGATGGCTGCCCGTGTTCGAGAAATGCCTGAAATTTTGGTGATTACAGTCAGTATATTCAAATAGGAGCATAGCTGTAATTCATCTATGTCTTACATGTCTTACAGTACATGCATTATAGATGAGTTATATATGTTTATCCAGAATGCTAACTTCTGTTTGTACGTCAAAAAGGTCAAGTCCACACTGCTCAGCTTATGAATCAAGACCCTGCAGAGAGAAGATAGCAAAAGAACAGTTTCAAGTTTCAACTCTATTTAATCTGTGGCAATCTGGTTAAACAGACTGCTAGTCACCTCAACTTTCTGATTGATATCGAGCACTCGGGCAGTCTACTGATGTTGAAAGACGTTCTCGTGATGTGGATGAAATTCTTATAAGGGCCAATGTCCCTCGCACTGCCTTCTGAGTCAAGCAGTATACTGTAAGGATTGGGGTTGGGATTGGATGAGCTATAATCAAAAGACAAGGTGAGTTGAGGTGCTTTGCAACTGAAGCTGGTCTTTGCAATGCAGCGCTTTGAGTTGATGCAGGAAAGGCCATGTTTTGGGATATTTGGTGAAGTTTGGCTGCTGTATGATGGCTGATTTAGATCAAGATAAATGCCTATGAGACACTTAATCAACCGTTCTGAAAGCTCATTTGGTGTCTCAATGCAACTTTCTTTCTCTAATTGGCCCTGCTTTCGGCTTCTCGTCGCATTCTTCCTTGCACCTACATTGCATCAGATGGAAACCCACAAAAGAAAATTTCATCCACATCATGACAATTGAAAACGAAAGTCACATGCTTTTTTGAAGACAAGAAGCAAATGCAACAAATGGGGAAGATTGATTACCAGTAGACTTAGTGGAAGACATGCTAATTTGGATATCAGAAGCAGCACTTGAAGAGAATCTCCTCTCACTCAGCATTATATCTTTTCTAAGTTCATCATAATGCTGAGATCTGGATCGCTGGCCATTAAGCACAGACTTGTTATTAATTTCAGGTCCATTCAAGAGCAGGTTCTGTTGCCAAAGCCTTCTAAGCCTCTGCTCAATTTCCCACTCCTTATTCTGTTCCCTCTCTTTGTACAAGTTCAATTTCAGCTCTTCAACCTTTATTTCTAACCTTTCAATCTCTCTCTCCACAACTCCCAATTCTTCCATAACCAACTGCACCTGCAAAGAACAAAGAATCAACAAAGTCCCTCTGGATTATTGCTTAAACCAATGCAAAATTGATCTACCTGAGGTGGTAAAGAAGAAGAAACATGGGGATGGGACAAGAGAGGGCCATGAAGAGCCCAATGCAGAGCCTTGTTGAGTGCTTGTTCACCATGCAATTCAGCCTGCAACTTCACAACCTGAAGAAAAACCACATAACAAATTAAGGCTTCTGTTTGTCTCTCTTTCAAATACTTGAAAAAAAACATGGGACCAAAAAGAGAGAGAGAGAGAGAGAAAAGGGAAAAAAGAATCTCACTTCACCCTCAAGATCAACTTTGCGCTGATGCTCTCCTGTTGGCTCCATTAGAAAGTCTTCAAATTTCATTATTTTTGGGTTTGACAAAAACATATAGAACAATATAGGTGAAAATTGAAGAGGGTCTTAAAAGGGTTTTATTCAAAATGCAAGAAAGAGAGAGGGAAAGTGGAGGTGTGATCGTGGGTGCCATTAAAGATGAAATAGGAAGAAGAAAATGGGTAAGAGTTGACTAAAGATTTGAGCTTTAGAAGGCAAGTTTTGAAAGGAAATGATGAGATGCATGAGAATTTGATTTGAAACCATGTATGTGTGGCGGTGGAAGAATATGGTTTTTTTTTTTTTTTTTTTGGTCAATGGAAATGGACGGTTGACATTAGTAGGGACATTGGCATTCTCATGTTCTTGTTTTTTTTGTGTGTGTGTTTTTGTGAGAAATAAGAATGTGGATTTCATTAATATGAAAGGTGGGGGAGGTGAGGAACGTGAAGTACATGAATACAGAGACAACAAAAAGGTTTCTGTCTTCAAAAATTTGACAGAGCAGAACTGAATTTTAGGTTCATTCAGAGATAGTTTATATGTCAGAATTAAACAAATATTTTGAAGTTTCAATGATAAAATGAGACCAAAAGTGAAAACTTAACGCCGTCTGTGGGGATCGAACCCACGACCACGTGGTTAAAAGCCACGCGCTCTACCACTGAGCTAAGACGGCTTTGACGTAAACGACAGAAACATAAATATAATTCATTCTTAATAGTTTTGATTTAATCTTTGCATTTTAATATTTTTTAATTCAATTTCTCATCATCAATAAAAATTTGGTGATGAAAAAAAAAGTCTATTAGGACTAGACTAAAATATGTATTTAGCTAAATTTATGAGTTTTCTTATCATTTGAATACGTTGTGTTTGGGAACAGTCTATTGGAGATGGAACTACGTAGTTATGGTTCATTACATTAACATCTAATTAAATGAATTGAAGAAAGGACCCAATGTACATAAATATGAGAGAGTATAGACTAAAAACTTGTGTATAATTCATCGAGAACTCTTTGAATCACTATATTACTCGATTCAAATGCTTCTCACAAAAGTCAAATGGATGAGGAAGTCCAATTTTTGCTTTTTTATTTAACTTAAGAAAAAGGATTAATGAATGAATTTAAAAATAAATAATATAGGCTCCATTTGATAACTATTTGATTTGTTTTTTTTAATGTTTGAAAATTACGCTTATAATTTTCTCAAACAAAAAAAAAGAAAATTAAGCTTGTAAACACTACTTTCCATCTGAGTTTTTTTGTTTTGTTATCTACCTTTTACAAAAGTTTTTAAGATTCAAGTGAAGTTTTGAATATTAAAAACAAGTAGTTTTTAGATATATATATATATTGAATTTCGTTTAAAGAATTCACATGTTTCATTGAGAAAGATGAAAAACATTGTTAAAAATTTGTGAAAAAACAAACACAATTTTCAAAAACCAAAAACCAAAAATCAAATAATTATCAAACGGGACAATAGTATTTTTGTTTCATTTTTTAATGAGAAATATTTAGCAAAATAATTAGATAAATTAGCTTTGACCTTGGTCAAATGATACTGAGAAATTTTAAAAAAAATGAAATTTAAGCATTAAAAAAACTTATACCTTAGAAGATTTAGTGTAACCTAGATAATAAATAAAGGGACACTTGCATATATAACAAAATAAATCCACTTAGTTGCAAATATAGCAACAACATTTTGCATTTGTAAATATAGCAATTTTTATAAACAAAAAAATGTGCACCTATATAGACATTTTAAATTATTCTCTTTTTAGCCTTGTATATCACTTATAGATGTATGTCACCGATAGTTTAAGTCATCACTCCTTTGCTATTAAGTCTATCATCAATTTACCATATCAATAGATTAAAAATGGTAAATTTATAGTATTTAACTTTCATTTTCTATCAATGATTATTTACATTCTCATTTGCTGTTAGATATTATATCAATAGAATAAAAAAAAAGTATATAAGGGACATTTTTGGCTTTATTTTCTATCTTGTTTGCATGTTTTTTCTTTTAGTTATTTGTATGCTCATTTACTATTAGGTTTATCATTGATATATTATATCAATAGAAAAAAAAAACTATGTAAGCAATATTTGATTTTGTTTTTATCCAAGATTGTTTGTTTGTTGCCTATTTAGATATTTTTATGTTTATCACTAATTTATGTCCATCAATGAGACATATATCACTAATAACCATACAAATAGTCTATCAATGAAATACGTCTAACAATGCTATTATTGATAGGATAGACGTAAAAATGGTATATCATTGCTAGGCAGATGTCTATCTGTAATATGCAATAAAAATTGTATATTAGTTATATACGAGGTTAAAAAAATTAGTATAAAAATGTTTAAATAAGCACATGAAAAATAAATAAAAAAATTCCTTATGTGCAAAATTATAATATTGTTGCTATATTTATGTTTATCACTAAGTTATGTCTATCAGTGATAGCATATATCACTTATAAACGTAAAAATACATTAATGATAATTATTATATTTACAAATATGAGAATGTGAATTACCACTCATTACAAATTTTCATAAATAGATGTGTATGGTAATCATTACATACACATCTCGTATATAATAAGAAAAAGGTTAATTGTAACGCCGTCTGTGGGGATCGAACCCACGACCACGTGGTTAAAAGCCACGCGCTCTACCACTGAGCTAAGACGGCCTCGGTGTTTGTAATTACTAGAAATGGAAATCACATTTATAACACATTAACATTTTGCCATAAATAAATGGGAGTTAATGTAATTTCAATTGCCATTATCATAGTAATTAATTAGAACTAAAAAAAATTATTATTTTGTTAGTCAAAAAGAAAAAGTATTTTGTCGTACTCAAAAAAATAGTATTTTGTCATTTAAAAGTTTTTTTGGTTGGTAAATTGTAATTATTCGACACATATATAAAAGAATATAAATGCTTACGCGCCGTCTGTGGGGATCGAACCCACGACCACGTGGTTAAAAGCCACGCGCTCTACCACTGAGCTAAGAAGGCGTTGTTCTTACCTTATGTCTTTCTAATTAAAGACCTAAATATCATTATAAAATTCTAGTCAGAAACAGATTATAAATCAATTAAAAGTATGATTTAAATGCTTGTTTCTTACTCTTCTATTTTTTTTTTAGTTCAACAATTGCAGGAGTAGGGATCAAACCATCAATTATTAAGATGATAATTATTGTCACTGAATTACGCTCAAATTGACTATTTAGAATACTTATCAGTGATTGACCAAAAGAACTATGCAAGTATTTTCTTATAAAACACTTGGTGTGTCTGAGAGTTCTATTAGTAAAAGTATTTTTACTATAAACACACTTTGTAAAGTGTTTAATTACAAATCATTTTGATATTTAGTTTTATACTTGTTTTCTATAACTTGTCGATTGAACACTTGGGCTTAAAAAAAATAGTCTATAAGTTCTTCCAACTTTTTTCAAAAAACATTTATGTTACTCTCAAATATGTGAGGTAGAAGTGCTTTCAACCATATTTAAAGCATTGTCTAACATACCTTAAATGCTTTTGGTTTTTGCAATAATTTTGATTGAAGAGCTTTTAACAGCATTTTTAACCACGCTAAAATCACCTCCAAACATAGCATAATATGATTGAATGTCATACGTGAGTGAACACCAAAAAAGAATTGCCTTTTTAAGATTGGAATGCTTTGCCTTTGCTTTCTTGTTTTCCAATTTTAATAATAGATTTCCGTTTTCTTCTTTCATATTTTCCATTTAGGAGTTTATGTAATCTTCCAACGTTAAAACAAAGTGCCAATTTTTCTATAAAAATTAAAAAACACACACACAAGAATAATAAGATGGGTCTAAAATTAGAATAAATTGAAGTTACTCTTTAATTGGTTTATCAATTTGACGTTTGCATTTAAAAGTTGGAACTTGAATCATCAAATACTGGTTAGTGATTTGAAGACAAAAATTTGAGTTATATTTCATGTTTTCAAATGTGTTTGGTTGTAGATTTAAAATTAAATTTAAAATTTGTTCAAATTTTGTGTAATAATTTATTCATAAACAATAAGACTAATGGTAGTTATAGCTAAACAATTAGTTGAATCTCAAATAATCTCAAATATTGTTAGTAGAATTATTAACATATTTTAAGGTAAAACTTTTGTATATTATTATTTTATAATATTATATAATTTATAATACATCAATGTTTTAATTTTAACCAAAAAAAAAATGAAATGAGTTTATAACATCACATAGAATATTTATCAAAGTTGTCTTCTTTTTTTTTTTTTTAATTGTTATTCTGTATTTTCAATTTCCAAATATAAAATCTGGATACAAATGTTGTTTTTCTTAATTTCCACTATTTTGATTACATAATTCAAAAACGGTTTTTAAAAAAAATTCAACAAATAGATGTTCAAATAGAATCTGAATAACATGCCCAAAAAAAAGTCCTAGAGTACCCAACAAATCTTCAACCAGCAGAAATTCAGATTGGTTTTAACAGAAAATTGACAAGCGAAAACCTTTCCAAGAAAACCAGCACTATAAGAACATATTTTTTTAGGTTCAATATTTTCTCTGAGCAAATTATACAATAGACATGAAGATACACAAGCACCCAAAAAAAAAAAAAAAAAACTTCACAGGCTACATATGAGGAACACATTTTAAGAAAAACTTTCCATACATTTCACCAATTGGGTTGAAGAAGCCACCTAGTTTTCACTTTGCATCCATCCTCCCAATTCTTCCCCATCATATTCCACCACCTATTTCATTTCATCAAACCAAATAACCAACATTATAAACAAATGTTCATGTCATTGTCAGGTTTCTTGAGTTCACATTCAAAGAGTAAACATGCTCAAATTACCTTCTGGGTGAAGGTCACTCCAACTTGAATTTCTCCAGAGTAGTTAAGATTGGTTCCTACAACGCTATACTTTTGAGGCCGTAACTCGGACTTGCCATTTTCAACTCCAAGCGCTAATAAATCCTTGACGTATATCCTGCAACAGTCATTTGGTACTTCTTTCCAATAAGCAACAAGAAAAGAAGTTTTAGTTTCTATCCTAACATTGCCATCGATCACGGTCACATTTCGACAACATTTGATTGGTAAACCAGATCAGTCTGTTTGAATGTGGTGTTGGTAGTAAGAGTAGTAGTATGAGTGTTCCTATCATAATCCAGATCCATCAATGCATTTAACTTCCAATCTGTTTCATAAGCTAACAATTTTGTAAAAGAAGATCAAGGGTCTTACGAGGTTTGGCCAATGAAATCATCAGCAGAGAAGGTGTCATGGTCCATGATCTTGAGGATGAGCTTGAAGTCATCACCGCTTCCGGGGTACTCTGCTCTGAATGTAAATTTCTCATTCCATACTGGATTTCCTCCTTCATCTGCAACATTTAAAATCACACAAATAAGAATGGCACTTCGCTTTGAATTTGTTCATCGTTTGTTTAATCACTAATCAACTCTTGTGCAGATCTCACTTTGCCAAATCCAGTGGAAAATGTCCTCAATCTCTTATGCTTAAAGTTTCAAATCCAGAATGCAAACTCCACCCCCTTTAATTTGACAACTGAACCCCATAATTAAAAATTTGTGTATGCAACTCCAATTCTCAGGAAAATGTTCCTTGTATGAAGAATTGAAGATAATATGAAGAATACTCGAGGGAAAAAAATGAACATTAGTATATTATATACCAATCTGACAGGTGGTTGGATGTACTTTGAGGCCAGGAATGTCAAGTAGAGAACAGATTCTCCACGGCAAAATTGTTCTTCGAAGTAGTAAATAAACTAATAATTGATTACCATATTAATTAATCATTTATGAGCTTGGAAAGAAAAAGAGAAAGACTAACTTTTAGCAACATTGCTCTTGCGTTCTTGGCCCTTATACTGAATCAGAACATAAGGGTCAATTCCACCTGCAAAATGAGAAGAAGATCATTTGCTTAATTAGTAACAGCATAGTCATTATCCTCATTAAATTAGCTTAATCACAAAGCAAATCCATACCAATTAGGAACCTAGTGACAGTTCAAAAAGCGATTGAAAAGATTAAATTAATCCTGATCTAATAGCTTGATTCTTAGGGTCTTAAGCTGATTCAACAATATTAAACAAGGGCAGGTAGAAACCACAGATTGTAAAGACTACAATCCACAAGATAAAAATTAGACGTCGTTCTTGCCATGTAAATTAGTGATAGAAAATCGAAAAATGGAATCTAGAAAGAATTTGAAGAACACCCAGAAGAAAGATAGCTGCGATTTCTTCAAAACAGAGGAAATGGGAATGAAGAAAAACTATTACCAAGAACATCTGTGCCTCGAAGTCCTTTAGCATTCACCAATTTCACCTCCAATGTTCCAATCGCCATCGCTCTGTTTCTCTTTGTCAAGGTTGAAGGAATATAACGTGCAGTGGGTTTATTATATAGATCATAGATGGGCTGCCGCTGCCGAGTCGTCAAGATCGATGACTCAACCAACCACGCAGACGCGCGCCCACGACCAAGATGGCAAGATGGCCAACTCTTTTTGTCTGAATGAAACTCATTTTTTCATTTCTTTACTTCAAATGGGGAGGATGCGTGTGGGATTCGAAAAAAGGGAGAAGGTTTTGAACTTTTGGCGGCTTGCCATTGCCATTACAAGTGTGATTTTTTTTTTCTTTTCATTTTTTCCAAATGGCATTAGAATAAACTTAGTAATTAGTATTTACTCCTTCCTTAGAGATTGAAGTTCAAGTTTTTCTTTTTATTATTATGATTCAGAAAAAGCTTCACACCTCGCATTTTCTATGTTAATAAAGGCAATATTACTCTAAGATTGAATCTAATAACTATTTGATACAAATTCAAGAATTTGCATGTCTCCTAATAAATATTAAATACAAATTCAAAATATTTGTAGCATATCTCTCATACATTCAATAATGTAAAACTAGCCACCACGAATTTAAATGGATAATGCTCCTATCAAATTTAATAAAGGGTAATATTCCATTCTCACCTTTGCCATTCAACAATGGAAAAGAACCAGTATCATTCTCTAATTGTTATTATTTTTCTATATTATCTTAAACACTTGTATACCTGGAAGTAAAAATTAAAAATGCTAAATATATATTTTAATATTGATGTAGCTCTTGATATTTGTAAAGATTGCGACTTCATTTTTATATATTGATTTTTTTCTCGAATCTAGTTCTTTTTTTTTTTTGAAACTAAAGAATGTTAAAAGTACCACAAAAAATTAAAAGTAATTATAAAACATGACCTGACACAATAATTTATTTGACCTAAAATTACTTGTTACAAAAAGTGGACTCATTAAAATATTATATACAGACTATCGACAACATTATAAAAAATTTCATTTTAAAATTCATATATATCAATTCTTACTAACATTGAGGTGATTGTGAAGACTTCATTAAAAAAAATTTAAAAATTAATGAATAAAGAATGTTAAAAGTGACATCATAGTAAAAAAATATATATTTTAACCAATTGAACTATACTAGCAATAAAGAATGAAGTTAGAAAAAAAATCCAAAGAATTAAAAGAATATATTTAGCCAAATGTAAAATTTAGATATTGGTGCCGGTCAAAGTAAGCAACCATGTGAAATGACACGTAGGGAATTGATTTCATTTTGATTTTTGACAAAGCTGCAAAGACACAATCTCGTTGTAAAGATCTCTAAATCTGTCCTTTTTATAATCCATGAACAGCGATGGCTTTTAAGCTAAAGCTGCAGGCTGCTTTTCAAAATGGGAACAAGCAAAAAGGGAAATTTCCATCTTCCATAGGGATTTATTGCCAGATCCAATCCAAATAAGAATAAAATATTTCCATTTCCATAAATAACTTTTCTGGTAACTACAGCACTGTTATATGCAGAACTTTTCTGCTATTCTCAACTCTAAAAAAACACTATATCTTTTCAATTTTGTTAAAGCACATGTTTCAAACAAGTGGTTTAAACTTATAATGCCTCATCTTAGTGGAATCAAATCTTATTCTAATCAAGCCAGAACAGGAAAACACAAGGGGGACTGATTCTGGGGACAATTAAGCAAAGAAACAACTGTACAGTGTTTTCAGTACAACACGACTTGGTCATCCAAATACAATCTTTACCTTTTGGGTTCGGTCAAAATGCTAGCCGGTTCACCAGACGTTCTTTGGCCTTGGTTTCTATAGATTTAGTACTGAAGCAGATGGTCTAGGGTAAGAAATAGCTTTGTTATTTGTGGAGCCACTGCCTTGACTGGATTTGTTTAGGGGTTCGCTTACAGGGCCCTTTGCTCCACTTGTTTCACTGGAATCCTGAAGTTGTTCCAATGCTTTCACCACTGAGTTCATGTTCGGCCTTAACTTGGGTTCGGTCGATATGCATTGAATGGCAAGTTTAGCTGCCTTCAGCGCTCCTCCGGTAGAATATTGGCCTTCGATGCGTGTATCCAACATTTGGAGAACTCTTCTTTTGCTAGTGAGGTAAGGTTTTGCCCATTCCACAAGGTTGTGTTCTCCAGATGGTCGGTTTTTATCTATAGCTCGTCTCCCTGATAAGATTTCGAGAAGAACAACACCAAAACTATATACGTCGCTCTTGGAAGTGAGATGGCCTTCAAAAGAAGAGAATGTATCCAGGTTTAGGCATTTAATAACTAGTAGTCAACTCATAGTCATACAGTATCATGTTTGATACTGATCTAGAGTAAGACAAGTTATAAGCTAGGAGGAAGATCCATAAAACAAAACTGCACAAGACATAGACTTGTTGTAAAAATTGCCATATAAAATTCCATTCACTCAAAATACTGATTTTGGACATATATGGCTAAATGAAAGATACCTGTAATCATATATTCAGGAGCTGCATAGCCATATGTTCCCATTACCCTAGTAGAAACATAGCTCCTATCACCTGTAGGCCCATCCTTGGCTAATCCAAAATCAGAGAGTTTTGCATTATAGTTCTGTCATTACAAAGTTCGAGACAAATGAGATCAACTAGAAATATGTCAGAAACATGGGTTTGAAAAGGTTGGATTGTTCCACATACTGAATCAAGAAGGATATTAGAGCTTTTGAAGTCCCGATATATTACTTTCGCTTGATCGCTATGTAGAAAAGCTAGACCTTTAGCAGCACCAAGTGCAACTTTCAGTCGGAGGCTCCATGATAGAGGTTGAAAGTGAGAACTCCCTGATCCCCCCAAAGAAATAAAAGGAGAATCTAAGTAAACAAGTGAAGGTGTTGATGTAATTAAACAAGTGAAATAAGTGAATAGCTTACTCCTAAATAGATGATTTTCTAAGCTGCCCCGGGGCATAAATTCATACACGAGAAGTCGATGCTCATCCTCTAAGCAAAAGCCAATCAATCTCACAAGATTAGGATGATGCAGCTGTCCTAGATAGTCGATTTCTGTCTGTAAATTTGAGACATCCACAAATTAATCCTACTTCATATTTGGACTTGAAATACAAAAAGATCATGATCCTTTCCAAAAGCAGGATAAAATGAGGCTTTAAATATAAACTCAAAGCTATAATTTGCTCATCATCTCTGCAAAACTACTTGAAGCACAAAACATGACCAATTAACTAAAGACAACGACGAAAAAGTGATACTAACCAGCCATTCTCTGTGACCCTGAAAACCTTCCTGGTTGAGCCTTTTTACTGCAATGACCAAGCCCGTCCCTGGCTTGGTAGCTGCAAAGGACTGCTCATCAATCCACCCCTTAAAGACAGAACCAAAACCACCCTCACCCAGGACACTATCAGGCCGGAAGTTTCGGGTGGCAGTTTTAAGGTCATTGTAGGTAAAGTTTTTCAAGTTGGAGGACTGCAAGATCTCGCCCTCTGTTCGAGGAGTCCGAGGGGTCGAGACAGATGATGACTTGCTGATTGAATGGCCCTTATCATTTCCATACTTGGAGCTCAACCCTGCGCAGGAGGCATTATATAAAACTCTAGTTACAAGAGGTTGTGCGTGGGAGGCATATATACAAAGGCCTAAAGCAGAAGCAAAGAGTCATTCATTGGCAGCCAATATAACCACAGTATTAACATGAAAATTGATGCTTCACAAGGTTGTTTGATCTAGTTTTTAAGTTGATTCAAAATCTAAAAAAGATTCCCTCATCAAAGAAGACACAATCAGCAATACCCAGTACAATCAACCCAATGGCCGCTTTAGTTTTCCCATCATGGACATGAAAAAGAAAAATCCTAAAAGTAGAACCTCCAAAGACCCTTTTTACGAACCCGCATCCTCTTACAATGATTCAAAAATATTCCAAAATTGCTCACTCCAATCAAACCATTTTAGCAACTAAAGACAACCCAAATCTCAATCTACCAAAACAAAACCAGAGAGAACCCAGAAATAGCAAACAAAGAAGAGCAGAAATTAGAAAACCTAAGTAAATGCGAAGTAAAAGAAGGAAAGAAAAGGTTTCAAACCATTGTGAAGAGGGCTCTCAGCTTTAATCCTAGCACTAAGGCAGGACCCCATGAACAGTAAGCTCAAAAGAAAGCTCTCAACAGATCGGCTCCAGAACCAACAGGGAAAATGGGAATAGCGAAAAAAGGGTATAGAGTGAAAATGAGGGAAAGGGGTAGCCTAGCCCGTGAATGGGAAGTGGATTTGTTTTGTAAGTGTGAAAGCTAGAGGCATTTCCATGACCAAGCTGTCAAAGAATCCCCAATTTGAATGAGTTGGACGAAAAAAAAAAAGGAAATCAAATTCAGATGGGGAAGGAAGAAAGTTCTGGGCTTTGGGGGTTGGATTGAAGTATAATTTGGGAGTATGCGCGTGGCCTTGTTTTGGGTTATGGGGAAATAGCATTATTCGTTCCTATCAAGAAAGGAAGCAGGGGCTTTAAGAAGCTGAGGACAAAAGTGTAAAGGGTTGACTTGGCCTTGGCCTACACTGGCACTGTCAATCGACAAGTGGGAGGGAGAGAGAGAGATAGAGTTGCAAATTGGAAGAAGTAGATTCAAAATGGCATTAACTTCCTGAAACTGAGAGCTGTTGGATGAGTTTTGAGTTACCTGTTGCCTCCTCTTTTTCTCTACGGATTTAGGACAGTTTGTAAGGAACAAACATAATACACATACAATAATGCTCTAATGGCTAGTGGGTGAGTTTCTGGCTGTCAACAAAGTGGAAGTTTATAGTATTTCAGGACTACTTATTTGCTCTATTAACACTATGAATTTGTCTTCATAAATAATTATGTAATATTACTTGACCTTACATCATTCTCAAACGATGCTTATATAGTTGACAATGAAAATTGTAATTGTAGTACCTATTCTATTGTAGTATAGTTATTTTTCCTATCAACAATTGAATATGTGGATTTAGTTCCCTTCTTGCATTTGATAACCCTTTTATTTAGCTTTGAATAGTGTATTTGTTTTGGTAAAAAGTTGTTTTGCTTTTAGAAGTATGTGGTGAAAACTTCACTTAGAAGGAATTGATCAAGTTTCAAAACAATTGTATAATACAAATTTCGAAAAGTATATTTAAATTGTCATCGTTTCTCCATTAATCATTTTGATTGGTTGAAGGGAGTTTGATTCAACACACACCTTTTGCATATCGGACAATTGTGCCACTTTTAGACCTAAAACCGCAAGAATCTTGGCATTCAAAGGACTATAACAAATATAGTTAATCAAATTAATTTTTTTTAGTTCAACAACATGTAAGGGTGGAAGATTTGAAGCTCTGTTCTCTTGATCGATGATATATGTTATGCTCATGTTGACACTTGATCAAATTGAACTGTAAATTTAGATAACAGTTTCAATTTTCACATGTTATTGGAATTTTGTTACATTCATTTGCTAATTTCAACAAAAGGTAATAAAAGTATTTCCTAAAAATCAATAATTTTTTTTAAAAAATAATTAATAAATGCACAAAATTAATTATCGAGTAAATGAACTAAAGCTCACATAAGTCAGTCTAAAACAAATTTAAAAGTGCGGCGAGCCCCTTAAATTTAATGACGATAATTGATTATTCAGAATTTGATTATTTTTTCCATTTTTAAATATTATAAAACATGACCAATTGCTGTTTCTTTAAAAAAAAAAAAAAAAAAAATCAACCGGCAATGTTGACCTGTTGACCTCTTCCCTGGCACGTGGGCTACAGCAGTTAGTTTGTCCCACTGAACGTAATTGGGAAAAAAAAAAGCCTAAGAAGAGATATTTATTTATTTATTGTTTCCTTCCATTATCCTACGGTCTCAATCTTCATTTTCTTTAATAAAAAGAATATAATTATGTATTCAAATACACAAGAGAAGAGATGTCAAATTATAATCTGGATCATGTCGAGAATCTTGAATATGAATGTAGTGGTGTTAAATTTATAATGTGTTGTAACATGGTATAAATATATTTTAATATAACGTAACAAAGGATTTAGTGTGCAAATTGCTTCAAAATACTTTTAAATGGTTCAAGTTGGAAAACAAGTTACAGATAAAATTTTCACGACAGACGAGGTTTATTCCTTTCAGTTAACCAATAGCTAAATTTAAAACATTGAACTAGACAGAGAGTCAATTGAAGTATTATGTACTTCCTTTTTTATATTTTAATACAATCGGATACCCGTGTTTAGCTTCCAAATAATCGAGATTAAAATAAGGTTAAAATATAATTTTGGTTATATACTTTGAATTTTATTCTATTTTAGTCCATGTACTTTCAAATGTTCAATTTTAGTTCATGTACTTTCAATAAAACTTAAAATTGGTCCATATTATTAGTTTATGGTTAATTTTTCTTTAAAAAAGTTAGTCTCTATTAACTTTTTCTCTATAAATTTTGGAAATATGTTCACATGATGTATTTTCTTGTATTAAAATTATTATTATTATTTAACCAATTTTAATAAAAATTAGCTCCAAACTTGTCATAAGGACCAATTTTAAGTTTTATTGAAAGTACAGTGACTAAAATTGGACATTTAAAAGTACAGAGATCAAAATGGAACAAAGTTCAAAGTACATGGACCAAAATGATATTTTAACCTTAAAATAATTATGAAGGGTTTCAGTAATATATATTTTTGGCTAAACATCACTTATCTTCTCTGTTCAGGAGTACGTGTTCTAATGGACACTTGTAAGAATTTTTCAAGAAAATTTCAATACTATAAGAATGTAGGTATTATTCTCATTTATTGTTGAGACGTCGACATCATTTGAGAATAAGGGACAAAATTAATTTATATTCCTAAATTTTACATGTTGAATTAATTAAAATTCTAAACTAATATTGTTAAAAAAATTACAAACTAATAATTGTATCAACTTTAAAACCAATTCTAAACTTTCGTAAGTGAACCAATTGAGATTATTCTTTATTTTTTTTATTTAAAAAAAAACCATCCATAATTCTCACACATGTCTACTAAACTCCTAAATTTTCATAAACAAATCAATTTAGAATCTCCATTGATTTTCTATTTAAAAGTTAACGCATAATTCTCACCAATGTGTAGATTTTTTTAAATGCAATTTTAACGAAATATTTGAGGGAAATATAAGAAACAAAGTGTGTGGTAGCAGATTTCATTAATATGATTTTTTTTAAATCTTTTCTTCTTTCTCTATTTTTCTCTACTTAGTTTGAGAGAATTAAGTGACAATTTTTCTTTCTATTGTAGTAGGATTTTGGGAGAAAAATAATGTTATTTAGATAATTTTAAGTTATTTTAAATGAAATCAAGTGGAAATAATTATGGAGATATTTGTTTCATGAAAAGGTTAGAATGTTAGTGTAGTTTGGACGGTGCTAACGCAATTGAGTCTAGAGTTTTTTTTTTTTTTTTCCCTTTTGTAATTTATTATCTTATTATTTTCTAATTATTCTATTTACGAACTTTTCTTCTGTCGTATGCTAATTTATTTTGTACATATATTTGGATAATTTTTTTTTTTAAAAAAAAAATCTTTATACTTAGAGAGGAGTCAAAAATATAGGTCCGTTTGATAACCATTTTGTTTTTAAAAATTGTGCTTGTTTTCTCATCATTTCTCTATACTGATTTTCATTTTTCTTAAGAAAACATTTGAATTCTTAGCCAAATTCCAAAAACAAGAATAAGTTTTTGAAAACTAATTTTTTTAGTTTTCAAAACTTGACTTGAGTTTTGAAACATAGATAAAAAGTAGATAACAAAACAAGGAAACACATAGGTGGATGTAGTATTTATAGGCTTAATTTTCAAAAATCAAAAACCAAAAACCAAATGGTTATCAAACAGGGCCGTAGTTATTCACGTTGACTTGATTCGAAAGTGAAACTTGTTATGGGTAAAGTTAGACCACCAGGACAGGCTGAGAAAAGCACTACAATTAAAGGCCAAACGAAGTAAAGAAGTTCATTATGGATCAAGACAAACCAAAAATGAATGAGGCACAGACGAACAAGTTAGAGGAAGACAAAATGAACTTAGGTCGGTCAACCAAGGCCGACCACATGGCAAGGCCCAATTTAGGGCCTTGTCTCCATCCCCTTTGCTCCATGCAACCCCGATTCAAACCCGATCTGATCCTTTATTGTCAACGAGGAACCCACAAGAATATAAGGAATGAGGTATTTAAGCTTTTTCCTAAGGAGAGAAAGTAAGTTCATTCCAGCCACCTCAGTCACTCGAAAACCCTAATTCTCTCTCAACTCTCTTACTGACTTTAAACTCCGGAGCCTATGTGGTCTACACCATAACGATGTGCAAGTTTTTCTTGTCTTGCAGGCTGCATTCTTCCCCTCCAAAATTACAAATCAACCGCTATTATCACATAGAGGTTAGGTGTGTTCTCCTGCCCAAAATTTTGGCAACAACAAAACTAAATAAATAAATAAAAGTGGTGATATAGGACACCCAACTCGAACTGTGATATATATAGAACACCCAACTTAGGAAACTAATATCTCCCTAACTATTTTCACCAGAAACTATTTATAATCAATTTAAAATTACATAAATAATATTATTCTTCTCTCAAGATCCACCATCTCCCAAAGTGGTAAGAAAAAATGTCAAGTAGAAAAAGAATGAAGAGAAAATGAAAAACTGCTATATTATATATTGATGAAAGTTGTCTACCACCTACTCGATTCCATTATTTTTTTAATATTTCATTAATTCTTCATTTTCAGAAATCTACACTAAGTATGGATTATGCATTGATAGTTTTCAAATAAAAAATTAATGAGGATCTAAATTGATTCACATATAACTATTAGTGAATTAAGGGATTTCAAACAAAAAAAATGAATAATTTAAATTGATTCACTCAAAAAAGTTTATAGCTTTAATTGATACAACTATTAGTTTAAAATTTTAATTGATTCAACCTACAAAAAAAAATAATTAAAGTATAAATTGATTTTTTTTTCTTAAAAATAATATGGAGTCGAGCTTCATTATAAAGTTATTTATAAAAGAAAACTCATAGTATGAACACAAGATATAAGTACCATGAAAATACTAAATTTTTTTTTTGGATATTCTTCCATTTGGCAGAATTTCCATTACTTAGGATGGTATAGTAGGCAAGTAGTTTTCCTTTTTTGGGGGAAGTCCGTGATAGTCTGACATTTTCCAACAGAGGCTGCGGGTTTGACTTTGGAAATCCATGATCATAAGACTTTTACGTAAACATTCGTTGACTTCTGTCATCAAATTAATATTGTTTTTTTTTTTTTGGCCATTTTGTGGAAAATTCAACGCCCAACCATCTTTAGTTTGGTGGTTATTATTTATGATCTTTGACTTCATCACTACACGATATTTGGGAAATCATATAATATTTTTGAAAATCAAGATTACGACTTTTAAAAAATCTTGAAATTAGACCATAATACAAATATATGAAAAGTTGGTTTTCATTATTATTTTTTTAAGTTTTCTGGCGTTTGTTTTCAATGATTAGAAGCTGAAATCTAGTGTGTTTGGTTCAATTTTGTTTTACTCTTGTATAGTACAATGAATTCAGTCTTCTAAACAGCCTGTTAAACTCATTAGTATGGGTTAATTAAGATTATTTCTTTATAATTTAATTTAATTTAGAAAAATTATTTTTATAATTGATTTACTTATGTTGCTGTTTAATGAGAAATTTTGGTCAATCCAAAATTGACACGTCATTATTCTAAATTAATAACAAAATTATAAATAATTAAATTTAGGGCCAATTATAAATTTACATGTATCCCAAATTTAATTTGAAGACGAAAATTGACAAATTCTAAAATTAAAATGTCACACGTTTTCATTTGACCAAAATTAACTTAATTTGGTCAAATTGGGTTATTTGGAATTTTGGTCAAAGTTTAGACAAAACCTAAATCCAAATGGTTAGGCTTAAAGCCAACAAACGCGTGTCCAATGGTTGGGTCCAAATCCTGAAAGGCTCAAGCCACGTGCCCATGGGAGCTCTATAAATAGAGGAAGCACTCCTCCATTTGAGAGGTTTATAAATTAAACTCTCCAGAGAATTCAGATAGAATCCTCGAGGTCTTTAGGTGCTGAATGCTCCCTAAAGTCCTTAGGTGTTAAATACTGAAGTTCTTAAGTGCTGAACACTCTTTGAAGACGAAAGACTCTTCAAGACTTAAAGACCCTAAAGATTGATTGAAGCTTCAATCTCGAGAACAAGCTGCAAAGTCCTACAGACAAATCTACATTTGAGAACAAGCTGCGAAGCCTTCGAGACAAGTCTACGTTCGACAACAAGCTGCAAAGCCCTCAAAATATTTGTACATAAGAGAAAGAATCAGAGGAACAAATTAGAGATTGTACTCCATTACATTCAAATTAATATAAATATAAGTTTATTTATACACGTGTCTCATTTCTTTGTTGAAATCTCGTGCGAACAATTGCAGCTCAACATTTGTTTAAAATCCAGAGTTAAATTAAACTATGTATAATTTATTTGTTATGAAGACAAACCAGCATTTGCTTAAACTCATCAGACATTAATTAAGAACCGAGACCAAGTAAGTATAATATTAATCCATATTAATTAGCTAGCCTGCATGTCTTTTTTCTTTTCTTTGTTTTTTTTTGAGAAGTTAGACATATTTTTTTTTTTGTAAAATTGTAGGAAATTGAATATGTTTCACTTTTGTATTATATGCTGTAATATTGCATTTAACTTGTTTGAAGCTTTAATGTTTTAATTATTAGTAAAACTCTTGATTGATTTGTATACTTTATATCAAAAGATAATAAATAATAAGTTAAACGGTCTATTGAAAGAAAAATAAGCAACGAGAGAATAAGCCAAGTTGAACATAGTTCAATTGCTTAACCATGTGTTCGGCGGTTAGAGATTCGAATCCCCACCCAACACATTGTCAAACTAAAAATTAAAGAAATTTTAGATTTTTAAAAAGCAACCGATAAATATAAGAAAAAAGCTTATCTTGTACCCTTGAACTCGTGAAGTACTATGTGAAATTTGAACTTAACATTTTAATTTTGATAAAATTAAACCATAAAAATTTCCATCCCTAATTGAATTTGTTCTTAAAACTTATAGCAAAATTTGAGCATTCTATAGCTAGGTGACATTTATTCTTGCGAGTGTAGATATTTGAACCTATATTGGGCCAACTTTGGTTAGATTTGAATATTATGATACTGGGTTGGAGGCAATTTTTTCTACGTTAAAAAAAAGAAAGTATCGTCTTTTGCTTATTAATTTTGTGACTGAAACTAAGAATTTTTTTAACTGAGTGGTGACTTTGCAGGTGGATTTTAGTTGCCTTGATGGATGGTTTTTTTTAACTGAGCTGAGTTAAGTTTTAAACTCAACTCACCGTTTGGCCCATGAAAAAATTAACTATCCATAAAAAAATTCAATTTTACCAACTTACTATAATGTTAGGATATTAACTTCACCGACTTGTACAATAACCCTATTAACATATTTTATCACCGCTTCTTCAATGACAGGTGGCCACCGTCGGCGACCTTCTCCAACGATCGACGGCAATCGTTGGCCACCATATCTGGCAGCCAGCGATACCATCTTTGGCGACTATCGTCGGCAACAATTTCCAGTGACCGACGACATTCTCATGGTTCAAAATAATATGAAATGCACATGTACTTAGTTGGTCTGACTCTCTGTTCTAACAATCTTTATTCATGTAAATAGGCCCTTGATGACCTATTAATATTTTGTAAATATTCCACTCCTACATGATACTAATGTTGAAATATATATGTTGTCATTTTCTTGTCATCTTGAAAAAGTAAAATATTGGCATTCTCTTTTCCAAAGATGTTCAATTTAGTACATGTGTTCAAACAAATGTAAACAAACAATGTTCCTTTACCCCAAAAAAAAAACGTAACGGTCAATGTGTTTAAAAAGAAAAAAAAACTTCCTCATAATGAAGACCCTATTAGTAATTGAAAAATGTCATAATAAGGTCCTTGCAAGTTTCAAAGAAGTTCAATATGTGTTTAGAAAATGAAACCTTAGATTTCTATATTTTGATAGAAGTTCAATTTGTGTTTAAAGAAAAAAAAAATACAGGTACATTGCCTCTTTGCCATTCATCAATTGCTATTTGTTATTATAAAGATTATAGCATTTAATTTCTATCAATTGAAAGAAGTTCAATGCGTAATGCAAATATTTGATTTCTATAAATTGAAATAAGTTCAATGTGTAGCAGAAAGAGAAAACAAGGCTACATTGTCTATAGTTTGGAAGAAGTCAATTTCTAAAAAAAGAAAGATAAAGAATGATGTGTTTTTTTTTTAAAAAAAAAAAATTAGTGTTGAAATATATTGTTTTTTTGAAGTGGACATCTGAATTTAGTGTTCGAAAGTTAGAAAAATATGTTTTTAGATAAATGATTGGAAAAAAATAAAAATAAAGGAAACATAAAAACAATCAGCTAAAAATCAGTTTACTTCGAGTTACAAAAAACTGCATCAAATACCCTTAACAACTCAACTCAACTCTGCACCTCAAACACAAACTTTCTGTCTTCTAACTCAACTTAACCCAATTCTGCACCCCCAAACACAGACTTCTGAAATCACTGAAAAACTAACTCTGCTCAACTCAACTCTACTCTGACCAACTCAACTCAACTCTGCGTGCCAAACGCCCCCTGAGTGATTTATTTGGTTATTTGTTTATACATTTTTTGGTACAATATTTAGCTTGATTTTGAGAAGGATATTAATTCATTACTTATTTAATTAAAGTTTTCTATCTCTAAACTTTCAAATTTTTACAATAAGTTTCTGGACTTTAAAATGTGTTTAATATGTTTTTCAACTTTTAATTTTATGTCTAATAAGTTTTTTAACTTTCTATTTTGTTTCTAATAAGCCATTGACATATTCGATATGTTTTTAATTCACGAACCTATATATTGGACACAAAATTGAAAGTTTAATGTCTTATTAGACGACACAAAATTCAATTTTATGTTTAATAGATTCATTAATTTTTAGAAAATGTTGAATATGTGTGAATGATTGATTAAACACAAAATTGAAAATTCAAAGATCTATTAGATACTTTTTAAAATTTTGGGACCTATTAGATATAAACATTAAATTAGTTCAAGGACTACACTTATAATTTAACCTTAAATTAACTTTTATAAACTAGTAAGAAAAATTATAAGTTGAGTCTCTAAGGCTTGTTTGATAACCATTTGGTTTTTGGTTTTTGGTTTTTTATTTTTGAAAATTAAGCTTATAAATACTACTTCTACTTATAGTTTTTCTTGTTTTGTTATCCACTTTTTACTTATGTTTTCAAAAACCAACCCAAGTTTTGAAAACTAAAAAAAATAGTTTTCAAAAACTTGTTTTTAGAATTTGGGATTTGGCTAAGAATTCAAATGTTTTCTTAAGAAAGATGAAAGTCATTGTAAAGAATTGTAGAGAAGTGATGAGAAAACAAGTACAATTTTCAAAAACTAAAAACCAAAAACCAAATGGTTATTAAACAGGCATAAACTATCAAGGTTGCATATCTATTTACGTTTTTGTACTTTTTTTTAATATATAAGTCCTCAACCTTTTATGGTTAGTTAAGTCTATTTAATTTAGAGCACAACTTGGGTGTAGCCGTGCAACCCACTTCAACACCACAAAAAAAAAAAAATGTGGTGTTGAAGTGGGCTGCATAGGACTTGGGTGCATTCCTTTAATCTATACTTAAAAAAATTTCTAATAAGTCTTCAAACTTTTTATTTTATATATAATAGATCTCTATTGCCAAATTCATTTAGAAGTATTCACGTGACACACTAATTAATTATTTAATGATCATGTGGGTAGGCTAAAATTCATATATGTAATAATCAAATAATATAGTCAACATGTCACTAAGTGTGTTAAACAAACAACGTCATGCACCAATACCTTATTAGACACAAAATTTTAGAAGCTTAATAGAAATTTAGTAAAAAGCATGGATTAACTAGGCACATGTTTAAAAGTTCAAGAACTTATTAAAATCTTTTAAGTATAAAGACTAAATAGACATTTTTCAAAGTTAAAAATAAAAGTACTTTCACTTAGACACTAGTACAATTTTGGGTTTTAATGACGGGCATTGTTCGTCATTAAAGGGAAACAATGACGGACGCATGTCTGTCATCTTTTCGAGTGTCATCGTAGGCTACAATGACAGACACTTTTTAATGACGGGCATTGGCCGTTATTAAATTAGACCGTCATTAAAAGTCTGCCTGTCATTAAAAATTTGTCTGTCATTAAAAGTCTGTTTGTCTGTTATTAAATGTCCGTCATTAAAAGTTTGTTCATCATTAAAAGTCAAAAATAGTGGTTTTCAATGACATGCAATGCTCATCATCATTTCGTCAATAATTCAATAAAAAAAATTATTGTTTACACACGTGGCTAACCACCAATAATTAACTTAACAAACATAATTTTAATTAATAAAATATAAAATATGTAATACACTTATGTTGTTGAACTAAAAAAAAAAAAGAACATAAAATTTCTCTTTATACATTCACACATAATACAAATATGACTCTCCGCCTCTCTACAAACCACATCCAACTTATAAAGAGAAGTAAAATTGCTAAGCAAAATAAACATAAGACTAAAACCTTTCAATTTGAACTTAAGACCAACTAACTGAAGTAGATAAGTGGTAAAAGGCGTGGCAACTCGACTTGGTGAAAGGTGCTCCTCAGTAAGCTGAATGAATAAGCATCTGACAAAATAAAAAAGGCATTCATGAGTCACCAAAACCAAAAAAATATATATATAAGGAAAAAACGTAGAAAATAATCTCCTTTACAACTAGTATCTAGCAAAATTATTAAAAAAAAAAAAAAAAAAAAGAGACAAACAAGCATCTGGAAAAGAAAAGTAAAGAGGACCACACATTATTTGAACTAAACACTATATTTAGTTACTTGCAAGTTGCAACTTAAAACATACTGTCGCAACGTGATCGCGACGCAGAGCAGCCGACATCATCTTTTAAAGTTCTCTTTTTAATTAAAAGAAATTTGGAGTCGTCACCAACCATTTTGAAGGTGTGATTGGACACCTAATTAAAATAATAAAAATGATCTGCGTAAACCAGGTTAGGTTCGGGAATTGATTGTGTGTAGGGAATGTATTAGCACCCTACAACACCCGTTTTAAAAACGGTTACCACATTTATCTTATGTTATCCAAATACTTTCTTATAAAAGGTCCTTTAATCTGAAGAAAAATAATAATAATTAAAATAAAAAATAAAATGTGTCACTCGCTCTTACCTCAACTTTATAGAAATAAAGTAATGGTCAATAAGGTGAGTGGGAACATACCCATCGATTTATTATCATGTTGGAATTTTCCTTTTATTTAAAGAAAAATTTCTCACCTCAAGAATTTGAGAAATTTTATTATCTCTACTCCGTCATAGGATTTCCATGACTTTATTTTTTTTAAAAATAATAATAATAATAAATGATAAAAAGAAGATGAGGATTTTCGTACACCTACACGGGAGTCAAACTCCACGAAGGCATATTACTCAGCCCTCAAAACAAACATTTTTTTTTTATGAAAATAATTTACTAAATGCTTATTTTGAAACAAGAGCTTCAGTTATGGAAAGCTGAATTTAACACAAATTTGAAAATCATTTGCATAAAAAAAGATGTTGCTTAATGAAAAGTGTCTCATATTTATTAATTCACATTTTAACAAAACATGAACTAGCACTTATGAGTGGTGTGAAACCATTCAAAGAAAGCTTAAAAAGAACCTAAATAAATAATAAAAATAAAAAAGAGATGAATTGAAACTCATTTTGAAATTTCAAACTGAAGCCATTAAAGAGAATTGAAATTTATTTGGAAGATTTAAATTAAAAGCAAATTGAACTTTATTGGAAAATTTTCAAATATAAGTTGCATTTTGAATTTCAGTGGGGCAATCCATATAATTGAGAGATGGAATTTCAATTCAAAGATTTAGGTTTTAAATTTATTTAAAATTTTCAAATTAATTTGTTGCCTAAAATCAACTAAGACCAAATTAGAATTAATTTGAAATCCCAACTGAAATTTATTTTGAAACTCCAATTCAAAACTAATTGAAATTTAAATTAAATTTCCTAACCAAACTCAAGTCAAAACTTACAAAGAATAATAAAGAAAATATATGCAAATACAAGACTAAATTGACCTTGATTTGGAGAACCCAAAAACATGAACAAAGAAAAAGTTCAGTATCAATATGAGTGAATTCTAAAATTTCATTGGAATTTGAGAATAAAAGAAAAAAATGAAAGAAAATAGCAAAAATAAATAGCCACGTGATTCCCATTTTTTGAGAAAAATAAAAATAAAAAAATAATAATAATAACAAAAATAAAGTAAGTGGTGGGCCCATGCCTTTATCAATAATAATAATAATAATAAAACAAGTGGTGGGCCTCATACCTTTATTAATAAATTTGATTTTTCTTCTCTCTCTCCAGCTTTTCCTTCTTCTCCTCCGTATATTCTTCTTTTTTTAGACTTCTTCTTCTCAGATTTCTTCTTTTCACTAAGACCTCTGCTGCAGACTTCTTCTTCTCTTTGAGACTTCTACTGGTTGTCGGAGGTCATTGGAATGAGTAGCTCGTGCCGCCAGTTTCCACCGAATCAAAACGCGTCGGAGATGTTGCACGTCGCCCGAAGCTCGCCGGAGAGTTGTCACCCTTCTTCAATTTTTTCAAACTCCCTCTTCTAACTTGTATAATTCTCACTAATTTTCTAATTCTCTAACAATCTCTCTCAGTCTCTCTTTTTCCAACTCTGCCCCTTTTGCTGTCCTCCACTCCTCTATTTATACGATGAGTGTTTGCTAAAAAAAGAGTCTTCCTAAACCATTATCAACCATTCTTCAGGTGGAGGAAAGTCCATTTTAGCAGTTTTTTGAGTGGTGGCCATGAGAAGCGTACGGGGAGAGGAAGAGGTAAATCAAAGAAATAAATAAAATAATAAGTCCAAAACAAATCCAAAATCCAAAATCGAAATGTATAAAAAAAATAAAAAGCAAATAAAATCATACAAAACAGAATCAATAATAAAAATAAAAAAATAAAACAAAATGAATAAAACAAAAACAAAACAAAATTTGGATAACACAAACCACTCAAAATCAAATCGAATAATAAAAATGTATCGGACCAAATACTGTATCTACACATACTACAAATATAAGCGAAGAATTAATGTGACAACCACATACCTTTTTAGCTATGTGATTGTTCTGTATGTTTGATCTCATCTTTGCAGCCCCCATCAATTTCAAACTCTTTATCATACTCTTCCAAAACCTAAGAAACTCTTCTTATCTGATTAAGAAAAAAGCAACAAAATAAACCAAAATTAATTAAAGTCCTCAACTATATATTTATCTTTGACTGTTGAAAAAACACTAAGAGACAAGAAAACCAGACTTAAATCCACCTCCAGATCAACAACTTCACTAGCTAAATCCACCTCACCAAAGGCCTACAAATAAGCAACCAACTTAGAAATTTACTCTCACAAAAGCAGGATCACCTCCTCAATTATTGGCATCAATTCACAAATAATCAGCAATCAATTCTGTAATCAAACCAGTACCACCTACCTTCCTTGGATTCAATTATGTTTATTTCTTTTTGTGAATTGGCTAGTTACATTGGTCAATTATTCCCTTGTAAATTCCTTCTTGAGACTTAATTTATTTTTTTGTTCTTTCATGCCTATTTATTTTAAATGATTTCATATGAAATATTAAAAATGATAAGAAATTTTTAATCTTAGAATCACAAATACAAAAACTCATTTGCAATTGTTTAGCAACCAAACATTTTCAACTTCAATAGATCAAGAATCACATGTGAACGAGTCATCATGATCACTCAAATCACCAAAATTAAGTTATTAGAATCTATTCTGAACCAGGTTTTATATAGAGATTATAAGCAAACTAAATTAGCACTTAATGCAAGAAAACACAACGTTCACATGCCATACAGAGAACTTCCAACATTCAACTTCAGTTTTAAGACACCAATATCTGAAATGCATAAAAACTTTCTGATTAACGATAACAAGTTGCTTAAATTCAAATACCTGTCCAATAACGTCGTTGCACATATTGTCGATGAGAGCAACAATATCCTCCACCGAGAGTATTGTCTTCTTCTTAGTACAAATCTACAATAAAATTGAAATTGAAATTCACCGCTTGAACTAATAACATATATAGCCCAGCAAATAAAATTGAAATCCACAAATCTACAAATAAGATTTGTACAAATAAAATTGAAATACATTTGTACAAATCTACAAATCTTCAAGGCAAGCAGATATTCATTTGGGAAAAAAAAAAGGCTAAAGTTAAATTGAAATCCACCAACCCAGTACATAAAATTTTAATCCACTGCTTGAACTAATAACATATAGCCAAAAAACACATTCCCTCCTACCTAAACTTCAACACAAACATTCCCAGCTACAACCCTTCAATAGAAATGCAAGTACTTCATATTTGATTTCCAAACAATAAAAAAAAGTAGGAAAAAAACAGAATAAAGATGAAAAAAACTAAATTCTCATGTCTTCAATAAACTAAATTCAAGCGATTTGAGGGCTTTCTAAAAGCAATCTACCTTATCTAATACATCGTGAGTTTCCTTCCTTGATGCCTCGTTCAGAGTATTATCTTCTACATTGCACACATCCTAACCAGATACAAATCCATCACTCAGAGTGTTGTCTTCTGCATTCAGCACATCCTAACCAGATACAATACATTATTTTTTCAGCAAACATTCTCTTCCATTTTTTCAAATTTGTGGGAAAAAAAAATCCAATTGAGACCATAGGTCTATCAACATTTTCACAACAAAATACAAGAAAGTAAAAATGGTGTCCTCATGGATTAGAGAACAATTTCAGTCATGAAGAGCAATAGAATAATGAGACGACTTGATTTGCAAGAAGAAAAAATAAAAGGCTCCATTGCTATAAAGAAAGATAAATGAATACAAACCTAGTCGGGGACAGAGGGAGACGCCATAGATGATGGGGAAGAATCGGCAGTTGAGGCTGCGGAACCCTGGGAAGGCCTGGACCTTTTGCCACGGTGACTCTTGGTCCTCATCTCCTTTTGGCACAAATCCGAATCTTAACCTTTTAGAATCTTTAGTGCTCGATCAACACAAAAAATGAAACTGACCCAACTTCTATCTCACTTCCAGATGAAGAACGATTCCACTTTCCCTAAAAAATTTGGTCGACTTTCGGATTTAATTAGGAGAAAGATGAGAAGGTGTCGAAGGGGAGGGAGGGGTCCTGTAAGGGTTTGAGAGACCGCTATTAGGGTTTGTGAGAGAGTGAGGAGTGAACAGGTAAAATTTTATTTTATTTTATCTTTCTATGTTTAATGACGGTCATTCAAAAGCCCACCTTTAAAATTAATGTCACTAGCGCATTTTTCTTCCGTTCGTCATTATCTGTAAGCGTGAATTTTAAAGACTGTCATTAAAAGGTAAGTTTGTTGTAGTAAGAATTCACTTATCTGCCTATCAGGAAAACAAGAGAGAGAGGCCGTTAATTAAAAGAAAAATGGAAAGTAGAAAATAAAAGTGAAGAAAACTTCAAAAAGCATTGTAAAAAGTACTAGGTACATATCCATAAATGTTATCAATTGCATGCTCAAAAACACATTTCACTAAGATTTACATCCATATTTCACATGTTGAACCAACAGAAATGATCATTAAACTAAACAAAAAAGAAAAAAAAAATGCAGAGAATGATGATATTGTTTCTGCATTTTAATCATCATGCACAATATTTAAAATGGCTAACAAATACAACAATAAGCCTACTCCTTTGGCAGCTCCTTCACTCATTCAAAATCTTGAAGTTGCTCCAAATCCGTCACCACTTCATACATTGAAGGTCTGTGTTTGGGGTCATCCGAGAGGCATTTAAAGGCGAGTTTAGCTGCTGTAAGTGCCTTCTTTACTCCACAGTGCCCCTCAATTCTACCGTCCATAATCCTCAAAACTCGTCTGTGGTTAACGTAACCCTTTGCCCACTCTACCAGATTTTGTTCTCTCGGAGGCTTCGTCGAGTCCAATGCTCGTCTCCCACATAAAATCTCGAGTAGAACCGCCCCGAAACTGTATACGTCACTCTTCGGCGTCAAATGACCTAATTCCAAAATCAAACTCTAAGTTTAGAAAACGACTAATGATGCAAAATTACAATAAGATTGAAAGTTTAAAAATTTATTAAAAATTAATGAAACGTACCTGTGGCCATGTATTCGGGAGCTGCATAGCCATAAGTGCCCATGCATCGTGTGGAAACGTGGCTTTGATTGCCCACTGGTCCGTCTTTGGCCAATCCAAAGTCTGAGATTTTGGCTTCGTAGTTCTGTGTGATTAAGTTAAAAAGAATTATTATTAGAGAATAAATTGGCTTTGTAATATGAACAAATTAAAGTAATTAATTATAATTGATCTGTCTAGAATTTGTTTCATATATATTTATACCGCATCGAGCAAGATGTTTGAGGATTTGAAGTCACGATGGATGACTTTTTCGCCATGCAAATACGCCAAACCTCTTGCAGCATCCAGGGCAATTTTCATACGCAGCTTCCACGAAAGAGGTTGAGACCCGGATCCTCCTGAAATTTTCAGTTTCAATTTTCACATTTAGTTCACTGTATTAGTATTGTAGTCGTAAAATCATCGTTGAACTCAAAATCTAGTAAGTTTCAATAAATTTAATTTAGTATGGAGACTCACTTCCAAAAAGGTGATTGTCCAAGCTGCCTCGCGACATGAACTCATAAGCGAGAAGTTGGTCGTCATTCTCCAAGCAATAACCAACAAGTCTCACCAAATTAGGATGATGCAACTGCCCCAAATAGTTGATTTCCGCCTATAATAAATTCCAACAATATTGACACATTAAAAAACAATGTGATTTGACAGTTTCATACTATAGAGAGAAATTAAAATTATATTCAAACCTTGTATAGAAATATCAAGAGACAAGCGACCACATTGAATAATTTTTTTTTATGGGCTCGCCAGAAATGATTAAAATATAATAGAGAGACATAAGGAAGGGGAATTAAATGGGATACTGACCAACCATTCACTGTGGCCTTGCATGCCATCTTGATTGTGCCTTTTGACAGCAATAGCGATGCCAGTGCCGGGCTTGGTGGCCGTGAGCGAGTGGTCGTCGATCCAACCTTTAAACACACTCCCAAAACCTCCCTCCCCCACCATGCTCCTTTGCCGGAAATTTCCAGTGGCTTTTTTCAGCTCATTAAAGAGAAATCTCTTCAGATTTGAGGACTGCAAAATCTCGTCCTCGGTTCTTGGACTTGGATGAACCGACGCCGATGAGCTCGAACCATTCGATTCATTGCTCCCCTTTTTCTTACAATCTCTCGAATCCTTCCCTATATAAGAAAAACCCCAACAAAACCCAATTAGTCCAAAGTTCCCACATGGTTCGTCCAAATGATTTTTTTTTTTTAATGAAATTCACTCGAGTTTTGGGATTCTTAAAGACCCTTTTGAGATTTTGAGAGAGAGATGACATTAATTTCATTCACTGAACACAAAACACACACTCAATTAGAAGGTTTTTGGAAAAAATTTCTCTCTTTTCTTGTTGAAGGACGAAGCAATTGAACAAGAAAAATAAGTCTAATTTCCAATGAAAATGGTTTTTTTTAGTTCAACCATGGCACCCTTGAAATGATAATTAGCTTCTTATCCACCCAGCTATATTCCACTGAAATAAAAAAGTGTTCAATTTCACCAAGCAAAACGTTACAAAATTGTAACAAAAAGGACTAATTTTTTGACGTTTAAAGCTGCAAAAACATCAGCAAATTAAAGAACAAAACGAGAGCATACCATGATAAGGGCTTCCATTTTCCATCGCAAGACTAACACAAGATCCCATCTCTCTCTCTCTCTTACTCTCTTCAACTCACTTAAGCCTGTTATGGAAGAGGGAGAAAAGAAAGTCAAGAGCTCACAAAGCTCAATAACTAACAAAGAGAATATATATAAGTCTCAGGAACAGGCGTTGCAAATTAAAGGGCGTTAAATAGAAAAAGTGACAATACATAGTTTTTTTTTTTTTTTTTTTTTGTGTAAAAGGGTTGAAACAAAACAGTGGCGAAGAAGGGGTTGACTTGCTGAGTCGGCTGCCAGATCATACGCTACATGTTTCAGGTAGGGAAAGAACAAGGAAACTCAGAATTTCCTAAGGGGGGAAAACAGCCACTGTCTCACAAAAAAAAACCCAAACATGCACAAAATTCTTAGGCGTGTTCAAAATCCTACACAACACAAAACGCAATCCAATGTGACAACAATGGTAATTACTCGGCACAATCACACGTCACATCTAAGTTTGCAAAATCGCCACGTGGGTCGGTAACAATAATTCCCCTCCAGCCAAGCTTGATTTATTAGTGGGGATTTAATTTATTCAAGCAATAGCAACTTTTGATTTTTTTTTTTTAAATTTTAATTTTATTTAGGTGGGTTCCACGAACTTGTGAGGAAGAAGAGGTTTCAGAAAGTAGTATGAATGAGGGAATTTCACTATTTTATTTTATATTATTTTTAATTTTCGCTTTCGGTGTAATCCAATCCATTCGATATGGTTCATGATTTCATAATTTTTTAAGTTTTGTTTTGGTGATATTATACCTAATTATCTATTGGAAAGATTATCCGTTCTATTTCTAGTATTTTCTCTGAAAATTTGAAGAATTGAAGGGAGATTGATTGAAGATTATATAAATTTTTGCAAGTCGAAAAAGGCAAAGGGGGATCGATGATCTAATCTTCAAGTTTTTTCTTTTTTTTTTTTTCTTTTTTTTGTGAAAGTGGAACTTATATAATGGATGTCTGACTATAGTGTAAATCCCATTTGGGATAATGCTTTCCCTTTTCTGATTTACCAATCACCATCATTCCAAGTTGGAATCTATCATTTATCAATTTTTAGAAAGAAAAAAAAATTGCAGCCTGTTTAATTTTTTCTTTTATTTCAACAATGCGAGAGTATGAATTTGAAGATCGAAAAATATATAAAGATTTAGTTAGTTGAGTTATGCTTAGTAAACTATTTAGTGTATGTATGAGTTATGCTTAGTAAACTATTTAGTGTATGTATGAGATGCCCTTTAGAAAAAAAAATGTTTTTTTAGGTATATAACATCACTTTTTCTATATGCACTTTTGGAAGAATTACCAATTTAAAGTGCATAGTTTCGTTAAGTAGTTTTAAATGACTAAGAGTATTCTTTCAAAAGATCTAAACTATTTGGTAATAAATAAAAACTTTTTTAAAAAATTAAATTGATTTAAAAAGACTCTATTTGAAAAAATGCTTAAGAGATGATCATCTAAAAGGCGACTTTAAAGTGATTAACAAAAAATCATCAAGGATATAACAAAAAAAAAACATATTTAATTTTTCAACATAATGCAATCAAACAAATTATTATTAAAAGTATTTCTTTAAAAAAATGTAACTAAATGCACAATTAAAGACTTTATTTTGGAGTTTAACTACATGAAGTGGAGTTTGAACTTATGAATTTTTTGGTTGAAGTTATAATGTCTTTAACTAGTTGAGTTATCTTTATGTTGACTAAAAGGTAGGTCAAACTCACTCTTAATCTGCCAACATGAGCATAACTCAACTGACATAAAACATGTACTATCGATTAAGATGTTAGAGATTCGAATCCTCCACCCCACATATTGTAAAAAAAAAAAAAAAAGAAACTAACTCTTAATCCTAATTCCAATTAAATGCATTTTAATTGGTTAGGCTCTTTCGAGACGTTATTTTTTCATAACCATTCTAAAAATATATCATTGGTTTTGAATATTTGTTACGATCAAATATCTTTAGAATTATTAGGGGAGAAAATATGTGTGTGAAAGAGAGAGATTAGAGAAATGAGGGAGAAAATTTTGTAAAAGAAAATTAGTTTGAAAAAGTGTAGATATTTATATAGTAATTAGGAAATAAAATGTGTTATATGACTAATGAGAGATTAAATATGAAGGGTGAAAGTAAAAAAGCACTAATAAAACATCTTTTAGTTCTTTCTATGAAACACACTTCCGCCCCGTTTGTTTAATTGGTTTTGAGATGGGTTTTGACAAGGGTATAAAAAATCAATATTTGTTTCATTGATCTCTTTACTTTTAAAACCCAAGTAATTATTACCCATGGATAAAAATAACCCATGAACCATGAGATTTTATTATCCATACAGGATATGAGTTTTTTTTAGGGAAAAAAAGCATTTTTGACCCCTAAACTTTGCATGTTATATCAATCTTAACCCTAAACTTTCAATTTCATCAATTTAAACCTCAAACTTTACAAATTGTTTCAATTTTAACCCTAAACTTTTAATTTCATCAATTTAAACCTCAAACTTGTATAAGTGTATCAATTTACACCATCGATTAAGTTTCCATTTCAATCCTTATTAGAAAAGTTTTCCACACATGTTCAAATTAAAGTCACGTGTTGCTCTATAATAAGTACGTATTTGTTATTTTTTTTTTAAAAAATAAAATTGCTGAAGAAAATTAGAGTAGACACTCCATAATGTCTTTCAATTTAGAGCATGGCTTTTTTTTCACTTTTTTTTACTTCTTATCTTGTCTAATTCTGCTGCTTTTTTTTTCATTTAATTAATTGAGGGTATTTCAATTGTAAGGCATGATTCTACTCAATCCACCGACTTTTAGTAGAAACAAAGCTTATTTGCACCATATTTTTTCTCAAAGGAGTACTATCTTTTTTGAATCGTTTGTCAATATATTTTTTTTAAATTTCTCGTCGGCCTTTAGCTTGATTTGTCCTCCATCCACTGCAATGGACATGGGACTTTCAGAATCATCACTCTCGTTAGAATTTTTGTCTTTTTTCTCTCCAGCATCGATGTCACTTTAATCACCTGTAAGATTGTCGACGGGGCCGACAAGGTCGGCTAGACCAATTCATTGTGTTCATGTGCGTCATTTTGTTTGCCATTGCCTTTCTTGTTATCTCCCTCATTTTAGCTGAGCTCAATCTTCTTTATACTTGTCGCCATTGGTATCGACACCAACGGCGAGGGAGACACACAAGTGTTCATTTTGTGTGAGTCCTACTTTCGAAAATTGAGTTCGTGGTTTTCATGATGGTGGCGATTCAATTCTGGAATTGTTTAATTATTCTTTTAGTAAATTTATTTTTTTTAAAATAACAAATAAGTACCTATCATAGAGCAAAATGTGGCTTTGGACATATGTGGGAAATCTTTCTAATGGTGATGGAAATGAAAGCTTAAACAAATGTGTAAATTGATACACTTATTCAAGTTTGAAGTTTAAATTGATGAAATTAAAAGTTTAGGGTTAAAATTTATACAATTTACAAAGTTTGAGGTTTAAATTGATGAAATTAAAAGTTTAGGGTTAAAATCGATACAATTTGCAAAGTTTGAAGTTTAAATTGATGAAATTGAAAGTTCATGGTTAAAATTGATACAACATGCAAAGTTTAGGGGTCAAAAATGCTTTTTTTCCTTTTTTTTACTTGGGACTTTTTTACTTGAAAAATGGAAAAGATAGAGAAAAGTAATAATTAAATTCCCACATATTAATTATCATTCATATCCAAACAGATCATGGGTTATTTTTATTCATGGGTAATAATTAGTTGGGTTTTTAACTCCTAGATTTTTAACTCCCATATATTTTATATTTGCAATCAAAACGGGCCCATATATTCTAGGTGTGTTTCTCACCTTTTTTAGAAGCGTTGTTAAATTGTTTCCGAACATAAATATTTAGCAAGTGGTGTCGTTAACCATTTAAATTTAAATGGTTAACTACACCACTTGCTAAATATATATATTATTTCACATTTTTGTCAATTCAATTTTTTAAAGTTTAATTTTGTTTCTTTTATTATAACTTTTTTTAGTTCAACAATGTAGGAAGGAATCTCTAACCTTTTGGTCGAGATCTTAACCACATGAGCTATGATACTTAGATTGGCTATAACTTATTCATTTGAATTTATGGTTCATGTCAATAATACACATTAAAAAAGTTGTGAGCCATATCCAACACAAATTTGGATCTACATCAACACCACATCCATCACATTTTCTTTACATAAATGATATATAGCATTATTTAACTTACGATTTAGAGACCTTAAAAATAAATTAATTAGGCCCCGTTTGATAACGTTCTCGTTTCTCGTTTCTTGTTTTTGTTTTTTAAAAACTAAAAACAGAAACATGTTTGATAACTATTTCTGTCTCTTGTTTCTTATTTTTTGGTAAAAATAAAATTTAGTACATATACTATAATAAAACATATAACATGCATTAAAATAAATATAACACAATTATAAAGAGGTTATAGTATTTTATTAAGGCTCAACACCTAATTAATAATAATAATAATAAATTTTATCCTTCAAGTGTTGTTCAAATTTGATTTACAATGTTATTTCTTATTTCAATCAATTCACCTTGAATGATTTTGACTTACAAGAGTTAGTTCAATTAGACGAATTTGTAAATTGTCTAAGGTCAGACAATCGAACATATCCACATTTCTTTAATTTAATAATAAACTTTATTTTTATTTTTTTCTTTAAAAATGCATAAGTCAATAATACACGCAAGTAAAACTAGAAAAATGTATATATATTTTTTACATTTTAATGGTAAACATGAAATACATTATTAGTTTATTTATTTAATAAAAAAATAATATCTTACCAAAAGGAAAAATAATAGAGAATTAAATAGAAAATAATAACTATAAGCTCGTTAATGTAAAGTAAAAGAAAATAAGAGAATAAGAGAGAAGAGAAAAACATAAACGAAAATAGAAAAGAAAAAAGAAAAAAGAAAAAAAAATAATGAACTATTAAAAGAAAAAAGATTATGATGAAAAAGATAGAACGAATAGAAATAAATAAATCAATAAATAAAAATAAATAAAAAGATTAAAAAGTATTAAAAGAAAAAAAATAGAATGGAAGAGAGAGAAAGAAGAGAGAGTGGAGACATGGGTAAAAAGAGAAATGATAATACATGCATGAAACCTGGAAAAAAAAAACAGAAACAGAATTTGAGAAACTACTTTTTGAAGTTTCTCAAAATCTATCATTTTTTTAGAAACGTTTCTAAAAAATTTAGAAACAAAAACATGATGGTTTATCAAATATGTCTGTTTCTTGAAAAATGAAAAACATGAACAAAAAACAGGAAACATGAACGTTATCAAACGAGCCCTTAGGGATCGTTTAGTAAGGAGTCATTTGGTAATGTTTAGGTTACTTATTTCCTATTTCTTGTTTTAAGTTTTTAGAAAAAACAAAAACAAGTTTCTTATTTTATCATTCTTGACTTATAAAATGCATAATAATTAAATATCTAAAAATAAATATAACATAAAAGTTTTGAATTTTAAAAACTAATTTTCATGTAAAAATTTTAGAGAATAAATAAACAATAAATTATTACCAAACATGTTTATGTTTCTTTTCTCAATAAAAAAAAAACAAAAAACAAAAAAACAAAAACAAGAAATAAGAACGTTACCAGACGAGAGCCCTTGATTTTGTTGTTTCCAAAATTTTCACACAAAATTTAGATTGTAGAAATTTTGGAAATGTTTCTTAAAAAAAAAAAAAGAGAGAGAAACTAGAAATAGAAAATAGGAGACTAGAAACCAAATGAGAAGCACATTTTGTTGTTACCAAATGCTTATGTTTCTTAAAAGTTGTAAACATGAAACGAGAAATAGGAATGTTACCAAACAACCTCCAAGGTTCTTGACTGTTGTTCCTGTTTCTAGAGTTAAAACATAAATAAAAGCATTTTATTTTATCATTCTTGACTTAAAAAATATATAATAAATATTTAAAAATAAATATAACATAAAATATTTTTAATGTTTAACTTAAAAATTAATTTCCGAACTCAAAAAAAAAAAAACTTAAAAATTAATTTTCCTAACAACTTTTATATTTTTTATTTAAAATTTTAGATAATAAGATTAAAAAAAAATATTAACAAACGTCTTTTGTATCTTTTTTCAATAAAAATAATAATAATAAGGAACAAGTAATAATTACTCAATAAAATTTTATCTTTCTTTATTAAAAAATAAGAGAAAAATACTCTTTTGGTCCCTAAATTTTGAATATAGTTTCCATTTGGTCCCTAGGTTTTGAAATGTTACATTTTTATCCCTGACTTTCGAATTTAGTTTTCATTTGGTCTCTTGATTTCAAAATGTTACATTTTTACCCTTGAGTTTTGAGTTTAGTTTCCATTTAGTCCTCTAGTTTTAAGACTTTACACGTTTACCCCTGAGTTTTCACTATTAATGCTCACTTTTGGTCCTTGGTGTTAAGCTTTCTATTAATTAATTAAAAATAATCGTGATGTATAATTTTTTTAATTAATTCTAATGGTGAAAATGAGTGAAAATTAATTTCATTATAATTAATTTACTTATTTTAAATTAATTAACTAAAAGTTAACACCAATGATCAAAAGTGAGCATTAGTGAAAATTCAGAAGTAAAAGAATAAAATCTTAAAATTTAAGTATCAAATGAAAATTAAAATCAAAACTCATGTACATTTTGAAATTTAAAGACCAAATAGAAATTGAACTCAAAATTCATAGATAAAAGTATAATATTTTAAAATTTAAGGACCAAAATTAAAGGACCAAAAGAATATAATTCCAAAAAAACACATGAAACGAGAAATGAGAAGATTACAAAGCGGACTGCGGACACTTAAAATATTTAATGAAATTAAAAAAATAAATAAATAGAGGAGCATAGGTGAGAAAAGTGTAAAATTATAAAGGAAATTTTTTTTTAAAAAATACAATTTAATTAAATGTTTGTTGATTTCCATACAATTTTTTATTCGATTTTTTTTTAGTTCAACAATAAGAAAGTGGAAGATTTGAACTCATGACCAATGATCACGAGCATATACTTTATGTTAGTTGAGCTATGTTCTTGTTGACCCGTACAATATTTTACTCAAAAATTATACAATATTGTCATCAAACATAGATGCATTGCTTTCATATCATGACCATAATCTTTGTACGTTTTTCTTTAATGTAATTAGGTCATAAAGCTGTTTAGAAAGAAAAAAAATTAGGTCATAAAGCACCACAGCCTAAGTTGCGCTTCTGATTAACATAATTAATTGAACAAATTAAGCTTATAATTCTCAACGGTTGTAATCTTCAGAAGTCGTCTTTAATTATTTAGAAACAACATCACTTAATTAAAGAAATACTTTTTTTGACATAGGAAGATTTGACCTATTTGATATCTTATTAATATCTCACTTTTTAATGTTAAAGAAAGCTCAGGTATGTGATATAATCATCATTAATCTTCCCAACCTCTGTTCCTTTTCATATTTTTCAAACACATACTCATTCATTAACCCATAACAAAATTAAGTAAATTATGTGCGGATTGAATTTGGTAAAATCTTTTATTATTATAGATTTTAGGTCAGATAATATTGGAACTTTGAAGTTTGAACAATCTTAATTCCACCTCTTAGAATCCTCTTCTAGCAACCAACTTTCTCTACCAAAAAGGATTAAGGAGGAGGAAAAACTTATAGATAACATATTATATTTTTATTAGATTTAACAAATTAAAAGAGTATTGGAAACAAAGTCAACCTAAATATATAGTTCAATCGGTTATAAAGCATATACTCTTGATCAAGAGGTTCGAGGTTCGAATCTCCCAATCTACATGTTGTTAACCTAAAAAATAGTATTGAAAACCATTATTAAGAAAAGGTAGGAAATATAAGAAAATAACTAAATCAACCAATTTGGACCCAATAGAACGTTGTTTTTTTAGATAATTTGTTCTCTCTACAGTGCTTATGGAATAACGAACAATTGTCTCCCAAGATGGGCGGACTCAATGAACTCGACAACATACACTACAAAAAAAAAAAAAAAAAAAAAAAAGTTCTATTTTGACCACTTTTTATCGAAGGTTATAAAAAACCTTTGAAAAATATAAGCATTATCGAAGGTATTTAAAAAACCTTTGAAAAAGATCTACTTTTCATCGAAGGTTGTTAAAAATCTTTGAAAAAGATATGTATTTATCGGAGGATTTCTAAATTCCTTTGAAAAATATATCATCATTTATCGAATGTATTTAAAAAATCTTTGAAAAATATCTACTTTTTATCAAAGGTTTTTAAAAATCTTTGAAAAAGATATTTATTTTTCAAAGGAACTCAAAACCTTTGAAAATTCTATTATCCTTTATCGAAGTTATTTTGTTGGGAGTGCGACCAAAGTCCCACATAGGCTAGATAAGGGGAAGATCATGAGTTTATAAGTGATGGACACTATCTCCATTGGTATGAGACCTTTTAGGAGAAACTTTGCAAAGCCATGAGGGCTTATGCCCAAAGTGGACAATATCATACAATTTGTGGAGATATGTGGAGTGTCCGTTGTCCCTAAGTGGTATCAGAGCCATGCCCTTGAGTCGTGATCGATAGAATCCTCAGGTGCCGAACAAAGGGGCTAGTCATGGTGGAAATCCGTGGTAGAGAGCTTTATCGGATAGGCAGTGTGCTCCAATAAAGGAGTTGGCTTGGACTGGCGGTGTGCTCTGGTAAAGGAGTTGGCCAGAATAAGAGCTAGACGGATAGATGACTATTTGACGGGAGGTTCGGTTGGAACTTTGTTCGAGGGGAGGATTGTTGGGAGTGCGACCAAAGTCCCACATCGGCTAGATAAGGGGAAGATCATGGATTTATAAGTGAGGGACACTATCTCCATTGGTATGAGGCCTTTTAGGAGAAACTAAAAGCAAAGCCATGGGGACTTATGTCCAAAGTAGACAATATCATACCATTGTGGAGATATGTGAAGTGTCCGTTGTCCCTAAGATATTATATTTATCAAAGGACATTAAGAACCTTTGAAAAATATATTATCATTTATCGAGGGTTCTTAAAAACCTTTGAAAAAAATATTATATTTATCAAATAATATTAAAATCCTTCGAAAATTATATTATCTTTTATGGAAGGTGTTTAAAAAGCCTTTGAAAAATATATACTCTTTATCGATGGTTCTTAAAAATATTTGAAAAAGATATTATATTTATCAAATGACATTAAGAACCTTTGAAAATTATATTATCCTTTATCGAATGTATTCAAAAACCTTTGATAAATATCTACTATTTATTGAAGGTTATTAAAAACCTTTGAAAAAGATATTACATTTATCAAAGGACATTAAAATCCTTCGAAAATTATATTATCTTTTTATGATTTTTTTTTTTTTTAAAAGAAGAATTTCATTAATCATTGAACAAAGCCCATTAAGCTACAATCCAAAATATCTTACTCTATAATACTAATCAACCAGTCTGGAGAAAATATTACATTCGAAAATCAACCTTCGAAAATTCAAAATCAACTTTCTTGTATTACAATCCAAAATTTCGAAGGTTGTATATACAATAGTACAAATGGAGAAGAGATAGAGAAGAAGATAAAGTTTATGGAGAAACGTTTATTTTCAAAAAAGTGAGAAAGAAATGGTATATTTATAAACTATTTGTGGTTATTCAAATAATCACAACTAGTTTATTAGCTGGCTGTTAGTCGTGTTTTATGAAAATTTTGTTTTTATCAAAAAATAATAATAATAATAATAAAAGAAAAGAAAAACAATGGGACATATCTCTTCCTATAGATTTTGATAAATTACACATCCTCTCATATAAGGTACAGTTAAGACACAGTAAGTGTAGAATTTTTAGACTTTAATATTAATATAATTTCATTCCCAATTTCTAACAAATTTTATAAATTATGGAAGTATAATTTGCGTCTTTAATTTATTTAGTGAAGTTGGTCTTAAACTTTTTTTTTTTAAAATAAGAATTGATCTTAAACTTAAAACTATACTTTGTGGGAGACAATATAATTACAATCAAATTTTTAATTATTTTTAGGTACTTCACCAATATCTTCGAGGTTTGTGCAGACCAGCTCAGAAAATTGCAAAAGTCATTACTGTTTTTTTTTTTTTTTTTTTTTTCTTTTTCCTAAAAAGGAATATTGTCGTGTCTTGAGTGTTATGCATGGAAATAGACTTTAGGCTTTTAGCAAATAGCATCCAAAAAAACATCTTGTGCGATGGGAAAATTATTGCAACTTTTACAAAGCTTTTTCATTGAAAATAAGAAAATTAGCATAAATTCTAACGAGAATTTGGGCCCCGCAATGAATATTAATTTTTCCAATTTGAAAATTTAAAAAGATTCACTTTCTCAGGCTGAAAACAAAATTATAGAAGACGAGAGAGAGTTATTTACGTAAAAGAAAATGTGGGTTAAAGTACACGTTTGTAAACTAAAAAAGGATATTACTTTTCGTTTTCCGAAATTTGAATATATGTAAAGAGGGTTTTCGACCCCTTTTCTGGAATTAATTTATTTTGTCCACCATAAAACGACAATCTTGAAATTATGGACATAAATCATCAATTAATACGTGGAAAAGAGACATCAATCAGTATGTGAAAAGGAGACCTATAACTTCTCAAAAAAAAAAAAAAAAAAAAAAAGGAGACCTATAAAATAATAATCTTATAAATACAAGGGCATAACTATTACCAAAACATTTTTTCTTAAGAATAAAATCAATATGTGGAAAAGAGACATAAATCAATATGTGAAAATGAGACATATAAGATACTAATCTAATACAAGGACATAACTATTACCCAAAGCATTTTTCTTAAGAATAGAATCATTATGTGGAAAAGAAACATCAATCAATATGTGGAAAAGAGACATATAAGATAATAATCCTAATACAAGGGCATAACTATTACCAAAGCATTTAGGGAGAAAATTTGACCTTACTACTCATAATAAATTATATAATAATGAAACTTTTACAACGATAATAATTATTGATAGTTTAATTGATAAAATTTAAAGAATCTTATAAGTACTATGAAAAAGGCCGTGGTGGATTTAGGGGTGCCATGCCCCCAAGATTTTTAAATATTTTTTTCCTTTTTTTTTAAATGTTAATCAGCTTTGTTATGTATTTAGGAATTCCTTTTTGGAAAATTAATTAATGGGTTTATTAAATTTTATATATCAATCAATTTATGTCTAATAAATTCCTAACATTTTTGAAATTTTCTAAATTGACGAAACTATTAGATGTAGAATTACAAGTCTGTTAATTTAAGAAAATGTCAAATAGATCAAGAACCTATTAGACATAAAATTTAAAGTTTAGAGATCTAATAGCCACATTTTTAAAATTCAAGGACTTATAAAATAAAAAATTAAAAGTTTAGAGACCTATTAGACACAAACTTGAAGTTTCAAGAACTAAGCATATAATTTACTGATTATAATTAACATATTTTGACTTACATTATATTTAAATTGTTTTTAGCTATTGTTTTTGTAATATATTTAATTTTAAATTAAACTAAATTTGTAGTTCATGTAACAAAATATTATTATTAAATTCAAACATACGTCTATTTCAATTTAGTCATTATAACTCAGTACATGTACTCGTACACCTACTAATTTTTATAACAAAATTTGTAGGCTCCTAAAAAATTGTCTAGTTCGGCCTCCAAAATTATATTATTTAGATCTGCCCCTAAAAAAGACAATTCTAGATTATGAGTTTGATCATGTGAAATCGAACCTAGACTTAGTTTATATCTTTCTTTTTTGGATATCGTTTGAGTGTATCTCGTGTAACACCATTTGTACCCTAAATTGTTATTTTATAGTTTGTTATTGAAAAATTGGGTCCCTTGGTCGGCGACCACGAGCTCATCTTTGCAATTCTATAGCGTATTTTTAAAGAGAAGTCAAAGCCATAGGAAAAAAATGGAGCAATGGGATGAGGGGAACATGCCTAACAGACAACCTAATATCTTGACTCCATGTAGATTTGTGGATTTCCTTTTTTCATATTACATATCTTCTAATTTCATTTGAGTCTTCAAACTTTGATCTTTCGAGTCATATATATATATTTTTTATAATTAAACTTATCATTTTGGCTATACATATCACTATAAAAGTTGGACCATTTGTATATTTAAAAAGAATGACTTTGACCTGATATAATAATTATTTAAATATTGTATCGTAAGCTATATATAAAAAGAAAGAACGCGTAAGGATATATAGTAATTAGGAGTGTTTATAATGTTTGGAGTTTGTTCACAAACTTGCAAATACATGTAAAAAAAATGTATTCGATGGATTCAATACTACACCATTTGTAGATCATAACATGTCTATCATAACATGTCTGGTCAAATGATTCATTGGATTAAGCTTGATACTTGCACATTATCTATTCAATCTGCCACACAACCAAACATATGTTGTATGATTTGGCTACACAATCCATTGCATTCTTTGATATTTAATGTAAAATATCTTATATTAAAAAAAAAAGTCAAGATTTGATTATTATCATTATTATTCTCTATGATTATCCATAGAATAAACTTGTGTTCTCAGGCCAATTTCAACCTAAAGCATTTTTACCTAAAAAAAGATTCGTAGTTTCAAAATTTTATTTTGTATGTCGATATAATATTTACAAAAATAAAATAAAATAAAAACTTGCATTATAATCTGTAATTTTATAAAGTTGAAATTATTGGAGGGATTTTGTACTTAAACCATGGTGGTATTATCCCATTGTATTTGTTTGGTATGTGAAAGTAGACTAAATTATTGATTTGATTCCTATGGTTTGGATTTAGTTTTAATTTCATCTCTAAAATTTTAAAATTTTTATTTGATCTTGATGGTTTGGTAAAACCTAAAAATCGGCTCTAAAATACAAGACCATATTGAATACATGACATATTTTTTACTACATGGCAATGAGTTATATAGATTATGTTGACTAACTGTATTAATGTATTAAGGTTTTAAATTGAGTAAAAAATCAACGAAAAATGTGTGTGTTCACACGTAATTTTAGTAAAAAAAATGAGACACGTGCAAACGAACTTTTGTATTTATATATATTTGAATATAGTAGAATACAATCTCTAGTACTTGATCCTCTGATTCTCTCATGTTTGTATGTTTCACTCAAGGGCTGTAGAGCTTGTTTCAAGATTGAAGTTTCAATGGATTTTTGGAGTCTCGAAGAAGTGTTTCCTGTTCAAGAATTGTTTGATCTTCAAGAGCTTAAAAAGTCTTCTGATATTTGTTTTTGAATTCTCTATGAGTTTTTTCTCTAGAATCTCAAATTTTTAAACTTCTCAAATGGATGGGGAAGCTCTCTATTTATAGAGTTCCTCAGGGTCACAAGTGAGTTTGGACCTTACTATTGGACTGGGCCTTGTTGGTCTTGAGCCTAAACTCCTTTAAACTGAGCCTAATTGACTTTAGGCCTATCTCTTTGAAATAGGACTTTACTGGACTAAGGTCTCTCATTTGGACTTTGTCTAAAATTAACTAAAATTTCATATAGCCCAATTTCATATTTAAATTTTCCATAGTTTAATTTAGGGATGATTGTAAATTTAATTAATCCCTAATTAAATAAATAATTTTGTCTCTAACTTTAATTTCTAATGAGATAAATTTTATATTTCAACAGTGTGAATTTTCAAGTATTAAAATATTATTTAGAGAGAATCTATGAGTTTTAACCAAATCATAAAATAAAATTAAAAAAAATTTAAACTATAGAAATCACTTAAGTTATATGGATCAAATCAAAGCATTTGAAATCGTAAATACAAACTAAATCCAAATGATAATTTAATAATTTAACGCATAAAAAATGGCAGGGAAAAAAACTTGGGTATTGTGAAGTGGGTGACCCAAATGAATATGAATCCAGGCCGAGTTGGGCCCTTTGAAAACATTCTGAAAGCTGAAAAGCCCATTCCAAACATGTCTACATCCCAAACAAATCAGGAGGAATAATTGTTTGCGTCACCTGTCGGTGTGTTAACTTTAGTGAAAGCACAATCCTACATTTAGGTGGACAGCAGCTTACATCGTGAAGAGAAAAAGAAGGGAAACTTTCCAATATTCTTGGGATGGGACACTGCCTTTTTCTAAATTCCAAATCTATTCTATAATTCAAACTGTCAACCCTATCAAAATTCCACGTGACATAGTACATTTTGCTTTCTAAAATTATTTTTCGTTAAAAACATTTTCATCCATGTCTTGTACCTTAGTTGAGATAGTCTTTCTATTTTTGGGGTAACAATTTTGTTTATCAACTTTCAAATTTATATTAATTTAGTCTTTGAATTTTAATATGTAATGATGTAATCTTTGTATTTTAAAATTGTAATAGTGTGGTCTTTATTATAAAAATTTCCATTAAAGTGAAATGTGTAACTTTTATTATGAGACAGTTTATTCTTTATAGTTGATAAATATTTTTAGTTTTTAATCAATTTAGTAATATGCAAGAACTTCTTTAAGTCTTAACAAGATTTTGCATTGTTGGGGCTAAATCATTTAACCTACAATGACTAAATTGTTTCATATTAATGTTTAGGGACTTTATTGTTCCATATCTGAATATATAAAAGAGTAAATTGTTACACATTAAAGTTAAGAGTCTAAATCATTACTTTAATGAAAGTACAATAACCAAAAAGTATTTTTTTTTTTTTAAGAATATTATATCATGCACGTGGTTAGAAATTCAAATTTATAATACTTGTTCACTATTGAGTTAGCATTTCAAATAGCTTTTATGTACCTCTCCTCTATTTTTCAATTTTAATCTCTAAAAATTATATAGTTAAAGCTCTATTTACTCAAAATTTTAATTAAATAACTTAAACAAGATTTTTTGTTTGCTATGTTTAAAAAGAAAATCTCTCTAATAAGGCAATCCGAATATACTCAGTAGATAAGGTATCAATTACTATTCTAGAGATCGATGGTTCAATCCCTCACCTCGCCATTGTTGAACTCAAAAAAAAATTCTCAATTTTAAACTCGTGCTAAACATTAATACTGAAAATGAAATCTCATTTTCATTCACACATAGAGCGAATGGACCATAAGTAAATAAAATTCTCTCTAGAAAATTCGTTTCAAGTAAACTTTAGTGGTTAATTTATTTTTATATTTTTTAATGGTGATAGGTAATAAATTATTAATAAGTAAACTTACTTTCTAAACAATAAAATATAAAATTATCATAAAATGAATAATCTAAAGAGATTAATTTTGGATTTAAACATTTTAGAAATGGGTTCAAAAGAAAAAAAAAATAGAGCCATTCAAACAAGAAAAAAAAGGGAATTTAAACTAATAATCTATAAAAGAATTACTAATGTCTTTGACAATAAGCTAGGCAAAGAATTGTATAAAAAATAAAATAAAATTCTTAGTCTCCTAGATATCATATAGGTATATTTTAAATATGATGGATAAGAATAGAAATACATCTAGTATATTTTATGATTCTAGATGGCCCGAAAGGTTGAAATGTTTTTTTTTTTTTTTTTTTTTTAATATAATGATGACTACATGAATAAATTAGAAAGCCACATGGGCTACATGCAAAGAGAATAATCATTTTTTAGGAGTTTTGGAAGGTCACAAAAGGAAATTCCTTTCTCCCTATTTAGGAAATGAATTAAAGCCAGCAAAGAGTTATGATCCAACATAAGAGGAAATGGGAAAACCGTAGTTTCATTTCTTCAACCTAAAGTCAAAATTGATAATTTTGGGGGAATCAAAATTCTGACAACTAGACATAAATGATAATAAATTGGCATATTGTTTTGAATAAAATGTCATGCAAATTATTGGCTTACATTGTTTTTTTTTTTCTAGGGGGGGTCAGATTCTTTGTGTAGTTGTGTTGTTGTGATGATGTGATGTAGGTTAGCTACTTTGTGTGCAATAATTAGATTCCCTTTGTTTAATGGCCATAGAAAAAAAAAAAAAAGAAACGGTCTCAGTTTTGTAGCTAATTAAACCCTGTTTGTTTTACCTTAAGATGCCCACGGATTTTGTAATTATAAAAATTATCGATATTTGTTATATTGGTTTTGAAATTTTAAAATTCATGTATTTGTTATAAGTTGTTAAAAAAGTCATTTGAAACATGAGATTTTTTATCCATCTAGAATATGAGATTTTTTTGCGTGGAATATCTAATTAGGAGAGAGAATGTATGAAAAAAAATTGTGATTTGCTTTTTCAACAACCGTGATTTTTCTTCTTTCAGTTTGTTTCTTCAGGCGTAATCTTCTTCTTCAAAGAGTATGCTTAAGGTTAGTATGTGTATATATATATTGTAGATATGCTCATAATTTGGCAACTCTATTTTTATTTTGTTCGATTTTATTAAAATTTTGTGGGTTTGGGAGAAGGATTTGAATGGATTTGAGTTTTTGAAGAACATTTTCTAAACGATGGATCAATGATTGAATTTTAAAACATGATTGAATTTTAATACTTCTATTTATTATATGTTTAATTTTTATTTTATTTGGTTATAGGAAGGGAAAAAAACTTCTAATCAAATAAGGTTTTTGACAATTTTGATTAGTTCATAAGCATGTTATTTAAATTTCAAGAACAAAACCTACAAAATAAATACAAGTCATTTAATTTCAAGACATTAAATTTCATGTCATCCAAACACTGATATTTATCATCTTCAGATATTTAAATCTCAGATTTTAAACTCCCATATATTTAATATCAAACAAAACTCATGATCTAAACATGCGGTTAATATCTTTGTTGTATTCATTTTGTCCTATGGTCCCTCCAATTCCCCAAATACTCTGCCAACTTCTTCAATCACGTTCTCTTCTCTCTCTATGTTTAATCATTTTCCATTGCTTCATTTTATATAGTTCCTGCCAATTATTGTGTTCAATCCTGTTTAGTCATTGCCTACTTAATTCATTTTAGGGATTATTTCTATATTTTATTACTTACTTTTCCTTCTTATTTGACAACATTATTTTATTTTCTATCAGGATTGAATCATAGAAAATAGGTTAAAAAAACACTTTTTGTCCATAAATTTTCATGTATACTTTTAAATTTATAAAAATTTAGTATTTGAACATCAGTGTGTAATAATTTAGTTCATATACTTTAAAAATTGTAACAATTTAATCTCTACCATGAATTTTCATCAAAATTAACTATTATATTTTATTATATATTGATTTAATGTTTATAGTTTATAAACATATTTGATTCCTAATTAATTTATCAATCTATAAATGTAAACAATTTTCGTTAGATCTTAACAATATTTTTCATAAAAGATACTACATTGTTACAAAATTGAAAGTGCACAAACACTAAGGGGCTGTTTTGAATGCTGAGTGGGTTATAATAGTCTGTGGGGTTATATAATATATGTTTAAGATGTAAAGTTATTTAATCTGAGTTATAATAGTTCATGTTTGGGGTGTAGAGTACTTCACAGACTATTAACTCACGCTTCAAACAATCCCTAAATTGTTACATGCTAAATTAGTTTAAAAACTAAATGATTACAAAATTAAAAGTACAAGGATTAAATCGTTACAAACTAAAGTTTAAGAACTAAAGATTAAATGGTGGAATCAAGTCAATCCAGTTAATAGCGGTTTTTTATTTTGATTTTCCTCCTTCTTGAATTATTGATGACCCCATTGAATATGCAAAAACGACGAACTAAAGAAAGGTAAGCCTACAGTAATGTTGTATGAATTTAAACATAATAGGGAAGGAAAAAGTGAAAAAGAAAATAATAATAATAATAATAAATATCCGTGAACTTTCCACCGTTCCAATCCAAAAGATGTGTCTGGCAAATTTCGTAATGCCAGAGCCACACGATTTAATATCTTTTTTGGTCCTTTATTAAAAAGAAAATTTATGGTCCCAATTTTAGGGGCTAAAATACCACGTGTCACCGCTCCTCGAATTGATTGCTGATCTGTACGTGGCTGGCTGGTCCACGGTGTCGCTCCTCCCGCGTCCCTCTCAATATAGTCAATATTAAATTAAATTCATAAAAAGTTAATACAAATCATGTGCTTTGCGTGTTTATCTTCTTTATTTTACATTTTCTTTTCTTTTTGCCTATTTTCTTTGAGGACCGTTGGCTCTCCACTCAACCCTCTCTGTTAATCTACTTTATCCATTTCCAATATAAAATTTTGGTTAAATTATATTAAATATACTTAAAACTTTGGGTTAAGTTTCAATATATCCGAACGTTTCATTTTTACCTATAAACTTTAAAATTTGCTAAACAAATACTCTTGAAGAGTTTTTTTTTTTTTTTGTTAAATTAAGATCGAAATTAACATGACAGTCAATTGTAAAAATTATAAAGCATACATGACGTCATTTACAACATCATTCACGTAAAATTTGTGTGACAGCTGATGTGTATAAATTTATCAAGTGCATGATTTTAACAATATTTTTTGAGATGAAATAAATGGTAACAACGATCTTAATCTTCTATATGGTTGTAAATAATATCACGTACGTCTTGTAATTTTTACTTCTTATATGTCAGTTGTCACGTCAATTTTCATCCTTTAATTTAATAAAAAAAAATATTTTTTTGGAACAATTTTAAAGTTCAAGGGTATTTTTTGGAACAAATCTCAAAGTTTAAAGGTATTTTTTGGAACAAATTTTAAAGTTCAAGGGTAAAAATGAAACTTTTCAAAGTCTAGAAGCATAATTGAAACTATTCAAAAGTTGAGAGATATTTTATATAATTTAACCTTAAATTTAATATGTGAATGTGGATGATAGTTTAGCAATTAATATGTCTCTACTTCCTTTACGCAGTTGTTGTGATTTGAATTCTCCTTTCTCAAAGTATGTACAAACTTTCAACTTTATAATGCTAGACTTAGACAAAGTATTGTAGTTTTTGGATTATATTCAACTTTTGCAACATTCATCTAATTTGAAGAAGAATCTCTGTAAAATTCTCTAAAAACTAATTAATTTCAATCAAGCTTACATTGCACAAAACTAATTAATTAAATTCACCAAGTCGGATGAATTTCCCAAATCTCACAAATTTTAGTGAAGAGCAAGCCTTTCTTTAAAGTTTCATTAATTTTTATTCCAAACCTATGTAATTTAACAAAAATCTTGATGAAAATCTGAAAAAGAAATTGTCTGGCTCGAATTTAAGTTTGATCAATGCAGAAAATCAACTATTAAATAGATCTCTCAAAACTTACAAAAAAAACTAAAGTTCCGTCCATTTGGTTTTTTGTTTTTAGATTTTGAAAACGAAGCCTATAAATACTAGTTCCTCCTATGAGTTTTCTATTTTTTGTTATCTACTTTTTACATATGTTTTCAAAAATCAAGCTAAGTTTAGTTTTGAAAACTAAAAAAAGTAGTTTTGAAAAACTTGTTTTTATTTTTGGAATTTGGTTAAAAATTCAAATATTTTCTTAAGAAATATGAAATCCATTGTAGAGAAATTTTGATAAAACAAGCATAGTTTTCAAAAATCTATCTTTTTGTTTAACAATTATTCAAATAAAAATTTATTAAAGGGTAAAAATTGCAATACTTATTCAAGTTTACAATATTTATCAAAATATATAATCTAGTCCGTTGTGACATATGGAAGACAAATCGAGCTCGAGGTCGATGAGAAATAAAAAAAAAAAGACCAATAAGAATGGGAGTACTCCATTGAAGAAAAATATGGTGCAAATAAACTTTGTTTCTACTAAAAGCCGATTGATTGAGTAGAATCCTGTCTTAAAATTGAAAAACCCTTAATTAATAAAATAAAAAAAAAAACAGTAGAATTAAAGAAGATAAAGAGTGAAGAAAAGTCATGGTCTGAAATTGAAAGACATTATAACGAGTCTACTCCAATTTTTTTCAGCATTTTATTTTTTTAAAAAATAACATATACGTATATGTTATAGAACAACAGTTGTTTTGGACATGTGTGGAAAACATTTTCAATGGAGATTGAAATAGAAACTTAACCAAGAGTATAAATTGATACACTTATTCAATTTTGAGATTTAAATTGATGAAATTGAAAGTTTATGGTTAAAATTGATATAACTTGTAAAGTTTGAGATTTAAATTGATGAAATTAAAAGTTCATGTTTAAATTTGATACAACTTGCCAAATTCAAGGTAAAAAATGATGTTTTTTCAAAATTTTAAAATAGCACATTTGCTATAAATCTTATTTCTCTTTTCTAAGGTACGTGCTTAAGAATCATATCCTTTGAAGTTTGCGGGGCATATAAATCAAGTAAATTAATTAAATATGATAGCAAAAAAAGGAAAACATCCCAAATGCAATTTTATGACTCGTGGATTTAAATACATCATTATCACATCTAATCTAATAGATTAGATCATCATTAATTAGATAAAAAAAAAAGATCATCATTAATAAAATAGAGTACATAAAATAAAAACCTCCTGCCCGTTTCATTGATGTTTGATTGTGACTTGGTCTCCAAGTGTAGATATTTGCTAAATGACTATTTTACCCTTTGCAGACGATAACGTTTGTTGGAGATTAGGTAGGTGGCTAGGTTTTATTGTGTTTCACGTTAATTAAATAGCCCATCTTTTGTGCTTCTATTATTTAATACAGAAAAAAAAATGCAATATGTCATTCTATTCTTTGGCTTCATAATTATCCAATAAAACACTGTGGGAATGTCTTATTGAAAATTGAAAAAAATGAAACGAGAGAAAAATTTATTATTCTCCATACATTTTAGTCAAATTTAACAGGGGTATGCTTATACTTTATACGCCTATTGACATTTTAATATTATCTTTGTCAAAATAATTTTATTTTAAATATTTTCCTTATTGTCTCAAAAAAAAAATATTTTCCTTTTGATAGAAAAGATAATTTAGTTCTATATGTAAAAAAATATAATTAAATGATTAAAATTGATTTATTTCCATTTAGAGAGACATTTATTGAATAATTTATTTTGAGATAAAATAAAAAGAACTGAAAAAATACGTTGTTTTTTTTTTTTTAAATTATTATTATGACTGTTTCTTTCGGTTTGTTTGAAAAGATTTTCAAACTACACATGCTAACAAAGGACAACAAATAATGCCTACTCATCAAGATAAACAAATAATCACTTTTTTTTTCAAATAAACAACAAAAATATATTACTAAGGCCCCGTTTGATAACCATTTGGTTTTTGATTTTTGGTTTTTGAAAATTAAGCTTGTTTTTCTCCAATTTCTCTATAATGGTTTTCATCTCCCTTAAGGAAGTATTTGAATTCTTAGCCAAATTCTAAAAACAAAAACAAATTTTTGAAAGCTACTTTTTTTAGTTTTCAAAACATGGCTTGGTTTTTGAAAACATAGGCAAAAAGTATATGACAAAACAAGTAAAATCATAGGTGGAAGTAGTATTTATAGACTTAATTTTTAAAAACCAAAAACCAAAAATCAAATGATTATCAAACGTGGCCTAAAATTATGTAATCCAATTTTGACTTTGTTATTGTTTGATTTTGAACAAACAACTAGTTTATTAAAGTGAACTGATGATGTCAAAAGGACACACTGATACAAGTGGATAATTATAACTAAAGAGAGCCATAAATTAGTACGAAACTTGTTAAATATACTTTAATATTCAAATCACAAGAAATCAAAATTTGTCACAACTTTAGTGAAAAAATGACATTTAGTGATTTTTTTCCATTCTAAAATCACTCTCAAAGTTTACATCAAACTCTCCCTTTATATCTAGACAGATCGAAACTCCAAATATACTTCCTACAAGTCTGTCTCATAAAACACAAAAATTGATAATCAAGAGCATCATGTTAGACTAAGGATGGGCTAAACCATTAATTTAATTTGCTAACCTAACCAATCCCACTATTCCCTTATCTAGTTATGTTAGGATCTTTTTGTTCTCTCTTAGCTGGCCTAACCTGTCATAGGTCAGGCTCATCAATTAAAAGAGAAAATTACAAAAGAATCTAACTGGCCTCATTTTTTTCTTTCTATTTTTTTTTTGTTTAAAAAAAACTGAAATTAAGATAGTAAAACAAATAATTGAAGAAAAGAAAAGGAAAAACAAAAAAGATTTTAAACTTAAACTACCCAAACCACCGCTTTTTATCCGTTGTTAGGTGAAAACAAAATCTAATTCAGTTTCGCACTCCATTTATTAAAAAAAAAAAAGAAAAAAAATGCTTAAATTAATGAGAAGAATTTGCTTAATTTTCCGTCTTGGTTCAACTACATTAATTTTCTCTCCTTATCCACTATTGCGATATTTCCGCGTAATCGAAGAGGACTTACTTGGTCTTCAAGAATATCAGAGGATATTTTCGTCTTTTCAATATTTATCCGCGCCTTTATATGCACTTCTTCCCGTTTCTTCGTTCCTTCCGTCCACCCTCCTCTTGATCCTTCTGGGTTTTGTTTTGCAGGGAAAAAAGAAAAGGCTTCGTCATTTTTCCTCTCTCCCTTTTCACCTCTCTCTGTTTCTTCTCTACCCATTTGAATCCTATTTCAAACTTTTCAATAAAACGCCATAATTCCAATACCCACAATCGAATTCTGCAAAATTGAAAACGCCCAAATTTGCGTTTACCCTCGTCAACGATGATGATTTTCGCTAATCGAGAAGATGGGGTTGGGCATTTGTTGTAATCGGAGGGCAGCGGGAAGGTGGAAAGGTGGAGAGGCGAAACAAAAGGTTTTTTGGGCGTTGAAATGGACTGCCGGGTCTGCTTTTCGGGTGGGGATTTATGGGTCAAGGTAGGCGGCCGCGGGGGAGGCGGAATCGGGGGTGTGGGTCAGATGGGAGGTTTTAGCCATGAGAGCGAGCATGATTTGGCTCTTATGGTCAGCGATTTCTTGGAAAATGGGAGCGGTGGGGCTGAGTCTTGGTGTAGCAGCGATAGCGATTCTGGTGTCTCCGATCTTGCTCATCTTGCTGACAAGATTCTGGTAATTTTTCTCTTCCAATTTGTTTAATTCTCGTTTGATTAATTAACTTTTTTCTTTGTTGTGGAGGAATTATGGATGTAATTATATGATTTCTCTTTCTGGAAATGTAATTATATGTTTTTGACTTGTTGATTGATGTATGGTTATGATTACCAAACGGGGCTGTTTTATTATAGTTCTCCGAGCAATTGAACATTTCCAATTATCTTTTAATCTCCATGGATGGAAATTTTGAATGGTTGCGCTTTCTTTGTTTAGAAGGAAAAGACTTTTGCATCTTTTCTGCTCGAAATTGAGAATTTTGTTTATTTCCTTATTATGAAATATCAATAATGATCATGAATGTTGAAGTTTCGATTATACCTGCTGCCTGTTGGATAACGAGAAAAAATTTAAGCCTTCAAAATTATAGGATTTTTTTTTTAAAGCCCATTGTTTAGAGGAGTCAAGGTCAAGCCTTTAAATTTTGGTTAAATTGAACCACAAACTTGAAATAGGAGTGAAATTAAAACCATTTAGGTGACTGCCTTTTGGAGATGTCTAGTTGGGTGTTGGTACTGTTGTTTTTTCATTGAAAGTTTGTTTTGGCTGGAGTTTGATCTTTTTGCTCTGGAGCCTGGACAACTTTTTAATGGTTTGATATGGTGGGATTGAGTATTTCTGTGGCTAGATTTGCAAGTTTTTTTTTTTTTTTTTGGCTGTCTATGAGTCAATTGGCTAAAATTGGGGTGATTTATTTGTTCATGTATGGACAATTTCAGACATTAGCTTATATCACTTATACGATGCTTTATAATTTAAGAAGTACAGGTAAAAAATGAATACCTTGGAGCTTAATCTATCCCAGTGGCCTTTCTTTTCTATGAAGAACATATATCTCTATACAATCACTATTATGCAATGTTTAATCTACCTGAACTTTTGGATTTTGTTTTCTTTGGAAACTGTTACATGAATTGCACCTAAATAGTTCTGCAATTTGGCACTGTTCTGCATATTGTTATGATCAAATCAAGTGGAAGATGGATATAAATCAATTAATTTCTCACAATTTGTTGTCTGTTTTTGCCAGTTCTATAAAAATCCAGCATCCCAATACGAAAGTGATTTGCTTTCAGTGGTTCATTCACTCGCCTTGTCAATGAATGAAAAGGATCTGAACATTAATAAGTCCGGTCCTTGCAATGCCAGTTGCATCCGATTTTCTTTCGTAAAGCTATTGAGACTCTCTGGTTATGATGCTGCTGTGTGCACAACCAGATGGCAGGGTGCTGGCAAGGTCCCTGGAGGTATCCTCGCGCAACCTTATTGATTTACTTTCGAAGATGGAGAATTTTCTGTTGAAATAACAAATAAAAAGATAAGAACTCAACTTGGGAGTGTGTGGTTATGGCTTAATTACTTTTTAGTTGTAGATCCATTTTGTAGCATAAGAATAAGCATCTCTTTGGTAATTTGTTCCACCGAAGTTCTATTCTCTACCTTTATAAGTAGTGCTTGAGGGTATAATATCTGGGAGTTAGATACTCTAATTTATGAAGAAATGAGGCTGAAACTTCTCTGCATTCTGGCAGCTTTCTTTATTCTGCATAACACCTTTTGCTCTTTCATCCACAGGAGATCATGAGTATATTGATGTCGTTAACTACACTTCTGGAAGCTCAGAGCGATTGATTGTCGACATCGACTTCCGAAGCCACTTTGAGATAGCCAGGGCAGTCGAATCATATGATAGGATATTGAATTCGCTTCCTGTAATCTACGTTGGCTCTTTATCGCGACTTAAGCAGTTCCTTCAAATCATGGTTGAAGCTGCAAAGTCTTCGCTTAAGCTAAACTCCATGCCACTTCCTCCATGGAGATCCCTTGCATACTTGCAAGCCAAGTGGCAGTCACCATGCCAGAGACTGCTTCACCCAGAAGAACAGCAGCAATTGGGAAGCGCAGCCATCTTGAGCCACAAGCAGTGCAGTGGGCATTTGAAGAGACTTCAATCAGTACTCCAATCAGAAATCGAAACAGATCGGTTTCTGAGGCCAGTGAACGGCGACAACATTAGGAAAATAAAGTCTGAGAGGCGACGGCACTCGTTGTTGCGAGCCATTTGAGATGTACAGATGAGATTGAGAAGTTTTGAGGAGAGGACGAATTGTGTACTGCGGCTTTTGATTTGTTTTTGGTTGTTGGGTATTGAGTATGAAATAAAAGTGTGTGAATCTTAGAGATGATGAGCTTTTCTGAGGTTCATGCAGCTGCAAAAATGTAGAAGAAATAAAAGGAACAAAAGATTTTGGGTGTTCTGGGTCTGCCGTTGCAGGCTTCATTTTGATGCACCAGCAGAAGAGCAATATAAGTTGGTGGATGGGGAATACAATTTACAAACAACCAACGACAGAGAAACCACTGCTTGGTTTTGGTTCTTTATTATTATTTTTTTGGGGTGCTTCCTTTTTATATATTTATACAATAGAATTAGAAAGAAATTATTTCCTTTTGGCCCTTTTCAATTTTCTCTCCGTGCCCGTTGTTTTTGTGGGCGTTGGGAACTCTTCATTTTTATCTCATATATATGTATTCTAATTTATTATTTTTTATTTATTGATTGCTCTCTCAAATGAAGCTGAACCCTACCCATTCTCTTAATACCATTTTCACTGCATATTTCTTCATAAGTTTTTGTTTTTCTTGTCTCTATTCTATCATTCTATGAATATTTATGCTATTTTCTCAATGGAAAAATCTTGGGGTGCTGCCCACCTTACAACCACAGGATTTTTAATTTTTGGTTTTTTTTTTTTTTTTTAGGAAATCATGTGGTTGTGAGGTGAGCACACCACACTTGGGTGCTTCCTAGGCAGCAACTTTGTGCCCTTTCTCAATTCATTCGATCTTTACTTTTATTGTTTTTGAGTTAAAAGGGTGGGAGGTTCTAATCCCCCAACTTTTAGAGAGGTAGCAATGTCTTTAATTGAACCAATACTTATATATATGAGAGGTAACAATGTCTTTAATTGAACCAATACATATATATATGAGAGGTAGCAATGTCTTTAATTGAACCAATACTTATATATATGAGGTTTTAAAATTTTAGTTGGCATGTCGACATTTCTATATGTTCATTGTATGGACCACGAGGGATATCATAGTAAAATAGAAGAAATATAAAAAAAAAAATTAACAAAATATCACTACTAAATGTGAAAAAAAAAAAGAGAAAATGCTTATGTGTTAATTTAAATAATTTTTATGAATTTTTTAGATTTATTTTTTTTCTTCCAAACTCATAAGAGTACCTTTATCTACAAAGTGGATCTATCATTAAATTTTTATGAATAAATTTTTTATCATAAAAACCACAAAAAATAAAGATCAACAAACCAAAGTTATTGAAAATATTTATAGATGATTATACTATTGATTTAACTAGCACAAAGTTGTATAAACATTAATCATTTTCGATAAATTGTTTTTTTCTCTCTCTTAGTTTTCAAATTTTGAATTTAAATTTAAAGTTTTTAAATTTGAACCAAACGTGTTTTCAGATATAATGAAAATAAGAAATTTATTTTTGTTTTTGGCTAAATTCTTTATTTTTGAAAAATATTTTCAGATCACAAACCAAACAAGGCTTTAAAATTTTCTTTTCTTTTTAAAGGATGATTCGGAATTTGAACATTCAACTTAAAAAAAGTATTAAGGTATAGAGATGCCTTAATTATTGAGATATACTCCATTGATAAAATGTAGATATGGTGGATATTATATTTATTTTTTTCTATTCTCTTTCATATTTCATTTGAATAAATACATACCCAGAATTATTGTGTGATTCGATTTTAATTCCAAATTTTAACATAATATCAGTAAAAATCTTTTTTAAAATCTACTAAATAAAATATTTGATTTTAGAAGAAAGCATCTAATGTGAAAATGATTTTTTTTTTAGTAATTTAATTTTTGAAAGTTAGCCTAATCTAATTTAATTGTTCAAAAATGCAGAATAAATACGCTCCCCCCGGAAAGAAAAAAAAAAAGAAGAAGAAAAGTAGGTAGTCTTCTTTTGACTTTGAATTGGGCTAAAATTAACAGAAACGTAAGGCTGCAAATTCAGGACCTCAGGGCCTAGGCAAAGAAAGTTCACAAGCCTAACTTTACGCAATGAATTCATTGAAATTAATATTAGGCCCCCTCTTTTTTATTGGTTTTGGAATGAATTTTGGCAATGGTATAAAAAATTAATATTTATTTCATTGATCTTTACTTTTTAAAACTCAAGTAATTATTACTCATGGATAAAAATAACCCATGAACCATGAGATTTTATTATCCATGTAGGAAATGAGTTTTTTTTACTTGAAACTTTTTTCCTTGAAAAATGGATAAGAGAGAAAAGTAATAATTAAACTGCCAAATATTAATTATCATCCATATCCAAACACATACATGGGTTATTTTTATCCATGAGTAATATGAAGGTAGAACTATTTTAGTAAATAAGGCATCAATTACCAGTTTAGAAGTTAGAGGTCGATGTTCAATTCTCCACTGTGCATTTATTGAGGAAAAAATCGTCAATTTTTATAGCTTTAACAACTAATATTGAGAACTTTAAAATTAAAAATTATATTTTGTGAAACATATATGTCAAACAAAATAATTAGTTCAACATTAGAATGTGGTCACCTAATACAAAATTTCCATGGATGATTTTCCTTTAATCTTTTTAGAGAATACAAAAACAAAAGAATGAATATAATATTAATTTCACAAGTAGCCATCAAATTTGATGACTTATTGGGAATTACCTTATCTTGTAAACTAGTGGCTGACTTATTGCACCTACCTTATGGATTTTGGATTTTTTTTTCTTTAATAGAAACTACGTAACTAGCAAAGTTAATTGACATAATTTTAATTATGTTTTAAAATTTTTAAATAAATATAGCCGTGAATAATTATTGAGTTAATTCTATAATTGATTAAATATTGTTTCAATAATTATCGATTTTTTTTAAGTAAAGGATCAAATAATAAATAAATTGTTTGTCTATAAATATCATATTTTCCCAATGAAGATACAAATTACTAGTTAGGGATAGACATTTTTATTTTTAGTTAAAAATTACATAAATAATCAAAATGCTTGTGACATATTACTGATTTGTCAATCTAGTACTTCAATATGTGGATATGTTTCAATAATAATTCATAATGATTGGAAGTATATTCATTAATAGAATTCAATTATTATTGGAAACTATTAAGTAATTTTTGGTACTTATACGAATTATAAACGAAAATTTGAATATTAATTTTATCATATATGATTGGTCATTTTTATTATTCTTTTCAAAACTATGGACATTATTTTGATATTTTATTTTTAGATATATGTTGTCAAAAATGTAACTTTTGCTCACTATTTATTTCATTATTCAATGTTTATATTTTTTAAACCCACTTTTGAAATATTAGCCAAACTTTAAAAAACAAATAATAAAAAACAAAATTTTGGAAACTTTGTTTTTAAGTTTTCAAAATTTTGCTAGAATCTTAAAAATATTTCAAATGTCAAATTTCAAAAAGTTGTTACCCAACAACTCAAACTTTTTATATATATATATATATATATAAATCACTATTATTTGCCTTCAATTAGGTGTGAAATTCCATAAAGTAAAACATCTGATAATAATTAAAACAAAAATTCCAACAAACAAGGAGCACAGAGAGCAAACATATCTTTAAAGACATTAATTGTTAGAAACTATAAGATTGTAGAACAAACTAAAAAATTGTTCAAAAAAGAAGAACGTTAAATTTGAAAATTAGTTGTTAAACAGTTGGTTCAATCAAGGCTTGTGTTTAGTCTGCTCAAGCAGATGGGAGGCAAATAATCTGAAAAGTTAGGGCTTCCAAACCAAAATCATTATTTTATTTAAACAGTTTTGATGATTAATGTTCACCATTCAAAATACAAAAACCAACTTCACCTTCTCCACCATTATCATTATTCAACAAACACCCTTCTCTTTTTGGTGATTGATAATCATTGTTAGGTAATCTGTCTATTGCATTAGATGTAGACCTTCAAAAGCCCTTAATCCAAAATTATTGATATATATTTTGGTTGATACCTTCCTTACAAGAGTAGTTTAAATTCTTATAACGTTCTTCATATCAATTAGTCTTTATCAATTAAATTGTACTTACAATTTTTTTTTCTTTTTTGAGTTCAACAACATGTGTGGTAGGGAGATTCAAATCTTTGACCTCTTAGGTTGAGGACATATGGCTTAACCAGTTGAATAATGCTCAAGTTGGCACTTACCAATTATTATGGTTGCATGAAGATTTTATTTTTAAGTGTTTTCATATTATAAAAATCATAATCTTATGTATTAAAATTTATATTGTTAGTGATGATTCTTGTACTTGGCTTGATGTTAGATAATTAGTATGGTTTAGTTAATATTGATTTAGTTGTTAATTTTGGGTTCATTAGTAATGTAAGGCTATAAATAGTCACTTTTTAGAATTGTAAGGGAGTTTTTGAATATTATTTTGAAATAGAACTTTTGTTCACAAATTTGGGATGAATTTCTCTTGGTTGGCCATGGATTTGACCTAATCACAAATCTTTATATTTTTTTATATCATGTTCACACGATGCCCCCTATGAATTAGTTCCAAGAAAGCAATTGTTCACATAAAAAATGTTGGTTTTTGTGTTGTATCATAGCTCAGTGAATCAATTTGATTTTCTAAAAGAAAATATTCAAACCTACAAGTACAATTGTGAGATATGAAGAAGTGAGCTATAGCCATTGTTTCCACTCGACGACGGAGTTAAAATATTTAGTTGAAAGGGTAAGTGAAAGTAGGAAGGATTTGAAGGGTGGATCAAAATCTTGAATCAACTAGGGATTAAGTTAGAATTAATTTAAGGAATGAAAAGAAAAAAGAGTATATTATAATGTTTATGACATGAATGTGGTGAAACAAACTTTTGGTGAGGGCCATAATGTCTCCCTGGTTGCTAGGGTTAATTTATTAGGTCTTCTCTCAAGTTTTCTTTTCGCATGATATGATTAAAGGCAATGGTGCCTTTAGAAGGAAACTACCTTTATTGAAAGGACTTCTAGGTTGTCCATTTGGTAACCTTCCCTTATCTCTCTCCAAAAACATAGAAACCAAATGTGTTCAATACAACCTTCCTTTTATTTTCTTTGAATCAAATCTTGTATAGTACTTTATTCAAACTAACTTTAAATACATTAAATTACGGTAAGAAAATGTATTACAATCCTTTGCTTTTCACATGTATGCTTAGTTCAAGTATTTCATATATTCTTCAAAATGAAGTTAGAAAAAGTTTTAAAAATCAATTAATAAATCACCTAAAAGTCCAACTATTAAAAAAAGGGTACAAATCTAGCGACGAACCTTTTAAAAGTAAGTATTTCAGTTAGCAAAAGGAGTTAGTTTGGCTACTTACTAAAGTACATTAATGCGTAGTTTGATGAAATTAAAATTTTAAGATGAGATTTATCTTGTTCAATTACATGCACTTTAAACAACTTCTGATAGGATACTAATCAAATATTAGAATAGAAGACAATAATCTTAAAATTTTATTTTTATGATTTATTTCAATCTTATCCCTCTCTTTTCTTGTTATGTCTAGTCATAAGTTCATAACACAAGACAAAATGGATAATGAAAAATGCAACATCCACAAAATAACTTGAACTATTTGAACAAATTTACCATTATTTCTTAGGTTGGTATAACATCAAACATACAATCTATATGCTAATGCTACCAATGGAATGTAGAAGTGAAAAAGGGTTATAAAATTGAAGCACTAATTAAAACTTTTTAGGCATCCAAGGTTAAGAAGTTGAACAAATGGGTGTAATTATGAAAGTTGGGAAACAAATGAAGTTCTTGATTCAAGTAATTTTCCTATTTAGGTTCACAGTTTTGTGGTCCTCCTCCTCTGTAATTGGGCTCCTTGTAACCATATTTAGCAGTTCATGGTAACCTAAAAAACTAGAATCTTCCCATTTTCAAAGGGTTAAAAAATTTTGCACCTAATCCCCAAACTATAAGACAAACATCAATCTAGATCTTGATCCATTTTGTTTTCCCCATTACAACCTCTAGATTACTATTTAATTTTATCGTAGGGATTTTCTTTTTTCCCATTAGAAGTCTGTAACAACATATTTGTATAGTAGCACTATATTTATGAAGAACAATGATATTAAAAAAGAAAAGAAAAACCAAATGTAACAATTTGCGATGAAATAGCTACTGAGCAAGTTTATTTTTGAAAATTTAAAAATTGGTTTAAAATACAAGTTTAGTTGCTAAACTCTCAAGATTGTAACTAATAAATTTTTAAACTTTTACAAAATGTCTAATAGGTCTATGAACTTTTAATTTTGCATGTAATAGATTTCTAAACTTTACCAATTGTGTCTAAAAAGTTTTTGAATTTTAAAAAATATCTAATAGGTCACATAAAATTAAAATTTCCAAAACCTATATGATATTTTCCAAATTTTTAGGAACTTATTAGATTTGATATATAAAAAGGACTTATTAGACAACCTTAAACTTCAAGACCAAACTTATAATTTAAACTTAAAAATTAATTTGTTTTTTAGATGGAATCTGATCTAGCTAATTCCCACCAAACACAGTGATATTGATACAACATCTGATAACGACTTTATGCAACTCTCTCTCTCTTTCTATCTTTATGAGTTGTGATGTTTCTGAGTTAACAATTCATTAGTTAAGGATGGAATACTCTTCATCATCATTAAGCTAAGTGGCCAAATAAGAATAAAGATAGTTACTCAAGACCTTAATTTAACCTTTATTATAATCCCCAACCCCAACCATCTTCAAAAATAAATCTTTTTGACCCCGTTTGATAACTATTTGGTTTTTAAAAATTGTGTTTGTTTTCTCATCATTTTTCTTCAATGACTTTCATATTTTCTAAGAAAATATTTGAATTCTTAGCCAAATTTAAAAAGCAAAAATAAGTTTCTGAAAACTACTTTGTAGTTTTCAAAACTTGGGTTGGTTTTTAGAAACATATATAAAAAATGGATAACAAAACAAGATAACCTATAGATGGAAGTAACATTTATAGGCTTAATTTTCAAAAATCAAAAATAAAAAATCAAATTATTATCAAACGAGATCTTTATAACCTCATTTTAAAATAAATGCAGGATCTGAGGTGTCAATAATAAACAACATGATTAATCATTCTTAGAATTCCATATCATTCTATTATACTATCTATGTGTATTTTTTTAAAAAATTAATCAAAGGGATTAGTGGAATGAGAGAAATTTTGGCTTAACTTGGGGAAAATGAAATGATTCTTTTTTAAAAAAAAAAAAAAAAAAACAGTAAAAACTCTTGAAACAAAGGAAGCCAAATAAAGGAAACACACCACACAGTTGATTGTACCATGAAAAGCAGAAGATTGGTTTTTAATTATGGAATCAGCAGAAACAACAAAACCCATCACCACCACAAGAGAGAAGAAAGAAGGGCGCAAAGAAGAACAAAACATGGACGAAACAGAGACAAAGAAGAACAAGAGCAAGAAGAACAATAACAAGAAGCAAAAACACCAACACCCAAATGACCAATCTACCAAATCAGCTTCTGATTTCTCTTTCAAGCCAAGCTCTGATGTAAAGGGCCTCAGATTCGGCGGCCAATTCATCGTTAAATCCTTCACAATCCGGCGAGCTAGGCCTTTAGAGCTCCTTCAGCTCCTCTCTTTTCCGGCCACCACCAGAAATTCCGGCCACAAACCGCCGTTCCCATCAGCCACAGCTTTCATTCCCACAAACTTCACAATCCTCGCCCACCATGCCTGGCACACCCTCACTCTAGGCCTTGGCACCAAAAAGTCCAAAGTTCTTTTCTTTGTGTTTGAAAATGAGGCCATGAGGGCAGCTATGGACAGAGTTTGGCCAACAGAAATCCCTCTTGGCGAAGTGAACAAGAAGATGATCAGAGGGCTAAGTGGTTGCGAGATGGCTCGATTCAAATTCAGAAAAGGGTGCATAACTTTTTATGTTTATGCAGTTCGAAGAGAAGGGTGTTTTGGATTTTCTTGTGCTGATGATTTGAGAACCATTTTGGAGTCTGTTGTTGCTCTCAAAGATTTCTTGGATCACACTGCCATGCTGGCTATGCCCAACCAAAGAACCATCAGCTTTGCTGTGCCTCCTGTTGCAATGGCTTATTAGGCTTCTAATTATATTGTTATTCATTTTCCTCCATTCTCATATCACCAAGCTGAAGGGATTGATTGGTAATTGGTTTATTTGTTCACACTCTTCTCTTCTTTTTCCTTTCCAAGATGAAAATTTGTACTGTAGAATGAATAAGACTAGTCGGACTACTTCTTATACTGGGCTGTATACATTCTCTCTGTGCCTAAATCTGTCTTTGTTGTGATTGTGTGCACAGTTTGTTTCTGAAAGGTGAAATTGAAGAGCTTCCACTCTTCAACTACATGGAATTCGGTGTGTAATAACAGATAAATTATGATGATTTTGCATCTATTGACCATAAATTCCCCCCCCCCCCCCCCCCCCCCCCCCCCCCCCCCCCACCCCCCCTTCCCCATTTTACTCACTTTCCTCATCTTCATCTCCAAAATCTGTTCGTCTTAGTTCATTTTTAGTAATTGCTTAAAGATCTCGAATTAGTTATAAATTGCATTGCATGTCAACAGATAAACTATTGATTCCAATCCCAGAAGATGCTAAAAATGGAATCCACAGATAAACTATGTGATTCCAATCCCAGAAGATGCTAAAAATGGAATCCACAGAGTCCCAGAACTTCATTGTTTTTCATACCATGAAGTGTCAAATCCAAAATTGATTCACAACACCAAAACATCCCATCCATTTCATAATTCAGACAGAACCCATTAATGAAGTTCGAAAAACTCAACAAATTTTTCCATTTCCAACTTTTTTTTTTCTCTGTGGCATTACATCAAACACTTGATGCATGTGAGGGGTGGTACAGTTAAAACGATGAGGTCAAAATCTGTACCACCACCACCATGACTTTGTGGTCTAAGAAATTAAAGAGAGGGGAAAAAAAAAGAAAGAAAACTCAGCTTTTTCTGATTCCCCGAACTCCATGGCATTAATCATGTCGAGAGAGAGGGCCCATTTTCAGTCAGCTTTATCACACGAGTCATCATGATCAAGTACGCCACTATGCCACCACTTGCATGAAATTGGAAGCCCTTTCATCTGTCTGGTTAACCTTCTTTTGCAGGCATTTTTATCCCAATGGGCTTTCCTGATTTTGGCTAAAATATGAAGAATTTTCAATGAATCGTGATTTGTCGTATTGATTTGTCAGCTTCAACTTGTTCAAGTTTTTCTCTTTTTGGGTTTGATTGATTGGTTGAAAGAGATAAGGAGACACCATTATTTTGAATTGAGAAATTTTACTTCCCATGCTTGGCATGACCATTGGACAATGGTGGCACATCAAATTTAATATTATGTTACATTATGTTGCATTATAGTTTGGAGCTAGATACTCATTATAGATGCCAAAGTGAGCTTAGCTAGGTTAGAAGTTTGAATTCTCCACATTAAATGTTGTTGAACTAAAAAAAAAAAATCAGCAGTAATTGACATACACCATCGACTAAGAGATTAGAAGTTCGAATCTCCTACTCTAAATGTTGTTGAACTCAAAAATAAAAAGGAACTCATTATAGATAGTTAAAAGATTAATTCTCATCTTACAAATCTTGTTTGATCGCCTTTTGTGTCATCCTTCATTTGAAAATAACAATACTAACTCGACAAAATACTTTATATGTATTCTCAATAATTTTATTTTCACACATTAGTAATTTATCTATTGTTTGATGTAAAAATTTCTCATTCAGCTATATTCCTTATATTAAATTAGAAAATTAGGTGGATTGTTAGCTCAAAGTCTTTAGTCTATCTTGTATAGTTCTAGATCAATTAGCTACTTCATTAGTATATGACATTTTAGGTGGAAACCAAAGTACGACTACGTGGGCCTAATCCTAAAGTGAACAATATTATTTTATTGTAAAAATATGAGAAGTTTTGTTATATCTTAATAAGCAGTATCAAAGTCATGCCTCATAATTATATATGCATCCTCTTATGACAAAAGATTGTTTAGATTTTGACAAAAAATGATTAGCATTAATTATACTATTTGAGAGGAGACTCGATGGTCTTTTATTCAAATGAAGAATTATTAGGATGTAAACATAGTAAAAATGGAGAAAATCCTTCCTATATAAGTAATGACACCAATTTCATTGGTATTCTATAGGGCTTTTTAGGTGAAAATCCAAAAGTAAAGTAATGTAACCTTAGATTCAAATTAGACAAATGTATTATTCTATAAATATAGAGAGACTCGTTGTCCCTACAAAAAGTGTTTGTTTTATTATAAATAGACATTTCTCAAGAAATTACACTCAAATTGTGATGCATTTCCTCCTCATTGCCCCAAAACACTTGAATTAATCATCTTCTATTACACTAATTTTCAAAAAAAAAAAAAAGTTACAAATAAGCAAATTATAGACCTACAGTCCTATTGAGTTTCCAAAGGGAAAAAAAGTCTTTATATGCTGAAAAAATAGCCTAGCCCAATCCGTAAAAGAGCATAATAGCCTTAGGGCCCAATCGGTAGATCTAATAATTGGGCCCATTTTCTTTTAGTTCACACTTTAGGAGTAACTTAAAAACAAAATCAAAAAGAAAAAAACTAAACGCCCACCGTGGGGCTCGAACCCACGACCACAAGGTTAAGAGCCTTGCGCTCTACCGACTGAGCTAGACGGGCCCCTTGCATTTGTAACACAATGTCATAAAACAGAACATTTTTACGTTCTTTATTTTTTGCTAATCTCTACAAACTCGAACTGTTGACTGCTGAAGGGCGGAGTAGCGCCAACCTCTCGGCTCCCGCTGCATTTTGAGCTACACAATGGAGTATCCATGGGCGATACTGTTCATTTTGATTAGCCTCGCTCTTAGTTTTGCAGCAGGTTTGATATCTGCTATCATACTCGAAGCTTATAGGAGGAGATTCAATCACGAGTACGCCACTGCTACATTCCTCATTGATTTGATATGCAATTTCATTTTCCAAACTGTCATATATCTGTCTAGATGAGATTTTCGTTGTGCTCATTCGTTTGGTTTGTTTCAGGCACATTGAAGCTCCTGCAATCTTCGAGGACCCAAACTCGTTGAAACGGGTAACTCTTTATCCTTTTTCTTTGACCTTCGATTGGGAGTTTTATATGTCAGAGGTCACGTTTGATCGCTTGAAAGATTAAATAATACTTTTGTTCATATCGACTCTCGAGCTTCTGAGTATTTCAATCACTCCAACCTCGTCTTTGAAGAAATAGAATTGATAGGCAGCTAGAGGTTTAGTCAAACAATCTGGAATTTGATCGTCGGATTGCATGTACCTTAGCTATAATTCTTTGTCGATAATTTTATCTCGTATCAAGTGGAGATCTAGCTATAGATGGTTGGTCCTTGCATGTAAATTCGGTTTACAGCCACGGAAGCACTGGAGTTGTGTCACCAAGAGATAGGAAATGACTGCCGATCAATGTGAAGTTCTTTGAGAATGGACTTGATCAAAGTTAATTCTATGACCACACTAGCTAGAGATCTACTATCAATTCTGCATTTGACCTCGACTTAACATCTTGCTTCTTAGATTGCCATGAAACTAGATTTTCAACAAGAAATTCCGATGGTTCTTCTATCTTCCTTGCTGTGCCCTATTGGCCTCTGGGAAGCGAGTCAAACGGAGTGTCTCACAAGGTTTGCCGTGATTTTGTGCTTTTCTCAAGTATGGGAGGATTGTTTTGACCCCTTACCAATGATGAGTGTAGGAATTTGGAAGAATTGACTTAATTTGTTCACACTCCATGTTATGTTGGGTGTTGCATAAGTTATATATTGTTGAGCCCCTATTTCATTTATGAAAATTCATGGGTCACTCAATAATTCATATTCCTTGTATTTTTAATTCCTTACTTCGCGCAGTAACATGGAGTGTGAACAAATTAAGTGGAGCATTACACAACTTCTTTAAACTATCCAGCCAAAAAGGAGTTATTTATATCCAGTTTCTTTTTTATGAAAGTTTTTTGTTTCCCGTAGAATAGAGATTGCCAATGCTTCAAGTCCCAGCCTCACTTATTAAAAATAAAATAAGAAGAATAGAGATTGCCAATTGCTTCAAGTCCCAGCCTCACTTATTAAAAATAAAATAAGAAGAAGAGAAGAAGAGAAGAAAAAGAAAGAAAACAGGTCCCAGCCTCTTGTTGCTGCTATGGTAATTGGTAGGAATGATTCTGATAGTTGAAAATTTAACCATAGGGATACAGGTTTCATTGAAGTCTACTCTAGGATTTAAACAGAATCCTTTACCAACCAACCTGGCTTTTAACTTGTGCGGGGATTATCTGAGTTTATTTTCACCTTGATCACCCATCTATTCCTAATGATATTTAATTATGATGAGAGGGGAAATAGGTTCCAAGTTTGTTTTTAAGCAAAGCAGTAAATGATGATGATGTTAGTACCTTTTGGGGTTAAGATCCCCATCTTTTGCTCCAGTAATCAGAGGTGCCGTTGGTCTTGTTCAATTCTGTTTGAGAGTACTGACAGGAATCTTTAACTTTTAAGATCTTTTCAAAGCCCTTCTGAAGTCTTACATTGAAGATTTGTGTTGCAACCTCAAAGTAACTTGTACAACCAACCAAGGAGAAGTTGATCATTAGCAACCCACTCTATACTCAGAATTACGGACCACCTGAGTTGAGGTTCCTTCAGCAGTTAATCGTGGGCAGCATTTGGTTCCTAGGATTTTGATTCAGATTGCTGCCACAGGATGTTCTGTTGTTGATTTTAGTAGCTCCATGAGTTATGGTATTTGACGAATCTGATCTTGCCTGATCGAGAAACTGATAAGACATTTTGTAGGCCTTTGGAAGGCAATGATACTCAAAAGATAACAAGGGAAGGAAAAATTCTTGAGTGCTTTTTGTTGAATTATTCTGATAATGATAACAGCTATATATAGGCATGAAGTCTTACAGTTTTCCAGCTCTAAAGGAAATAGTCTGTCTCACAAATCTTCTCAAGCAACCTCAGCTAACCATACAAACAAAACTCTATTACAATTTACAACTACTTAACAACCACTGGGTCCTCTCCACACCCCCTGCAAGCCAATCGTGGGTGCAGACCAAACATTGAGCTTGATTTTTAATTGGTGAAAGTTCAACGAGAATAGAGGCTTGGTTAGGTTGTTGCAATTCGAGTTGAGGAAGGCAGAGGTTGAACACTGTAGTGCTTGCCAAGAACTAAATCATATACAGTGTAAATGTCAATCTCTACATATTTAGTCCAAGAGTGTAAAATAGGATTGAAACTAAAACTCTTTTATTTTATTTGCATCAAGTAGTCCAAATAAGAAAAAAAAATGATTCTTTAAGTAAAACTAATAACCAATAGTTTTTCATTGGAATATATTGATGGGTTTTTTTTTTTCCTTTTTTCATGAGAAATTAGATTTTTATTGAGAAAAATGAAAAAATATACAAGCGTATTAAAACAAAATCTACCATACAAAAGGAGACTTAGTAGAAACTGGTTAAACAAGAAAGGACTCCAAAATTGATGGAAATTATAAATTACATCATGTTTATGTTTGTAATATCGGTTCAAAATCGATACCAAGTATTATGTAGAATGCATGATATCAAGGTTCTTGAATCTTCTTCAGGTTCCTTGCCCTTCAATTTTCGATCCAGCTGAGAAGTATATGTCCTTGATCGTTCCTGCTTTCAATGAAGAGTACAGGCTTCATGGAGCTCTCGAGGAAACCATTAAGTAAGTTGAAACATTACGTAAAGCATTTCAGTTTTTCCATATAAATATTTTTATTTGTTGTCTTTTATACCTAACAGCTCTCTTTGACCTTTTTCACTGCATACCAATCCTCTCTACTCAGATTTTTCTCAATTCTTGGATTTTTCAATTTTGTCCTCATAGTCTCTACTTAGCTGGATATGACTGGCAAAGTAAGACCCTAAGAGCATGTTTATCAACTTTTAAAGGCCACAATCATTTCCTAATTAATGGAGAATATTAGTAGGCCTAAAAAAGCTAGGAGACAAAGTATAATCTCATTCCTGCTTTGCTTTATAGTTATCTTCAACAACGTGCAGCAAAGGACAAGTCATTTTCCTATGAGGTATTTCTTTTTTTTTTTTTTTTCTTTCCATTTATTCCTTTTATTCTTGTTCCTGATCATGGGCATTGATCGGAACAACCGACAACTCTAAGAAAATTTATATTGTTGGTATATTGCTCATGAACTTTGTATGCCAATATTTTCTTGCTTGTTATACCTTGATATATATATATATATATATATATATATATGTATGTATGTATGTATGTATGTATTAAGAGAAAGAAAAGACAACCTTTCCCCCTCCCAAATATAACTATTTACAAGAACACCTTCCAATCTTGAAGAATCATGGAAAGGGGCAGTTACAAAAATATTTGCTATAACTATAAATAACACCGCAGGGAGAGCTGTACATTGTTACAAATATAAGGAAATCATTAGACTTATCTTCAAACGTTCTGTTGTTCCATTCCAACCAAATACCCCACATAATAGCACGAGAAGCGAACTTCCACAAAACCTTTGCTTTTCCTTTCAAATTCCAACCACTGACAGTCTCATGGAGCACCATCTACTTGATTAGGTAGGCAAATATGAAGGTCAAACACTTTAAACAAAAGGGATCGGCACTGTCTTGCAAAGAGCAATGGAGGAAAAGATGATCTGGAGTTCCCCATTTGCTAGGCACAGAGTGCAAACTGAAGGGCTGAAGGCTACATTTCTGCATTTTCTATGCAATCTCTCGTGTGTTAATGCTTCTATAGGCCACTGATCACAGGAAAATCTTCACCTTCCTTGGGATTTTGTCATATGGACTTTGGGCGTAGGCCTCCATAAGCTTCATGAAAAGGGAATTAGTAGGAAAGCTACCCATTTGCCATGACCCAATCGGAAAGATTCAAGTCTGCTATTCAACTCAATCCACTTATACCTTGATATATTCACTTCCCTTTTTCCATTAGCTCATGATGTTGGAATATTTGATAAGAATTTATTCACTGAAATAGATTAAAAAGTCAATATTGGTATTCTTCCACACTTAGAGAATGAGCTAATTTGTTAAATCTCTTCATGATTTTCGAAATATGTCTATATTCAATGCCCTCCTGGCAATAGGACATGAAAATTTCACCATAATTAGGGTTCTGTGGATGATGCTTTCGGCTACTGAATTAGTAATTAATTGGTTTTGTGATGCTTTGTAAATTTAAGATTTGTAAAGGAGATAATGGTCTAAAACTTTTCTTTTAAGTTTGAGTTTTTTTAATATACAATAGATCATAGATTATCGATATTGTAGTATACTAACTAAGTAGAAACTTATTTTTACGTTTTAAAACAAAAGTAGAAACTTATTTATAATTGCTCATTGGCCTCCCATCTTTCGACCATCTGAGATAAAAGAATGGAAAAGTATGGTGTATATAATGCATGAAGCTGAATTAATCATATAGGAACATGCTTCGCATGCTTTGCCTTTTGTGCCGAACATTTAATCATCCAACTTGTACAGGTGATAATAATTGATGATGGGAGTGTCGATGGAACAAAAGGAGTTGCTTTCAATTTTGTTAGGAAGTACTCTGTAGAAAATGTGAGGGTTATACTTCTTGGAAGAAATCATGGAAAAGGGGAAGCTATTAGAAAGGTGAGTTTGGACTTCGCATTTTATTTGTAACACTTGTATGATTATTATTCCCTTTACGCCATTTTGTGATGGCAAGTTAGTGATACTCACTTTCTAAAAAGCATTTTCAAGCAGGGAATGCTTCACTCACGTGGTGAGCTACTTCTAATGCTGGATGCTGATGGAGCAACCAAAATTACTGACCTAGAAAAACTTGAGAATCAGGTTTTGATAAACCCAATCTATTTTCAAGTGCAATTTTTTTCAATGAAGTTAGCTTATGAAAGCGAAGGCCCCAACGTCTAAAAATGTGAAATGGTTATTCAAGACAAATTTTTTTCTCCCCCAGATCCATGCAGTACCAGTAGTTAAGAAGGAAGCTTCAAGAGATCCAAGTATTAGAATATCTGATATTCCAATCACCGCATTTGGTTCTCGCGCTCATCTTGAGGAGAAGGCTCTGGCTACAGTTTAGTATTAGAATTATCTGATATTGCAGTTATCTCGCTTACTTATTTGAGCTTTATTTTTCATTTGATGGGTTCTTTCATTTTTCAGAGGAAGTGGTACCGCAATTTCTTGATGAAGGGTTTTCATCTTGTGGTTCTTCTAACTGCTGGTCCTGGAATACGGGATACACAGGTGATTCCCTTTTTAGTTTGCGTGCACATGCTCCTTCATGTATATGTGCTATTATCTCCGTGCTTATGCTGTGCAGTAATACAGATATAGTGTGTCTATGTGTCATTATCTCTGCTAAACTTCAATTTTTAATCCTTACTTTCCATTGCAGTGTGGTTTTAAGATGTTCACGAGATCTGCTGCAAAGAAGCTTTTTACCAACATCCGTTTGAAGAGGTAAGATACTCCACAATATTTTCTCTCTTCAAGTCACGACTGCTTATTTGAGAGCAAAACCATAACAATTGAACTTTGTTGACTTGTTTTCCCATTCTCTTTCTTAATCCTGTCACTTGTAGTCGGTAAATCCTTTTCAGCAATTGTTCATCTCTGATTTGTGCATCCATGAAATTGCTGATTCTGATCAACTAAGCAACAAGGACTGACCGACTGACCTCCTGCAGGTGGTGCTTTGATGTTGAGTTGGTTTACCTCTGCAAATATTTTGGCATTTCTATGATTGAAGTATCTGTGAACTGGTCTGAAATTCCCGGATCCAAGCTAAGTCCACGAAGTATTTTAAACATGCTTTGGGAGCTCGCACTCATGTCTGCCGGATACAGAACCGGAATTTGGAGAATTTCAATCTGAGCTTCCCACTGAATTTCTCAGACAAAAAAAAAAGTGAAAGATGATCAGTTCACCAATACGGTACATATTTCACCCGCAATAGTTCGTGGTGTCCAAAATTTAGAGCTGAAAGAATTTTGAACCAGCGGTCTGACCATTCCCTTCTAACAATTCTGTAAAATTTTGTTTGCCAATGTGATTATTCTGCTTATTATTATTATTATTATTATTTCTATATCAACATAACATCTAAGCTGCATTTTTGTTTTGATGCATGTGGCTGAGTTTTCCTATTGCAAAAGCTTCTTGGGATTAAATCTCTGAAAATTTCTTTAAGAGCCTCTTGATTATACAACTCATGATCATGCAGCCCAAGTTTCCGCTCAATTCATAAAATTTCAGCTTATCACCTGCACTCCAGAAGCCTAAGTTTCCGCTCAATTCATAAAATTTCAGCTTATCACCTGCACTCCAGCTTAAATCTCTCAATTTATTTATTTATCTCCCATGTTAAATTAGGGTAGAGGAGGGGAGAGAGTGAAACGTTGAACAACACTGGGCTAATCAAATGCAGTTTCTTTGCCATTTTAGAATGGTAATTTTTTTTTTCTTTTTTGAGTTCACAACATGAGTGAGAATTGGAACCTTTGAACCTTTTGACCGAGGATATATGTTTTAACCAGTTGAGTTATGATTATATGATTATGTTAGAATGACGAAGGTTTAAATTATGATTATGAGAAAAATTTTGATAAGCAAAGTAAACAGTAGGCGAAATAAATATTAATAAAAGAATGGTATCGTCTCGGCAACCAACTCCAATTACCTTCTTGAAATCAATTATTTCAATATTAGACCAATAGAGAAGGATAATAAAGCTAAGAAGAAAAAAGGCTACAAAGTTGCCTTTCATTCCGAGACATAAAACAGTACTCCCATGTCTTAACCGTTCTGTTTCTTGTCATTTTAGAAGCATTTCCTATGCACAATTGATGGCCCAGATTCATCATACTCTGCCTTTGCAATCCACATCTGCATCAAAACAAAAAGACAGCGATAAGTAAAAATAAGGGAAAGCAAAACTGACAGCATTCTTTTTTAAAAGATCTCTAAATAATATCAACCTGCTGGAAGGTACTTAGAGAAGCCAAGATGGAACCACCAATCCAGACACTGTATTTTCTTTCTGGAGGTGCCACCACCTTGATCTTCATGCTGCTCGGAGCCAATGCGGAGATTTCTTTGCTCATTCTATCAGCAATGCCTGAAAACATGGTCGAACCACCAGAGAGGACGATGTTGCCATACAGATCCTTCCTGATATCCACGTCACACTTCATGATGGAATTATATGTGGTTTCATGGATACCTGCAGCTTCCATTCCGATCATGGATGGCTGGAAAAGAACTTCTGGACATCTAAAACGCTCGGCGCCGATTGTGATGACTTGCCCATCAGGCAACTCATAGCTCTTTTCAACTGATGAGCTGGTCTTAGATGTTTCAAGTTCCTGCTCATAGTCAAGGGCAATATATGACAGCTTTTCCTTCATATCCCTCACAATTTCACGCTCTGCTGTAGTAGTGAATGAATATCCACGCTCCGTGAGAATTTTCATCAAGTTATCAGTAAGATCACGGCCAGCAAGGTCAAGTCGAAGAATGGCATGTGGAAGAGCATAACCCTCATAAATGGGGACTGTATGACTGACACCATCACCAGAGTCCATCACAATTCCTACATAATACAAAAAGAAACCCTTTGAGAAGCAGGACACGATCAAATCAAAGCATCGAACTTTCAAACTTCATCAGGGTTGGTTTGGACTGACTTGAGCACTTGGAAAGTCATTCTAAAGAGACCTTCAATCATCATACTTGAACAGCAAGGAATAGGATGAACTTTATATTATGAACTTAGGAGATTCAAATAACTTAGTGAACTCTTACCGGTTGTTCGACCACTGGCATATAATGAGAGGACAGCTTGAATAGCTACATACATGGCAGGAGTGTTAAAGGTCTCAAACATGATTTGGGTCATCTTTTCACGGTTAGCCTTGGGGTTAAGAGGAGCCTCAGTTAGGAGTACAGGATGCTCCTCTGGGGCAACACGAAGCTCATTATAGAACGTGTGATGCCAAATCTTTTCCATGTCATCCCAGTTGCTCACAATACCATGCTCAATTGGGTATTTCAGGGTCAAAATACCACGCTTGGATTGAGCTTCATCACCAACATATGCATCTTTCTGGCCCATTCCGACCATCACACCGGTGTGACGAGGACGGCCGACAATGCTAGGGAAGACTGCCCGGGGAGCATCATCCCCAGCAAATCCAGCCTAAAACAATGTCAAAAAGAAGAATAGGTATTAGCCATAGCCATACATAAAACTCACAAGGAAGGCTATAACTTTCTTTTTAGAAAAGTCTACCTTAACCATTCCTGTTCCATTATCGCATACAAGAGGCTGAATGTCCTCTGCATCTGCCATCTTTTATACCTGCTAGAAAAGTTGCAATTAGTTGACACAAGCATCATTTGAACTCTAAAATCCAATGATGAATATAAATGACAGTAATTGCAAAGTAAATCAGGGACCATGGGAAAACAAGGAAAGAAACAATTCTCTCAGACACCATTTCTGAATATCAAACTGTGCAATATTGCTACAAAATGTCTAGAAGAACCAATTGAAGTAATGGGGTTATTCACAAAAACGTAGACAGATACAAATGTGCAATCCTCACACATGGTTGTGACTATTTTTCAAGGGACAAATAAGTCAATTATTGAAACTGTACCTAGCAAGGGTGCACAGTCAATATACTTTCTGTTTTCTAATGGCCCACGCCCCCAAAGCACTTTTGTATTGGAAAAGACACGTAATACAAGTTACAACACAAATGCCAAATAAAGTTGCTGCAACTTTTGTTCTTTTTTTAGATTTCTCAATTCTCGGTTCATATACTATAATGAAATTGATTGACAATTAGATATCAGCCTCATTCTAACGGATCCTCATAGAGTAGCATGCATTCAAAGATGAAACGAAGAGACCAAAAATCAATTTAATTGGTACAGAATCATTTCCAGCAATGACCACGCTCAACTTAAAAACAAACAACGGAATGAAAATTAAGAAACAGGGTCCTAATCCTAACATTGGTTTAACAACAGTAGAATATGAATCCCCCAAAAGAAAGAACAAGAATCCACAGAAAAGATAGAAGAATACTGAAATAAAGAGATGGGTATGAGCAAATTAACAACAATCAACAGAGAGAAACAAGAACGAAGAATGAGAGAGTGAAATAACACAGGAGAAGGATGGTTGTAATGAAGAAAGAGAGGCGAAGGAATTTGTTAACCTTTGAAAAATGAAGGTGAGGAGCAGGAGAGACAGAGAGGGACCGAGGAGAGAGGCTTCCACGGGAGAAATGAAAATGGGGGAATATAAAGAAGGAATTTGGAGCGTCGGACTTCATCACAGAGAGAAAAGAGAGGTTCTTGTGGTACTCACTCACTGGCTTTGCGAAAGAGAGGGCGACTTCCTTGGGCTGGGCTTCCTATTTCATCGGGTCGTTATTACTTTTCAATTCATCTGATTTTATTATTTTGCCCTCCGATTCCTTTGTTATTGCCAATTAACTCTTGAAAATTTCTTACACCACTCATCTCATTCCCAAACTTAACTGAATCCTCTTTGTCTAAAATTTTTCATTTCCATTTCTTCCAATCCCATTTTCAGTTTTTTTTTTTCTTTAATAAAGTGAAGAAATTAATTACTATTCCAAAATTTTAGTTTTAAGATACCTAAACGTGTTTAGCTTGTGACCAGTATTGCATCGGTTAGTTCATCAACTTCCAAATTTTTAATTACATATGAGAATTTTGGATTGTGATTTCACTTGATCTATGTTAAAGCATTATATCATCGACCATAAGATCAAGGGATCAAATCTTCATTCCCAAATATTGTTTTTGTTTTTTTTTTTTATAGTTCAACACAATATTTAGGGGTGTGGAGATTCGAACCTCTAACCTCTTAGTCGATGGTACATGTCAATTACTACTGATCCAAACTCACTTTAACCATCCTCACATATTGTTGAACTAAAAGAAAAAAAAGCTATGTTATTAATACCATGAGCAAAATATCGATATTTATTAGATTAACTTTGATTAAATTGTCAATTTGAGCATAACTCAATTGATTAAAGCATATATCATTGACCAAAATGTCAAAATTTTGAACCCTCACTAGTCACCCCCACATCTTGTTTGACTTGAAAAATTAAGAAGAAAAAAAAAATCATTTGTCGAATTAATGTGAAATAGTGGTTAACGGTAAAATATAAGTAAAACTATTTGTCAACATAAGGATAGGGTTAAGGCATTATTACTTCGACCAAAACATCACATGAATCCCACCTCCATATATTACTAAATAATTTTTTTATTTAAAAAAAAAAAAAAAAAAAAAAGCAATAATAAATAGTAAATAATGAGCTTGTATCCAAATTACCCTTTTCCTTTCAAATCTTGGAAAACTCAAGTAATTTTCAAAAATGAAAAGAAAAGAGAACTTTTAGTTAAAAAGTAGGTGGTTCTAGTTAAACAAATTTACTCTTGAAATACTTGTAGAGTCATCCTATATCGCTTGGAATGAACTAGACGACTTCAATATATATATATATATATTTTTTATTTCCTTTTTGTGTTGCCAAAATTCCATTAGAACAACAAATTTAGAACCATCTAAAATATTTCGAAAGGCTATCAAAAGAAAACATGCAACCATCATCAGTCACCAACAATACACTAAACGCCAAAGCAAAACAAAACAAAACAAAAGGACCATTGTCCATAATGTTAAGACAACACAACATAGAACATAAATTGCATTGAAAAAATGATGTCGTGTCGTGTCTTTCAAGGGACATTTTGAACTTGAAGCTACCAACTTGAATGGATGCTGATGAAGCAGCCCAATCCTTCTACAGAAATGGAGGAAGAATCACCCATCTGCGTGGGTACTTTGGCCTTCCCTCCTTCCCATCAAACAGCTGCAGATCGATAGGGAAAAAAATTTGTCAAAATGAGAGGCATTTATGGAATCTACCAAAAGGGCATCTTTTATCTTCAAAACTAAGGAACTTGCAAAGCCGAAAACTACAGTCCCTTCCAACGCCTCTAGCTATATCCAAAAATGTGATGGGAATCTCAAGTTGTCAAAACTCGAGAGAGAAGTTATACTCCTAGGGTGTCGCACGTTTGAACACGGAGCATGCCAAAATGAGGCAAAGCTAACTATTAAGAATATTGAAATTTACTAATATTATCGATTGGTTTAAGTTTTTGAACTTAGAAGTGATTTAACATGGTATCAAAGCAAGAGGTACTATTTTCAACATGTTGCAGTACTACTTCTCCTCTAATTAATATTGATAATCCATTTATTGGGTCTTGTGTTAGTTCCAAAGTTCACTTGCAAAGTAGAATTTTAACCGTATATAAGAAAGATTAATAGACAAACCTATCAACTTAAAGCTCCTTCGTTTAGAAGTGATTTAACATAGTATTAGAAATCATTGAATTACCACTAAACCTAAAAGCTTAAACCACTAGAAAAAATAAGTTAGATGATACCTTCTTGAGGCGACGGTGCTTTGCCAGGGCCCAGTTCGTCATGATAAGAGTAGCAACCACAAGAAAGACATAACCAGCAACAGTCTGTGTAGCTATATTGAAGCCTACCCACTGATATATTTCTGTCGTGTAGTTTGCACATGTCACAATGTTGAACAGAAACCCCTTTGGGATTTGATATCCCCCATTACCCTCAGGACTGCGCAATTTTCTCAGCAAGATGTGACAGTAGAAGTTTGACACTTGACACAGCAAACCAAATGCAAAGCCAATCTTCATTTGAAGGTCGCCAACGGGGGTATAAAGTGGGTGATTAACATAATATGCAATATATGAGCCAAACGACCAGTAGTAAGCACAGTTTCGGAACACATTCAAAAGTGGTGAGGTTGCATGGCTGAACCTATGCACGAAAAATGTTTCCATGATTCGTTTGAAATAGTGAAAACACCAGTAGTACATTGCATACGTCTGAACTGGATGGATGACACGTTCTGCCTTGAAGCCAAAGAACTGATATACAGGGAAGTAGTAAAAGATGGGGTAGAGGATCAATGGACCCAAGTATTCAAAAAAGAAGAGTGTACGATAAGAAACTTGTGGGCCCAAGTCCTTGAAAACGACAGTTATGTCATCCGAGTTGTCGCTACAATACTCTCTGAGGCTTTTCTTATGGTTAAGAACAGTAGGCCTCTCCTTTGAACCAGGTTGAATGGGAAGAGTTAACCGTTGCCTAGCAGGGTAGAACTTTTTGGCTGTTTCAATGAAACAAGTAAATTAGGTAGCTGCACTTTACATAAAAAATTACATCGACTTACATATATGCATGTTAAACGACTGGCAACTTGCCGCTTCTTACGAACCATACAACAATATTAGGCAAAATGGCAACCGTTTAAGTTCTAAGATGAACAATAGACACTATCAAGTCGTTTAAGATTTCTTTTTGTTTTTTCCTTCTTGATAGAACTCATAGTGGAGTTGAGAAATTCTATTAATAGTAAAGGTCGTAAAGTAATTTTCGTCAAGTACTTTATATTTAATCTTAGCTGAGATGAGGAAGTTCAGAGGAAATATCAAGTAGATAAAGCAAAAGAATCTACATAAGCCTGCAAAGCATGTTTCGTTTATTAATAAGACAATTCTCCATCCAAGCTACAATGATCAAAAGCCTACAGGCATAATGCAAATGCAGAAATAATTATTAAAAAAGAAAAGGACTACAAAGTATACCAGTATGTAATAAGATAACCATTAGGATTTAGCAGCTAATCTAATGCACTCCCTGTTGTTTGAAGTACATATTTACGTAATAATTTCAAAAACTGACAAAACATACCTCTTCATCTATTTTTTGACAATGAGAATTTCTTCTCTAAAATTTCTGACAAAAAGAACCTGGCTAAGGAGAGGGAGGGATTGCTATGTAGCATCTAGAATGCCAAATATGCATTTTGTTAGAAAATTGAGAGCAAAGGTACTTTCCATTAGTTCTCACAGCACAACCACACTGATATGGATAGTTATTTTTAAAGCTATTGAGGTGCATTAACAATAATATTGAACCCCAAAATTTTATTTTACACTCCCTCCCCCACCCCATCCAAGAAAGAAAGAAATTAACCAGCTATAATGAAATCATTTCGTTCTTTGTCTGGTAACTCTATGCAACATAATAAAGGCGGAACCAAGGGGAAAAATAGAATAAATCAGCATACCCGAGCGAAGATCAATTCCCAATACCATTTTTTCTTACCACTAGTAATAAAAAGACTGATTTTCTGGAAGCACGAGATAGGAAAACAATGGACTTTTTGAAATACTTCACTATCTATGAACTAGTTAATAAAATTTTGATTTCTCAGCAATTCCATACCCAAAAGCTTAAACTGTTAAGGCATCAAAAGGTCAAAAGGTCAGAGCTTTGAATTCCCACCTCTATATGTTGTTGAAATCAAAAAGCTTAAACTGTTAGGCCAGGCTAAACTTAATCTTTTAGATTCATCCTTTTAACAACTACCAAAAATGGGACAAAACACAAGTAGATATGGTAGCACAACATCTGAAAACTCCAGTTCTATCAATCACTGCTACAAGAAATGTCAAATCTAAGCTAACCAATCTAAAAAATCTAAGCTAATGAGAGCAAAGCATGAATGCAACAATTAAAGGAAACATTCCACTATCTTGCACTTACTTCGCTTGAAAATCGCATCCTGCAGATCGGCCACCGAAGCCTGCAAAAAATAGAACAACAATTTCCATGAAACTTAAAAGTCCCATCTCCTACTCATCTGTAAGAAGCCAAATAGATAGGTCTATAAACTGAACACAGCCACCAAAATAAGTTGTACTCTTCTCATCCTTTCTTCTTTTCCAAGAAACGAAAAAGGGAAGTGAGAAAGAAACAGTAATTCAATCAAAATCCAAACACTTACAGAATCGCTCAGTTGAATGCCGCCCTTAACAACCTCTCTCCCACTGCGAGAAACTACCGAGACCTTCATTTTTGCAGCCAAATTAGAGAACCCCAGTTGGGCAAGTAGCCCTATTATCTCAACCCAGATCCTGAAAGAGCAGAATGAGAGGACCCAGAATCAAGGAATGGTTATATGATGAGATCCGCAAATGGATTCTATTAAAAAATGGTAAAAGCCATCTGGGTTTGAAGGGGGAGGTTGGGAAGTAGGCTTATTAAATGGCGTGCAGTTGGGGTAGGAGAGCTAATTCCAATGACGGATGAACCGTGCCCCTAATCATCTCCTTATTACAATTCGACACGTCGTTCTGGCTGCGAGGCTGGAAGCCGACAGCCAACTGAATAAATTCAATGGGATGAACGTCAACCTAAATTTTTAATTGCAGCAAAATTTGGCTAAGGATTAGTGACGAGAAGCACCCCAAAAATCTGAGAATAGGTAGTCACTTAAGAAGAACAAATGATAAGTAAAGATAAAACATATCTGAAGGGTATCTAAAAGCAACACATGTCATTTATGGTGAGCCCATCTATGCATTTATGTCTTGGGTGATTTTGTCAATGGGCGAAACATTGGGGGAGTTTGGTATCACTTCCATCATGAATGAAACCTTATTAGTTATTATTGATTAAGGAACTTAAAAAAAATTAAATTAAATTACAAGTTTAATACTTGAAAACTCACTTTCAAAATTGTCTAATAGGTCTCAGACAAATAATAAAAATTTTAAAATTAATTGATCCATTCTACATAAATTTAAATTTTATGTCTAGTAGGTCAGTGAATTTAAAAAAAAAAATCAAAAGTTCAGGGACAATTTATAATTTTAAACATTCAGGGGCCGTTTGTTTTTTGGGAATCTAGATAACCGGAATCTTCAGATGCCTGGAATTATAGATAACCGGAATGATAAATTTGATAAGTATTAAATAACCACATTTATTGTATCCAATTTCCTTGCATTTTAATTGAATATTGTGCTTAATTATTAAAATTGTGTTTAATTTAGTTTAGGTGGTGAAATATAAAAGTTTGGTAGAATTCAATTTAAAAGTACTTTTTAAACTAAGAAAAAAAATGGTGGCAGTTTGAAATGAAAAATTAATATATATGAAGTTGAAGTTTGAATGTTTAATTTGCAAGCTTTGTAAAATTGAAGTTCATTTTTTTTATATCTAAAAAAAGGAAAATTGAAGTTATTCTTAAATTAGGTGGCAGAATGTAAGGAAGTTGGTGGACACCTCTCAAGACTTTTTCTTCTTCTCCACATCTTGGGCAAAAGCTTTAGGGAGGAATTCTTCAACATTCTTCAAAGGAGTTTTTTTGTTTGGCTGAATTAAGGGATGAAAGTGTCTATTTTTAGTAGAGATTTCTCTCTTCCTCAAGTATAAAAGGAGCAGAAGAGGAGCAATGAAGAACACAACATTTTTCTTCTTCTCCACAACATTCTTTGTGAAAAAGCTTAGAGAGTGTAAAGTTTGGTGCTTCCAATTTCTTTGGGTTTTTTATTTTATTTTTAGTTCTTTGAGTTTTATTTTATTTTTATGTTGCTTCCTCTTTACAGTTATTATTGCTTTTCCACCATGTGTGGCTAAGTTTTAATTTCTGGTTCAAGGGTGATTTAATTTCCAATTGTAATTTTGCGAGGCTTTGGGCCAAATTGAAATTTTATCTTTAATTCATGAATTCTTTGTTTCTTGTTCTTATTTTTATGATTGATTGTTATTGAATTAAATTGACGCCTTAATTTAGTATCAATTGATTTATTGCTATTTATGATTTGTGATCCGTAATTGTCACAATTGATTAAAATATGTAGTAGAGAGTTGGCTTATGTGTGTGTAATTATGGCTTTTCCATTTTACATAGCTTGCATAATAGACTCTAGGGAAACAAATAAACAAAATTAATTAATTTGTAGCTATCTCGATTAGTTAATTTTGGTTTAGTCATTCTCATTGTTTTTAATGCTATTATTTAATCGATATGGAACGCTATTGTACCCAATTGATTAAATGGTAAGGTTTGATTTTGATACTTGGTCAGAGTCAGTTTGAATAGGAGAATTTACACTTGTTATGGCTTTTCCAAATAAGTAGACTAAGTTCTTGAATTTGAGAAATTGAAATTGATTTTTTTTAAGCCTATGATCAAAATTACAATTGGATGAAATTTATACCCTTGAATTGGAATTTTCATAAAGTTGATTTTTTTTATTCATTTTTTTTATTCATTATTTAATTAATTACAATTTTTGTTCAACAATTCAACCCCCCCTATTTTATTATTTATTTATTTATTAACTTTGAGAAAGTAATTCAATTGGTTCCTTTGGGATTCGACCTGGTCCACTATTTCTACAAGTTAGATCTAGAGAATCAGTAAATATTTTGGAGGGCTTCGACAACCCGACCATAGATGTCCGGCATCTTTAGATAGTCATGTTTGTTTTATAGGGAAGTTTTTAAAGATGTCTGGGAATATTTGGATAACTGTGTTTGTTTCGCAGGATTTGTACTTGAGAATCTTTTAAATTTACATAATGTTTCAAGAATGCCCTCACGACAATTAATGTATTTTATACATTAATTTAATACAATTTGAATTTATATAAGAACAAATAATTAAAAAACTTTCTTATTGGCAAACTTTCAATAATAAAATATTAAAAAGACATAAAATTTGTTAAATTAAATTTTAGAAAATTAGAATGAAAAGAAATTCAGAAAAATTATTTACAAAAAAAAATTAAAATGCATAAAATCCCAAAAAATTAATTTGCATAAAATATTGAGAACATAGAAAATTAATTTGCAAAAAATGAAAGATCAGAAAATGCAAAAAAAAAAATCTAGAATATTTCATAACATTATTTTGCAGAAATAAAAGAGCATAAAAAATGCATAAAATTAGTTTATAGACAAAATGAAGAATATAAAATAGCAAAAAATAAAAATGCTAAAAATTCAGAAAATAAAAATGCAAAATGCAAAAATTTATTTTTCAGAAAAATACAGAAAATAGAACTCCAGAAAATGTTGAGAATTCATATTTAAAAAAAAAAAACAGAACTTAATTTGTTGAAAATGAAAATGTTGAGAATTCAAAAATCTAATTAACAGAAAATGCAGAAAACTAATTTAGTTTGAAGAAAATACAGAAAACTCATTTCCAGAAAATTATAATACATAAAACTAATTTGCAGAAAATAAAAAAATGTAAAAATGCAGAAAATGAATATGTAGAAAATGCAGAAAATGAATATGCAGAAAATGCAGAAAATACAGAAAATGAAGAAAATGAATATGGAGAAAATGCAGAAAATGAATATGCAGAAAATAAATGTGCAGAAAATGAAAATGTAGAAGATATTGAAATTGAAGAAAATAAAAATGGATAAATTTTGAAATGTAAAAAATGTAGAAAACAAAAATGGAAAAAAAAAATCAATGATTAGATGATCGGTAAAATGAAGAGACATTAATTGAGACCTCCAATTTTAAGGTCAATGTCTCGACATACATCTCATATGAAAGAAAAAGGTGATCAAAATTGAATAGACAACGTAATGAAAAAAAATGTGAAAGGTAGCGAAAGGAAAAAAAATGAGGAAGAAAGTAAGAAAGGAACATGAAAAATACCTGGAAGAGGAATAGAGCAAAGCAAAGTGTTTTTGAAAAGAAAAAAATCCTAATGAAAAGTGACGACTGATGAGACGACTTGGAGAAAAAGAAATCGAGTAGTGGCAAATAATTAGGGTTAAGGGTAAATAATGTAATTTGATAGATGCCTGAAAGAAGGGAATCTTAAAAACCCATCTTTTCAACGGTATTCAAGATAGCTTAAAATGGGGGATTTTAAAATACCCGGTATCTTTGGATGTCTGGCTATTTTAGGATTACCACAATCCAAACACGGTAATCTAGATGGCCATAAGGTGGGAATCTTGGATTACCACCAAACAAACGACCCCTCAGAGACTAAATAGATACAGACTTCAAAGTTGAGAGACTAAATTTATAATTTTAACACAAAAAAAATCTTACTATTGAAGATGATGTTAGATGCCACATATATATTGATATTGTGCGTACTCTCTGTTAGGGAGGATCTAGAATTTTTTGGATTAAAATATCATTTTCTATCTCTCTTCTATTCAAAAATAAAATTAAAAAATTACTTCCATCTAGAAAAAAAAACATTTATAAAAATTAAAGAAGAAATCGACACAAAATTAATCAATTAATAAATATTTTATATCTTTTAAATAATTAAAAAAAAAAGTTTACAAATTAAAAAAAAAATGAAAACTATATATTAAAATAAATGAGGGTGGGAGGCTTGAGCCCCATGGCCTTGGTGGCTACATCATTGCTCCTTCCCACAATTAAAGGTTTTGAAATAAGACGTTGCGCCCTAAAATAGGTATTTGGAAGTGAGTCTATATAGGGGTAGGCATTGTTGAACTAAGTTAGATGGATTTAGACAACTTTTAACATAACATATGAGATTAGAACTAGTTATTGATAAATGCCTCTAAGTAACAAAGTTAGACAACTTTCTTCTATCAGAAGCTAGTCACAGTAAACTTATAATATATAGGTACACTACAAGACAAGTGTTTATACATGTTTTTACCATAATTAAGAGGTAGTACTCATCTTCGAGAACTTCCAACTTGGCGAACTAGCAGGATGGTTGTGAAACCACAAATGGTAAATATTGAATTGAAATAGTTGCAAAAACATGTTCAAAGAACCTTCATCTAACTTAGATACACACTGAAGTCATAGAGTTTGGTCCAAAGTAGAGGCATGATCTAACTGTGCGGGTGCACTCTAGTAAAGTTATCTGTATAATTGTAAGCACAAGTTTGAAATAAAAAAAATATATATATATATATCAAATATGCTTACCATCATCTCCATTTAACATCCATTAGCAAATGAACTAAAAAAAATCATTAGAAAAAGAAAACATCAAAAAAATAAAAAATAAAAAATGTGAAAACATAAAAAACTAAATTGAATATTTTTAACTAATAAGGATTTTTGCCTTATTATTATTATTTTAACATCGGGTTCGAGTTGGAATCAAAAAAAAAAACATCGGGTTCGAGAAGCGGTAGCCGGGCCGGAGCCCCGGACCGAACATTTAAAGGGCGGTTGGCGGGCAGATTGAATAATGAAACCTTGACTCTCCTGAATCGTTGTACGGGAAATTGAAATCTTGGGGGTGGGTGTCGAGAAGCTGCATCATGACTCAGAAATTCGGTGGTGGGTTGCGCCCCACTGGAACTCCCTCAGTGGGTTGGTCCTTTGTCGTCGTCGTCTCTTCGCTTCTCGCCGGCGCCTCCATCGTCCACAACATCTACAAACCAAATCTTGTACTCTCTCCCTCTCTCTCTGTTATGTGCGTATATACTTAAAGTGATCCTTTGATGATTATTCATAATCGGAAATATGGTCATGTGTGTGCTGGTTGCTGGGTGCAATTTAACTTGATAATGCCTGTAACCTGTTCGATGAAAGGCCCACCTTGTATTTTGATCCTATTGTTTTTTTTTTTATTTGAGTATAAGCCTATAATTTCCCGTTTCTGATCAATGGGATCCAGAACAATTGTCTAGCTATGTTCTTGAAATCAGATTTCAATTTCAGCTTCTTATCTTTTCAGAAATTTGGTCATTTGTGTTCCGTATGCAATTTTAATTTGACAATGCCTGTAACCTGTTCGATGAAAGTTCCACCTTGTAGTTTATGCCTATTGTCTTCTAATTTGAGTATTTCCTGTCTCTGATCAATGGGAATCAGAACAACTGTCTAGCTATGTTATTGGGGTTTCTTTTGTGGGCTTAGTTTTTTGTATGCCCTTGTATTCTCTCATTTTTTTCTCAATGAAGGCTCGGTTCTTTATTAAAAAAAAAAATTAGCTTCTTATTTTTTCAGATATATGGTCATATGTGTGCTGCGTGCAATTTAACTTGACAATGCCTGTAACCTGTTCAATGAAAGGTTCACCTTGTACTTTATACCGATTGCCTTCCTATTTGTGTATAAGTCTGCCATTTCCTGTTTCTGATCAATTCAGAAAAACTGTCTGGCTGTGCTCTTGAAATCAGATATCAATTTCAGCTTCTGCATTCTTCGTCTTATTTTATTTTTTTCAGAAATATCTAGGGATCACTGAACCATTTTCTGTTTCTTGCTTTTCTTTTATTACCTCTTCATAAGTTTGTTCTGTTCATACATTTCTGCAATTGTATTGCTTCATCCATTTCTCTTTTTTCACTAGAACGTCCTATATTCAGAATGGTCACTGAATTTCTAACTCTTATCCTTTTTAATGTCTTTGTAGACCTTGCCTCCGGTGGAGAGTGTCCAAACGGCCAACAACAAAGACCCTAATTAAAAATTATTTACTTTATGACCTTTTAGCATATAGTTAGTTTATTTCTTTCCAGATAAATGTTTTTCTCATCGTTGAGCTCAAATTGTTTTTCACATGCTTTGATGTGAAAGTTCTCTATTGTTGGGAAAGGAACAAAAGAATCTTTGAAGATTCATCTCGAGAGCTGCAAGTGTTATAAAGTTCACTAGTTATAACTGGTGCATTCTCTTATCTGAGCTTGATGATTTTATTAAGTTTATAGAATGTTTAAATAAACTAGCCAAATGTCTTTTTCATCACTAATGTGTGATAATAATATAAATGATAAATTTAGTTTTATTTTGGTTGATCATTCATTTAAGGTCATTATCAATTGAATATGGTAACCCAATAACCTGTGATGGAAGAATTTATTGAAGCTAGGAACTTTTTTTTTTTTTTTTTTGAAAGCTGAAAGCTTGGAATTAGTGCTTGGAAATTGTTACTTTCCATTATCGATTTGGACTATCTGGTTACTAGAATACTAAATAGATTCAGTCTAGGGCCATTTCAACAATATGGCGGTGCTTATGCTCAGCAACACTGTTTTGTTCAGGGGTATGTAGATAGGACTTTTGATGCAAGATACCACAAGAAGCAAAGTAATTACAAAGATAATGACTAATATACTCACCACTCCCATCACTTCGAAAGGTTCTAAGTTTAGAAGGTAAAGAGGTTTCAACAAAGGGAATGAACATAGAAACAACATAGTAAACATCAGACTTATAGCACAAAGGATATATCCAGGTATAACGTGAATAATCATCAACAAATGAAACATAATATCAATATCCATTTATTGCAATCTCAAGGGCAGGGCTCCATACATCACTGTGAACAACTTCTAGGGGAGTATATGTAGAAGAAGATGACAAAGAAAAGGAGAGTTTGGACATTTTATCATCAAGACAGTGTTTACAAACATTAGAGATTGATATAGACACAGGAAAAACAGAAGAACGAAGAAAATTATTAAGAACAGATGAACAGGGGTGGCCTAACCTATCATGCCACGGTAGATGAAACCTTAGCACCAACATAAGCCATAGGGAATACTTGTGCAAACGGAGAAGAAATGGCAATCAAGGGGTAAAGTCCATTAATGCTAGGTCCCTAGAACAAAATTTTGCTCGAAAGATTGTCTTGAATGGTGAAGGAGGAAGCATTAAAAATAAACGAGCAATTGTTATCGAGGAAAAATTGATGAATAGAAAGAAGATTGGTCGAGATATTGGGAACACAAAAGAGTTTGGAGAGAATAAAGGAAGAATCGGGAGTGAGCAGTTATAGGAAGAGACTGTCAATTCTCAGCAGTTATATTCTCTACATCATCATAGGCAAAAGAAAGACTCAAATTAGACATATCACTAGTAAGATGAGCATGACAATCTGTATCAGTTAGCCAAACATTAATATCTTAAGGCAAAGAAGAAGGAGGGACGGAATTAGCAGATGCTGCTACGGCTGCAAGCTTAGCTGGAGGATGTCTCCCTTGGAATGAATAATTCATTCTATTATAACAGTCAATAGCACTATGGCCAAACTTGAGACAGATCTAGCAAGTTACTTTGTTCGATTGCCAAAATCCATGAGAAAACTAACATTAACCTTGAGGAGGAACTGTAGAGGTAAAATTAGGAGACGAAAAACTGTTACTACTGCGATTACCTTGTCCATGATTGCTATCAGATTTACCGTTTCCACGACCTCCTCCACGACCTTAACCCCGCCAATTATGGCTTTCAACATTCGCAACCATTGCTAGAGAAGGAATAAAGGCAAGATCTTCTGCCTTTGATTATTTTTCGATTGCCGCTTCCTCTGTTTTTAACAAAACATGAAGTTCATCAAATGTTACACTCTGAGATTGTGTTTGACGAGAGGCTTTGAAGACGTTGAATGCCAACGCAAGACCATTAAGAACATAGATGATCAAATCCTTAGAGTCAATTAAAACGGGGACGACAACCAATTTGTTAACAATGTTCTTGATTCGCTGAATGTAAGCGTAAACACTCTCACCAGATTTCTTCAACCCATTTTGAAGCTCCATCTTGAGACCGACGATATTCAGTCGTGTAGAGGAGGAGAAATGCTTCTCCAATGTCTCCCTGACTTCTTTAGAGGCTTGGCAACCAATAACATACGATAAAGTGGATTTCGTCAAAGTGGCATTGATAAGAGTGATTAGGGCTTGATCACGCTCATGCCACTTCTCAAACTCAGGATTAACCAGAGCAGGCTGACCTTCAGTACGAAGAAAACGAACAGGAGCAGTGTAAGATCCATCAACAAAGCGATAAAGCTTGTGAGCTTTAAGAATCGACGAGATCTGGTACTGCCATAAGACGTAATTGGATGAATCTAGTCTAACTGAGACAAGATTACAGATATTGGTGAGAAGAAGCATCGAGGAATTTTGATTCTGATCAGATTGCATGATGAAAAAGAGGAGAAAAGACCTGGGAAAAAAATTAAATGCGTGGAGATCAATAGAAACGACGTGTGTCACTGGACTCTGATACCATAAAGAAATACAAGGAGAGGAGCTCATAACAGACTTCAATACAAATGCTCACACTGAACCAAATAATAAAACTAAATACACTTATATCCTATCACCTTGGTGATCTTTAAAGGTCCTTTCTGTTCTACTACTTTGAGTTGGAAAGTGGAAACTTTCCTTACAGACAACGAAATTACTGGAGAATTCAAAAGTCATTTAAACTGGAAATTTTCCATCTAGCAAATAGATTGAATCATGTATGGAGTTCGCCTGCTAATAATTTGCAAGATCCCAGTAGGAAGCTTTCTTCTCAAACCGATTCATTCTCTTATTCAGTCATCACTTTCTTTTTCCACCATCTCTTCTGCACTTACTGCATATTTCTAGTTCTTTTGTTGGATGGAGAATTTGAGTGTTGGTTAATGGATTCATTAGAAACATGAGGGAAACTTCAGCATTGTGTTTTCTTGACGGACATGAAGGGCTTGAAGTCTTTTGCAAAATCACGAGGCTTGCGTATTGTTCATAGTCTGACCACCTTTTTTAATGGAGTAATTTTCTTGCTGGTGGAAACCAGGATGTTCTAAATAAATTTTTCTTCAATTAATTATGTTTATATTATGAGATTTTATCCATAACCATTAAGTTTCCTACTCATATGTGATTCTTTATAAGCATCAAATAGTGCAAATGAGAATGAGATATGACCTCTGCATTAGCATCTAGTTTCTGAACATATTTTGATTAGCTTAACGTTAGTCTTTCTGAATCAGGATCATATTATGATCAAGTCCAAATTTTCTGTCTCAGCATCGAACGGGAGGAGCGAAGCTTGGCATTTAGAGCGAGTAGCACAGTTCTACTACGTGGTCTCCACTACCCCTCTAATCATGTAGATTTGAACATTAAACGTTCTATCTAAAATGAGAAAGAAAAAAGAACCCAAATTTAAAACGACCATATGTTATTTATTATTTGATTAATGAATGTGGGAGTGTAAAAATTTGTATATGATGCATCAACCTTGTTGGGAAGGAAATTGAAAGATTGACATGTAGTGGTACTTCTCTCTTCATATATATATTTTTAATCTTTTAAATCTGCTCTCCGTCAACAATAATACTGACACCAAAGTGACAATTGCGCAAGAATTGCATATTTAGATATGGTGGTGCGGACCAAAACGAACAAAACTCCTGAGAAATAAAAAAGTCAGACTCCAAATTGATTTGATCAGTTTCAGCAAATACTACATGGATAGTTGTCGATTCATTCAGAACTAAAAGCTAATATGTAAGTTAATTTTTGGTCAACTTACTGATAGCATGCAAAAGTGTGTTATTTCTAAATTTAGATTTGTGTTGGTTTTGTACGTTTATAATAAGCTTTCATGCATTTATTTATATATTTGGTAGATTTCGAGCAATTGAAGCTAAACCGGACTTTTGAAGCTATTTGGAGCTTAATTAGAGGTTAAAGACACACTTTAGAGCAAAGAAGATAATAAGAAGTGTTACAAGTGAGAAAACTTGAGGGTATAGCATCGAGACGCTATAATATAGCATTGAGACACTACGAATTGAAAAATAATTTTTTTACTATTACAACGTTGAGACGCTACTATTACAGGGTTGTGATGCTATGCAGCGTTGAGACACTACTACTACGACATCTCAACGCTATCTCGATTCTATAAAAAGGGAATTTGATCTATGGATTTGGGGAGCCGTTTTTGAGAGCCTAGAACCCTCATTTTGACAAGGAGCGGTGTTTTGGGACCTAGAGAGCACTTTGGACAGCTAAGGAGGAGACTCAAGGCTCAAGATCACAGGACATAACGACAGAAACGAGTGTTGACAAGCGTCGTCTAGTTTTTTTTTTCTCTTTTCTCTTTACTCCGTTTCTTGATCTTTAGGATTTATTGTACTGAATATTAGATGTAATTTTGAGTATTTTAGACTCTTGGATGATTGTACTTTTAAACTTTGTTTGATTTTTGAATTGTATAATATCGTAATGACTTTTATGCATCTCGAATCAATTTTCTAAGCTTTTGGTCATAGCTTTGCATGTTAAGTTAAATTTAGCTTGAGAAAGTAAATTTAACTAAGGAACTTAGATGCATGACTAGGATTAATCAATTGCATGGGAATAAATAGATTATTATTAGAAGCCATTAAAAGAATTTCATAATGCCATGTTTAGGTGTAGAAATAGACCGAGAGGTTGATTTACTACTTTACATGAGTTCAATTGGGCTTGAGAGAGTCAATTGCATATTTTAGTAATTATTGGCTTGGTTGTTGCATGTTCTACAATTCTTTAATCAAATTCATAGCTGCACTTCATGTAATGCAATATTCACTTGTCTCTCTAAATGGACTCCAACTTTTGTAAATAATTAATTTAGTTTATTCTTGTTTCAATCCAAAGTTAGGTTTTCTAAATAAAAGTAGGCATGAGTAACTGTGGTACTTAATTAATCTAAGAACTCTAATCTCTGTGATCGATCCTGGCTATTGTTACTGCAAATTTTAGAGGTTTGGTTTATAAATATATTTGATAGAGCCTTCGACAAGCTCTTTATCAAATTAATATCCCCAAACTTAGATTTTTGCTAGTCCTTGAGCAAAATAGAGCAAAACCACATAATGAATTTCTATTGCATAATCACAACTCTAGCCTGAATGATCCAAACAACAGAAAGCAATGAAAGAAAACATTAACACACCCTTTCATCAAGCAATTTAAATTTAAACTATTTCATCTATTGCGTATATGTGTGTCTAACCTCCTTTCTATTAGTTTCTACTAGCTTTTGACAATTTCAAAGAGTCTTTAATTCGCTTTCCCCTTACACTAACCCTAAGTCTGAATTTCTAGCCTCCCTACAGTCAAGCAAGCAATCAATCTTAAGCACAATTTTAACTGCGGTTACTAACACCCAACTTGTCTTTTTCTTTCTTTATGAGACCCTAGCTTTCACACTTCAACTGTAGGGATCCATATCCAGAGCCTTTGCCCAATGGATGGCCTAACTGATCACAGTGGAGGTAACTCTTTTGATCCTCATGCTTTCAAGCACAACTTATTGAAGAAACAAATAAAAAAATTCTTTAAACATGCAAAAAATCAATAGAGACAATTTTTTTTCATTCAACAAATTTCAATCACAAACCATCATGCAAGTCGATTTTTTAATCAATTCTTAAGCCTATTAGGGTGACAACAACCTTTAGACTCAATGATACTATCCTAAGCATTCGAACATAACAAACAGTCGATTATGTGCTAAATGTGTTGCAAGGAAATTCAAGACAAATTTAAATATACTCAATTCAGGGCATGCTTTTAGAATCCAAAAAAATGGCAAAAACTATCATCTAGACCACATCATAAGTCGTATTAATCATGATTATGCAATAGAATTCATCTAGAACATGCTCAAAAATCGAAAAAATTATGCTCAAAATTAGCAATTCTTCAACAAACGCAACCCTGTCAATCACATAAAAATGTGTTTGACCCACCTATAACTCCCCCTGATTTTCTCTTCCTTATTCGATTTCTTCAACAAATTTTGGCAAAATAGATCCTCGGATTTTCTCTTTCTCCCATTCGATTACTCTTATATATGTTTTTCTACTCTTTTTTTTTTTCTTATAACTAATTATAGTTTTTAATTTTTCGCTAATCTATAAATATTTTTAATTTCATCTCTAATGTATTGAAAAATTTTCAATTAAGTCCTTATTTTCATAAAAATATAGGAATTTATTCAACATGATAGTATAATATCAAAATATACTTTATTAATTGAGTTTAAAGTATTATATGTTTAAATTTTATGAAATAAGGCCTAATACTCACCCGAAAATTTTAGAACATACTCATTCTATAAAACTTAGCATATAGTAACTTACTCCATCTGCAATTACTCATTGCTATAGAAAATTGACCTATTAAAATAATGATATACTAATGATTGACAAAGTCATTAAAATTACTATTCTTCAATTCATATACTATCGTATTCTTCAATTCATATACCATCATTCTCTCAATTCACAAATATAAAAAATGGGAGAAAATATAAAGATGATTTTGTCAATATGGTTATGATTTATGAGAGAGGAGAGGTGATCAATGGTTTAAAAATTAAAAAAACCGAAGGTCTTTTATTCAATCTAGATTTAAGAAAATCCAAATCCCTTAACCATACCTAATTTATAGCTTATAAAAGTGGAGTGTTTAGAAATATTAAAAAAAAATAATTAAAAAAATCAAAGAAACAGAAAAAGAGGAAGCCTATAAAATGGAATGTTTGCAAATATTTAAAAAGACAATAATTTAAACAATCATTAGAGCAAAACAAAAAATTATTTACAAATCATAATTTAAACAATCATTAGACAATCATTAGAGTAAAAAAAATAAAAAATTATTATATAAACAGCTTAACAGATCTATGTGCAGATTTTGCATGGAATGCGTCTTTCAAAGAGACGCATTCCAATAAGGACAAAAAAAGGCCATATTTGTAAATAGTTTCTCCCTCAACTCGTTTTCTGAAATAAGTTTTCAAAACACCCCTATTCTTCCAAAAAGTCTAAAAAATGAGTGAACAAAACTGGCCTGATGTGAAGGGAAAACCACTCCATTCGAGGTCCATGATATGGACAAAAGAGAGCACCAAAACAATCGAGGTCTTGCAAAACGGGAACGAGATTTAAATGGCACTCAACTACCTATACCAGAAGGGAAAACAACTTAAAAAACTAAAGAAAAAGGGATAGAAAATGGTTGCCTCCCAAGAAGTGTTTTCTTTAACATCTTTAGCTAGATGAGGCTCATGTGGTAGATCAATTTGAGTTCGAGCCCGCTTTGCAATCCTCTGTAAGCACTCATCCAACGGGTCCTTATTCAATAACAACTCAGAGAATTCATTAGTCAAATGATTAAGAATAAACCCGAACCAAAGTAAAGAGCAAATAAAGGACAAAAACTAAAGTCAAAAGGAAACAACAAAGAAAAGAACTATACAAGAAACTAAAACAAAAGAGAAAACTAAGGCCCCGTTTGATAACCATTTGGTTTTTGAAAATTGTGCTTGTTTTCTCACCATTTATCTACAATGACTTTCATCTTCTCTACAATGGTTTCTATCTTTCTTAAGAAAATGTTTGAATTCTTAGCCAAATTCCAAGAACAAAAACAAGTTTTTGAAAACTATTTTTTCTAGTTTTCAAAACTTGACTTGGTTTTTGAAAACACATCTAAAAGGTAGATAAGAAAACATGAAAAACCATAGGTGGAAGTAGTATTTATAGGCTTAATTTTCAAAAACTAAAAATTAAAAATCAAATGGTTATCAAACGAGGCCTAAGCTACTAAAATACAGCAACAACAAAAAAGGAAAAACTAAAACCAGAGAAATACAACAACAAAAATGAGAAAATGATCGAACTAAAACGTAGGGCTTAAAGAAAATATTTTTGATTCAAAACAAAGCTCAAGTCTAGTGCAAGTGCACACTATCGATTGCAAGTAATAAATCTGGGGTATTCTAGATTATCGTACCCAAGGGAACGAATTTTTACAAAATCTATGAAGATGACACATAATTTTGTTTACAAAATGCAATTGTGGTAACCAAGGGTGTAAAAATTTTGAAAAGTTGTTTTTGCTAAAGGAAATAAGTGAAAAAAAAATTAATGAATAAGAAAAAAAAGAATTCAAGTTGCTCATGCCCCTTTAGAAACAAATGTCACTAAAAATGCAATTGCAATCGTAGTTAACACAAGAAAACTAAGTAAACCGAATTCGACTACTATTCAATTTTGCTTCAAAATCTTTAGGAGGCTAAGTGATTAAACCTATATTTCGCTAATCTAACTTAGGTAATTTTGTGCACAATTTTAGTGGTTTGGGAGTCTCGCCCTATGTCTAGGGTGTTGGGATTTATGCCCTAAAGCCTCATAATTAATAATTTATTTAATAATGAATAATAATTTTGATTATTTTTTTTGCAATATAATATTATCCATTATATGAAAATCCAAGGTTATTAGTATAATCTTGAACAGTATGTGGTTGACATACGAGAGGATCATGTTCAAGAAATAACCTAAAGGGTCATAGTATATGGATAAGGTTAGGTGCCTTATCCTGGTAACACTATTGATACGGCCCACTTTGTAATAGTTACAAATGATTTGATCCAAATCATTCATGTGGAGACATGTGAGTGGGGGTATCTTATACAATGAGTTTGTATAAAACTGGACCACGAAATATTTAATCTCTCTTTATAAATCCGTTAATTGAGAAGATTAATATTTCATCAGGATGATCATATGCGACTCGATCTTAATCCTGAGTGAGTTATGAACTCCTGCCTGTGAGGGCTTGTCCTTTGATTTGCATGGGTGAGAGTGACTTTTGTAGCTGATTCAATATGTCTACCATTTTGGGGACTTGACCAAATAGGGAGCTGGGAACATAATCTCACAAGATGAAATTCACTCCTTCCCATATAGGGTAAGTAGATGAGTAGTTCCCTTAAGTGCTGATTTCGGAACTTGAACAATGGGACCCCACCCTCTCATTGGCCCGAGAGGAACTTAGTTTATAATTAAATTATAAACATATCGTTCATTAGAGGATCAGTGGTACTTAAGGTGGAAGATGTAATTATAGGGATAAACGGACTTTTGACCCAGCTATAATTATGAACAACTCGTGAAGGATCGACTTATTCTAAAGGATCGATATTCATGACTTATTTCTAAGCCTTTTCCTCCATTGCTTTTGTGACACCCGTTTTCCCTTAACCCTTTCGGTATTAAGTTCGAGATTGACAAGCAATCAGTAGTTGGTCGACTAGGTTTACTGAACGTTATTTCAACAAAAACAAACAAAGTCTCAAGTGTTAACTAGATTGTTTGTACTTTTTAAGCTTTACAAGATCTTTCCTCTAGGACATTCACTAACTTGAACCTCTAAAGGGAAATTAGCTCATTATGGAAGAATTGAAAAACAACAATTGAATTCGTACCAAACTCATAATTTAATAACCGAATAAAGGGGAAGAAAATTTCAAAATATAAAGGCAACCCAAATTGAAATTTTATTAAGAAAGGACTTGAAGAAAAACACTCTCACAACTCACACAACAATCTCAAAGGAGAGAAAATGGCAGCACACTTAGAGAATTTCAAAATATTATAAAGTAAAGGACAAACTGTTTTTGCCCAAGAAGAAGAAAAGAATCAATAAACTTTAGCACTTATCTAAAATCAAAGAACTTACAAGAAGGAAATAAGATAAACAATAGCTAGCTAGAGAAATAAAAATGAACAAAAACATAAGAACAACGATGAACTAGTGTTTTCCTTACTTTGATCGAACCAAATACACCTTCAAGGCAATTGGATCTTCACCTCCTCGAACTTTCGTTGAGGAGGGATCAAACTCGAAAATTACAAAGCACAACGAAGAACAAACTGCTGGAAAAATGACAGAAAATGGTGAACCAAAGCTACTGTTTGAAAAAAATAAAACCCATTTCGTTTTTTGGTTCATTCTTCTTATTTTATAGGTGTCGGGGGCTAGGATTTCCATCTTTGCTCTTCTACAACCTTAGGTCAACTTGTAGGCATGAAATTGAGCTGAAGAATCTCTCAAACTTTGCAATTTTTTGTGATTCCTGCAATCTCCAATTTTTTTTTTCTTCCAGAAAATGCAATTGCATTTCAATTCTAGAATGCAATTGCATTTTTGTGCTTGTTCACCATCTTGTTTTCTCGAAGAAATGCAATTACATTTCCAAAATGAAATGCAATTGCATTTTTGTACTTGCTCCAAACCTACACAAAAATATCAAATTAGTGTAATTTCCAACCTCTTTTCAACTTATTTCCTCTTTTTCATTACTCCAACGAACGTTTATGAATTTAACTAATAAACACTATTTTTTGCTTGCTTGTCATACAACAAAACACACAAAAATGACAAGAACAACTTAGTTTAGGGTCAAATAATCCTTATAAATGAGAATTATCAGAAAACTAAATAACTATACAAGCAAAACAACTATATACAAGAAAGCGAAAAGAAGGAAACTATACAAATATACACTAATTACACTCTAAATTAAAATCAAGCACTTTCACCACGATATTAATTAATCTATAATATGCCAATCTCCGGCAACAACGCAAATTTTGAATTCAATTTTGGTTTTAGCATCTCTTTTTTTTTTTAAAAAAAAAAACCAGTTTTAGTATTAATGTTAGTACTAAAAAAGAAAAAGGTCAAATCGAATCAATCTGTTACATTCAAATTGCTGCTTATAATAGGTAATCAAAGACCAAGAATCACAGACCTAGGAGAAGCTTCTGACTTCTCCTCAAAGATAGCCCAGGAAAGGAACACCACACTACAATCTTCAGTTTTAGTTAACTGGAAAATGGATAGGAAAAAGTATCACACAAACTAAATTTTGAAAAAAAAGTCTACGCATTGTTTGGGTCAACAAACAAGATTTGTTATAAAAAAAATCCCCAACAACTTGTATCTGTATTTTACTTATTTCCCCATCAATTTTCAATTTTTTCATACATTTTCACCGTCATTGTGATTTTTTTAACGTTTCCAGCCATGTTGCACATCTTTTCGAGTTCCAAGTGTTTTAAAGGCATTTTTTGCACCACCAGAATTATTTCAATAATGCCGTTTTACCAGATTTTGATCTCATATGATGGGTGTCTGGGATGAGAAAAATATATATACTAAATTCAAGTCAAGCTCAGTTTAAGTTAGACACGACGCAACCCTTTCTCAACTCATTGAATCCATCGTCGACCATCTCAAACTCAATGGTGGAAAAGAAATTTCACACCTCTTCCTTTTCGTTGTAGCTCGAATGACTTCAATTTGAGGTCCAAGCTATTGTGGAGATGTTCTAAGAGCATACCTATCTTGTTTAGGCATTTTGAGTCACTGTACTATTTATATGTAAATAATGTACATAACAATATCATATGTATTTACCTCTTATCTTATGAGATTTTGTGTATGTGTTGTTGTATACACATTATATATGTAAATAGTATAGTAGGACATCTTCAGGTGTAATTTGTATATAACAGGTCACACATATATAATGAGTATATGACTCCCTTCATGCGTTATACATATAATGCGTATATAACAGTACCTACACAGAATCTTAACAATACACCCTCAACATGCAGCAGCCGAAGTTAATCGATTTATGGGCTTAGGGTACCAACTATTCAAACTTTTCACTCAATTCTAATTATCAAACCTTCCACAAATTAGGAATTTAGGGTATATATTCACATATACATCATGTGATACCCTTACCTATACGTATCTAAAAATTTCAATACAGATATACACGCACATTAGATGTTATTACGATATTCATTCTATGATATAACATATTAGATGTTAATTGTAGTTAACGTTACAGATTATGTTTTAACACTAATTTGAATTAATGTTAAATCATTCTAATTTTCGTGATTGTTATTTTTGTTGTTGGTAGCCATTTCTCTCTCTTCCTTAATAATCTCTTTTTTTAGCCTCTTTATAGTTGAGTTAGAAGTGGAAAATATATTTTAGGGATATTTTTGTCTCTTCACAATTTGAGTATTATGTAAAAAAATTTGTTTAGTTATTTTTTCAAACTCTAATGAATTTAGCCATTTTTTCGAGTTGTACTATTTAATTTTAGCCATTTATGTTGTTTTTTTTTTCAAATGATCCAAAAACTACTTCATACATCTCTCCGAGACCCAACCCTTTTTATAACAAAACAAATGGGTCAATTGGGTAAAAACCAAAACCAAAACATGATAGGGAAATTGTAAGTAATGTCTATAAATAAATACCTATAATGAAAAAAGGATAAAAATGTTTCATATTTGGGATTATGGCTATTGATTTTTCAGGGAAGAATGTGAATAAAAAACCATCTCCATTTTACCCCAGTATATAGCACTATCTACATTTAGGCCAATTCAACAAAAAAAAAAAAAAAAAAAAAAAATCCCCCCAACGGTTTATATGGGAGGACATTTCGAAAGGCCTCCAAAAAATTCCTAAAGTTATGGGATTGGTTTTTAAAAACAGAAAAAGGTGAATAATATATATATATACCCCTTCCCTTCCAACCCCATGCCGCAAACTATAGACAGCAAATTCAAATGTCGTCATTGGATGCTGTATAGATACATTGCTTTGTTGCTTTCTTATCACTCATCTTTAATGAATGAATGAACGTTTCACTCCGCAGTGGAAGCATTGGATCGTCTTTGATTTTATTTAAAATTAAACTAAAAAATAAGATTAAGCAAACTTACTTGGACTAAATATTGATATATTTCTGGTGGGTCTTTATCTCCTCCACAAAGTCTTCCTGGCTATGACTCGAACACAAGACCAAGGCTAGTGGGAGCCTCTTGAAAGAAAATTCACAAGGGATTGGAGATGAAGAAGTTTAGAGAGAATTCTCTAATTCTCTATTGAGGAGATGTGTGTTATCTTTAATGACTCAACCCAAGAGTTTATTGAGATCAAGGGCAAATCTTTGCTATAATTAAAATATTATATTTTATTATATAATATATTAAAATATATTAAATATTAATTTGAACACTTCAAATTTTAATATTTAATGTATCAAATACAATAAATATATTTTTCTCTTTCATATTTAATATATCTAATATATTAAATATTAATTTGAACACTTCAAATTAAATATTAATTTGAACATTTCAAATTTTTCTATCAACTAAATTGATATTTTAGTGTTACTATGAGCTAACAAGGGGACCTTATGGACCTACAGATTATAAGCTCCAATGATACAAAATTAATTAATTAAACTCTTTGATTAATTAATTTTCATTCATTAACTATAGGGTCACTTCACTATAGACCTAGAGTTGCACTCTTATGCACTGTAGGACAAGTTGTGTCCATGGATATAATCACTACATGCAAGTCGATCATTTATGTGTTGTTCGTTATTAGAGTTGGGTCAAAAGTTCGTTTTACCCTTGTAATTACATCTTGCACCTTAAGTACCACTGATCCTCTAATGAATAATTTGTTTATGATCCAACCATAAACTAAGTCCCTCTTGGGCCAGTGAGAGGGTGGGGCCCCGTTGTTCAAGTCCCGAAATCAGCACTTAAGGGAACTACTCATCTATTTACCCTATATGGGAAGGAGTGAATTCCATCTTGTGAGATTATATTCCCAGCTCCCTATTTGGTCAAGTTCCCAAAATGGTAGGCTTATTGAATCGGCTACAACAGCCACTCTCACCCATGCAAATCAAAGGACAAGCCCTCACAGGCAGGAGTTCATAACTCACTTAGGATTAAGATCGAGTCGCATATGATCATCCTGATGAAATATTAATCTTCTCAATTAATGGATTTATAAAGAGAGATTAAATATTTCGTGGTTCAGTCTTATACAAACTGATTGTATAAGATACCATCACTCACATGTCTCAACATGAACGATTTGGATCAAATCATTTGTAACTATTACAAAGTGGGTCGTATCAATAATGTTACTAGGATAAGACACCCATCTTTATCCATATACTATGATCCTTTGGGTTATTTCTTGAACATGATCATCTCTTATGTCAACCACATATTGTTAAAGATTATACTAATAACATTAGATTTTTCATATAATGGATAATATTATATTACAAATAAAATAATCAAATTTATTATTAATTACGAGATTTTAGGACATGAATCCCAACATTTAAAGCTTTTGGTCGATTTATGATTGCCGTAAGAAGCATAAGCCTTGGTTATTGACTCGTACACCTCGATGTCTTTCAAATACTCAACTTGGTGAGAAAAAGAAGCAACTGTGTACGCTTGGGGAGAGTAATTTCCATAAAGCAGAGACACAATCGCAACATTAATTTGAAGGAGTACATTAATTGAGTCCATTATTCAAGTTGTGATGTTGGCGAGGACTACTCAGTTTGGCTAGAGAAATTCTCTTTCCTTTTTTGATGAGCGACAACCATTTGTTGAGATTTGAATTAGGCAGTAGCTTCAGTATTTAACAATTGTTGTTGAGGTGGCAAGTGTTTATTGATAGTTGCTGAAGTGTCAATGATATTTGTTGAGCAGACAGACTCTTGATTGTTATCTGGTATTTATGCATATTCCTACTCATTTATTACGTTAAAAAAAAACAGAGATGTATGTTGAGTATATACATAAAGGTGGAGAAAGATGAGGGGGGTTTTAGGTGGAGCATAAATGCTGAATAATTACACATTTTTACCTTATCTAATGACACATTTTTCATTTATTCTTGTACAGTGGGTGGGTATTTAAGCATCATTTATTACATTTAAAAAAAAAGGTGTATGTTGAGTATATACATTAAGTTGGAGAAAGGTGAGAAGGTTTTAGGTGGAGCATAAATGGTGTCAGGTGAATAATTACACCTATTTACCTTCTCTAATGACACATTTTTCGTTTATTCTTGTACAGTGGGTGGATATTTACACATATTTCTACTCATTTATTATGTTTTAAAAAACAGAGATGTATGTTTCAGTATATTCATTAAGTTAGATGATCAAGAGAGTTCATCATTTTCATCACAGGTTGTATCTCATCTGTGTAATATATCCATTTTAGTTGTCTTTTGTTCTTATTTTAGTGTTCTAGTTCAATTTAGGTTGATTGAAAATGTTAGATTAAATTTGTGTTGGGTGAGTATTTACACATATTTCTAGTAATTTATTACGTTAAAATAAAAAATAGAGATGTTTGTTATAGTATATACATTAAGTCAGATGGTCTAGAGAGTTCATAATTCAAAGTTCCTATCTCATATGTGTAATTTATTAATTTTAGTTGTCTTTTATTCTATTTTAGTGTTTTAGTTCAATTATGGTTAATTGGAAACTCATGTAATTTGAACATATTGAAATTAGTCCATAGATTAATTATTGGGGAAATTTTAACATAATGATCGATTTGAATTGCTGTAAAAAAATTCAACGTATTTTCCTAGCTCCTTCGTGCACTGCTTTTTGTTAAAAACGATTTTAGCTATATTTACAATTTAAAACTTCTGTAGACATGTTTCATCTTGTTATCCCAAAGCCGAAAGCCCACACACATATAAACCTAGGTATGAAACCAAACCAAAAACCCAACAACCTGCAGACAATTCCCATTTCCGCCATCACATAGCATCTTCCCCTTTCTGAAATCTCTTGATAAATCTTTTCTTTCCCCTGCAAACTCAAAATCAAACTTGTTTTCTCTTCAATGGCAATGGAGATTATTCATAATCCAAGCCACCCGAGGCACAAACTAGAGCTGAAAAACTACCTCAAACCATACACCTGCGACGGCTGCAAGGAGAAAGGCTTCGGGCCTCGATACCGATGCGAAAAATGCGATTTCGATCTTCACGAAGCCTGCACGTTTGATCGAAATGCACCAATTTCGCACGAATTCTTCCCGGGTTCGAAGTTCAAGTTCCTCAGAATCCCACCAAAACCCTGCCACCCAGAATGTAGAAGACTTTGCGACGCTTGCAGAAAGACCATCAAAGGGTTCGTGTTCCACTGCGAGAAAGACGGCTTGGATCTCCACCCATGCTGCCGAAATATTAGGAATAAGTGAAGTTTCCTCTCGTCATGTGACCTTCCTTTTGTTTTTTATTTTCTTTATGGTCAGATAAAGATTAGGTGGCTTTTGGTTAGTTTTTTAGATGTGTGCTGGATGGAAGCCTTATAAATTCACATCTGCCAGCCCTTATTTTGGATTGTATTGAAGAATCTTCATGTTTAATCAGAATAGCAGAGGTATTCTTTCTCCTACTTGCGTGCTTTAAGTTGGTATCAGAGACGTGAGGTCAAACGACCAGAGGTAATCGATCATGCTTCCGTCTTCTTCTCCGTTTTCTTCCTCTACCAATATTGGGGGCAGTGGCGCAGCAGATGAAATTCAAACCTCTCTTGTGATTAACCCTGGAAATCAGATCGGCATCCTCAAATTGGCACACCAAAATTATCTTGCATGGAGATTTCAAGTGCTTATCGCGATTCAAGGTCACGGATTGGAGAATCACATCAAAGAAGACACAGAAATTCCAGATCAATGTCTGTTCAGCGAAAATTCTGAAAAAGTCCTCCACCAAGGTGCCAAATCCCGAATATGATAAATGGATTAAACAAGACAAGAGATTCGGTGGGAAATTGAAATCTTGGACTCTCCTGAATCATTGTACGGTGGGAAATTTAACTCTTGGTGGTGGGTGTTCGAGAAGCTGAATCATGGCTCAGAAATTCGGTGGTGGGTTGCGCCCCACTGGAACTCCCTCAGTGGGTTGGTCCTTTGTCGTCGTCGTCTCTTCGCTTCTCGCCGGCGCCTCCATCGTCCACAACATCTACAAACCAAATCTTGTACTCTCTCTCTCTCTATTATGTGCGTATATACGTAGAGTGACTCTCTGATGATTATTCACAGTCGGAAATATGGTCATGTGTGTGCTGATTGCTGGGTGCAATTTAACTTGATAATGCCTGTAACCTGTTCGATGAAAAGCCCACCTTGCATTTTGTGCCTATTGTTTTCTTATTTGAGTATAAGCCTATCATTTCCTGTTTCTGATCAATGGGGTTCAGAACAATTATCCAGCTATGTTCTTGAAATCAGATATCAATTTCAGCTTCTTATTTTTTCAGAACTATGGTCATTTGTGTGCCGTGTGCAATTTAACTTGACAATGCCTGTAACTTGTTCCGATGAAAGATCCACCTTGTATTTTGTGCCCATTTCCTTCTTGTTTGAGTATAACCCTGTCTGTCCTGTTTTTAATCAATGGGATTCAGAAAAATTGTCTTGTTATGTTCTTGAAATCTGATATCAATTTCAGTTTCTTCTTCTTCATTTTTTTTTGGCAGATATATCTAAGGATCACCGATCCTTTTTCTGTTTCTTGCTGTTCTTTTATTAGATTTTCATAAAAAGTCTATTTGTTATGTTCATACAGTTTTGCAATCGTATTGCTTCATCTATTTCTCTTGTTTCACTAAAAAGTCCTATATTCAGAATGGTCTCTGAATTTCTAACTTTTTTTCCTTTTTAATGTCTTTGTAGACCTTGCATCTAGTGGAGAGTGTCCAAACGACCAACAAGAAAGAGCTAATTAAAAATTATTTACTTTATAACCTTTAGCGTATAGTTGGTTTATTTCTTTCCAGATACATGTTTTTCTTATCGTTGAGCTCTAATTGTTCTTCACATGCTTTGATGTGAAAGTTCTCTATTGTTAGGAATGTTAAATCCAAAAGTTTAAACTGATGGGTTATGGTAAATTTAATTATATCAACACTCTAACATAATTCGTAAGAGGCCTAACAAGTGGAAATCAATATTAATTGAGGAGGAAGTGATATTACTGGGATTCGAACTCAGGACTTCCTGCTTAATACCATGTTAAATCACCAATGAATCCAAAAGCTTAAGTTGATGGATTATGATAAATTTAATTATATATCAACACTTTAACAAGCTTTTGGGTTGATTGATGATTTAACAGGGAAAGGGACAAAAGAATCTTTAAAGATTCATCTCGAGAACTTTAAGCGGTTATTTGGATTGCTAAGTAGGTTATAATAGTCTGAGTTATAATAGTCTGCATTTGAGGTGCAGAGTATTACACAAACTATTATAATTTATGCTCAAAACAGCCTCTAAGTGTTATAAAATTTACTAATTATGACTAGATCATTCTCTCTTTTGTTATTGTGATTATCTTTATATATATGCCAAATGGAGTAGCTTTCTGTAATCATCTCCTCTCACAGCCGAGGGTTTGGCATGATCCTTTTATACTTGGCATACTTGAATGAGAAACTGTTTTTTTGCTTCCCTCCCCCCTCCCCCCTCCCCTCCAGAAAGGGGTGAGAGTTTACTATGAGCCCCTTTTACTCTTTCCCTGAGTTTGATGAATTTATCTAGTCTTTAGAATATTTAAATAAACTAGCCAAATGTCTTTTTCAGGACTAATGTGTGATACTGATAATAATATAAATGATAAGTTTATGGTTGATCATTCATTTAAGGGGCTTTATCATTGAATATGAATATGGTAACCCAGTAACTTGTGATGGGAGAATTTATGGAAAGCTTGGAATTAGTGCTTGGAAATTGTTACTTTCGGTTATCTGGTTACTAGAATACTAAATAGATTCAGTCTAGTGGAGAGTGAAGCAAATAGATTGAATCATGGAGTAAAGTGGCTTGATGATCCTTTAAAGGTCCTTCCTGTTCTACTTCTTTGAGTTGGAAAGAGAAAGCAGCATTCCTTACAGACAACGAAATTACTGGAGAATTCAAAAGCCATTTAAACTGGAAATTTTCCATCTAGCAAATAGATTGAATCATGTATGGAGTTTGCCTGCTAATAATTTGCAAGATCCCAGTAGGAAGCTTTCTTCTTAAACCGATTCATTCTCTTATTCAGTCATCGTTCTCTTTTTCCTCCATCTATTCTGCACTTACAACATATTTCTAGTTCTTTGTTGGATGGAGAATTCGAATGTTGGTTAATGGATTAATTAGAAACATGAGGGAAACTTGGGCATTGTGTTTTCTTGACGGACATGAAGGGCTTGACGGTCTCTTGCAAAATCACGTGGGTTGCGTATGTTCATAGTCTGAGCTTCTTAATGGATAATTTTTTTTTTTTCTGGTGGAAACCAATATATACTATATAAAATTTTTTATATTAATCATGTTTATATTATGCATTTTATCCTTAACCATTAAGTTCCTGCTCATATGTGATTCTTTATAAGCATCAGCTAGATATCCAACAGGAAAGAAGATCAAAAAGTCCTGTGACTTTGCAAATGAGAATGAGGTATGACATCTGCATTAGCATCTAGTTTCTGAACATATTTTGATTAGCTTAATGTTAGTCTTTCTGAATCAGGATCACATTCTGATCAAGTCCCAAGTTTTCTGTATTGGCATCGAAGGGGAGGAGCGAAGTTCGGTATTACTAGGAGCCGAGTAGCACAATTCTACTAGGTGCTCCCCTACCACCCCTTTGATCACGTAGATTTGAATGCAACATCATGTTTTACATATATTAAACGTTCTATCTAAAACGAGTAAGAAAAATAAACCCAAAATAGGAACGGCCATATGTTATTTACTTGATGATGTGTATATGACTTTATTCATCTGGTTGGGAAGGAAATTGAAAGATTGACAAGTGGTTGCACTTCTCTCTTCAATTTTATTTTTCTTTTAAATCTGCTATCTGTTGACATAATGCCGACACCAGTTCAGTGACAATTGCACAATAATTGCATATTTTGCAATGGTGGTGCGAGCCAAAACTCACAAAATTCCGAAGGAAAAAAAAAAAAAGAAAGTCAGATTCCAAGTTGATTTGATCTGTTTCAGCCAATAAAACTAAAAGCTAATATGAAAGTTAATTTTTGCTTGGATGATTCAATTTTGATTTTGTTTGGAATTGCATTTGCAAATGTAAAAAAGTAATTATGAGAGAATCTTAACTGCTTAAGCTGTTTGATAAAATAAATTATTGATTTAACGAGAATTACTTTTCAAAATCTATTACCGGTTTCCAAATCTCAAATTTATCCTTTCATATTTATATATATGTTTTACATCTATTTTCTCTTATGAAACTTTGATTGATTCAATTTTTTATAACAATTATTTTTCTAAAATTTTTATCAAATAATTTATATTAAACAAAATTAGATTCAATTTAAATCATATAAAATTTTAAATAATTATCTTAAAATAAATTATAAATTATATATCAATATGAAAATAATGGAAATAGTAAGCCTACTTTGGCCATTATAATTAAATCAAATATTTTAGTTTTAATGTAACTAATTTTTTCTAATTTTCCTTAAATAAATTTCAATAAAATCTCAATAGTGATTTTAGTATTTAAAAAAAGGTCAAATAGAATCAATATGTTATCTTCAAATTGCTGCTTATAATAGGTTATCAAGAGGTTAAAAGTTTGAATCTCCACTCCACATATTGAAGTACTCAAAATAAAAAGAAGAAAAAAAAAAAAAAAAACCAGGAATCCCAGACCTAAAAGAAGCTTCCGACTTCACGTCAAAGATATCCCAGAAACACCACACTACAATCTTCAGTTTTAGTTAATTGGAAAATAACATGTAAGAGACTTGTCAGATAATGAATAGGAAAAAGTGTCACATTTTTATTATTATTTTAATTAATTAAAATTATAAAATAGAAATTAAAGGGGAAAGAAAAGATGACCTTCTCCCACTTAAAACTTTTTAGTCGTCGTCTTAAAAATTAGGAATTTGAATAGAATTAGACAAGAAATCCCACCACATAACCATAGTTTTTTCACAGGCAGTCCCTAACTCTGAAGATTGGCAAACAAGTTAAGATTAAGAAAGCTTCTAGACTACTTCAGAAAGTCATAAAATTAATACTTCAATCGATTTTGTAGTTTGCACATTCAGAAAGTACAAAGCAAAAGCAATGTCTTTAATTATTATTTCCGTCAAAACTCCTTCCCCATGGGAAAATATTACTTAAAAGAGGAGGATAAATAATAATTAAAAAAAAAAAAAAAAGGAAGGAAGAGAATCTTCTTTTTACTCACAGAACTCAACTAACTCATAACACAACCTCCCTCTCCTTCGCAAACTTCCAAATAACAGATCGTTACATATTTTAAGATATAAAAAGTCAAAAAGTCAAAATATTTGTAAAATTAGTTTGAATTCTTCATATACGTGGCAATAAAATACAATATAAATGAACTAAAAATATTAAGGATAAACGAATCCCACAAATTAAACGTCATCACATTACAAGGCTTGGAAAGGAGAATAGAAATGGACCGAGTAAAATCCCAGAGTTCAGAAATTTCATTCGAATTCATATGCATTTGAATGCATGAAAATGGAGAAAAATACGTGAAAATTTATGGCTTCTGATTTCATTAGATATAGGTGACGACAAAATACAATGTGAACTGAGAATCCCCAGAAAATAAACTGTCATTGCACTACATAGCAAAGGAGAAAAGAAATGGCCGTGTAAAATCCCAGTGTTTAGAAATTTCATTCCAATTCATATGCATTTGACGATGTAAGAAAATACCTGAAACTCATTGCCTCTGATTTCATTATATATAGCCACCCCTTGCATTCTTCCCCTTCTCACAATCTCTTCACTGCTATTCCTGCAATCAATCTTCTCAAATCTCCTCTTCTCTTCCTGCAATCAATCTTCTCAAATCAATCTTCTCAAATCTCATCTCTGCTCTTCCTTCCCCTGCAACTCAAATTGTTCTCTTGTTTTGTTGGTGTTTTTTCTCTTGAAGGCAGCACAAAGAAATGGCCATGCGGTTGCGTAATCCGAGCCACCCGAAGCATGAACTGGAGCTGAAGAAGTACCTGAAACCTTACACTTGTGATGGCTGCAAGGAAATAGGCTTCGGGCCTCGATACCGATGCGAAAAGTGCGATTTTGATCTTCACAAAGCCTGTATGTTTCCACAAATCTCACCAATTTCCCACCAATTCTTCCCAGGTTCCACCTTTGAATTCTTCAGAACCCCACCGCGAGCCTGCCATGACGAATGCAAAAGGAACTGTGACGCTTGCAGAAAGCCCATCAATGGCTTTGTGTACCACTGCAAGAAAGACGACTTGGATCTCCACCCCTGCTGCCGAAACCTCAACAGGAGTTACCAAATTGAAGACGTGAAGTTCAATCTCCACAAGGAAGTCCAGGGGAAGTGCATGTGGTGCAAAAAGAAGAGCATCAAAGGCGGCGGTCACGACAATGGTTGGTCCTACATATCTGGGTGCGGCCAGTACCACGTTCACGTGGCTTGTGTCACTGAAATGGCTTTAGAAGAATGGAACAAGAGCGGAGGAGACTGGATCACTGTCGATAACGCCGATCAGGACCAACAATTGGCTCTGCAGAGGGTGAATCTGAGAGCAATTCAAGCTCGAGGGCGTGGGGGTGGCGGAAGAGGGAACAAGTTTTGGAGAATCCTCAAGGTCTTCGTCAAGACCATTGTCAGTATTGTTCTTGGAGATCCCACCACGGTTCTCGCCTCTCTCTTTGTCGAGCTGATTGCATGAAACTTCATTAACTTTTGTTTCGCCTTTTCTTTATGAATTGTATTTTCTCTTTTCTTTTACTCCAAAAGTATGATGTACATGTACACACACGTTTGGAATACTATGTTTGAATTTTGATTGTGTGCCTGCAAATGAACAAATAATAATGTTGTTGGTTTGTGATTATTGGGTTCTTGATGATCTTTTGTTCGCGTATACATTTAAATACAAACAGAGATAAACAGAGAAACGTGTTGTCTGTCCCAAGATGGAAATTTTTTTAAAATTAAAAAAGAAAAAGAAAAAGACGCAAGCGATTTTAAGAAAAAGAAAAAGATGCAAGCGATTCAAATCGAATCGTTCAAATATAAAATCAATCCGAACCGAAGGCGTACAAGAAACCGAGTCCACCGAACAGAAAAACCGACGGTTCGGTCTGGAGATTAGAAATTAGACTAATTTTGGGAAGGAAGTGAGAGAATATCCTCAAATTGTTGCTGTAAATGAAATGAAATGAAGTGAAATCCGAGTTACCTGATCTCATCGTGCAAAACAGCAAATGAATTGAGTTGGTTGAGGTTAAATTAAACTCCCATGGCAGACTGGCAGGAAGTGTGTCGCGCAAACCAGGAATTCGCCGACGAGAGAGAGAAGTGAAAAAGAGGGAGAGTTAAGAAATGAAAGGAGTTAGGGCATTTAATTTAGAACTTGGGAGGAAGAAGGAAGAAGGGGAAGAACGAAATTGGAATCTCAAAGTTGGGCTGACGCTGGTATTAGTGGGCTGGGCTGAATACTATGGATTGGGCTGCTTGGGCTACACGCAGTTATTTTTCCAGAAATTTTGGCTAACCGCACCAACGACCAAATTTAACTGTAATTTTTTTTCTTTGAAAAATGGCCTAATGATATTTTTTCATTTTTAAATCGAATTATTAAATGTTGAAAATTTCTTTACTACAAATTTGAATCCAAAATACTAAAATTATAGTTATGTATTTGAAAATCGAAAAATATATCATCTTTAAACTTCTAACTAAATAATAAATCAACCTCATTAAACGATAATTTGATACATATTCTTAGATTGATAAATACCAAATTACTTTAAAATAGAATTCCACCTAAAAATATCTACATAATTTCTCAAAAACAAAGCTAACTTAAAAAACTACAAAATCTTAAAAAAATAATTACACATTAATTGATGGAAACTAGAAAAGTCATCAATTTATGTGTTGATTTCCACCAAAATTAACATTAATCATAAAAAATATTTAATTATAATAACTCAAAATTACAAATACATTGTATTACTGAGTCTTGTCAGATTGAGTCTGCAAATACTATGTACTAAAAAATAAAGTCTTGGTTGAGCAACACAAATACTTTGTACTAACAAACTAAATCTTTTGGTGGGAATAAGGTATTTTAGGAACAACAACTTAGCCAAAAAACAACTTCTTCTTTGTGGAGCAAACTCTTGAAAATAATTATAGGAAAATAAAATTATGTGCAAATACCTTGTATTTGAAAATGTTTAATAGAGTTGTCAAACAATTACCCTTCCACCTTCAACAATATTCAATTCTAAGACAGTCATCGGCATGCTTAAGACAGTCGTCATGACACATACAGAACCAAACAAATGATTTCGGTTTGAGAAATTGGAATCAACCTCCATTATTGAACCAAACGAATTTTCCACAATCTTTTCAAAATCGCTAACCCTTTACCCAAATTGAACCCTATTGTGTACAGAGTAGGATCATGAGTGATTGAATAAGAAATACACCAGCAAAAAACCTACATACCTATAATTTGAGATGATATTTGATCAAAGACTTTTATACCTAAATGAGCATAACAAAAATTACAATTGAATTACTCTAAACCAACTCGATAGCAAGTCGTGATCATTTGGAAAAAAAAAAACTTCCCAGATATCATATCAATCGTATAAAAACGTGCAAAAATATATATATATATATAAAGATTATAAATATCTATTTTTAAACTTTGAAAGATAATTCAAATGAAAAAAATAAGTTAACATCCATAAATATCAAGAGATTCGAAATTTAAATTTACACAAGATAACAACCACAAATTTGAATTAACAAGCGATTTGATATTATAATTTTTTAAATATAAATCAGATCACATTGTAGGGGCATATATCATATCAACAAGATAAAAAACATGATATATATATATATATATATATAAAGATTGTAAATATATATATATATATAAAGATTGTAAATATCTGGTTTTAAATTTTGAAAGATAATTCAAATACCAAAAAAAAAAAAGTTAAGATCCAAAAATATCAAGAGATTCAAAATGTAAATCTACACTAAATAACAACCTCAAATTTGATATAGAAATTTTAAAATTGATATAGAAATTTTAAAATACAATATGAATCAAATCACACTGTAGGACAGATTGGAAAATCTGAAAAATTAATTTGCACAAGTTTTTCATGTGTGGCTATAAATCATGTATATTTTGTTTTTAGACATTTTTTAAAACACCACCTTTTATGTGACCATATGGTCTAATTCCCTAAAAAATTATGCCAAATAGCCCATTTCAAAACCTATATTTCACAAATGTCAATTTTTAGGAAAATTTTCGACTTTAGCTTGACTCAATTTTCTGCAGCATTTCTTTGATGTTATTGTATAAGATATTTTCCGTAATTATATTGCTCATTAAAGGCAAATATTTTGACAATTAATTACATATTGTTGTAAAATTGAGAGGCGAAACCGGGCACCAAAACTTTACCAAATAATATAATAATAATAATAATAATAATAATAATAATAATAATAATACAAGTGGAGTATATATATATAATATAAACAAATAATACAAGTGGAGTATATATATATAATATAAACAAAAATAGGGATTTATGGCAAATTAAAAGCAAATGAAATTAGAGAGGTTATTTGTTTCTTTTCAAATATCTATATCTTTATTTATCCACCAAAAATCACTATTTATAGGCAATTTGGAGAGCATGATGTGGTACATTTGGACACCAATCTATGGCCTTTGTTGAACACATAGAAGACACTTTGGCTATGGAGAAAATGCCACTTGGCATGGATATTAAGTGGGCATGTGGCATGGGCATTTACATGTGCCATATTTACAATACTCCCCCTTAAATGCCCATTTATATAAAATATGCCTCGTTAAAACCTTACTAGGGAAAAACCCAATGGGAAAAAACCCTAGTGAAGGAAAAAGAGTACATATTTTATATAGTTTACTATAATACATTCACTCCCCCTCATGGAGACATCACTTAAAGTCTTTGAGTCGCCGCATTCCAATGCTATATACTAATTTATCGAATGTTGCAGTTGGTAATGCCTTTGTAAATAAGTCAGCCAGGTTATCTTTTGAACAAATTTGTTGTACAGTGATATCGCCATTTTCTTCAAGATCATGAGTATAGAAGAGCTTTGGTGAGATATGCTTTGTTCTATCTCCTTTGATATATCCTCCCTTGATTTGAGCCATACATGCTGTGTTGTCTTCGTATAACATCGTTGGAAGAGGTTTACTTGAAGACAAGCCACATGTCTCATGAATGTGTTGTGTCATCGATCTTAGCCATACACATTCTCGACTTGCTTCATGAATAGCGAGGATTTCAGCATGATTTGAAGAAGTGGCCGTTATAGTCTGTTTCACTGATCGCCACGATATAGCAGTTCCTCCACATGTGAATAGATAACCAGTCTGAGATCTAGATTTGTGTGGATCAGATAGATAACCAGAATCTGCATAACCAACTAGATCATATTTTGATTTGTTAGAATAAAATAAACCCATATCAATTGTCCCTCGAAGATATCGGAGTACATGCTTAACTCCGTTCCAATGTCTTTTTGTAGGACATGAACTATATCTAGCTAATAAATTTACTGAAAATGCAATATCTGGTCTTGTGTTATTAGCCAAATACATAAGTGCACCAATTGCACTAAGATATGGTACTTCAGGACCAAGTAGTTCTTCATTGTCATCTCGAGGTCGAAATATATCTTTCTTTATATCCAGTGAACGAACTTCCATTGAAGTGTTTAATGGATGTGCTTTATCCATATAGAATCTTTTTAAGATTTTCTCTGTATAAGTTGATTGATGAACAAATATCCCATCTGCTAAATGTTCAATTTGCAAACCAAGGCAAAATTTTGTTTTTCCAAGATCTTTCATCTCGAATTCTTTCTTAAGATATTCTATTGCCTTGGATAACTCTTCAGGAGTTTCAATTATATTTAAGTCATCAACATATACAGTTATAATAGCAAATCTTGACTGAGATTTCTTTATAAAAACGCACGGACATATTGGATTATTTTGGTATCCTTCTTTCAACAGATATTCACTCAGGCGATTATACCACATTCGTCCTGATTGTTTTAATCCATATAATGATCTCTGTAACTTTATTGAATACAATTCCCGAGAACTTGATTCATATGTTTCTGGTATTTTAAATCCTTCCGGGATTTTCATATAAATGTCATTATCGAGAGATCCATATAAATACGCTGTGACTACATCCATTAGATGCATATCAACCTTTTCATATATAGTCAGACCAATCAAATATCTTAGCGTTATTGCATCCACCACAGGAGAATATGTCTCCTCATAATTAATACCAGGCATTTGTGAGAATCCTTGTGCAACAAGTCTCGCTTTATATCTTGTGACTTCATTCTTTTCATTTCTTTTCCTTACAAATACCCATTTATATCCCACAGGTTTGACGTTTTCTGGTGTTGGGACTACTGGTCCAAAAATCTCACGTTTTGAAAGTGAGTTCAACTCTGCTTGGATTGCTTCTTTCCACTTCGGCCAATCCTTTCTACGTTGACATTCTTTGATAGATTTTGGGTCAAAATCGTCACTTTCATGAATAATATCGTGAGCAACATTATAAGAAAAAATGTTGTCAATAATGATATCATTTCGGTTCCATCTCTTTCCTGTTGTAACATAGTTTATAGAAATTTCATTATTATCCTCAAGCGTTTGATTTTCACCAATACTCTTTTGAGTAGTTGTATTATGGATTTCTTCTGGAACATCCATACCTTTTATTGAATCATTTTGATTCTCAACTACTTTTATTTTTCGAGCATTTTTATCTTTAGAACCTATTGGTCTACCACGCTTCTGGCGTGCTCCAGACTCATTATTGACAACTTGTTCCTTTATGATATCAATTTTTAATGGAGCATTTGCTGCTGGTATATATGATTTAGTCACACTTTTAATATCTGTGAATGCATCTGGTAGTTGATTTGCTATATTTTGCAAATGAATTATCTTTTGAACTTCAAGTTCACATTCATTTCTACGAGAATCTAAATGAGATAATAACGATGCATTCCATGTAATTTCTTTTTCCAACTTCTTAATTCCTCCCCCTAATGTTGGAAAATTTGTCTCATTAAAATGACAATCAGCAAATCGTGCAGTAAATACATCACCAGTCAGGGGTTCAAGATATTTAATAATTGATGGGGAATCAAAACCAACATATATTCCTAACCTCCTTTGAGGACCCATCTTAGTACGTTATGGTGGAGCAATCGGTACATATACTGCACATCCAAAAATTCTTAGATGGGAAATATTTGGCTGCTGGCCATAAGCTAATTGCATTGGGGAGTATTTATTATAAGCTACTGGCCTAATACGTGCCAGTGATGCAGCATGCAAAATAGCATGACCCCATACCGATGTAGGAAGTTTAGCTCTCATAAGCAATGGTCTTGCAATTAGTTGCAGACGTTTTATAAATGATTCTGCTAGACCATTTTATGTATGAACATGAGCTACAGGATGTTCAACACTTATCCCAATTGACATACAATAATTTTTAAAAGTGTTAATATATATGGTCATCTCAACCACCCAAAAGCAAACTAGTCAATGAGGACATTGCCACATCTTAAGTTTGGGGGGGATAGACATCTTACGTTACTTTTGTTAACCCCACATCGTTATATATTCAATTATTTTTTTGCAATTCATGAACTGTAAACATGTTGTGAGTTGTTGTATGAATGCTGCCAAGTTCAAAAAAAAAAAAAAAAAAAAAAGAAAAAAGAAAAAGAAAAAGAAACAGAAAAAAAATATTATTAGACAGATACTCCTCTTTCCATGAATTAACCGAGTAACCAGGGAAAGTCATGACACCCATGATTACCTCTGCATGAAAGGTTGATTCAGGAAATGAGTAAGTTAAAAATAGTTTCAAATAGTGATGTGTGCTCGTAGTCAACGACCTTCACCACAAAGTGTCGGTAAGTTGGAATGAAGGTACAATTGACTAAGGAACCCTTCTAAAAAAAAAAAAGAAAAGAAAAAAAAAGAAAAAAAAAAGAGAAAAAGAAAAAGAAAAAAAAAAGAAGAAATAAGTTGAATAGCTTGGCAGTAAAAAGAAATAAGTTTGGGGGAGTCTTTATTTTGTCAAGTTGTTTCTCAAAAGATGGCCTATGTAGGAAGCAAGCAAGATGAAACTAGAAGAGTAGGGATACAATTCTAGGGAAGTATGGGTGAAAAGTGCTAAGGTCAAGACTAGGGAGGGATTAAAGTTGGTTGTGATAAACATGTGTTATGAGCTTGAGATATCCCCTGAGAAGAGTTATTGTTCTTTCCAAATAATTGTGATTTGATAGTTGCTTGAGGACAAGCAACAACTTAAGTTTGGGGGTGTGATAATTCTCAGTTATGAGAATTATTCAACTCTAAAACCAAGTTGTTCTTGCTAAATTTGAGGATTTTGTTGACCAACAAGCAAGATAAAAGTAACATTTTGTATAAATTCATGCAAGCTTGTTGAAACTTGATGAATAAAAGAATTTTGAGAAAAGATGAAGAAAGTAGCTTAAGTTGTTGTCTTTTGTGTAGAATTGAAGACTTTGCAAAAGGAATGCAATTGCATTCCATTTGCAATGTAACGTGAAGAACAGAGGAAGGGAGAATGCGACTGCATTCTAATTGCATTCTAAGACACAACAAGGCAAGCTCGAAATTTATGGAAATCACCATGATTCACGCGATTTACACCAATTATGGAGAAATTCTAGCAAGATTATATTGTCCATATTTTACCCAATAATTAAGGATCCATTTGGAAGGCAAGGTGGAGAAAAAAGAAGAAGAATGCAAATGCAATGCAATTGCATTCTCTAGACTTAACAAGAAATGCAGAATTTTTGGAGAGTGCAGAATTTTCGGGAAAAGACCAAAATCTATGGGATTTGCTCGATTTTTGGAGAATTTTCGGCCCAATCTCGTGCTCAATCAATTACCCATGATTTAAGGAGCCCTAAGATGGAAACACAAGCCTCGGAATGCCTATAAAAATGGAGAAAACAAGGCAAAACGCGGCTGGTTTTTTCTGCTGCTCGCCCACAATTATCTTCACGTTTTTTCTGTCATTTTACAGCAGTTTACTCTTCATTTTTATTATGTAATTTCCGAGGTTGATCCCTCCTCAACGAAAGTTAGAGGAGGTGAAGATCCAAGTGCCTTTGAATGGGTATTTGGATCGATCAAACAAGGAATTTCCATTAGCTTTTGTACTCTGTTTTTCTAGTTTTTACATTCTGTTTTATGGGTTCTTCTTCTTTCTGTTTTTCTTCTTTTCGGCAGCAACATTGAAGTTTATTTTTATGTTTCGTTCGACCTTTGGTTTGTCTATCACTTCATTCTTGTAGTTTTCACTCAAGTGATTCAGAATTTACACCATCTTCAATGAAGAGTTCGAATTTCTGCAATTGGTTTCGTCTGGATTTTTCTGTTTACTGTTTCTTTTCTTCAACACACCAGTAAGTAAAATTACAGCAATTGTTTTCTTCCTTTTTTATAGCTACAATTCGATTTGATCCTAAAATTCAGAATTAGATCCCTTTATAAAAGTCAACTTTCCTTTATAAGTTTAATTGCCCGTAGGTTCTTCTCTTGGTAAACACAAATTGAGGTCCAGTAGCATGTTTTAGGAATGGTGTTTTCCTTATTGGGCTATTATACTTGAAAAATTATTTAGGTTTTCATTGAAGTTAATTTTCTCCCCTTTTAGAAACTATGAAATTTTCAACAAATCATTTAGGGATTTTCACTTTTTCTATTATGAGCTAAATTTCCTCTAAGGATTCAAGTGTGTGAATGCCCTAGAGGAAAGATGTAAAGCTCGAGAGTAAAAACAATCTAGCTAACTCTTGGAATCAAGTTTGCTTTTGATGAGTAAATTGTTGGGTAAAACTAGTTGGCCATCTAGTGTTGCTTGTCAAGCTAAAACTTAATACCGAGAGGGTTAAGGGAAGCGGATGTCGCAAAAGCAATGGAGGACAGGGCTTAGACATAAGTCTGAAACATCGACCCTAGACATAGGGCGAGACTCCAAAACCACTAGAATTGTGCGCAAAACTATCTAAGTTAGATTAGCCATAGACATATAGGTTTAATAACTTAGTCTCCTAAAGATACTTCAAAGAAGGTCGAATGGGAGTTGAATTCGGTTTACTTAGTTCCTGAGTTAGCTACAATTGCAATTGCTTTCTTGTTGCATTTTCTTTCCAAAGGGGCATTAGCATACTTGAATCCCTCCTTATTTCCATTGAATTTTCAAACACATTTTTAGTTAAAACACCTCTCAATTTATTTTCATCCTTGGTTACTTTGAATTGCAAATTGCCAACAATTTCGTGCCAACTGAAATTTATTTTATTAACTCCGTTCCCTTGGGTACGATACTCTGGAATACTTCCAGTTTCTTTATTACTTCGATCACGTGCACTTGCGTGTTAGCGGATCATGCATCCAATCATAACGAGCTTTTGGAAGAATAACTGTTTTTTGATGATCGTACCTTTCTTTCAAACCTTGCCATAGAACATAGGGATTTTTTATTGTAAGATACTCCATTTTCAATCCCTCGTGAAGATGATGGCGAAGGAAGATCAGGGCTTTTGCTTTTTCTTGATTTGATTCATCATTTCCTTCTTTAATTGTTTCTCCAAGATTCATAGAATCTAAATGGATCTCAGCGTCAAGGACCCATGACAAGTAGTTATTTCCATTAATATCCAGGGCCGCAAATTCTAGCTTTGTAAGGTTTGCCATAATAACACTATCAAAAATAATAATATATTCATATTAGAAATTTAACATAAACCAAATGCGTAAAAATGGCTTACCTATAAGACTTACCTTTAGCGGGAAAAATGACAGAGTCTCGTGCTGATAACGTGTTGTAAAATTGAGAGGCGAAACCGGGCACCAAAACTTTACCAAATAATATAATAATAATAATAATAATAATAATAATAATAATAATAATAATAATACAAGTGGAGTATATATATATAATATAAACAAATAATACAAGTGGAGTATATATATATAATATAAACAAAAATAGGGATTTATGGCAAATTAAAAGCAAATGAAATTAGAGAGGTTATTTGTTTCTTTTCAAATATCTATATCTTTATTTATCCACCAAAAACCACTATTTATAGGCAATTTGGAGAGCATGATGTGGTACATTTGGACACCAATCTATGGCCTTTGTTGGACACATAGAAGACACTTTGGCTATGGAGAAAATGCCACTTGGCATGGATATTAAGTGAACATATGGAATGGGCATTTACATGTGCCATATTTACAATACATATCAATATATTTATCATTAATTTTTATATTTCATCCCTTTGTAATCTACAAAAATTATTCAAAACCAACCTCCATCTGACCACAATTTCTTTTCAAAATTCAACCCTCCAGCTTGATTTATTTTTTATTTTTGTAAAAAACCAATCATTCAATCATATCTTCACCATTGTTTTGTCATTTTACTCGTGCATGATTGTATTCTATTTTTTTTTAATGTTTCGTCCTTTTACGTTCTTCATGATAAGTTATATGATATATAATCTTATATATAAATAGATCCATGAACTTTTAATTTTGTGTCCAATAAATCCATGAATTTTCAATTTGTGTCTAAGAAGTCCTTGACTTATAATGTTATTAAAATCCATCAACTTAGTAGACACAACATTGAAAGTTTAGAGAATAAGACATGAATTTCAATTTTATGTCTAATAGAACAATCAAATTTTGAAAAAATTGAATATGTCAAAAACTTATTAGACACAAAATTGAACGTTTAAGGACCTATTGGACATTTTGAAAGTGTCGGGCCCTATTAGATACAAAATTGAAAGTTAAAAGCCCGTTTGATAACATTCTCGTATCTCGTTTCCTATTTTCTGTTTCCATTTATTATTTCATGTTTCTTGTTTTTTAAAAACTAAAAACAGAAACATGTTTGATAACCATTTCTGTTTCTTGTTTCTTTAAAAAAAAAAGAAATAGAACATACGTGTGTTTGATAACTGTTTCTTTTTTTTTTTGTAGAAAAAATAAAATTTAGTACATATAATATAATAAAACATATAACATGCATTAAAATAAATATAAAACAATTATAAAGAGTTTATAGTATTTTATTTAAGCCCAACAAAAAAAAATAATAATAAAAATAAAATTTATCCTTCAAATGTTGTTCAAATTTGATTTGTAATGTCATTTCTCACTCCAATCAATTCACCTTAAACGATTTTGGCTTCTTACACGAGTTAGTTCAATTAGACTAATTTGTATATTGTCTAAAGTTAGACAATTGAACATACCCACATTTCTTTAATTCAATAATAAACTTTATTTTTATTTTTTTTCTTTAAAAATGCATTAGCCAATACATGCAAGTAAAATCAGAAAAAGAGAGAGAAAATATATTTTTTTTACATTTAATGGTAAACATGAAATACATTATTAGTTTATTTATTTCATAAAAAAATTAAAATTGTATCAAAATGAAAAATAATATAGATTTAAATAGAAAATTATAACTAAAAGCTCGTTAATGAAGTTAAAAAAAAAAAAGAGAAAATGAGAGAGATGAGAACAACATAAACAAAAACATGAAAAAGCTCGTTAATGGAACTATTAAAAGAAAAGAAAAAAAATATGATGTTGGAAGAGAGAGAAAGAAAAGAGAGAATAGAAAGAAATAAATGAAAAAATAAAAAGATAAAAAAGTATTAAAAGAAAAAAATTAGAATTGAAGAGAGAGGGAAGATATGGGTGTAGAAAGGAAAAAGAGAAATAGCATACATGCATGAAACATGAAAAAAAAATAGGAAAAAATACATTTTTGGTCCTGAGTTTTCAACCATAGGTGCGTTTGATCTATGAGTTTTGGAAATAGATCTTTTTAGTCTCTGAGTTTAGGAAAAAAATACCTTTTTAGTACATGAATTTTGGAAATAGACATTTTTATTCCATGAGTTTTGAGAAATAGATTTAAAAAGTCTCTCGTATTATTTTTTTTATATAAAATCAATATTCTTTATTAATTTTTAATATTAAATTTCTCTTCCTTCTCTATCACATTCTCTCTCTCATCTCTCCTCCATCTCTACCCCATTTTCTCTCCTCTCCCCTCCTTCCACCTTCCTACCCTCTTCTTTGTCTCTTCCCCTTCTTTCCACCATCTCCTTCTTCCTCTCCCCTCGTCCTCTCAATACGTTGCAGCGACAATAGCAGTGGCTTTGATTTTGGAGTAGCCATTGGCCATTTTTTTGGTCTTTTGAATTTGGGGATTGAGGAAAGATTATGGTAGAAAATGATAAGAAATCTTGGAGATTTATGAAGATTCATGGTGAAAAAATTCATTTATCTTTTTTTATGAAGATTCATTGATGTATTGAGAGAGGGGGAAGATGAAGAAAAAGATGGTGGGGAGAAGGGGAAAGGATGAAGAAAACGGGAGGAAGGTGGAAAGAGGAGAGAGGAGAGAGAATGGGATAGAGATGGAGGAGAGATGAGAGAGAGAATGGGGTAAAGAGGGAAGAGAGATTTTTTTTTAATTTAAAAAATCGTCAATATTAAAAATTAATAAAGAATATTGATTTTATCTAAATTTTTTAACAAAAAAAATAATACGAGGGACCTTTTAAACCTATTTCTCAAAATTCAGGGACTAAAAAAGTCTATTTCCAAAACTCAAAGACCAAAAATGTATTTTCCCCTAAACTCAGGGACTAAAAAGGTCCATTTTGAAAACTCATTGACTAAATGCACCTATTGTTGAAAATTCAAGGACTAAAAAGGTATTTTTCTCAAAAAAATAATAGAGAAACAGAATTTGAGAAACTATTTTTTGTAGTTTCTCAAAATTTACCTATTTTTTAGAAACGTTTCTCAAAATTTAGAAACAAGAAACATGTTTCTTGAAAAATGAAAAACGAGAACAAGAATCAAGAAATGAATATCAAACCCTTAAAGACCATTCAAATTTTGAAATGGAAATTAAAAAGAAAAGAAAATATCACCTTCTCCCACTTAAACTTTGAGTCTCCATCTTAAAAATCAGGAATTTCAATAGAGTTATACAAAAAATCCCACCCCAAAAACATAGCTTTTCCACTGTATAAGTACCTTGGTCCTTAATCCTCAACAATTGATATCTCTGGCGAGGGGCAAATAAGTCAATACAGCTCCCAGGAGTTGACAAAGTCATAAGGTTACCATAATAATAATTCAATCGATTGGTATAGTTTACATTGGGAAAGTAGAAAGCAAATGCAACATCATTAAAAGAGAAGAGGAAACAAAAAAATAAAACCTTCTACGGGAGAAACTGCTGGGCCCATTACACAAGTCAACTAAGTCGCGACTCACAACACAACCTTCTTTGCAACCTTGCAATTAACAGATTTTTACATATTTACTCTAATTTTAAGCATTCTATATATATATATATATATATATATAAAGTCAAAAAGTCAAAATAATCGTAGATTTAGTTTGGATTCTTTACAGAGGTGGGTGGCAATAAAATGCAATGTATGAACAGTGAACTAAAAATCTTAAGTATAAACGAACCCCAGAAATTAAACGTTATTACATTACATAGCCTTAGAAAAGGGGAAGAGAAATAGACCGCGTAAAATCCCAGTGTACAGAAATTTCATTGGAATTCATATGGCATTTCTATGCAAAAAATATGGTGAAAAATGAAACTTAAGGCCTCTGATTTCATTAAATATAAGTGACGACAAAACAAAATAAACTACAAGAGAAATGCACCGCGTAAAATCCCAGTGTTAAGAAATTTCATTGGATCTCATATGCATTTCTATGCATAAAGATGAAGAAAAATACCTGAAAATCATTGCCTCTAACTTCCTCTATAAAGCCAGTTTTTGCCCCATCTCACTCTTCACGCCTATTCCTGCAATCAATCTTCTCAAATCCCATCTTCTGAAATCTCCTCTTCTCTTCTCTTCTTTTCCTGCAATCTTCTCAAATCCCGTATCCTCAAATCTCATCTCTGATCTTCCTTCCCCTGCAACCCAAAATTGTTCTATTGTTTTGTTGGTGTCTTTTCTTTTGAAGGCAACTCAGAGAAATGGCGATGGAGACCTTGCGTAATCCAAGCCACCTGATGCACGAATTGGAGCTGGAGGAGTACCAGAAACCTTACTCCTGCGATGGCTGCAAGGAAACAGGCTTCGGGCCTCGATACCGATGCGGCAAATGCAATTTTGATCTCCACAAAGCCTGCATGTTTGCACAAAAGGCACCAAATTCCCATGAATTCTTTCCGGGTTCCACCTTCGAGTTCCTCAGAACCCCACCAAAACCCTGCCACCCAGAATGCATAAGAACGTGCGACGCTTGCAGAAAGACCATCAATGGCTTCGTGTTCCGCTGCGAGAAAGATAACTTGGATCTCCACCCCTGCTGCAGAAACCTCAAAAAGAGTTACCGAATCGAAGACGTGGAGTTCAATCTCCACAAGAAGGTGAAAGGGAAGTGCATGTGGTGCAAGAGGAAGAGCCTTAAAGACGGCAGCAAAGACAATGGGTGGTCGTACATCTCTGAGTGCGGCGAGTATCATGTTCATGTGGCTTGTGTTACTGAGATGGCTTTAGAAGAATGGTACAGGAACGGAGGAAACACTGCCGAACAATCTTTGGCTCTGAAGATGAATCTGAAAAAAATTCAAGCTCAAGGGCGTGGGAATGGTGGAAGAGGGAAGAAGATTTGGAGAATCCTCAAGATATTAATCCAGACCATTGTTAGTATCGTTATTGGAGATCCCACCACCATTCTCGCATCTCTTTTTGTCCAGCTGATTGCATGAAACTTGTTTGAGTTTTGTTTCGCCTTTTCTTTCTGAATTGCAGATTCTTTTTTCTTTTACTCCAAAAGTATGGTGTACAGTGTACACACACGTTTGGAATACTATGTTTGAATTTTGATTGGGTGATACAAATGAATAAATATCAATGCTGTTTGTTTGTTATTATTGGGTTAGTGATGATCTTTTTTTGTCGTCTAAATTTAAATATAAACAGAGAGAAACAGAGATAAAAAGAGATGCATGTTTGTTTCATGATGGAAATTAATTTGAAATTACTTCAAAAGGGTTGAACAAATTTCAATTATAGAAATACGAAAAATTATCCACCCAATTCTCAATTCTTCTGGGAAAAGAGGTCGCAACGAAAGTAGAATCGCCAGAGCAGAGCATCATCAATTTCAAATTCAAACCGCGCGTAAGCGGTTCGGTTCGGTTTTCGAGCCAAATCGAAGGAATGCTGAAAACGATCCAACCGGTCAGAGGGTGTTGGTGTATAGTAACAAAATCAAAAACAAAAGAAGAGAAATAGAACCCTAATTCCTCGATTGAAGGAAGTTGAAGAGTGAAAAGGAAAAGATAGAAAGAGGAAAAATATGTAATAATTAATGGAAGGACAGAGACGAGGGTATTATGTTCAAATGGTTGCGGTAATTGAAACGAAATGAAATCCAAGTTACCCGTCGTCGTCATTGTGCAGAACTGGAAATCCATTGAGGCGGTTGACTTGAGGTTAAATTAAACTCTCATGGTAGACTAAGGATCGAAGGAGACTGTTGCAGCACTTTCAATTTCCCACCAGCGACGGGCGAATGTGTTACTTCTTTGCCGATGAGCGACGGAGTTGGGGCCGGAAAGGGGGAGGCGGGTAATTCCAAAAAAAATTAGCCCCCAAGTTTTGGTTAAAAATAAAGTATTTTGGATATCAAAAATACAATTTTACCCTTTGTTATTTAAAGTTGAGGGTGAATAAAAAAGGGCTTGGGCTCGGATTGGGCTGTCTGGGCCACTGGTGGGAAGTGTATTAATTTCAGAAAGGGAAATTGCGGTTAATGTCTACAAATATATAAAAAAAAAAGATAAAAAAGTATCATATTTAGGATTATGTCTACTTTACTTAAAGGAAAGAATGTGAATAAAAATAATTATCCATCATACCCTTAAAATATATCGCTATCTACATTCAACCTAATTCAACCCCAAGATCTTCTAAAAACAAATCTCCCTAATGTTTTACAACAAATTTTGTTGATATATGACCTTTTTTTGTGGGGAAAAATAGCACATTGACAAACCTCCAACCTCTTCTTTATGATTTTTTTTTTTTTTTTTTAAATTTTTAAAATTATTCTTGGTGTGTTTAGGCAGCCATTGTAGAAGTAGAAGCTTAGGTTGTTGTTGTTGATATTAAAACTTGTATTTCCATCCAGAGCTCAAGGTGAAGCGTAAGAGGAGCACTTCGAGGGAAGAATTGAGAAAATTATCTGGCAAAATTCGAAGCCCACACCTACGAAAAGAGAGAGAGAAATGAAGTCGAGTTTTTTTTTCTATGGACGAAGAAAAAATAGATTGGACAGAGGAGGAGTTGGGAGTTTGCAGCAGGAGTTGGGATGATTTTTTTTAAAGAAAAAATGCCACAGATGGCCAAAACACGTCATTCGAAAACCTCTCCTCATAGAATATGTATATAAAGGGAGTTTGCAGCAGGACTTAAGATGATGTATATAAAAGCAAGGTAGCTCATAGATAATGGGTATACAGAGGATTAACAACAAATATAGATGATATATAACAAGATGTATACAACATCTCTTTCCAAACTAAAGGGTGTGTACATATAGTACATACAATAATGTCGTGTGTATATTAGTCTAACAAAGATACGATGGAAAATATGATGTGTACATGCCATGTATATAAAGGCAGGACAACTCATATATATATGATAAGTTCATTTTGTATATATTTATTTATCTTGTTTATGTTGTTTTTATTTAATTTTCATATAGTTTTTGAATTTTAACTCTTGCATTTCTTTTATTTTTATAGGTGATCAAAGATTGTATTTTGAAGGTCAAGTTTGAGGACTTTTAGGTTGAAGGAAAAAAAAAATCCCAGTGCCCAGGTGACCAAACCCGTGTAGGAAGGCAGAGAGCCAGCGCCTAGGCGTTGTTTTGAGCTCCTAGGCGCTTTGGAAATTTTCTCACGCCTTTTTAACAGCGCCAAGGCGTTGTTCATGGCGCCTAGGCGCTAACTGCCCTAACTTAAAATGGGCATCTTTTATCAGTTTGGGGGTCGATTTTTAAGATTATGAGGAGGCGGAAAACAGAGAAGAGAAGGGAGAGAATGAAAGGAAGACGACTATATAGTATTTTGGAGGATCCGAGCAACCGAACGAAGCGAGAGCGACGATTGGAAACTCGTGAAATCACTCGAATTTGTTTCTTTTCTTTTTTTCCTTCTCTTTTTCTTCCTTTCATGACTCCATCGATACTTTTAGCTAGTTTTGTTAATTTTTACATTATGAACTAAGTTTTTCTTTCTAGAGTTTTGATGTAATCGCTATTCGAAACCTATTCTTCCTAGTTAATAGTTGATATTTCAATTTCATATTTGATTGTGAAAACTTTTCTGAGCTTAATGCATGTTTAGATTTGGTCACTCTTTGCATTGATTTCATGTCATAATTCGAGGTTGAGAGACAAGAATTGTTGATAGATCTGAATAGTTTTCCCTAATTTACACTTGAGATAGAGATATCGTTGTGGGTTTTGTGGCAATTTAGGTTCTACGTTCGTCATAATTGAATTGTTGAGAGAGAATATCAAGTCTATAGGGTAGAACTTGCCAACAATCTAGAAATAGAATTTGCTTCAACTATTAATGAATGAAGAATAGGAGGAGATAACGGTGAAGTCATAGCTCTAGAACATATTGTAATTAAATTTAATCATCTGTTTTACATTGTTAATATTGTTGGCTTTTTGGCCCTTAATCTTAAATTAATTAATTAATTAATTAATGTTTTGATGATAACAAACCTGATTTTATTTATTAACAATTTTAATGTTTAGAAGTATTCATAACATATATCTCGAAAAGACGATTCCAACGCATCTTGAATCGTTCGAATCGGAGCTCAAACGAAGAAGTTATGAGACAAACAAAATTGAAGAGAAAATCCTACATGGTGCGACATGTGGCATATATGGATGACGTGGAAGGTCAACGGTCAACATGATGACGTGTCAGTGACGTGGTGCTGACGTGTCGATGATGTTTAAACAGTCATAATTGCTGACGTGGTAGATGACGTGGCGGATGATGGGGCACACGTGGACCAATAGAAATACGACACGTGGCATATTTGAGTTTTAAAAAAAGAAATAGAAAAAGAATTTAATATTAAAAAAAAAAACTCAACGGTCAAATTTTCAAAATATTATTATTTTAATAATAATAATATTATAATATATTTTATTAATATAATATTATTTTATTATTATAATATTATTAATTTTGAATTTCTTTTTTTGCAGCCAATCAGAAGCTGACACGTGGTAGCCAACGGCTAGCTTTGGCTATTCTCTTCTATTTAAGCCTTGAAAAAAATTAGAAAAATTAGGGTTAAAATTCTGAAAAATTCTACTTCTCTTGGAGAGCATTTCCAACAATTTTTAGCAATTTTTGAGCTTCTATTTTTTATTCTCTTTAGCCATTTGAGGGCTTTTACTTGTAAGAAATCATTTATTACATAGTTGTGAGTTTTGATTTGTATATCTACTCTTTGAAAGAGTTTTTTCATCTTGTTGTTCAACTTCTAAATTCATTGTAAGGGTTTCTCTTGATCCCAAAAAAAAGAGGTTGTAACAGTTTGATCCTGAACCATGGAAAGGATCGGGTTTGTTCTTGCTCCTGCAAAAGGAACGTGTAACGGTTGGACTATGAGCCGTAGAAATGGTCATTCATTGTTCTAGTGAAATACCCAAGAGGAGCTTGGGGAGTGGAGTAGGCCGGGTTGTGCCTAACCACCATAAAATTCTCGGTGTCAATTTCTCTATCTCTATCATATTTCATTTTTGCAATTAATTTGTTGTTATATTATATTGCATAAAATCAATTGTTCTTGTATGTCAATTTTTGTTGGTATAATTTTATCTTTACATATTATTTATCAATTTTGTTTTTAGAATTAAATAGGGTGTTTAAAATTGTTGGTTTTAATTTCTTGTTTATTTTGGAGTAAACTTATTTCCATGAACAATAAAAATTAATTATTGCAAAAAGTGTGTTAATTTGTTTAATTGGGCCCATCTTAGGAAAAAAATTTATAAAGTTTAAATAAACCCTATTCACCCCTCTCTAGAGTTGCCATACCAATTCATCAAATTTTAGAGTCGCATTTCATTCTTTTGCTGTTAATTTTAATTTCACCTATCATCAATTATTTGGTTCTTAGATAAAATAGAAGCTACAAATTTAGTAATTGATAGCATTCATTCCCTGTGGAGAACGATACTAGTACTCACACTACTATATTACTTGTAACGATTCATACACTTGCGAATTCGACCAACAATATATAATTAGTATATAACAACAAATACAGAGGATTAACAGAAAATATAGAGGTGTATAACAGGATGTATACAACATTTCTTCCCAGACTAAAGAATGTGTATATATATACATACAATGATGGGGACAGGAAGGCCCTAACGGAATGGAGCAAATGAAATCGTAATGAGGGTTTCAACCACAAGAAAACAGTTCGATGGAATGGGAGGAATGAGGGTTTCGTGAGCCTCCTTTTTGGTTGTCAACATGAAAAATGTTCAAATGCTTGAGGTTTGGTGAGTGTCTCCAACTGATGCATTAAATGAAATCAGGTAAGTGTGACCTTGATTTGACACTATTTCATCGTTTAAAGCAAAATGATTTTATTAAGCAGCCATACTTATGTTCATAAGGGTAATTATGTTTTTAGGAGTATATGAGTATGTGTAATTAATAGTAGTAAGACATTTATCCAAAATCCCAAATATCAAATATGAAACATATTTGTCCATATTTCATTACTGTTTTTTTAGACATTACTTACAATTTTTTAATAATAAATTAGTGGTTGAGGTGCCTTGATTATGAATGAATTAATTTACATTTGGGGGGAACTAGCATTATTTACTAAAAATTTATTCATTTGTGGATGTCTGGAGTGTAAATACATGTATATGCAGATGTTATGAGTTACTATCTTTATGTTTTAATTTAGACATTTGTTCAACTTAGTTTCATCGAGTTCTAATTGTTCTTTGTGTGCTGGGTTTTTTTTTGTGTTCATTGTTGTGTTCATTGAAAAACTTATGTAGCCACACTATTGTTTGAATTAAACAAAATGATGATTTGAATTTAATAGAATGATTATTTGAATTGTTACAACGTTTTTATTTCCCTCTATTATTAAAAAAAATATACACATTTTCCTCCTAGATATACTCAATTATGTTAGCCACAATTTGAGGTACTAGAAACCTATAAATCTCTAATAAGGGTATTTTCGACCAAATGCTTATAGTATATTTTAGGAAAAAATTGTTTTAGCCATTTTTACGAAATAAAACTTGTTTAGACATTTTTCAAGTTGAGTGGGTTAAATTTAGACATTTTTCTTGTTGTCCCTTTCAGAAATTGTGCTCAATATGTTGTTTGTTGTATTCATTTTGTATATATATATATATATATATATATTTTACAATTTTACCCCTATTTGTGTTTATCTTTCTACCATTATTTCGTTGATTCATTTTATTTTATTTCATATTATACGTAAATCTTATATGGTAACTAATATAAATATTTAATATCAAAACAATATTTCAAAATTTTCTTTTCATTACAATCTATAATTTGATTGTTCATTAATACGTTGGATTTTTTTTTTTTGAATTCAATAACATTTGAAGTAGGAGGATTCGAACTCATGACCTCTTGGTCATAAATACATACTTCATGCCAGTTAAACTATGCTCTTGTCAGCTAATACGCTGGAATTTTTGACTATACCATTTTTCGTTCTGTCATTTTCTTCTCCATTTTCAAATCATTTACTGATGTGTTCCTTATTTCTGTTTTCATAATATATATATCATTTTTTCAAGTATGTTTAATGCATATATAGGACGTATATACACCATTTATAAATTCATACATATATTACCACATATATGTGGTGCATGTATATTCTTTTATGATTTTTATCAAGTTATTTTGATATTTTACATCAAATATTCATTAAATTATTTTTTTAAATTAATGATTTTTTGCACTAATTAAGCTCAACACATGTATAATATTAAATAGGTACTCTACACATAAATAATATAGACAAAAAAAATATTTTTCGTACTACGATTAAACCTAATCATAGGTTTACACATATTTCGTGTATTTATCAATGAACATTTATATATTTGGTATATATTCATTCATAAAGGTGAACGAAATTTAATATATTCATATATACCAAGAATATATATCCATATATAAAAAAGATCCAAGATCAAAATAAATGTATAATCAAAACTATCAATCATTTAGAGAATATAAGAATATGGTATTTATGATGATGATTGTTCAAATTTTTATGTTTCTTTTCGAATGGACCCGCCCCCATATTTGCACAATAAGCGTATATATATGAATATGTATATTACATAAATAGTTCTAGACTTTTTATTATATATTCACAACAGATTTCTTATATATCAACATATACGTAGTATATTTACATTCTGTAACTATTAAAACGAGATAATAGAATATGCCTATACATAGTGCAAATTGAAAAGTAAAAGAAAAAGTGTCTGATCAGAAAGAGGAGCAGAAGGTAGAAAGTAGTGTTTTAAACTCATAAATTGAATCTCAAATATTCAATATATTGGATTTTCTTTATTGAAAAATCACTACATCATAACAAAGTTGTAAGGTTAACTACAATTAAACTCTACCTAAAAAAAAAAAACTACAATTAAACTCTCCTTGAACTAACAGGTGGATGAAGAATTCCAATCAGAGAAAAATTCTAGTACTATCGTAGTATGAAAATTTTTTCATACTACTCTCATTTATTGGTTGCCACATCAACATCATTTTAAAAATTATATGAAGACCAGTAAAAATTATGTAGAGTCCACTAATATTAAAAAACTATTTATAAACTCTAAAACATAATGTGAACGAAAGGAATATTGTACTTCCATAGTATTAGATATTCATCGCTTTTGTCGCCAAGCTATGAATAATGGGCAACATTATATTGTTCTTTCAACTAGCACGCATGAAGCCGAGGATATCCATTTGGCTTGCCATCATTTTGATTTCGTCAATGACCCAAGAGAATTTGGAGAATGAAGTAAATGCTAGGTTTTCCTTGTTTGAGGCGCAATTATGAGGAGAGAGGGGACGGTTTTAAAAAGAATTCAATATTAAAGATCTTCATCAATTTTTGCCTTATTGGAATTTTTCTTTTTTCTTGTTCATTTTAATATGCCAGATTAGTTGTGATGGTTTAAATGTAATTGGGTTGAGACCTTTGTGATAGAAAGTAGAATCGACATACATTTGTGTAAATTTTAAGGATTTTAGACAAAAATGAAAAATAGGTCTATTATGAAGCCTATCTATATAGTTATCTCATTAATTTTTGTATAAACCCATATAGAAATTCTACCTATCAATACTAACCCTTCCATTTTTTTTTGTGCAATACCCTTACACTAATTTAGTAACTTTTAAATACAAATAAGATAACGTATATCCCTTGCATCCTTGATCACCATTCAAACAATATTAAGGAAATAAAATAAAATAAAACTAAACCACTTTTTTTTTTTTTTTTTTTTTGTTGAGAACTTATTTAGAATGACTTTTCAAGTGCTTAAAAATATTTTTTTAATACTTAAAAACTCTTTTTGAAGCATTTATAAAGTCATTCCAAACAGATTATAAATATATATTTTTGTATGCTCAGTCTTCACTCACATGCTTCCTAAAAAAATTTCATAGGTGGTCATCCAACATATAATTATTTTATTCAAGCACACTTAATTTTGAAATTTCTATGAATGGGCCACCGAAAAAGAAGATGCACTTTATTGGTATGGATAATAACTATCAATACTTTTAAATTTTAACAACATGTCTTGCATAGTCATCAGATCCCTCTCATTTGAATGCATTGCCAGTTCATTCATGTATATCCCTCTACTCGATCATTACAAAAAAAATATTAAAATATAAGATATTAAATTAAAATTTTTAAAACAATATAGAAAAGATTATAAAAAACATCCCAATGAATTGTATCTTAAAATTCTATAAAATTAGGCTATGACTTTTGTTTTTTAAATAACATCATAATCGTAGTGATGCAAATGAATCGTATTTTAAAATTTTTATTGTTTTTCAATAATGTGTAGTTATCCTCTGAAATTATAAAGTATTTTATTTTCTAAACAAAGGCATTTAATATTAGGTTTTTTTAGTTCAACAATATGTAAGGGTAAGGATTCTAACTTTTAAACTTTTTGGTTGAAATTATAATATCTTAATCAGATCATCTCTTGGTACACATATAAGAGCGGAGCGTTTCAAATACCTCTTAGTTAGGACATATACTTTAATCAGTTAAGATATGTTTAAGTTGAGACATTAAGCATTAGGTTAAAATACACAAATTTGATAGTTTCAAACACAGTTTCAATTTTGACATGGGAAGGCGTTGATTCATTCAAAAGCACTAAAAATTAATTAGTTGGTTATTTATGTGGGTTTACTCGACTCAAGTCTGGTATTGTTAGTTGGTCAGGCTAATTTTTTAAAAAGAATTCGATATTAATATGATTAAAATACTATTTTGGTTCATGTATTTTGAGTTTTGTTTTATTTTGGTTCATGTACTTTCAAATGTCCAATTTTAGTAATTGTACATTCAATAAAGTTTAAAATTGGTACATACAATTAGTTTATTGTTAACTGTTTTTTTTTTAAAAAAAAATAGTATCTATTAGTTTTCCATTTATAAATTTTAGAAATATGTTCACATTGTGTCTTTTCTTGTATTAAAATTATTATTATCATTAAACCAATTTTGATAAAAATGAACTTCAAACTTGTTATGGGTAAACTTGTTATTGTGTCAATTCGACCGTAAGGACAATTTTGAATTATAAAGGAAGTGGAATGGAAAAATATGCAAAGAGGAGCTGAAAAAGGGCTAAAATGGATCAAATCGGACCAAAAGGAAAAAGGGACTGGGACTCCAACCTTGGCCTAGGCCGAGATCGACCACATGGGCTGATTCGACCATGGGGTTGGGCCGACCCTTGACTTGGTCCAACCTGTCTCCGAACTTTTCCCTTTCCTAATTCGCCACGGTAAGTTCTTCTTCATTCTCTAAACCCTAACTTGTCACATTCATTCATTCTCTCACTTAAGCATCAGAATCTATGTGGCAAGCACCACATCGGTGTTCAGATCTTTCTTGTCTTGTAGGTCACATTCTTCCCCCTCAAACAAATTCACCGTTGTTGTCACATGGAGGTCAGATGCGTTCTCCTGTCCAAAATTGGGCAACAACAGTTGGCACCATATGTGGGGAAGAAAATCAAGCTTGCTTGAAAGAATTTGCATACCGTGTTCATTCAGGAATGAGCAAAATTATGGGAAATCGCAATTGAAATCAAGATGAAATCGATTTGAATAGAAGAACGTGCTTTGAATATCAAATCGAAGTTGTCCATAATCCGTCAATCGAAGCCAAGGCCGACCAACCCTTATTGGCCGAGGTCGAGGTCGACCAGCACATGGCCTAGGCCGACCACGAGGAGGCCGAGGACGACCAGATCATTCAAGCTACTCCGATTGAAAAATGACTAGATAAACACGACCAACAAGGAAGCAAGGTAAGCCGAACAAACGGAATGAAATCCATCATATACTTGACATCAAAAAGCCAAGGTAAAAGGGTTCAAAACCGAGGCCGAGGCAAGGATAAAGCCCTAACATTGGATCTGAAAGGAATAATCAAATTAAACCCACAACGGAAGCGTTGGAATCGACTTTCATTTTATTTAGAATTAAACAATAAAAATTAAGGTTAATTAAAACATACATTGAAAATAATATGGAGAATATTCTGGAGGGTCTTTTTCTCTTTGTGCTCAAACTCCAGTGAGGTTGAATTTCAAGACTTTCATAAAGTCTTCCTTGCTATAACTCGAACAAAGAAACAAAGAGGTTTGTGGGAACCTTCTAGAAAATAGAATGAGAGAATTAGCGGATAATTCTTTAGAGTTTCTTTCTCTTATTTGGAATGCACACAAATGACTCACCCTTAAGACCCTATTTATAGTGGCCTAGGGAAAATAATTAAATAATATATTTTAATATTTAATATATTAAAATATATTTATCTAACCAATTTAAATCATATTCAAACTTTTCCAAATTCTCCTACGACATCTATTTCCTTATTTGAGTCTAATTTAAATTTAATAAATATATTTTCTTTAATGTATTTTAATACATTAAAAATTTCTTTAATATTTAATGCATCATATACAATAAATATGTTTTTACTCATTTAATATATCAAATATATTAAATTTTAATTCGAACATTTCAAAATTTCTCTCAATGAAATTAATCATTATGTGTTTATATGAGCTAGCAAGGGGACCTTATAGACCTACAGATTATAAGTTCCAGATATAAAATCAATTAATTAAACTCTTTAATTAATTAATTTTCATTCATTAACTATAGACCATTTTACCCTTGTAGATACATCTTGCATCTTAAGTATCACTAATTCTTTAATGAACATTTTTTTTATGATCTAATTATAAACTAAGTCATTCTCAAGCCAGTGAGAAGATATGGCCCCATTGTTCAAGTCCCAAAATCAGCAATTAAAGGAACTACTCATCTACTTACCCTATAAGGGAATGAGTGAATTTCATCTTGTGAGATTATATTCTCAACTCTTTATTTGATCAAATCCCCAAAATGGTACGTAGGCATATTGAATCGGCTACAAAAGCTACTCTCACCCATGCAAATCAAGGACAAGCTCTCACAGGTAGGAGTTCATAACTCACTCAAGATTAAGATCGAGTCGCATATGATCATTCTGATGAAATATTAATTTCTTAATTAATGAATTTATAAAGAGAGATTAAATATTTCGTGGTCTAGTCTTACATAAACTCATTGTATAAGATACCTCCACTCACATGTCTCCACATGAACGATTTGGATCAAATCATTTGTAACTATTACAAAGTGGGCCATAATGATCTAATGCTCACCTTGAAGCCTTTGAACCTGAGAAAATCCAAAGTCAGACCACATTGGATAATTTTAGACGGTCTGACAACATAGGAATGAACCAAGAATTAACCTACGCGTAAACTAGACCACATAAAATAAGAGATTAGGCCAAAATGGCCCAACCCCATCCTCAGCCTCGGCCTCGGCCGAGGAGCCCAAAGTTGCTCGGGAGGCGTGTGTCATGCACACCCTCAGTCTTTGGTGTCATTAGTTCAGTCTGATTCAATCTTTCTCTTGACCAAAGTTTACAAGAAAGAAGAAATGAAAAACCACAAGATCGATCATCAGAATGAGAGTAAAAAAATCTGGGTCTCGATCCAGATATGGTAAATTATAGCCAAAATCTGGAGCTTTTTCCATATACGACAAATTATGTCATGTAAATAAAGCACGAAACACACAAACTCTAAAACACTTAGGTGCAGAGGAAGTGGCTCAGGAGGTTGATTGAGCCCCAAAAGGTTTGGTTGACTGTCCTTGGCAGCCTAAAAATCTATGAAAAATCTCACAATGGGTCCCTATTGAACACGACAAAGCATGGTTTATAAAGCTAAGCAAAGTGATGAATGTAAAACTCCGCTTAGGTGTGGAGGACGTACGCTTAGAGGGTTGATTGGATCCCTAAAAGGGACTTGGTTAGTTAATTTGAGCAGCCTAAACATCTGAGATGAGTCTTGCGATGGATATTTGAAAATAACAAATGAGAAAAATATGGTTACATAAAACCAAGCATAGACGTTGATTTTGAAGACAAATTCAGACACAAAATTTATACTCCCAAATCAGGCTCCATGCAATTAGACCATAACTGAAAAGCTAAACCATGAACTCTAATTAGGGAGTGAGGCTAATGTTAGGGGTAAAATTCCACCATAAGGATAAATTCGAATTATAAAGGAAATGGAAGAGCAAATATACAAAGAGGAGCTCAAAACGGGCTAAAACAAATCAAATTAGACCAAAAGGAAAAAAGGATTGAGCCTCTAAGAAATAAAGGAGGCAGGAATTTGGGCCCTACTTCGACCTAGGCTGAGGCCAACCCCACCATGGGGTCAGACCTACCTCCTTTGGCTCCCTTGACTTGGTCCAACCCGTCTCTGACCTTTTTTCTCCTTAGATTGAGGATTTTGCCTTAGAAAAGCCTTCTAAATACTTTTCTTCATGATGAAGAAGGTAAATTCTTTCTCATTTTCTAAACTCTAACTTGTCACACTCATTCACTCTCTAATATAAGGATTGGAACCTGTGTGACAAGCACTACATCGATGTTCAGATCTTTCTTGACTTACAGACCACATTCTTCCCCCTCAAACAAATTCATCATTGCTGTAACGTGGAAGTCAGATGCATTCTCCTGTCCAAAATTAGGTAACAACAAAACTTATCACATGGACAAATTTTAAGCTTTATTGAAAGTACATAAACTAAAATTAGACATTTGAAAGTACAATGACTAAAATGGAACTAAACCAATAATACAAGGACCAAAATAGTATTTTAACCTATTAATATTGATTTTAGTCAAAAATCAAATTGAAACCAATTTGCTTATATGCACATTGGTGCTTATAATAGGTAAAGAAAGACTTTAAAAAAAAAAAAAGAAGACTTGGATTGGAAGGTTCCCACTATTCTCTTCTCGAACATGTCCCCACCCACACGTGTCTTCATCTTAGAGAGACACGTATTATCAAGCTTCATGGTACATTAATTGGAAAATAACATATTAGGTCTTTGATAATTATTATGCCCATAAAGTCAACGATAAATTATTTTATTACTCAAAAGAGCAGAGAAATCGAAAATAACTTTCTTTTAGGTTGAAAGGTCGGTACCGATTTGAATGAGAGAAGCTATTTAGTCCTTGCACTTTTTTTTTTTTTTTGTCTAATTTAAACTTTCATTTTGTATCCGATAAGGTTTTTGAATTTTTAATTATGTGTTAAATAAATCATTGATTTTTTGACTTTTTTAAAATTCACGAATCTACTAGTCATCACAATATTAATAGTTTAGAGTTTTATATCTAATAAATCAGTTAATTTTAATTTTTTTTGAATATGATAGGAATCTATTAGACACAAAATTAAAAATTTAGAAACTTATTAAATATTTTTAAAGCTCAAGAACTTTTTAGACACGAAATTGAAAGTTCAAGGACTTATTAAATATTTTTTAAAGTTTATAGATCTTTTACACATGGATTTAAAAGTTTATAGAGTAATTTGTAATCAAATCACAAAAATCAAAAATTAAAAGGCAAGAAATTATGTAAACGGGGTGGAACAATATTACTTTGAATTAGGGATGTCAATTTTCCTTTTTATCTCATGATTCCACAAGCGATGAGATATACCTTCCCTTGATATAATTTCAGACGAGGATGGGAGAATGTATTCCATGCCTTGCCTCAACACTTTTTTTTTAATTTAAAATTTTACTATACATAAACTTTTTCGGTTTATTTTTATCTCTCTTAGTTTCCAAAATTTTAATGATGGTGCATAGAAAAAATACTTACGCACCGATGTGTAGCCAAGTATTGTTCCATGAAGAATACAAAATGTTGAAGCTGCCCTCAAACTTCTAATGAACATTACTTTAGCTACATATCGGTGTCAGGTGTGTATCTATCTCCCTTCTTTCATTCCCCTCCATCCTCTCAACATCAGGTCGTAATTTTAAATATCATCTGATGTGTATATCATGATCAATTTTAACAATATTCATCAACAAAATAGGTATAATTTGAGAAAGAATAATAATTACTTTTTTGCTGATCAATATCTTCAACTGACCATCATTACGTTTTTCAAACTATGAGAGAGGAATCCAAAAAGGGAGAAAGAGAAGAGGATTTTTTTTTCTTTTTGAAAATGAATAGTTGCCAAATTTTTAATGGTAATTAGTGGGAAAATGCCGATGAGTAAGTATTATTTACAGGAAAATGATAAAACTTAAAAAAGCAAGACTAATTTTTATTTACATCACCTTAATTATAAATTTATTTATAAAACAAAAAGGCTCGCTTATCTATTGAAAATGTATTAAAACATTAATTATGAACAATACTTGGTTGCATAACGATATGCAGGAATCTCCCTCCTCCACTATTTAATTATTGACAACAAGGAGATAGAAGACACTGCTAGAAGAGAGAAAGATGAAAAATATTTTCTCTCCTTGTTGTCAAGGATTGAATAGTGGGGATAGAGAGATTCTGCACATCCATATGTAGTTCAAGTATTTTTCATTATTTCAATGTTAACGAAAAGTGGAAATGAGATTGATTATCTATGTTAAAATGATATAATTTTAATTTTGAAAAAAAAACCATTTATATATAATATTATCTAAGCAAATGACGGAGACACTATTAATTAATTTTTAAATCATAATCGAGCCCTCAACTTGCATCATAACGATTTCAATGACTGATCGTGCATGAGTGCCCATCTAATGAATCATCATGCCTCTACTTATGAACCAAACTCCAAATACTTAACATTTGTTATCTAAACTAGGTAAATGTTCTTTTAAACATGTTCTTGCAACATCGATGTCTAATTTCAATTCAATCTTTTACTCTTCACTGTTGGAATTTTATTATCAAAACTTAATTCAAGATTATTCAAGAGTAAGAGACATACCATTCAAGAACAATCATGCATGACAAGATTATAAAAGAATCTAAGCAATGGAATAAAACTAAAACGAAAAGGAGATTAGAATTACCTAGAACCTTTAGACATGTTGAACCTGTAAAATTTGTGGTTTGTGGTTTTCCTCAACTATGCAATTTAGACCAAGATAGGTAGTCCTCTCTATCATATGAGAAATAGGAGGCTAAAGAGATATAGTGTATTGGAGACCGTAATCCTGTTATTTATAAGTTGATCTTAGAGCTCCAATAATCCCCTAGGATCAATAGACTGGTTTTTGCTCATGCCACACCACTATATGAAGTCTTGGGCCCATAATCAAGATCACACACTATGCCTATTAAATAGCTTAAATATAATTGTCATTTAATTTTTCATCCACATAAAAATTAATTATTAAATTAATTCCAACATTCACGGCTTCACAATCATTAATCTTGTTGATATACAGTATACTAAATTGTGACTTCCCAAGATAAGTATTCTCTTGTAACCCCACCCCACACATTGTAAAAATAAAAAAAAAATTCTCTCGTAACTAGGTCAAGACATGCTTGAAAAAAAACAAACAAAACCTTTTTATTCATTAATTAGCACACAAAGAAACATAGTAGCAAACCTAAACAAAGCTCAAAGTCGTCGTGATGTCTACCCACACACAATCATAGGAAAAAGAACAAAAACACAGAAATTTGAAACACACGGACGTGAGGCAAGAAAAAAAAAAAAAGAAAAACAAAAGTGGAAAGAAATTAGTTTCATGGAAATAGGGTGTCGACAAAGAAAGAGGCGAGAATGGTGGTGGGATCTCCAATAACGATACTAACGATGGTCTTGATGATGAGCTTTAGGATTCTCCAAAACTTATTATTCTTTCCAATTTCGCCATTATCTCGAGCTTGAATTTCTTTCGAATTCAACTTCACAGCCAAAGATTTCTCAGCAGTATTCACGTAGCTACTGCTAGAGCTTCCATCAGTACCGCTGTTATTATTGTTGTTGTTCCATTCCTCCAAAGCCATTTCAGTAACACAAGCGACGTGAAAATGGTACTTCTTGCAGTTCGACACGTACGACCATCCGTTGTCGTCCCCACCATCTTGGAGGGTCTTCCTCTTACACCACATGCACTTCCCTTTCACCTTCTTGTGGAGATTGTACGCCACGTCTTCGATTTTGTAACTTCTTTCCAGGTTTCGGCAGCATGGGTGGAGATCCAAATCGTCTCTCTCGCAGTGGAACACAAACCCTTTGATGGTGTTTCTGCAAGCATCGCACCTAATTATGCAGTCTGGGTGGCAGGGTTCTGGTGGGGTTCTGAGGAACTCGAACTTCGAACCCGGGAAGAATTCGTGTGAAATTGGTGGAATTTGATCAAATGTGCAGGCTTCGTGAAGATTGAAATCGCATTCTTCGCACCGGTATCGAGGGCCGAAGCCTTTCTCCTTACAGCCATCGCAGGTGTATGGTTCCATGTACTCCTTCAGCTCTAGTTCGTGCATTGGATGGCTTGGATGGTTACGAATAATCTCCATTGCCATTAAAAAGAAATGAAAACAAGTTTTATTTTTTGAGTTTGCAGGGGAAAGAAGAAGATTTATGAAGAGATTTGAGAAAGGGGAAGACGCTATGATTGGGTATATATAATAGTACTAATATATTATAATATTCCATGCTGGTGATATAGGGTTTAAGGTATTTTTTTGCATTCAAATGCAAATATAAATTCGGATGAAATTTCTAAACAGTTGCCATATGACATGGAGCGCGTGAATTGCACCCTTGTCTGTTCTCTTTTAATTTACCAAGTCCTTAATTGTTTGTAGTGTAATGACGTTTTAATTTAGTTTGTGGGGTTGGTTTATAATATATCCTTAATAATATTTTAGTTCGTTTACACATTCTGTGTCTCCACGAAGATAAGATAAGAAAGACGTAGTGTAGTTATCTCTAGTATATTATGAACTAACTATAGCATTAGAATCCAAATTAATATTATTGCAATTTTTTTTTTTGACGATTCTTTTTTTATATATCGTTTGAAATTAGACCAAATGGGTATGAATTTAATTTGTTATATTTGCAAAATTTTCAATGTAGCTGCCATTGCCATCTCAAGATTAATATGTAGATTCAAAATCTATATGCATCTTATTGATTGTGTCATGTAAATTTGAAATACGGATTTTAAATTATCTCTCATACATCAAAAAATGTAGAATTATTGATAGCAAGGACTGGATAGATGATGACACCCTACAATTAGTTCCTATGCATGGAAGATATTAATATGAACATTACTTAGCTACACACACTCAGTGTAGGTAGGTATCGTTCTTTTTACACACTACCATTAAAATTTTGTCAACTAAGAAAAAAAAAGTAAAAAACATTCTAATTTTTCATGTCTTACCTTTCTCTCTCTTAATTGTCAAAATTTTAATGGTGGTGTGTAGGATTCTACACAGGAGTGTATAGTCAAGTATTATTCTTCTTCATACTTCACATGAAGGGTATGGTTGATAGTCTTTCGCAAAATTACATGGGTTGTGTATGTTCTTATTTTAAGTTTTTTTTTAATGGAATAAATTTCTTGCTGGTAAAAACAAAGATATAATTAAATTTACTATAATCCATTCGCTTAAACTTTTGGGTTAATTGGTGATTTAACGTGGTATCAGAATAGGAGGTCTTAATTTCGAATCCCTGTAATGTCATTTTCTCCCTAATTAATATTGATATCCACTTGTTGGGTCTTTCTACAAATTTTTAAATCTACAAGTGAGGGAGAGTGTTGGAATGTTGATATAATTAAATTTACCATAACCTATCATCTTAAACTTTTGGGTTGATTGATGATTTAATAGTCCAAACCAAAACTCACAAAACTAAAAAAAGAAAAAAAAGTTAATCAAATTGGTTATATGGAGTTGATTATTTGATCACTTTGAGCTATACATGGTTGCTGTTGATTCATTCAAAACCAAAAATTAATTAATTTTTTTTGGCTGGTTTTCAATTTAATTTTGATGGGGGTGGTTAGTTGGGTCAGCCCAAGTTTTTAAATAAATTCGATTTTAATATTAGATTTTAGTCAAAAATCAAATTCAAACCAAATTGGGGTACATTCTCATATTGGTGCTTAGAATAGAGAAACAAAGACTAAGATTAAATCGTCTTCATTTTGCAGAAACACCACACCACAAACAAACTTTTGTCTTATTTAATTTGAAAAAGAAAAAAAAATGCAAGAGACTTGTCAGAAAAGGATTAGAAAAAAAAATGTCACATTTTTATTGTTCTTTTAATTATTACAAATCAAATATGGAAATTAAAAGGGACAGAAAAGATCACCTTCTCGCACTGAATTTTGGGTCATCGTCCTTCAATATTAGGGATTTCAATTGAATTATATAATAAAAGTTTCAAGATTATTCTATTTTAATTCCTATACCTTGAAATGTTCAATTTTACTATCTGAACTTTCAGCTTTAATTGGTTTTATTTTGGTTTTTAAAAAGAAACCATTTTGGTCCTTATCTTTATTTTAGTTTTAACAAATTAAAAGTATTGTTTCGAGCGTGTGTACTATCGTGTTGATGTGAGGTACATTAAAACCACTTAGGTTCAAATTCAAGTATTGGACAAAGGAATTTTAGGTGGGAAAATAATAGAACAAAGATCAAAATAATTTTTTTTTTAAGTTTAAAAATAGACATTATGAAAGTTGAAGGACCAAAATGATTATTTTTTAAAAGTTTGAGGACTAAAATGGACATTTTGAAAGTTTAGGGACCAAAATTAAATAAAATTAAAAGTTTAGGGACTAAAATTAGGCATCACATTATTTTTTAATACTGTTGTAATGACAAACAATCAATGTTGGGAGTACGACCAAAGTCCCACGTCGGCTAGATAAGAAGAAGATCATGAGTTTATAAGTGATGAATACTATCTCCATTATTGGTATGAGGCCTTTTGGGTGAAACCGAAAAACAAAGCCATGAGGGCTTGCTCCAAAGTGGAGAATATCATACCAATGTGAAGATATGTGAATGATCACTGTCCCTAACAGTGGTATCAGAGTCATGCTTCTGAGTCGGTCGATAGAATCTTCGGGTGTCGAACAAATGAGACGAGCATCGAAGGTGTAGTCATGGTGAGGATCCATGCATGGTAGAAAGCCTTATCAGATAGGCGGTGTGCTCCGAGAAAGGAATTTACTAGGATAAGAACTAGACTAATAGATGACTATTTGAGGGGAGACTCAATTGGTACTTTGTTTGAGAGGAGGATTGTTGGAAGTGTCCATTGGTATGCGACCTTTTGGATGAAAACAAAAAATAAAGTCATGAGAGCTTATGTCAAAAGTGAACAATATCATACCAATGTGAAAGATCGTTGTCCCTAACAGTCCCATGAATTCTTCTTGATTCAAAGTTCAAGTTCCTCATAACCACACCAAAACTCTGCCACTATCACCCCGGATGCAAAATAAGGTGTGATGCTTGTAGAAAGATCATCAAAAGTTTCATGAAACACTGCGAGAAAGAGGATTTGGATCTCCACCCATGTCGCCGAGACCTCAAAAAGAGTTACCGAAGCCAAGACGTGGAGTTCAATCTCAACAAGAAGGTCAAAGGAAAGTGCTTGTTGTGCAAGAAGAAGAGCCTCAAAGATGGCGGCGTACCGTGTCGCAATGTGGGAAGTACCATGTTCATGTGGCTTGTATTACTGAAATAGATTCGGAGGAATGGTACAAGAAGGAGAGCGGTGGAGCTAGCAGCAGCAAGGTGAACAAACGAACAATCTTTGGCGCAGAAGATGAATATGAAAACCATTATTCAAGCTCGAGGGCATGGGAATGGCGGAACGGGGAGCAAGCTGTTTTGGACAATCAGGAAGTTCATGGTCAAGACCATTATTAGATTCTCACCTCTTTGGTTGCTAGCCTATTTCCAACAAATTGAAGCTTTCTTTTCATCTTTGTTTCCCCTTCGATTGTATAGATATGCCTTGAACTTTAATTTGAGCGTCGTTGTTTTGTTAATTGGCTGTTGTATTTGATTGTGTGGAGTAGAGATACTTTGATCTTCAGGTTTGTTAGTATGTGTCAATGAATAATAATGTTTTTGTTTTTATCTTTTGTTGTTAAATTAAATGGACAAACCACAAGATGTGTGTTTTAAGCATGTGTTGGCACAATTAAGAAACAATACTTGTAAATCTTGGAGGTGTGTGTTTTTATCTTTGAACGTTTAATTATAACAGTTTGCATTCTTTGTTTAATTTTAAGATGGAAAGAAAGAAAAATGATTTATCAAAAAACATCAGCCTCCTAAAACAACACTCAATAATTCAACCTCTACTCCATTAAATTGAAATAGCTATAACACGTGTTCAAAGAATTTTGACCTAGCTTAGATCTAATGTCAATTTAAGTTGTAGTTTGGCCCAAAGTAGAGGTATGATCAAGTGTGTATGGACACACGTGCATAATCAAAGTGTCAAGAAAGTTACATGGATAATGAGCACAAATTTTAAACCAATGTAAGACCATGTATTATGGGATAGGTTAAGTTTCTTATGATTAGAGTAAAGGAATCTCATCTTATTATATTAATATGTTTTAAAAGATTTAAGATTATAGAGTATTTGAGCTATAATAGCCTCATGTAGTTTTTTTTTTTTTTTTTTTTTTTGGCCACTGTAGCCTTATATAGTTAATTAATCAAGGATAAGGTAGATTTTCGGTAGTGTATGGATTGAGATTGGGTAGTGAAACTATGGGTCTATTAAGTTACTTCTACGAGTAACTTATATTGATTAGGTAAAAAATATACAACAAAAATTATAGTATCTAACCTTCTTAATCTAAGTATTTAAAAAAAGAATTGTGTATCCATCTTATTTTCAAAACTTTGGCGACCTATTTGTCCTAAAAATTTGCTACCGTACTATTTGTTGGATAATCCTATTTTATCATCAATGATAGTTTTTGAAGTTCAAAATTTATTTAATGATATTTTTTCTAATGAACAGATTTTGCACTTTTATCCTAGTACATTTCAAATTAATTAGATGGCATGTTTATTTTGTTTCCCATTCTCAATCTAATTCTGATGCCAAAGAAAGAGATAATGATAAAAATACTTATCTCCTCTTAATTTGTCCATTGCCCAGCTAGAGATGGATTATTGTTGTAATGTATTTTATTTTTTAAGGGACTGTTTCGGGCATAGAGTTGATTTATGAAGTCTGGAATTAATTTTTCTGTGGAGTTAATAAATCTGTGTTTGAAGTGTATAGTTTTTAGTCTGGATTAAGAAATCTGTGTTTAGAGTGCAGAGTTATTTAACCTAGAGTTATTAAGTCAAGGGTTTCTAGTGCAGATTTTTTAAATCTAGAGTTCTAAAGCATGATTTTCTGTTGGTTGTTTTTGTTTTATTAACTTTTTGTTTAATCATTCAGTTAGATGTATATTTGCCCAAATTTTTAACATTCAATTGAGATGTCAACTTAAAAACTTCACAAATATTTTACAATTTCTGCATGTAACATTTGTACTTGAAGTAGAAAAAATAGTTTTGTTTCATACAAACAACATATAATTACAATATATATGCTTTTACATCAGTGGAATATGTGAGTGGAATATGCACAAAAAATAAGTAGGCCAACAAGGGCCTACATGCATGGTTCACAAAAGAAATTTGAATGCCCGATAAAGGGTCACATCTATGTTCTATACAATATCCAAAAAGGGGTTGATTCAAACAAAATAATTGATAGATATTTTAGCCACAGGTGGTAGCTACATGAATATTTTTTTCTAAACTCAGTCCAACTCTTCTCCTCCTCTCTATCTGCTTTTTCTTCCTAATCAAACAATCTCAACAAGCAACAACAAAGTTTGATTGGTTGAACCTCTAAAAATGTGTTTTTCAAAAATTCATTTTATTAAATTTTTTTGGTCCCTCTAAAAAAGTGTATTTCAAAAATGCATTTTATTTTAAATATATATATATATATATATATATATATATTTTTTTTTTTTTTTTTTTTTTGTAAAAAATAGTTTAAAATTAAAACAGTCATATGTTTGATTATATTTTCTCAAAAGTGTTTTAATACAAAATTTATGTTTGGTTTGCTTTATACTCAAAATACTTTTAATAATGTCAAATTATCATAAAGGACAACTGTTATTAAAACACTATGATTGGTCAACTACAGCCAAAAGGGTTGCTGGAGTGCGTCAGTGTTGGGAATTGTCACTAGTAGTAGTAGTCAAAATTTTGGCAGTCATCGACTATGGTCACCGGTCGTCGGAGAAAGTTGTCGACGGTGGACACCAGTTGCTGGATATGGTCACCGGTGATTGTTGTCGATCGTGGGAGACGGTAGCCGGCGTTGGTTGTTGGTTGCCGAAGAAGTGAGGGTGAGAAAGGGAACACAAACACGTGAGAGAATATGGTTATTGTTCTCAACCCCACTGAGTTGGTAAATTAAAACGGTGATAAAATATGTTAATAGGCTAAACATTGGGTTGGCTTAAAAACTCAACTCAACGGGCCAAACAACCCTTAAATACTTGTAATTATTTCTTTTCAAAATAAAAGGAAACGTAATTATTTACCTAAGTTGCGTTTAAATCCCCAATATTAATGAGTTCCGATTCAAGTATAATAAAAATTATGTATATTAATAGTAATTTTTATCAAAATTAAAATTATATATAATTTAAGGTTAAATTACAAGTTTAGTCCCTAAACTTTCAGATTTGTATCTATTTAATCTCTGAACTTTTAAAAATATCTAAATTTTAGGGACTAAATAGACACAAATCTCAAAGTTTAAGGACTTAATATAATTATGTAGTCCAAGACTTTTTTGTTTTTTTTTTTTTTTTTTTTGAGTTCCAACATTTGGGGGTAGAGGCATTTGAACCTCAAACCTCTTGATCGATGGTACATATCGAATTATCGCTAAGTTATGCTCACTTTGGCCAAAACTTTTTTTTTTTAGTCAGTAGAATAAAATAGCATTTTTGTTGACAGGACAGTAATGTCTTGATATCTATCTTCATTCTTTAAAATTAGGCTAGTATTTTTGTTTTTTAAATAACATCATAATCGTAATGATGCAAATGAATTGTATTTAAAATTATTGTTGTTTTTTAATAATTCGTAGTTGTCCTCTAAAATTGTGTAGTATTTTAATTTCAAAACAAAATAATTTAATATCTTTTAATTTCATGACATTATTATTAGGTTAAAAATAAAAATTTAGATACATTATGGTTTAATTTTAACATAATTTCAATTTGGTCCTTATACTTTTAAAAAGTTTCAATTTAATTTGTAAGGTGTAGGCTTTATTTCAATTTAAGTTGCTATAATTTTGAAAGTTTCAATGTGGTCAACTTAGGTAAATTAACCTCACAAATCGCTCCTATCATATTACCAATATTAACACATTTTTCAAACTTGAAAATTAGGTTTTTTTTTTTTTAATTTTTTTTAAATTTTAAATCCAAGTGTGATTAGTTGGCTTTACTATTAGGGTTTTAGAATTGAGGTAAGAAATAAAATGAAATAATTGGATTTTTTAGGAGAATATAAAATATGATTTGTAAACGATTTGTGAGGTTTAACCGAACCATAAGGATCAATCTAAAACTTTTAAAATCGAAGGGACCCCGTTGAAATAAGTCCAAACTATTGAGACTTATTTGATAGTTTTAAAATCATAAAAACCAAATTGAACTATGCCCAAATCATAGGTACCAATTTTATAATTTAACTTTATTATAAGTTAAACTAGTTTTTAAACTTTCAGGATAATTGTTGTCCACTAAGTTCTTGAACTTTAAAAATTTATAAGATGCTTCAAAACTTTCAAAATGATATGTTTAAGAAGTTTCTAATAAGCTTTTGAACTATCACTTTAACGCTTACTATACAAATAGTTATATTTGTTCGAAATCAAAATCAACTCACCTAGTAATGTTTCGATAACACGGTCAACATCCTACATAGTCATATTAAAAGTGACAAAACTATATTCAATTTGAGATATGGGTAGTCGTTGATTCATTCAAAAGTATTAAAAATTAATTAGTCGTTGGTTTGGTTTTTGTGGGTTTACTCCAAACCAAGAGGTTATAAGTTTGAATCCCCCAACCCACATATTATAAAAAAAAACTATAAAATAATTAGTCATTGGTTTGGTTTTAGTGGGTTTACTCGATTCATTTCTGGTGTTGTTAGTTGGTTCAGGTTAATTTTAACCGATCATACAAGTCTTTGAATTAAAATCAATTTATTAAAAATAGTTTTAAAGAATTTTTTTTAAAAAAAAAAGTGTTTAAATTAGGAATAACGACATAGAGGACTAAATTTAAATGACCACGTTTTGAAATTAGATAAATGACCAAATTGACATATTAATTGAGATAATATAATTGACTAAAATACCCTCCCTACCAAATCGAATAGCGAAATCATGAAATTATGGCATATTTAAAAACAGATAAAAAATACAAATCAAAACAACTAAATCTCATATATGCAAATAAATAAGAAGATTTCATTAAATAACTAAAACCTAAAAATTATGGAATAATTAAAACTAATTCAAAATCCAATTTTATCTAGAACTTAAAAATGAAAAAGGAACATAAATTTGATTTTTCTGAAATGGAACTTTCAAATAATAAGATTGAATCATAGAAAATTTTAGAATTTGATACATGCAAATAACTTTCTCAACAAAAAAAAAAAAAAAAGGATAGGACAGCTCATTTGGGCGATGCCTCTCGTTGCTGCCCGACTGCTAAGCTTGTCATCCCTAGTTCTTTTCATAAACTGTAGTGGTAACCCTCTTTCCCTGCCAATAATAAAACTTTCTTACAATTTTTCATACTAAAAAATCTAGAAGTAAAAATCATACAACTCTTCTTCCTCCGAACCGAGCTATAGCCCCCACCCCGTCTCTATTGGATCTGTTCTTAGGTGCCCTGAAAAAAGGAACCTTTCCTCTCCTCAACCATTCGCCGTTTCGAATTAAGAAGATGTGAAATCGCCTCTATACTCTCTCTCAGTCCACTAGCGACCTTTGCCCCCAACCTTGATCGCTCCTTGCCCACTGATTTTAGTTGCAATGCAATATGAGAACTACGGGTGCAAGGAGAAACTGAAAAAAACTGCTTAAACTGATCGAAACCGTAGTCGGTTTGAGTTCAAATCACTTCAGGTTTTAATATAAAAAACCGATTATATTTGATCGGTTGCGGGTTTGACAATGTGGAGACCGAATATTACCCAAACCGATGCATTGTTATCAAATAACGCAAGTGAGCCGTGTTACTTTATTTTTCGTCTACTATCTTCGAGAGCATGCGTTCAAGTTTTAGACATCGCTTTTCTTCATAAATATTTACCTAAATAAAGCAGGCAACCCACCATCCGAATACCTAAATTCTCAAAAGACGACCCTAAATATATGTAACCTATTAGAAGATCACCCAACATAGAATTGTTTCAACCAAGCACACTCACTTTTGAAATTCCTATGAATTGGCCACCGAAGAGAAAGATACACATTATTGGTACAAGTAGTAACTATCTTTTCTTTTTTAAGCTTTACTTAACCACATGTCTTTCATAGCCTTAAGATATCTCTCTTTTAAATACTTTAATTCTCTCAATTCATTTATGTATCCCTCTACGTAATTATGACAAAAAAAGTTTAAAATATAAGACACTAAATTGTTAATTTTTAAACAATACGGACAAAATAAAAAACATCCAAATGAATTGTATCTTTAAATAAAATTAGGCTAGGACTTTTGTTTTTTAAATAACATCATAATCGTAGTGATGTATTTTAAAATTTTTATTGTTTTTCAAGAGTGTGTACTTATCCTCTAAAATTATGAAGTATTTAATATTCTAAACAAAATTATTTAATATTAATTATTTTTTTTAAAGTTGAACCATATACAAAGGTTAGAGGTTAAACCTCTACCTTTTGGTTGGAGTTATAATATCTTAGACCTCTTGGTGGGATGTTTTAAATCTTTGACCTTTAGATCAAGACATTAGCCATAATCAATTAAACTATTGCTCAAATTGATACATTAATTATTAAGATAAAATATATAAATTTAATCTCTATACTTTTAAATACATATAAATTTGTATCAATATCATGGGAAGTCGTTTGATTCATTCAAAAGCACTAAAAATTAATTAGTTGGTTTCGTTTCTGTGGGTTTACTAGACTCAAGTCTGGTATTGTTAGTTGGGTCAGGTTACTTTTTAAAAAGGAATTCGATTTTAATATTGATTTTAGTCAAAAATCAAATTGAAACCAAATTGCTTATATTCATTTTGGTCCTTATAATAGGTTAAACAAAGACTTCGATTATAATCTTCCCACTATTCTTCTCGAAAATATCACCACCCAAACGTGTCTTCATCTTGTAGAGACACGTATTATCAAGCTTCATGGTTCATTAATTGAAAAATAAGATACGAAGGTCTTTGAATATTATTCCCATATAGTCCACGAGAAATTATTACTCAAAAAAGCAAAGAGAGACGAAAATCAATTTCTTTTGGTGATTCAAAAAAAAAAAAAAAAATCAATTTCTTTTGGTTGAAATGTCGGTACCGATTTGAATGAGAGAAGCTGCTGGGCCTTACCTGCAATATTCTACTAAACAACCAAACATCTCAAAAATAGGTAAAATTACAAGTTTAGAACGATATTTTTGTCTAATATATCATTAAACTTCTAGTTTTATATCCAATAAGGTTTCTGAATTTTTAATTCTATGTCTAATAGATCATTGACTTTTTCGATGTTTTTTAATATTCCCTAGTCACAATATTGCAAGTTTAGAGTTCTATATTTGATAGATCAGTTAATTTTTTAAAATTTTGAATATGTTAGAGATTTAATAGACACAAAATTAAAAATTTAAAGACTTATTACACTTTTTTAAAGTTCAAGAACCTATTAGATACAAAATTTAAAATTCAAGGATTTATTATTTACCTTTTGTTCATAAATATCTTTTAGACACAAATTTAAAAGTTCAGAGACTAAAATTGCAACTGAACCAAAAATAAAAAATTAAAAGACAAGAAATTATGTAAAGGGGTTGGAACAATATGACTTAGGATTAGGGATGTCAATTTTTCTTATCTCATGATTCTACAGAAGATGATATATTTTCTCATGATATAATTTCAGATGAGGATGGGATAATGTATTCCAGGCCTGCCCCAACCCTTTTATCATTTCTAATATATATAAACTTTTTGTGTTTACCTTTCTCTCTTAGTTGTAAAATTGTAATAGTTGCATGTAGGGGAAGATAGTTTAGCTAAGTATTATTCTAAAAAATATTACTTAGTTACAATTAGCGTGTGTAAGGTATCTTTACATATCACTATTAAATTTTTGATTGCTAGGAGAGAGAAATGTGGAAAATGAAAAATGAAAACTTTTTTATTTTCTCTCTTTTTAATTGTCAAAATTTTAATAGTGGTGTATAGGAAGATGGTATGAAACAAATTATCATTCATTTTTTTATTAATCTAATTACACAACAAACATTCATCTCATTCCACCCGAAGAACACTATGATATCACAATCATTCATACTCCCCTCTTCTTCTTACTCTCTCCCTTCTTTCCTATCATACCTCCCAACATCACTTCGTAATTTTTAAGTTCAAACATTCACTTCACATGTAAATATTAAAAAAAGAAAAAATCAAAACGATAGTCTGCTTTGAAATTTTTTACCTTTGACCTAATTTCTCCTGTATTTATGTCAACTTTTTTTAGTTTAAAAATATTTGAGGGTGGGGAGATTCAAACATCTGTCCTTTTGGATGAGGATACATGTGAATTACTACTAAATTATGTTCAATTTGACATTTATGTTAACTTATTAAGTATCAAATCATGTATATATCCTTGGTCAATTTCAACATTCATCAACAAAATATGTATAATTGAGAAAGAATAATAATTTCCTTTAATATCTTCAACTAACTATCATTATGTTTTTACAAACAATGCAAAAAGGGAGAAAGAGAAGAGGATTTTTTTTTTCTTTTTTGAAAATGAATAGTTGTCAAATATTCCTGAGACAATGCTAAAACTTAAAAAAGACTAAATTTTATTTACATCACCTTACTTATAAATTTATTTATAAAAACAAGAAGGCTCGCCTATCTTTTGAAAATAAATATGTTAAAACAATAATTATTTTAATGTTAACAAAAGCTGGAAATGAGGTCGATTATCCATGTTAAAGTGATATAATTTTAATTTTGAAAAAAAAAAAACCAATTCATATATAATATTATCTAAATAAATTACGGGTATACTTTTAATTATTTTTAAAATCATAATCAAGCCCTCAACTTGCATCATAACGATTTCAATGACGTTTTGATCATGCATGAGCGCTCATATAGTAAATCATCATGCCTATACTTATGAAAACCAAACTCCAAGACTTAACATAATTATTTCAATGTTCTTGCAACATCTGTATCTAATTCCAATTCAATCTTTACCATTCGTGGCTTCACAATCATCAATCTAGTTCTGTGTACAGTATACTAAGTTGTGACTTTCAAGATAAGTGCTCTCTCGTTAACTAGGTCAAGACATGCTTGAAAAAAAAAACGAAACCTTTTTATTCATTAGCACACAAAGAGACATAGTAGCATAAACCTGAACCAAAACACATAATTTTGAAACACTCGTACGTGAGGCAAGAAAAAAACAAAACAAAATTGAAAAGATATAAAGTCTTATGGAAGTAAGCCGTCGACAAGGAAAGAGGCGAGAATCGTGGTGGGATCTCCGATAACAATACTAACAATGGTCTTAATGATGACCTTTAGGATTCTCCACGACTTATTCTTCCCAAATCCGCCATTACCCCCATGCCCTCGACCTTGAATTTCTTTCAAATTTAAGGTCACAGCCAAAGATTGTTTCGTAGTAGTACTTTTCACGTAGCTACTGCTAGAGCTTCCACCACCGCTCTTATTATAATAATTGTTGTTCCATTCCTCCAAAACCATTTCAGTAACACAAGCGACATGAACATGGTAGTTCCCGCACTCTGACACGTAGGACCATCCATTGTCGTTCCCACAATCTTGGAGCGTCTTCCTCTTGCACCACATGCACTTCCCTTTCACCTTCTTGTGGAGATTGAACGCCACGTCTTCGATTTGGTAACTTCTTTTCAGGTTTCTGCAGCATGGGTGAAGATCCAAGTTGTCTTTCTCGCAGTGGAACACGAACCCGTTGATGGTCTTCCTGCAAGCGTCGCACCTTATTTTGCATTCTGGGTGGCAGGGCTTTGGTGGGGTTCTGAGGAACCAGAAGTTCGAACCCGGGAAGAATTCGTGCGAAATTGGTGCGATTCGATCAAACGTGCAGGCTTCGTGAAGATCGAAATCGCATTTTTCGCATCGGTATCGAGGCCCGAAGCCTTTCTCCTTGCATCCATCGCAGGTGTATGGTTTCATGTACTTCTTCATCTCTAGTTCGTGCCTCGGATGGCTTCGATTACGAATAATCTCCATTATTGAAGTTTGAATATTTTGAGTTTGGAGGGGAAATTAAAGAAGAAAATTTATCAAGAGAGATTTGAGAAAGGGGAAGATGCTATGAATGGGTATATATAACAGTACTATATATCCCATGCAGGTGATGTCGGGTTTAAGTTGTTTAAGGTTTTTTTTTTTTTTTTTTTTTTTGCATTCAAATGCAAATGAATTCAGATGAAATTTCCAATGTGACATGGAGCGCGTGAATTGCACGTGCATGCTCCATGTCTGTTCTCTTTTACCAAGTCCTTGTTTGTAGTGTAATGAATTTTTAGTCTGAGGGGTTGGTTTAAATTATATACCCTTAATAATATTTTAGTTCGTTTCACATTGTGTCTCCACTCATATCTTCTATGAAGATGAGAGAGATGTAGTGTAGTTATCTCTAGTATATATGGTATGAACTAAGTATAGAAGAATCCAAATTAATATTATTGCAATTTTTTTGACGATTCTTTTTTATATCTCGTTTGAAATTAGACCAAATAGTTATGAATTTAATTTGTTATATTTGCAAAATTTTCAATGTAGCTGCCATCTTAACTTTATATGCAATGCAAATTCAAAATCCATTTGTTCCTTAATGATTGTTTCATATAAATTTGAAATATAGATTTTAAACTCTCTCTCGTAAATAAAACAACGTAGAATTATTGATAACAAGACTCGAGACAATGACATCCCACCTAGTTCCTATGGAGGATATTAATTACTTGGCTTACATAGTTTCTCACCATTTTTTACCATGGTTTTCATTTTTGTTAAGGAGACATTGGATTTCTTAACCAAATTTCAAAAAAAAAAACAAGTTTTTAAAAACTATTTTTTTTTAGTTTTCAAAACTACTTTTTCTTTTTTAAAGTTTTCAAAACTTAGCTTGGATTTTAAAAATATTTGTAAAAAGTAGATAACAAAACAAGAAAATACATAGAAAGAAGTATGTTTTTAAACTTAATTAAAAAAAAAAAACTAAATGGTTATCAAACGGGAGCTTAATTTTCAAAACTTGGCTTGATTTTTTAAAAAGTTAAGTAATAAAACAAGAAAACTATATGTAGAAATAGTGTATGTAAGATTAATTTTTAAAAACAAAACCAATATCAAAATAGTTATCAAACATGCGTTAGTTACTCATCCATTAAATGTTCTTTTTAAAATGGGAGTAAAAGAACCCAATTTTGAAATAACCATATTCAAGCTTTTCTTGGTTTCTAGTTAATCTAAGCTAACCCAAGTGGTTAAATTATTATATCATCACCAAAAAGTCAGATATTTCGAATCTACACTCTTGTATGTCGTTGTTGAACTACAGAAGAAAAAAGTTTGCCTGATTATTGAATGCAAGAGCGCAATTGATGAGATATGTATAATCTAAGATTAACCTGCCGTTATATTTCTCCTTTGGATTTCTTTTAAAGAAAACTGTCATTTGTTAATGTAGTAATTCTGCACTAAAGCAACAAATAATACACATGGATTGCATATATTAGCCATAGTTGTGCAAATCCAAAACTCACAAAACTAAAAAAAGAAAAAAAAAAGTTAATCTAATTGATTATATGGAGTTGATTTGATCACTTTGAGCTATACATGGTTGTTGTTGATTCATTCAAAACCAACAATTAATCAGTTTTTGTTTTTTGGCTGGTTTTCAATTTAATTTTGATGAGGTGGTTAGTTGGGTCAGCTCAAGTTTTTAAAAGAAATTCGGTTTTAATATTTGATTTTGGTCAAAAATCAAATTGAAACCAAATTGGGGTACATTCTCATATTGGTGCTTATAATAGGGAAACAATGACTAAGTTTAGATCGTCTTCCAATTGCAGAAACACCACACCACAAACAAACTTTTGTCTTATTTAATTTGAAAAAGAAAAAAAAAATGCAAGAGACTTTGTCAGAAAAGGATTAGGGAAAAAATGTCACATATTTATTGTTATTTTAATTACTTCAAATCAAATATGGAAATGAAAAGGGAAAGAACAGATCACCTTCTCCCACTTAATTTTGGGTCTTCGTCTTTCAATTGAATTATATAATTTAGAAAAGTCTCATCTCATTTTATAATTTGACACGTCGGTAAGTGGTATATTATTTTATTGATTTAAATTCTATTTCGGTCCATAAACTTTTAAGATTATTCTATTTTAGTCTCTAAACTTTTAAAATGTTCATTTTGGTCCCCAAAATTTTCAGCTTTATTCTATTTTGATCCATATACTTTCAAAATGTTGATTTTAATTCTTGAACTTTTAAAAAAGCAAACATTTTGGTACTCTTATCTTTGTTTTGATTTTAATAAATTAATAATATTGCTTTGAGTGTGTACTAACGTGTAACTTGAACGAATATTAAAAACACATAGGCTAAAATAGAATATTGGACAAATGAATTTTAGGTGAAAAATAATAGAACAATGATTAAAAAATATTTTTTTTTTTCTAAGTTCAGGGACTAAAATAGACATTATGAAAGTTCGGGACCAAAATGATTTTCTTTGAAAGTTTGAAGATTGAAATGAATATTTTAAAATTTTAGGGACCAAAATGAATAAACTTAAAAGACCAAAGACTAAAATAAGATGTAAATCTATTTTATTTGATGGACACCACATTATTTTGTTAGGAGTGCAAACAAATGTCTCACATTGACTAGGGAAGGAGAGTGATCATGGATATATGTGAGGACAACTATTTCCATTGGTTTGAGGCCTTTTGGAGAACCAAAACCAAAATCATGAGAGCTTATGTCTAAAGTGGACAATATCATACCATTATGCAAATATGTGGAGGTCCATTGTCCTTTATCATATATATATATATATATATTTTTATATTGTTGTAATGAATAAAGGCGGTATAAAAAAGTAAATCGATTGTGTAGTTTTCATTGGGAAAGTACAAAGCAATTGCAAAGTCTTTAATTATTGTCTAAATCTAAAGTCCTTCCACGAAAAAACATATCACTCGAGTGAGAAAGAGAGACCAAAAAAGGAAAAAAAGAACTTTGTTTAGGTGAATTAAAAGTCCTTCAACAGCAATAATATAATTAAACAACCCTCCTTCGCAACCTTGCAAATAACGAGTTCATACATATACAGTCTAATTTTAAACATTATATAAAGAGAAAGAGAAGCCAAAAAGTTAAAATAATTGTGAAATTAGTTTGGATTTTTAGAGACGTCCCTCTTTGAGATTGTTATATTTCTATGTCTGTATAATTGAAAATAAAATATACTAAGAATTGAACGAACTCCACAAAATAAATTAAACGTCGTTAGGACGACTTATCAAAGGATAAGACAAATGGACCGCGTAAAATACAAATGTTTAGAAATTTCATTGGAAATTCATATGCATTTGAGTGCAAAAAGATGCCCAGGAAATTGAAAATACCCTTCAATTTTGACATTGTTTCAATTATATCTATGAACTTTAAAAAATTACATTAATACTCTCAATCTTTTAAAAAAGATTTAAAAAATACCCATATCGTTAGTAGGTGTGAAGAAAAACTCATGAGGCCGTTGAAATCTTATGCTTAAACATCTTTAAGACACTTTTGTAGCATTTAAGGGTTGGTTGTGTGCTCACTTTAGGCAATTTCTAAGTTTCTTTGAGAGTCAAAATGACACTAAGGGGCAAAGTAGACGCTTTTATGTCGTTTTGAGTTTTTTTTTTTTGAATCAAAGTAAGTTTAAGCACCTTTAAGACACTTTTATAGTATTGGGGGCTTGGTTGTATGATTAAGTTTCACTTTAGGCACTTTTCTAAGTTTCTTTGAGAGCCAAAATGACACTTGGACTCTTTTGTGCTTTAGTTTCACTTTAGACACTTTCTTTTATATTTTGTTTTATATCTAAAATTTTTCATTTTTTTTTCCAGATTTATAGTTGTGTAATCTTGAAGACCAATTTTCAAAAAATACAGACGAAGACGAAGATTGAAGCTTTCAAGATTAATTGTTTTTTTTTCGATGTATTTTTTTCTTCTTTCGAACTCTAATACATGTAGAGATTGAAAATTTGTAATTAAATTATTACATTTTAATACTATTGCATTTTATGATATTATTTTTTGTTTTAAAATGATACTATAATGAACTATTAATTAGTATTAGAAATAAATAAATAAGAGGAAAAATAGGATTTTGCAGATGCAATAGGTTTTGTCGATGTAATGTAAATGATAACTCTCCAAATGAGAGTTATTAGCTAGTCCTTTATGCCTAAAGTTCTTTTATTTGAGTTTAATGCTAGTATTTTCATGCTTGAAATCCCCTAAAATCGTTGTTATTGAAATAGCTTCTTTGGATATTCTTAATTGTTGTATTTACGTAATGGGAGCTAAAAAAACACTAAATTATGTTAATTTGGTGTTGCAGGTCGTAATTTTCTGTCAGCAGAACTATGAGAGAGCATTTGTCCAGCAAAGGAATTGCTGGAGCAAATTATTCGGCATTTTAAGTTACAGAAAGACAGCACGTGATACATCACATGAGAAAATAATTCATTAATTGACCTGGCGTAAATGAACCAAAACGACGTCATCCATCCAATGAGAAGTCGTCACGTGTCTTGTTTGACCTAAGTAGCCCTAAAATGAAGATGGGCATCGATATTTAAAGCAAGCAGCCGTCTTTAGGAGAAGAGAGACCTAATTTGGAATTAGGTTGGTGCACAAAATGTTATGCTCAACACGTTTCTTTAATATATCCTTGGAGGGTTAGAATGATATTTATTTAAAATTAAGTACTTTTGAATGTTTGGGGGGTTAGTTTAAGACATTTGGAGAGAAGTTAGACACTTTCAGAAGAGTTTGAAGTGACTTCGGGATGAGTTAATCATCTAAAATTTGTACCTTAGACACTTTGGAGTAAATTAGGCGCTAAACTTTCATTAAACTCTATCTATAATTAGTAATAGTTTCGACTTTTGATTTTTCACTTCAATAATAGAATTTTGCTTCATAATTTTTTATCTATAATTAGTAATAGTTTGTCCATTTTTTGAAGCAGATTTATTTTTATCGTACAATGACAAGCACACAAGAGGGTCTCTTCTAACTAGGTATGGATGATTTCTTTGATGTTATAAAATCATTATGAAACTTATTGTATGTTATATTGTATTTTACGTTTAATTCATAACATAAAATGGTTATTTAGAAGTTATTGTACCCATAATTGGGTTTAGAAATCGGTTTGGGTGAATTAAAGTTCTTCATTTAATGTCAAAGTTTTTGCTTGGTTGTATGGCTATCCCACAGTTTGTTGGGATTTATGCCCTAAAGCCTCATAATTAATAATTTATTTAATAATTAATAATAATTGTAATTATTTTATTTTCAATATAATATTATCCATTATTGAAAAATCCAAGGTTATTAGTGTAATATTGAATAGTATATGGTTGACATACGAGAGGATCATGTTCAAGAAATAACCTAAAGGGTCATAGTATATGGATAAGGTGGGGTGTCTTATCCTGGTAACACTATTGATACGGTCCACTTTGTAATAGTTACAAATGATTTGATCCAAATCATTCATGTGGAGACATGTGAGTGGGGGTATCTTATACCATGAGTTGGTATAAGACTGGACGACGAAATATTTAATCTCTGTTTAGAAATCCGTTAATTGAGAAGATTAATATTTCATCAGGATGATCATATGCGACTCGATCTTAATCCTGAGTGAGTTATGAACTCCTGCCTGTGAGGGCTTGTCCTTTGATTTGCATGAGTGAGAGTGGCTTTTGTAGTCGATTCAATATGCCTACCATTTTGGGGACTTGGCCAAATAGGGAGCTGAGAACATAATCTCATAAGATGGAATTCACTATTTTTCATATAGGGTAAGTAGATGAGTAGTTCCCTTAAGTGCTGATTTCGGGACTTGAACAATGGGGCCCCACCCTCTCATTGGCCCGAGAGGGACTTAGTTTATAATTAGATTATAAATAGATTGTTCATTAGAGGATCAGTGGTACTTAAGGTGCAAGATGTAATTATAGGTATAAAACGGACTTTTGACCCAGCTGTAATTACGAACAACTCGTGAAAGATCGACTTGCATGTAATGATTATATCTATGGACACAACTTGTCCTACAGTGCATAAGAGTGCAACTCTAGGTCTATAGTGGAGTGACCCTAGAGTTAATGAATGAAAATTGATTAATTAAAGAGTTGAATTAATTAATTTTGTATCATTTGAGCTTATAATCTATAGGTCCATAAGGCCCCTTGCTAGCTCATAGTAACACTAAAAGATGAAAATATATTTATTGTATTTGATACATTGAATATTAAAATAATTAATGTATATTAGATACATTAAAGAAAAGATATTTATTAAATTTGAATTGGATTCAAATTAGGAAATATATGTTGTAGGAGAATTTTAAAGGTTTGAATAAGATTCAAATTAGTTAGATAAATATATTTTAATATATTAGATATTAAAATATAGTATTTAATTATCTTCCATATACCACTATAAAAAGGACCCTAGGGGTGAGCCATTGTGCATTCTACACAATACACATCTCTTCAATAGAGAAAATTAGAGAATTCTCTCTAGACCTCTTCCTCTCCAATCCCTTGTGGATTTTTTTTCAAGAGGCTCCCACAAGCCTTGGTCTTGTGTTCGAGTCATAGCCAGGAAGACTTTGTGGAAGAGATAAAGATCCGTCAGAAAAATCTCCATATTTTCAAGGTATGTTATGCTTAACCTTAGTTTTTTGTTTAATTCTAAATAAAATCAAAGACGATCCAACGCTTCCATTTTGGGTTTAATTCGATTATTTCCTTCACAATTATGGTAGCCATTCAAATAGAGAGTTAGTTTTAGTGAGTTAGACACATTTTTTTAGGGTTAAATATTGGATAAGTTAGTGGGATTTTAAGTAAGAATAGATAAATTAGGTACTTTTTTTAGGGTTAGTTTGGGTGAGTTAGTGGGATGTGTGTGGAGTGTGTTTGAGTGAGTTTGTAATATTGGAAGTAAGAGTTTCAATGAGCTGGGAATGTTTGTTGGCTTTTAAACTACATTTAGGTACCTTTAAGACACTTTTGTAGCATTAGGAGGTGAGTTGTGTGCTTTAGGTTCTCTTTAGGCACTTTAATTTCTAAGTTTCTTTGAGAGTCAAAATGACACTTATACTAGTTTTAAGCACTTTTTGGCCACTTTCTAGGTTCTGAGGAGTAGAGTAGACACTTTTAGGTCGTTTTGAGTTAGTTTTTAGCCTCAAAGTATACTTCAGGCACCTTTAAGACACTTTTGTAGCATCGAAGAGTTGGTTGTATGATTTAGTTTCACTTTAAGTACTTTCTAAACTTCTTTGAGAATCAAAATGACACTTAGACTCTTTTTAAGCACTTTTTGGCCATTTTGTAGGTTCCAAATGGCAAAGTAGACACTTTTATGTTTTGAGTTAATTTTTGGCCTCAAAGTATGCTAAAACACCTTTAAGACACTTTTGTAGCATCAGATAGTTGGTTGTGTGCTCACTTTAGCCACTTTCTAAGTTTCTTTGAGAGTCAAAATGACAATAAAACTCTTTTTAGCCATTTTTTAGCCACTTTGTAGGTTCCAATGGGCGAAGTAGACACTTTTATGTTTTGAGTTAGTTTTTGGCCTCAAAGTATACTTAAGCACCTTTAAGACACTTTTGTAGCATCGGGGGGTTGGTTCAGTGCATAAGTTTCGCTTTAGAAACTTTCTAAGTTTTTTTTATAGTCAAAATGACACTTATATTCTTTTGTGCTTTAGTTTCACTTTAGGAACCTCTTTTATTTTTTGTTTTGTATTTAAAATTTTTCATTTTTTTTTTCAGATTTGTAGTTGTGTAATCTTGAAGACATATTTTCCAAAAATACAGACGAAGACGAAGATTGAAGCCTTCAAAATTAATTGTTTTCTTTTCGATGTATTTGTTTTCTTCTTTCGAACTCTAGTACATATAGAGATTAAACATTTTGTAATCAAATTATTGCATTTCAATGTTGTTGCTTTTTTATGATATTATTTTTTGTTTTAAAATGATACTATAATGAACTATCAAGTAGTATAGAAATAAATAAACAAATAAAAAAAAGAAAAATATATATTTTTCAGGTTTTTGCGGACGCACATTGCATCGGCAAAAGTAGACTTCTCCTTACGCATAGATTAGTTGTCGGAAGAAACTTTTTTCCGACGCAATGCATTATGTCGAGAGAAGTTCATGTTTCCCGACGTAATGCCATTTTCGTCGGGAAGTAGCTTTTTGGTGAGGTTGTCGAAGCCTACCAAAATTAAACTGGTTTCCTACTCTAGCTTGTAGAAATAGTGGACCAGGTCGATTTCCTAAAGGAGCCAGAAATTTTATATTCTCAGTATTAAATTCCTGTAACAAAATGAAACGGGGGAGAGGGTTTGAAAATTATTTTCTTACTTAATGGAATTAAAAATTTAGAAAAACAAAACAATCGCTAACAATGACAAAAATCAACTCTTACCAAGTTCCAGTTCAGAGGTGCGGTTCTATTCAATTGCAAACATTGATCATAGGCATTCAAAATATTTAATCTTAACCATGCAAGTACTTGGTCAACTTACTAGGAAACCCCAAAAAGTGAAAATTCCCTAAAATCATTAACTCTAACGAACGCCAAGTTAACGCTAATTACCTAAACAAATCTTTACGAAAACGCTTCAATTTATTTGGGTAAAGGCATTACGAACTTTGGAACGACCAAGACAATCAATCATGTAAAACAACTTCCACCTAATTAACATGCTTCTTTAATTCCTAGAATTAAACATGCAAGCCATGTATCATGGAAACCCACAAACATACACATGTGATCATTCTAATGCTACTGGTTCATTCAACATGACAATTACGGATCATGATCGTGATTAGCAATAAAGCATGTAGAGGGATTAAGGCGTCAATTTAATCAAAATACATACTTATAAAATTAACACTGGGATTAAAGAACACTTGCAATTGAAAGAAAACTAAGTTAAGGTTCAAGCCTCACAATGTCGCAACTGATTACAACCTACCTCTGAACCAAAATCGCAGGATCTAGCCGAGCATCTCCATCAAAAACTTCGAGTTTAAACAAGCTCTATTCGACACCATAAACACTCCAAAAGTAAAGGGAAAAGGTCTAAAAAACTCTCTCAAAATCGTGTGTGCAAGGAGGCAAAAAGATCCTAACCTAAAGTGAAAAAGTGCTATAAATAGGGTTTATGCAGTGTCGAGACGCTAGGGGTGGCGTCGAGACTCTGCCCTCTCGAATAAGGAAAGAAAAATTACTCTTTCGTGTGGCGTCGAGCATGGCGTTGAGATGCTGTTGGCGTCGAGCAAGCAAAACCACAGCTTCGAGCAGCGTTGAGCAAAGACAGTAGCTTAGCGTTGAGTAGCGTCGAGCATGGGGTTGAGACGTTGTTGGCGTCGAGAAAGCCAAACCGCAGCGTCGAGCATGGCGTTGAGACGCTGCTCCCTGGACAGATTCGGTAATTTTGCTCTAACTCTTCGCTAAGGTGTCCGAATGGCCTCCGGTTTGGCTCGTTTGAATCGTTATTCAACATAAAGTCTCCAAACACGCCTTTTCTCGAATCCTTACAAAATAAACAAATAAGTGTGTGAAGGTAACGAAAATGTCGTGAATTACAGCTATAGAATAGCACATTTCAAGTGCTATCACTTTTCTGACAGCTCTATGCCGACAAAATATTTTCGTTGGCCAAGACTTTTCTCGACGCAATATAGACTTTTCCCGACGCTTTGTTGCGTAGGGAAAAATGAAAAATCTTGTAGTAATTAAAGTTCGTGAAGATTTAGAATTTGCTCCTCATATAACTAGTGTCTTCAAATCTTCAAACCAAAGACCATAACAGCTAACACTGAACTATAGGTTGGGTAATTACGTTTGTAAACTTTCAACTGATGAGAAGCATATGCAATTACCTTACCATGTTGCACTAGGACAAAACCAACCCCTTCTTGGAAACATCATTGTAAAGAAAAATTCTCCAACTCCATCAGGCATAGTGAGTACTGGTGTTGAAACCATCATCTACTTGAGTTCTGGAAACCTTGCTTCACAAGCCTCCCTACGAACCATTACACTTTTAAGTTAACTAAGTTAGAGATGATGCTACGTTGGAGAAGTTCTACAGTCGAGAGTAACCTGCAACCCGTAGAGAACTACGCACCTTAATGACTGCAATTGGACAAGGCCAATTGGTTATTGGTTCTACCTTTGCTAAATCTATGGAAGTCTACCTCTCGACACCATGTGTCCTAGGAAGTTCAAGGACTAAATAGACAAACTCTCTAAAAGTTCAAGTTTAAGGACTGAAGCCAAAACTCGCATTTGGAGAACTTGGCAATAAGTATGTACAACTTTAGGGTCATCAAAGTCTCTTAAGGTGTTTCTCATATTTTGCATCTGACTTGGAGTAATCCAAAATATCATAAATGAATATGATCATGAAGGTGTCGAGAAACTCCTTAACTACTCAGCTCATCAAAACCATGGAAACTGCATGTGCGTTCATTAGTCCAAAGGACACCACTATGAGTTCCAAATGCTTGCATTAGGCTTGAAAGCTGCCTTAGGAATATCCTCGTCTCTTATCCTCAGTTGGTGGTAGTCTGGCCCACCTTAGAAATATTGTTGCTCCATGTAACTGTTCAAATAGGTTTAAACTTATTTAAACTTCAATGAGGAAAAAAAATTCACTAAAAATAGGTTTCCCCCCCTTAAATTAGCTAAGAAGACCGTTGAAGAAGAGCTATTCTTCTCCAAGACGTGCTCCATCTTCAAAGTTTGTTGAAGTCCATGCTACGTGTCACGATCATGCTTGTCCAGGGCGTGTTGCCCGTGGCCGCATGCCCATCTCAACCCCTTTTAGTTATGCTTTCATGATATGTATTTAGTTTTGCTTAATAGTTAGCTTTCCTTGTATTTTAGTAAGCATATGACTCCTCGCCATTTTCATGTGCAAGTCTGCCAAAAGCTTAAATCCTATAATGTACTATAGGGAGGTATGACTAGTTGTTCAACCTTCCTACCCGGAGTTATATGCTATTAAGTTGTGGTTGTCCCTTTCTTGCTTTCTAGTGTATAACAATATTCTTTCCAAATATTTTCATGTAATTTCTTTCAAACGTTTTATAAAACATTTTCTCCCGAGACCCGAGGGGAGGCTAGACCATATACGGAAGTAGTCCGCAACTTCCGTTTTTCGTTCGGCTGACTTGCTCGCAAGGTTAGAGCAAGTGTCGCACTGTTGAAGAGCTGCGACCGTGATACTACGCACGATGAAGAAAGTCGCGATCTGTTTTCCGTTTTTTACTTTTTCTGTTGAATGGAAATTTACATTTTCAAATGAGTTAGGGGCCCAAATGAGCCCATTAACCTTACACAAATAAATAAATGTATAATTTATTGCCTTGTATTTTTTTTATATAAACTACTCTTGATATAAACATTTGTCAAAAGTTGAGACCAAAAGTTGACGTGACGAAACGCCGTTCTTTCAAACTTAATCTAGACAAGCGTTCCAATTACCGCCACGTCATTCAAGTCACCGCTACGTCAATTAAAACTGGATTATTTTACTATGATTAAGATTATATATTTTTAAAAAAATTTAAACAAAAATATTAAGATTGGATTAAATTACACAATTAGCCTCTAAACTTTCAACCGTGTCTAATAGGTCTTTAAATTTTAAAACATATTTATCAGATATCTAAACTTTCAATTTTGTTATAATATATCCTTAAATTAAAGAAAAAATGTTGAATAGGTGAAAAAAATTATTAGACAATGAAGAGGGCAAAACGTTTGATAAATACATTTATATTGGTTCTTACCATAGGTAAACAAGGACGAGGATTCACAGATCTAGAAGCTTCTAACTTCTCCTTGAAGATATTCCAGAAACACCACAATACATCGTCGGTGTTAGTTAATTGGAAAATATCATGTATGATATAATGTGAGAGACTTGTCAGAAAAGTAACACAAAAAAAAAATTGCGCATTCTTATTGTAATTTTAATTAATTAAAATCATAGATGGAAATTAAAAGGAAAAGAAAGGATTGGATCTTCGTCTTTTTAAACAAACAAACAAAAAATAGAGCTTGTAGTGGAAGAAAAGCTGTTGACTTGAGTAAGTCGTTAACACTTATCACAAAGTCGATCGATTTTTTTCCACTTTTTATTTTTTGGGGGATAAGTCGATTGTGTTGGAAAGTACAAAGAAAGTGCAGTGTCTTTTGTGTTTTATCATTTCAAAATTGGAGAGAAAGTGTCATCATATATATATATAGCCAAACCAACCATAAATACTAAATAGAAAAACCATCTGCCTTTTAATTTCTTCTCAAGTCTCCTCTGTTTTTCCCTTCCCCTGCGTCCCAAAATGGCTTCTCAAAAAAACACCAACACAGAAATGGCAAAGCTGTTTCGTACTAAAAGCCACAGGCATTCACTAGAGTTGAAAAACTACCTCAAACCATACACCTGCAACGGCTGCAAGGAGAAAGGCTTCGGCCCTCGATACCGATGCGACAAATGCGATTTCGATCTTCACAAACACTGTATGTTCCCACTAATCTCGCCAATTTCCCACGAATTCTTCCCCAATTCCACCTTCAAGTTCCTCACAACCCCACCAAAAGCCTGCCACGAGCACTGCAAACGACAATGCGATGCTTGTCGAAAGCCGATCCATGGCTTCGTGTACCACTGCAAGAAGCACGACTTGGACCTCCACCCCTGCTGCAGAAACCTCAAAAGAAATTACAGAATCAAAGATGAAGAAGAAGAATTGGAATTCAATCTCCACAAGAAAGTGCAACAAAAGTGCTTTTGGTGCAATAAGAAAGGCATCAAAGAAAGCGACCACAGCAATGGATGGTCTTACATTTCTAAGTGTAGCAAGTACCATGTTCATGTGGCTTGTGTCACAGAAATGATTTTGGAAGAATGGAACAAGAAAAGGGACAGTATCAACAAAATCAAATACAGTGTCAATAAAAGCAGTGATAAATCATTGGCTTTGCAGAAGGTGAATTTGAAGGAAATTCAAGCTCGTGGGAATGGGAATGGCAAAAGTGGGAACAAGTTTTGGAGAATCCTTAAGGTTTTCATGAAGACAATTGTTAGTATTGTTATTGGAGATCCCACCATGATTTTTGCCTCTCTGCTCGTTGAATTGCTTGGATGAAACTTATCTGTTTGGGAGAGACTTTTTAAGTGCTTAAAAAAGTATTTTAAGCATTTAAAAAGTCCCTTAAATTTCAGTTATACCAATACCAATATGTTAGTGATGTTAAAATTAGTGATAGTGTTTTTAGTATCTATTAGACTATAAATAAAGACTCTAATACTGAGTTTTTTTGGATGATATTCAATAGAAAAGTGTGTTATATACTTATATTATAGATAGGTTATAGGAGTTTTCTCTCAAATTTAGGAGTGTTTTTTTTTCCTGTTGTTCGAGATGGATTTCTCGATTGTTTATGTAGTTTTTATCATTTGGTTGTGATTGTAAAGTTATTTGACTTTATAAAATAATTATTTTGAGAAACAGAGGAGAGGAACACTATTCTATACAAAATGTTCTTTCATTTTGAAACTTTTAGGAATTATTCACTTCATCGCTTCAATTATTTTGTATTCATTTCTTAGGGCTAATTTTATAGATAATGGACTTCAAATAAACAATGACAAAATTGGGGTAGTTTTGAAATAAACAATTTATAAAATGTAAAAAGCAAAAGCAATTACATATATAGGGTAATGATGAAAACTATTGATTAAAGTAGGGTAGCTAAATCGTGTACCATGTACACAATTTCTCTGTGGCGACATGTTGTTGGTTGGAGTGGAATGAGGCTTTGCGACGTCGAACTCGTGTACATGGTACAAGTGTTACGTGGAACTCGTGTACCATGTACACGATTTTACTCTTTTTATTGTTTTTTTTTCTTTCTTTAATTAAATGCATTTCGTTTTCATGTACACGATTTATCTCCTTTTATTGACCTTATGTATAAAAAATATTAGCATTTTTTTAGATTTATATATACACACAAAAAAGAACTAGATATAAAACAACTTGTTTTCAAAAAAAATATTTATAAAACAACTTGCAAGCAGTTTTTTATTGTTATGGAAAAATTAAGAATTGGAGTGAAATTTAACCAAAACGCACATCAACAAATCTCGAACCCATGCACTACCAAAAACAACAGTTGAGAATTGTGCCCCTCTAACCTACAAACCAAACACCCATTTTGCTAATTTCAATAAGCCAAATATATACATATAGAATATGGAACTCGTGTACCACGTACACGAGTTCCGTGTCAACCAGGTGGCGTTGAATATCGCCAGGTAGCGTGTTTGGCAGAAAAATCGTGTACATGGTACACGAGTTCCATATTCTCGTGAATATGGACCGCACTTCATTAAATGATTCGTGTACACGGGCCACGAGTTAGCTAATTCGCGGCCCATGTACACGTTTTATCTGCCCTAAATTTGGAAATACTTTTAAACTTACTATATTTCTTTCATTTGTTTTTTTATTTACATTATTTTTTTAAAAAAATCCCATTTCTTAACCTTTGAAAATAATACTCAAAAAGAGGAAAACACTTATGTTAAATTACTAGTCCCTAAGTTTCGTAGGAGTTGTATTTAACAGATCTCTAAATTTTAAAATTTAAAAGGTGTCCACTAGACTTGTTTAATATATAATTTTTCAATTTTTGAACTTATTAAATACAAAATTAGAAGGTCTACAAAATTTAATTTTTTATGTCTTATAGGTGAGTGAATTTCAAAAAAATATTGAATAAGTAAGCAATCTATTGGACAAAGAATTCAAGGTTCAAAAATTTATTAGACACGTTTAAATATCAAGTACTTTTTAGACACATAATTGAATTTTTTTTTCTAAAATCAAAAGTTTAAAGATTTATTAAATACTTTTAAAATTTTAAACAAAATGATTTTGAATCTAAAAAAAAATGATTTTAACCATTTTAAAATAACTTTTAATAATATCCTTACAAAAGTTTGATTTGACGTGTGATTTGAAGTGACGGTGGAAATTAATATAATCAAAAAGTGAGCTTGACTGTCTTCCTTCCCCCCTTTTCAAGACAACTATACCAACGACGTTTCCATCTAATTCCGTGTGGCCCTATTAACTTGTAAAGGAATTTTTTTTAGTACTTGTAAACGAAGTTACAAAAAGAAAATAAATAATAATAAAGTTAAATTATAAATTTAGTCTCTAAATTTTTAAATTTGTGTCTATTTAATATTTCAACTTTCAATTTTAGTCAAATAAGTTCTTGAACTTTAAAATTGGCCTAATAAGTACTCAACTTTCATTTTTATATCAAGTCTCTAAATTTTCAATTTTATGTTTAATAGGTCCTCGATCTATTCAATATTTTTAAAAATTTATAGACTTACCAAACACAAAATAAAAAATGTAGAGTCATATTAGATGTAAAATTCAATTTTATTTTTAATAGATCAATTACTTTTTTTAAAGTTTTGAATATCTATAACCTATTAGACACAAAATCGAAAGTTTAAAAATTTATTAGACATTTTTTAACTTCAATGACTTATTGGACGAAATTGAAAGTTAAGAGACATTTTAGACATTGTTTAAAATTTACGAACTAAATAAATACAAAATTAAAAGTTCATGACTAAATTTATAATTTAAACTAATAATAATAATAATAAGTTCGGGAAACGACATGTCGATCAAATAATGGATACGTGTTGCAATGCGATGAGTCGGCATACATTATGGTAAAAGTACAAATTCTTAAACCAAACCGCAACCACAAGGATGGGATCGAAATCGAAGTCGAATCCCTAATTTAAAAGCGAATCCAAGTCTCCTTTTCTATCTGGTAAAATCGAAGCTATTACAGAAAGACGAAACCAAGAAAGAAAAATTAAAGGACATTAGAGATGATTCGAGTTGTGTTCAACCTGGTTTTGAGCGAAATGGCGATGATTTTGGCTTTACTGTTCAGAACTCCATTGAGAAAGCTTATAATTAAGGGATTGGACAGGTTGAAGCAGGGGAGAGGGCCTTTGGTGGTGAAGACCGTCGCCGCCACAATGCTGGTGGTCTTCAGCTCCACTCTCTACAATGCGGCAGAAATCCACCGGCGAACGGCCGATGCCAGCATCCTCAACCACACCGACGAGATTCTCATGGCTCATCGCCTTCTCGAAGCCTCCATGATCGGTGAGCTCTTTTTTTAGTTCAACAATATTTGCGGTGGAGTTTCTAAATTTTTATTAAGTATTATTAACTAGTCGAGTTAAATAATCACAACATATACCCAATAATCCTTAAAAATTCATTTTCAATTGTCTTTAATCTTTTAAATTTTTTAATATTACTTCAATGTATTAAAAATTCTCAATTACATCCTTTCATGACAAATCCATTAAAATTTAGGAACAAATCATTTTATATCAGTTTTCGCTATGAACTTTTAATTTCATGAACAATTTTAGATTTAAACAAAAAAAATTTCAATCTTTGATAAATTTACCATCTAATTTTAATAAAAGTAAGATTAAAAAAAATAATCAAGCTTGGTATAAAATTGAGCTCGATTAATTCACAATATCGACCATTGAACAAATTAATCTTTTAAAAATCATGAATTTCAACCAAAGTTCAACTTTCTTGTTGTATTTCTTAACAAAATCTATTTTTCAAATGTCATATCACATGTGTCTAAATATGTTAATAAATAATTTAATAATGACAAATCAATTTTTGGTTAACAGATTTTAACAACGATCTAATTGAAAATTTTCAATATATTAATGGTAGAATTGAAAACTTTAAAACATTAACAACTAAATTGAGAATTACTTAAAACATTAGAACCATTGGTACATTTAGCTAATAAAATAGTTTAATTTCATACAAGTTTTTTTTAAAAAAAATATTTAACAGATTTTTTGTTTGAATGACTTAATGCATTAAAGGTAAATTAACAATTTTGGTAGATTAAAGAGAAAATTAAGAATCACTTAAAAGATTAGGATTATCCGTATATTTATTAAAAAAATTAATTAATAATGAGAAGCTCAGAAATTAGAAGAACGGAGATTGTTCTAAAAAGCTTTTGATTTGGGAGCGTTTGGCAACAGGATTCTCGCTATTCCTTCTGCTGATTATAGACAGAATACACAATTACATCAGAGAGCTTCATCGACTTAGGACCAACTTGGAAGAAAAATTCAAAGTACTCACATGAGAACCTTGATTCAAAACAACCAACCAAGTGGGGAAACAAACGAAAAATGAATAAAATTAATTTTATTTTATTTTTCTATTATCTGTAATTTCAATATTTTACAGGTATGTTTGTAAGACATATTGATTAATTATGATTGATATACCTTTTTTTTAGTTCTACTAATGATTGATATTGAATATAATAAATAATAAATAATTTTAATATAGATTAATATCTTAATTATAACTAATTATAATTTCAAAATACTATAAAAATACAATATTTATAAATTTCAATAGAAAAAACTTACTCAAACTGCTGAAAATGATGGTGATGCTGCGGCATATATAATGCATCATTGGGCTCAAAGTTTGGGTCACGATGTTCTTGGGTTACGTAGAAAGCCCAATTGAAATTCAGCCCGGCTCATTTCTAAGGTGGACTTGTAGATAATATTTTTTTTTTCTTTTTTTTCAATTCTTTTTACTTTTTTTTTTTTAAAGTTTAAAACTAGATAAAAGTGAGATTTTGAAGTTTTAACCTTTTAGTCCACGATATCTACCTTAACAACTAGAGCTATGCTCAGATCGGTCTCTATGGGAGTTAATATATGAGTGATTGAGCGGAAACAGGTAAAATGATAACAAAATAAGCAAATGGAGATAGAAAAACACTCCTAAAAACCAAAAGCATGAAATGAGAAGAAAAAAAAATCAAATCCTTTACTTTTATTCTTCTACCCAAAAAAAATTCAAATGATATCACACGACACAACCAAACAATTTCATAAAAAGAGGGAGAACAAAGATTATCCTATGAATTTTCCAAGGGAAAAAAAAAAAAAAAAAAAACTAAGCTGTGCTAGAATTAGAAAGGGCCAAAGAGGAAAGAACAGAGACGACAGCACTGCAGAAAAAGGCAAGAAGAAGAAGAGCCGACGCGGCGTTGCCATGGTCGAAAAACGATGCCAAAGACTCGAAATTCGCCTTTAAGTCTATGCCAGCAGCCAGCGCCGCTGCAGCTCCCGCCAGCAAAATGTACGACAATACCTATAACACCCAAATTCATCGTCTTCAATAACTATAACTTCCCCATAATTTATTAAATCATTCATAATTCATGTAAATAATAAGTTAAATACATGTTTTTAGTGTCTAATGTATGGAATTATTTTTAATTTAGTCTCTATTGTTTAATCAGTTTCAATTTAAGTTTTTTATATTTTAACATTTTGCAACTATATCATTTTCCATAATGTTGAAATTGGTCTAATAGTAAATTTATATGGTATATATATTTAGTGAGTTAGTAAAAATTCAGCTTATGACCAACAAGAGCGTAGCTCAACTAACATGTATATTTTTTAATTAATAGTGTTTCGTTAAAATTACGTGGAGTGATTTACCTATTAAGAACATTTTTTAAAAGAATTTCAACAATCGAAAGTGGTTTGGCTTGAGAAATTTCAAACACAGATCACTCAATTTCTTTTAGAGAAGATATTTAACTAATATTTATGAAAGGCATGTTAAACATAACCTAGAAATGATATAATTAAAAAACATTAAAACCGTGTCAAGGACAAAATAAAAAAAATAAAAAATAAAAAGTTGAAAACAAGCATTTGATTGTTAGGGACTAAGACCTATAGTTAGCCCACATAAGATACCTTATCACCGTAGAAGTCGAATAAAAGATTGCCATCGGTTTTGGTTACGAGACGATAAAGGGCTAAGGCAATTTGCAAGAGGTTGAATGCACCTCCAATGATGATGGTTGCCATGGCATACCTTCAAATTTTCAAAATTCTTTCAAAGTTAATTAAATAAATCAAAAGAGAGAGAAAATAAATAAATAAAGAGAAGAAAAAAATAGATATAGAAAAATACCTATAGGCATTGACATCGTGGAAATGCAACTTTGCTTCAAATCCTACGGTTTTGGAATTGGTTGCGAGAACTATGATGGAAATGAAGAGGAAAACGAAAGTGAGAACTCTGAGCACAAAAGAAGCAATTTTTACACCCATTTTGGCTGCCATTTTTGCTGATCTTCTCTAATAATGCTAATGAAATTTGATATCTTTTATTTCACAATCTCAAAACTGGTTGAGCTTTTATAGCACAAAAAAACGTTGACTTTTCTTTTTTTGGGTCTTCGTTTTTGCTTATAAATCAATGCCTAACTTGCTTTTTAAGTTCCGACAGAGAATGATTAGGAAATTAAGGAAAATTGGGGAGTGTCGTGGAAGACTGAGAAAGTGGTGGATTCATGTGTAGAAGAGAACTTTGAATTAATATTCAAACAAAGAGGCTGTGTAAAATCTAAATTATAATGATGCCAATTGCTGCTCTCCCACACATTGCTCACATTAAGTTGACGAAAAATAAGAGCAAGTTGGCTACTTGTTTGGTGTTTTTTCTCTCTTTTATTTGAAATGAAAATCTCGAAGAGATCGTGGGCAGAGTGAAGAAATAAAAAACGGGCACAGTTTCCCTCTATATTTGTATTAGATTATATAAAATGTTAAGATTTCGAAGTTTTCAATCCTTTGCTGGTCTTGATCTCATTGAATTTTTAGAATTGGAAGATGATATATATAAAAAGTTATAACGTAAAATTCTGCTTTTCTGTATAAAATTTCGTACTACCAAGGTAGGAAGAAGATACAAGCTACCTTTGAATAATCAATTTCAATTTTAATTCTTCCATTATTTCCGTTATTGACTAGAATAATTTCTATATTCGATATTTTAAAAAAAAAAAAAATTAAACCTGACTTTTTTTTCCTTTTTTCTTTTGGGTAGATTTAAATCCTATATTTTACTTTAACTTCATGAACTTTGCATGAAAGGCAATGGTATGAAGTTTAGAGAAATTATAATGAAAGACTTAACATTGCAATTCTTAAACCTTTTTTTGTGGTTGACATCTGCTTCATATTAGAGATCCTCAATATGTCCTCTCAAGATGGTGTCAAGTAACCCATGGATCTTATTAAGAATGTGAGGTATCCTCATCTTTCCAATGTGAGATTTTCAATACTTCAATTACGCCCAAAATTCATATGCTTGATTCAACTTTTACATAGATTTTCTAAATGCAAGAAAAACTAGAAGCACTTATACAAGCTAACTTTAGAGTATTCAAGTAAAGGGGCTGTAAATTTAATAATTATGACAATCAATTTAAAAATCGTACATGCATCAATTCTCACACGTGTGTAGGCTTTTTCAAAATTCTGACCATTCATTTAAAAATCGTCAATTATTTGAAACGGAGAGTCTAAACTGTTTCACTTATAAAAGTTACGAAGTTTGTGTGTGTGAGAACTTTTTTTTGAGTTCATATATACAAAAACTATTGGCCTGTAATATTCTTTCGAAAAATATATTTAATCATTAATTGACATGTCACGTGATGTATGTTGATGTTAATTGATCAAGTAAATTATAATAAGATTATCTTTAATATTTGTTAATGGAGACGAGCGTTAATTTGAATAAATTAGATATTCATTAAGCTAAATTGCTTAGCACAAACAGATATTAAAAACTATATTTTCAATACAAAATCAAATATTGAAGAGGATACATAAATACAAAAATCAATACAGATACCAACATGAGCATAATTTGTCAAAGTGAGCATAGTTCGACATAATTTACCAAGAGGTCAGAGATTCGAATCTCCTTACTCCAAAATATTGTTGTTGAACACAAAAAACAAAACATGAGCATAATCTAATGGATAATACATCTACTCCTTCCTTAAAGGTCGGAGGTTCACATCAACACTTCTATATTTGTTGTATTAGAGAAAAAAAAAAAAAAAAAAAGCCTTCCAACACTAAAAATATTTAAAAACAAACCAAATATGTTTTTGACATAGGAAGAAATCATTGATTAAGGCTTTCTGATGAGGGCCAATGAAGAGAGAATTGAGACAATGGCAGCGCAAAAAAACGCAAGGAGAAGAATAGCAGCTGCAGCACTACCCTTGTCGAAAAATGAGTTTAAAAGGTTGCCAAACAGCGGTTTAGAACTGTCTCTCAAGTCGATCCCAGCGCCTAATCCTGCCGAGGCGCCCGATAGTAAAAGGTATGACAAGAACTACATAGAATAACATAAAAGATTCTCCTTTGTAAGTTTTCATATTTTATGAATGGTTACATATGTAAAAAAGAAAAATAGTTTCTAATCTTTTAGGTAACTTTAGTTAGTCTAAGTATGTCACTAAAAAATAATTTAATGACACATCAATTCGTTGTTGTAAATTTTGAACATATTCTTTATGCAAGGACCTCAATGGAGAATTCTTAATACATTAGAGATAAAATTGAGAAGTTGAAAAAATTAAGAACCAAATTAAGAATTATCTAAAAGATTAGGGACTATTAGACTCTACAAATTTACATCACTTTTGTAAACTCAATTTCTAAGAATAATTTAACAAATTTGCAATCTCCACATCAAATGTTTTTTTTTCCTTTCCCTGTAAGTTATCTCTGAATAAAATTCCTATTGCAATTCTTTATTGAATATTTCCAAACTTTTTTCTTTTTTTTTTTTGAAAAAAGAATCTTTCCAAAACAAATTGATAATAAAGTCAACTGTACCAAGCCTTTATCCCCACGACACCTTGATCTCTTTCCTTTTTCATCCATTTCTTACTCTCTTTCTTTTATGTCTTTTTTGTTATTTTTCATAGTCCAACGTTAAAATCTAGGTAACCAAAACATAATTAACTTAATTTAATCAAGAATTAGGAAGATAAGTGATAGCGGTAACCAAAACAAAATCAACTTATAAAAAGTTTAACTCCTGTACATCATTCAATCATATTTGAAGGAAAAAATATATATATAGACGAGCTAAAACATCAAGATAATGGACCTTTTCATTCTCCATACGACCATGTACCATTGCTTACTTCAAATTTAAACTCATGTTATTTTTCTTTTAAATTTTACCTAAAATTTTCTCTGAATGATAATTTTGTTCCTATTTATTTTAAACCAAATTAAACATTAAGAAACTAAATAAAATACTGTAGTTTAAACAAATAAATTAAAAGTCGTGAATATTATTGTTGTCACCTTATCACTGAACAAATTGAATAGGGGAGTTCCATCGCTTTTAGTAATGACATGGTAAATGGTGAGAACAATTTGAATCAAACTCAAAACAGCTCCAATAACAGCCGCTGATATCAAATAGCTGTATATTTAAATTACATAAATAGAATCGTTATATTATCAATCAGAGAAAGATTAAATCAAAAGTTAATTTACAATTTAAAGAAATCATACTCCGGAAAGACTCACCGATAGGAATAAACATCTTTAAACTCAAATTTTGTCTCCAACTCAGTCCCTTTGAGCACAGTTTTAGAATTGGTGGCGTTGATTAGGAGAGAAATAAAGATGAAAATGAATGTTAGAATTCTCAATATAAGTGAAGCAATTCTTGAACCCTTTGAGGCTGCCATCTCCTCCTTTCACCCTTCTTAATCACCCAAAATTTTTCTCTTCAAGTTTTAGTACAAATCCAACAGCTTTTGCTTCTTTATATATATAAAACCATGCGAAGATATCTCCTACGTATTACAAAAACAAAGAAACAGTCTACAAGCTAGACTTGGTATTTTCAAGGCCAATTCTTTACTTATTTATTTTTATAACAAACCAGGGGAATATATACATATATATTAATGGAAATTATCTATAACCTATATTCTATAATATTTCAAATAGACATATAGTTTTGAGACATCCATTTTTTGTATAAGATATTTAAATTATAGAGTATGTCATTAGAATTATTGAACATTTAATATTATACCATTATAAAACTAATATTTAATAATTAAGTTTAATTGTCAACATGAACATGGCTCAACTGACATAAAGTGTATATTTCGACCAAGTGATCAGAGGTTCGAATCCCCCATCCCACATGTTGTCAAAAAAAATAATAATAATTAAGTTTAATTTATAAAATTAGAAAATAAGGTAAAATTATCTTGAGTCTTGTTCTATCCCATTAACATCTCTATTTATGAAACTCTAGATATTTGATATCTTTTATCCTTGAATGAGATCTCAATTTCAACGACGATTTTACTAGATATCTTACAACACTAGAATTGGTCCTCTTTTTTTTTTTTTATTCAATATAATTTCTCCAACCACCGTGAGCCTAAGTTAGGTTCAAGCAAAATACCCTTTTTAGTTATTGGAACAAGTACTCTCTATTTCAGATTCATAAAAGAGCTCTCAGAAATCTTTTCTCTTTTTGGAAGATACTTGAGCGAAACAATTTGTTAGGATTTGTGTCCTAAAGCTCATCTTTTGTAATTAAATATTTTTTCATTTATTAACAAAATAATTTATCATTTTATATTGTGATAACATTATCCAAAATTGTGTAAAATTCAAGGTTATTATTGTAATCTTAAACAGTATGTAGTTGACATACTGGAGGAATATCATGTTCAAGTAATAACCTAAAAAGTCTATATATAGTATATGGATAAGATTGTGTGTCTTATCTTGATAACACTATTGATACATCTCACTTTGTAATTGTTACAAATGATTTGATATAAATCATTCATGTGGAGACATGTGAGTGGGGTATCCTATACAATGGATTTGTATAAGACTGGACCACGAAATATTTAATCTCTCTTTATAAATCCGTTAATTGAGAAAATTAATATTTCACAGGATGATCATATGCAACTCGATTTTAATCCTAAGTAAGTTATGAACTTCTGCCTATAAGGGCTTGTCCTTTGATCTGCATGGGTGAGAATGGTTTTTTGTAATCGATTCAATAAACCTACCATTTTGATGACTTAACCAAATAGAGAGTTGGCAACATAATTTCACGAGATGAAATTCACTCCTACCCATATAGGGAAAGTAGATAAGTAGTTTCCTTAAGTGATGATTTCAAGACTTGAACAATGGAACCCCACACTCTCACTGGCCCGAGAGAGACTTAGTTAATTGTTGGATCATAAATAAATTGTTCATTATATAATAATCAGTGGTACTTAAGGTATAAGATGTAATTATAGGGATAAAACGGACTTTGACCCAGTTGTAATTCTGAACAACTTGTGAAGAATCGATTTGCATGTAGTGATTATATCTATGGACACAACTTGTCCTACAGTGCATAAGAGTGCAACTCTAGGTCTATAGTGGAGTGACCTATAGTGAATGAATGAAAATTAATTAATTAAAGAGTTTAATTAATTGATTTTGTATCATCGGAGCTTATAATCTGTAGGTTCATAAGATTCTCTTACTAGCTCATATGAACAAATAGGGATCACATTTGTTGAGAGAAATTTTGAAATGTTCAAATTAAAATTTAGTATATTTGATATATTAAATAAGGAAAAACATATTGTATATTTGATGCATTAAATATTAAAGAAATTATTAATGTATTAAGATACATTAAAGAAAATATATTTATTAAATTTGAATTAAATTCAAATTAGGAAATAAATGTTGTAGGAGAATTTGGAAAGCTTTAAATATGATTCAGATTGATTAGATAAGTACATTTTAATATATTAGATATGAAAATATATTATTTAATTATTTTTCCTTGGCCACTATAAATAGGATCCTAGGGGTGAGTCATTGTGTGCATTCAAAAATAAGAGAAATAAACTCAAGAGAATTATCCCCTCATTGTCTCATTCTATTTATAAGACAGTTCCCACAAACTCTTTTGATCTTTTGTTCGAGACATAGCAAAGAAGACTCTTGTGGAAGAGACGAAGTATACAAGAAGAACTTCTTTTATTCAAGAGTATGTTTATGCTTAACCTTAATATTATTATTTTGTTCTAAATAAATTCAAACCAATTCATATGCTTCTACTTAGATTTAATTAGATTATTCCCTTCACAATCAACTATTGATATTGGAAGACCTAAAAGATTTTAGTTATCGGAAGAAGTACTCTATTTCAATTTATAAAAGAGCTCTCAAAAATCTTTTTTTCTTTTTGGAAGATATATACTTGAGCGACAATCAACTACTAGTATTGGAATAGCCATGATAATGACAACGACCATCGACATATCTCCACAATGGTATGATATTGTTCACTTTGGGCATAAGCGCTCATGGCCTTGTTTTTGGTTCCCCCAAAAGGCTTCATACTTATGGAGATAGTGTCCCTCACTTATAAACTCATGATATTTTTCTTATCTAACCGATGTGGGACTTTGGTCGCACTCCCAACAATCCTCCCTTCAAACAAAGTACCAACCGAGCCTCTCCTCAAATAGTCATCTATCAATCTAACTCTTATCCTGACCAACTCCTTTTACTAGAGCACACCGCCAGTCCAGGCCAATTCCTTTACTTGAGCACACACCGCCAATCCAATAGAGCTCAACCAACGAATCTCCACCATGACTATGCCTTCAAGGCCGCTCACCTCCTTTGTTCGGCACTTGAGGATTCTACCAACCACGGCTCAGGGGCATGGCTCTGATACCAATTGATAAGGACAACGACCCTCCGCATATCTCCATATTGGTATGATATTGTCCACTTTTGACATAAGCCCTCATGACTTTGTTTTTTGTTTTCCCTTATCTAGACAATGTGGGACTTTGGCCGCACTCCTAACAAAGCCAAAATATTTTTCCAATATATCATTTTCGAGTCCAATGATATTCATAGGTCTAAAGAAACCCTATCGAATAGAGATTTTTTCTTTCGACCATATCTTTGCTAATATGGTATATATAAAGACCACTATTATAAATAGTATTACACACTTAGATCAAGAAATATTTAATTGCTTGTTAAAATTCTTTTTATATAAATTACAAATTTGGTCCCATGATTTTGGAGGAAGTTAGAATTTAGTCCCTACGGTAAAATTTTAAAAGTTAGAATTTTATCCTTATGGTTTGAAACCTCATAAATAGTCCTACCGTTAGAAATTACTGACAGATTGAGTACATAGCAGTTACTTATCCATGTGCCAATGATGTAGTATTTTAATTTGTATTTAGTTGATTGTGTGAGTTAAGTAGCTGATTGGATAAAAAAATGGTTGGAAATTGACAATTTAATGCAGCTTCTTTGAAAATTGGCAACTCGTTTTTGTGGTTGGAATTGCAACTCATTTAGAGAAATTAACATTGCGATTCTTAAACTCCTTTTTGTAGTTGTCATCTACTTTAGTAGATAGCGAATCAAGAACTTTATTTCAAGAGTTTGGTATATTTTGATACTAATTTATTCAATAAAAGGTAAAATTAATTTTTTGTAGATTCAAAAAATATTTTTGGTCCCTAAACTTTCATAAAAGTAACAATTTAGTCCATCAATTATGGATTGTAACAATTTAATCTCTACACTTTTAAATTTATAACAATAACCCAAAATCGATCCACGGATGATACAACTAGAAGCACTTATACCAGCTGAATTTTGAGTATTCAAGCAAAGGGGCTGTAAATGTAATTGTGGCCGCAAGCAACTTCCTCGTTATTCACTTTGACTTGACTATAAGTAATAATAGGTACAGTCTTTTACATCATTTAAATATAGTATAGTTTTCTTTATATATATATATAGAAAAACTATTGGCCGCAAATATAATATTCTTTAGAAAAATATATTAATCATTAATTGACCTGATCTATGATGATGGAAAACGATTCATAATTTTAGAAGTTAATTGAACAAGTAAATTACAATAAGATTATCTTCGATATTTGTTGATTGAGACGGGTGTTAATTTGAATAAGTCAAATATTGAAGAGGATACATAAATACAAAATCAATAAAGACATCAACATGAGCATAATTTAAGGGATAAAACATATATTCTTTCTCTAAAAATCGGATGTTCAAATCAACACTCCTACATTTGTTGTATGAAAAAAAAAAAAATCAAGAAAGGTACTCAACAGCTAAAAATATTTGAACACAAACCAAACATAAGTAAATTAGAGAGAAGTATTTTTGAGATTGGAAGAAATTATTGATCAAGGCTTTCTGATGAGGGCCAATGAAGAGAGAATTGAGACAATGGCAGAGCAAATAAATGCAAGGAGAAGAATAGCAGCTGCAGCACTACCCTTGTCGAAAAATGAATTGAAAATGTTGCCAGCGAACTCTTTAAAGTTAGCTCTCAAATCGATCCCAGCTCCTAATCCCGCCGAGACGCCCTATAATAAAAGGTACGACAAGAACTACGTACATAGAGTAACATGAAACATCTCCTTGATAAGTTTTCATGTTTTACGAATGGTTAAATATATATAAAAATATATATATATAGTTCCTAAGCTTTTAGATAATTTTAGAAGTCTAAGTATGTCACTAAAAAACAATTTAATGAGACATCAAATTGAAAACTACTTAAAAAATAGAGAAGATTAGGTATATGTATCCTATTTTTATTTATATTATTGTTATAAACTCAATTTTTAAGAATAAAAGCGTACAATAAAAATGTTATTAAATAGAGTTTTGTTAAATTAATTTCTTTAATTTAAAAAAAGTTCAGTTTTTTTTATTGTAATTTACATAATTTAGACATGGTTGTCATACGTGGAATATCTTTTTTTTCAACTCAACAATTATGAAGTGAGAAATTGAACTATCGACATTTGAGATGATAATTAATATTTTATCTAAAATTTCTATTGTAATTCTTTATGAAATATTTCCAAACAAATTGACAATAAAATCAACTGTACCAATCTCTTTCCTTTTCATCATTCTTGCTCTCTTTGATGTATAATTCTTGCTCTCTTTGATATATATATATATATATCTTTTATGTTATTTTTCATGGTGCAACGTTAAAATCTATGTAACTAAAACATAATTAACTTAATTTAATCAACAATTACGAAGATAGATAAGAGGTAACCAAAACAAAATCAACTTATAAAAAGTTCAACTCCTTTATGCATTCAATCTTATTTTAGGAAAAGATATATAAAGATGAGCTAAAACATTAGGATAAAGGACCTTTTAAACTCATGTGATTTTCCTTTTTTACCTAAAAATGTCGTATGAATGAAAATTTTGCTCCTATTTATTTTAGACCAAACATTAATAGTGTGTTTGGATTAACTTGTGAAAAAAAATACTTTTAGAACAAAACCGATTTTTTTAAAAGCACATTTTGAAAAATTAATCATTTAAAGAGTGTTATTATAGTTTATTGAGTGATTTTAGATGCTCAAAAGTGGTTCTTAAAAAATATTAATGAATAAAAGTGTTTCAAATAAATTAGATTAATTTTAAAAAAAAATTGAAAAAATCATGAGAGATGGATTATCCCAAAATAACTTTAAAGTAAATAACCGAAAATCTTAAAAATATGTAATAAAAAATAAACACAAATTTTTAATTAATATAATCACTTTTGAATATAGTGAAATTGAATTTGTTATTTAAAGTACTTTTGAAAAAAAAAAATGTAAAATATAATAACATTTTTTTTGAAATTTTTTTTCAAAAGTGTTTTAACTAAAAGACATTCCAAACACGCTAAAAAACTAATTAAAATCTTATAGTTGTAAATAAATAAGCTAAACATAAATGTTTGTTACAATTACCTTATCACTGAACATATCGAAGAGGGGAGTTCCATCGCTTTTCTTAACGACATGGTAAATGGTGAGAACAATTTGAATCAGACACAAAACAGCTCCTATAATAGCTGTTGATATCAAATAACTGTACATTTACATAACAAAAGTAGAATCGTTACACCATCCATTAGTAAAAGATTAAAAGAAATGTTATTTAGAATATAAAGAAATCATACTCCAAAAAAACTTACCGATATGAATAAACATCATTAAACTCAACTTTTGTTTCACCCAGTGTCCCTTTGAGGACAGTTTTAGAATTAGTGCCATTGATTAGGAGAGAAATAAAGATCAGAATGAAGGTTAGAATTCTCAATATAAGTGAAGAAATTCTGGAACCTTTTGAGGCTGCCATCTCCTCCTTTCACTTTTCTAAATTCACACAAAAATTTGCTTTTCAAGTTTTAGCACAAATCGAACAGCTATTGCTTCTATATATATATATATATATATATAACTGTGAAGATATCTTCTATGTAGAACAAAAACAAAAAAAACAGCCTACAAAATTGGGCATTATCGAGGCCAATTCTTTATTTATTATGTTGATTTCAAGATTTTTTTTTCCTTAAAAACGCAAGTTGCAGTTTTTTTTTTTTTTTTTTTTTCTTTCATGACAAACCGGGAGAATATACGACGGTAGATTAAAAACTTTATGCCTATGGAATAAATTCATATTAAGTTAAATTACAAGGGTAAGTTCTAAACTTTTTGATTTTTAGTTTTTAAAAATTGTGTTTGTTTTCTCATCATATCTCTACAATGAAATTCATATTTCTTAAGAAAATATTTGAATTCTTAGCCAAATTCAAAAAACAAAAATTACTTTTTTTTAGTTTTCAAAACTTGACTTAATTTTTGAAAACATATGTAAAAAAAAAATAGATAACAAACAAAGAAAACCATAGGTGGAAGTAGTATTTATAGGCTTAATTTACAAAAATCAAAAACAAAAAACCAAATGGTTAACAAACGGAGCCTAAATGTTTTATTAGACATAAAATTTAGTTTTGAATCTAATAAGTCCTAAACTATTCAACATTTTTTGAAATTAATGTATTTTAAAATTAATATATTTATTAGTTATAAAATTGAAAGTCTAAGGTACAATTAAAAATAAATTAAATTTTATGTCTAATAGAACAATTAATTTAAATTTTTTTGAATATTTCTAAGACCTATTATATACAAAATTGAAAATTCATGAATCTGTTAGACATTTTAAAAGTTTAATAATGCATTAGACACAAAATTAAAAATTTAAGAACCTATTAGATAATTTTCAAAAAATTTCAAATAGACTATAGTTTTGAGACATCCATTTTTTGTATAAAATATTTAAATTATAAAGTATGTCATTAGAATTGAACATTTAATATTATACCATTATCAAACTAATATTTAATAATTAAGTTTACATTATAAAATTAGAAAAATTACCTTGAGTCACACTTCACCCAATTACCATCTCTATTTATGAAACTCTAGATATTTGGTATCTTTCTCTTTGAATGAGATTTCAATTCCAACGACGATTTCATTAGATATCTTACAACAATAGAATCGGTCCTCTTTTTTCTGGTTCAATATAATTTCTCGAATCACCATGAACCCAAGTTAGATTCAGGCATAATACACTTTTTAGTTATTGCAAGAAGTACTCTATTTCAAATTCATAAAAGAGCTCTCAAAGTGTTGGAAAAAAGCGTCTCACTACTATCCTAGGAATAAGTAGAAAAATAATTGAAAAATTAAAAGAAAACAATAAAATAAGAAACATAAGAATTTAAGTGGAAAAGCTCCAAAACCAAAGAAAAACCACGGACATAAAGAAATTCTACCATGTGAAAATTTTTACAATTACTCAGAATTCTCTCCCTGACCCCAATTACAAAAAACTTCTCCCAAAGCTTTATATCACTCACAACCTTTTCCCCACTCTCAAACAAGAGAATACAAAGACGAAATTTAACTAGAGTTAGTACATCAAGCTTAAAGCTTAAAGTTAGCTTCTATAGTTGGGAAAAAGTTAGAATTTAGTCCCTACAGCTCAATTTTAAAAGTTAGAATTTAGTCCCTACAGCTCAATTTTAAAAGTTAGAATTTAGTCCCTACAGCTCAATTTTAAAAGTTAGAACTTCATCTCTATGGTTTGATAAAACCTTATAAATAGTCCTATTGTTAGAAATCATTAACAGATTAAGTACGTGAAAAATAGCTATCCATGTATCAATGAGGTGGTCTTTTATATTTAGCTAATTGTGTGGGTTAAGTAGTTAATAAGATAAAAAATGAGTTGGAAATTGATAATTTAATGTAGCTTGTTTGAAAATTGGCAACTCATTTTTGTAGTCGAAAATTGGCTAACTAGCTAATTGTGTGGGTTAAGTAAAAGAGAATGGTATGAAATTTAGAGAAATTATAATTAAAGACTTAACATTGCAATTCCTCAACCCCTTTGTGTGGTTGTCATGTGCTTCAATCAATGGAGAATCCAAACCTTTATTCCAAGAGCTTGATATATTTGGGTATTAAGGGCTCGTTTGATCGTTATTATTTCCTGTTTCATGTTTCCGTTTCTCATTTTTTAAGAATTAGACATATTTGATAAACCATCATATTTCTTGTTTCTAAATTTTTAGAAACGTTTCTAAAAATGGGGCAAATTTTTAGAAACTACAAAATGTACGGCCCCGTTTGATAACCATTTGGTTTTTGGTTTTTGGTTTTTGAAAATTAAGCATATAAATACTACTTTCACCTATGGATACACTTGTTTTGTTATCTACTTTTTACCTATGTTTTCAAAAACTAAACCATGTTTTGAAAACTAAAAAAAATAGTTTTCAAAAACTTTTTTTAGTTTTTAGAATTTGGCTAAAAATTCAAATGTTTCCTTAAAGGAGGGGAAAACCATTGTAGAGAAATTGGTAGAAAACAAGTTTAATTTTCAAAAACCAAAAACCAAAAATCAAATGGTTATCAAACGGGGCCGTAGTTTCTCAAATTCTGTTTCTATTTTTTTTTTCATGTTTCATGTATCTCTATCTCTCTTTTCCATTTCTACACCCATCTCTCTTCTCTCTCTCTTCTTTCTCTCTCTTCCATTCTATTTTTTTTCTTTTAATACTTTTTTATCTTTTTGCTTTTTCTTCGTTTTTATTTTTATTTTTTCATTTATTTCTTTCTCTTCTCTCTTCTTTCTCTCTCTTCCATCATAATTTGTTTTTCTTTTAATAGTTCTTTTATTTTTCTTTTGTTCTTTTTTCTTCTCGTTTATGTTTTTCTCTTCTCTCTCATTTCTTTTTTTTTTTTACTTTCTATTAACGAGCTTTTAGTTATTATTTTCTATTTAAATCTCTATTATTTTCTCTTTTTGTACTATTTTAATTTTTTTTATTAAATAAATAAACTAATAATGTATTTCATGTTTACCATTAAAAAATGTAATATATATATATATAGATATATATTCTCTCTCTTTTTCTAATTTTACTTGCGTGTATTATTGGCTAATGCATTTTCTAAGGAAAAAAATAAAATTTATTATTAAATTAAATAAATGTGGGTATGCTTGATTGTCTAACCTTAGACAATACAAATTAGTCTAATTGAACTAACTCGTGTAAGCCAAAATCATTTACGGGTGAATTGATTGGAGTGAGAAATGACATTGTAAATCAAATTTGAACGATATTTGAAGGATAAAATTTATTTTTATTATTATTATTATTATTATCATGATCATTATTTTTTTTTAATTTTTATTATATTATTATATTATATTTATTATATTTTTATAATATTATTATTATATTATATGCACTAAATTTTAGTTTTACTAAAAAACAAGAAATAAGAAACAGTTATCAAACACATGCTTGTTTTTGTTTGTTTTTTTTTAAAGAAATAAGAAACATAAATAGTTATAAAAAATGTTTCTGTTTTTAGTTTTTAAAAAACAAGAAACAAAAATAAGAAACAGTAAACGAAAATGTTATCAAATGGGGCATAAATAAAAGGTATGATTGGTTTTTTTTATAGGTAAAAAAATATTTTTAGATCCCAAACTATTATAAAAGTAACCATTTAGTCTATAAATTATGGATGGTAACTAAATTTGTTACAATTACCCAAAATTCACGATACCACTAGAAGCACTTGTACCAGCTGACTTTTGAGTATTCAAGCAAAGGGGCTGTAAATGTAATTATGGCAACTTTCCTCATTATTCACTTTGACTTGACTATAAATAATAATGGTACAGTCTTTTACATAATTTTAAATATGGTATATGGTATTCAATTTCCGTCGACATGTCGACATTTTCATCGATATTTCTACATGTCATGGGTTCGACATCGACATAAGGAAGAATCAACATTTCCACTATATCGTACAAAATTGATGAAATATTAAAAAAATAGCAAAAAAATGTAACTTAATGTGAATATAATATTGTAACAAGTATTTTAACTCATTTAAAAAGTGTAAAATGTTCATTTAGTAATTTAAATTTTTTTTTTGAATTTTTTGTTTTTAAAATTTTTTCAGAAATATCCATCGACATCGACATTTTATCGATATTTCCATCTAAATTTCCATAAAATTGAGACTTCGACATTTCCGTCGACATCGACATTTTAAACTTTAGGTATAATTTTTTTTATATATAGAAAAACTATTGACCGCAAATATATTCTTTTGAAAAATATTTTAATCATTAATTGACCTGGTGTATATGATGATGGAAAACGATTCATAATTTTAGGAGTTAATTGATCAAGTAAATTATAATAAGATTATCTTCAATATTTGTTGATTGAGACGTTAATTTGATTAAATTAGATATTCATTAAGCTAAATCGCATACCACAAATATATATTAAAAACAATACTTTCAATACAAAATCAAATATTGAAGATGATACATAAATATAAAAGTCAATAAAGACACCAACATGAACATATTTAACAGATAAGACATCTACTCCTTCTCTAAAGGTCGAATATTCAAATCAACACTCCTACATTTGTTGTATTGAAAAAAAAAACCAATAAAAGCACTCAAACAGCTAAAAATATTTAAACACAAACTAAACATAAGTCAATTAGAGAGAAGTGCTTTTTGAGATTGAAAGAAATTATTGATCAAGGCTTTCTGATGAGGGCCAATGAAGAGAGAATTGAGACAATGGCAGAGCAAATAAATGCAAGGAGAAGAATAGCAGCTGCAGCACTACCCTTGTCGAAAAATGAGTTGAAAATGTTGCCAAACAGGTCTTTATAAGTGGATCTCAAATCAATTCCAGCGCCTAGTCCTGCTGAGGCGCCCGATAATAAAAGGTACGACAATAACTACATAGAATAACATAACACATTTTCCTTCATAAGTTTTCATATTTTATAAATGGTTATCTATATATATATATATATATAAATAGTTTCTAATCTTTTGGATAATTGTAATTAGTATAAGTATGTCACTAAACAATAATTTAAGGACACATCAAAATTCTAACATATTATTTATGGAAGGATCTAATTGAAAATTTTTAATATACTAGAAGTAAAATTGAGAATTTAAAAGATTAAGAACTCATTATTTTTGTAGACTCATTTTTTTAAAGAATAAAAGCGTAAAATAAAATGTTATCAATACGGTTTTGTTGAATTAATTTCTTTAATTTAACAATTTTGCAATCTCCACATCTTTTGCCATTAAAAGTTAGGATTTTTTTTTTTTTTTTTTTTTTGTAATTTACATTATTTATATACGGCTGTCAGATGAATATCTTCCCCACAAGTTGTCTCTGAATAAAATTCCTATTGTAATTTTTTATTGAACATTTCCAGACAAATTGACAATGACGTCAACAGTACTAAGCCCTTAATTTTTTTTTTAAAAAAAAAAATCATAAATTAGGAACTACAACATTAAAATCTAGGTAACTAAAACATAATTAACTTAATTAAGGAAGAGGTAACCAAAACAAAATCAACTTAATAAAAAGTTCAACTCCTGCAAATCATTCAACATATTGAAGGGCAAAAAAAAAATAAAAGGATGAGCTAAAACATTAGGATAAAGGACCTTTTCATTCTCGATGATGATATACCATTCTTACAGCTTACTTTAGATTTATACTCATGTGATTTTCCTTTTAAATTCTCTAAAGGTTCTTGTATCAATGAAAAGTTTGTTCCTATTTGTTTTAAACCAAACATTAAACCTCCTTTAATGATCCATTTGGTTTTTTATTTTTGGTTTTTGAAAATTTATGTTTATAAAACTCTACTTCTACCTATAAGTTTCTTTATTTTGTTTTCTACTTTCTACCAATATTTTCAAAACTTGGCATGGTTTTTGAAAATATTGTTTTTAGTTTTCTACCAATATTTTAAAAAACTAAGCCAAATTTTATAAACTAAAAAAATAATTTTTAACAACTTGTTTTTGTTTTTAGAATATGACTAAGAATTCAAATGCTTAAGAAATATGAAAATCTTTGTAGAGAAATCATGAGATCAAAACAAGCTTAATTTTCAAAAATCAAAAATCAAGAAACCAAATGGTTATCAAACAAGGCCTAAGAAACCCCATAAAAATCTTATAATTTAAACAAATAAACTAAATATGAATGTTATTGCAGTCACCTTATCACTGAACACGTCGAATAGGGGAGTTCCATCACTTTTGGTAACGACATGGTAAATGGTGAGAATAATTTGAATCAAACTCAAAACAGCTCCTATAACAGCTGTTGATATCAAATAACTGTACATTTAAATTACAAAATAGAATTGTTACATCATCCATCAACAAAAGATTAAATCAAAAGTTAGTTTAAAATTCGGAGAAATCATACTCAAAAAAAACTTACCGATAGGAATACACGTCTTTAAACTGAACTTTTGTTTCACTCTCAGTCCCTTTGAGCACAGTTTTAGAATTGGTGGCATTGATTAGGAGAGAAATAAAGATCAAAATGAAGGTTAGAATTCTCAATATAAGTGAAGCAATTCTTGAACCTTTTGAGGCTGCCATCTCCTCCTTTCACCCTTCTAAATTCACCCAAAATTTTGCTCTTCAGGTTTTAGTACAAATCCAACAGCTTTAGCTTCTATAAATATATATATATAACCTGTGAAGATATCTTCTATGTAGAACAAAAACAAAGAAACAGCCTACAAGACTTGGTATTTTCTAGGCCAATTCTTTTTTTATTATATTGGTTTCAAGACTTTTTAGAAACAAGCAAGTTGTAGGCTTCAGGGTATTAAATTTTCGTCGACATGTCGACATTTCCATCGAAATTTCCACATGTCCGTGGGTTCGACATCGACATAAGGGGGGAATCGACATTTCCACTATACCGTACATAATTGACGAAATATTAAAAAAAATAGCAAGAAAATGTAACTAAATGTGAATATAATAATGTAACAAGTATTTTAACTCATTTAAAAAGTGTAAAATGTTCATTTAATAATTTAAATTTTTTTTTTGAATTTTTTGTTTTTAAAATTTTTCCAGAAATATCCATTGACATCGACATTTTATCGATATTTCCATTGACATTTCCATAAAATTGAAACTTCGACATTTCCTTCGACATCGACATTTTAAACCTTGGTAGGCTTGTAGGTGTTTTTTTTTTTTTTTTAAATAACAAAACCAGGGGAATATATATATATATTATATGGAAATTATCTATAAAACCTATATTATATAATATTTCAAATAGCACTATAGTTTTGAGACATGCATTTTTTATATAAAATTTATAAAGTCTGTTATTAGATATATACTTCAATCCATCCTATAAACTCGAACATTATTTAATATTATACATTATAAAACTAATAATTAATGTCATAAACTTTATTTAAATAATTGAGTTTAATTTATAAAATTAGAAAATAAGGTAAAATTATCTTTGGGTCTCAATCATCTTATTAACATCTCTATTTTTTTTTTTTTTTTTTGGATGACGAAGAACATCATCTCTATTTCTTTATCAAAGTCTTAAAGCGAATTAATATTTGCATATATCAATTTACAAGTTAGGAATGTACAATTGTTATTATTACTATTATTATTTTTTATTTTATTTTTATTTTGAAACAACATGAAGGTCCATTATTGTAACATATTTCCTTTGCATAATTGACAATGCAGTTTGAGTATGGTCACATAATTTTTATATGTTTTATATTTCATATAACCCAAAATGACAACTACCTTATTTTTCTTATATTTTTTCTTTTTTTTTATATGTTTTTTCTTATTGATTATGATTATGATTTTTTTTTTTTTTTTTTTTTCAATAATTGATCTCGATCATTATTTTAAGATTCGAGGTATTCGAAAGGAAATCGTGGAATTTAAGGAAGCAAGTTGAGCAAGTTGAGCAAGTTGGTTTTTGTCAATGTTATGTTACAATTTTTAATGCTTTTCCATCTTTTCTGTCATAATCTTGGATCCTCTTAAATGTTTCAATAGACTTTTATAGATTGCAAGTCAAACGATTAAATGCTCAAAACCCATCTTCTGATGTGCATATTGTTTGCACCAGCACGACCCTACTATCTGATTTTTGGTTGAAAATTAAAATATATTTTAATCTCTTAAATGTTTTATTTAAGAAAAAAAAAACGATGCAGCCTTTTTTATTTTTTCTTTTTTTCTTCTCTTTTTTATTTTTTTTTTCACATCTATATGTAAAAATTTGGCAATCCAACGTAGCGACAGGGAGATGGTATGACAAATTAAGGAAAAACATAATTAAAAAAAACTCAAATTTAAACTCTCATCTAACAAATTTGAGAAGTTTGATTTTCTCAAATTCATCCTAGAATTGTAATTTCTTGTTTCATTTTATTTTAAAAAAGATTTGAGGATTTTCATGGGCCTTCCAAGTAAATTGCGCATATAAAATATATTCCAATTGTTCTTTCACTTTAATTACAAAGTCAATTGTCTCAAATTTCTTATAGTTATTCTTCCATTTGTATGCCTAATCTTTTGAAAAAAAAAATAGAAATACAAAGGGCTAAGACTTCAAAACACCCAAAGTTAAATTATAATCCACAGAACTTAAATGTTATCTAATTTTTTAAATTAGTGAAAAAAATTAGAGAAATCCTAGACTGTGTATGTGGATCGTTTACTTTGGGGGAAAAAGAAAACAAAAACAAGAAATTAAACAAATGGAAACGCCGATAACTCCCAACTCAACGTGCTCGGTCGGTCCACCAGCCGGAAATGGCGGCAAAATCTTCTCTCCGATCATGTTTGTCAACCAATAAGGCCTGTTTCGAGTCGTCGTCCTTAAGTGTATCTTATTCCCCTTTGAGTTTTTCTTATGTTTGACTAGTCTTATGAATCATTTTACATTTTTTTTTAAATATAGGTTAAATTACAAGTTTAATCCCTGAACTTTTAATTTTGTATTGGTGAGTCTTTGAAGTTTCAAAGTGTCTAATAGTCTTTAAATTTTTAATTTTGTGTCTAATACTTTCCTGTCATATTTGATTCTTTAATGTTTAAAATTTATGAACTTATTAGACATAAAATTGAAAAGTTAGGGTCCTATAAGACACAAAATTCTAGATTCGTGAATTTTTAATAAATATCAAATGTGACAGGGACAACTAGCTACAAACTTCAAAGTTTAGGAACCTATCATTTTTAAACTTCAGAGACCTATTAGACATATATTTGAAAGTTCAAGAACTTATTAAACACTTTTTTAAGTTCATTGACCTATTACATACAACTTTCAAAGTTTAGGAACTAAATTTGTAATTTAACCATAATTATTTTTAAAATATTAAAGTATTAATATAATATTAAATTTATTATAGCTCTTCAACTTAAAGTTTAGGTTATGCGTGATTTAAACATAGTATAAAAGGAGGCAATCCTATGTTCGAAACAATTAGCAAGTTTGAGTTATCAGTAATGATTTAACCGCGCGTTCAGCTGCAGTGCGGCAAGGCACTACCCAATTGTATTGTAAATATTATCAGTAATGAGTAAATACCATTCGAATTTCTTCAAGGGAAGAGGTGCAATTTTCTATCATTTCTAAGGGGGTTTTTTCACAGGGGCGACCCCACAAGGAGTCACGCCTAACAAGAAAGAGAATCCCCGTTTAGGTTAGAAATAGGAGGGTGAATGAGAGGAAAAAAAATTTAATGAGCTTATTCCCCGTCCTGATTGTGGTTGCCTCTTGTGTGTTTAAAGTTTTATTGTTTAAATAACTTGGATAATTAAATAATTTGGTATGAAATATTATTTTGTTTTAGTTGGAGGTTTAAAAATTTTCTCTTTAAATGAGGATATACAGTGAAAAATTAATTATTTTAATGGAGATTTCTCATGGAGAATTAACTATTTAGCTAGAAAATTTTCAAAATAATTTATTTAATTGAATTGAGATTAAAAATAACTAAACAAGGAATAATTTTATGTGGAAGATTTCCGACCTAATTCTCGCAAAATTTAACAGAAAAATTTCGGGGACGAAAAAGTCATTTCCTTCCCTCTCCATGAACATCCCTAATCATTTCAGTCAAGCATGAACCAGTCTGTTTATTGAGGGCTTTCTTGCAATTCAAGTTCATATTGACGAAATTCACATTAAAATTCATTTAATTCTCTGATCACATCCTCTTGTTCTAAGTTATCTTATTTTAAGGTCGTGGAATAATTTTTAATTTTCTAGGGTCTATTATTCTACATATATATCGATAGTGAAAGCAGAGCCTAAACTCTAAACCCTAATGAGCAATTAATTAACATTTATCAAAGCGCTGTTATTAATGTACTTAGTTGACAATTCACATCATTCTTTAAGAAACAAGAAAATTTTAAAAATAAAATAAAGAGAGAAGGAGAATAATAAGAATAAGGTCATGTATATGCTCGGAGAAATTCGTGAGAATAATTAGTCGTTGTCGTTGATGTAAAATTTTAAGCCAATTTGATTTATTATGACGACGGGTCTGATCTCTTATAATTAAGTTCCATATATATTTGTTTTTTTTTTCATGAAGGAAAAAAAAACTCAAATTAATAAATAATTTTTTACTTAAATACAATGATTTTTTTTAGAAAGTATTAATTAATTTAAATACCATGGTGTCTACATTTGAGTCCATATGAGACGTATTCATTTTCCAACATGATACTATTTATTGTCTTAATTTATCACATATCCAAGAAGGTGCGGGATGTAAGGTTAAAGAGAACTTTTAAAAACTAAAAAAAAAAAAAAATCCAAAATTTTGATTAGTTTTTGGTGGAAAAACCAACATGTTGACATTGATTTGATGGAAACGACAAAGAAGCCTAAGAAAGAACACAACACAAAAACGATGGGAGCATAAATTAAGGAGATAGTGGTTTACGCCCCGTTTGATTTGTGATTCAGAAATATTTTTCAAAAATAAAGAATTCAGTAGAAAACAAAAATAATTTTCTTATTTCATTATATTTGAAAATACGTTTAGTTCCAATTTAAAAACTTTAAATTTGAATTCAAATTTTGAAAACTTTGTTTGGTTGAAATTTGAAAATGTAGGAAAAGATTAAAATGTGTTTCATACAATCAATTTTTTAAGAAAAAACTAATATAACTATTTCTTACTATAACGAATTTGAACTTATTGTTGGTGAAAAGGAAAATGAAGATTGTGGAGAAAGCAAAGATAGCAGAAGGAGATATGATTAAAAAGATTTTTGGTTTCTTGAAATACAAGCGGTAAAATTTATAAAATGAATAAAACTTTTCCAACCAAAAAAAGGAAAAGAAATTCTTTCTACTAAGAGAGAGAAAAAAAATTATTTATCGAAGATGATTAATGTTTATACAATGTTGTGCTAGTTAAAACAATAGTATACTTATCTATAAATATTTTCAATAACTTTGGTTTGATTCATCCTTATTTTTTGTCGTTTTTGTGATAAAAATTTATTCATAAAAATATAATGATATATCCACTTTATAAATAGATGTACGCTTATGAGTTTTAAAGAAAAAATATAAATTGTAATATTCAATTTTGTTGTTTTGATGAAAACCGTATTTTTGAGGAGTGTATTTGTTGTCTTCATAATTTTTAAAAACAAAGAAAACAACAATTTATCGTTTATGAAAATAGGCAATTTTCGGAGTTGTTTTTTAAAATCGTTTTTGAAAATAATTGTACCCAAATGCATTTTCATCGTTTTTCTTGTATTATTTGTTTTTGAAAACATAAAAATGAAAACAGATCACGAACCAAACGGGGCAAAGCAATATTATTGATTATTGTATTTTTTATTTTCCCGTTTTTCTTATGTTATAGTGTCACTTGAATAAGCTTTTCTTTTTGTCAATGTATTTTAACCCATTCTTAAAAATGTTTCTAAAGTCTTAGTCAAATTTAAAAAATATTCATTAATTTCTGAAATTTAGCTCATATTTCAAAAACCATTTCTAACTTATGTGCATCAATTTCTAACAAAAAGACTGGCTAAAAACATGCCCCTTTTATTGGAGTTTTTTTTATTAATATCGTAGTTTTTTAAAGTTATTATAAAAATATTGTTGTTTTGAAAGTATTTATAAAAATATTGTTGTTTTAAATAGCTGGCAGATGGTCGTCTCTTCAAGAGACGACCATGTACATGCGTTTGAGATGGTCGTCTCTCAAATGTACGCGGCAGATGGTCGTCTCTCAAGAGACGACCATCTCCCGCCGTTTCGTTTTAAAAAAAAAAAATGCGTAGATGGTCGTCTCTTCAAAAGATCACGACCATCCCAGAAATATTAATAATTATGTCAGTTGGCATATTGGTCAGCTGATTATTCTAAAACATAAGGGACTTAGATTCGAGCATTGTGGAACGCAATTTTCAACTAATTGTTTCTTTTTTTCTTCTGCTTTCTCTCTTTCTTTTTTTCCTTCCATTTTTTTTCTCTCTTTTTCTTTCTTTTATTTGTTTTATTTAAATCAAATAAGATATCTTCTGTTTTTTTTTTTTTAATTTTTGAAGTAAATTGAATACTCTATTGCAATTTATTTTTTTCTAAGAAATTGAAATTTATTTAAGTATTAATTATTTAAATATTTTCTTTTCTAGTATGAGTGATTTTTCATTCTCTCGTATTTCTTTATTTTTCTTTATTTATTTAGAAAAAATTACATGATAATTTTGAATAACGTGATCATTTTATTTAAGATCAACTCAAAATGATGTAAACGAAGTTGTTCTTCTCCCAAAGTCGATTGCAATATAATATTTAAATAGTTAATACTTAAAATAAATTTCAATTTCTTAAAAAAAGAATAAATTACAATAGAATATTCAATTTACTTCAAATATTAAAAAAAACGGAAGATATTTTATTTGATTTAAATCAAACAAATAAAAGAAAGGAAAAGAGAAAGAAAGGAAAAAAATGGAAGGAAAAAAAGAAATAAATAGTTGAAAACTGCGTTTCACAATGCTTGAACCTAGGCTCATTATGTTTTAGAGTAATCAGCTGACCAATTTGCCAACTGGCATAGTTATTAATATTTTTGGGATGGTCGTCTCTTGAAGAGATGACCATCTACGCATTTTTTTTTTAAACGAAAAGGCGGGAGATGGTCGTCTGAAGAGATGACCATCTACACATTTTTTTAAAACGAAGAGACGACCATCTGTCGCGTACACTTGGTCGTCTCTTCAAGAGACGACCATCTCAAACGCATGTACATGGTCGTCTCTCCTCCAGCTATTTCAAACTACAATATTCTTATAAATACTTTCAAAACAACAATATTTTTATAATAACTTTAAAAAACTACAATATTAATAAAAAAAATCCGTTTTTATTTTGGGAAAAACAATCACGCCATATTAATTATCTTTTAGCTCTCTAATTTATACCATTTTACAACGTCTTCTTTTATATTGCGAATCTAATTATAATTGAACAGGTTAAGGCATTATAATCCTCGACTTAAAAATTAGAAGTTTAAATCCTCATACGTACTCACATGTTGTTAAAAAAAATATACAGATTCTTCTATATTTTTTATAAAAAATAAAAACAAAAACTTAATGGATCTAACTACTTTGTTTTCCAAAATTGAATTAGTAATATTTCATAGATATTAGATTATTAACTCATTCACATATCCAATTATTTTTATAATTTTTTTAGTTCAACAATTGTGGGATGAGAAATTGAATCATCAAATACTTTTCTGATTCTTTAATATATATATATATATATATTCGACAAATATTTATGAGCTTTCATATTAAACAACCCAATAAGATATCAGAAAAAAAAATGTAACGACTAATTCTTATCAAACAAAATCCAATGACAACAAATTCTCAACATTCCAATACATGATCTTAAACAGAGAAAAAACCAATAAAAAACTAATTTAAAAAAAAAATCAACAAGGGAAACTAATTAAGCTCTCTTGGAGAGTGCAAAGGAAGAGAGAATAGACACAGCTGCAGCACAAAAGAATGCAAATAAAAGAAGAGCTGATGCTGCATAAGCCTTATCAAAGAATGATCCAAAGTAATCATCTGGGTCTTGTGTTTGCAAATCCACTGAAAGACCAAATCCAGCTGCTGTGCCTGTTGCTAGAAGGTATGACAAAAACTGCAACAAACAAATATGTTTTCATTTAGTTTTTTTTTTTTTTTTATAGAGAATCCAACCATTCGACACCTTTGAAATAGTAATAAGTGTTTTATTTACCAAACTATATTCGGATTTGTTCAATTACAACTAATTTGGTTCTTATATTAATTCAACAGAAATTAATCGTCTCACTTGACACCAGGTTTGTAACGCACCTTGTCACCAAAGAAGTCGAATAGTATAGTGCTATTGCCACTTTTCACAATATTAAAGAGCGAGAACGCAATTTGCAAGAGGTTGAGTATGATCCCGATGATAATGGTAGCGAGCACATACCTGCAAAAGACAGTCAAACACAATTACACACATACATGTCTAAAATCAAATTATATACATAGAAGTTATAAAGAAAAACATTAATTTATAAGGCATAGTTTTAGTTACCTATAGGTATGAAAATCATTGAAATGGAGCCTAGCTGATGCAACGGTTTTGGAAGTGGTGACAAGAATGAAGAAGGAGATGAAAAGAAATAAAAAAGTTAGTATTCTCAATATAAGACAAGTCACCCTTGAACCACTTGATGAATTTTCCATCTCTCTTTCTCTTTTATTATCTTAACAAAACCAAAAACTCTTTATTTCTCTCTAAAAATGCCATAAAATTGCTTGGGGAGAAGCTTTTATAACCCTCAACAATGGCGTTTACGAAGTCATAAACCCTACAATTTCTAGGAAATTAATTATGAGAGAAGAGCTGGTACGGTATTATATCATTGAAGTAATATAATTGGTTGACTTTTGGGATATTTTTTCATCATCATTTTAGTGATACCCATTTTTTATTTCTTGAAAATGAAATGGTGCATTTTATAGTGTATTATATTTGATCTATTTTGAATGTACGGTTCAACCTTCCTTCGTTTTTTCTCTCTTCTAGAAAATTAAAGATATTTTGTTTTTGGGTCAATTGAGCTTGTCGTCAATCAAAGCCTCATACGAGAGCGATTTGAAGGAAATTTTCAATGATAATTATTTCAATTTATATTTTTTGGTTTTTGTTTTTCATTTTTCAAAAAATAAACTTTTGTTTTTAGTTCCAACAAGGTGGTGGAGTAAGAATTTGAACTTTCTAATATTTAAAAGAATTTTCTGATGTGCTATAGACTCGCATTGGAAAAATTATATATATAGATTTAGGGGTGATAGTTTTAACTGAAAACCAATCAAATCGAACTGAACGAAACCGATCCAACGGTTTGGTTCAGTTTTTTAGAAGAAAATTAGATATCTCGGTTTTTATTTTGGCAAAACTGAAAAATATTGGTTCGGTTCAATTTTTGTCTGGAAAAACCATTAAAAATCGAACCGAACCGAACCAATGTATATATACCTCAAAAGCCATAAATCGAATCTCACTCCATTCTTGTGTCATTTCATCCATTTTCTTTCAATTAATTTTAAAGTAATAAAATGAGATTGTTAACTCTATGAAGGGCATGTTTATGGGAATGATTTTAGAAATAGTGATTTTAGCATAATTGATTTATAAAAAGTGATTTTCATATAATCATTTTAATGTTTGGTTCTACACTTTTAATAGTGATTTTCATACAATTAAAAGTGACTTTCAATGATTAAGGTCATTTTTTAGAGTGACTTTAAAATAAGTATTTTAAGCTAAGTTATTTAATTATAATTAATTTTGTAAAAGTTTTAGTTATAAATCATTTGGTTCCACTCTTGTAAAAGTGATTTAAATTTAATTAAAAGTATTTTTAAAACGATTAATGTTTATTTTCAAAGGTGATTTTAGAATCATCAAATTACTAAAAAGAGCATTACATTTGAAATTTTTAAAAAAAAATAGAAGGTAGTAGAAAAAAGTTATACCGAGAGAACTAAAAAATTAAGAGAGAAAAAAATAAAGCTAGAGAAAATTAAAGTTTCAAAGAGAAAAACATGTTAAAGACATGGAGGGATAGAAATTTTAGAGAGATGGACAAAAAATTTAGAGAGAAAATTTAAAAGAGCAAAAAATCGAAAGATAGAGAAATAAATTCAGAGAGATATACAAAAAAAATTTGAAAAAGTTCAAAATCAGGGACAAAAAATCTCAAGAGCAAAAAGTTATGGCAATAGGTCAAAGATAAGAAATAAAAAAGTTAAAGAGATACAAAAATTATAGAGAGATGAACGAAAAATTTAGAGATAAAAAAAGGTAGAGAGAGTTAAAACCATTGGAGAGAAAAAAAAAGTGAGAAAATGAATAAAAATGTTAAAAATAGAATAAAGTAAGAGATAGACATTATAAAAACTTTAGAGAGAGAAAAATTGGCATTTTTTAAATAATGATGGATGACTTCAATGGTGACGGTTTTGAGAATACATGCTTTTTGATGGAAATTAATGAATTTTTATAAAAGATGACGGTTTTTACCCGTCACAAAAAGTACAATTGTTTTTAAAATATAAAATAATCATCATTTTAAAGACAAAATCACTTGGGAATCACCTCCCAAGTGATTGACCGGGAATCACTTAAAGTGATTTTGGATGTTTCCAAAATCACTTTCTTATCATTGCCAAACATCACAATTTTGAAGGAGAATTGATTTTGGGCATGTCAAAAGTGATTTTGGGCATTCCAAAAGCACTCCCAAACATGCTCGAATTCTTATTGAGGTGTTGAGAAATTTTAGGGCAAAAAATACTAAAATAGAGGTTCGACCTAGGAAGTAAAATAGCAAAAAAATTTGTAAAAACAAAAAAACAAAAAAACCGAGAACCGAACTGAAGAGAAACCGAACTGATGGACAACCAAACCAATGGTTTTGTCCTTTATTGGACATTGGTTCGATTCCTCTTTCACTAAAATCGATTGGATCGGATCGATTCTCAGTTTGGCCTAAAAATGATGAAAACCGAACCTATATCACCCCTATATAGATTGACTTAAATAATCATTTTAAATTTTTAAAAGTTGTACTACTCTTAGTCTTAACATATACTCCTTTTTTCCTTTGATCTCAAGCATTTTCTCTCTTCTTACATGTTTTCTTCTTGAGAGTTATTGATATGAAAACCCTAGTGAATTAGAGTTCGAAACTCTTTAGGTGTGTGAACCCATAATTCACAAACACTAAAATAACTCTCGAATCCATTCGATCTCAACCCTAAAGCAAGGCTTAAAATAGTTTCCCAACTTAAACTTAATGTCGCATCATTGATTATAGCATAAAGATAAAATACTCCTACTTAATATGATCTAAAAAGATTTTTAAAAAAAAACAATAAAAGTACTTCAAAATTATTAAGTAAAATGTAAATAATAATTTGAAGTCAATTGACAGTTCATATCAATTATTAAAGGGGCCAAAATGATCCCATCTCAAAATGTAAAGTAAAAAATGACTTTGAGGCATAATTTCTCATTTTTAAAATATGGATTTTTCTCCTCTCTCAGTTTGGTATGTTTGACCAAAAAAACAGGGAAGCTTCTGAAGATAATACTAAAGTAGGCAGCCAAGTTGTTAATTAACAAAATGAATTAATATATATGCTTGGTCAAGTTTTGACCTAAAATGGTTGGCATCAATTTTGTCCAAGTAAATTGAGGAAACAATTTTTGGAATAATATTTCAACTCTTTAGTTTATTCCTTAACGCGGATTTGCTTCCCTTGATCTCTTTCACACATGCACTTCCCAGCCTAACACAATTCTCAGTTTGTCCATATATTAAAGAAATTTCTCTCTATTTTCTTTTCTTCTTTTTTTTTTAACAATAATGATGTTTTTGTTTACAAATTTATTGGTTTTTTTAGTTTGACAAAACGTGGGGTTAACCTTTTTGGTCGAGAGTGTATGTCTTAACCAATTGAGTTGTATATTCAGGATGGCCAAATTTATTGTATTTCAAGGTTACCTCTCTATACTTGAATAAATATATTTAAGTAGAGGTGAGACTTTTTTTTTCATATAATCATGGTTTTGCTTATAAATTTATTGTATTTCAAAGTTATATCTCTACACTCGAATTAAATATAATTGAGTAGAGATGTGTGGACCGTGTTGTTTTTTTTTTTTCCAAATAAATAATGATGGTTTTGCTTACAAATTTATTGTATCTCAAAGTTACATCTTCACACTCAAATGAAACATAATTAAGTAGTGGTGTGATTTTGAAAGAGTTGGAGAGTTTGGATTATAAGTTATCAGGTTGAACAAGAGAAGTGATATATGGCCATACAAATATCATATCTCAAATAATTAAAAAAAATAATATTTATAGATTAATTTAGGTTAAATTACAACTTTGATGCATAGTTTTTATTTTGTCTTCGTGATTTTAAAAGTTAAAATATGGTCTCTATAATTTTGTTTTAGTTTCAAATTTATTTTTATAAATCTTAAAATTTATGTTTGGCCTCTCATAAATTGTTTATGCTAATACAAGTTATTACTAATATAAGTACATGACATATTTTCTATTTACGTCACAATGAGTCGATATGTTATCTGACTGGAATGGTTAAAACTATAAAGACGGAACAAAAATTGAGTTTAAATGATATGGATCAAATTTATAATTTAAACATTAATTTATTTATTCAAATTAATTATGAATACTAGTTTGTTTTTTTTTCCTCTGAAGGCACCCATGTGGATAATTTTTTTAATGGATAATAATACGTAGGAAATGACTTGGCATTCTTATCGATATAATGGGCTGTCATACGTTGTTCCTAGAAGCCATCTCATTAAAGCTGGACTTCTTTGTTTCTGTAAAGTCAACGTTTTAAAATAGTACCCAAATAAAAAGGAGAGAAAAATGAAATAATCATTTTTTTAAGTTCAAAAAATAATAAAACTATTATAACCAAAAAAAAAAAAAAAAGAATGAGTGACGTATTATTATAATGCATGCATACATGACACAATCGATGAAATGTAAGCATTGCATCTCCTTGTGATAGACAATTTTGTTTTTAGAAGTAGGGTTATTTAATAATAATATTTTTCCCTACATTAAAAATTATTTTTTTAATTCTTATTATATAAGGATACTTATGATATAAGGATAATGATATAAAAATAGCTGCAAGATTGAAGATATGTACCATGTAATTTCCAAAGCTCAGATTTAGAGATATCTTGAACCACTGCAAAATTGAACTAAAAAAAACTACTACAAAATTTTCTCAAAAAAAAAAAAAACTACTGCAAAAGATGCAATCGAGAATTCTATATTTCCATTTTTTTAAAAAAAAATTACTATTTATATAATTCTATCATTAAAAACTGCTAATTATTATTATTATTCTTATTCTTTTAAAAAAAAACGTTTTTGAAAAAAAAGGCTAACCTTCATAGCCTATGCGAAGCCCATTCTGTCAAGTGGTGGGATTTGGAGGCCCATTGTTAGCAGCCTATCCTATTGGGCTTATTTTTCTTACATTTCTACTGACCCAATCTCCCTAGGCCCCACCAAGTTGAATTTCTAAATATATTCAAATCTTATTTTGAAAAAAATATTATGGTTAAATTACAAATTTATTCCCTGAACTTTCAGGTTTGTGTCTATTTAGCCCCTAAACTTTAAAATGTGTCTAATAGATTTTTAAACTTTCAATAATGTATACGATAGATCCTTGAATTTTCAATTTTATGTCCAATAGATCTTTGACTTGTTCGATATTTTTTAAAATTCACAAATCTACCAAGCACAAAGTTGATAGTTTAGGGTGTTATTAGACATAAAATTCAATTTTATATCTATAAATTCGTTAAGTTTTAAAAATTTTGAATATATGTTAGGGACTTATTAGACGCAAAATTGAATTTTGTGAGATCTTTAAGACATTTTTAAAGTTCACTAGTTCAATGATCTATTAGATACTTTTTAAAATTATGAGAGACTAGACTTGTAATTTAACCATATATATGGTAAAACCCATTCATTTTTATGAGTCAAATATATATAATAGTAGATTAGTCCTTGAAATCTTAAAAATTTATTAAAAGTTCATAAAATACATGAAGATTAAACATACAAAATCTTGAAAGCTGAACGACTAAAACTTGTAATTTCTTTCATATAATATGTAGTTGATAGTTACTCACACAATCATCCTTCAAAAAGATGTAATAGGTTCAAAAGAATAATAATTTGTCAATAAAATCATAATAATATGGAATAAAATAACTTTTTTGTACTTCAACATTAACTGAGAGTGAAGGGATTCGAACTTCTAACTTCTTGGTCAATGACACATGTTTATGTCAATTGAGCTACTCAATAGGCAAATAACCAAGTAATGCAAAAAATGGGGTATAATTTTATGGGTTAAATAAATGAAATGGGAAGGGTTGGAGGTTAAATAAATAAAGTTGGGAGGACGTTACTTTAATAAGACTCCACTAAGTGAGGTGCGATGTGACAAAGAAGAAAGCCCCACGTAAATTTGTGGACAAATTCATTTCCAAACTCAGTCAAAAGCTAAGCTCTCTCTTATACAACACAACAATTAATACAATCAATTCAAACCATGTCACAAGCACCACATCAACTTTCTCTGATTTGAATTATATATTTAAATTCATCTTTCTCTTTTTTTAGTTTTAACTTCATCCTACACTTGTCCTTTATTAAATCATATCAATGTTTGAATACAAATTAATCATATGTTACATCAACGTCACACATATATATTTTAATGTGAAAGGAAGATAAAAAAATCTAACCTACGTTAATTGGTTTGAAGGAATAAATGCAACATATATATATAGAGAGAGAGAGCATTATAGCTTACCATAATTATAATTTCATTTTCTATTGACGCGGTTTGAAGATTTTTAGTTTCATCGTAAAAGATATTCATCTTTTTTTTCCCTTCTTGACGGTTTGCTGTTGTGGGGTTCTAAATATATGTCACGTTGCTCTCTCTTTTTGAAAAAATCACATCGCATCACAGGGAGGAACGCGTTTTGTGAATCAATCAAATTATTTTGGCATCAAATATCATTTTCAAATTATAAAGGGTAAATTTATAATTTTCGTGATCTTCCTCGTCTTTGTGCTCTTCTTTTGAACTTATTTCTTTCTTTCTTTCTTTTTTCTTTTTGCAAGTTTAAATAATTTCTCTTCATCAAATTTAATTTATTTCTATCATTGGAAAGTGTTTTGAAAAATAACATAAATCATTGAACCGTATTAAATTGAATTTGATAATTTACGAGCAAATATATTTTGAGCTCGCTTGAAAATACTTTTTCACAAAGGGTTAAATTTAAATATATTAAAACACATTGAATAAAAGTAAAATTCTCACAGGAGGAAAATTATATATATATATATATATATATATATATATATATATATATATATATATATATATATATGTATATATATATATTTAAGTTCCAACAAAGATTTTGATTTTTTAAGAAAACAAGATATTTGGATTACCAATCCATTTAAACTTTCTTATCTACTATAATCTTAGAAGAATTAATATATATATATATATATATATATATATATATATATATATATATATATATATATATTTAAGTTCCAACAAAGATTTTGATTTTTTAAGAAAACAAGATATTTGGATTACCAATCCATTTAAACTCTTTCTTATCTACTATAATCTTAGAAGAATTAAGACTATCTATTTCTTTAATTTCTTTTTCTTTTGGAAAAAGTGTCTTTTAATTTAATAATTATTTCACATATCGATATTGATTATGCCTCGATTTCATAAAATCCAAATCAATAGATTTATGTAAAGATTTTGAATGGTTAAAGAACCAATAAGAGAATATATAATACCTTGAGATGAATATTAATGGCTAAAAGCCGGCACAAGGGCTGGCCATACATATGTCATAGATACAAATACATAAAAGAACAAACACACAAATTTTGTAGTAACATATAAAATCTTTTTCCAAAAAAAAAAAAAAAAAAATCTTTACCATATAAAAATATAGCGAATTGTATTATTGTTATGTACTTTCTTTGAGACTCACTCAACTTTAATTCACTCACTGAACTCCAAAAAATCTCTTTATCATTATATGGTAGGTTTTTTTCAAACAAAAATATAGTTCATGCATTTAAATTTCATATAAAAAATATATACATTATTTTTATATATGTTGATTTTTTGACCCAAAAAGAATAGGAATGAATAATTGTGAGGCTCATAGAAGAGTATAGAGTGAAAGGGAGAAAGTTTAGAGTGTTAGGGTAAATAAGCATAATGATGATGTTGTAGGTGTGGAAGTTAATTTGCTTGAAATGAATAAGACATAATTTCTTAGTCAAAGATTGTTTGTCTCCTTGGCTCCACATTGCCCAAAAGGAAACCTTCAAACCACATGTCCTATCTTCATCCCCCCCCCCCCCCCCCCCCCCCAAAACTCTCTTATCTCTTCCTTTGATTTAGGATCTCTCTCAAAATTTTGTAAAGTTGTAGTTCTCTCTCACACTCACTTTCAATTTATATTGTATTATTAGTAAAGTTGTAGTGACAAACAAAAAACAAATTAAGTGCTTGAGAAATACAGTTTACCAAATTATGATGGTACAGGATTGGTCTCTAAACATAGTTCAAATGGTTTGATGTATGTTTATTCTTATGACTCAAAAGTACAAATCAACCTACACTTTATTAAAGATTCAAAAAAAAAAGTAGATAATATGAGATTGAAAGAGACAATATAATAATTAAGGCATAACAAGATAGTTGATCCTATCATTATGCATAACTAGAAAGAACTTGCTTTTGATTTATTATTGAATCAAATATAAATTGAGTCAAAAACATCATGCTTTACCTCTTAACCCTTTGTTCTAAATTCAAAATATATATGATGCTACAAATAAAATGTCTAGTATTTTATCATTTGGTGATCATGAAAAATTTTAAAACCTAATTCAATCATATTCATCGAAGAATAATACATTCATAAATTATTACTCTAGGTTCATAACTAATAATCTATACTTCATATTTAGACGATCTATTTTTTCCAAACATATTTTTATTGATTGTAATTAATAATTCAATAAAGTACAAGAGAGCATTACTATTCAAAAACACAGTCCATTCACTATTTATACATACAAAGATTAATATTTTTTTTAAAAAAAAAAAAAAGAAACTTCTAAAAATGGGCAAGAATCTTACTCACATATGATTGAGCACATATGGAAGAACGTGAGGGCTTATAACCTAGAAGAAACACACACACACATTGGAATCTCTCTCCAATTTTCTTTTCTCTCTTTTTTTCTTTCTTTCTTTTTTTTTTTCTCTTATAGATGAGATGAGAGAGAGATAATAAAGCTAAAAGAACCAAAGGACATGATAAAGCTAAAGCTGCCATGGAAACAGAGAGAACATCTTCACGCCTATGCATGTGGGCATCAACACACAACAACAACAACAACTTAAAAGACCCTTCCTACCTTAGCTTGGAATTCCGAGCTCTTTCTTTTTTTTCACTACCCTCTTCTTCTTCCCCTTCGTCTATTTTTGGTTACCTATTCATCGATATAAAACAATCAACAAAACTCCAACGAATCATGTGTTTCCTCTTTGCATCTTTATGAATATGGGTCGACATGTCGAGATTTTTTGATTAGATAGTTTTTCTCAAAACTGTCTCTAGTAAACCAAAGACATTGTTTAATAGCTACTTTGTTTTGCTTCAATCTCCCTTATACCAAGAAAAGAATTTAAGATTTAGCTAGGCTAAATTATAAAAAATTCCCTCGAACTTTGCCCTCTATTTCAAAAATATATACCCATATTTTTTCAAAAGTCGCAATATTACTCATGACTTTTCATAAACGTTTCAAAACTACCTTTGGAGTTGAAAAACCGTTAGAATGTTTGATGAAAAGTTGACGTATTTAAATGTCGTTCGTTCAAACATAAACCATACCAAGCATTTAATTAGCCACTACCACGTTGTTTCATGTCACCACCACATCAATTTTCGTCCAATAATCTAACGAATTTCTACTTCAATAGTAGTTTTGAAATGTTTATAAAAGGTCAAGGGTAATATTGCAACTTTTGAAAGAATATGGGTATTCTTGAAACAAAGGGCAAAGTTCAAGGGTACTTTTTATAATTTAGCCATTTAGTTATGATTAGAATTAATTCTACCTTTATTCATGCTTGGAACCCTTATTCTTTCCATTGGAAGCATTGATCCAATTTAATAAAATGATGTTTCGTAATTTCATGATCCAATTTATTTCAGTTTCCAACTTTTTTGTTGGATACAAATCCTTTAGGTGCTTAGTAATGGGTTACTTTTTCTTTCGTTGATTGCATTAGGTTAAATTTAGGGTAACGTTATGTGGATATTATGTTATTGTTGATCCCAACAGGAGTTTCATTTTAAGTTTAGGAAGCCAAGTAAAAAGAAGGTATTTTAATGAGTAAAATATTCGATTTTTGTGGGGGGAATAAAAGAAATAATCCAAAGCAAGATTCCGTTCAAAAAAGAATAAAATCTATAAGAACTAAATGATGGGAAATACTGACATCATAACCATGATGCAAAATTCCCAACCAGCCCTACCTTTTACTTTGATTTCACTTTTGTTTAAATACACATATATATTACAAAATCAATAGGGGAAAGCAAGGGAAGTAATAAAACCAAACAAAAAGTTTTAAGTGGTCAAGAGGAAGGGTTTCTCCCTTTTTTCTACTTTTGACCAATTTGAACAGTGTGCTCTTAGACCCCCTCTACTCCCCTTTTTGAACTAAAAGACATCCTAAATGCTACCATTCTCCATCATCTTGAGTACCAAATTTCCACTTTGTTATTTGTTTCATTAATGGTTTCTCACTCAATTGGATCCTAGATCGATGTGCATCGTAGCATCATGTCTTTGTTTAGTACAAGTCCAAGACCTAATAACTGTACTATTAGTATTACTAAGAAAGAAATGACATTACCTGAGTTTGAAATTAGTGTGATGATTCTTGTTCTGATACCATATTAAATCATCATTAAAACTGAAAAAAAAAACCATTAAAACTGGAAAAAAAAAATTAAGGCAATAGGTGATGACATATTTAATTTTGAACATTATTGTCTAAAAAAATGTTTTGTAAGGTTTGGTGTGAGAGGAATATCTTAGGTTTTAGGGGAGAATCTAAAAGGAAGAAGGGGCACAAATTTAGATGCATTCAAACTGCAGTTTCTTTTCAGGAAGCTGAAAAAGAAAATCACACCCAGCAATTAAAACATTACCCAAAAATACGAGACTAAGCTTTCAGATGGGACTTCTGAGATTTTTCTTAAACGAAGATTCAAGAATTGAGGCCCTGATCGAGATCCCCAAACACATGCATGTATCTAAAATCTAATAATAGCCCTTAACTTGATGCTCAAAGATCATTAATGAAACAACTTCATCTTCAACTTCCTCAAATATTAAATGCTTTATGATAGAGAAAAAAAAATTGGAGGTGGAAATCAAGATTTCGAACATATGTCCTTTAAAACAAATATATGATGTATTAACCAATTAAGCTATGTTCAGATTGGTACTGGAAAATTCTAGTTCATTATCAATAATTGAGAGTAGTACTTTTGCTTTTTGAAGATGATTTTTTGGTTACTTCATTGACCAAAAGATTGATGAGAATTAATGAGAATGAATAATAATTGCAAAACTGATTCTTCACACGTAAACTAAATACATACATCTAAAAAGAGCAGTGGATCATCATTCATTTGATTTCACAAAGAGATTATACAATTTTAGCTCTCTTCTCAGGTCAGATAATATCAAACTTCACAATACACATATAACAAAGTTACTAAATGAAACCCCACATTTGAATAAATCAAGAAAAAAAATATATTAATAGTAATAATGAAACCCCCACAACAAAAGTAGCTAGCTAAATAACCTACCATACATACTAATATTTTCCCCTCATCAGATTTCTCCCTAAAACCCCACAAAGTTTATCTTGTTCCTAATTCTGAAATTCATTCACCTTCTTCCCCTTCCATCTCTTGATGTTGTTGTAATCACAATGTGATGATCTTTTCAATGTCAGCTGGCTTTCAATCTCTTTCAACCCTGTAGTACAAATTAAACAACAACAACAAAAAAAGGTACAAAAAAAAACCCAAGTGTTATTATTATTTTTTTTTTGGTAAAATGTTGTTGGTTCTAAGATTAGGAAAATTTTAAACCCCAAATTACAAGAGATGGCTAGTGGAAGAAGTTGAATTGAAATGATCTGAAATTTGATCTGTCCATGCAATGTTCCCAGCTGTTGTTGTTGTTGTTGAGTTCCAGAACTGATCATTTGGTTGAATTCCCAGAAAATTTCTTGACAAATTGTTAATCCCTTGTGTGTCCTCCATGATTTTCATGCTACTATTAGTGTTCCCCAACTGATGAGCTGTAGTACTAAATCCACTGTCCAATAATGGCTTTGACAAACGGTAATTTGAGAAATCAGCTGGTTGATGATGATGATGATCTTCAGCCATGAAATTGGAATACATCCCATTTTGTTGATGTAAGTTTGCAAAAAAGGGTATTTTCCATTGGTGATGATCTGTAATTCCACTTGATAAAATTGATGATTCTCCTCCTGCTGATGGCAGTGAATTGGGGATTTGAAGGCCTTCAAAGCTTAAACCAATGTTTCCAAAATCACTCAGATGGTGTAAATTTGGAGCTGCCAAAAAGGGCAAATGGGTTGGTGGATGAGGACCCAATTGGTGGCTAATGATATCTGTTGTGCAACTGTTTGATGACACTGTGCTTGTTGAAGTACTTGAACCCGCCGGAGATTTTGATCTGTTGCTCCCTCCTTTGCTGCTTCTCTTGCTCGACCGCCGACACCCTCCCCCGACTGGCACGTTCCTCATCGCCCCGCCTCTCGTCCAGTACCGTCGGCAGGTCTTGCAAAAGTGGCGCGGCTGAGTGAGGCTATAGTTGTTGAAGTAACAAAACTTTGTGTTGGTTGATTCGCATCTCGGGCATTTTAGCCCGGCTTCCGGTTGCGGCATCTTTGCCAGCCTAGCTCGATCCGTCATTGACCCAGGTCTAATTGACCCAGGTCCACCACCTCCTCCCCCTCCACCACCACCGCCAGCTGCAGCTGGCGGTGGTGGAGGCGGAAGGTGTTGAGTATTATTAGTCTCACAGCCACTTCCTTGGAGCTGATTTGGTTGCTATTGAGAGAGATCAAAAAGCATAATCCCAAATCAAAATGTTTGGTATATTCAAGAAAAGATAAGAGATGAAAGAAAAAGGAGGAAGAATAGGGAATATAAATTTTTGTTGCTTTTGTAGTGAAGAAGCTAAATAGAGAGAAAAAAATTGAAACAAAAATTAAAATGAAAACACCATACCTGAGAAGGCCAATTGGGTGGATCAAGAAACACAGGAACTGAAGAGAAAACCATGGAGAAGGGTAATCAAGAAATTTCTTTTCTTTAAAGGAAAAAGGAAAAAAAAAATCAAAATTGGTGATGAGAAAGGAAAGGAAAGAAAAGAGGATGATGAGAGTTGAGTGGGAGAGAAGAAAGATAAAGGGAATGGAGAATATATATATGGGAATGAAGTTATAATATATGTTCCCTTCTGTCTTTTAGGGTTTTGAAAGAAAGAGAGAGAGAAAGAGAAGAAGAAACTATAGATATAGATAGAATATTTTGGTTAAGTTTCTTATTCTTTAAGCTTCTTTTTTGGTAGTGTTGTTTACAGTGGCTGCTCAGACAGAATATAATAATATAATTGGGGGTTTGGTTTGGCCATGCATGGTCATGAAGGACAGAAAAAAGAAACCCTAGTAGGGAAAAAGAAAATCTTTTTATATAGGTGAATTTATTTTTAACAAGCTCTCTCACTCAATAAAAAGAAATTTTATCTTTTTATTTTTTTATAGAAGAGAAGATAAATAATAATAATTAACTCAAAAAAAGAAGAAGATAAATAATAATAATAATAATAAAAGAAAAAGGTGAAGTTATGGTGGAATGGTCTTGAGTGGTAGTGTCACAATCGAATGTACCTTTGTTTCTCCTGTCTGTTTCAGCCTCAATTTTTTTAATATTTATTTATTTATTTATTTATTATTTATTATTTTTGCATGCAGTTGTATTAAAACCAATCCCATCTAGTTTCCTTTCCTTTCCTTTCCTTTCTTTCCCTTTTTCTTTTCCTTAATTATGTGCTCTCACTATGTCACATTACATTACAATCTAAATTAATTTTATAGCTCTAAAATTAAACTTATGAATTTTCTAAAGAATAATTAATACACTTTTAGTTATTAAAATTTAATTTAGGTTGTTTTCTATCTATGTGAATTTTTAAACTCGAAAAGTGATGATGGAAAGATAGAAAAAAAAAACCATACATTTTCTCATCTTTAAGGGACAAAAATGTTACAACTTTAGTTTAATCTCATGAAGCAAAAATGTATTTTTCTTCGTTGTTCTATTGGATCGTTAGGTAAGAAATCGGCAATAAGCCCTAAATCCTATTACAATAGATATATAACTTAAATAGTTTTGAATGATTTGTAAATAACAATATGTTTTAGTGTTGGGAATGTTGAATATATACCATTAAAATGAATAAATTAAAAAGATGTTTTCCCATTTTGGTGAATATGCATATGTGGCATTTTTATTGCTACTCATAATAAGCAAAACCTCTATAATGATGATTCACCTACTTAGTATATACTTTTTTTTACTTTTTTATTTCAACCCATTATTTTCCCTTTTATATGAAAGTGAAGTCTAAGTCAATAAAGTATAAAGTGATTGAAATTTTGTTTAGTGAAGAAGTTGCCATTATTCTCCATATCAATTACTTACTTTTCTCCCTAACAATAAAATGATGATGTGTGTATGTGCATGTATGTATTCATTGCATCTATGTATGTGTGAAGTTGAAAGGAACATATAAATATGTAGAAATTTTAATTTGAAGTGGAATGTTGTTGGCTAAAAGACCCACCATTATTTAACCCTGCAAAACAGATAATATTAAGAACCTTCCACTTTTTGCTATATATATATAAAAGTTTCCTATTTTTAGTTTGAAAATATTTATATTTTTTTAATTTAGCTAAAATTTCAAAATTATTTTTTTAAGAAAATAAAATCTAAACAAAGAAATAGGTAGGGAATAAAATTGTTATGAGGTAGGGCCTAACATATCCAACTTGTTGCAAAATAAAATGTAGCATAAAATATATGTATCTTTAATAATACGTTAAGTTTTTATATAAGATTTATTATAGTCCTATATTTTCTATGTATTATATACAATCAATTGGGTTTAGAAATTCAATTTAAAAATAAATAAATAAAACTATTTGCAAATAATTCAATGTGCTCAATTCTTTATATTGAAGAAGACAAGTTTTAGCCAACATGGCCATAATTTAGCGGTAATTGGACATCGCTACTCCTTTTCTTGAAATTGGATTTTCAAATCTCCATACCCTATTTTGTTGTACTAAAAAAAAGTTTTAAAATAACATCACCATAGTTGATGATGATAAAAATTAAAAATAAAATAAAGAGGAAAAAAAAGTGGGTTTATATATAATATGTTCTAGAACAAGAGAAAAGTGATGCATGCCCATATAGTGCAAAAAAGGAATAAAAATAAAAATAAAAAACATACACTGAGCAAAAAAAAAAGGATATTTTTGTCCCAACATAATAATGAATGTGATTTTTTTCTCAATTTTAATAATTAAAAGAGCATCCATTGTGCATATATGCACAGTTCAACAACTGACCAGTTTTGTTACTGAAATTCACAGTCAATTGTTGGAAGTACACATTTCTTCTTTAATATATCATCAAATCTCTTTTGCCTGTTAGTAATTAATATCTAATGAAAGTATTTATTAGGTATTTCTTAATCAGTATCAGAATAATTAAACGACATTGATCATATTAGATAAAGTCCCCGACATTATTATCAAGTTTAATTATAAACTAATTATTTTAATTTTTGGACCTACAAAGTTAATTAACCAATCAAAGTGACACAAGAAAAAGAAATTTTCCTAGTTCTAATCAAATCAAAACACGTAAATTTAATATATCTTTTTCCTTTTTTGTTCTCCCAAGAAGATTTATGTTTTCCTTTTAAATTTTTAATTAATGTGTTTGGTTTGGTAACAACTAAAATATTGAGCTACAAAGCATGCATTTTTTTTACTCCAACTACAAAGCATGTAATTAATATAACAATGGAGATTATGTTAATCAAAATCATAGCTTTGTAGTTATTTCTTTTTAAAATCAAATCCCTACCTATATACAATACAATGTAATATTTTTTAAATTACAAAACAAAGAAATAGAGACCGACGACTAAGGTAATGGTGAGTGGTTGAATTGCCTCTAAAAGAATCTTATTGAACAAAAGATTCTCAAATATAATTGAAGCAATAAAATTGATAGTTTTATAGTGTTAAATCTACAAAAGATAAATACAAAATATATTTTAACGTGAAAATATTTAGTGATAACAATAAGAAAATTAGAATATATTCCATAATACTAAAAGAAATTTAGAACCCCAATCCCATCCACATCAATCCTATTTGGTATCTCTCTTATGGATTTCCGTACATGAGTTGTGAGACATGGGAATGTCAACTTTTTTTTTTTGGTTAAAAATGGGAATGTACCAATAAAGAATAATGATTGTATTTTAATATTTGTAATTAATTATGTTAATGATTGTATTTTGGTCATTGTATGAAACGTAGTATTTTATAATTCCCAAAAAAAAGTACCATTTTAATATCTATAACACTATCCAAATAATTTTTAGGCTAAATATATTCAATGGTCCCTAATATTTAAGGCTTTTGATCTCAATTTGATCCTAAATCTTTTAAAATTCTCAATCTTACTTCCATTGTATTAATTAAAATTTACAATTAAGTCCTTACCTAAGAAAATTTTGTTAAAATTTGTTAACATAAAACCAATGTGTCATTAAATTATTGTTTTACAAATATATTTGGATACTGAGCATGTCACGTGGATATGCCTAGTAGGGAAAAAATGAATTTGTTTAATTTGGTGAGATGAAATTTACTTATGAACAAGTTGAATTTCATATGCCAAATAACATGACATGTAAATGTATCTAAATATATTGATTAAACAATATTTTAACGACTTATTAATTTTTTGTTAACAAATTTTTTTTGAAGGACCTATAATTGAGATAAATGTAATATAGGACCAAATTGAGAAGTAATTAAAAGAATAAGAACCATATTGTATATTTAGGCTAATCTTTAATTGGTCCTTTACATTATTTATCTTTCATTAGTGTTGCTGGTAGTGCTATATTATTTCAACATTAGTGACACTAACTTTGTCCGTAGTAATATCAATGACAAAGTGATGTGACAATAAGGTGACAATTCTTTGGCATGTATACACCTTTTATAATTATTATTTTTTCCTTGTGTGCTTTATTCTTCTTTTTAAATGCACTGTCACTTACTTTTAAACTAATAAAGGAAATTGAACACGGTTATAGAAAGGACTGTCATGGACTAATATATAAGCTCATAACAGATGATATCAGTGGTAGAGCTTCAAATTTTCATAGAGATGAACTAAATTTCACATTTCAATCTTTTTACATATATATAGTCTTTCAGTTTTAAAATTTTAGAAAGAAAACTTTAAAATCAGTAACCTTTTTATATGCTTTTTTTAAGACAAAGTTAAGGAGACAAATTGTCCCCTCCATTCTTCTTTGCTTCGTTGGATGATATTTAGAGTAGAAAGTGTGCAACATGCATAAACTTAATTCATCTCAAGATGCATATATAGCAATTGAAAGCTTAAATTTTAGTCATCAAGACTTTGAAGGTTAACAAAATGACCGACGTCAGTGAAAATGAAAGTAGCAAAGACCGATCTACATTTTCAAATGGTATGATAAAGTGATGTTTAAATTTTATCGACAGAGCCAATAACTAATAATAGAGAATTGAAATCTCACATCAGACATAACATAAAGTTTTAACTTTGTAGTTAAAAGTCAAAAGCATATTAAATTTTATGGATTAAAATGTCGATTTGATTCCACTTATTCTATTAAAATGAAATTAACCATTCTCTACATGACTCTTATTAATTTCTTTTGCCAAACTTCACTCAAATCTATAAAATCAAATCACAACAAAAAATAAATAAATAAATAAAAGATTCATCTAGTTTTATACACTAGTACAAGATCCAAGTTGGGTTTTAGAAGTAGGATATTGTGTTATAGATATACTTATTAATGCAATAAATCGAATCAAGTTGTACGCACAAAAATGTTTGGATCTCAAACATGTGATTGACTTTAACAACTATACACTCATAATTTTAAAAAAAATAAAAATAAATAAATAAATGAATTTAAAAAAGAAAAAAGGTACGTGGGTGTGTTTGGGAATCTAATTCCCTCTCTATCTAATCAATCTTTGCCGGAATATTTCTTTATCTCGTTCTCATGCACCCACCCAACCCAAAAAAAAGGAAGTATATAAATATAATTATAAATAAAAATAGAGAAAGATGGGAAAGCAAAGCGTATAGCTCTTTGCAGCTTTTGCCTCCCATCATATACCAAGTATATTTGTTCATATCTTTTTTTCCCTTTTTATTTTTTTATTTATTTTTATTGAGGATATTAGTTCGTATCATTTACTGACACACCCATCCCTCTCCTCTCATATTTATATACCAATTACCACCACGTGTAACTTTTTTTTTTTTTTTTTGTAAATTATAAAATGTATTTAGATTTTTTTTTTTATGCCGTCAATCATATATAGATGATAATAATGATCCCGTGCTTGTTAGGAGTAATTGAGGAGGAGACAAATCTGAGTGTCGATGTTGGTCACGTGCTAATCCAACCAACAGGCTAAGCTGTGTTTTTTTTTTAGTTTCCAAGCTGGTAAAGCTATTGGTTATATATATATTTGAGATTTCAAATTATATTTTTTGTATTTAGTTAATTACCGTTGTATCCTCCACTTTGCTTTTTCTTTCACACACACGCAACTCGTTTAAAGGGGAAAAAAAAAAGAAAAGAAGAAGAAAAAGTGGTCCTGTTTCTCTTCTTCTCCCTTCTACGTCTGCGTTATTTGATTGATACCACAACCCCACTTTTTTATTTTAATATTAAAAATAATTAATTACTTAATTAATGATTAATATAAGTAACAATAGTTGTTTATAACAGGGGCGGATCCACGTTGGGGCCACGGGGGGCACGTGCACCCCCTGAAATTATTAGTTTATTATATATTTACATTACTTCGCAATAACTAAGCAAAAGGCCTTCTGGTTCGTTGGTCAGAGGGGGCATGGTTTTCCTCTAGAATTCCTGAATTCCAGAGTTCGAAACCAGCGGTGTACGTGTGTATGTTTTAATTTAATTTCAGTTTTTTAATTCGTTAGAATTCATTTCGTTTTTTTCATTTTTCACATATATGATATACCGCATACACAATTATTTTTAATAAAATATTTTAGAATAATTAATTTCATAAACAAAACGTAATTCTCTTTTAAAAGAATTGTGATAAATACTTCATATTTCATTATATGCTCATATATTTAGAGGTTTATTATAATTTTATAATTAATATTACTTAATCTAAATATTTTATATAAATGTATTTAAACGTATATTTACATTAATATTAAATGACAAGTTTAGTCATTAAATTTATAAATTTGTGTCTAATATGTCTCTAAACTTTTAATTTTGTGTTTAATAAGTTATTGAATTTTAAAAATATCTAATGGATTCATGAACTTTCAATTTTGTATCAAATGGATATCATTCACATTCAAACTTTTTAAAAATTATTTGTTCTATTATATAAAATTTAATTTTTGTGCCTAACTAAACTTTGAACTATCAATTTTGTATTTAATAAATACATGAATTTTAAAAAATGTTGAATTAGTTGAGGACATATTAAACACAAAATTAAATTTTATGTCTAATAGAACATTTAATTCTTAAAAATTTTGATAAGTTAGAAACTTATTTGATACAAAATTAAAAATTCAAGGATCTATTAAAAAAAAAAAAAAAAAAGAAAGTTCAGGAACTTAACAAACAGTTTTAAAGTTCATAGACTATATAGACATAAATCTAAAAGGTCAAAAACTAAACTCATAATTTAATCTTATATTAATTTGTGCCCCCCCCCCCCTAGCGTAAATTTCTGGATCCGCCACTGGTTTATCATGTGGGTGTCGTTTCTAAAGTAATAATATTTATTTCAAGAGTCGTTTATAGAAATTTTAAAAAAAAAAATGTTTTTATTCATTTACTTATGTTTTTGTGTCTCAAAATGAGGTCGAGAAGAATCTCATGATGTAAAAAGACGAGAGGAGTGAAAAAAGAGGGAGGAAGAAAAAAAAGGTTGAGATTGATCTTTCAATTAAATTTTTATATAAATAACGAAATTTTGCATGGCATCTCTTATGGGTAAAATTCAATTATGAGGACAAATTTGAGTTATAAAAGAAGTAACGAGTTTTAACGAATCAAATTGGACCAAAAAGAAAAAGAGACCAAGCCTATAAGAGATAAAAGAGGCAGGAATTTGGAGGCCCAAATTCCTAGTCTGCCGAGGCCGACCACATGGGCCGACCCCAACATGGGGTCAGGCCCACCTCCTTTGGCTCTCTTGACTTGGTCCAGCCCGTCTCCGATATGTTCCCTTTTCTAATTCGCCACAGATTGAGGATTTTGCCATAGAAAAGCACTATAAATACACATCTTCATGATGAAGAAGATAAGTTCTTCCTCATTCTCTAAATTCTAATTTGTCACACTCATTCACTCTCTGACTTAAGCATCGGAGCTCGTGTGGCAAGCACCACACCGATGTTCAGATCTTTCTTGTCTTGCAGACCACGTTCTTCTCCCTTCAAACAAATTCACCGTTGTTGTCACGTGGAGGTCATGTGTGTTCTCTTGTCCAAAATTAGGCAACAACAGTTGGCGCCGTCTGTGGGTAAGAAAATCAAGCTTACTTGAAGAATCTACATATCGTGTGCATTCAAGAATGAGCAAAATTATGGGAAATGGCAATTGGAATCAAGTCGAAATCGATTTGAATGGAAGAACATGCTTCGGAGATCATATCAAAGTTGTTCAGAATCTGTCGATCGAAGTAAAGGCCGACCAGCCCCTGTAGGACGTGGCCAAAGCCACCTAGCACATGGCCGAGGCCGATCACAAGGGGGTCGAGGTCGACCAGATGGTTCAAACTACTTTGGTTGAAAAGCTACAAAATCAACATGACCAACAAAGAAGCAAGGTAAGTCGAATAAACGGAACGAAAACTATCATATACTAGACATAAAAAAGCCAAAGTAAAAAGGGTTGAAACTGAGGTCGAGGCCGAGGCAAGGATAAAACCCTAGCCTTGGATCAATGCGAAGAATGGAAGGATTTAAGAAGCGTAATCGAGGAAAAGAAACGACAGAGAGCCTTGGTCGAGGCCGAGGCGAGCAATCTTCCAGGTATTGAAGCGACGGATCTGAGAAGTGTCATCGAGTGGAAAAAAAAACGGAGAGCCGAGGTTGATGCCAATTTTGAGGCCGAGGCTGAGGCCAATTTTGAAGCCCAGGTCGAGGCCAATTTCGATACTGAGGCTGAGGTCGAAGCCGAGGCAAATTCTAGGGCCAAAGATGAAGCGAATAGTCTGCCATGGAGGGAGGGCAGAGTTATTGAAGATTCAAAGCAAGCTAGATCATATCCAAGGAAATATGAACAAGGTAAAAAATATAGGGTTTGATATTGATACTTTGATAGAACAAGTAGATCCACCTTTTACTGATGAAATCATGAATGTGAAACTACCTCCCACATTCATAGTTCCAAAGATTAAACCCTATGATGGAAGCAAGGACCCTGTAGTGCATATGGACGTGTAGAGATCATGGATGGAACTTCATGGAGTGAAAGATGCAATCAAATGCATAGCCTTCTCATTCACTCTAGTGGGACCAGCCCAGCAAGAAATTGGTTTCGCAACATAAAAAAAAATCAATAGGTTCGTTCAAGGAATTGGCTCGAGCATTCGTGACACAATTCTTGGGAGGAAGAGATCAGTGCAAGCCAGCAACTCACCAGCTTTCCATCAAACAATGATCAAAAGAAACCCTATGAGAATATATTGTTCGATTCAATAATGAAGCTTTATGTGTTGAGAATTGCACTGACGGAGCAGCGTTGATGGCCATGGTTAATGGACTTAGAGATCAAAGACTCATACTGTCTTTGGGAAAGAGAAAACTCACATTGTATGTAGAGTTCATTACTCGAGCTCAAAAGTACATGCATGCAAAAGAATTGCTTCGTACAAAAAAGAAAACTGGTGAGCTTGAAAGAATATCAAATCAATTAAATGATAGAAAAATACCAAGTGAGATGTTGCATTGTTGAGGATCACACATTAGAAAAATGTAGAGAGACCTCACAATTGATAAGATACATGGGATACTCATCTTATTGTCAATTGGTTTTGAGATGGAACTCCATGTAATCTATTATGGTATCAGAGTCCATTAAACCCAAACGGGTATTCGGTCCAAAAATTAAAATTGGGATCCGATCCAAGAATGGTGAACCCAAAATGGCACCATCTTGAAGGGGCATGTTGAGGATCCCACATTAGAAAAATGTAGAGAGACCTCACAATTTATAAGATACATGGGATACTCATCTCATTGCCAATTGATTTTGAGATGGAACTCCATGTAATCTATTATGCATCAAGAGGCCAAGAGACAGAAGATGGATGACCATAAACTACTTCAACTTGGCCACCCAACCAGAAAGTTCGAGAAGTACACTTCAACATCAATTTTCCTTGAACAGATTCTAATGGAGGTACACCATTCAAACTTATTAGCAACCAGAAAAGATGAAAACAAGATCAAACAAGAGAGATAGACAAAAATATTCATATCTTTTTTGTCTTGTAGGCCACATTTTTCCCCCTTTAAACAAATTCACTGTTGCTGTCATGTAGAGGTCAAGTGTGTTCTCCTATCCAAAAAAATTATGAATGGATCACTTCATTTTCTAAATATCTATAAATATATATCTTTACACAAATAAATACAAATATGAAATTGGTTCTAAAAATAGTTATAAATATAGTAAACCTAAATATAATATTAATCCTTTACCATGCATGCTATAGATCATTTACTTTCTCTAATAGTATTAATCAAGGAATATTTTAGGTAATAATTGTTGATTTATATGATTAATAAATAATTTTAGAAATTTGATTAACTATCATTAAAGTAATTATCGATTAATGTAGATTAATACTAATATATTGGGATATTTGTTTTTATTTTGGTTAGGTTTGTAATTATTTAATTTTATCTACTAAATTTACAATATTTTATCACAATTACTATAGATTTGTAATCGTTCAAAGTTCAACCTTTAAGCTGGTGTTTGGTTGGTTTAGCAACTTTTTTGGGCTGGGCTTTCAGTTATAGCCTATATTGGGCCGACCTACTGAGTGCACCAAATCCGCAAGATGCTTTATGAGAACCGGCCCATTCAAGTTGATGGGCTGGGCTACAAACGACAAAAGTAGCCCAAAATATTTAAAAAAAAAAAAGGGAAATTGTAAGTAATGGTTAGAAAAAAATAGTCCTAATAAAAAATAGCTAAAAACTAGTGATATTTAAAAGTATGGCTACCATGATTTTAGGATGAGAGATTGAATGCTTTTTGTTCCATTTATACCCTTGATATATACTTGTATTCACAATCAACCCTCACAAATAGATTTCTTTTTTTTTTTTTTTCAAATATCCTCAATATTCTCTCATCTCTCACCATAACTAACTTGCCCCCTAAATTTATGCATTTTTAAATTCTCTTATTTTTTAAATTTCTCCATTTTCAAACACTTCATCTAATTTTTCAACGTTCTTTGTGGTTTCTTTAATTTTCCAAGATGCAACGCTCACAAACGAAAACTGTGCTTGAGTAAATGGAAGGAAAAAAATATAGAGAAGAAGTTGCAAGATCATTTGAATTTTGGAGGCAGAAACGATGGTAGATAGAAATATATACCTCGAGAATGTGATTGGTTCAACGACTTATGCTCTACTAGTTTCTATCGCTAGAGGCCAAGGGGAGATGAAACAAAGTTGAAGATTGAAGAAAATCGAATGGATAAGAGAGTTTCAAATGAAATGGGTAGTCGAAGAAGATGAAGATCATTTTTTGTCGTTTCTTTAATTTCCCAAGGCAACGTCCACAAACGAAAATTAAGCTTGGGTACATGGAAGGAAAAGAAACCCAGAGAAGAAGCTGCATGAATGAAGAAATCGATCGAACACAATTGATTTTTGAAAGCATAAATGACAGTAGATAGAAATATATACCTCGAAATTGACATTTGCATTGTAGATACTAGTATACACAAGAACATATACACAAGAACGGGGCAAGCTTAAAGGAACCAGTAAGCAAGAGGAAATACCAACAAGAGAGGTCCTATAAACCATGGGTCGTTAAGAGGAACCAGGAAATACCTAATCGAACTTAATCGAGCCCAACAAGCATCTATACATGCCTTAACGCATGGTCGAGCTTTGTTCGCTAGTGACAACGGATGAGGGGCAAATGTTTGCTTTATTGTTGGGTTTGGGAAAAAGCAATGGTATAAACAATGGGGGAGGCGAGGGGGTTTCAAGTGGAGAATTAATTATGGCAAGTGGTTAATGATGACATTTTTACTTCTGTTAACGACGTGTGTGAGGTATTAATTTTTGCACGCTTGATGGGTAATTACACATATTTCCATTTTATTAAATTAGTACATATGCATGATCTAGTATATACTATAAGTTAGATGCAAATTTAATAACTCGTCATTTAAATCGTTGTGTTCATCAATGTAACCTGTGCATTGTTCTGCAAGATTAAAAATTTTAGTTATTTTCTTTAAACTATGTTAACTTAATAATTTAGATTTGATTCAAGTTTGTTATATTTTGTAGGTTTAGAATCCCCTCCCTTAGAATCGTATTTTTTTGTAGGCTTTTATTTAGTTGGTTAGGCAGTAGAAAATGTAGGTAGGGGTATTTTAGTCATAATAAAATTATAAAATCATAATATAAATAATGTAAAAAAAGATTTAAACATTTTTCCAAATATAAACAATTTTAGTTATTTTTCAGTAGGGGCTATCAATATTTAGCTATTCTTCTAGTTGTCCCTTTTAAAAATATTTGTTTGTTTGTTTTTACATTTAACTTCTATATTAATTTTTGTTTAAAAAACCTTCAAGTTTAATTGATTATATGCTTATACTTACAAAATAAATTATAAGCTAAGGTCCCATTTGAATTATAAGCTAAGGTCTCATTTGATAATTATTTGGTTTTTTATTTTTTATTTTTGAAAATTGTGCGTGTTTTTTCATCATTTCTTTACAATAATTTCATATTTCTTTAGAAAACATTAGAATTTTTAACCAAATTCCTAAAAAAAAGGTTTTCAGAAAACTACTTTTTTTAGTTTTCAAAACTTGACTGAATTTTTTAAAACATATGTAAAAAATAGATAACAAAACAAAGAATTCATAGTGAAAATAGTATTTCTAGGCTTAATTTTGAACAAAATGGTTATCAAATAGGGCGTAAACTTTTTCCTAGTATATTCTTTTCAAGTTTGTAATAAAAATGATTTTATTTAACGAACGACTTCCTTTCTTGACCCATGCCCCCAAACATAAACAATCATTAACTTTTAAATTTGTTTATAATTAATAGATGATTTATTATACATGAATTCGCAACATGGAAAGAAATGAAGAAAAAACCAATTTTGCCCATTGTGTATCAAATTTTATCCTAAACTTTTAATTTCATCAAATTACACCTCAAAAACTTTGATTCTAATTAAATTACACCTCAAAAACTTTGATAAGTGTGGTAATTTTTACCTTAAATTTTATGAAGTGTTGGAAATTTTACCTTTTACTGAACTTTTGTTAGAAAAATCATTAAAAAATATATTTTTTTTTTACCTGCATTTAGTGAATTATAAAATATCTATCACATACAAAATTAATTAGATCTCAGAGAAAAACGACACAAAAGTTGGATTTTTGTTAAATTTTGTAAGTTTTGGTAGATTTGTTTAATGGTCAATTTTGTGTATTAATCTAGCTCAAATTTATGCTAGGTTTGATTTTTGTTGTTATTTGTGAATTTTGAAAGATTTTTATTTTTAAAAATTTAATGGGTGAATTTGTCAAAAAAAAATAAAGAAAGGGTAAAAATTGAAACACTTGTTTAAATCTAAGATTCAAAGGGATGAAATTGAAAGTTTATGGTATAAATTGACACATTATGTCAAGTTTAGAGTATAAAACGATTTTTTTCCCCAAATAAATACTAGTTAATATGGTGATTAATTTTTATAGCAAAATAATGGTTCAATTATAAGTTTAATTTCTAAATTTTCAAGTTTGTATCTTCGGTTCTTGAAATTTAAAAATTGTCTAACAAATCCTTAAACTTTCACTATTGCATCTATTTTTTTAAAGTTTGCCAACTTATTAGACTCAAAATCAAAAGTCTAGGATGCCTTAAGACACGTGATTTAATTTTATATCAAATAGATTCATTGAATTTGAAAAAATGTCAAAAATGACAAGAATCTATTAGATACAAACTTAAAAATTCAAGTATATACTATACACATTTAAAGTTTATAAATTTATCTAATATAAACTTAAAAATTTATTTACGGACACTTTTTAAAGTTCAGAAACCTATTAAATACAAACTAAAAAATTTATAGAATGTCGTTTAATCTAAAATAATTGAGTGGAACCTTCTGAAGATGAATAAAAGTAGATGTGAGGTGGAGGAGAGCGCATTGTTGATTTGGGTGTCGACCTTTTAAGGACAGGGTAGGGACCTCTTTCTTTGAAGAAAATGGAGATCGTTCATTTCTTTCCTTCTTTTTTTTTTCCATTTCCACTTTATAAACTTTCCTTAATATATATCTAAGTTTTATTATATAGGTTAAATTATTAAGCTTACTTCTTTGAAGTTTGAAGAATATATTTAATAAGTATATAAATTATCAATTATGTTAATCTAATTAACTATAACTCAACTAATTAAAAAATTATGTCATCTTTTTTTAACATAAACAATTGGTTTAAATATGGTTTAGATCTTTTTCTATCTTTTATTTTGGTTCTTGTATTTTAAAAAGTTTGATTATGACACTCAACTCTTACTTACTTTCTATTATATATTAGTCTTTTAACATTTTTTTTAGTACAACAAATGGGAGAGTGAGAATTTGATCCTCCAACCTTAAGAAATATGGTAGATATCTTAACTGCTAAGAGATACTCATATTAGCTAGTTTTTTAATGTTAAAATATAAACATTTAGTACCTATATGACATTTAGATAATAACTGATTTTTTTTAGAAACAAAAAACCGTATCATAAATATAAAAGTGGAGATATTCAAACCTACATTTACTTTTTTCTTTTTTTTTTAAAAAAAACTCTCAAACCTTCATATGTTTAGGAAAAGAAAGATATCTTAATCACTAAGCTATGCTCAAGCTAGTGTAAATAATAAATGAGCTGTGTAGAAAAATGTGGAATTCAATCAAGAAGTTAAACATTTGATAATTTTTTGTTGAATTGATATATAACTAAATAGAAATTGTTATCTTAAAGTTGAATAAGTATGGCAAGATTTACATTAACTTGAATGAGTGGTGCAATTTTTACTTTTAGTTGAGGTTTTCATTTGAAGAATGGTTTAAAAAAAATCGTGTGTTTTTAATGAATTACAAAACACAAAATTGATGAGACATTAGAAAAACAATGACTCGAGCTTGATTTTTTTAAAATTTGTGAGTTTTGTAAAATTTATTCAATGTTTCATCCTCTGCATCCAACAAACTCCTTTTTTTTTTTTGGCAAGACTTTATTTTTATTAAAATTAGTAAGTTCTAGATGAAGCAAAAGTTGAACATAAGGTAAAATTTGCAATATGTATCTAAAATATAGTAAATTTGAGATGAAACCTTAAAATTATTATTGGTTACAAGTTTAGTTCTTAAACTTACATATTTGTGTCTCAATAAATCCTCTAAACTTTCAATTTTATGTATAATAGATCCAATAAAATTTTAAAATATAAAATTGATGCTCTAAACTTTCAATTTTGTGTCCAATAGGTTCATGAATTTTTTTTTTAAAAAAATGTCAAATAAGTCAAGTACCTATTAGACACAAAATTAAAAGTTTGATAACTTATTAAATACAAATTTAAAAGTTTAGAGATTTATTAGACACTTTTAAAAGTTAAGATATTTATTAAACATAAAATTAAAATTTCAAACACCTTATCGCAGACAAATTAAAAGATTACGAACTAAATTGGTAATTCAACCATGAAGAAATGGCGTGGGGATGACCCACACGCGTCAAAACGCCGACTGAACCATCTCGAACCTTTTTTGGTTTTTTTATTTTCAACGGAACGTTCTAGACATGGTTCTTCCTAGAACTCTCCAGACTTTCCCACCATTACCGAACTCCGTATATATTCCAATCATCATCCCAAAGCTTTTTTTCAGATTACAGAATTTTCGTTCTAAGCATTTCATCTCTTCCATTGCTACTCAATCCTGTTGTTCTCCAAATTCTTTTTCCATCTAGTCGTTCTTGAGCTTTGTTTGTAATTCGTTAATGGCGGGAAAGGGCGAGGGTCCGGCCATTGGTATCGATCTCGGTACGACCTACTCTTGTGTTGGAGTTTGGCAGCACGATCGTGTTGAGATTATTGCCAATGATCAGGGGAATCGGACGACGCCGTCGTATGTTGCTTTCACTGACAGCGAGCGGCTCATCGGCGACGCTGCGAAGAACCAGGTCGCTATGAATCCTCTCAACACCGTCTTCGGTATGTGAATTTGTGAATTGTTTTATTTTCGCTTTGCTGTTGTGGATTTTGTTGTTCTTTCTCGTGTTTGTGTGAGTTGAACATGGCTGGCTGTTAATTAAGTTGTGGTTTGCCGCCTTACGTTTTTTGCGAATAGGGAATTTGCGATTTCTTTGGCTCTGGTTCTTAGGAATGATTCGTTTGTTTATGTTTTCTGAACTAATTTGAATGTCAATTATGAGCACTTGTAAAACTAAAGATTGTTGAGCGCCGAGCATAACTTCTTTTTTCCTTGAAAATATATCAAAAGGTTTTTACTTAAATTGCGTCGGAGGATAGAAAATTGTTTTTCAGAACTCTTCAAACAACGGGCCTGTATTGCAGGAACTGTTGGCTGCCTTCGTAGTTGTGTCGTTTTCTCGCCAAATTACTCGGCGAGGGTCGTTGTTGCTCGTATCGTTGTGTTGCGTTGCACATGTTTTCAAAGTTCCACTTTCTAGTTTACTTGTCTGCTAAATATTTACTATGGTTCACAATCGACAGATGCGAAGCGGTTGATTGGAAGGAGATTCACCGACCCCTCGGTCCAGAGCGATGTGAAATTGTGGCCGTTCAAAGTCATCGCCGGTCCAGGTGACAAACCCATGATTGTCGTCAACTACAAAGGCGAAGAGAAGGAGTTTGCCGCTGAGGAAATCTCATCCATGGTTCTCACGAAAATGCGTGAGATAGCAGAAGCTTACCTCGGCTCCTCCGTGAAGAACGCCGTCGTCACGGTTCCTGCTTACTTCAATGACTCTCAGCGTCAGGCCACCAAAGACGCCGGAGTCATTGCCGGCCTCAATGTCATGCGGATCATCAATGAGCCCACAGCTGCAGCTATCGCTTATGGACTCGACAAAAAGGCAACCAGTGTCGGCGAGAAGAATGTTCTGATATTTGATCTTGGTGGAGGAACATTTGATGTCTCCCTCCTCACAATTGAGGAAGGTATTTTTGAGGTGAAGGCAACTGCCGGTGACACCCATCTCGGAGGTGAGGACTTCGACAACAGATTGGTTAGCCATTTCGTTCAGGAATTCAAGAGGAAGCATAAGAAGGACATCAGTGGAAATCCAAGGGCTCTCAGGAGATTGAGAACTGCTTGTGAAAGGGCCAAGAGAACCCTTTCATCCACTGCCCAAACTACAATCGAGATCGATTCTTTGTATGAGGGAATTGATTTCTATACATCCATCACCCGTGCTAGATTCGAGGAGCTCAACATGGACCTGTTCAGGAAGTGTATGGAGCCAGTTGAGAAGTGTCTGAGAGATGCAAAGATGGACAAAAGCACCGTCCATGATGTCGTCCTTGTTGGTGGCTCTACGAGGATTCCTAAAGTGCAGCAGCTATTGCAGGATTTCTTCAACGGCAAAGAACTCTGCAAGAGTATTAATCCTGATGAGGCAGTTGCTTATGGGGCTGCTGTTCAAGCTGCTATCTTGAGTGGTGAAGGAAATGAGAAAGTTCAGGATCTTCTTCTTTTGGATGTCACTCCTCTGTCTCTTGGCTTGGAAACTGCTGGAGGTGTGATGACGGTTTTGATCCCAAGAAACACCACCATACCCACCAAGAAGGAGCAAGTATTTTCCACATACTCAGACAACCAGCCTGGTGTTCTTATTCAGGTCTACGAAGGTGAAAGAACAAGAACCAGAGATAACAATTTGTTGGGCAAGTTTGAACTTTCTGGCATTCCTCCAGCTCCAAGAGGTGTTCCTCAGATCACTGTTTGTTTCGACATCGACGCCAATGGTATTCTAAACGTTTCTGCAGAGGACAAGACCACCGGACAGAAGAACAAGATCACCATTACGAACGACAAAGGAAGGTTGTCTAAAGAGGAGATTGAGAAACTGGTTGAGGAAGCAGAAAAGTTCAAGGCTGAGGATGAGGAACACAAGAAGAAAGTTGAATCGAAGAACGCATTGGAAAACTATGCATACAACATGAGGAACACCATCAGAGATGAAAAGATCAGTGGAAAACTTGCCCCAGCAGATAAGAAAAAGATTGAAGATGCAGTTGAACAGGCCATTCAATGGCTAGACAGCAACCAGCTTGCAGAATCTGATGAATTTGAAGACAAGATGAAGGAACTTGAGTCTATCTGCAACCCCATCATTGCCAAGATGTATCAAGGTGGGGCTGACATGGGCGGCAGCGCCATGGATGATGATGCTCCTCCTTCTGGCGTCAGTGGCGCTGGTCCTAAGATTGAAGAAGTTGATTAAACATTTAAACATTTTGTATCTGCTTTCCCTCAAGTTGCTCAAGCTTTTAACTATTTTGTGATTGCCATTCGCTTTTCGATTTAAGCTTGATGTAATTCTCATTTTGCGTTCTATTATGTTTTGCTGTCTATAAAAGTTGCTTTTTAATAAATTAGGCTCCATTTATATCATGGGAGTTAATGTTATTGCAGTGAATGGCTAAAGTAGAGAGGATTTAACCTATAACAAAAATGTTTCAAAATTTAATACAGTGATTGGCAATTATTTGCTGGAAGACTAACCAAGACCACTATAACTCGAAATTCTCTTCACAACTTCCTCTTCCATTTCCATTAATTGTTGGCAAAAGGCTCCAATATTTGCTGCTTCATTCTTCAATGTAAATCTGAAATCTTTCCACTCGTACTGACCAAATCCATCCTTCATAGTCAGGCTTGGAACTTTTCCCAGCAAATCAAATCCCTTGCGATCCACCGATAATATGTATGCATCCTTCAACATGGGCAAAACAGAGTTATATTCACAGTTGATAGCCAACAATTTCAATTTAAGATTATGAGAAATGGCAAAGAAAGTGGGTATTTTCTTTTGAACATTTGAAATCTATCAAGTGCTCATTTTCCTCTCATAGATCTGTATAGAAACAGAGTTCAAATTTGCATAAAAATGAAGGGTATTATCATACCTTCGCATTTGCATTGAAGTAGACATGACAGAAAAGCATCAGGGCCCTACGTCTCGCGTCGCTTTGGTTTATTCCATCAATAACCGCTGCTGCAAAAGGTGCTGAGGGAAATAATAAGCACAATGATTAGCACAATGAGAACTCTTGAAGTTAACTTAATGACACATTTGCAAAACAAGTAAACAGCGAAGGATGAGCAAAGTGCCTACCCAACGAGTCTGCTTTCGATGTGCCGAAGTCCTCTGCGTCAACCTCGTGCATTCCTCCTTTACCATCAATAAACGTACTTGATCTGGCAATGAGAATTCTCAACTCAAATGCATTAGTACATACTATTTGACGATTCAAACACATTCGAAGTAGAAAGGGAAAAATCCCATACCTCACATCAAATTTATAGACCACATGTTTTTCGTTCCCTTCTAAGAACTCCTTGAGGTGTTGGCTCCGTGATGTACATTTAAGATTGGAAGACTTTAAGACGTTGAAGACTGTACTTCCAAAGTCTTCAATGGCTTTCTGTTCAGACAGTATGGCCTCTCTAAGCCTTTCAACAGCATCCTGAGCCTGTAATTAGACTACCTAATAAAGTCGAGATCAAAACATAATACTTCAAGAAACGGCTTGTAACATGGTACTTCCAAAGTTGACAAAATTTCTAGGCAAACTAAAAGGGAAAATTCAATCTCATCCAGTCATTCAAAATAGGATGTGGATAAATTTTTTGCACTGGGGGAGAAGATGAAGAATAAATTTAGCTGCTTGACCTCTTACTTTTCTCATTAGTTTATAATTGAATAAGGGGGTGGTTTGGTTTGTCGACTAAATCAATTATCAGAGTACACCTTGTTGATAGAACTCAAAAAACTAAAATGATATTAAAATATAAAAGATAGAGAACAATAATAGCTCGAAACCTCCCCTCTTGAGTATTTTCACTCCTAAACTATTGATACTTTCATCTCTCCCATTACTTCTATTTATAACCAATTCCTTCACTAATGACACATATACCTGTAGTACCTAAATAATATTGCTTATTCAAAATACCATTCCTAACAAGTTTCCTCACAATTATCAAGGAACAAAGTCATAGACATACCCTTCATGGCATTAAAGCACGGTGACCTCACTGAAGATCTTTACATGTGCTACATAATATTATCAGACTGTAGAATTCAAATTCTAAGTTAAAAGGATGTGTTACCTTTTCACTCTTAAGACGTACGATGTCCCCAGTAAGCGCAACCCGTGGTGGTAACTGCAGGATGAAAAATGGACAAATATTTAGGGTAGTTGCTATAATTTAAGCTTGAAGTCCTATAATTAGAGTCACGCGTTCCTTCCCGGAGAAAGGTAACTTTGCAAATTGCAAGATAGTAGTACCACTTAGGTACATATTAAGTCTCCTACAACAGAGACATTTCGATAGGAACTTACTGCTAATGCATTCTCAAGCTCACCTTTTCCAGGGATCTGAACAAGTAAGCTAGAGGACCAGGGAAAGGACTGGCCACAGCAAATGAACCACGCTCATCAATGATTGTATTCTGCATGAAAACATAATAATTTTATGTTACCAGCCAAATTTTGAAATCCCAGCCTAAAATTAAAATTTGTAGTTTCAAAAAGCTTTTTTTTTTAAGAATTTTGGTTAAAATATTAAAAATGTTTTCAAAAAGTGAAAAACTAAAAATAAACAAATATGTATAAGTAGTTTTTACGAGCTTAATTTTCAAAAACTTGTTTTTGGATTTTGGAATTTGGTTAAGAATTCTATTGTTTTCTTAAGAAATATGAAATCCATTGTAGAGAAATTATGAGAAAACAAGCATAATTTTCAAAAATCAAAAACCAAATGGTTATCAAACGGGACCTACAAAACAAGATTAGTTCCACATTTCAAATTTTGAGGGTAAAAATACCAAGATACTCTTTTGCATCTGTACTTGGGTGGCACTTTAAATATCAAAATTCGAGTTGACATTGCAGGTGAAATTTGAGGGAGTAAATGAAGGAAACAGGGGAATTAAGAAAAGGTGTAAAACCTCCAATGTCCCAAGTGCATAAACTACTCCAACACTATGGAATGGTCAGGGTATTTGTTATTTAATCAAGTCTCAGTTTCTCATAAATATCTTCAAGTGATCACATTGGCAAAAAAACCCTATGTCACTCTACAAACCATACCTATACCAACATCAAAACAACTAAAAGTAATTTGACATATAACAACGCTAGATATGATAATTCAATATAAGGCCAGGTAAGGAAATTTAATTGAAATCAGTTAAACCTGAACCTCAAAGTAATGAGAGGCTTTAAGGAACAACTTTGAATATTTTGATAGTTTTTTCTTTTTCCTTCCTTCCTTTTCTGTTTTAGGGGGGGTTGAACATCAGACAACAGGAAAAGAGAGGACTAAACTTGTAGAGGAAATGTTTAAGAAGAGCATACCACGTTGTGCAAATCCTTTTCAGGAACCCAAATGTATGGCCTTCCTTTCCTGATCATGTACATAACTTTTGAGGTGTGAATGTCCTCCTTGCTGATTCAAACACAACACAAAATCAGCCAAAAAAAATCAGTGAAGGCATTTTGTTAATATACTCTTCAATAAATTACAATCCAATTACCAACATAAGCATTTTTTTGGTTCACCAGTGGCTTAATGACTAAAATGAAAACTCAAAGAAGATTATGAATAGAGAAGAAAACATGGGTACCTTCCTTTAGCATCAGCTTTGATCGTATTGAGACTACCAATCCAGCTGGAAGCAAGAATATTCTGAAACAAAAAGAAAAACCCAGTCAAAATCACAATATTAAACAAACTTGTGCAGTATCAACACAGATATCGGATTTTGCTGTAAATTAAGTTTCATTATACTGATTTCAGGAAGAAGAGACAAAGGGGGGCACCTTGCACCTCTCTGCAAACGTTAAGAGAGCCGTTTTGTTGGCCTTCATCATCGTTGGAGCGAAAAATATGCGATATTGCACACCAAGTGCTCGATAAAATTCCTGCTCTCTTAAAGCAGCCCTTGCTGAACAAACGGGTCCGTGGCACGCTCGAGAAAAAACAAAATGAAAATTAGAGTGAGGGTTCTTGAGTGGGGTTATTGGGCTCAATCTCCTTGTTAGGTAGCCCAAAAGCGTCTTTAATTATTGGGTTAAATTATAAATTTAGCGTTTAAACTTTTAAGTTTGAGTCTATTTTGTCACTAAACTTTAAAAAATATTTAATAGATTTTTAAATTTTTAAATTTATATTTAATAGGCCCCTAAACTTTAAAAATATTTAGTAGGTTCTAAAACTTTCAATTTTGGTGGTCTATTTATATTTAAAAATTTTAAAAATTAACTAATTTAATTTATTATATATAAAATTAAATTTTATGTTTAATGAGATACTAAACTTTCAATTTTGTATCGAGTAAGTTTGTGAATTTAAAAAATGTCATATAGATCTATTTAAAAATTCATAGATCTATTGGCACACAAAATTAAAAGTTTAATGAAGTATTAGACATTTTTTAAAGTTTAGGGACCTATTTGACACAAAATTAAAAGTTTAGAAATCTATTAGACATTTTTTAAAGTTCATGGACCAAATAGAAACGAATCTGAAAGTTCAAGGACTAAACTCGTAATTTAATTTAATTATTGTTATATTGTTATTGAGTTTTTTAAAAAAGAAAAATTAACATAGAGATTCGAATGTCTGATTTTTATTTTTATTTTTATCAAAGATATATGTTTGTTGAGTTGTGTTCAGGTTGGTAATTATTATTATTGAGTTCAACGTTTTGGAGTGAGGATTTAAGCTTATTGTCTTCTAGTGGGGCATGTAACGATTTAACCAATTGAACTACGTTCTGGTTGGCCATAAGATACTTTACATTTCAATTATCTTTTGTAAATTTTAAATTATTACTTTTACACTAACTTAATTTTTATTATTAATATATAAGTTAAACCACAAATTTTGCGTTTTGGTTTGCACTTATTTTTAATTTGGTGTCCGTGGTTTCAAAAGTTTTCTATTTAGTTATTATACTTTGAGTTTAATTTTAATTTGGTTATTGTGGTTTTAAAAGTTTCAATTTAGAAAACCTCACAATTTGTCTTTGTATTATTGTATCGAATACATGACATCTTTTTTGTTTACATGATTACGAGCTTGTGATTTATAATTTTGCTACTTATGTTAACATGTATTAGGGTTTAAATATGAGCAAAAAAAATAAAGGAAAATAAGTTAATTTTCAAGTTGGTAAATAAGATTTTAAGGATGATTTGTGAGGATCTAACCGATATTTTTAAAATTATAGCAACTAAATTGAAATTAAGCTCAAACATAAAGTTTATAATTTAACTTAATATATTACATGCTCATTTATCTATTTAATTCACAATTTAAGCACAATTTTGATTCTCTATTTAATTCTACTTTGGAATTGACAAGGCCAACTGCCTCTTTATTTTAACAACTTTTGTACTTGGAAAATTTTCAAATTTACTAAAGTTGTGGCCACACCACATTCTTCTAAATGAATGGAGACCAAATCTCCATCATGCCTGTTTGGTAGGCAATCTAAAAACATAAATTTGAAAATAAAAGATTCAATGAAAATAGAGTTATATTTCATGTTTTCATATATGTGTTTGGTAGCAGATTTATAAATTGAATTTCAATTTAAATAATTGTTTAAAATGTGTTCTATAATATATTTATAGACCATGAAACTAATTATAGTTGCAAAATTAAATATTATGTTAAATATAGGTCATTATTAATTAATTTATGAACATGATTTTTTTAATAAATTTTGTATAATTATTATTTTACAATAGTTTATCATTTATAATATATTATATTATACATATTTTATTTAACAAAAATAAATTGAGGTTATAACATGAAATACTCTATTTATTAAGATTTTTATCTTTTTTTTAATATAATTCTGCATTTTAAAATTTCAAATTCAGAATTTAGATACAATCAAAACATAAAAATGTTGTTTTCAGAATTTATACTATTTTGATCACATAATTCAGAAACAGTTTTCGAAAACACATTTGCCCAAATACATATTCATTGAAGTCAGTAAATTCGAAAATATAAAACAGAATCCAGATTGCTTACCAAACAACTTACTTAAAAAAAAGTTGTGGAAATTCAGATATTTCATTAATTCATTTCTGGTTTGAAAAGAAAAAATAAACTCATATTAAAAAATAAAATTAAAAAAATAGATATATGTGTTTTGTCTAAAATATCTCTTTGAATGTTTTTTTTAGACATCTTGAATATATCTCTTTTAGTTTTAATAGCTCCAAGGCTATTCTTAAGAACCCTAGAGTGTTGGGGACTGAAAAAAAAATTAGAATTGTGATACAAGTTTTACTACATTTAAAAAAAAAAAGTGTGATGATGAAAATGACAAGTCTAAATCTTTTTTAACAAGCCTCTTCTTGGGGTCCTCTTTTCCTTTTTTTAAAAATTTTCTTGCTAATCAAGCATATGTTTAACTTTTGTACTCTTATAATACAAATTTCAAAACAAATCCAAGACATACCTTAAACACATTTCTACTAATAGTTTCAACCCTCTTGCAAAAACCAAAATTTACAATTTTGAATCCACTAACAGTTACCTAAAAGCTAATCCACACTCAAAACATAAGAGCTTGAATACATTCATAAATTAAGAATAGATGTCATAATATTGCCCAAAAAAAAAAAAGAAGAAAAAAAGAAAAAGACACCAAACTAAGCATAGCTCATCAAATTAGGGCATATATTATCAACCAAATGGTCAAAGGTTCGAATATCTACTCAAACATATTGTCAAATTTAAATAAAATTGCCAAAAAAGACATCTCAACATAGCCATAAAAATCTACAACTATAAAAATGGTATAGTTTTTTTGTATTCACAAATAAACCGTCAAAACAAGTTTAGCTCAACTGTTAAGGCGTATCTTCTCCCTCTAAATTGTATTAGCTCAACTGTTATATATATATATAAAAGCAAATAAATAAAATCACTTTTCTTTTAATATAACATGTACAATTTCAACCTTCAACCTTAAGAAAATGAATAAATATCTTAATAGCTAATATGTTCATGTTTTTTTTTTTAAATGTGATATGTTCATGTTGAGAAATAAATAAACTCACTTTTTTAAAAAGAAAAATAAATAAACCCACTTTGCAAAAATATAGTACATGATTTATTTAAGTTTACATTAAATATTTAAATGAGTGGTGAGAATTTAGGCCCCGTTTGATAACTGTTTAGTTTTTAAAAAATGTGTTTGTTTTCTCACAATTTCTCTACAAAGGTTTCATATTTGTTAAGGAAACATTTGAGTTCTTAGCTAAATTTTAAAAACAAAAACAAGTTTTTGGAAACTACTTTTTTTAGTTTTCAAAACTTGATTTGGTTTTTTAAAACATATCTAAAAAGTAGATAACAAAACAAGGAAACTCATAAGTGGAAGTAATATTTATAGACTTAATTTTAAAAAATTAAAAACTAAGACTCCGTTTGTTAACCATTTGATTTTTTATTTTTAAAACTTGTGTTTGTTTTCTCATCATTTCTCTACAATGGATTTCATCTTTATTAAGAAAACTTATGAATTCTTAGTCAAATTTCAAAAACAAAAACAAGTTTTTGAAAACTATTTTTTTAGTTTTCATAACTTAGCTTGTTTTTTGAAAACATACATAAAAATAGATAGCAAAATAAAGAAAATAAGTGGAAGTAGTATATATAAGACTTAATTTTCAAAAAAAAAAAAACTAAATATTTATGAAAAGGGCTTAATTTTTCTAAAATTTGCAAAATGCAAGTGAAGGTGAAATTAAATGCCCAAGAGCCAAAGACATCGCACTTGGCAACGCAGTGAAACCAGGAGTCTTTCAGTCATCTAGAAAGGTGTCGCCATGGATTCAGAGTCGAACCTCTCAGAAGAATCCTCCACTCCTTCTTCTTCTTCTGGTTTCGATAGAGATCGTCATGTGGCTTTCTTGGAGATGATGTACCAGGTGTTGCCTAGTCAGTATCAGACTCAAGAGATTAACCACCTTACACTTGCTTACTTTGTGATCTCTGGCCTTGACGTTCTTGGTGCCATGGATCGTGTGGGTACAATTTTCAATTTCTATCTCTATCGCGCTTTTCTGAGCCGAATACACATTGAAATAGAGATTTGTGTTGTATTGTAATTGAATGTTTAGTTTTCCTCCTTTCCGCTGGTTTTTCAAGTTGAAAATCTATCCCTTTGTTTATCTCCAATGCTGGATGTGAATTGCTCGGATTATACTGATTAGAGATTTGAAACTGGTAATGTTTTCTTTCTGATTATAAATTTGACTTTTGGCAATCGGTTGCGGCTTAGAGGAACCAATGGTAGTTATGTGAGCCCATTAATTGTTTGCTTATCGACATGGAAATGCTTTGATTTTGAATTTGAGGGGTGAGGATTATTGAGAAGAGTTTTTTAAGCTGTTGTTCGAGTTCTTGTATCTAAATTTTGATCTAAGTTGTGAATTTTTATTTTTGAATATATTCAAATCTTACGGGAATGAGTTTTGAACCAATTTGCTGCGGAACTCTTACAACGTTGACAATATGCTTGCTATTATCTTGTGTCGTTTATGCACCTATTGTGCAGCTATGATCTCCATAATATCCCAAAATTTGCAATGCATTGATTATTTCCATAACCACCGTATTGTGTTAAAATGCCGAAGCTTATTTGAAAAAAATAACATTAGACGTTTGAAATTATTTAGGTCGACAAGGACAGAATTGCAAGTTGGGTCTTGTCCTTTCAAGCACTTCCTACAAAGAAGGCTGAAAAAACCAATGGTATGGACTTCCTAAGAAAGAAAGTGTAAAATTTATATGGAGAAAGTGCCTGGTAATTAGCTTTTGGTTTGATGCAGGAGAATTTTATGGATTCTGTGGATCGAGAAGTTTTCAGTTTTCTCCAGATGAGGATGGGGTATGATAAACACGTGATGCACAAAGCTCCCTGTTGGACCTTTGGGGATAGCATATTAATGTTTATGATTTGTTTCCTCATGGCATCCAATATCTGCTCTCACTGTTGGCACATATATAGTTAGTGCAGTGCAAATGAGAGTCGTATGTTCTCTTTTATTTTTTTTAATTATAGTCTATTTCTGCTTGTAGAATCTAATTCACAACGGTAGTCACTTGGCAAGCACATACTGTGCCCTTGCAATACTGAAGGTCATTGGTTATGACTTCTCCAATATTGACTCTGAATCAATTGCAATCTCAATCAGAAACCTTCAACAATCTGATGGGAGGTATTGTTAAAAGCTTTTATGTTCATTGATTAATTGATCTGAAATTAATTAAAATTGATTCTTAAAATGTATCTTCATAGGATCCATTTATGTGACCAACTGGGTTATTTATTATTTATTGGTACCTCTCAGACCTATTCTTTATTCAACTTTGAGTAGATATTACTTAATGAAGAAGGTTGGCATGTATTTAAAACTTTGTTTTGAACCAAAAACACAAGGTGTATGTACACTACTACTACGAATGTTGGTGAACCATCTGAAGTTAAATGTTTATATTCTTGTGGAAATTTAGACTGTAACGTGAGAATTGGGTTTTATGACTTTATCTTAGATTCATGTCCATTTTTATCATTTAAATGCTGACACATTCTCCGCAATTTTCTTTTTGTGTAACAATGTTGAATCCGATCTTTGGCACAAATTTTTATTCTGACAGTTTTGTGCCTATCCATATCGGAGCAGAGGCTGACATTCGGTTCGTCTATTGTGCTGGTAAATAAAAGTTGTCTGTGGCTTTACTCTTTAAACTGTGGGAATATCAGTATAATATATTTGTGTTGCCATTGACTAATTACTCAGCTGCCATCTGTAATATGCTTGAGAATTGGAGCGGCATGGACAGGCAGAAAACTAAAACCTACGTATTGAACTGCCAGGTTTGTTTGAAGAATGCCATAATCTTGACTTATGTGTTTATTACGTTGTCCTCCTATAGCAAATAACGAATCATCTTAACGTTTTTGTAATGGCTTTCTTGTAGTCATATGATGGTGGCTTTGGGTTAACTCCTGGTTCAGAATCTCATGGTGAGATTAACTATACCGTAACTAAGAAATTTGATACCTGTCTGCTTTTATTTATAGTACTCACAAAATCATAACGTCTAGGATCCATTATAGTTGCTAATGTTGTTCATTTCATCAAGTTGATCGTTATTTACGGATGATTGGATTTAGTGACACAGGCGGTGGAACATATTGTGCTATTGCATCTCTCCGTTTAATGGGTTTCATTGAAGATGATCTTCTCTCTAGAGATAATACTTCTTCCATAATAAACGTCCCGTTGTTGCTGGACTGGTGCTTGCAGGTTCATTTTCATCATCCTACCTTGAAAGTCCTTCAACGTTGTAATGCTTAGAAATTTGACTTCTACTATAAAATGAATGGCCAACGGCAGATTGGAAGCAAAGACATTTTTGAAAAATAGTTTTGTCTCAACTTAGTTGCTTTCTCATTTCAACGCGTTTAGCAACTATTTTTCGAAGAGATACCTAAATATTATTCTTGTATCCGGATTGTAGAAACAGGCAGCTGATGGAGGATTTCAGGGTCGACCTAACAAGCCTGCTGACACTTGTTATGCATTTTGGTAAGGAAAAAAATAGATGTGACCATTATTTCAGGACAATATGGGATTTCGCTCTTGACTAAGTAATATTGTGGTAGGATTGGATCCACCTTGAGGATTTTAGGAGGCCTTGATTTCATTAATAAGAAGGCTTTGAAGGGATTTCTGTTGACGTGCCAGTCTAAGGTACTATCGCTTCTCTTTACCTTCAGTTTGCTTTTGTTCTTAAAACAAAAATTCAAGATTTTCCTATGGATAAATAATGAAAGCACAGTTCTAGAATGGATATGCCTAGTCCCAACTTCTGAACTAACTCAAAGGGTTATGCAGTTCAATATGATGTCGAGGTTGAAAATTTTTGCCATAATTTTCCTTGACAGTATGGTGGTTTCAGTAAGTTTCCGAGGGACTTTCCTGATTTATACCACTCCTACTATGGATTTACTGCATTTAGCCTCTTGGAAGAACCCGGCATCAACCCTCTGTTTGTTGAACTGGGAATAACAGATGCTTCTGCTTGGAGAATCTAACGTGAGTACGTTCAATCGACATGGTATGAATCATTTTCACTGCTATGCCAAATCGGGTATCATTAATTTCCCCCTTTCTAAATCTTTCACTTGATCTACACAACTTATCACAAAGAAATGTAGAGTTGATCTTAGCTGTTCACAAGTCCAGATGGAGCTTCATCAGAGTTTGTGTACTTTCTAAAATGCCTGTCATCCCTTCTACTGATTGTAATTTAATCTTTCAAGTTTTAAACACAAGATCTGGTTTTGATGCTATGTTTTTTTAAAGTTAAGTAAACAAATACATGTTTCCACAGCAATTTATCAGAAACAGTTTGTTCATTCTTCTGGATTTGCTGACATAAATCTGTAGGTATAGTGCATGAACAATTTCATGTTTTACCTCTGATAAAGGTTTCCTTTTTTCATTAAATTTGTTTTATCTGTAGAGCAAGAGGCTACTGAAGGAGGACAAAGAAACAGCTCGAATACGTTTTTTTCTTTTATAATACTTCGAATCTTATAATGTTTCGGTTTTTGTACTGTACTTAAGTGCATAAAAAACAAAAAAAATAAAAAAAAGGAAGAAGAAAAAAGAAAAAAGAAAAAGCAATCTTGTTTCCAAGTAAGAGTACTAACACATATGCAGCCTAGGGAGTGGATGTTTAATAGTGTGTTTGGATAGCTTTGAAAAAATGTTGTTCTAATAAAAATCACTTTTTATATAAGCATCCTAAGAAAAATTAATTATTTAAAGTGTGTTTCATATAGTTTCTTGAGTGATTTTAGATTATCAAAAGTATTTTTTTTTTTTAAAAAAAAAACTAATGAATAAAAAGCACTAAAAAATACTGAATTAATTGAAAAAATATTTTTGAAGAAACATATGATAGATGGATTATTAAAAAATGACATTAAATTGCTTAACTAAAAATCTTCAAAATATGCTGTAAAATATACATATATAATTGTAATTAGTAAACTTACTTTTGAATATAGTGCAACCAAATAAATTTATTATTTTTTTGCGCTTAAAAAATGTAAGATATAAGAGAAAAAATGCTTATTATTTAAAGCACTTAAAAAATGTAAGATATAAGAGAAAAAGTGCTTAAACTAGAAGGGTATGTCAAATACGTTCCAAGTCACAGCTTTTTTCCATCAATTTTCATAAGAGCTAAGATTATGGAATTCACTTTCTTCAAAGGGATGGTACATACTCATGCTCAAGTTAAATCAGTCGGTCCATTTGATTTGATAACGATTTTGGTCCTTTTTAACTTTTACATTATTGGTCTACTAAAGTATGATTCATTGCTTTAATAAATAAATTTAAAAAAAAAACAAATTCTATTTCATCTTTAAATTTTGAAACATCTTGTTTTAATTTTTCAATTTTCAAATGTTTTTAAATATTTTGCTCAATGATTTTTTTTTTTAAAATGAGGATAATTCTTTATCTATATGTTAGTTTCTAAGTTAACCTCACAAGATAACAACTTGAACACAACGCTTAACTGTTGAGAAAACTTGCAAGATATTAAAACTTAAGTATCAACCTAGCCACTAGTTTGAGTAATTTTTATATAAAACTTAGGGAGTAAAACATAATTTTGAAAATTTATCAAAAGAATGGAATTCCAAACTAAAAGAAATAAAGCAACCAATAGGAATCTAGTTATAATAATTACCGGTGGAATATAATTATCTTTGCATTAGCAATTATATTACCTCATAACTTCCTAGTTTTACTTTCAAAATCAAGAAGGGTTGATTTCTAGATTATTTGATCTGTTCATTTTTTAAGAAATAATGTAATATTATGAAAAGTGTACAGCCAATCTGATTCCTCTTCCATCCTTTGCATCTTTAACAAGTGGATATCTGAGTTGGCTTATGCCAACCTATAACTACTTAAATTAGACAATCTCTTGACCGTACTGAATTCGAAATCAAAATCTCGTAGAACATATAATACATAAGATGAACAACCACTATGATTTGAACTCATCTATCTCAAAATATAATTCCACCGCTCGTCTTTTGGGCCAATTCATGCCAATAACAAATGTTCTAAAAATCAAATTATACCAATTAATTAAGAAACAGACTGTTGAAACATTTTTTTGAAGGGCATGGATGGACCAAATATAATATTATGAGTACATGTGCCACAAAAGTTCAAGAGCCATGATTCAGCTATGGACATATCAGCTTTAAAAATATAGAAAACACAGGTAAAGGCAATGGCTGTAATGATTCTTCTTCAAGGTGGGGGCAGCAACCTATTCCGACAACACATTTTCACGGGCAATTTCCTACCTTTGTCGTTTTAAGGAAAAAAGGCAAAAGCATCTAAAACCTGTCCACCTCTTCTCCACCTTTGTCTCTTTGTTCTGAGTGGTACTTTTTCAAGCCACGTACTGCTAAATGCTCAAAACCCTTTGCCAATTCATCTATCTATGTCTTGAGATAAAAGTTGAGGAAGGAAAGTCTAGTCTTTTGATACCATAATTTTGGTGGGATATGGTTATATGTTATGGATGAATACAACTTTTTAATTATAACCGAGGACTCGGGATCTACTATTTGCATTATGTTCATGACCCACCACTTCGTTCGTCTCAAGGCTAACTCAGACAGATGACAAGAGTTTAAAGTTGTTAAGTTTTCAACTGCTTCATCTCAAGGCTAACTCGGATAGATAACAAGAGTTTAAAGTTATTAAGTCTTCGACTCAAAGGCGGAAGACCACTCCATTCATCCCAAGGCTAACTCAAATAGATGACAAGAGTTTAAAGTTACTAAGTTTTCGACTTAGAGACTTAACGGAACATATTTTTAAATGATGTGTTCTTTTATGATTTTGTAGTGTGGATTTGTTCATATTTTCATGGAAACATGAAATATGAGGGAAAGGGGAGTGGAGAAAGAGGAAAGATACAGCAGAAGAACATTGCCTTCAAAAAAAGGATTTTACAGAGCTATTTTTATCCCAAGTTTCAGTACTACCATCAGCCACAAGAAGACTTATAGGTATCAGACAAGCTTAGGAGACAAGGAGATTGAATAAAACAAATATCCCACAAGTCCATCCATCCACTTGCATCAGACCCACCTCCCATTTCCCAACATCATTTCTCAGAGAATGTCGTCCTTCAAATTTTTAAGACAAAGTCGAAAAAGGTAATTGCAATGCAGCAGATTAGCCTACAAACTCTCACCCTTAAAACACTTCAAAAGCAACAAGTTTAACCCAACAAAGAAGGGGTTAAAAGATTAAAAATAAAAAATAAAAACCCATTTCGACTTTGGTAGGTAAATCAATCCTAATGGTTAGATTGGCTTCTTGGTGATTGATGAACTGAAGTTTGATGGTGAAGATGGCAAAGGAAGTACCTGTGAAGAAGTGCTTGAATGATACTGTTGTGTACATTGATGATGGTGATTCAGCTCCGCATCTTGGTTCCTGTCAACAACAATTGTAATATAAGATTTGTCCTCCTCATCTTTGAGTAACTTCTGCATGGAAGCTTTGATTCTTGAATCTTCAACAGATTCAATGGTGTTATTATGAACACCTTTCTCAGCTTCTTCCTGTAGTTTCCTCTTAAGTTTCTCCTCTGCTTCCTGTAGGAATTTGAATTTTGGAGGTGGAGATGACCTTATCTTGTTAAACTCTGCATCTGATGCTGATTCAAAGAGAGGGTTGAATCCATGAGGTTTAAAAGAATCTGCAGGAGTAAGAGGAGGTGTAAAAAGAGTTGGAGAAGCTAATGGAGTCAAATATGGAGTTTCCACAGCAAGAAGCAGATCACTCAAGCTCCTACTTTTTGATTCTTTTCCATTCTTATCTACTCTGGACTTTCCATCTTCAGACTCTAAATCTTCCTTGGTTTCTTCTATTATGGTGAAGAGGAATCTCGGTGGCCCTGAGAGGCTTTGAAGCCTCATAAACTCTGTCTCTATGCCATCTTCTCCAAAGGGTTTCAGCAAGAAATCATTGTTTGTGTGCATATTAAACTGACCTTCAGGTCCATGGATCATTGTTTCTGTGAATCTTACTGATGAACTTAGATCTTGAGGATTTAAAGCTGTGTGGCTTAAAGAAGATGACCTTTTCCAACAAAACATGTAAAATAGCTCTCTAGCTGGGCTACTGTAATCATTCTCAACATCTCTGTCAGTGAACCTCTTCTTCCACCAAAGCAGGTAATAAAGCTCAGCAACAAGAGCCAAGAAAAGGCAACCAAAGATCACACTCAAACCAAGTCCTACACTACTCAGAGATTTCATCTTCCTAACAATTACATCAGCTAACAAACTTCCTAAGTACTTCAAACAGAATTTCCCATTTCACAAAGGCAAAACAAAACCCATAACCTTCAAATTGTTCCTTGAAGGGAATATACTTCAACATGAAAAGTAAACAAAGTGAAGGAAACTGAAAGCTTACAGGCAAGCTCTAAAAAAAGTAGCCTCAAAATCCTCCCACTTCACAGAATGCAGCAGTTCAGCAGCAATTAAGCATATGATGAAATTTGACCAAAACTAAGATGAAACGCAGTGCTACATCATAAAAAAAAAAAAAAAACAGAGAGAAAAAGCTTGAGGATAATCCAACTTTTTATGCCAAAATGACAGAAAGAGAACTCCCACTAACATTAAAATAAAAAAACCCCACTCCCCCTTTTGTTTCTCTGAGAATCACACACTTCAATCATGAAACATGATTACAAGCTTTTCTTTTTGCCTTTTAAACCAAGAATCTATTAAACATACCCACCACAGTTGAGCCAAGAATGGCATGGGTTTAGCCAGAAAAAAAAAAAGACGTTCACATTCTAAAAACTCCACTGCCCTCAAAAAGGACAATTGCACAGGAGCAAAAGATTCCTCCACAAACTGTAAAACCACTATACGTCTGTGTTTAAGCTGCTGCGCAAAAACAAGGAGCTGGACAAAAGGAAAAATTACAGGCTAATGGCAAAAGGGTCGGCAAATGCCGCACTTGTTTATGGTTGGGCGGATGCGGCCTTCGAGGGACGCTCACATGGGACCAGAAACATATGGAATTTGCTCTGCTGTTCTATTTATTGCGCAATTTCTTTCTTGGCTTTCTTCCTTTGGGACTAGAAACTATTGAAGCCCGCGCTTCTTTCAACTTAATTTTGGGCCTTTGGGTTGCCAATCTTAGGGCCCAACTCACTACAACTTTTTTTTTTAGATTCAACACTTTAAAATGATAATTCGTGTCTTTATCTAGTAGCTATAAACAGATTGATGTCCAACTATTTGCTATAATTCTATCTTAAAGTTAAATATACACATTTTATAGATTTTTAAATCAACTTTTACAGTAATATCAAATCTAATCTAAATAATAGTAGATTTGTTATGGTAAGATACTTTTTAAAAAATGGCATAAATGTTAGACTATGTGTATTTACTTTATGTCAAGTATGTCAAAGATATATTCTATTAATAAGTTATATATTTTATATTAGAAATATCAGTGGTATACTTGATCAATGATATAAAAATGATATATTAGTTATATACTTTATATGTTAAATTACAAGTGTAATCCATAAGTTGTTAGGTTTGTGAATGATAGGTCCTTACACTTTCAATTTTCTGTCTAATTGGTTTCCAACATATTTGACATTTTTTAAAATTAGGTTTAAATACTATTTTGGTCCATGCATTTTTTACTTTGGTTCATTTTGGTCTCTATACATTCAAGACGTCAATTTTGGTCCATGTATTTTCAACATTTGTTTCATTTTAGTCCTTGTAATTTTAGTCCTTTGGAAACATCAATGTTGGTCCTTGTAATTTTAAAAAGTGACCATTTTGGTCCATTCATTTTCATTTTTATCTCATTTCTTTCAATCATAATTTTAGCATGACACTTCACTTACTAAGTTTCTTGTAATGTAGCCATAAATTTGTATTAAATGGTGTCTATTGTGTATAAAATTTATGTTTAAATTTTGTAAAAAGAGACCAAATTGGCCCTTGTTTTTAAGTACAGGGACCAAAACAAACGTCTTGAAAGTACAAGGACTAAAATGAGTAAATGTTGAAAGTGCAAGGACCAAAGAATGTTTTGAAAGTACAAAAACTAAAATGAACCAAACCCAAAAATATAGAGACCATAATAATATTTATACCTTAAAATTAATAGATCTATTAGACATACCATTGAATGTTGTATCTAATAAGACCATAAACTTTAAATTTTGTATCTAGTTAGGTCCATAAATTTTTAAAAACATAAAATAGGGAAAGTCCTATTAGACAAAAAGTTCATTGACCTATTAAATATAAAGTTCAAAGTTTAGGGACCTATTAGACACTTTTAAATTTAGGGATCTATTAAACACAAATATGAAAATTCATGGACTAAACTTGAATTTAACCTACTTTATATTAGGTATATCAGTGATAGACTTTATCGCATAAATTATATATTAATTATATACTTTATGTTAGGTATATCAATGATATGCAAGGAAAAAAACTATCATATTCGTAAATTATTTATTCGTGTAACAAATTTACAAATATGAAGTTCATCATCCATTATAATTTCCCTAAAGGTTGGTTTGGGCATAGTTTCTATAGTTTTGATAACTCACAAATTCTTTCTAAATTATCTTCTATCCACTCGAAAAACTCACCTATTTCCTTTTATTTTTTTTAACTCCAATCTAAATTCTAATACAATCAACTAGTTGGCTAAATAAAAAAACACCAATTCATTGCCACATTAGAAAAAAAAAATTCATATGATAACAACAGGGACAACTTGTGAGATTTAACTAAAGTGTAAAAATCAAATTGAAACTATGTACAAACTATGGGGATAAATTTAAAAAAAAATTAATTAACCATTTTATATTAATATAATGAAAATAATTAAATGATTATGGGAAATTGAGCGTTTCTTTTAAAAATAATCTATATATTTTAGTTTTACAACATTGGAAGTTGAGAGGTTCGAACCTCTGATTTCTTGGTTGACGGTATATGTCAATTATTGCTAAGCTAAAAAAAATGTTCAATCTTCAAGTATAAAAAAGGTTGTTAAATATGGGAGATGTACAACTACAAGCTATTTTTTATTTTAGCTAATTTAATTCATTGAACTAGGTTTGAGTAGGTAAATATCATGTTGTAAATGAGTCCATCTACTTGATATAGTTGTCCAATTGTCACTCACCCAATATTTATGTTCATCACTATAAGACTGTGCAACATAAACTTATATGTATAATAATTTTTTAAGGCTTGCTTTCCTTTTTTCATGCACTTTGATTCTAGTTGTTCAACCCAAAGGTAAACACATTTTGCTTCATGAAATTTACCTAGTCACCTCACATGCCCATCAGGTGACAACCATGAGAATACACATCAATCCACTAAACAAAATCAAGGTATGCCAATGCATCCATACAACTATGTCAAAGTTAACATCACAATTCAACACCATACTTTCACTTTAAGACTTTGTAATTCCACATTACTTTGACTTGAGCAACAAAGACTCATCATAGCCTTGATTGACGCCTTTTGAATGAAAATTATCAACGTATTAACTTAACATCAGTCATTTCACATTCGAACAACAACAAACAAAAAAAATAGTGAAATTCAAATAACACGAACTAGGAAAATTTAGATTCTATTCACTTGACATTCAAGATTCTTGCAAGATCAACATTTAATTTTCTTAAGACTAATGCAATTTCATTTTTAAACAAGTTCAATTTATTATCCTCCATCTACAAAGTCTAGATAAAGCACCAACATCATCCATAACAAATCGGAAGCACACTAACATAGTTTATGATCATCATGTTATACTCATTTCACATCAGAAAAATTATTCAAAAGTGGTTGTTACAAGGTAACTTCTATAGATATGAAATTGTATAAATCTACAAAGCTTTACTATTATATATATTTACAGTTTTAATCTCTCGTTCACCATTGAACAATCAATTCATAAACACTTGAGCAATGTAATTCTCTATATAAGCTTTCTATCACATAGAGAGTCATAACCTACATCCAAAAAGTTAATAATATACAAAACTAGACTCTTTTGATTCCTTAAAATCTCCAATATATCCATTACCTATCTAGTCTCAAAAATCACCTTTCAAATTATTGTAAAACTTCACAAAATATAATTAACAATACTTTCCTACTGACTGGACAACAGAAATTTCTCGTTAATTACCACTGAACTTTTCACTAATAGGAGAGAGAGGGGAAGAGAAGAAAGATTTTTGTTTTTTCTCTTTCAAGTATAAACATGACAAAAAAGAAAACTAGAAATTTACTGTTGTTCGGTGGTAGAAAAGTATTTTCCATATATAAGGAAGTAGAAAGCCTTCAAAGAACTCATTCCCTCGTGGTTCGCACGTGTACAACAATCCCAGAAGTCGGCTGCGACTCAAACTGCAGCCTGTCATGAAACGACGTCGGAGTGGCATCAGTACGACACATCGGACAGCTCGAGTGAGAGTAAAGCCACATGTCGATACACGGCACGTGATACGAATGCATACACTCCGGCAACGTCCTTATTTCCTCCCCCTCTTCAAACTCGCTCAAACAGATCGCGCACGTGCCATCACCGCCCACCGTCATTCGCTTCTCGTACTTGTGAGCCGGAATCAAATGGACCACCGAATTCTCAGTGCTCAGGGGCGAGGCCGCCTGCAGGGAGTGTAGTTCGTTCGCCGGCGTTTCGTCGCCGGCATTGAGGCGGCGGCGATCGCACCAGCAAGCCATGATGCAGTGGTAAATGGTGACGACGGCGCCGGCGGAGCCGACGGCGATGAGAAAAATGTCGAGTTTCTGGCTGTAAACGGTGGCGTCGCTGCTTGACATAGTGGACTAGGTGACGGGGAATTAGGGGAATTAATGATTGATTAAGTTGAAACTGTTTTTTTTTTTTTTTTTTTTCAGGTGGTGATTTCAAAGCTAAAAGAAACTTCCAAAACACCTGCATTGAAATGACGTTGTTTGTTAAGAATCAGAATCGATCGGCATCTTAAGCGAAAATTACAAAGCGGTGTGTTGATGAAAATTTTGAGTATGTTGGGTTTGTTGGAGATCACTATTTGGCCCAAGAGGGTATTAGGCCCGTCAGCATGCATGATTTGGAAAATAAATTGAAATTATTATTGGTAGGTCCCATAATTTTTTAATCTTGTGTTTATCTCATCCCTATATTAAATAATAATAATAATAATGGACTTCTGAAATTTCTATTCTATGTATGGTAGATTTTTGTGTTAACATCCACTAACGTTTACTTACTACACTAATTATATTGTTTAAGAATTAGATGTCAAGTTGATTTTAAGTAAGTTTATAAAATTAGTTGTATGGATAATATTTATTTATTATACAAAATTAAAAATTTGGAGATTTATTAGAAACTTCTATAAAGTACACCTAAAAGTCAAAAACCTATTATAAACCCTTTAAATTACATGAAGTTAATTATTGAACACATCTCTTCAAGTAATTTAAGAAATAAATTTGCAAGTTTTAATCAAAGAGAGAGTAATAGTATTAAATTTGGGATAATTTTTTAAAGAAGTGTTTTTAAGTGAGAACATTTATTGCATAAGTATGTTATTGTAAATACTTCTATGGAGAGCAATCTCTTCTAATATTTTAGAATTTTCAAAAACTTTTTTTTTTTTTTGTTATCGGATCAAATCTATGATTTTTTTTAAATATTTTTTATGATGTGTTATGAGTGAAATTTGAATTTAATCAAATACTCCTGAAACAAGATAAAAGTAAAAAGGATAAGAGCCCGAAGGAGAAACAGTCCCAGATTAATCTATTTAAATCTAGTTCCTAGATAGAAGGATAAACCTATTCTATTCTTATCTCAAAAGAAATATGAAAAACCTAGGTAAAAGAATCCAACAAATACGTCATTACGACTCAAATAAAAGGGAGTTCAACTTAACATTCGTTTTTAAACTCTAGTTTGCCTAATTTTTTATCTTTTGTAGGTCGTCTCTTTCTCCTAAATTACAAATTTACTGTTGTCGTCATGTGAAAGTCAGGTAAGATTTTCCCTAACTAGATTTTGATAACAACGTGATAAAAAGTACTACGTCCCATTCTAGCTTTGAATCTTTGTGTAGAACGTATTTTTTAAGTTTAAATCTTTATATTGTTCAACATTCAATCTCTCATTTAATTTGGGCTCATTCAACTTCCTTTCGACGATGGTTAAATTAATTGCTTTCTGCTTTTTTCTTTTTTTGTCTTGTTTCGTTTTCCCTTTTCCGTCAAAATAATAATAATAATAATAATAGTTATAATGCACTTTTCACAAAAATGTGCATAAAAGCATGGTTTCTATTTTTATTTTCTTGTCATATTTAGAATTTTGCCCGAAACAAAACCCTCTTCCCAAAATTGCATCTCAAAATCTTCCTATCACTCTCCCAAAAAAAAAAAAAAAAAATCACAATAGTGGGTCAAAAGCTCACACTGATAGACAAACCAGTGTTCTCGTTGATGAAATATGACTACCCGGTAATAATAGCAAACTATAGATTATCATTTTAATTAAAAAAAAAAACAAACAATGAAATATTTCACATCCTACTAATACTACCTCGTCATAGGTTAATTAGAATATAATTATTTGCCACAAATTATTTGAGACATGTTTACCTGGTAATAATAGCAAACTATAGATTATCATTTTAATTTAAAAAAAAAAAAAACAAACAATGAAATATTTGACATCCTACTAATACTACCTCGTCATAGGTTAATAATAATATAATTATTTACCATAAATTATTTGAAACATGTTTAGAATGATTTTTCAAGTGTTTAAAACTTTTTTTTAAGCACTTAAAAAGTCATTCATAACAAGTCCTTAATTTATTCTATTCTCAAAATCATTTTAATCAATAATTATGGTCTTGTTTGATAATCATTTGATTTTTTATGTTTTGATTTTTAAAAATTAAGCTTATAAATACTATTTTCACCTATGAATTTCTATGTTTTCTTATCTATTTTTTACATATGTTTTCAAAAACTAAGTCAAGTTTTGAAAACTAAAAAAGTAGTTTTCAAAAAATATTTTTTATTTTTAGAATTTAGCTAGAAATTCAATTGTTTCTTAAGAAAGATGGAAGTCATTATTCTATAAAAGATAAAAACTATTCAAGAGAAATTATGATAAAGTAAGTGCAATTTTTAATAAAATTAAATGGTTATCAAAACTGGGCAATATTGATGTAAAACATTTAAACAATGAATCCCTTTACAAACTATTGGTATTAGGATAAAAACAAAAGAAAAAAACTTACATGGCGCCCTGCGTGTAGCCTACTTAGACACTACAGATTTTTTATAAAAAGAAATAAAACAAAATAATTTTTCTTGTTCTTGTAATGTCAAATGAACTGCACAACAACACTTGAGGAGCAGACTTAGGCACTCGGTAAGTTTTGCTCAAACAAAATGAGGAGGAGACACAAAGTTTGACTGGAAAATATCAATATACCTGGCAGTGGCATGAGTGTAATTTAATAGTTAGACCATGGACATCCATGTAATACCCCAAACGTAAACACAACGACGGACGGCCGTGATTCAGTCCGCTTTCTTGATTCTGAATTCTCGTCTCCAAACAAGCCCCTCATTCAACTGCTGTTCGGCGGGAGGATGGAATTTCCCGACGAGCTCACGGCAGGAGCCACCGCCTCCAATTCCAACCGCCACAAGCCCTCCGATACCAGAGACGGCGGCGACCTCTCATCCTCCGACAACGACACCGAAGATGTATTCTTCCTCCTACTCTTCTCTTATTTCGCCTTCCATTTGTAAAGTTCTTGCATCTCATTTCGTCTTCTCTGTTTCCAATCCTCTCGAACGCAAAGCATATAGCACCACTTTCTTTCTAGCTCTGGTTTTACGGAAACGGAGGCTTTCTGAGCTAGATACGGTGCTCGAGTGGAGCTCCATGCGTGTGTTTAGCTCAATTCTTGTTTGTTTTTTTTTTCTTCCTCGGAGTGGAAAATAGCGAGAAGCTGTGATACTATATCTTTGCAGTAGATTTATGATGCTCCATAACCGTAGGGTTTAAAATACTTAGAGTTGAGTGTATGTGTACCTTTTTCTATCGATGTACGTTCTAGTTATGTTCACTTAATTATGATTCAAAATTGTTGGCATTTGTGAATAATTGTTATTTCTGGAAATTGGGATCGGCATGTTGTTCTTCTTCGTTTTGAGATTTGCATTTGCCTTTATTCATTAGGTTCTGCTGCAGTAATCATGCCCTCATATTTTCAGTCTAGTACGACTTACGAGTAATATTTTCCCCAGGCACATCCTGTTTTCTCTAACATGTCTGCTTCACTTGCACCACCAGTATCTCCCATTCTTCCTCTGCAAAGTAAATGTAATGTAGCAATTCAGGCTGGTAGGTATTTCTGGTCTTTAGTGGGGAGCGTTTAGCCTTTTTATTATCTTTGTGCATATGTTCATAATAATCGAATTATTTGAAACTTGAACTGATTATAATCTTCTTAGCACCAAAATTTATGTAACGTGCTATTTTTGTTATGTTACTGTCCTACACACTTGCAATGTAATTATGTTGACTGTATTGCTTAGACATATTACATGAAGTTAAGGATACCTAAATGCTTGCGTATGTGTGGTAAGTATTATGAATTCAAGTCTGCATGGTTTGTAAAATACACTTCAGTCAGCTAAATTGGCAGTGTGTACGTAATCAATTTACCCTCGGGAGCATGGATCCTGCAACTCCCACTCCCTTTGAGATTGCTTTAGGAAATGGACACCATTGCTCTGCCACTTTCCAACTGTAATACTTAATATGATTGCTGCATTTGAGGTTATAATGTTTGGGATGCTCATATTCTCCACCCCAACTCCCACTGTAAGTCTGTATGCCATGAATTAACATGTATGTTGAATCACTTTTTAAGTAAATTCTGATGGAACAATATCTGCCACTCACACGGAAGCCTGTTCCTGGAATTATTTTTGACCTCTGTTGACATTTACACCCAAACTGGTGCACACAAAAGTGTAGAGAAGTGTCTCTATATTGTTTTTTTTTTTCAGAACTGAATTATACAAAGAGGAAAAGGACCTTACTTGAAAAAATCCATTCTATAGGTTGTACAATTGTGTCCTTGAGTTCTGAAAGGGCCTTTGATGGGGAGAAAGCTTTCCTTGATTAACTTATAGATTCTTGGCCAAGAACTTATCTGCTACTTACTAACTCTTCTCCAATAGGCCTGTAAATGTTCCCACCATGTAGAATCACCTTCTTTGAGTAGTCTGTATGCCACCAACCAAACCATTTTACTATCAGGAATTTCAACATTTGAAGAGATTTTCAATATTCTTCAACTAGTTGAGCATGTCTTCCATGTTTATTCTGCCATTGAAAACCATTAAATGTAGGTTTCATCCAAAATTTTGTAGTTTATTATGGTATGCAGGTTGATATCTGTTGATAGCACGTGCTGATAGCTGATAGGTTGATGTCCGAAGTATTCTTTATCTAATTTTCAGGGACTATCTTCAGTTTCAACTGTCTTCAGTTTCAACTGTCTTGTTGTGACCTTGCACCCCATTCTTTCTTGGAGAATCAGTTTGCTTCTGTAAAGAGAGTTCAGCTACCCTTGTTACTTAGTTCCCTGATCATCTCATAGTTTATACATCAGCAGCTGGTGGATTATCTTTCTCCCAGCCATATAAGTGTCTCCCATACCTCTTCTATGCTCACAAAAGTAGAGAGAAACCTTACTTTATTGTTAGTGTTTCAGAACTGAATTATACGAAGAGGGAAATGCCTTTGAATAGGGACTTACAAAGGTGTCTGGCTACCTGTACAAATAGTGACAACCAGCAATTACCCTGTTACAACCTACTAATCAAACCGCATTATTGATGTCAACAATCATTCAAACTACTTTTCAGAACTCAGAAGACTGATAATAACTAATATTTAATTATCACAAACCTGGTACTCCTGGATGGGGTGCTTCTAGAGAAGCCAATGTGAATCTGGTGAATAGGCATCTCTGCTGTTAGCCATCATAAACTGCTGACTTCATTGCTCGCTAAATCAAGTAAGATTGCCATACTAGAAACAAAGTTATGTCAAATAGATTGTCTTTGAGTCACTCATTTATAACATCAATCACCAAGACTCGTGCAACAAATTCCATAGGTCGAGTACCCTTGGTTGAGCAGGGATTTAGAATCAGAAACTTCAATGCCCTTAATGAAAATCTATTGAGTCAAGGGCATGGAATGGACATGATTGAGGAATGAACTTAGACGATTGCAAGCTCCAGAATTTATGGAGCAGATAGCTATTTGGGAAAGCCAACTGAGTAGAGTGTTAATCTTTTTACTTGAGTTACTTATTTAAATTTTTATTATTTTATTTCTTCTAATAAAATTACTCTGTTTCTCTTGTAAAAACTTCAAGTGCATTGTATTTAAATTTAAAAAGTAGAATAAGATTTTGTGAAGAAAATTTGTTTCAAACTTTGAAGTGTTTGAATATTTTTGGAGACCTTGTAACACTCGTCTCCTTGTCTCTTTTCACAAGATTCTTCCATCTTATTTTAGAAATACAAGATTCTTCCATTTCATTTTAGAAGTGTTCTACGTGGCATGCCATGCATGATGTCACAAAGCTTTATATATCTCAACAAATTATACTTTTGCATAGTATTTTAGTGGCTTTCTATAATATAGTGTCACACATAAATGCCCTAATTCATTGTAGATATGGATGATAAATTGGAGACAATACAAAATATATGTCAGAAAATTGTGGACACCACAAACTTGTACTCATTTTCTAAATTGGATGACCAGCAAGTATATTCTCTTATGAGGCTGAGGGAAATTTCTCATCGGATTATTAATGACCGAGATTCAAGAGTAAGTGAAGATGCTCAGGTGGAATAATAGCTGTTTTGCTTTTAGGACAAAGAGATGGGATGTGCAATTAAAAGCATATTTAATGCGTTGCAGGTGGCAAAAAATGATGTGATTAGTGCTATGTGCTTTTACATCAACAGGATGGTAAGTTTTGCATGGTCAATTGCCTTAATTTAGATCTTTGTTAAACATTCATGGATTGACAGAATATTATGCAGGCAGGTAAGTGCAAGGATATTGTTGACATTTTGAATAGGATGTCATGTAAAGATTTAGACGACCAGCAAGTGCAACAGCTATTGAGATTGAAAGAGCTTCTATGTGGGATTGTTGATGGAGCTAAAGATGTGGAGTCTGAAACTTCCCATATTGTTGAACAGGTAGGGCTATAAGAAGCAAAATTTTCTATGTAATATTCTTTCAAAATAAATTCTATATTTAAATACAAAGATGCAAATTACATTAATAGGGAATAGCAAATGATATGTGGACAACAGAGAGTCTAGAGGTCGAGCCAATTGACTCCAGCAATGATGATGTACTTCTTGGAGATACACAAATTATAATGGTTGAAGATGAACAGGCAGTGGCTGAAGCTAGGCTCGAGAATCAATATTGTGATCTGTCACATGTTAAGCACACTGTTAGTTGGCCACCAAATGGTAGCTTAACCTTAGAGTGGGTTGTAGAGATGATGAAAACACTGGAACAGTCTTCAAGAAACTACTCACCTGCAGAGTTTCAACTTGTCATGCCAGTTTCTGTGGTAGATGCAATACTAGATGTAGCTGCAAGTATCCTTCACAAGGAACCAAACTGTGTGGAAATTGACTGCCACGGAGAAGTTTCAAAAGTTGTTGTAGTTGGGGACATTCATGGTCATTATCATGACTTACTTCATCTCTTCGAACTTACTAACTTACCATCTAAGAGCCAGTATTACGTTTTTAATGGTAATTATGTGGACAGAGGAGCATGGGGACTGGAGGTGTTTTTGGTCTTATTGGCGTGGAAGGTAATAAGATGAAATTGTTTTACTTGTCATTGAATGTATAGTAAGGCCAAAAGGAGCAAACAGGCATGCGTAACATCAAAAAAATTTGAATGAATCTATTTGTGAAAATTTTTATTTGTCATGAAGAAAATTTTCAGTTAGAAATATAACTTATAACTAGTTCCCAAGGGGCAGCTCCATTGGTAAGGGCTTGGAGTCTCTTGGTCATATCGGCTTAGAGGTCTCAGGTTCAAGCCCTCGGGTGAGCTTAATAAATAAAAACCCTTGATGTCTCCTGAGTCTAGGCCTTGGGGCGGGCGCGGGTGTCCCCGGGTATAGGGGAGCAAACCTCCAACTCCCGGTTATCAAAAAAAAAAAAAAAAAAATATATATATATATATATATATATATATATATATATAACTACTGATGTATATTGCCCTTATGTAGAGCATACGCAATTTTGAATCTGGCTCTTTGTTTATTGCATTTTCTTTCATTATCTTCACAAAACTGCACCCTTGAATGTGGTGCAGAAAAAAAATGGTGCGCTGAGAGCAGGAATTGGATGTTTAGGATTTAGAGAAGGTAGCATTAATTACATTTTTTTAGTTCTGGAAAATGCACATCTATTTAACCCCTTAATGCCTCATTTATTGATGAGGCTCACAAAACAGATCTTGATGTCTTTGGTTTCTCGTTAAAAAAAACAGATCTTGATGCCTGATAGAATATGTCTACTCCGTGGAAATCATGAAACCAGAATTTGTACATCATCCTACGGTTTTGAGAAAGAAGTAAGGACAAAATATGGCGAGCAAGGTGAAAATGTATATCACAGGTGCTTGGAAACATTTAAGGAGCTTCCTTTGGCTGCAATTATTGCTGGAAAAGTATATACAACCCATGGAGGGTTATTTCGTAAGCCATGCAATCCTGATGTGCAGAATTACAAGGAAAGGAAGACGCACGAGCTGGAGATTGGATCCTTACAAGACTTATCTAAACTTGAAAGGTTTTTTGTTGATGTTCCAACTAAAGATGAAGATCCAAATATAATTTTGGCTGATGTATTGTGGTCGGATCCTTCTAAAGTAGATGGTTTAAGGAAAAACCAAGCCAGAGGAGCAGGTTTATTATGGGGTCCTGATTCGACTGAAGCATTCTTAAAGCTGTCTAATTTAAAGGTTGTACTCAAACCTGTGGCTTAATGAACATATTTGTTTATGAAAAACTTGTCACGTGGCATTTATGGTCAATTCAGGCCATTTTACCTTGGAAATTTTATAGGTTCTATGAGTTGATTTTGATTATGCAAATCACAAATTATTTCTTCTTTATCCTTCCTTCCTCTCCTCATTTACATGTACGCATATGTGTAATTATAAAAGTTTTGAAAATATGTATACCAATTCTTGTTTACATCTTGGTTAAAAAAATCTTCTTTTTAGTTTCTTTGTCGGAAAGAGAAAGAGTTAAGCTGTGTTCCTCATGAGTTGTGCTTGAGAACCAACTTTAGGAGTTATAAAATTGAGCTGACATGTTTATTGATTTAATTTTTTCTTGTTAATGTTGTAGTTGATCATTAGATCACATGAAGGTCCAGATTCAAGGGACGGTAAAATTGATTTTGATGATATGATAATGGGTTATAGCACAGACCACGACAGAGAATCAGGGAAATTATATACTCTATTTAGCGCTCCAGATTTCCCACAGGTATCCACTCTTTTGCTTCCTCTTGTTTCATTTGTCTTGTCACTAAATCATATTTTATGGTACTGAACAAGGAAAACATATAAGGTAGTCAGAGTAATGTAGGACTATGCCTAGATGTCTGTATGTGAATCTTATGTTGAATACGTTCTTAGAATCAAGAATTGAGGAAAACTTTGTTAATCTGCCTGTGGATGTATTCTTCATCATATTTCAAACAAGTCTCTGTTAGCTCTTCAAGGTATGTATTAAATGAAGTGTATTCCAAAGGGCCGGGCTGTTTCTCAGGAATCCCACAAGCATCCAAAATTTTATCTGTTTTTGTAATAACGTAAAATACATGACATTCTCTTTCCTTCTTATTTTTTATTTCAAACTATAAATAATTTGCAAGAAGTTTTTTTTTGGCAATAATAATTTGAAAGAAGTTAACGTATTAGTTTACTATTCAATTGGTATATAAAATCAATAAATCTATGTGATTATATTTTTATGCAAAATGCATTTTGATTAAATCGTACAATATCTCATTTACCTTTAATGGAAATGAAATGAAAGTAGAATTTAGTTGAAGGTTAAATTCATTTATACAATTCAAATTTAATTGGGTTAAGTTGGCATATCAATGGATTTTTATTAGATGAATATACTAATTACTTTAGATCAAAATTAATATAATCAATTATGAATTTATGATAAAATAATAATTTTAAAAAACTTTTTAACATATAAAACGAATCAAGCATCTTGTATAATATAATATAACAAAGATATTTCTGGAATCAATGTGTAATTATAAATTTATAATATGAATATGGTGAAAAAATCCCAAGACCTCCCTCTTCTATAGGTTGTACCTTTGGATCCTTGCGTTCTAGAAAATATTTAAAAAAATCCCAAAAACCACAATACAGTTCTCAACCTATCAATGAAATACTTGTTTCCTCTCTCTCTATATACATAGTGTCTTCACAAGATCTTCTTATAGAAATGAACGTAGTAGTCATCCAAGGTGTCATATGTCTTGATTCAAGCATGTGGTTGTTGAACATTTAAATTTCCAACGAACAAATGGCCCCTAAGGTTTACGGTAATAGTTGGGTGGTAATGGTGATACAACTATAGATCCTTCTTTCGCTCCTTATGTACTGAATTCAAAGACAATTCATTCTCATCATATGAAGTTTTTTCCTTTGAAAAATTGTATATTCCTTATCAAAAAAAAAAAAAGAATTGAATATTCCTTACAGCTACTATTTCTTTTCCATCATCTTTGTGCATCTGATATGTCAACAGATTTGCATTTCTTAGTTGTGGGCTCATGTTTTTCTTTGCATGACAGAACAAATTTTTGTGATACCGTATGCGATTGATTTGTGTAGTAAAGCTGGCCCCTGTATTTGATATGAACTAAAACTTCTGATAAATTCTCCCTTCTGAATGTTATGCAGTTTGGTCGGAAGAGTTACAATAACGAGGGAGCATATGCTACTTTGAAGCATCCGGATTTTGAAATTCCATCCTTCCATACATTTAAAGCTGTAGATAAACCGAAGGTATTGTCATTCTTGTCTTGAGGGAACAATTTGATTGTGTAAGGCCAGAAAAGATGAACAAAAGAGATTTGTATAAAGTTTCCACTCTGATTGGAATCTTAGGTTCATGGACTTCAAAATACAATACTGCATGCTAGGGCAAGGGTAATATTGATCCTTTTAGATTCTTTTAGGATACTTGTCTGATTACGGTTAGGGGTGAATTTTTCTAGATCAATTTTTAAATTTATTTTTGCTTCAGCATTTCTAATTCGATTGCTTGGTTTTGCTACACAGATAGACGTTTGCTATTTTGGTTGTGAAGGACATGATGTTGATTTAGACTTGACATTAATGGTAAGTCAGCATTATATTATTCAGAATATAAAGCCTGGTGCACTATATAACCTGAACGCTATGTTACATACATGATGGATGACACATGCATATCTCAATGCACATGATACTGTGTTTTGTTGATGAATTTGGGGATGCAGATATAGGGAGATAACTAGATTGCATACAGATTTGAGTTATTGTTCGAATTGCTAATGAAAACAGTTTGGTCTAGGAGGTGAAGCCTCTGTAAGCACCATGAATGTCTCCTGGGTCTGACATTGTTGTCAACCAATTGGGGCGACAAGATTAGGATATAATGCTATTTTGCAGTAGGCCACTAAAGAAATGTTTAAAAGTTCATTTGGACAACATCCTCATCCAGTTATCGACGCCTCCAAAAGTACTTTCCCCTATTAAATTGCTGGATTTGAAACATTATGAAATAAAATTCTAATTCCCCAGAATGTCAAATTGAACTGACGGCAAGTCAAAGTTCATTAGGCAATACTTTTTTTATGCCTTCGGAAAAGTTGAGTTTTGGGTTCAATATGCATATGCTTATGCATACGTGGGCCATTCTCTATATTCATTACTGAACTTGACCAGGGACTTAGAGAACCCAATGTCATTTTTAGCGTATCATTTATAAATTTCCGAAGGGCCTCAAGCTGTTAGTAGTCATCGTAGAAGAAAATTTACTTTGGAAGTGGTGATTTTGGAGCTGATATGCTTTTGGAAATTCAGGGTCCATATCCCACTAATCCCTTCACTTCTTACTATAGTATTCAAAACAATGCCTTCAATATCAGCTTCCATCACTTATTTTGTTTTCTGGTGTCTCTTATAGGCTCTGGCTGATGCCGTCTCTTCTAAAAATTCTAGTCCTATTGAGATTCATTCTGGGGTTGATTTTGAGGCATTAGGCATATTAAACCCACCTTCTTGGAGCATTACATTGACAGATGATGCTACAGGTACCCAGAATGTTCAAATTCCAAAGGCTCCCGTAGTAGAAGGGCTGCCTTTGCCGCCAAGCATAGAGGTGATTGTTCTCCTAGGCATCGTTTTATAGTTATCAATCTACTTGGATCTAAAGCAAACTATTTCTATTTTCCGAATGTAGGAGCCTCATAAGGCTGCGTATGAGTACTTCCTGGAGCTCATTGCAGGACTGAAATTTATGCTTCAAAAAACGGTCAGTTAACCAGACAACTTTTTCTGTAATTTTTTTGGTCGAGAAACTAATGATGATCCTAAGCAGGAAAATAAGGACAAGTTACCCGTTCCTCATCGGAAGAGGAAGAAATGCAGTTAGACGTGAAGAAATTGTAGTTTTGTCGTTCAGAAAATCTGGTGATTGTCTTTTAAACTTACCAATTCATTTCTTTCAACTAAAAATTTCCAGGCATCTCCTTTGGGATAAAATAACGATGCTCCATCTGACAAGAATAAACTTGTCTTCCACAGGTTCGGTGCCCAAAGGAAAACATCTCTGCTTATATAGCAGAGCGAATGAATTGACATAGAGAGGTGATTTAATAAGAGTTGCAGCTCGGTTTATATCCTCTCCGCCCTCGTTCCTTGGCACAGCTTTAGTGATCTTCCTTCTTGTAATGTCAAGGGAGAATGTCGCAAAGATCGAGATGAGATGTACTATTGGAGCCAAATGATCAATTCAATTCTTGATTCTTTCTAATATTTGTACATTTCATCTCAAATAATTTTCCTTTCAAGGAAACTTCAAGTTCCCAACTCAATTCTTTACTTCAGAAGTTGCCCTAATCGCGTTTTGAATCTAATAATATGCTATTTACTCTCTCTTTTTATTTATTTAATAATATTAAGACTATTCCAACGGAAATGTCAGGTGAAATGGGAAAACGGGACCTTCCACGAGATGCTTAAATAGTATATTTATGAAAAATATCAATTAAAACTATAAATGTATTAATTTACATCCTCTAATTCTGTTTGAAAAAGGTTAGTAGAAAAAGGTTAGTTCACGCATCCAAAAATTTATAAAGGTCTCAATTGAAATTTTGAATTTTCATTATCGGTTTAGAGTTTTAATTGTGCCCTATATTTATTGAGTAGCTATTCAGGGCGTCCGTTCGAGTCTGATACCTTTGTGCACGTTGTTGAAAGCTCCAGATTTTGGTCCATTAGAAGCTAGAGCATCTCAATTTCGAATGATCCAATATCTGAAACTTAGAGAAATAGATAATTCAATTGAATAGAAACATTTATCTCTTCAACTTCTCCACGGGAAACCACGTCTCAACATTGTAATTTTCCAGGTTGATCTTTCAACAACATAGAATTCCCAAAAATGTGCATTTTCAATATAATATAAGTAGAACGTACAACAGATAGAACAGAGAAATCATGAAGCGTTTTATATTCGGCAATGGATAAAATTCATTCAGACAAACTTTCAATCGGGGGCCGAAAAAACCCAAAATATACGGTTCATACAAAAAAAGAACTCCATCGCCTCAAACCAAACCTGACAGAATTAAAACAGAAAAAAGAAAACAATCTAAAAGCAAATTTAGTCAACTTCCTCAATTTTGGGACCGGGGCCGCTTCCACCGGATGGAGGGGGAGCATCGTCGTCATCCATAGCGCCACCGCCCATGCCAGGTCCACCAGCACCCTGGTACATCTTCGCAACAATTGGATTGCAAATACTCTCAAGCTCCTTCATTTTATCTTCAAACTCGTCGGCCTCGGCAAGTTGGTTGTTGTCCAGCCACTGGATTGCTTCCTCAATGGCATCCTCGATCTTCTTCTTGTCAGCTGGGTCCAATTTGGAGCTGAACTTCTCATCCCTCACGGTGTTTCTCATGTTGTAAGCATAGTTTTCCAACGCATTTTTAGCTTCGACCTTCTTCTTGTGCTCTTCGTCATCTGCCTTGTATTTCTCAGCTTCTTGCACCATCTTCTCAATCTCCTCCTTGGACAACCGCCCCTTGTCGTTGGTAATTGTGATCTTGTTCTTCTGTCCGGTGGTTTTATCCTCGGCAGAAACGTTGAGGATACCGTTGGCATCGATGTCGAAGCAGACTGTGATTTGAGGAACACCTCTAGGAGCTGGAGGAATGCCGGAGAGCTCGAATTTTCCTAGCAAGTTGTTGTCACGTGTTCTTGCCCTCTCACCTTCGTAGACTTGGATCAAAACACCAGGTTGGTTGTCGGAGTACGTTGAGAAAACTTGTTCTTTCTTGGTGGGGATGGTGGTATTCCTTGGAATTAGGACAGTCATCACTCCACCGGCTGTTTCGAGTCCAAGAGAGAGAGGGGTGACATCCAGAAGCAACAGATCCTGAACCTTCTCGTTGCCCTCACCGCTGAGGATGGCAGCCTGGACGGCTGCTCCATAGGCAACAGCTTCATCAGGGTTGATACTCTTGCAAAGCTCTTTGCCATTAAAGAAATCTTGCAACAATTGCTGCACCTTGGGGATCCTAGTGGAGCCACCAACAAGAACAACGTCATGGACGGTGCTTTTGTCCATCTTGGCATCTCTCAAGCACTTCTCAACTGGTTCCATACACTTTCTGAAAAGGTCCATGTTGAGTTCCTCAAATCTAGCACGGGTAATGGTTGAATAGAAGTCAATTCCCTCGTAAAGAGAGTCAATCTCAATTGTAGTTTGAGCTGTGGAGGAAAGAGTCCTCTTCGCCCTCTCACAAGCGGTTCTCAACCTCCTAAGAGCCCTAGGATTTCCGCTAATGTCTTTCTTATTCTTTCTCTTGAATTCTTGCACGAAGTGGTTAACCAATCTGTTATCAAAATCCTCACCACCGAGATGAGTGTCTCCTGCAGTTGCCTTCACCTCGAAGATACCTTCCTCGATTGTGAGCAATGAAACATCAAAAGTACCACCACCTAAATCAAAAATTAGAACATTCTTCTCGCCGGAACTGCTGGACTTCTTGTCGAGACCATAAGCAATGGCGGCAGCAGTTGGTTCATTGATGATACGCATCACATTAAGACCAGAAATGACCCCAGCATCCTTGGTGGCCTGTCTTTGGGAATCGTTGAAGTAGGCTGGGACAGTGACGACGGCATTCTTCACTGTTGTTCCCAGATACGCCTCGGCAATCTCCTTCATCTTTATGAGCACCATAGAAGAGATTTCTTCAGCCGAAAACTGCTTCTCCTCACCCTTGTAGTTAACAACAATCATGGGCTTGTCGCCAGGGCCGGCAATAACTTTGAATGGCCAGAGCTTAATATCACTCTGGACTGACGAATCGCTATATCTTCGGCCGATTAAACGCTTAGCATCTGTTTACATACAAAAGAAGCTATCAATTAACAGTTCTACAAAACGCCGAACAAAAAATTAAAATAAAATAACGACATCCGCTTCTCTCAGCATAAAACTACAGATACGAAGAAACAACTAAACTAGCTTCAAGATCCATAAAAGAAAGCGTACATATCGTATCACAACATCACTGCAATTCGACTACTGCAGATACGGTTCGAAAAGCACAAGCAACATGATCAAGAAGTATTTCAAAAACCTCGACCCAAAACTCTCATAATCAAGAAGTATTTCAAAAACATCGAAAAGCACAAGCAACATAATCAAGAAGTTCGTAAAAATACCCTTCAACTCATCAAAGAAGTAACAACATGATAACACGACCTAGATACTGATTCAACTCTAAAGAAACAACCTAACACAGTTTCTGAATAAACAAGCGAATACTGCTTCTGAATAAACAACTCCAAAGAACCACATCTCAAAGTAAAAAGATAAAGAAAGAAGACTAACCAAAAACGGTGTTGATAGGGTTCATGGCGACCTGATTCTTGGCCGCATCACCGATCAAACGCTCGGTGTCGGTGAAAGCAACATACGACGGCGTAGTCCTGTTTCCCTGGTCGTTGGCAATGATCTCTACTCGATCATGCTGCCAGACTCCGACGCAAGAGTACGTTGTTCCAAGATCGATTCCGATCGCCGGACCTTCTCCTCTAGCGGCCATAGTAGCTCTTCAAGACGACGGCACAAAGAATCTAATGAAAAATGGAGATGAAAGCGATGAAATTGGTGGCTGGAATTTAGGGTAAAAGCTTTTGAACGGAAAGGAAGAGGAAGCGAAGAGGAGAATTTATAGAGAAATTGTGAAGGGAAAAAGGTTCTAGAGAGTTCGAAAGGAACTGATACGAGCGCTGAAGGTTTTATGGATTGGACCTGGCAGCGTGTGAAAATGGAAAAAACGGAATGACGACCGTTACTTTTCTACTCTCTAGTTGGTTCTAGATGCTTCTTTCTTTTTCTTTTTTTTTTTAGGTTAAATTACAAATTTAGGTTATAAACTTTTAATTTTGTAATTTATACATTCCTACATTTTCAATTTAGTATTTTAGGGGCCGTTTGGTTCAAGGTTTCTTATATGCTTGGGAATAAGATGCATGAGAATAAGATAGCTGGAAATTATTGATTGTTGTGTTTGATTATACACCTGGGAATGTTAATTTTTATAATAATAAATGTTATTTTTATCTTTTTTATGAGATTAATTTTATAAATTTTATATAATTATGATGCATTAATTAATGAACTCTTAAAAAAATATATGTAAATTTAATTGATTATAATAGATGTATAATTTTAATTGAATAAATAATTGTAAGAAGTTATCATTTTTATACTAAATTATTTTAATTAATTAAATATATTAAATCGATTACTAATTTATTAAAGTTCAATAAATACACAATTACATTAATTTAGTTTATTTTTATAAAGAAAAAAAATCAATTTTACTCATAAACGTGTCACCGTGTTCAATTTTCATTCTAAACTTTTAATTTTTACTCGTAAACTAATAAATAATTTTACCAAAACTCACAAATTTTAACAAAATGTAGCTCTAACATTGTTTTTCTTTGAAATCTTATCAATTTTGTACCATACTTATGTTTTATATAATTTATTGAAAGCATATGAAAATACTTTTTTTAACGAATTTTCAAAAGAAAACTTATTGGATGATAGAAATTGCATAACTTTTTTAAGTTTAAGGTTAAGATTGCAATACTTATATAAGTTTGGGTACAATTTGATGAAATTAAAAGTTTATGGTAGAAATTGATACAACTGGACAAACTTAGGTATAAAAATTGATTTTTTTTTCTTTTTATAAATGAGAATTCGTTTGGTATATTTTTAATCAATTATAATTAATTTATTACAATTTTTTATAATTTATTTATTAAAATTAAATAATTAATTAAGTTAATTCAATACATTATTATAAAATAATTTTAATATAATCAGGTTGACTATTAAAATTAATTTAAATTAATTAATTTTAATATAATAAATAAATAGATTCAAAGAAAGATCAATCTTAGCAAAAATAAGAGAGAGAAAGAGGAGGGTAATGAAGAAAACTTATGCTTTTGCAAGGGTATCAAATACCCTTACTCATGGGTATACAAAACCCATGGGAATAACCTATTCTCATGCCTAAGCCTCCAAACCTTGTACCAAACAAGGGTATCCAAAACTCTTACCCATTCTCATCCACAAAACCCTTGTACCAAACGACCCCTTATAGGTTATTGAACTTTGAATTTTGTTTCTCTGAAGTCCTTTAACATATTCAATATTTTTTAAAAGAATAATACTTGACTGCATATTGTTCCTTTCTCTCTCCTAATTGTTAACAATTTAATGGTGGTGTCCAGATTCCTGCATATTGGTTACAAAAAAGTTGAAAGTTTTAAGTTCTATTTAACACAAAATTCAAATTTTTATTTAATAATTTTGTTAATTTAAAAAAAAAAAACTGAATATGTAAGGAGCATGTTGACACGTAATTGAAAGTTTATAGATTTATTAAATATTTTTAATATTCAGACACAAAATTAACAATTTAGATACCTATTAGACATAAATTTGAAATACCTAAATATATAATTCTTTTTTTTAAATTACAAAATTTTAGTTGATAATATTCTCTTTCTTTCTTTATTCATATTATTATTTTGTATTTATCAAATAAATCAATTCGGGCATTTGGTCTAGTGGTATGATTCTCGCTTAGGGTGCGAGAGGTCCCGAGTTCAATTCTCGGAATGCCCCAAAACTCTTTTTTTTTCTTAGGTCATGCTTCACGACCATAATATAATTGGGCCCAATGGATTCCAAATTTCCTAGTGTAGGTATTTTCGTATGTAACAAAACACAACGCCGATGATAAAATGGTTCCCTTTTGTTTTTGGGAGACGGTTTCATTGTTAATTTGATTTTGATTTGAATCAAGTTTATTTTGATGGAGTTTTAAAGCTTTTGTCAAAATATCATTTTGGTCCCAATACTCGTGGACTCATTTTATTTTAGTCAGGATACTTTTATTCAATTTTTAAATTTAGTCTTGCAAGGCTAAATTATAAAAAATATATATATATATATATATCGAACTTTGTTTAAAAAATATCCCTATTATTTTAAAAGTTGCAATATTACCATCAATCTTTCATTAATGTTTCAAAACTATCCTTATAGTAGAAAAATCGTTAAGCAAACAGAGACTAAATTTGTTTAGAAAAGTTAACCACAGACTAACAGTACTACAATACTAATTTTAAGATTATTAAAAGTACGAAACTAAATTTGGACATTTGAAATTACATATATTAAAGTAGAACAAGTCTCAAAATATAGAGACTAAATTGATGTTTTAACCCTAAACATTTTAATTTTGTCGTTATTATGATATTTATTCCTATTTATTCTAGGTTGGAACCTCAGTAACTCAGAAAAAAAAAACACCCTCAAATCTTTATTTCCTTCCTGCTAGAAGTTAAAACTAAAATAGAATAAACAAAAACTCCATTTTAAGTATGGTGTAATTACTTTAATTCGCATATCCATGCTTTCATTTCACAAATTGAAATCAACGAGACTACAGATATTATCCAATTATAAAATTGTAAAACCTATATTTATAATAGATTCATAATTTTAATTTATTGATTCAAATAATTATTGGATTATTATGTTTATTTTTCTATTTTCGTGGTTTTCTGATATCAACATTTGACTCATGGTCATGGCTCTAAACCTCCAAAGAAACAAGGCGAAAATTATATGTGTTAACCACCACTCATTATTAAAAATAATGTCAAATCTAATGTATTAAGTCGTATCGATATTAAGTTGTGATTGTATAATAAAAAAATGTTAAAATATCATTTTGATTTCTATACTTTAGATTTTATTAGTCTCTATTGTTAGTTTATTGTTAACTTTCTAAAATAAATTTAGTCTTTATTAGTCTTTCTTCTATAAACTTTTGAAATATGTTCATGTTTTCTTGTTTGAAAATTATATTATTATTATTTAATCAATTTTGAAAAAAAAAAAAAAAAAAAACTATTTCAAACTAACTTATGGTAGAGACTAAATTTAAGATTTAGACAAAATGGAATGAAATCAAAGTTTGTTTCTCAAAAAAAAAAATCTAAATTTCAGCACTATACATTCTTTCCATACCACCATGACAGTAATTTTTTCCTCAAAGAAACCTAATCTTCTTGAGATTTCAAACCATTGAAAAAAAGTGAGCGCTTGTGTAAAACATCCAAATACAAGAGTAGCTAATATGAAAGAAGAGTTTTGGAAAAGAAATTGCAAGTTGCAATTCACCAAAAATTTAAGGAGTACGAATGTTCATTATTCAACTTGCAGACAAATTTGAAGGAGCTCAAACGGGCAGTAGGAAGGAATTCGATCTAGTACGGAATTAATAAGGCGATCAATCAAAGAACCATGAAAAATTATGAGAAAATAAGTTATGATTGCATAATGAAAAGGTTGCTTACATTGATTGTTGCTGGGAGAAAATTCTCATAGAAGAAGAAGATAAACCTAACATATCAAAACGACCACATCTAACAGTAATGCATTTTGCCGATCAATCTAAGCATCTGAATCAACGTGATCTCTCATCTCAGTTGGCTTCATACTTCGGATCAGCCGTCACGTAATGGTAGGCAATCACCAAAGCAAAGATGAAAATGCCGAGAAAATTGGCAAGAAAACCTAATGCCTGATCGTCAATCATCTGCGCAACGCAACAATACTACGGAAATTAAATTCTTCGAACATAAACAATCATTCAAAGTCTAATCCTAAACTAGACATCGAAATTTCAATTTCAAATTCTTCAAAACTAGACATCGAAACGTAGTGATTCACAAACAGTTCGGAAGACCGATTCGCCGGTCCAGAGATTGAGAATCCATTTTTGCTAAGAAAGCGAAATTCTAATCCCAAAGCAGTAATTGATAAAATCTTCGCATCAAATTTCGAGAGGGAAAGAGGAAGATGACTGTACCTTCGGATCTGATCGATTGAGAGAAAAACACAAAGACAACAAGAAGATCCGACGACGAAATTCTTCGAGATGCAGTAGACTGGGGAATAGACTTTCGTTTCTTTTTTAATTTTCTGTAGCTTTCTCAACCAATGTTTGGGCCCCGGCCCATTAATTTCGGGTTTAGTTTATTGGGCTTCCGTACTTCATTCAGCCCAACAAGATTTCATGAATAAGGTGGATGGTGATATGCACTAGCGTCTAGCCCTATACTAGTTTTAATGTTTGACTTTGATATATATATATATATTGTTTTTCATTTTTATTGTTTAAAAGTTTCAATTATTTTCTCATATTTTACGTTTTAACATTTTAAACTATTCTCACTGCTGGTAAATACTAAAATAGTTGATAATAAACTTACAATGCAAAATAATTACTAGTTGGAATATAAATTAAATCATATAAGAAGTAAAATTTTCTACTAAATCCTTATATATTTAGAATGAGAATTAGAAACTTTTTTCATCTTAAATGGTACAATTTGTATTCTTTATTTTTTTTTTTTATAGATCTATTCTAAATTTTTGCTAACCCACAAAGTTATCGTGCCATGCAAATTTATATTGGCCAATTTTAATATTTTATCAACCATCGTGGCATAATTGAAAATATTAAAACATAAAAAAATCGATTTATTTGTTTTTAAATAATATGAACTAAATTTAAAAGAAAAAAATATCAAAACATATATTTAGTCATTTTTATTATAATCTATATTTTTAAACTTATTTTTATTCTATTTGTGGTCTTTATTTAGTTCAATAATATATAAAGTGGAGATTTGAACCTCTAACCTCTTGATCGAAGCTATAATAGTTGAGCTATGCTCAAATATGTCGTCTATTTGTAACTCCAAGCTCATATTTAAGACATATGCCACATCATTATTTAATTAGAATTACAAAATTTATATGATTGTAATTAAATTTTTATAAATTTTTTAGTACGACAAATGTGGGGATAGAAAGATTCTAACCTCTGATATTAAAAAAATGAGTACATGTCAATTACCGTTGAGCTAAGCTCACGTATGGATTTAGAGACTATATTAACATTAATTATCCGAAATTCAAAGGGAGCGTCCACTGCCACTTAGAATTGAATATGCATGTGATCCACTTGTAATCCAAAGCCGGTGACATGGCATGAAAAGGCCACCAAAATTGCCACATTTTCTTTTTGAAAGTAAAAATTCAGCCACATTAAAAATGTGATTTCGCACCCCATCTTTAAGTCAAAACTTAATTTAAAAAAGAGATAGAGTGATAAAATATCGGAAAAAAAAAACAGCAAAAAATTTATTAAAAAAAACGTGAAATTTTGCGTATAAGACCTAAAAAAGCCACCTGATAGATTGTGAAAAAAATGAAACGAGATGTGTAATTTATAGAAGTAATTTGATTCAAATTATATTTTGATTTGATTTGATTTTGAATCGAATTACTTATATAGTTAAGAATAAATATTCATTTTGAGTCAAATTATCATATCAAATTATGATGATTTAATTGATGTAATTAACTAAAATTTAAAAGCGTACTTTGATCTATTTTTTTTGTTTTAGAAATCCTTGTTTTTTAATATAGTATAGATATGAGTTATTTTTTAAATAAGAGACAGAGTTTAGGGGTATTTTTTTTTATATATAATTTAACCCAAACCCATGTTAATGTCTAATTTTAAGATATATTAAAAATACCATGATCAAAATTAAACATCATCCACTTAGAATAAATTTAAAAGTAACCAAAATAGTATTTTAATCTAAAAAGAAATGAAACTTATTTTAAAATATCTTATGATTAATTAATAGCCATAAATAGAAAAAGGATGATTAAGATGGATAAACAAGATGAGGTGTAATCTACGGTACCATTAATCTAAAAAGGACAGCTAATCTCCGTGAAACGTAACACTCTTCAATTTCAACTCAGTTCTCAATTCCCAATTTTGGGACCCGCGATTTTCGGTTACCATCGAGAAAATCTCACACCCTCAAAGATTTCTATATAAATTTGTGCCAAAAACCTTAAATTCCAAGGCGAAACGAAAGAAAATTGAAGCCCCCAGATTTTGATTTGGCTTATCTAAGGTAAAAAAAATCTCTTTATCATTGAGTTTCTTTAGTTGATTGCAGGTTTAAATCACTCATCAAATTTTTAATTTTTTTCTTTCTTTGAGGCTCTGTGAGATTTTAGATTTAGATCTGAAATTGTTTGGTGGGTAAGTGCTCACTTTCGTTGCAGAAAAGCTTTCCACTTTTCGTGTTTTTGAAGTTTTTTCTTCACTCTCTTTCTCTTTAAGTCGTTGCAGTTTGGTCTAATGATTCTTATATTCAATTATTATGTTAAATTTTTTTAATACCCCAACTTATTCACTTCTATATAAAAGGCATAGGTAGCTGCTTATATTTTCACGCAGCAGAATCAAAGCTTAGATTTTGACGAATTGATTTGAAGGGTTGGTTCTTTTTTTAGTTTGACTTTGTTACATTGCATTCCCAATGCGATGCATTCTTCATTTGCATCAAATCCAACTCTCTTTATCTGTTGAAGTTTTTGGTTTTTCTTATAAGAACTTTTAACCATTTTGGTTATCTTTTTAAAATTCAATAGTGATGTTTGATGATGTTGATGATCCAGGGTTTAAAGTAAAGATCTGGAAGTAATGGCTAAAGAGGGTTCCAATGGAAATTCCCATATTTCCACAAAGCCACCACCCACTCCATCTCCTTTGAGAAGTGCCAAGTTTTTCCAGGTATCATTGTTTTTTTTAGATTCTTCTTGCTGAATGGTTTTTGTTTGGCATTATGTTTAGAGCCTATAATGAGGCAAAATTGCATTAGAGTGAGCATTAAAGTTTGTTCTTTTTACTTGTTGTGTGTTTAAGTTTGGCTTATTTCTTTGGTAATGTACAATGATTTTGTGTATTTCTCGAACTGTCTTGTGATCGAGTTGGAATCTGAAAAAACAACAATGGGAAGAGCCTATTCTTGTTTAGAGTTGTTGGGATTTATTTTGCATTTGTTTCGTAATTGTGAACTACAAGATTGTTCTTATGAAAATGGGGCTCTAATAGAGAAAGAGATGTTTATTAAACTGGTGTGGGGGAGGAATGTGAGTGTTAAGAAAATGATGTATTAATCCGAAATGGAGAATTTGGATCGAAAGAAACTCGAATCTTATTAGAAGGCTTTTTGGTTTTTTAAAACCTGTGCATTGTTATTTTCTTTTCCTTGACATCTTATTCAGTTTGGTTCATTTCCTTAACCAATGTTGGTCTTGAAAACAGGCAAATATGAGAATTTTGGTGACTGGAGGAGCTGGGTTCATTGGCTCACACCTGGTGGACAAATTGATGGAAAATGAGAAGAATGAGGTAGTTTCTTCAGTACTTTAGCTGCACTCTCTGTACTTTTCAATTATTGACAGAACCCTTCTGTATATTCTGAGTAGTGAATTGGATTGTTCGTATCGAAAACATCAGTGTAGAAGAGCCTAGATTATAATCCCTGCATTTCATGTGTTGTGTTGGTGGCTTTGACTTTTTTTTTTGCTTTTTAGGTTATTGTTGCTGATAACTACTTCACCGGATCAAAGGATAACTTGAAAAAATGGATTGGCCACCCTAGATTCGAGCTTATCCGACACGGTATTCCTTCTTTAATGTTACTTGGAGGGCTCGTGAATTTTCCCTTTTTGTTTCCCTGATTAATGATGGATACCATCCCTCAATTATTGTAACTCAGATGTCACTGAGCCATTGTTGATTGAAGTTGACCAAATATACCATCTTGCTTGCCCCGCGTCTCCAATTTTCTACAAGTACAACCCTGTAAAGGTTTGTATCCAATTTGTATATGTTTTCGGTTTAAGATAATACTATCATCATATTTGAAGATATCCATTGTTAAGAGTTTTGGGAATGGAGCATTGTTCATTTTGCGTATTTCTGGTTATCTGACCTTCTGATTGGTGTTTTGACAGACTATAAAGACGAATGTGATCGGCACACTGAACATGTTGGGACTTGCCAAACGTGTCGGAGCAAGGTTTTCAAGATTGCCATTCTATTTCTATCTCTCAATTCATAAATATTTTTCTGTCATGTTATTTACTGACCTTGTCGAATAGGATTTTGCTTACGTCCACTTCCGAGGTATACGGAGATCCTCTCGTCCACCCTCAAGATGAAAGCTACTGGGGAAATGTCAACCCAATTGGTAATTTAATTCAAAGATGCAACTAATATCTTCTTTCATGGTGAATTTTTAAGTGATGTGAATTCAAATAGCAGTCTCTTATGTGCAACAGTGTGAATTATGACTTTGTAATGCAATGAAGGAAAAATATCCAACAGTTAATGGCTCAGTTAGTTGCATGATTGAATATTGATGTGTTTGTTAAACGTTTGCAGGTGTGAGAAGTTGCTATGATGAGGGCAAGCGAGTGGCCGAAACTCTGATGTTTGATTACCACAGGCAACACGGGATCGGTAAGTTTTTCGAATTGCACATACTATTACAATCAGGACTCCATTTTCTGTGCAACTGCTTACTGTCTTGAAATGAACCTTTACAATTGCAGAGATAAGGATTGCAAGGATTTTTAACACCTATGGACCCCGAATGAATATAGACGATGGTCGTGTCGTCAGCAACTTCATTGCTCAAGCGATCCGGTAAGTCTAGTCCTCATCCAATCTTCTTGCCTGAGTAGCGTTATCCTTCATCTTCAATACTCGTCTGATTTCTTCACGGCACACTGAACAAGAAGCTACTGTTTACCTTTACATTGTGCAGTAGCGAGCCTTTGACAGTTCAAGCACCCGGAACACAAACAAGAAGTTTCTGTTATGTCTCTGACATGGTAAGGAAATCTTGGTTCGGGTTCGTTCATGTATAGATTCAAACATCTGTACCAACTATCAGCTTTTTATGTCCTGATTGATGTCCTAATTTTTAACTGATGAATAAAGGTCGATGGCCTCATTCGGCTAATGGAGGGCGATAACACTGGACCGATCAACATCGGAAACCCAGGTCCTCATCCGATTTGCTGCTAGATAAGCGTCTCCTTTTTTACTCGACCAACCCTAAACCTTTTTTTCTGTGATTCAGGTGAATTTACGATGCTCGAACTGGCTGAGACTGTAAAGGAGGTAAATTTAGCAACTTAAAGTCGTTCTTCAGTTAACATTTATTTTCCCATTAACAAAAGAGATTCAAAGATCCCAACTGTGATTGTGAATGTCAACTATGCAGCTCATCAATCCTGGTGTGGAGATCATCATGGTGGAGAACACACCCGATGATCCTCGCCAAAGGAAGCCCGACATCACGAAAGCAAAGGAGCTGCTCGGATGGGAGCCAAAGATCAAGTTGAGGGACGGACTTCCTCTCATGGAGGACGATTTCCGAACCAGACTCGAAGTCCCGAGAAAAAACTAAGCTCGTAACCTCGGTATAAGCATGGTGAAGATGGCGTTGGATGGCTGGAGTGAAGAATTTTCAAGAGGTGCTTGTGAGTTGCAGATGAATGGAAGTTTGAGAGGAGATTGTTGATCAGGCTGTGGTTAGCTGTGTTGTGTTCTTTATTATCTCGTTCTCTTTATTTAGAATAAGTGACAGTCAGAATTTTTGTTTTATTATGATGTTATTCTTAAGAAGGGGAAAAAAAAACACAATCTCCATTTTGGATGTGGGTTGTATTCGGTACAAGCTCACATATATAAATATATATATACAAGTATAAAGACGCTTTCAAATTATGGGTTTTTAAGAATATGGAGGTCGAAATTCGAATATTCTAAATTGTAGTTGTCAAACCTTATCAAATTGAATTGAAATTTTCTGGTTTTGTTTAATTTTCTTTAATTAGTTTGGTTGCATTCAATGTTTTACCAGAATAGAAATCGAACCCTATTGAACTAGACTCGAATCTCTTCTAGAAAGAATAAATTGACTGTAAGTAATCTGTACGTCTCTTTTAAGTTTTAACTAAATGTACACAATGTAAAGATTTGAACCAAACTAAAAGTACTGTTTGATATACCATCTCAATTTTGTTACTGAAAACAGTGTTTTTCTTTTTGAGGGATGAAAACATTTTGTTGTTTCATTTTAGTGTAACCAGATTTTGAATAGCTTTGATGAATATAATATTTCATGCTATAAAATTATTATATTTTTATTAAATATAACATGTATAATATAAAACATGTTCCTATGTTCCTAAATTAATTAATAATAGACCTAAGATTTAGTTGATAACCAGAACTATTTTTATAGTTTATGAATATATTAACAAACACATTTTGAATAATTGTTAAATTAGGACCGAGTTTTTAAATTTGCTACCAAACACAGATCTAAAAGAAAACATGAAAAACAATTCTGATTTTCATTGAATTCATTGTTTTTAAATTTCTATTTCAGATCACCACCCAAACGCACCCTTAATTTATTTCTTCTTTTTTAATTTAATGAATTAAACTGATCGATTTCAATAATTTGGTAGAAATAAAAAATCGATGTACAACCCAACTTTCAACTTTCAAAGGGCAAAACATGGCTCTCAGTAATAGTCTGACACTAAGTTTAAATTGTATCTGATATACAAATTGGTAAATACTCATTTATGGAAAAAAAATGTTAGAAGGGGAAAACAGAAGATTAGAGGAGAGAGAGCACTTGAAATTTGAGGGCATGGTTTTAGGCTTCTGCCACCCCTTGTGCTATTTTCTTCTTACTTTTGACTGGTTTTTTAGGAACTTCTTCTTCACCATTAACAGTGGCTTGTTCAATCCTAGCAAAGACTGGATTTGGAGGAGCCATAACCTGACCAGCCTTCAGCCCTCCCCACTTTGTCTCATTCTACATCCAAAAAACCACATTATCAGTAACTAGCAATAAAAAGAGGAGAGCTGATATCAAACACAGAAAAGAACAAAACACAAGTACGAAAAGAGTAAAAGACCCATGTTGCAGCTTCAAACTGGTCCTCCGAAAAGCCAAGTTGCGCATATATTCTCCAGCTTAAGCATGGTGTTACTGGGGATAGTGCAATGGCTATGATTCGCATCACTTCGAGTATAAGTACAAGGTCCTGTCAAGAAAATTGAGCCAGATAGAATTCAGAGAATGGGTTCTTGACTGTTGGGAGGCAAAGTTAAACGAAAATTCATATCCGAAATCATGCTCATTAACAAAAATGGAACCTTTGCAGCCGCATCTGAAGAGGCACCACCTTGTTTGAATAGAGACCATGGTGCTCGCTCATCCATGTAGGAATTTCCAGCATTGCCAATTTCCAACACAGCCTCACAAGCCGATGAAAGGGAGAGCTCTTCGTAATGATTCCGAGCTTTCACAACCTACAAAGCAGACTAATAAAATCGACACGGTTTGCAAAAACTGATGAACGTGTTGGTCACAAAGTCATAAAGGGAGGACACACAACAGACAATATCCACACCACGGTATTCATGAGTTGATTCTAGATAAGATTTCAAGGTCTACAAATTAGATGTAGAATTATTTCACTAACTCCATGCCATCTCAGATGATAAATACCAATGTAAATTCTAAGTAGACTTTACCAGCTCTTCGACTTTGTCCTTGAAAGCATTTCCTTCAGCCGCAGAAGAAGAATCAACCACCAAAGTCGATTGGCAGTTCTTTTTAAGAAGTCCGAGAGTTCGGTTAAGAAGATTTCCTGCAAAAGAAACGTCAAGAATTATTGTTGTGGCAAACAGAAGTCTGGGCGGTAATTTTCCATTCAAAAGGGATTACAGTTTATGTATACCTATCGTATTTGCAAGATGTGCATTGACAATATTGATGAAACGATCCTCGGCGTAGTCTCCATCACTGCCAAATTCCACCTCTCGAAGGAAGAAGTATCTCACTGCATCAGAGCCAAACTTTTGAACCAATTCATTTGGTTCAAGAGTGTTGCCTAATGACTTGCCCATCTTCATGCCATCCTATAAAGTTAAAACAAAAAGAGTTACTGCATGAAATAAAATTAGTAATGAGAGGTTTTATGGCTTGACACCAATTTTTAGAACAGACAAAAGAAGGCCCGGACTTAAAATTCCAGCATGAAATGTAGACAAACAAGGTTATGATGTCAAATTCATGGAACTAATGGGGATTATGAATCTGTGCTTTAGTAAGAAAACCTTCAACTTTCCCAACAGGTTCACTGTTTACCACTCGTACCATGAACCAGAGAGTAGTTAGGGACAGATCATATGCATTCAATTTATAGAAGATACAGCACTTTCGCTACAAGAGAGACGGATGATTAAAAAGTAAGAAAAGAAAGAAAATCACTCTTTACATCAGAAACTTAGGGGTTGTTTGGGGCGCTCAGTGGGTTATAATAGTCTAGGTTATAATAATATGTGGAGTTATATAATGTGTTTAGAATGCAAAGTTATTTAGTCTGAGTTATAATAGCTTGTGTTTGGGGTGCAGAGTATTCCACAAACTATTATAACCTAGACTATTACAACCAACGCCCCAAACAGTCCCTTACAAATGGAAATTCCACCTCCAAATATGCAAGAAGGAATTCCTCTAGAAACTCAACTTGGTTTTGAAACAAACTTTACCCCACAAACATTATTATGATCTCAAGGTTTTCTTTATAATCAATACTCAGATTTGCCCATGAAACTATAGAACAACTTATATAATTCACATTTCCAATGTGAACCAGAAATGGTTTAGGAACCAAAATACACCATATTCATAAAGAAGCTTGAACCAGAAAATCTTTGTGAAGGCACAAATAAGAAACATTTAGTAATAGTTTATGTTTTACACATTAAAATGAAGTTCACAAAAAAGCAGATAATAGGAAGTATTTGTGCCTTTGCAAATATTTTCTGGTTCGAGCTTCTTTATGAATATGAAGCAAAAAGTCAAAGAATTCATCAAATTGTTGGAAGTATATTATTAGGAGGGGCATCGAATGTTGACCAACTCAAAGAGATTCAGTATGATTCACAAGACAATCAAGACCCTTTATAATTCACAAGATCCATTAATATTAACATTATCTATAAAAGCAACGGTGACTAGTTCCGTTTTTACAGACTTAGTAAAATATTAACTCTCTTCTGCGTCATTAGAGTTGGACCATTACCGTGGCCAACTAAATTCCTTTGTCTGTAGCAACTTTAGGAGGCCAAACATACCTTCGTCAAGAACCCATGACCAAAAACCATCGTTGGAAGTTTTAGTCCAGCAGACATTAGCATGGCAGGCCAATACACTGCATGGAAACGTAAAATATCCTACAAAAAGAATAACAAAGACATTAGATCTGCATCCTACAGATTGAGCTTGCACTAGATAGAGAAAAAAAAAGGGAAACAATCACCAGAACCTCCAGAATACAATAATAACGCAGAATTTAGAGCTCATTAATGGTTTCAATTCTTGCTATATTTAAAACAAAAATAGTAAAGTTAAATCTGAAAAGACAGTGGAGGAAAATAAAAAAGATTTTCTAGCTAGGGCTAGATAACGCTGTGTACAATCAGGAAAATTGCCCTAAAATATCATGAAGAACAGGAATGTATCTCTTACCTTCCCAATCAAATGTAAAGAGGCAGGCCAACCCGAAGCAACAGCCCTTTGTAAATTTGGTTGCTCATCATTTTCTGATAGTGCTGATATATAACTACATTATGGAATTCTCATATGATTAAGATCGAAGGCACTGACTATAGTTTCCATTTCAATATCCTAACAAAATGGTGGAGAGTTGTTGCAGATTTACATAAACCATACGTTTGTATTAATGAAGAAATGAATAGATAAATAAATAAAATAGTGGGTTATAATCATAGAGGTTCAAGAAGTCACAATATACAAGTTACAAAAACATAAGGAAGAGATTACCCTAATAATGCATCAAACCAAACATAAATTGTTTGCTTTTGATCATTGGGAACTGGAATGCCCCATTCAACTGATGCTCTGGAGATAGAGAAGTCTTTTAGGCCACTTTTAATCCAACTTTGCACCTTGGAAGATATAGTGCTGAATTAATCAAAGGATGATTCAAGATCGGCAAGGTGGAAAAAATTGTAACAAACAATAGAACTGACATTCTGTTGTTAAAAAAAACGGCTATATAAATACAATATCAAATTAAATCAAAGAGATATGATGAGCATTTACGAGACTTACATTTAGTTTGGGTCATAGGTAATGGTGGACCTAGAATAATATTTTTTTTTTCCTTTTTTTTTTAGTTTAGCAAATGTTTTTTTTTAGTACGAAAAGTTTGGGGGTATGGGGATTTGAACCTCCGACCTCAAGGGAATGAGTGCATGCCAATTACCGCTGAACTACGTTCACTTGAGTTTAGCAAATGTTGGGGGTAAGAATTCGGCCTAGAATAATATTATTTATTACAAATATATGCATGGAGTTTTGTATAAATAAATAATATTATTCATTCTACGACTATAATTGATCATTAAATAGGCTAATCACTCAATAAAAGTTTATCACAATTAGGGTTTGGAATAGGTTTTGTTTAAATACTGTTGTTTTTCAGGTTTCTCTTTGGTTTCTACTAATAGTTTTTTTTGTAACTTCCCATTGTTTTAAAATTCAGCTGATTTGAGTGCCTTCTCGTAAGCTCCAAGCTATTGGTTTCTCTTTGGGATGCAAACTATATGTGATGCAGAACTTTCTAAATAAAAGTATGTAATGCTAATGCAGTACTTATAATGGAAGAGGAATAATAAATTTCACACACAAACAAATACAAAAGTAGAAAAATCCCCAATAGTCACCTCATTCAAACGGAAGGCAGGCTGCACAAAACCTGGATTCTGTGTTAAAGTTTCTTCAAGCAATCTCTGATATTTTGACAATGCAAAAAAGTAATTGTCTTCTTTCCTTGAAGCACAGGGCTTTAGGTGTACAGGACAACAATTGTCAGCAAGAAGTTCTTTTTCATCCTGCAGGGTTAAAAATGAATGCTTTTACAAAATGCAAGAGAATTAATGCAAGCTATACCTAAAAAATTGATGAAATAACTACTGTTGAATTCATTCATACCCAGGAAAATAACTATTGGAAAAGCGATGATAGATCCATATTTTATCACAATGGAGGAGAGAAGTAATTGTTAATAATAACATGAAATTTGAAGTGCGAATATCATATGATTCAAAATACAGAATGTTCAAATGGGCAGAGGGAAAAAGACAAAAAAGAACACCTTGTATTCTTCACAATTGACACAATAAAGTCCCTCATAATCAGCTCTATAAATATCCCCGTTAGCAAGAACCTTTGAATAAAATTCCTTTACAATGGCCTCATGTTTAGGATCAGTTGTCCGAATGAACTTATCATAAGCTACATCTAGCTGCAAAAGGGAGAAAACCAGAAGAAGAAAAAAAAAAGATATAATGAATAACTTTAAATATTTAATAATCTGATTACAGCAAGCTGAGAAGAAAATCATGGAATGTGGTTGGACTACATCTTTCCAGAGTGTCTTATATGCCTCTGAAATGGTATCACAGTGTTCACTTGGGCCCGAACCCTGAGCAGCAGCAGCCGTGGCAATTTTCTCCCCATGCTCATCTGTGCCAGTAATGAAGATAACTTTCTTCCCTAGCAGCCTCTATCATCATATTTGACACAAGGGGTTAGCCAAATAGTAACATAATATTCCGAGGAAACTGGCTATAAGCAAGGTGAAATAGCTCTAATCAAACAACAGAGTATATGCCAACTAGTAAGCAAGATAATTTCAAAAAACAGACAACAAAATTATAATCCAACAGAGCCTACGTAAATTAATTCAAACACACCACTAAAAAAATATTTTGAAATTAGAACATCTCGCTACACACTCCCATTCGGAAAGGTAGAGACTGAAAATTGTAAATTCAATGAGGAGTAATGGTAAAACTGTATTCCAAATCTCAAATAAAATCTAAAACAGCAAATATCAGAAAGAGATAGGCGTGTAAATTGAATCCCTCAACGTTATTTCTCTCAAAGATGGGCTGGACTGCAAAGGAGCATACAAAAAAAAACAGATAGAGTAAGTATGATGACATATCTTCAATTTCAGCTACAAAGTACCGACCAAAAAAATACCCAATAATAGAGAAAAGCAATAATTACTCAGAGCTAATTCAAAGCAAGCATTAAACAAACGCCCCCACTAGTTCCCAAAGTGAAAACAGCTTCAGAAGTGTCGCAAAAGCACTAATTAAACAAACAACCAACAAGAACTACAAGTACGAAGATTTTAGATAAAAGGAAAAAGGAACCTGAAACCGCGCAATGGCATCAGCAGCAATGGTGGTATAAGCACTCCCCATGTGAGGAGCAGCATTAACATAATAAAGTGGTGTTGTGATGACAAACGGGTCTGTTGCAGCTCCGCCATCTTGGGAACTAAAATTGTTCGCAGAGGAACAGAATATGGCTCGTTTTGAAGAAGAAGACGGGGCCGATAACAGATTTTGATAGAAATGGAGGCGGGTTCTCAGATGGGTGGCTTTGAGATTGCGAGAATTCTGCAAAGGGTTTAAGAGCCACAGAGAATTTTGTATGGAGGTGTTTATTCTAAAGGCCATTTTTCGATTTTTCGAGTAGCAGGGGGGCTGCTGTCTCTGCGTGTAGCTTGGCTTGGCAGTAAGCCAGTAACCAGCTACGGGCGAATTTGTTGGTTTTCAGCAATGACCATATCCGATTGTGGCTTCTCGCTTCCGACCCGACGCACAATTCTTAAACCATTACTTTGAAATGGGGAAATTAACCAAAAAAAAAAAAATCTACTATAATCATACCTTAAAACTTTCAATTTGATGAATTACATTCCAAAACGTATGAAATTTTACCATTAAGGCCTAATTTGATAACTATATTTTCTTTTAACTATTTAAAAATTAAGTATATAAATACTACGTCCATATGTCAAAATGAACATAGCTCAGTAGTAATTAAAATATATTCTCTATTAAAAAGTTAAAGATTCGAATCTTCAACCTTCAAATGTTGTTGACTAAAAAAAACATATTACTTCCACCTATGGATTTTTTTGTTTTGTTATCCACTTTTTACACATGTTTTCAAAAACCAATTTTGTTTTGAAAACTAAAAAAAAATTAGTTGTGTCTTTGGAATTTTACTATAAATTCAAATACTTTATTAAGAAATATGAAATACATGGTAGATAAATGATGAAAAAACAAGCACAATTTTCAAACATCAAAAACCAAATGGTTATTACATAAGACTTAAGTTTTTTTTTTTTTTTTAGTTTGACGACACATGAGATAGGGATTCGAAACTTTGATCTTTGATCGAGGATATAATGTATTAACTACCTGAGCTATGTTTAGGTTGACTCAATTAAGCTAAACATTATAAGATGCACAAATCATATTTGAGTGTAGGGATTCTTAAAATCAAACTCTTCAATTACACTTTAATATAAAGTTTTTTAAAAAATCTATAAAACTATGATATTAATCATGAAAATAGTTTCGCTTTCCTATTGATATTAAGCTACCATCTCGATTTAAGAAAGCAAAAATATGATATAAGCAGTAATGAAAATATCGAGGTATTGATTGAAATATCGACAATATATTGGTAAAATCAAAGATTCGGTAACAATAAAAAGGGAGAAGTAGTTTTTCTATAACATCGGCGACATATTGTCCATTTGTGGATACAAATTTATTGATATTTTGCCAATATTTACTGTTGACCGTTAGCTGTTACTGCGACATTTTGTCAATATTTACCGATAGTAATGATATATTGTTGATATTGTGCAACTTTTCTTCTCTTCATACTATCAACACATACCTTGGTTTTTCTCACATTAAAAAGTAGTACCATGAGTTTTTTGGTTAGATTAATAATTTAGGGTAACAAGTATATACACAAATTATATTAAAATTCTTTGTATCCACCTCTTATTCATTGCCTACAACCCAACTTTTTTTATTGGTGTTAAATGATGTATTTGTTTGTAGTGACATGTTTTATGATTAATTCACCAATCAAATTTTATGTTCATTTCTTGACATTTTTTTACATTTTTAATTACTGTTAAATGTTGTATTTATTCATTTCATTTATCGATTGTTCTCGCATAACAAAATTTGTATTGTACTATGTTTAAAATGATTGTTTAGACTCAAACAAGCTTTTGTTAAAGTTTTATTGAAAAGTTAAAACAACAACAATAACAACAGTTTTTTTTATATATGTGATTTTTATGAAATATTTGTAAATATATCAATAAATTTGAGTCATCGATTGATCGTTGACATCAATATTTTCATTATTGGATATAAATAATATGAGTTTGATTGTAGCATTTTTATAACTAGAGAGTTTAGGAGAACGCTTTTAGTTTAGGGGGGTGATTTGGGCATTTTGCAGTTTAACTGCAATAATTTTCTAAGTCTATATGAGATGATTGATCAAGTTGAAAGTTTGTCAACATGACTATAACAACATTTATACTTCAATAGTGATTTTTGCCAATTTGAACATAGTTCAATGGATAGAACACTAATTACCATCTCAAAGGTTGATGGTTTGATCCTCACTCCGTAATTGTTGAACTGAAAAAATGATAATGATTTCCAACTCAAATACAGCTCAATTGGTTAAGAAATATAAACGCAATCAATATCATGTTCAAATCAATTAAATCTTGGCTTTTTTTAATATTGTACGAACGTGAGCTTGAGAGCAATCCCCAAGGTATCGGGCTACCCATTCACATTTTGACGGAATATCCGAAATTTGGGATTTTTGGATGGCATTATTTATGTCATTCCAAATAGCCCAACACCCCCACATACCACAACACAAACTCATGGGTAGATAAATCATTTTGCAGTTTTAGACATCTATTAGAGAAACTTTAGCAATCAACCTCTTCCAAAACTGTCTCAAACTGTAGCGAACTACAAGAGCATGATCCACTGTTTATGGAGAAATTATTTGATGAGGTTGCTACAATGTGACTGTCCATTTTACACCGTTGAATGCATGAGAGATAAATTGTAAAAGTACTTCACTTTTTGTATTCCAATAGTTATTAGGGAGGCATAAATATTTTTTAATATACATCCGACAATTATTAAGAGGCAGTCACATTATAATGGCTTTATTGAATAATTTGCCTAGTTTCAGGCTCCTTCGAATACATTGGGCAATACAGTATAATATTTTCATTCCTCTCTAAGGTCGTTGTTGTAGGAATGCAAGCATGATAGGCTTTCCACATCAACACTTTAATATTGGAAGGGGTTTTTTGATTCCATAACCGATGCCGCCACCAACTTATGATAGTATCTGATTGAGTTGCATTGATTTTGTGATTCATACAAGGTTTATAACCACTCTTGACGGTGTAAAAGGCTTTCTTGTCAAAATGTCTAATCCATGCATCGTGCATATTATAGGCACTTACATCCCGTTTGTATCATTGGCACTTACATCCCGTTTGTATCATTGATTTTGAAATGAGTTTTGGTAATTGTATAAAAAATTAATGTTTGTTTCATCGATCTTTAATCTTTAAAACCCAAGTAATTATTATCCATGGATAAAAACAACCCATGAACCATGAGATTTTATTATCCATGTAGGAGATAAGTTTTTTTTAGGCTAAATTATAGATACCCATAAACTTTGTACTTTTTTAAAAAATACCCCTGAACTTTTAAAAGTTTTATTAATACACTTAAAATTTCAAAAAAAGTTCAAAAATACCCTTACCGTTAGTTTTGAACCGAAACCGTTAGTACTCTGCTTTAAAAATACCCCTAAACTTTGTATTTTGTTTCAAAAATACCCCTAAACTTTCAAAAGTTTCATTAATACCCTTAAACTTTCAAAAAAAATTCAAAAATACCCTTACGGTTAATACATAGATAGAAATCGTTAGTACCTTATTTTAAAAATACCTTTGAATTTTCATATTAATACCCTTAACCTTTAAAAAAAAAGGGGTTAAAAAATGTTCTTACCATTTGTATATGGACGAAAACTATTTATCTACAAATTAATTTTCGTCTTTGTGTCAAACATTTCCTCTTTTTATTGATTTGCTTCAATTTAAGGGTATTAATGAAACTTTTGAAAGTTTAGGGGTATTTTTGAAACAAAATACAAAGTTTAGGGGTATTTTTGAAACAAAGTACTAACGGTTTCCATCCAAAACTAACAGTAAGGGTATTTTTGAACTTTTCTTGAAAGTTCAAAGGTATTTTTGAAACTTTTGAAAGTTCATGGGTATTTTTGAAACAAAGTACAAAGTTTAGGGGTATTTTTTATAATTTAGCATTTTTTTTTAAAGTTTAAGGTTATTTTTGATTATTTTTTTTAAAGTTTAAGGGTATTAATAAAACATTTAAAGTTCATGAGTATTTTTGAAATAAAGTACTAAAGGTTTCCACCTAAAACTAACAGTAAGAGTATTTTTTAACATTTTTTGAAAGTTTAAGGGTATTAATGAAACATTTGAAAGTTCAGGGGTATTTTTGAAATAAAGTACAAAGTTCGGGGGCATTTTGTATAATTTAGTCTTTTTTTACTTGAAACTTTTTCCCTTGAAAAATGAAGAGAGAAGAGAGAGAAAAGTAATAATTAAACTCTCAAATATTAATTATCATCTATATCCAAACACATATATTTATTATCCAACTATTTAAATCCTAGATTTTTAACTCCCAAATATTTTATATTTACAATCCAAATGGGCTCTTAAGGGAAATACGCAGTACCACAAGTCCTTTGGAGTCAAAACCATGCCCAACTTTGTAATATCCCATTATTTTGCACGAGAGACAAATTCATTAATAGTGGTCTCAAATATTTGTGAGCTACAACCCATTGTGGGCTTAAAGGTGTTCTCTTTTGGCATTATTTACCATGTACATTTTAGGAAAATTATGCCAAATAACACATTTTCAATCATATATTTCATAAATGGTCGATTTTTAAAAAATATAAGCTTTAGTTTGACTCATCAATATAAAAATATTTTATTCTATTTATATCCTTAAATAAATATTAATAATATTAATGTGATTTATATTAATGATATTAATGTGATTTAATGTTTCCATAATGAAATCATTCAATTTAGGCAAATCATTATATATATATATTATTTTTTTATAATTTTGAATATTTTATTCAATTTAGACAAATCATTAATTGCATATATATATATTTTTATAATTTTGAATATATTTGAATATTTTATTCGATTTTTTTGTTTAAGATTTGTGTTCCAATTGTGTTCTAAAATGAGTTGTTTTTTCAAAAAGCTCAATTTTCATATAACGTCAAATTTTGAACATTATTCATTTGTCGTCCACTGTTAGAAAAAAGTTATTTTGCCAAATTTCTTTTTCCTCTCTCATTTTTCATTCCGACCCAAATTATCCTTGCTACAGTTTTCATTCCGGCAGCAACTTCAACCACAACCACTTGAAATATAAATAATGTTTCTCCATGAATCACTTTTTTTTATTGTCAATTTACTTAAAACAAATGTTTTATTATGTATTGTTTGCCATAAACTCCACCATATATATCGTTTTGCTCATATATATTATGCTTACTATTATTTTTCATTATTTTTTCCTCGAAATTATATATAAACTTTTATAGTTAGATATATTATAAAATAATGAAATTGTACATGGTATATGTGTTATAAACATAATTAGTAACATTGAACATTCTTGAAAATACTCGACGTTAAATATATAATATTAAGTATACTATAAAAAACAAATATACATAGAAGAATATTATATATATGTTTGTATATAATTATATTATATTTTATGTAGGCAATAAGTATAGTTATATTCACAGACATATATTATATAAACATAGGTAAATAATCGTCGTATATTTTGTATTGGTAATAATTCTATTAATTTTGAAATAATCTTACAATATATAGTTATAACGGCATAACATGATCTATCCATTTTATACATATTGTATGTAATATATAATATTCAATGGGTTTCTAAATATATATTGTGTTGTATAATGTACCCATAAATATATATGTTGAGGTATAAAATATATACATCAGTATGTAATCATTTTATATGTTTGGGATGACATAATAGTCATATTATATTCTTAGATATGTATTATATATACACCTACTATATTCTCAAATATATATTATATATACTTTTACGTATGAAGAATGGAACCGTCGATAATGAAAAGGGCTGTCTAGTTTTTAAAATTTAAAGAAAAACTCGTGAAAATCTTTCCTCTATTTTATTTCTTATACAAAAGAAATGATGTTTTGAGGGAATGATATAGATTTCAACAGTTATGGTAAATATTCCTATATTTTATTTTTTATATTTAGCAATAAATAGAGGGGTAAATGAGTAATGTTCCTCTAGATTTGGCTTCTCTTTGGCGTAAAAAGTGACAAAACCAATATTAATAACAAAACATGCTATTTATGTAAAATTTAGTTCCAAATATGTTATTCATGTAGTTAACCCTAAATTTTTTTGTCATTTCAAGACTCTCAAAACCCAATGGGCTGCTTGGGGCATGAGTTATAATAATACGTGGAGTACTATACACTCCAAACACAGACTATTATAACTTCAGACTAAACAACTCTACATTTTAAACAATATTATATAGTTATACATACTATTATAACTCACCCAGTGCCCCAAACAGCCACTAAAATATTTGGATATTTCAAAACACAAACTATTATAACCCTAGACTAAACAACTCTGCATTTTAAACAATATTATATAATTCCACATACTATTATAACCTACAGACTATTATGACCCATGTTATTATAACTCACTTAGAGCCCGAAACAGCTACTAAAAGATTTAAAATTATCAAAACTTTCCACACTTGCTAGCTTAGCAAGGAGAGCCTTTATTAAAACTCTCAAGTGACTGTAACTCTAGTGATTTATACACAAACATGTTATGGGAGCCTAAAACAACTCATCGCATATGTAGGTATAACTGAACTACATTTTTTTGTACTCGATATTACCATGTATAGACAAGTATTGTGGTCCATAATTAAATTTCAATTATGATTTAGTTATTGCTAAAAAAAGAAAAAAGAAGCACCTATGACATTAGTTATGATTAATTACTCACCAACAATTAAAAAAAAAAAAGTCAAACAAGGGAGGAATAAATAGTTAAAAGTCGTATAAGGCCTAACTTGTATAATAAAGAAAAATAAGTTTCAAGGATATAGTTTGGATAACAATAGCTGCCTTACTAGATTCCACATCAACCAATCTAACTATTAAGAGTCACATTCTGTTCTTTCTACAATATCCAAGTGCTTCGTTTCAGATCAATTATTCTCTGTATAATAACTAAACTAACTCTTTTTTTTTTTTTTTTAATTTATATAAAAAAGTTTGAGATCAAATAGATAATTTTTGAAAGTTTACAAATTTCAACATTTCTCCTATTTTCTCTGTTCTTTTTGTTTGTTAGGTCCAAACAAACCAACCATTCCATTGGTTTCCGAATTAATTTTGGACATATGTGAAACCTTTTTTGTTTTTTTGACAGAAGGACATATGTGAAACTTAGTTTTGAATATTCCAATGATCAAACTTTTTGGGATGAACTTTTCAATTTTATTTAAGAACAAAACACAATTTTCAATTTTATATTAGAGATTTTGTTATTTATCCATACTTTAAAGACTTTTTTTTTTTTTGAAAGACATATTGTAAAAACTTATTAGTTATTACACGGAATTAATAAATGTTAAATTTGACTAATTATGCAGTTGTTTATTTAATACCAATTTTTTTCTGTGCAAAAAAAAAAAAAAAAATTTGACTAATTAATCCAATCAAATAAATGGACTTTTTTCCACGAAACTTTTGTTTAAAATTAATGACCAATTTTTTACCTGCCTTTGTTTATGGCCGATATTATATTCATGTTCACATTTCGACGTCCCATACGCTCACTTTAAAAACCCCGCCGTCCACAGAAATGTCCATTCCACCGGCGAAATTCCGTTAGGGTTCATCTCCGCTACGGTCCTCCGCCGCTGGACGACGCTTGGGTAATACAGAAAAAATGTGCTCGTTAAAGAGAAGAGGGAATATCTTTCTCCTAACCCTAACCGGTCCCGGTGAGCACAGACTCAATACCAAGCTTCTAGATGCTATTCAATCCTCTCTTCGTCAAGTCTGCTCCGAGGCTGAATCTGCCGCCGCCGACGGTAATTCCTCTAGTTTCGCTCTAATCACCACCGCAGAAGGTAAATTCTTCTCCAATGGCTACGATATCGATTGGGCGACGACCCCAATCGATCAAATGATTCTCATGGACGATAAGTTAAAATCCGTCGCATCCGACCTCATCACGCTTCCGATGCCGACGATCGCCGCCGTTTCCGGCCACGCGTCGGCCGCCGGCTTCATTCTGGCGATGAGTCACGACTACGTGCTGATGAGGAGAGATCGCGGATTTCTGTACATGAGCGAACTCGACATTCGTCGAGTGATTCCGTCATGGTTTACGGTTCTGGTCAAGAGCAAAATCGGAGCGGCGACAGCTCGACGCGACGTCGTTTTGAAAGCGCCGAAACTGACGGCGGATAAGGCTCTGGAATTGGGGATTATTGATTCAGCGCACGATGGCGTGGCGGAGACCGCGAGGGCTGCGGTGCGATTGGCGGAGGATTTGACGGCGAGGAAATGGGACGGCCATGCTTACGCCGGGAATCGGATGGAGCTGCTCTCTGAGGTTTTGAACGTCATCGGAGCACGTTGCTCCGTCGCGAAGCTCTGACGATTTGGGTAACCGTAACAGCAACATCAATTTTACTGTCATAAATTAGGATAACACTATCATCGAAAATGTCCGGTTAATAAAAAATTGGTTAAAATACTACGTTGGTTCTGTATTTTAGATTTTGTTCTATTTTGGTCCACGTACTTTTAAATGTCAAATTTTAGTCTCTGCACTTTCAATAAAATTTAAAATTGGTCTTAGATAAGTTTGAAGTTAATTTTTATCAAAATTTGTTACATAATAATAATAATTAATACAATAAAATACACAATGTGAACATATTTTTAAAATTTATAAAGAGAAAACTAATAGAAAATAATTTTTTTAATGAAAATTTAATAATGAACTAATTGTAGGGACCAATTTTAAGCTTTATTGAAAATACATTGACTAAAATTGAACATTTAAAAATTAAGGATTAAAATGGAACAAAGTCTAAAGTATAAGGACTAAAATGATAAATTTATGCAACGAGGTCGTGGCTACCTCCAACTAATACACGGAATGAAAGTCCAAAACTATTTCTCTTCATTTCTTTCGATAATCGATTTTAGGGATGTTGTTGTACTGGAAACTAATTTAAATTTTTTTAAATATTAAACTATATGTGTAATTTTTTTAAGGTTGCAACACCATTTTAGTACTTGTAATTTTAGTTTTGTTCAATTTTGTTATGTGTATTTTCAAATGTCTAATTTTAGTATTTGTACTTTTAATACAACTTAAAATTGGTCCTATGAACAGTTTGAAGTTTTTTTATTATTATTGAAATTGGTTAAATAATAATAATAATAATTTTAATACAATAAAATACTTTTCAAATTTTATAAAGGGAAATCTAATAGAAAATATTTTTTTTAATGAAAATTTAACAATGACAAACTATAGGGACTAATTTTAAGCTTTATTGGAAGTACAAAAACTAAAATGGAACAAAGTCTAAAGTACATAGACCAAAATGATATTTTAACATTTTTTTTATCATAGATGTACAAGTGCAAATTTAAACTTTTAACCAACAAACAAAAATGATGCCTATATTGCATAGCTAGATTGAAAATTTTGTCCAACTTCATTTTTAAACTTCCCCGATAAATTATTAGGCCAAAAACTAAACTTGTTCTTGCAAAAAAAAAAAAAAAAAGCTTGTGTTATGTGATTTTTGTCAAAATAAATAGTCTTTGTTTTTTTGTACAAATAAATATTGTCTTTAAATATAGGGAAAGAATATATAATTTAAACAACTTTGAAAGAATCATATAAAAATGATTCCTAATCTTTTAAGTAATTATCAATTGGTGCATTAATCTTTTACATAAAGTTTGTGACTTTGCCTTTAATATATTACATATTCTCAATTATGTTACTTTGTAAAAAGAAATTGTTAAATTTTGTCAATGAAGAGTTGGTGTATTCTATCATTAAATTTGTTCACGTATTTAGACATATAAACACGACACTTTGATGTTATTTTGGACATATACATCAACAAAATTTGGTTGTCCTTCAAACAAATTATTTCTTGTCCACATGTCCAAATATGTCATAAAAGTCAATCCGAGTATAGCTTAGTAGACAGACACGAATTACTATCTTAAAGGTTGATGGTTCAACCCTCCATCTCAATGTTGGTAAAATGATAGTTAAATAATAATACTTACCTATTGACCATTCAATATGAATTCTTGTTCTCTCTCTGTTCCTTTATGCATTATTCTCTTTGAGTTGATAAACTATTGATGTTTGGTAATCGTTTATTGTTTCTTGTTCTAAACAAATTTAAATTGAAAATGTAAAAAGTTTATATGAAAATTAATTTTTAAAATTAAATATCTAAATTTGTTATGTTATGTTTATTTTTTTTTATATTTAGTATGCATTTTATAAAGTAGAAAATGATAAAATAATAATTTTATTTATGTCTTGGAAAAGACTGAAAACAAAAACAATAAATTAAGTCTCAATTGATAACCATTTGGTTATTTAAAACTAAGCTAATAAACATTACTTCCACCCTATGGATTCCATTGTTTTGTTATCTACTTTTTACAAATGTTTTCAAAATCCAAGCCTAAAATTTGAAAACTAAAAAAAGAAGATTTAAACATTTTTTTAAATTTGGTTAACAACTCAATTGTCTCCTTAAGAAATATGAAAACCATGTTAAAGAAATTATGATAAAACAAGCACAATTTTCAAAAATAAAAAAACAAGTGGTTATCAAACGGGACTTGAGAAACTTGATTTTGTTGTTTCTAAAATTCATACACAATTTTAGAAATGTTTATGAAAAATGAGAAATAAGAAACAAAAACAGTTACTAAACGCTTGTGTTTTTTAAAAAAACTATAAACAATTAACAAAAAAAACATATACTGGAAGGTTATCAAACCACCCCTATTTTACTTAAAATTTATCATGGTTAAATTAATTATCATTTTAGTTTCTATACATTGAATTTGATTCCAATTTAGTTTCTTTAGTTTTCAACCTTCTAATTTGAAAATTGTTCATGCATCAATTATCATGCGTGTGTAGATATCTTAAAAAATATAGACTCTCAATTTGAAAATCGTCAATTATTTAAAACGGATGATATAAATTGATTTACTTATGAATGTCTAGTAGTTTAATGGATATAATTATAAGTTTGCACGCGTGCAAGCTAATATTTTTCAAGCTGATTGTGTAAATTGATACACTTATGAAAGTCCAGGGTTTAAATTGATATCATTATTAGATTGATGTTTTTTTTATACAACCCCCAAAATTTAGGAATATATATTGATTTTTGCTAAAAAAAATATAAAAAACCATTGAATATTTGTAAAGAAACAATTTACTCGTGTTGAAAACTCTTCCAGAAGTTACAAACTTGATTCATAATTTAAGTTTTCTTAATTTTGTTCTCCACACACACTTGCCTCAAATACATCAAAGACAAACCTAATTATGGAAATCCCATGAAAAAAAATCTAGATCCTCCAATAACCCCATCCTATGAATCTATACATGCATGTATCCATAAGTAATTCAACTTCAAACACTAAATACATGAATATACTTTTAATTATATACTGTTGGGTGATTTCGCAAGTGCACGAATCGTTACAAGTAATACAGTAATTGAAATCAAAGTTTGTTATCCACAGGGACTGAAAGCTACCAATTACCAAATTCTCTAGCTTCAATTTTATCTAAGCACTGAATTATCAAAGATGAAATGAAAATTTTAACTTGCTTGATGAATAAATGTTATTAATGCTCTAAAATTGATAGTTCAAAAACATAGAATAAAACTAAATTGATAAAAACTATAGAGCAATGACTTCATCAAGTACCTCCACCTACTATTTGTTCATTAATAGCCAATGTTTTCTTCTATTTCTAAGTTGTTGACAAGTTCTATCCTATAAACTCGATATTATTTCTCGAGCAATAACGATATTTGTTGAAATGTAAATTGCCTATATCTCAATGACAATTAAAACAATTCAAGTATTAAGCTTGTAGAACCTAAAATTGCCACAAAACCCATAAGGATATATCTATCTCAAGTGTAAATTAGGGAAAACACTTCAGTTCACCAATAATTCTTGTCTCTCAACCTCAAATCACGACATAGAAACAATGCAAAGAATGGCCAAATCTCAACATACCTTAAGTGTAGAAATATTCTCACAATCATATATGAAATAGAGACATTATCTATTAACTAAGAAATAGTAGGATTCGAGTATTTGATTACATCAAAGCTTTAGAAAGAAAAATTTAGTTCATAATGTAAAACTTAACAAAACTAGCAAAAATGGTCAATAGGGTCATTACAATCATCAAAAGACAAAGAAGAATAATAAGAAAAGAGAAACAATTCAAGCTTAGCTCTCATCCGTTTGGGTGCTCGATCCTCCAAGGTGGTGTAATCTCTTCCATTTTATGGTTTTCTCTCTCTTGTGCTATGTTTTCCGCCCCCAATAGCCTAAAAATTGACCCCCAAACTGATAAAAGATACCCCTTTAAAGTTAGGGCAGTCGGTGTAGAGCCTAGGCGCTGTAAAAGAAGGCGTTGCAAAGTTTCCGAAGCGCCTAGGCACTGTCAATCTGCCTCCCTGCTCTGTCTGGCGTGCCTGGGCGCCGAAATATATATTTTTTAGGCTTAAACCTAAAAGTCCTCTAACTTCAACATTTTAAATGAAATATTTGATCACATATAAAAATAAAAGAAAATGAAGAATTACAATTCAAAAAGTATATGAAAACTAACTAAAAACAACCTAAACAAAATATAATATATATATATATATATAATGAACTTATCATATATTGATTCATGTGTATGTATCATGTATAATGAGAAAAACACATCATTTTCAACATCCCAAACATGTGCTTCCTAAAATCTGGAAGTAAAGGGCCTATTTGATAACGTTCTCGTTTGTTATTTTTTTTTCTTGTTTCTTGTTTTTTAAAAACTAAAAACATAAACATGTTTGATAACTGTTTATGTTTATTGTTTATTTAAAAAAATAAAAACATACATGTGTTTGATAATTGTTTTTTCTTTTTTTAGTAAAAATAAATATTATACATATAATATAATAAAACATATAACATGCATTAAAATAAATATAAAATAATTATATAGAGTTATAGTATTTTATTTGGCACAACAAAAATTTAATAATAATAATAATAATAATAATAAAATAAATTTTATCATTCAAATGTTGTTCAAATTTGATTTGCAATCACTCAAATCAATTCACCTTAAACAATTTTAGCTTACACGAGTTAGTTTAATTAGTCTAATTTGTAAATTGTCTAAGGTTAGACAATCAAACTTATCCAAATTTTTTTAATTTAATAATACATTTTTTTTTAAAATACATTAACTAATAATATACGAGTAAAATCAGAAAATGAGAAATAGGATATATACATACTAATGTTGTTTAACTGACAAAATAAAACGACGGAAAGGTCGACGGGCCTGCCATGTGCAGCGGTATTGATGTAATTAGTCAAACCGAGGGCATTCACGTAATATCAAAAGAAAAACCAATGACTGCCTCCACCTCCAGTCCGCGCTGTCGATTCTCTATTCGCGTATCCAAACAACCCCTTTCGCCCACCTTCGTCCTCAAACTCCCGTTCCCTTAGACCGCTTCTTCAATCTCAATTTCACTGAGCGGGAGGATGGAGAAGAACAACGCCGACGAGCTCACCGTCAAAGCCATGGCGTCCAATTCGAAACCTAGCAAAAACAGAGCCTCCGATTCCAGAGAAGAAGGAGAAGTATCTTCCTCCGACAACGACACACAAACACATGACGTACTTTCTTCTTCTTCCTATTATCTCCTCATTTGTTTTTCTCAATCATCTGCTTCTCATGCCCCCTTCATTTTGATCCTCTTCGATGCTGAGAATGGTCATACATTCGCTACGATTTTCTTGCTGCCTCTGTTTTTCTTTGGAAATGTACGCTATTCTACTAATTGGAGTTCTAGGTCTGTGTTTATCTCGATTCTTAGTTGTATTTGTTCTCGAGGTAAGAATAGAGAGAAACTGTAATACTTAGAAGCTCAAACGGTTGCTCTACACGGTAGGGTTTAAACGTTTTAGTCGTGTTTTGAATACATTTTCTCTCCTGATCTGAGTTGTATTTGTGTAGTTAATTATGATTATAATTTAAAAACACTTCGGGTTTGTGAACTGATTGTATTCTCTGAAGTCGGATTAGCATGTCTTTTTGGTATCTAAAATAGATTTTCTGATTCGCCGTGATTCACTGGGTTCTTTTGTAGTCACGATATTATTGTCATATTTGTAGTTTTGTACGGCTTATGAGGAATTTTTTACTTCGCAGGTTCATCCTGTTTGTTCTGCTGTGCCTGCTTCGGTCACATCACCAATATCATCCATTCTTCCTCCTAAGAATAAATGTAACTTAGGGATCCAGGCTAGTAAGTAATTCTGCGCTTATGGAGGTGACGCTGGCTTTTTTTGTACATCGTGTATAAGTTCATTAACACACCCCTTTCACTTTGAAATCTGCAATGGCATCTAAAAGTGCTTTTTATGTTATTATTGTTATGAAGTTTTTGGTATACCTGCAATATAATTACGTTGAGTGTAGTGTTTAAGCGTATTATGAAACCAAGGACACTGGACACCTGGATGCATTCTTATCTGTGGCAGTTACATGGATTTAGGTATACCTTGCAGAAATACACTTCAGCTTTATTAAAGTTGAAGTGTGTACAAATCACTTTTGCCTCAAGTGCTGAAAAGACGTGGACACTAGCTGTGCTTCTTTGTAACTGCTATGCTTTATGCATATTTACTGCATTTAAGGTTTCAATGCTTACATTTTTCCTGTTACTCTGGACTTTTGACGGGGTTCTCCAATTGTCAAATTGTCTCTATTATAAATGAATTTAGCGGTGCACTAAATTTGTTGCTGGTTTTGTTTTAATAGTATTTTAGTATGTACAATATCTGCCACTAACAGAGAAGGCTGTTTCTGGAAATACATTTTCAGCGTCTGCTGATGTTTGCACAAGAACATCCATACAAACTACTTCTCAGAAGATATGTGATAATGATCAAGTTGTACATAAAGCTACTACTTGGGTTGCTTCCAGAGATGCCAATTCGAATCTTGTGATAAGCTTCTCAGATGATAGTGGCAGTGACTTGGAGGAACGCAGTAAAGAGAAAACTTCAAAATCTCATAGTAACACTGTTGGACATTTTAAACCTCCAACTTCATTACTTGATAAATCAAATAAGTTACGCAGTATGACAAGGAACAAAGTAGTGGCAAACAAACTGTCTTCGAGTCAATCATTTATCACTTCAAAGACGAAGTCTCACGGAGCAAATTCCAAGGGTGCTGCTGGGCCCTCGTTGGCTGAACAAGGATCTAGAATTAGAGCTTTCAGTGGAAACCTACCAAGCCAAGGGCGTGGAAATGATCAAGGAATGAATTTAAACAATAGTAAGCTGCGTGATTTGCGGGAGCAGATAGCCATTTGGGAAAGCAAACTGAAGCTCAAGTCTGCCCAACAGAACAAGGAGATCATTTCAGTTACAAACCAGGATTATCTTGTCATGAATTCAAAATCTGATTTGGGTAGGAAAGGGAATGCTACCATCTCTCAGTTTCCTCCATCAGGGCCTAAGGAACCAGATGCAAAGCGCATGAAAACCAGTGGGTCTTATTCTACCAAGCCGATTTTGAGTGGGCAACAACATCTACATGCAACAAATGCTGTAAAATCTGTTTTTCGGCCACAAGAGCCTGGAGGAGAGACACAGAACATACGGGTCATTTATAACCATAAAGGGAATTCTATGAATAGAGAAGAGTCCAGTATGTTGCAGCAGAGGAAGGAAGATATCAAGCATGTGGCTGCTTCATCAACACCAGGAAGTGACCTTGGCAAAGTACATGATGGTGAATAATTTGTTCATACTAAATAGAAAATTTAGACCTTACAGTTTAGCTCAATCTTGCTGTTTTATGAGGCGCCCAACTTGTTAGTATAATGCTTTGCAGGTACTGACATTGTCGCTAATGGCAATCAATCAGATTGGATTAGTAAGCAGGTGGATCCTCACCCTCTTGTTGTCTTAGATCAAGCTTCGGTTCTCCCAAATATCGCATCCAATGTTCAAACTCAGTTTGTAAGTCAATAATTGTACATGAGGCATGATGGCTTCTCTCATTGATGTCGAATATCTAAAATCCATTATACTACCCAGAAAATTCAGAAGTTGCTCCATTAAACCTTTAATTAATTTCCATTGTTTTATGTTTGACTATGCTATTTGTGGAATCTCCTAAGATTGTGAAATTCATGGTGAAAGTTACTTGAAGTACATCCTTGTTATTGACAATGGATGATCAGGATTCTTTTTCATATTTAGGAGATAATAAATTTTTTGCTTGCGTGAATGAACTTCTCTTCCAAATTATGTTCCCGTTTATAATACATAGTTTTTCCTCCTCTCCCCTTGAAGCATAATTTAAATATTTGTATCAACAGGATAATATTGAGTTTCAAACACAAAATGATGGCCTTCAACCATCTGCTTCAACTGCAAAAATTTTTGAAGGAACATGTCCTCAATCAGCATCCAATGTCAAGATACCAGAGTCATTCAGTAATTTCTTTAAGGTTTATCTTCAAGCTCAACTGTAGCTTTTTTTTTTCCTTGTATTCTAGTTACAGGAATTCCGTCTGAATTTATTTCTATTTCAGTCGTTGATCAACAGTAAAAGCACTGGGACTGCGTTTGGTAATTCTTCAAGTTGCTTGGGCTTCAGCAATTTTGATCTCCAATCACTATTTGAAATGGAGGAGTCTCTAGACAAGGATCTGGAAGAAGCACAAGATTGCAGGCGTCGATGTGAAATTGAAGAAAGAAATGCTTTCAAAATTTATTCTAGAGCTCAAAGGGCTTTGATTGAGGCTAACTCTAGATGTCTTGATCTTTATCACAAGAGAGAACTATTTTCAGCTCATTTCCACTCTTTTTGCATGAATAATCCTGGTTTAGTTAGTTCCTCAAGACAGCACGAAGACATGAAAATTGGTGTGGATCACTCAAATAGTATGTCTGGAAATGCAAATAGAACTTCTCCTTTGTATCAGAAGCATTCTGAATATAATAGTTTTACTCAACTACAGAATGATTTAAATATGCAACATGAAAATGCTAGTCCCATCAATACTTCAAACCTGCATGAGAATGGACAAAATTTGGGGTCTGAGCCTGGATCCTTCTCTGACTTATGTGGTAATACATTGAATCCAGTGCTTTCTAAGGGCAAGAATATTGCAGATAGAATTTGCTCCCCATCCATTGATCCAAATGTTTCAATGGATGGAGATGAAGAGTCATTTCCTTCTGACCATGAAATGATCGATTCCTATGATGAATGCTACATGGGAAAGAAACGCTTTGAAGATGATCAAATTGAGGCTTGTAATATGTCGAAGAAAAACCACTATGACGATAACACTGAGGATTCTTTGCGTCTTGAAGCAAAATTAAGGTCTGAACTATTTGCACGTCTAGGAACAAGAAATTTGTCAAAGACATGTAATCCATGCGATAACATTCAGACTTCAGTGGAACAGGGGGCTGAAAATGATGCCAGAGCTGACAAAACTCAGCAAAATAATACAGAACCTACAGTAGGACAAGCAGTTGGAAATGACATCGACAAGACCAAGAGTGCTTTACTGTCAGGAAATAGAGATCAACAGTTTGGTTTTGGAGGTAACTTTACTCTTATCTTTAGGAATGAGATTTCTGCCTCTTCATCATATGTGATTTACGGGCGTGTTTGAGGTGGATTACGATTGTACATTCCAGCAGTCAAATTTATCTTTCTGTTATTATGGTTCTTTTGGTTTGTGCCTTTGATATCTAATAACCTATTATTTTCTTTTAAGGACACCTTTTCTACTGTTCCCATTTTCTTCATGTTATTTTATGTGAACATGTTTCTACCTAAAATTGATCATCACCCCAGGCCTTTTCATGAAGGCTGGTTTAGATGTTGTTGTTAGTGAAAAATATGGGGAAATATGCTTAGTTAAGTTGGGGTCGGCTATTAACAATCTGGGTATTACATCTCATTTGATTTTCAATTTCAAAAAATTACGTGCTAACTATCATGGGTTGATGACCCAGTGGTGAAATAGTAAAAGGTATAGAGGGAATAAAGTTCAAGCCAAGGTGACCACCGACCAAGCATTTAATATTCTAGTAGTTTTCTTGGTAACCAAATGTAGAGTCAAACGGTTGTTCTATTGGAACAGTCAACGTGTGTGCAAGCAGGTTCACAAATATTAAAAAAATTTCTAACCATAAGATTTGTGTTCACAAAAAAAAAAAAAAAGGATGTGTGATTCGTGTGAAATGCAGTCTTTTTGCCTTCTTTTTGTGTGTTTTTTTTTAAACGACCTTTTTGTGTTGTGTGTTTTCTTAACTTTATTTTGTAAGGATAGTAAGATGATGAAACTATGAATACTGAATGATTTTGTGGAGTCGGCTTAGCATTTTTGTTATCACGGGTTTCACCTGAAAGTCGTGTGGATTTATGGTGGAGAATTGATTTTGTGAAATAAGTTAAGAGTGACTTTTATACATCTGTCTTGTAGGTGTATGATTTTGTATGGCATGTGGTTATTGAAACAGTTATAGTATAATTATGTGGAGAAGTGGATAAGTTTGCTTGCACTATTTTTTGGATCAATGGAATTTAAACGTATTAATTTATTTGTGTGTTTATGCAACTGAGATTTATGTGTTTATGGAATTGGACCTCCCTTGAGTATTTTTTTTATAGGAAACAATTTCATTGATTAAATGAAATGATGATACTAAAGGGAAAGCTCATCCATAGAGATTACAAAAAAACTTCTTCAATTGGATGTGAGAGAATTTAACCTATAGTTGCTATAGGGATTAACATTTTTAGATAAGGGACTTCTTGAGGGGATTTTTCTCTGTCTTGAAAGATCCTAGAGTTTCTTTCATTCCACATCATCCATATAACCGCTCTTGAGATGTGGAGCCAAAGTAACTTCTTAGGAGACTTGAATGGGTGATCTGTGAGCCGCAATCTCAGCCAATCAATCATCTCTTAAGGAACCACATTCCAGCAGAAGGCACCAAAAAGTTCAGCCCAGATTTTGGAAGAGAAGGGGCGGCAATGAATGGAGATGTGCCTTTGAGATTCACCAGCAGCGTTACATAAACAGCACCAGTTGGGTGAAAGAGAAGCCCAAGGACATCTCTTTTGTAAGCGATCAGAAGTGTTGAGATATGAGTGACTAAGTTCCCGCAAAAGAACTTTAATCTTTTGGGATAGGTCTCCTTCCAAATCATCTTGTACAGCTCCTTGGATTGAAGTTGATTCCCTAATGTAAGGCTAGATATCAATGACCTTGAGGAAATAGTGCCCCTTTTGTCAAGATTCCATACCCATAAATCTTGCCCATCACTGAGCTGGATAGATGGAATGAGCTGGGATAAAGAGGCCCATTCTCTAATTTCATATTTTTTGAGATTCCTTCAAAAATTCAAAACCCAGGACACGGGCTTTTGCCCAATCCAAATATCCTGCCAAAACAATGTTGAGCTGCCGTTACCAATCTTACTGTGGATGTTCTTGTAAACAAGGTCATTTTGTTTGAGAATAAGAAACCTTTGGTGAAAAACTGATTTGAGATCAAAATGATGAGAACCGAATTTGTCTTTTATCACCTTCCTTTACAGAGCCTCCTTTTCACACCGAAATCTCCAAGTCCACTTGGATAAGAGGGCCTTGTTCTGAAGCTTCAAGTCCACCATACCGAATGGGATATTTCACCATGGAGGTGAGAAAACTCGTTAACCCTATTGCTAAATATTTTCTGTAAGCTCCTTCAATGGTGCCAGCTACTTTGGAAGGCAAATGGAATAAGTATAAAAAGCTCATGGGCAGGTTGTTTGAGTAGCATTTTTAAGGCTAAGCCTACCTCCTTCTCAGCCAACAGGAAGTTCAAAAAATAGGCCCTGGTTCGATATTGCTAAAATGGCCCCGTTTTTTGACTCTTTTGTGAATTTTAAAGCTGGAAATGGCTAGAGAATCAGATTTTGGCACGATCAGTGGTTAGGAGAGGTGCTGCTTCAGTCAGCTTTCCTTGAAATTTACATCTTATCTCTTAAAAAGAAGGCTACGATTGCAGAGGGTTGGAATAATGACCAAGGTGCTTGGGATTTGGGTTTCAGAAGAGGTCTTTTTGACAGAGAGTTGCAGGCTTGGGCCCTTGGCTTCATCTAGTTGAGAAGCTTGAAGGCTTAAGATGCTGTTCGTTGGGCTTTAGACTCCTCTAGTTCCTTCTCCTTGAATTCTGCTTTTAAGAAGATGGTGGTCAATAGACATTGTCTTAAACCCCCTTTGACTAAGCTAATTTGGAACTTTAAGATTCCTAAAAAGGTGAAAATCTTCCTTTGGTCTTTGGCGCATAGTAGTCTTAACACACATGACAAGCTCCAAAGGAAGTTTGCCCATACAGCTTTAAGCCCCTTGGTGTGTTTGCTCTGTTTGGCTATTGAAGAGTCCTTGGATCACATTTTTCTGTACTGTTCCTTTGCTAGACAGTGCTGGGAGGTTCTTAACATTTTTGATATCCTGATTTGTCTCCCTAGGCAAGTGGATGGCTGGCTGTTCGAAGCTCTTGGCTGGTGGAATTTACGTGGCAAGGCCAAAGAGTTATGGAAGTTCGCTTCTCATGCCCTCTTGTGGGGCTTATGGCTGGAAAGGAATAAGAGAATTTTTGAGGACAAGTCTTCTTCTTTATCTAATTTCTGGTCTTTTGTACAGCTTAATGCTTCTTGGTGGTGCATTAGCTTTAGCAAATTCTTTTGTAATTATCCTCTCTCTCTCTTTGTTTATCATTGATTGGAAGGCTTTTTGTAAGTAGTTTCTTTGATGGCGAAAATCCCACCATACAACCAAACTGATTAGCCAAGTGAGAAGTCTAATCAATAATCACAATGAGTCCTCAAAAATTCAGATTTGCGTCTATTGATGTTTAACCTGGACTCCTGTTGAATCTTGATTAGAGGGTTCATTCACTAGCAGCAATCTCTTTGTATGCATGCACTTGTTTATTCAGGGATGGAACATAGTATAAATAAAGATTGAATAGAATGGCGTGGTTGGTATTGTTGTACAATTATTGCATCACCCATTCTATGCACTAAGGAAAATACTGTTCAATGAGCATAATATTGTAGAATAAGTATTTGCTGGTTAGCAAATTATTTTGTCTTGTCCCTTTTTGTCTGTCTACAGGGCATCATTGTCTGTGTCTATGGAGAGATCTTACAGTGATGTGTGATCCCTTGTTAGATTCTATGTTTCTCTTTGGGCTTTGGTGTCGAGGCTTTTTTATAATTACTCGCAAGGTCTTATTTTGCTTGATTGGAGCCCCTTTTTGTAGTTTGGCTCCCTTTTGTGGGATTCTCTTCTTTTGTATGCCCGTGTATTCTTTCATTTTTTTCAATGAAAGTTCGGTTTCTCATAAAAAAAATTATTGACTTGTAAAAATATGAGATACTTTTACCACATTTCTAAGAAGTTAAATTAACGAATGATTTTGGCCTTTGGTATCTACTTCTGTCTTCTGGAAACCTCAGTGCATAATGCTTCAGTTTTCTTTTCTTAGTCTTGAGTGTTCCAGACTGCGGATGCTCTGTTAACTTGAACCTCCATTGCCCGTTCCTACTGCCTTAAAATGAAACAAACCTTAAGGTTATGCATAGCTAATCATGGGCCCATGATCAAAGAGATAACCCATTGTTGTTTTTGAGGTTATCAGTTCAAGTCTTGGTCTCTTATTGATTTTGATATTGATGATTCTTTCTTATTACAGAAGAATACAAATATTTTGGACCTTTTTTACTCTAAAAGCTGTGGTTTAGATGGTAGTTTTGTCAGATTAGTTGAGTGTAAATTGGCTTGAATACTCACAACGGTTAAAAAAGATTGAGGGAAAATCTGAGGATTATGCTAAGAATATTTACTCGGTTGTTTCACCCCCTGTCCTAATTTATTTTTCTAAATTTAGTTCCTTATGCAGGCACAGTCAGATGCAAGACCCCAGATGACATCCATAATCGTTGTCATTTTGAGAACTTTCCATTAGAAACTCATGATTCTGCAGACTCTGATGACAATGAACCATCCAATAGAGAAGGTCCTTGCTCCAAACCTTCTTTTAGTTTTACACCTCTGACTTTGAACAGTGTTTTGCAACATATAAAGGCCATATCCTCAGTTAGTATAGAAGTCTTGCTTACTAGAACCCGAGGAAGTCTCTCTAATCTTGGTTTCCCTGAGGAAGGTGATTCGCTAGAAGTAGATCAAATCTGCTTGAGAAAATTAAAAGAGAACAATGTACATGATACTGTCAGGCCTATGTTTCAGAATGAAGGCTCTTATATTGATGATCTTGCAATCGATCCATCTTGGCCACTTTGCATGTATGAACTCCGTGGAAAATGCAACAATGATGAATGTCCTTGGCAACACGTGAAGGACTCCTCTTCTGCTAATAGGAAGCCGTGTCTGCATGGCCAGAGCAACTATTCTGGTATGATAATTCTGATGTTCTCTTAATTGGATGGTTCACATTTTGTAGCTTTTTCATCTTCATCTTTTGCAGATTCTTGCAATGGACTATCGTTTTCTTCAGATGAAACAAAAGTCTTCAAGTATGAAGATCTTATGACTCCTCCAACTTACCTGGTTGGCGTAGATATTCTAAAAGCTGATTCACATTCATATGACCCTGTTTTAGTTCGGAAAAGTAGTCAATGCTGGCAAAACTTTTTCAGTATTTCTTTGACGTTACCAAATTTGCTCCAAAAGGATGCTTCTGCTGATGGACTATTTTTACATGATGCTCGTATAGAGGCCAAGGGAATTTGGAATAGACAGTCATCATATTTTCAGAGTGGAAGCACTATATTGGTTTGTTTATTACTCCTTATATATGCCCTTGGCTCAGTCTGCAGTTGAACATTTTTTTTTCTTTTTGACATGTGGCACACGATGGCTATATTATTAACTAATTCATATTTGACTCTTTCTGGCTCTCTTCTTCCTTGGCCATGCATGACTGCTTACCCATATTGTGTTTTTTGGTTATAAATATCTTATTCAACGTTCTTGGAATGCTGTGACTACAGTACTTCATCAATGAAACTTTGTCTGAATTATGATAACTCTTTTCTTAGTGTAATTTAAAGTATGCCATTATATCTTAACTATCTGATTCTGGGAAACATGGTTACTTTTGCCTTGTTCAAATTGCGGCATTTAGTATGAGTATTTTAAACTGAGAAACATCATTTTTTCCCCTCCCTTTTGCCTATTGTTATTGTATGAAGATGATGCAGTTTATAGTTTATTTTGTTATGCCCGTACTTGCTGTTATCTTCTTTTTTCCTCTTTCTTTTTTACATAGAATTGCCCCTTTTAGATTTTTGTGAAGTTATCATTATGCTCTTTGAATGTTTCTGTTACATATTATCTGATTACTGATCCTTATTCATCTTCCTGTTGTTTGGTCCGTGATCTCACTTGTACTGACTTTTCTTGCGACGACTATAAAGTTTTCTGTCACTGATTACTGAATACAAGACTATTAACCATCTTTCTGTTGTTTGACCCATGATCTCACTTGTGCCAATTTCTTACAAAGTAGAGTCAGCTGAAACAGGCTGATGAGAACCAAGCTCTGGAGACAGCTCTAATTATTATTAACCAGGAAATGAACAATCGAGAGGGCATGAAAAAGGTATCTTCTTTTGTTATTCATTCTTTTGTTGGTTCTTGCTTGTGTGAACTATGTTGCAATACAATTGGAAATTTTTGGATTTGCAGGCTCTTCCTGTACTATCACGTGCTGTAGAGAATAATCCAAAATCTATAGCTCTCTGGACCATTTATCTTCTTATATTCTATAGCTATACTACAACCGGAGGGAAGGATGACATGTTCTCTTATGCGGTATGCATTATATTTATTCCTGCTTTACTATAGAATATAATCTGGAAGCAGGAACAGTACTGCAAAAACATCTTGAAAGATATTGATTGAATCTATGTATTAAAATATATATGGTAGAAAGATGAAACAAGATTCGTGATGTCAAAATTTTTTTCTTTTATCAAAATTTAATAAACACTGCTTAGTATTTTAGTGATGTTGAAACTATCAATCAAAGCGAGCCTTAGTTATTTTTTGGTCGTTATCAACTTTATAAAGTGAGGATTAAAACATAATATGTTTTTCTATTCACTTGGTGATATACTATTTGTACAAGTTTTATAATATAAAAACTGATAGTTCAAAGTTCAAAGTATGAGGAATGGATGATTTACGGTGATCCAAAACTCTGAAATTTATTGTCATGCATCTCAAAGTTTCTTGCACTTGTGAAAACGGTCGAATGTTTGAAGTAACAAAAAAGCTGTCATTGCTAAAGACGGAGAAAGAAAAAACTGACTCTTACTGGGACTTTATTGGGGGTGCTATACTGAAAGCCTATCTTGCACAATCAAATGGTGTTAATGAAAAATCTCTAGGAAGTAGAAATTAGAAGTATAAACTGTTCTAGATAATGGGTTAGGCGACTTTATCTACTTTACTCAACCGGGTCTTTGTAGGATATACAATGTTTGTATTAAATAGGAAAATGATTGTATTGCAGCTGTGTACATTTGTCATGCGTCATAACAAATGATCTTTGAAAACCTTTGATTTCAATTGAAGAATGGTTTTTGGCTTTTATTTAGTTCTTTTCCTTTTAAGAAAACTTTCTCCTTGTATTTGTATCACCCTTTATGATTAAATGCAGACTCGTCTCTTCCTCATACTTGAATTGGTGGGCTCTTCTGTCCATTACTTATTTTCTCACTCGCGTAATCAAGCATTGTGTGGAAACCCTTTGCTCTTGTTCTTCAGGTCAAGCACAATGGGCAATCTTATGAACTCTGGCTCATGTACATTAACAGTCGCATGAATCTTGATGCTCGAATGGCTGCATATGATGCTGCACTTTCTGCACTCTGCAACAATATATTTACTCATAACTTGGATGGGAAATATGCTAGTGCCCATATCTTGGACCTGATTTTACAGATGACAAATTGTTTGTGTATGTCCGGGAATGTTGAAAAGGCTATTCAGAGGATTTTTGGACTTCTTCAAGTTGCAATGGATTCTGATGAGCCTTGTTCTTTTACGCATTCTGATATGCTCACATGCTTAAATATATCTGACAAATGTATTTTCTGGGTTTGTGTTGTGTATTTAGTTATTTACAGGAAACTGCCTCATGCTGTAGTCCAGCAGCTTGAATGTGAGAAAGAACTGGTCGAGATTGAATGGCCTACCATTCAATTGACAGATGGTGAGAAGCAGAGGGCTTCTAGGGTGGTCAAGAAAGCAGTAGATTTTGTCGATTCATGCTTGAACAATGAATCGCTTGAAAGTAAAAGCTACCAAAAATCTATTCAAATGTTTGCTGTCAATCATATAAGGTGCTTGATGGCATTTGAGGACATAGGATTCAGTAGGAACTTATTGGATAAATATGTTAAACTCTATCCATCTTGCTTAGAACTTCTTTTGCTCAAAGTGCGGGCAAAGAAACGTGATTTTGGGGATGAAACTGTTGCAGCATTTGAAGAAGTGATCAGGAACTGGCCGAAAGAAGTACCTGGGGTCCAGTGCATCTGGAATCAATATGCTGAATATTTACTTCAGAATGGGAGAATCAAATATACTGAAGAACTAATGGCGCGCTGGTTTGACTCTAGTTCAAAAATGGATTGTTCTAAAACTAGAACATTGGATAATAGTGATTGCGACTCCTTGCACTTGCTAGATTATGCTTCAGGATCAATTGTACATGCATTAGATTGCAGTCCCAACGAGGTGGATGTGGTGTTTTGGTATCTTAATCTTTCTGTTCATAAGTTACTGCTGAATGACCTATTAGATGCACGTTTGGCCTTTGACAATGCTCTGAGGGCTGCTAGTTCTGGGACTTTTAAATATTGCATGAGAGAGTATGCTATGTTTTTACTTACTGACGAATCCTTGCTGAACGAAGCTGCTTCTGTTGGTGGAATAAGGAGCATTTTAGAGGGTTATCTCAATGATGTACGAGCTTTCCCTGTCCCTGAGCCATTATCCAGAAAATTCATTAACGATATCAAGAAGCCAAGAGTTCAACTTCTCGTCAGTAACATGTTGTCTCCTCTTTCTCCGGATGTTTCTCTAGTGAACTGTATTCTTGAAGTCTGGTATGGGCCATCTCTTTTACCCCCAAAATTTAGCAAACCGAAGGAATTGGTGGATTTTGTGGAAACTATCTTAGAGATGTTGCCTTCAAATTATCGGTTAGTACTTTCTGTCTGTAAGCGATTATGCAGTGGCAACGACTCTTCTCAAGTTACCTCTGCCAGCCTTATTTTCTGGGGCTGCTCAAATTTGATTAGTGCAATTTTTAGTGCTGTACCGATACCACCAGAGTTCATTTGGGTAGAAGCTGCTAATATTCTGGTCAATGTTAAAGGTTTTGAAGCCATAACTGACAGGTTTCACAAGAGAGTTTTGTCTGTATACCCGTTTTCTGTTCAGCTGTGGAAATCATACTACAACATATGTAAAACTAGAGGAGATACGAGTGCTGTTCTGCAGGCAGTAAATGAAAGGGGAATCGAACTAAGTGAGCCTTCTTTATGATAGACTTTTACCTTCTTGGTAGGATCAGTAAACTTACAGAAAATTAGGATCAGTTTTTAGTTATATGGGAGAAGCCTCAATGTGTACAGATAGTTTACTTCATACGGTTTCATCATGCTAGGCACAGTAGTTTCGCCAGTTTTGCTAAGTGGTAGAGAGTCGATCGTGGCTAGGAATTAGAAAAATACTTGCACAGAGAGAGATTTGGTGGAAAAAGGTTTTTGTCTGTAAAGTCATTGAAACCTTATTATTGGAACTGGATTTCTTGAGGGTGTCATCAGGTTTCTCAGCCAGTTGCTCACTTCCGTTGCTCGGCAGTTCTGTAAAGGTGTTCGACAGTTCTGTAAAGGTGTATTGTCGAACGTCAGGTTTATCCCCAACTTTTTTGGTAGCTGACATTGTTTCATCTTGTTCTTCAATCTTCCCCGCTTGCTAGAATTAATTTCTTCAATTGACCTTACCCTTTTAAATGTAAGTACTAACCATTTTTAGGTAAAAATTTGATGTGGTTGAAATGAAATCGAACTTATTCGATGCTCATCGATGAAGGTTTTTTCTATGGCTGTTTTTCTACCATCTACGAGCTTATTTTGTTTGTTAAAGCTATGAGAAGATCAAACAGAAGTTTGTGCTTGTTTGGCTATGTAAACTTGCTGGATTGCTTGTCTTTAGATTTGTCTACTGCATTATCTTAACCCCTCCGTCACTTCGTCAATATGCATATGGTATGGATAGATTTGATATGTAGATGGGAGGACGTCTTTGATTTACTCTTAGGTTTGTGTAACTTAAACTTAAGAAATTGAGTGAGTTTGTACTTAATATGTAGATTTATTTATTCAATCTTTATTAATGCAACGTGTTCAATATTTCCTAAGATTTTAAATGCTGATGAGTTCATTTACTTAAATTGGTAGGAAGTTTGTTTTGAAAATAATTTTTTATTTTGAATTTTATAATTCTGTTAACTCATATGATCTTTGTAAATATTAATAGTATTATTTATTAAATGACTATTTACAAGCTTATGCTATTTTGGGAGCAAGGGTAACTTCGATTATTCTAATAATTCGAAGAAAGATAAAAAAAATAAATGGAAAATGGCTATTCAAATGTACTCTCTCTTTCTAGAACTTTTGAAAGCAATTCTTAAATAGTCAACTGGTTTTCGACAAACAATGGGTGTGTGGCCAACGTGAGCATAGTTCAATTGGCATAAAATAAGTATCCTCGATCAAAAGGTTAGAGGTTCAAATCTTCTATTAAACATATTGCAAAAAAAAAAAAAAAAGAAGAACAATTTGGTGTGTGAAGCACAAATGGTGGTTTGTCATAATTCATAAGTATATAACCCCATGTAACATTGGTACGTTGTCTTGGCCAAAAGTAGCAACCGTGTGTAAGAGAAAATTATAGATCGAAATTATGGTTTAGCATGAGGTTTTTGGGCTACAAAGTACAACTCAGCGAGATTTTAAAGAGCCCAACTTGCCTCCTGCCCAGGCAGGAGGCATCAATGGTGCTGCCCACTTGGGCACCATTGGATTAAAAAAATTTGTTCTTTTTATTAAAAAAAAAAAAAAAAAAAATCAGCATCAATGGTGCCCAAGTGGGCAGCACCATAGATGCCTCCTGCCTGGGCAGGAGGCAAGTTTTTTCCGATTTTAAATCAACTATTCTTTCCAATTCTGATAATCTCTTTATGTAAATGATAATAATAAAAATAAATAATATAAACAAATTAATAATAATAATAGAACTCAGTAATAATAATAAAGAACTAATTTTTTAAAAAAGAATATTACATCACATGTGAGCGAAAAATTTCGAACATATGAATACCTTAACCTATGAGAACATCTAAAATGAATATGCTAACTTGAATCAACTGGTTAAATATATATCTTCGACCAAGGGGACAAAAGTTCAAATCTTTACCTCCACTCTAAATATTATTAAACTAAAAAAAAAAATGTTGAATTATGTTAGTTATAGATATTCAATATGAGAAAAAATTATTCAATGTGGTTGTTAACCTCTTAACCGTATTTTTTCGTTTGATGCATGATTAAATCACAATTTTAATCTCTTTTATACATCCAACTATATCATCAGTCATATTTTTAAAACTAAAACCTTTTTGAATAATTTTTCCAGAAAAAAAAAAAAAGCTGGTATCACCCGTCAATCTGAGTCACTTGATCAACTTCTGTGGCACCAACGGGCGATCAATTAGAGAAGACTAGGTTATATATAACCTGTCAGCAATCGGCGCCGTTCATATAACGCCACCGTAAAAGCCTCTTCTTCAAAAGCTTCGAAACCTTAAAACCCACCAAAAACCCAAACTCTCTCTGTTTCTCTCTGAAGATCCGAGGCTTTCGTGTTGCGAGATGAATAACTTGAAGCTATACTCTGAAAGCTCTCTCAAACTCGAATTACAGACCGATGAAGAAGTCATACAGTTCTCCGCCTTCGACATTGAGCGGAATCGTCTCTTCTTTCTTTCCACCGCCAATTTCATATACACTACTCAGCTTACTTCGTTCCATGTGAGCTCTAACCCCTCTCGCTTTACAATTTCATCTTCTTCCCGTTTTATGAAAGAAACAATTGGCTTGTTATGTATGTAAAGGAACTTTTGGTGATTATGTTTTTTTTTTTATCTCTTTTTCTTGAATCAATGTTATGGCGTTTTGATGGTATACTCTGTTAAGTGTGCTTGTTATTTGCGTTTTTCTGTTACCAGAATGAAAGAATGAAGAGTGTAGCCATGTTACCTGCTGAAGTTCATCCTATTGATTTGGACACCGGGGACTGTGTTACGTCCTTTGATTATTTGATGGAGAAAGAAGCCCTGATTGTGGGAACTCGCAATGGACTTCTTTTGCTGTTTTCCGTGGATGGCAATGGGAGTGAAGTTGTTGGCAGGGTTGAGGGTGGTGTGAAACGCATCTCACCTAGTCCGGATGGGGATTTGTTGTGCATAATTTCTGGGCTTGGGAAGATTTTAGTAATGACCCATGATTGGGATTTGATGTATGAGAACACTCTCGAGGATTTTCCTGAAGGTGTGTTGACGTACGTAAGGACTTCTTCCATACTTAACTGAAGGGGGTATTTTATGTTATATCTTATCTATATCAACATGTTTACTGCTATATAAACCAAATTTATAGGCAACTGGCTCACTGGTAAAAACATTGTGGCCTTTTCTTTGAGCTTTTCTTTAAGCCACTTGCTATGTCCAGAGAGAGTTGATGAACTTTGTTTAACTGGTGACTTTTAGAATATAAATTTAATTACTGGATGTTGGCTGCAAGGTTCTCCTTCTTGTTCTCTGGTCATCTCTATGACCATCCATGGTTACATTAGAAAAAGTTTCATACTTCCTAATATTTGTTAATATAATGATTGGACTTTGTCTTCAGGTGAACCAAACTTTTCAGAGCAAAATGATTTTGAAAGTTCCATTTCTTGGCGAGGTGATGGGAGATACTTTGTGACACTGAGTGATGTAGAAAATTCTAACACTGCACTCAAGAAGCTCAAGATCTGGGAGCGAGATGGAGGTTCCTTGCATGCTTCATCTGAATCAAAAAACTTTGTGGGAGGAGTTTTGGAATGGATGCCGAGTGGAGCAAAAATTGCTGCTGTTTATGATAAGAAAAGTGAAACTGAATGTCCTACAATAGTATTTTACGAAAGGAATGGATTAGAAAGAAGTTCTTTTTGTATTAACGAGCAAATTGGTGCAAAAGTTGAGCTTCTAAAGTGGAATTGCAGTTCAGATCTTCTTGCAGCTATTGTCAGAGGTGAAAATTATGATTCTGTAAAGATCTGGTTTTTCAGCAATAATCATTGGTACTTGAAGCATGAAATTCGGTACTCAAAGCAGGATGTGGTTAGGTTTGTATGGGACCCGACAAGGCCTCTTCAGTTATTTTGTTGGACTGTTAATGGACAAATTACAATGTACAACTTTATATGGATTTCAGCTGTCGTGGAGAACTCAACGGCATTGGTCATTGATGATGCAAAGATACTTGTGACCCCTCTTTCTTCATCACTCATTCCACCTCCTCTGTATTTGTTCAGCTTGAAATTTTCAAGTGCTGTCCGTGATGTGGCCTTTTACTCCAAGAATTCTAAGTACTGTTTGGCTGCTTTTTTATCAGATGGCCTTTTATGCACTGTAGAGCTTCCTGCAGCTGATGTCTGGGAAGAACTAGAAGGAAAGGAATTTTATGTTGAAGCTTCAACTTCTGAATCAACATTTGGCTCCTTTCAGCATCTTGTCTGGTTGGACTTGCATAAACTTCTTGTTGTTTCTCGTTATGGGTTTGATGATTATAATTATGTCTCTCGAGGCTCCCCGAATGAGGAGCCTCTTGGATTTTGTTTATTGGAAATTGATCTTGAATGTTCTAAGGATCATGTTCAAGGTTTACCTACATGTTCTGGTTGGCATGCAAGGGTTTCTGATAAAAAATTTATTGAAGGACCAGTCATCTGTGTAGCTTCAAATCCTGCTGAGAATTGTACTGCGTTTGTCCAGCTTAATGGTGGGGAAGTTCTTAAGTATGCATCTAGGTCGGCCTTTTCTGGTGAATTTTTGAAACAGGAGGATAAGAGTTTTTCATCATCTTGTCCCTGGATGAGTGTGGCTTTGGTGGATAATAATGGGTTACTAAAGCCCCTTCTTTTTGGACTTGATGATGTTGGGAGGCTTTATTTGAATCGGATGGTTGTCTGCAACAATTGTAGTGGTTTCTCTTTTTACTCAAATTTGGGGGACGAAATAATTACACATTTGATTTTAGCAACTAAACAGGATATGCTTTGTATTCTTGATATTTTGGATGTATTGCATGAAAAAATAGAAGAGAAATACAACTTTTTCCAAGCTAGTAATCAATGCAGAGAGGATGAAAGTAGAAACTTTATCTATATGTGGGAAAGAAGCGCCAAAATTGTTGGTGTTCTGCATGGTGATGCTGCTGCTGTTATATTACAAACAGCTCGAGGAAATCTAGAGTGCATACATCCAAGAAAGTTGGTGCTGGCATCTATCATTAATGCATTGATCCAAGGGCGCTTCAGAGATGCTCTTCTTATGGTAAGGCGCCATAGGATAGACTTCAATGTCATTGTTGATTACTGTGGTTTAAAAGCATTTATCCAGTCAGCCACAGAATTTGTGAAGCAAGTTAATAATTTTAACTACATCACTGAATTTGTTTGTGCCATAAAGAATGAAAATGTAACAGAGACGCTGTATAAAAACTTTATATCCCGTTCATGCACAGATGCCAGTAAAGTTGGAGCACTGAGAGACTCTAAAGATTCTTATGTAAAAAACAAGGTTTCTTCAGTCCTGTTGGCCATCAGGAGGGCTATTCAGGGGCATATGATGGAAAGTCCAGCAAGAGAGCTCTGCATTTTGACCACCCTTGCACGTAGTGATCCACCAGCACTTGAAGAAGCTTTGGAGAGGATAAAAGTTATACGTGAAATTGAACTGTTAAATTCTGATGACCCAAGGCGAACATCTTATCCTTCTGCTGAAGAAGCTCTGAAACATCTCTTATGGTTGTCTGATCCTGATGCTGTTTTTGAGACCGCTTTAGGTCTTTATGATTTAAAACTTGCTGCTATTGTGGCAATAAACTCACAGCGGGATCCAAAAGAATTTATCCCGTATCTTCAGGAACTGGAGAAGATGCCATTCCTCTTAATGTGCTATAATATTGACCTAAGATTGTCAAGATTTGAGAAAGCTTTAAAGCATATTGTTTCAGCTGGGGAGGATCATTTTTCTGATTGTATGAACCTAATGAAGAAAAACCCTCAGTTATTCCCTTTGGGACTTCAGTTGATCACAGATAATACTAAGAGGAAATTAGTCCTTGAGGCCTGGGGTGATTATCTTGGTGATGAAAAAAGTTTTGAGAATGCTGCGGAAACTTATCTCTGCTGTTCCAATTTGGAAAAGGCTTTGAAGTCATATCGTGCTAGTGGTAACTGGAGTCAGGTGTTTATAGTTGCCGGGTTGCTTAAAATGAGAGAAGATGAGATATTACAATTGGCTCATGAACTCTGTGAAGAGCTTCAAGCTCTTGGTAAACCAGGTGAAGCTGCTAAAATTTCCCTGGAGTACTGTGGGGATATTAACCGTGGGGTGGCTTTGTTAATTAATGCTAGGGACTGGGAAGAGGCTTTGAGAATTGCTTTTATGCATCAGAGAGAAGATTTAGTTTCAGAACTGAAGAATGCATCTGCGGAATGTGCAAGCATGCTTATTGGTGAATATGAGGAAGGATTGGAGAAAGTAGGGAAGTATTTAACTCGATACTTAGCTGTTCGACAGAGAAGATTACTTCTTGCCGCTAAAGTCAAGGCAGAGGAAAGTTCAATGAATAATCCTGATGATGATACTGCATCAGAAGCTAGCAGTAATTTGAGTGGAATGAGTGCTTACTCAGCTGGGTATGTATTCTAAGCCTCTTTATCATACTGCTTCACGGTTCTTTTGATATTTACAAAGTCCCTCTCTACGTTGGCTATAACTGAAATAAGGTTCTCTAGTTTGGCTGTACAACTAGTGGACTGTGGAAGATAGGCAACATTTGGGGTTTGTAAAAGCCTCAAATGATTGTTGTTTCTTGACGATAAAGATTGTAGACTTAGACGATCAACTCAAGGTGCTTGTTTGAACACCCACAAAAAAAAATCATTATTTTCTTTTAAAACGGAAAACATTTCTAAAAACACAGGAATATAAATTGAATATGGAAAATGAGAATGTTGTTGAATCCATGGTGTTAAATTTCCATCGACATGTCGACATTTCTTACAACATTTCCACTGTCCATAGGTTCAACATCGACATAAGGGAGGAATCGACATTTCCACTATACCGTACATAATTGATGAAATATTAAAAAAAATAGCAATAAAATGTAACTTAATGTGAATCTAATATTGTAACAAGCATTTTAACTTATTTAAAGAGTGTAAAATGTTTATTTATTAATTTAAATATATTTTTTAATTTTTTGTTTTTAAATTTTTTCGAGAAATATCTATCGACATCAACATTTTATCGATATTTCCATCGACATTTCCATAAAATCGAGACTTCGACATTTCCGTCGACATCGACATTTTAAATCTTGGTTGAATCAGATGGGCACGGGTGTAAGGGAGCGAAGCTCCCATTTCCTGGTTATCCAAAAAAAGAATGTTGTTGAATCGGACCTTGATAGATAGCAAACTTTTAAACTGTTGACATTTAATTTAATTTAATGGATTTTGCTTAGTTTCTTTTGTGCTTCTCTAATATAATTGCTCCCTTAGAGGTCCTAATCTACCTGTATTTGGAAGTTACTGACGTCATTGTTTTAACTTTGAATCTGTAAATATGAAAGCCTTTGGCATCAAAATTTACATGGAAATTCTACTCAGCTATGCGAATCAATTTCTCAACTCTGAAACAGATCCTTACTGATCCTGCTAAAATTGTGTGTTTTTATAGTTTGATATGGCAAGATTAAAATGTTGTGAATTTCTGATAACAGTTGATCCAGGACAATTAGCTGTCCGAATTTTTTGCTTGTTCTTCTTTCACATTTTTTTCTTTAAAAAAAAAACTTTCCTCTTTCTTTATGTTCAATTTTCCCTCTCAAGCCTTATTTCTTCAAAATCTTAATATATGAATGCACATGAAGAAGATCGAATATCAGTCTGCTAACATATCTATTATAAGTAAACTGGGAGAAGATGCTATAACTTCTGTTTGGCTAGGCCATCCTTCTGCATAAAAACGTGGGCTCTATGAATATTTGTTTTTAGTGCCTGCCTCAATTTATGAACAGGAGTAGAAGGAGTTCAGCTGTTTCCATGAGCACAACTGCAGGTAGGAAGTCAAGAGAGGCAAAACGTCAGAAAAGTAGAGGAAAAATCCGTCCGGGAAGGTATCTAAACTGATGGTTTTTCTTTTTAACCATGGCATCTAGTCGCTCACGAAATAACATTATTATTTTACACTTGTAGTCCTGGTGAGGAGATGGCTCTTGTAGAGCATCTAAAGGGCATGTCTCTAACTGATGGGGCTAGGTCTGAGCTTAAATCTTTATTGGTTTCACTTATGATGCTGGGGGAGGAAGAAACTGCAAGGAAGCTTCAACGAACTGCGGAAAACTTTCAACTCTCACAAATGGCAGCTGTAAACCTTGCAAATGATACTATTTCTAGTGATATAATAAATGAACAGGCAGACACAATGGAGAATTACGTACAAGTATTGAAAAGTGAAGTCCAAAAATTGGAAGTTTTCTCGTGGCGTTCTAAAGTATTCCTCTCTTCATGACTGGTGAGCTTTGGTAACTTGACTGAAATAAATTTTCAGGTATAACTTGAGCATAGTTATTTTTTTTTAATTTTTTGAGTTCAAACCTCTGATCTCTTGGCGAGAGTATATGCCTTAACTAGTTGAGTTTTGCTCAGATTAGCTTATGTTAGCTTGCATGTAAATAACATTTTCTGGCTGCCTATTGACAAATTAAATTTCATGGTCTCCATCACTATTACTACCATAATCACTGCCATTCCATAGACAGAAGAATTCCACTAGAAACTCTTACAGAAAGTTGAGAATAAACAGAGTTTAAGTCAATGCACCAGGATCCAATCTTCCAGCCTAAACATTTTTCCCTCTCATTCACCTTGATGAAGTTTGGTGCATGATGAGGAAATTTGTAGATACGTGAATGAGCATGAGCAATATTGAAAGTATTGGTACTATATAACTTGAGAAACATCATGCCTATTGTTTTTTACGAGCCAAGTTTGCCAAAATTTTCGGCAACAGTTTATTTTGATTGCTTAATGTGCTCAAAGAAGGATATGTAAGAGAGTTTGTTCAGATCCCTCCAAATTCCAGGCTCTAGAATCCTCCGACTCTGTACTTTCCTGTATATCATCCAAGTTTCTTCCTCGTACACACCCTCCAAATCCTTCCATCTAGAATTGTAGCATCACACGTGTTGCTCATTCCATTTGACAATAACATTTCATTAATACCTAAAAAATAATTTAAACTCCTCTGCTTTCTTTTTGAGTAGCCTCTCTTTCTCTCAAACATTCTTTTCATTTTGTGCTCTTTCTCCTGCAAATTTATGCATACCCAATTGAGTTGTTAATTAATGTTGATTGATTCCCTGTTCATTTCTCGTAACGTTTTTAGGCCAAAGAAACCCAAACAGCTGATACTGGATATATGAATTATCTTCATATTGAATTCCATGTATCTCAATATATTTTCAATTGTCTTCTAATTTTCCTTTTGTTCTGTCTTCAGTTTAACCAAAGGGAAGAAACCTGCTTTTAAATTATAGCCTTTCCAATCTCAAATTCAGGCAACGGAGTGATTTATGAGACTGAAGGGAAGATACAAATGCTGGGCAGCCGAACGAGATTTGATAGAATTCCATCCAAGTTTTGCAGAGATCTTTTGCTTTTAGAATCTGTATCAGTAGTTCTTCTACATGCTGAGAGTTAAAAATTTAAGATGAGCATCATGTGTAAGTTATTACTGAATTTGTCTCAGATTTATGAAAAATTATTGTCTCAATTTTTTTTTCAGTGAAAGATTCTAGTTTCATTGGCAGCTTCCTGTTTCGTGGTTGAGTTTTAAGCCAGTGTTTTGATGATGGTGCTTTTGTTCCTCAATTTATTTAATATTATTAGTGTATAAGACAGATTGAAGATTTTAATTTCTGAAACTAAAAGAATTATCTTTTTTTTTTTCATCTTTTTTCTTTTGACAAAATGATTTAATGCGAAGCATTGAGTATTGAACTGTATGATAGATTATTGTATTTTTCAAATGGTTATTTTGTCAATTGAATGATAGGGTACAGATTCTAATTGATAATTTTGGCTTTAATATTTCAATTAATTTAAAAAGAAAAAAGGTCATTAAAATTTTGTGAATTTGAACATAGTTCAAGAATTCAAGTGGTTTCACATTAATACATCTTTTTTGGTCATCGGTTCTAATTATCGTTCCCTATCTATAGTGTAATATTGGTGGAGAAATAACAAATTTTTTCTTTTTTAATTATTAAAAAAAATGATAATTCACCAATGATAATCTTTTAAAATACATTTTAAATGAATTAAAACGGCGACTCATTGGAACACTGCTGCTTTAAAAAATGGAAAAAGGGCCCAGTCTTATGTCTAAAAAATTAAGACGTCGACTATATAAAGGAAATTGGAATACAGCTACTTAAAAACAGATGGAAAAACAAAAATCAAAAGGGCCCAACCGGGTTCGAACCGGTGACCTCTTGATCTGCAGTCAAATGCTCTACCACTGAGCTATGGACCCTTGTTGGTGTTCTAACTGATACAAATAAATAAAAAGTTTGTAGACAGCGTATTTCAGTTCGAAAATTTCAAAAATGAAATCAATTACAATTCCAAATTTGCAATTATGCTTTTCTGAACTTTCAATAAGCTATAAAATATACCTTTTTTTTCTTTCTCATAAGCACTTTTTTTTTTCTTGAGTACGATTTGAATCTCCTACCTTAAGAGATAGAGTACGTCAATTATTGCTGAGCTAAACTCACTTTGACAAATAAGCATTTTATCTTTTACTTTGCATTTACACCTCACATTAAATTTAAATGAAATGTCATAATATAACTGTGTTGAAAAATTATTAATCAATTATGTTGATACAATTAAAAACAATTGGATCGAAGTATGTTAAAATTGAAAATGAAGTGTTATAATCAATATTTTTTTGGGAGAAATTGCAAAAACTACCTCTGAATTATAAAGATTGTTACAATTACACCATGAACATGCAATTTAATCAATCATCCTTTAAACTTACAAAATTTTACAATTAAGCTCTTAAATATTGCAAAATGTACAAATCACCTATGAACTGTATAATGTTATTGCAATTAAACTCTCGAATTATAGAATTTATTACAATTTAACCAAAATTTTTAACTCTATCAAATTTGAAAACTATAACATTAATCATTAAAAAGATTTGGTTTTCAAATTGATGTTTAGCTATCATCTCTTGAACAAAAAATTGATGTAAGAATATGGTTTTGATGGTAGTAATCTTATAGTGTAAGAATTTGGTTTTGATGGTAGTGATCTTATAGTTTGAGAGTTTGATTAGAACAACACTTATAGTTAGAAGTGGTTAGTGCATTTTATAATCTTTAAGTCAATTGTAACATTTTTTTTTTAGAAAACAATTTTGTTAGCTTCAGCGGTTGATGGATCAAATTAAAAATTTGAGAGTGTGATTGTAACCGCCCCTGATTCAAAGTTCTTATTTACAATTTTTCCTATTTCTTTAGATAAGTATAATCTCTAATATTATTCCACTCCATTCAAAATTTATCTAGTAAATAGGGTGCCAGGGTGCCACATTAACATTTAATCTATGTTGAATTACATTTTTAAGAGTGTTTGACAAATCCTTAAACTCTTAATTCTATATATCTAAAAGTCCCTAAATTTTAACTTTAAAGTGTTTAATAAATTCTTCAACTTTCAATTTTATGTTTAATAAGTTCCTTTAATTTTAAAGTGTCAAATATCTCATCTATTATCTTATAGGTCCCAAACCCATGAATAAATATTTAATTTATTCATGAACCTACTAAATATAAATGAATTTTGCATTTAATAAGACACTAATCTTTCAATTTTATGTCTTATAACTTATAGATTTTAATGATTTACAGACCTTTGGGCATATTTTAAATTTCAATAACTTATTAAACAGATTGTAATGTATAAAAGTAAGCATAACTCAAAATTTAAAGATGTAAACCCATCTGTTTATCATTTCTCAATCCACCCAATAAGCATCCAACCATTAAATTCATGAACTCGAGTTTTACAGCAAACGATATGATTCATAAGGTTATAGTAGGTCAGGTCATGACACGAAATCACGAAGAGATTTGAATAAGAAAAAATGGAACCTATGAAACTCGAAAATCATTGCAAATTATTCCGAGTGGTTCTCTTCATAAAACCAAACTCATATACTCAAACTGGCATTGATCCATATTTACCTGCATATGTATTCGGCCGTATAACTCCACAGCCACACATAAATATCCAACCAAGTAAATCCACGAAAGCCAAAGAACAGTCATATCCTTGAAACTCTTAGGGTAAAACTTTAAAGAACAAGCCAATATCATAGCATAAAAGCAAGTTTCGAGACCACAATCTATGAACATTTCACGTTATCAACACCAGCTCTGCATCACAATGACTTGCCGGCCAAATCCTACACACCGCCCGACCGACTTCTGATAACATCAAGCCCCATCTCTGTAGGATCAGTTGCTTGTAACTCCACTTGAATGCCATCCAATTCCCTCTTGAACCTATCCTTGGAACTTGCGTAAATCATCTTGCTTCTCACCCTTGATGTATCAGGAGACCTTCATACATCGCAATTGATAAATGATGAGTCAGATCAGAATGCATGTTCATAAAATGAGCGAAGAATGGTTTAAAAACGATGGTGGGAGAGTGTAAAGGCTATATGTAGTACATTTACCATGCAATGAATATAATCCTGCTCTTCTGGCAATTCTCTTCAGTCACAAAATCGAAATCATAGACTGCATATCGGCATTCATCAGCAGGAAGGCTGGCAGCAAAATCCTCATAACTTTGAGATGGCTCGCCAAGCTTTTCCACCACAACCTGCTTCTGTTTTTCCTCAATCTTGAAAACTATAAAACGGTAGGTTCTTTTTGCCTTCAAATCCAGAAACCTAAGCTTGCAATCACCATGCACAGCCATCCCTGATGCTGCATTTGCCTGTGATAAATTGATTTACAAATGTAAATTATAAACTCAGAGAATTTAAATCTCCATAGTATCCATGAATCCCAACCATATTAGAAGTCCAGAGCAGACTAGATAAAGATGGTGGAGGGGAAGTGGAACCAATTTCCCATTTCTCTAACAAGTCGACCTCTTTGCTAGAATGTACGGGCGTGCAGCTCAAATTTGATAAACAGATACCTGGTTGGAGTGTGAATGTAGTGTTGGGGGCTGTGAAGCTTCATTTCTTTAAACTACAACAAAATAATATAATTACTCCACCAAACGGCAGCAATAATACTGATTCCTTTTTTTTCTTTATTCTTTTTCCTGGGGCAGGGGGTATGGAAAGAAAATGTCCATCTCCAACTGGCTAGAGAGAGGGGGGAAAGTAATTATAAAATTTTTTAGACAAATAACATCTCCAAAAGGGCAAGGGAGGAAAAAATCAAGTATAAATAGATAGATAGATAGATAGAAAGAAAGATAGAGAGAGAGAGAGAGAGACTTACATTTGACAATGTTATTACCAAGGACTTCTAGAAATATTGCTACCAACATGTAGTTTTGGGGGCAGAGCTAGTTCTTTGTTTGGATCACAATTAACTTCTACTTGGGTTTCCCCTACCATGGAGTCTTCATCATTACAGTATGAACAGAACCTTTGGTAAAACTTCTAACATAGACAAAAAAAACCATCCTTTTTCTCAATACTCATTTCTTGTTGTCATTGTACCCAACAGTGACCCCTAGCCTTTAGTGTCAAGGAGAACAATTTTAACCAGCTCCACCCTGAAATTCTAAAGTCACCACTTTTTAATTCCTAATCAAAACACACCTTCAAATTCTGATGCTCAACTCTATAGTCTATACCAACAAGTCTCCTACCCCCATTTCCTAACAAACACACACTAACGGTGATGGTGATAAGGGAGAAACAAACTAAAGAAATAAAGAAGAAAGAGCACAGAGGATGAACAAGATGAGGGAGAAGAGGGCGACTCAAGACTCTACCCACGTGAACTAACTTAAATTCATGAAGGAATTGTGACAATGACCATAGGAAAGCAATGTACCAAAATGGGATGCACTAGTACGATAATAAACCTCTACTTAAATAGTTAAATTGATGTTTTCCTTTCCGATCCAACACCCTTCAGTTCTTCCCTTCAAATTTCATCATGGTTTCCAAATTTTTTTAATATTTTATGAATCGTCACTCTCTTTCAGGTCATGCAATGCAAAATAACTCAAGATACTAATTATATCCATCAACACAAATGCCTATGTTTAAACCACTGAGATGAAGCAAACATAATGTAATTATCACCGTTAATGTGCAAAAGAGAGAAATTAAAAAATAAAATAAAAGATTGATAAAAGAATGAACCCATACGTATATCCTCCTTTTACAAGAACCAGTCCAAAATTACTATTACATAATCTTGAAATAGCCATAATTCGAAAACAGAGTACAGTCACAAGGTCCAAGTGAAAATTGCAACAAATGTACAAGAATGTAATAAATCGCGTTAAATCAACGGTGGCCAATGCTTTTACCCACTCGCTTACAACTGCATGGCACTCAATATAATAAACCAGAAACAGAGATCAAGCACTAGTATGCCAATATAATCAACAATCTAAGACCAGCGGACCAAAATGAACAACGAGCAATCGGTGGAGCGATTTACAAGGATTCCGTTTCAAAACAACCAAGAACTCCAAAGATCGAATAGAAAACCAGCGAGGAGAAACAAATAGAAGAAAACTAAAGAAACAAATTAACAAACAAAGAAAAAGAAGAATCGACCAAAATAAGCCAAATAGATGAGTAGAGTGAGAGCAAGAAGAGGAAGAAATGCTCACCATTTTGCCGAGAAAATTATGGGGCGAGAAAGCGTAAGAAAAGGCGAGAAAGGTTGAGAAATTTTAGGGCTTCCACAGACGAGATGATAAAGAAGATAGAAGAGAGGGTGAAGAGAGGAGGACGATGGGATGGGGAAATGAGGGCTGTGCAGTGCAAAGAGATTCGACGCTAATATTAAAAGCAAATATTATAAATAAATAATAATTATAATGATAAAATAATAATAATTGTGGAAACGATTGATAATGTCACCAAGACGGTTAAAAAACCGAACAATCCACCAATTATTTGGTTCCACCCAATTCTAGCGGTGGGCATCGTTTCGGTCCCACGTTCTGTTGATGAATGAAAGCATCCGATTTTCCTTTAGAAAAAAGAAAAACAATTTTGGCAAATACCTTATAATTTATACATCTTTTATGGCAATATATTATATATATTTTTTGGGGAAAATTTTAAATTTTGCCTTGAACTTTGTTGACAAGGGGTGAAATAAATATTTCAATTAATTGTGTTTGAGTTTGAGTTTTTTTTTGAGGTTTATGACTAATTATGAGGATTTTTTCTTCCTTATTAGTAGATACTAATGTGTATTGGTTTTTCTAGTTGGGTTGGATATTTTGTTAAGCTAGGTTTAAGTGTTGTTTTATCATTTTTTTAGTTCGACAATATGTGAGGTAGAGAATTCGAACTTGTGACTAGGGATGTGCACGAAGCGAAGTGGAGACGGGATGTTTTCTTCGTCCCCATCCCCACCCCTCATTTTAAATTTTGCAGGAATTGAGGTGAGGATTCTCTCGAGAGAATTCGCAGGGATTGGGTTCTCTAAGGGGAATTATTCCATGTTTTGTTCTTTTTTTTTTTTAAATCTCAATTGAATCAAATAATTCTTTTGATAAATTTTCAAATTGTTAACTTTTCATGAGAAATATTCATTAATTTTCAATTAGATAGTTAATTATTCATGGAAAATCTTCATTTAAATAGTTAATTTTCTATAAAAACAAAAATCATAAAAGTCTTAAACCTCCTAATAGAAACAAAATAGGGAAAAATACATTTTTGGTCCCTAAGTTTTCAGGAATAGATGAGTTTGGTCCCTAAGTTTTCAAAATAGACATTTTTAGTCCATGAGTTTTGAGAAATAGGTTTAAAATGTCTCTCATATTATTTTTTCAATTTTTTTATAAAAAATTAATATTCTTTATTAATTTGTAATATTGAATAATTTTTTAAATTAAAAAAAAAAAATCTTTCTCCCCTCTCTACTCCATTCTCTCTCCTGTCTCCACGTTCCACCTTCCTTCCCTCTTCTTCATCTTTTACCCTTCTCCCCACCGTCTTCTTCTTCCTCTCCCTTCCTCTCTCTCAATGCGCTGCAGTTGGCTTTTATTTTGGAGACTGGAGTAATCTATAGATCTTGATTTGAATTTGCAGGCGGCTTTGATTTTGTGGAGAAGAAGACCATGAAGATCCTGATGATCAAAACTTCTAAGCAAAGGGTAGTTAAATTTGGAGTCAAACCCAAAACCCATCATCTTCTTGAAAGGCCCTTTAATCCCATTGAATCCATCACCAACAAAACCAACCAAATCCCTCGAGAAAATAAAGTTAGAAAGAGTGTTGAAAACAGTTGTAAACACAAAATATTTAATATCCACCACAGACCCTTGTTTTGACTGCAAGAACTCCACCATTTCATTCATCTTCCTTCATCTCAAATTGGATTGTTGCATTGCGGAGAAAAACAAGAGAGCAATCATCGTGCAGAGCTTTGTCAGGAGTCATTTGGAAAATGTATCGAGCAGAGAGAAGGCGATCTTGAGTTTTGAGAATTGCGGCGGTGGCGGCTGGGGAAGAAGCGAAGGCGAGGCGTTGAGTGCCAAGGTTGAGGGAGAGTACAAGGTTGTAGATTTGGGCAAAGTGAGTGATTGAAATGTGAGCGTTTTGGCCAATTTGAAGGAGATTTCGTAAAATCGGCCATGGCCTTGGACCTGAATGAAGTGGGAGTTGATTTGAAGATGGGAAATTGATGTGTCTGAGAATAATGAAAATTAGAGGTAGAAGGAGAAGAGGAAGAAGAAGAAGAAAGGGAAATGAAAGAAGAAGATGGCGGGGAGAAGGGGAAAAGACAAAGAAGAGAGAAGGAAGGTGGAGGGAGGAGAGAGAATGGGTAGAGAGGGGAGAGATTTTTTTTTTTTTTTTTTTTTTTAAATTTTAAAAATAATTAATTATTACAAATTAATAAAGAATATTAATCTTATATAAAAAAAATTGAAAATATTAATTAAAAAATTGAAAAAATAATATGAGAGACATTTTAAACTTATTTCTTAAAACTCAGGGACTAAAAATGTTCATTTTAAAGTCTCAAGGACCAAATGCACCTATTCTTGAAAACTCATGAACCAAAAATGTATTTTTTTCCAATAAAATAATAGTTCATATCAAATTATCTAATTATCCATACATATAATTCAAATATTTAACCATATAATTCAAACATATCCAGATATCTAAATCATTAACAATAAAACTTTATATATATAAAATAGAAAAAAATAAACGGGGTGTGGAACAAAAAATGGGGATAGGGAATACATTCCCGTTTCCGTTTAGCTCGTGGGAATTTTTTTCCTCCCACTCCCTCCCTCATTCTTCACCTAAATAGGAATTCCCGCCCCATTAGAGGCGGGTTTCTATGGAAAAAAGGGACATCTCTACTTGTGGCCTCTTAGTCGATGGTATATAATTTATGTCACTTGAGTTATACTCATGTTAACCAAGCGTTATTTTACCTATTCAACTACGTAATTAGGTCATAATGTGTCGTTAACATAAGTACAACTCAACGGGTTAATATATTATATATACATTCTAAAGATTAGATGAACTAGGCTACTAGGTGTTGGACTGAATGACTATAAAGTTGCTTGTTGCTCATCTGATTTCGACATATTCTTCCATATAATGGTAGATTAATGTGTTGCCAAATTGGACTTGGTATAACATTTTGGATGATGTAAAATTACTTATAGCCTTGACTAGTTTTGCTTCAATGAAATGGATTTTTTTTTCTAAACAAAATCCTTACCCTGCAATGGGTCACCAATCAATATATATTACAATTTGCCTATTACGGATTTTAAATGTCATATAACTAAATTAGTTTGTTCTTTAAAATATGGTTTGGGGACGTCTTCACACCACTATTAACATGAATATTAACTATGTGAACTGTCCAAAGAAATTTGTCTCTAAATTTAATTGTGAAACTTATAATTTGAAATATTCTATTTTAGTCTTTTGAGGCCAACAATTGCACACGAAGGGATTGAACCATCGACCTCTAGTTTGGGGACTTCTTCTCACCACTATTAGCATGAATATTAACTATGTGAACTGTCCAAAGAAGTTTGTCCTAAATTTTTAGATAAATTTAATTGTGAAACTTATAATGTGACATATTCTATTTTAGTCTTTTGAGTTCAACAATTGCACATGAGGGGATTTTAATTGTCATGTAACTAAGTTAGTTTGTTCTTTAAAATATAGTTTGGGGATGTCTTCACACCACTATTAACATGAATATTAACTATGTGAATTGTCCAAAGAAGTTTGTCTCTAAATTTTTAGATAAATTTAATTGTGAAACTTATAATTTGAAATATTCTATTTTAGTCTTTCGAGTTCAACAATTGCACACGAGGGGATTGAACCATCGACATCTAGAATGATAATTAGTGTCTTATCCACTGACCTATGCTCAAATTGACAAATATTCTACTTTAGTTGCTAAAAAGAAAGGTACACATTCACATGCCGATGAATCCATTACAATTATTTTATCATTTTGTCATTTATGTTATTCCCATCTAAAGATAAATGTTCTATATTCGTCATTTCCTTTTAAGGTAATACTCGTGTTATTCTCGCAATATTAAGTTCCATTTAAAGAATAATCACACTATTTCGAGATGAATGATTCTCAATCATCTTATCGTTACAATCCTTTCTCTGCAATTCTTCCATGCAATACGCATCATACTGAAACATTCATGCAAAATAGTACTAATTCATTCATCTTGAAACTAGCCCACAGAATAAGGTTGGTGAACACCGACATGTCGTTGTGATGCATCATACTGAAAATTCAGGACTCCAAGTTTACTGAAATATCCCCCAACCCCTCTTCAGAGAGAGAGGAAAAAGAAAAAGAAAATGTGGGTGTAAAATCAATTAGAAAATTAGAAATTATGGGGTCGGATTATATTTATGTCCTGATTAATGGCTATTTTCTGAGCATAATTCACAGGAACCAAACATAGTCCTTCACTTCTTAGATTTCCTTGCTTCTGTTGAATTCCCTGTAGAAAAATTGAAGTTTCAGACAGATCCACCTTAAGGGGAGGGGTAACTTTTACAAGTTTATCTTCCTTTTGAAATTTCACCATAAGAAAGAGATTAGTAGCTGAAGATCTTTTACAGTTTTACCTGAGGATTTGGGTTTATAAATGAGCTACTCTGCATTTGAAGTAGATTCTGCTCCAAACCCAGAAAAAGAAAGTAAAGAATTTCAAGCTTCAAACCACCATGTTTAACAAACAAGAATATTTAAGCAATAAACTTTGAAGTTTATCGCATTGTTGAAGAAGATAATAAGTGCCTTATTCACTCAATGATTGGCCCCAAACTTTACGAAACTATAGGCTCATCATTCTAATAGTATGATCTTAAAAAAGAGAGGCAAGAACCTAAAATATGGCAATAATGGGAAAGATAATGACACAAAATGAGAGAATTTGTGAAGAATCGTACCTGAATATGTTCTTGAACAAATTTGATATAAAGACAGGCTTCTTGTAGAACAGATGCAGTATCAGTCTACAATAAATTAACAAAAACAATACTGTTTAAGAAAAAGAAAAAAGAAAGAAACCATCTTCTAAGTAATAAAAACTACTAACCTTGCCGTAAGGCGAAACCAGCTTTTGAAGGGCAGTAATTTTGTCGCTAAGCCTTTGGCTTCTCCTGGCTGGTACCTGCAACAACATGCAACAAAAGTGCATAAAATGGTAAAAAGGGAAATGGATTTGGTTTTTGAATCTTTCAGATTAGTTTGAGTGATCTAATTCGTATCACATTTCAACTCAACCATTCAAAATAGATTCAAACGATTTAAGGATAAAAGGGTTTAGTTTAAGTACTCTGCTATCTTGGATTCCAGCTGATTCTTGTTGTTTTAAGTAACACAAGCCCTTTTCCAATGCATTGACCTTAATTCTCTTGTTATACCCTGCCACATCATATGGGGCTGTTTGTAGGCCTTTCTGGGCAAAGAACTCACGTTTCTTTGCGTTCTGTTAGGCCAAAAAAATCAAAGGAGTACACAATTTTTTTCAGTGGAGAAGTAGTAAATGCTTGGAAAGTTGATGTTTTAAACGCAAGAAGAGGGCTAATTAGAGGGAATAAGCCGTTACCGATTCATTAGGCAGAAAAGAAACCTTCTTGGGAAACCCTATTGATCGTGGTGAAATGTTATCAGTCATGGAGACACTAATTGCATTGCAACCTTACACAAGCAGAATTTTCAGGAAAATAAAAAAATCATATGTTAAAAAGTTAATAGATTTAGAATGGTTTTAAGATAAGTATTGTTTTTCTTTTTAAAAAATAATATTAGGTTTCGCTTTGAAGTGCTCAAAACTGAACTTTCAATGAGATGGACAACTTATTATTTGTAACAAGAGTGATAAATAGTGCTCTGTAAATAACTAGGATATTGAGGACAGAATTCAATGAAACCATTAAGAACACAATTATCACCATTGAAAAGTAACCTTTTGAAGTTTTGAATGTTGTTACTCAACCAAAATTACTGAGTCACAAAGTGCAGATGAATGTGATAAGAATCAAGTGAGATTTTGTTATGTCATTTAGTGCAATAATTTCTAAAGTAGTTGGTAGAAATATGAGAAAAGAAAACATTAAAATAGTAGAAATCAGGAAGAATATTTCCACAAAATTAATACAAGAAAATAAGGAAGAAATTGACAACCTGGCTGGTAGCTAATGGGATGCTGACAAGGAATAGCGAAGCCTCCACCTTTTAGCTGGCCATCATTGTTGAATAACTTGGACTCTAAACAGAAGCCACTGTAGCAAACCAACAAACTTTTTGAGGAAAAATTAAGACAGATATTGATAATCGAAGGTCCATTCTAGTTTTTTTCTTCCCTTCTCTTTTCTTTTCTCCCTCTCTCTCCATTCTAGTTTATTATTATTATTTGATAGAAATAAAGCACGAGGCTAGATAATTATTATGTTAAAATAAGATGGTTTTTCTCTTTTGTGGAGTCTTCACTGTTCACCCTTTAGGTCTATTCTCACAATTGCTAGATGCTAGTTGGGGGAATTTTCTTGGTCTTAGGGGTAATGCTACATAAATAAATTCTCACATAATATTAAATTGTTTGAAACTTCAAAACTTCATTCCATATCCAGCGAAGAACACAAACGAAAATGGAAGAAAAAGTAATAGTAAAGGAGCCTTAAAAGAAAGTTGGCCAATCATTTAGGGAGTTTGATTTTTATATATGCCATGAAAATGGTCAGTGATAAGTAGTAAACACCTAAAAAGTAGTGAGGTTGATCGGATAACATTCCCTTAAAAATAGTTCAAACCCCAAATGAATAGCTTTTTAGGCCATTACTTATATATATCCCAAATTTCCCCCACTTTCATACCAAGTTCTCCCTCAAAAAGTTTTTTCTTTAAAAAAAAAATTCAATGTTTTGATAGAGTAATTCTCATATCAGGTCCATATGCTGGCAAATAAAAAAAAAGGAGGAGGAGGAGAGAGAGAGAGAAATGATCCATACTAATTATTAACCATCTGCGATGGAACATCCATGTAAACCAGCAAAAACTCAACTGTGCCCTGCTACAAAGAAATTTATAAATGAGAAGTTACCATACTATAAATTTAATGAGAAAGAGACTTTTGAAGCCATTATGTTAAGTGTGTGTGTATATATATAATAAATATACCATAAACTATCGGCTTAAGTTTATGAAATAAAGTTGTGAGAATGCAGATAAAAGAATAGCATTTCTCATAAGAAACTGATCAAGAACACTTCCACCAGTCCCCACCAATATCCTTCAACCTCCTGATTCTTGCAAGGCAACAGGCTTACAGAGAAACCCTCTAAAGTTCGGAGTAAAATTACCAGATCTGCAAATCAAAGAACAAAAGTTGTATTTCCCTATGTATTGGGGAGAAGAATAGAATCAATAAACTGAATTCACTCTTCAACCATAATAGTTCATTAGTCTCCATATTATTTTCTTTCAGAATCCAAAATCTCCAGAATTTTCTGGAAAACTGAAACAAAAACAAAGTGTAGTGAACAAAGAGAATTTAATTCCAAGCTTCTCACCTCTCAGCAGCACCAAGCAAGAGCTCACTTTCTTGGTTTACCAACTTGACATGTGGTTCTATAGGCATGAAGCAATAAAAGGCACCAAAAGAACCTGAAGAAGCCCTTTGATTGTATGAGAATATGCACAAAATGCATATATAGTAAGAGAGAGTGAGAATTTGGGGCACTTTGGTAACTCACCCTTTTTCTGGATACCAAATTATTAACTAAAAGAAAAAGGAAAAAGCATGTTAAATTAACTTGTTTGACATCATCTCGTTAACGCAAAGGAGGTCAAATGGATAACTTAGGCCATGTTTGATAACAATTTGTTTTTAGTTTTTTTGTTTTTAAAAATTGTGCTTGTTTCTTCACAACTTCTTTAATATGATTTTCACCTCTTAAAGAAACATTTGAATACTTAGCCCAATTTCAAAACAAAAACACATTTTAAAAAACTGATTTTTTTAGTTTTTAAAACTTGTCTGGAATTTTGGAAACAAATTTAAAAAATAGATACCAAAACAAAGAAACTCATGGGTCAGAGGAGTATTTATAAGTTTAATTTTCAAAAACCAAATGGTTATCAAACGGAATTCATGGTCAATATTAAATAATATTTACAGTTCATATGAACTGATGAATTTAATTGTTATTAATAAATATTTATAAACATAATCAATCAACTGATAAATTTTCAATATTTATGCACACAAAAGAGCTTTTCTTAAAACTTAGAAATAAGGAAGCTTGTCAATTATAACTGCATGTTTATAGAAAATGAGAAACAAGATCTGTTGAGTGTGCGAATAAAAATTTTCCTTTCATAGAGAGTTCTAATATCACAAGCATATTCAATATATGAAAGGCATATAAAACGCCCAAATGACTCAGAGCCTTTCACAGGGAGAAGAAGGGCGGCTTTACATCTATATTTTGGCAAAATTTGTAGCTATCTGTTTGGTTTCGCTTTCACCAAATTTAACTTGCTTTGATTTATTTATGCAAGTTGATTTTCTTTAGCTCATTGATTCATACAGATAAATGCAGAATAGGTGCATATTTTATAGCTAGTCAAATATAGATATAAAACCATATAAAATTTGGATGCTCTTTTCATAGGTTAGCAGGAATTAGCATAGAAAACGATATAAAATTGTACACAGTTCAAACAATTGTGACAAACTTTATGCTTTATATATAGAGTATATACTATATAGATTTCAACTTTTACAGTAAAAGAAGTAATCATAGAGCACCTAAAAAATAATAATAAGATCATATTCCTAACCTGAAACTAAGAAAGGGAGGTTATTTATGATTGTGAACACCATGGATCCATTGTTCAGGGAAATCACTCCAATTCAGCCATCTTCTTGCCCCCCTTTTTTACTTTGTTAGGAAACTACACCATTTAAAAATAGGTTAAATTGCAAATTTGGTCCTTGTGGTTTTATCAAACCATATAGATGAATTCTAACTTTTAAAACCATAGGGAGTAAATTCTAACTTTCTCTAAACCATAGGGACCAAATTTGTAATGTAACTTTAAAAGTATATATAAGCTAAGGATAAAAAGCTAAGGTTCTGTTTGATAACCATTTGGTTTTTGATTTTTGGTTTTTGAAAATTAGGCCTAGAAATACTACTTCCACCTATGAGTTTTCAAGTTTTCTTATCTACTTTTTACCTATGTTTTCAAAAACCAAGCTAAGTTCTGAAAACTAAAAAAAAATAGTTTTCAAAAACTTGTTTTTGCTTTTGGAATTTGGCAAGAAAGTCAAATGTTTCCTTAAGAATATGGAAACCATTGTAGAGAAGATGAAAACCATTATAGAGAAATTGTGAAAAAACAAGCACAATTTTCAAAAACTAAAAACAAAAAACGAAATGGTTATCAATCGGGGCCTAATTAATGCCCTCAGTTCATTGAGCCTATTTCTTTAACAGTAACAATTTTTTTTGCATTATTCATCAATGAAATGTACAAAATCACAAGATTTTCAGTGAATGATAAGGAAGAAAGATTTTAGTCCCTCTATTTCATGAAGAATATCTCAATATATTCACTCTACATAATCAATGAATATGAAATTTATCAACAGAATTATCTCTCTATTTATTATCCTTGTATGGATGGATTGGTTTCTCCTTTCTTAGGCTCTACTATTTCATATACCACACTATTATTGAATATTTCTATACATTCACCTCCATTTTCAAATCAAAAATCAGTGATCGGCCCTGTTTATGTTTTAGTCACCACTAACCAAAAGAGCTTTAAAGCACGACATATGGAATGGCAACAAGAGCTGAACATATACAGACAAATTAGAAGAAGAAAATCTTAATATGGACTTCGGTTCTTTTATATTATATTCTTTCTACAATAGATTAATTTATGATGCTTGTAAATGAATGATGTTTACAGAAAACTTTAAAATTGTAAGAAACCAGCTGAGATATTTATTTAAATGTTTTTGGGAAGGCTTTTTCTATTTGAGATCTGCTATTTAAAATTGTAGTATACGTCATTGTTATACATATTAACAAATATAGATGAAATCATTAGTTTTCCTAAACGCTGACTCTATAATCTTCTAATTCTAGCTAATCTTGCTAATAGGACTTTCCTATAAAGGAGTGTTTGGTTCACAAATTAAACTTATGTAAACCGAAGCTTAGAAGCCAAATCGATCTCTTAGGCTATATGAATCTAAACTTATAGAACCTGCCTTTTACACTTCGCACTTATCTTCATAAATCATAAATCTACAAACTAAATACAACTTACCCAAATCTAAGTTTCTATAGCTTATTCTTTAATCCAAAATACAAATTATATAAGCTTCCATTTTACAATCTCATACCTCATAAACTCAAACTTTAAAACTGTAATCCAATCATCACCATTACGGAGTTGCAAGTATCTGGCATTTTTCTTTCCATCAAAAGACAACAAGCTTCTGATTGTCTTTACTTCAAAGGGAGAAAGATTCCATTTATCAGAATCTGAAACTGAAAAATTAGTCAAACAATATTTATAAAATGGAGTTGACTATATTAAAGCTTTTTAAAATGTCAAATGGGTTTGTCTTTTAAGCTTTGTATCTTTCAATGAAACCGAGTGATTCCTTTTCGTATCATTTGTAGTCCAAAATCGAGTTATAGTTGTAATTTTAAAATGAATGGACTCTTGAACATGCAAATGTATACTGTTTCTGAGTGGAAAAAATACAGATAGAGACAGAACAGGAACCATCTTCCATGAAAATACACTACAGAGAAAGGTCAAATAGAGCGACGTGATCGAATGAAAATACAGAGAGCGATTGTCACACCTCAGACTCGGAAATTGCCAGCATCCTCTTCTCTTTCGATCGCATATTTTTTAAGATTGGCCGCGGCCACTGTCTATTTGAGGAAATGTTTTGCAGAAAACAGTATTCACAATCCACCTAAACACTATTTGTAAATTTTTATCGGTTAAATTACAACTTACAAGATAATAAGTTCATAATTTTATTTTTTAACTTGTACTTTGACGTATATTTTATGTATTCTAAAATACATATATATTATGTCTATTGACACCATTTCAATTTTCTGTCAAATGATAATTGAGAAAAGGTCTATAGGTATGAGTGCAAAATTGAAATTTCACAAACCTGCAAAATTTAAGGACATAATATACATAAATTTAAAATTTTAGAGACTAAACTTGTAGTTTAACCATTCAACTAGTAGGATATTAAATCATAGATAGATGATCATCATAGATTGAACTCATTCCCTTAACCTATTTATTATTCCCGTGGTCCTTATTAACCACTGCTTCAATCTATGATGGTTAACTATTTGATAATTAAATGTTAAATTACTGGTTTAGTCTCTAAAGTTTTAAATTTGTATATAGTAAGTTATTAAACCTTTAAAATCAAATAATGTGTATTTAAACTTTCAACTCCACATCTAATAAGTCACTAAACTTTTATTTTTGTGTAAAATATATTCACGATTCATATGACATTAAAAAAAAATGGGATTATTGGATACAAGATTGAATTTTGTGTATAAGGAGCCTTAATATTTCAATCTCATGTCCAATGGGTTTGTGATTTTTTTAAATGTCTACTAGGTCCATCTATTAGATATTAGATACAAAAATAAAAGTTTAGGCCCGTTTGACAACTATTTAGTTTTGAATTTTGGATGTTTGAAAATTAAGCTTATAAATATTATTTTCACCTATGGATTTCTTTATTTTGTTATATACTTTTTATATATTTTTTAAAAAACCAAGACAAGTTTTGAAAACTAAAAAGAAAATAGTTTTCAAAAACTTGTTTTTGTTTTTGAAATTTAGTTGAGAATTCAAATGTTTTCTTAAGAAAGATAAAACTCATATTAGAAAATTGATGAGAAAACAAACACAATTTTCAAAAACCAAATCCAAAAACTAAATAGTTATCAAACATGGTCTTAATGATATATTACACAATTTATAGTTTAGATACCAATTTAACACTCTTTAAAGTTTAAGAACCTATTAGGTATGATCTTGAAAGTTTATGAACTAACCTTATAATTTAACCTTAAAAATTTACCCACCAGTCTCTATGTTTTTCAAAGTTAATATGCACATTGGCTAAGACATTTCTACTTTAATAAGCTGTAAAGTCGAATTTCTATATTTGTGATGTACTATTTGAAAACTAAGGCAAAGAAAAAAAAAATGAAAACTTTAGTCTAAATAAAATAAAGGATAATTGTAATGGTGAAAAAATTGGTTGTCATATTTGCAAATATGTCGCACAAATAAATAATTTGCAAATATGATAGTTTTCTAAATTTTTGGGTCTATCACTGATATACAATTTTTATAGTTTATAAGTGATAGATCTCTATCATTGATAGACCTTTTACACGTCTATCACTAATCAATCATTTTTATGTCTATTGCTAATAAACAATGTTTATGTTTGTCGTCAATAGACTATTAATATGTCCAATAGTGATAGTTTATCTATCAACAAACATTTTTACGTGTTTGATAGACTATTTTTATGTCTACCACTAATAAAACATTTTCATGTTTATCATCGATAGACCATTTCTACATCTATCAATAATAGATATCTATCATCGATGCACTTCTATCACTAATAAATAAATAAATAAATATATATATATATATATATATATATATATATATATATATATATATATATATATATATATATATATATATATATATATATATATATATATATATATATATATATAAAGTATATTAGTGATACATTGCTATTAGTAACATTGCTATTAGTAATCTATTATTATTTGTTATCATTTTTTTTTTTGTTATTGATATTAAGTTATCACTGGTTTACTATTTCTAATATATTGATATAGTATATTGATGATATATCAAATGAGCATGCAAACAACCACTAAATATAAAGAAAAAAAAGGGTAAGATATCATTGATATACCATTTTTAATTTTATTGATATGGTATATCAGTGATATAATTGATAGCAAAGAATCATGGTAATGATCACATATTGAAAATAAAAGTTAAATGCCACTTATATACCATTTTTTCCCTATTGATAAGGTATGTCAATAATAAACCTAACAGTAAACAAGCATACAAACAACATTTGGTAGAAAACTAAGTGAAACATTTAGTTATATACATTTTTTAAAAGTCTATTGATATAGTTATTAACGATATACCTAATAGTAAAGGAGCAATATAAATATTATTGATAGCCAACGCATCCAAATATTACTAATATACATTTTTTATATCTATTAATATGATATATCAATAACATACCTAATAACAAATGAGTATGCAAATAACCACCGATAGAAAATAAAATTTAAATACCACAAGTTTATATTTTTTAACCTATTGACATGATAAATCAATGATACATGTCATAACAAATGAGCGTGCAAACAATCGTGGATAAAAACAATTTCAAATATCACCGATATATCATTTTTAATTCTATTGATATGGTACATTAGTGATAAACCTACTAGCAAATGAACATATAAATAATCATAAATAGAAAACAAAAGTTAAGTATCATTGATATAGCATTTTTATTTTGTTGATAATGTATATCCATAATAAACCTAAAAGAAAATAACATGTAAACAATCATCAAATAGTAAATAAAGTAAAATATCACTTATATACAATTTTATATTATATTGATATGATATATCAATAATAGACATAATAACAAACAAGCATGCAAATAATCAATGATAGACACATATCATTGATAGATCTCAGTCGATGATATATCTATCACTGATAGTCATCAATTGGTGATATATCTATCACTAATAGACCTCCGTGATCAATGATAGAAAGTCGTTGCTAGGTCTACTACTGATAGACCTCAGTTAGTGATAAGTTTATCATTAATTGATAGGGCTTAAAATTATGCCATATATGCAAATACTTTTAAATTGTACTATATTTGCCATTATTTTGTGTTAGGTTGTCATATATGCCATTTCCCCTCAAATAAATATATCAATACTTTTATTAGGTTTAAAACAAAGAAGGAAAACTTTGGAAAAAGGGGAGAAATTGTGATTTATTAATCGTATGTAAATAAATTTTGTTAGTACAACAAATGTGAGGTAGGAGGATTTAAACCTCTAACTTGAAGGGAAGAAGTACATGTCAATTATTACTAAGCTATGTCCCCTTGGCCTAAGGACAATAAAATAAAAGGAAAAAAATGAATAGGATGAATAAAATAATGCAACAGTATGTAATTATAAACATGGGAAAAAATGTACTAAAAAAAGGCTAAATTATAAAAAATACTCATGAACTTTGCTCATAAACATTTGAAAATTACCCTTTGTAGTAGAAAACTATTAGAATTTTTGACGAAAAGTCGACGTGTCTGAGTGTCATTCTTTTAGACTTAATACATGCAATCGTTCTAGTCGCTGCCACGTCATTATAGGTCATTACCACGCCAATTTTTTATCCAACATTCTAATAGATTTCTACTTTAAGGGTCGTTTAGAAATGTTTATAAAAGATCAAGAGTAATATTGTAACTTTTGAAAGAATAGAAGTATTTTTGAAACAAATGACAAAATTCAAGGATATTTTTTAAAATTTAGCAAAAAAGAACATGGAAAACAAACCATATATGAGCATTAAAAAGAAAAAGAAAAAAAAGTATATGGGCCTGGGCCCATAATTTGAAAATATACACGTTTGTCGATCGGCCTAATTGATGAGACCCGGTTCGAAGAGAGGCCGAAAATCGAATCCATTTAATTGAACTTACTATAAATACGCTAGGGTTTCCGGCTTATTCTTCTCTCTTCGCTAGAACCCTGGAAAAAAGCCCTAGTTCCCGCCCCTGCTCGTCAAACTTCTCGCAGTCGCCTCTGCAATTGCCGTAAGTATTTAGGGTTTTTATTGTATCTCACTGTATTTCTTACATGTGCTAAAATTGACCTGCGAGTTCTTTTTCTCCTTAATCGATAGGGTACTGGACAGGTAAATGTTTTGTTTTTCATGATTTATACGCTAGAGAGTGGGAACTTCTTGTTGTTTTATGATTTAAAGTATGGCTTCTGTGAGTTTATGACTGATCGAGAGATAACTGGGAAAGATCTCGTCTGTGTTTTAATTTTGTTTTCGGGTTACAGCTAGCTAACACGCCTTTCTCCTTTATTTACTGATGAAATGGTTGCTTGTATGCTGGTTGATTAATTTTACATCCTATTTTTGGTTGATTTAATGATACGTAATAGAATTATAGGGTTACTAATTGGAAATCATGTATGTGTTCTTCGGGTCTAAGAGTGGCAGCTGATAGTTTTTGAAGGACGATTAAGTGATTTTATAGTCATTCTTCTGATTTGCGGCATTCTTTACTTTAACTTCGGGGATTTAAATATTTGCAGTAACAATGGTGCGCGTGAGTGTTCTGAATGATGCTCTTAAAAGCATGTATAATGCTGAGAAACGTGGGAAGCGTCAGGTCATGATTAGGCCATCGTCCAAAGTTATCATCAAGTTTCTTCTTGTTATGCAGAAGCATGGTAATTGTCAAGAAATTTACTCATTATATTTTCTTTGCACCTTAAAATTATATGACTCTATTTTGTTCAAAATTTCATTGTTTTAGGATATATTGGTGAGTTCGAGTACGTTGACGATCATAGGGCAGGGAAAATTGTTGTTGAACTGAATGGGAGACTCAACAAATGTGGTGTCATCAGTCCCCGTTTTGATGTCGGTGTCAAGGAGATTGAAGGTTGGACCGCAAGGTTGCTACCCTCAAGACAGGTATTTTACTTCCTTACTCAGAGACAGCTTATTTAGTTAGGATTATGCTTAAGATTGATTAGTTTTTGCCTAATCCGAACTTTTATAACAATTACATTTGAATGTTGACAGTTTGGATACATTGTGTTGACAACGTCTGCGGGAATCATGGACCATGAAGAGGCCAGAAGAAAGAACGTTGGTGGTAAAGTGCTTGGTTTCTTCTACTAATCAATGTTGTGAGATTGATTTTTCTTTTTTTCGGTATTTTATGCACTTTTGAACTTTAATGGGAAGCAGTAGAGAGTCCTGTTTTGTTTTAGTTGCCGTTTTGGTTGGGAGGATACAGGATACGACCTGCATTCTTTTTGAAGACGTGATATTGTTTAATGAGCCTTTTTTTTAAAATCTATGAGTTCTATTTGTTTGCCCCATACTGAAACTGAAATTGTTGTAGTTGTCAAGCTTCGGAATTGATTGCAGTTTTCTCAGACCGCAATGATCTTCTTCCCACCATCAATTTGTCTGTTGTACAGCTTGTTTATGTATGGTTTAAGTATCTATACATCTTGACGGTTTCTTAAACTGTTGTGTTCAACACTCGAACCCTTTTGAAAAATTCGAAAACTAACACCAGAAGGGAAAATTTGGAGACTTTTAGGAACTTCAATTCTTAAAACTAACACCAGAATGGTTGACAATTCTTTGGATAATACGTTCTACTTACTGACTGGTCGGTAAGAGATTCAGCTGATGAACGTAAAGTTTTTGGCAACTAAGAGAGAACTGTAGAAAGAGAGAGAAAAGAGAACGTAAAGTTTTTCCAGTTGTTTACTATGACATATATTTTGTTAATTGTATTCCTGCCTTTTTGAGATATGAATGCGCCCATTACTTTGAAGAAAAAGATGTGTAGGCCATGTTGATGAACATAATTAAACTAGTTAAAATCTTGTCTATTTTCACATGTTGAACTAAAATAAATTTGCTATTTCAACCATTAAGGCCTTGCCTAAGGTGCTATTGTTGAAACAAAAAGTGAGATTACAATTCTGTTTATGATTTGGTCGACAATTCATTCTAAATTCCTATATGCTATTATTAACCAAATCAGATTTCTTAGCAACAATTATGATTTTAAAATGATTAAAATCACTTTTGTCATATTTAAAATTATTATGAAACATGTCTTTAATCATTCAAAATTAATTTGATATTTGATTTTACACTTTTAAAAGTAATTTTTTTACCATAAAAATTTATTTTGAATAATTAACAGTATCTTTTGTAGTGATTTTAAACATGATAAAAGTAATTTTAACTATTTTAAAATCAATCTTAAACATACATAAACGGCTTCTTCATTTTTTCAATTGGAACCTAGACTTTTCCGTTGGTTTAGTTACGGCACCGTTTTGCGGTAGAGTGGTTGGAAGTTCACGAGAGCGTTCATGGAACGAAGGCTCTGGCCATCTATGATTGATTGCCTGCGGGCGCATCCACTGTACGCTTTGATTCTTTGACAATGGACCAATGGTAGAGGTACGCTGATGAACCTTTATTCCACTAATCTGCACGACTGCACCAATGGAAACTCCCCAAAGACATCCTATTCGTATTTACATGCTTCAAAAAGGAAAATTCCACATTCAATGGTTAATAATTATTTCTACACTCTTCAAAAAAAAAAAAAAAAAAAAAAATCTACAAAAGTCCCTAAAAGAAGATAAAGTTCAAGATATAATGATTGTAAGTATATTATCATTCTCTTAAAAAAAGTATTTCAAAAAATAATAAATGTGGTAACTTGACTGGGTTATAAATTTGTCTCTAGTAATTTTGGGATGACATTTATACTAATGTGCATGCAAAATTCTCTTTATAATTATAATGCTAAAATATATTGATTTTTGTGGCCAACATGAATAATATAGCTCATCTAGGATGTCATAATATTTGTCAATAAATTAAAAGTTTGTGTCCTTGCTTTCATATATGGTTGAACTAAAAAAATATTGAATTTGTGAAATATATTGGTATTACAATGTGACTTCAATGTTAATGTTGCATGAATGACAACAAGAGGTACTTTTTACTATTTAATAAAGTGGGAATATGAGGCAAATTTTGCCAACTTGAGCTAGCTCCATTGGTTAAGATATATAACACCGACTAAAAGGTTAGAAAATTCGAATCCTCTCACTTTCACATGTTGTTGAACGAATGAAAAAAAGAAGAATATGAGACAAATTTCATATCTTGTGTAAATTTTTATCTTTAATTTTAAATTTGACAGAGAAATTTTGGCCAATCCCCAATTGCCACGTCATTATTTCAAATTAATGACGAAGCTACAAATAATTAAATTTGGGAACAATTATAAATTGACATGTGTCCTAAATTTAATTTGAAGACAAAAATTGGCCGATTCTAAAATTAAAAGGCCACATGTCTTCATTATGACAATTTGACTAAACAATTAAATTTAATTTGGTCCCCCTTCATTTGAAGGGTTTAGAAATTTTATTTTTTAGAGAATTCAGAGAGAATTCTTGAGGTCTTTATGTGCTATGACATTTGTATATGAGAGAGAATCAGAAGAACAAATTAGAGATTAGACTCCACTAAATTGAAATTAATATTCAAAAGAAAAAAAAAGGCAAAACTTATTTAAAAAAAAGTTATGGTACATAATAAATCCTTTTGAAGTATTAGAAATGAAATTGACACAAGCTGATTGGTCAAAAAAAAAAAAAAGCTGACAATATAATTTATTTATTTTTTAATCTATTATTTGAAATATATAGGTAATGATTTGACGTTCATAGAAGAGAGGTTGAACCAAAATCTTCGTATTTTATTAAACTGACTTTGCATCTGTATTTTATTGTTTCTGGAAAGTTAACAAGGACACGTATGTCAACTCTGGCGCTTTCCTGGATTATGACATTAGGATTGAATAGAATAGAATAAATTGAACGCCAATAAGCAAAACGAACAGTGATATCACAGCAGAAAAAGAAGAACGTCAGTTTTTCCACAGTGCGGGAAAATAAAGCACAGAAACCCGCATCTTGCTTGCGCCAAGATCAACAACTCATTCGCCTTCCAATCGATAGGGTTTCTCTGAATTTTTCATCGCTCTCTGGTGATTCTTCTTCCATCTCTCTTCTTTTTTCATCACAAATTCTCACAGTTGCACGTTCTTTTTGGTGGTTGAAGCATTTCTCGTTCTGCAATTTGGAGTTTATCTGTGTATTTTAACGTTTCTTGATGTCTGTTAACTTGTTCTGAGGTTTTTCACACTTCGTGATGTTATGTAATTGTGGATTGTATTACAAGAACTCGTTTGAATTTAATGTTTGTTTCTTAAGTTGTTATTCTCAAAGTGTTATATGTTCGACTTCGATCCGGTCCTTGTTTGTTCCTGGTTTGATTACATTGCAATCTGATGAACTCAGCATTTTACGGACGGTTGCAGTTATAGTTTGTCCTTTTGTGTTCGCTCTGTTTTGGTTTTTGTTGAGCTAATGGACTTTGTTTTTAGTTAGCTAGTTTGTACCATGTTATAGTTTATACTCTTCATATTTTCTGTTTTGTTTCATTTTTATTATTTCTATAGATGATTGTAGAGCTTATGTTTTCTGAAAGTGGGAGTGGGAGGAAGTTCGTTCTGTTTTAATTCATTACTTTGTCGTTCATGCCATTTTTGTAAATCTGGTTTGTCATTTCCCCCCCTCTTTTTCAGTGTCTTAATTTGTTATTGTTTATGAGCTCTTTTTCGAACACAGTTGTCTAGAATGTCGTTCTTTCCTATTTAGTTATGTGTTCTTCTTCTTACTGTTTTTTTTTTTATTCTCCAATCCTTGCTTTTGCTTTCTCATTAGCCGGAGAAGAATGATGCGTACCTTTGTATATGAGCTTTGAGAAGTTCAGATTTGACCCATTTTTCCAATAAACCATTACGCAAACCATGAGGTGGTTTAGAGCAAGCTCTGCTGTAGCAAAACTTGCCATCAAGAGAAGTATATTGCAGGGAGGATCATATGTTGGGAGATCAAGGATCTGTACATCTCAAAGTCGATATCTTCATTCCACGCTTTTTAAATCAAAAGCTCAAGGCGCTCCAGTTCCCCTTTCTAGGCTTACTGATAGCTTCTTAGATGGAACTAGCAGTGTCTACTTGGAGGAACTTCAAAGAGCTTGGGAGGCTGATCCTTCCAGTGTTGATGAATCATGGGATAATTTCTTCAGAAATTTCGTGGGTCAGGCTGCCACATCTCCTGGCATTTCTGGCCAAACAATACAAGAGAGTATGCGTTTATTGTTGCTTGTGAGAGCATATCAGGTTAATGGTCACATGAAAGCTAAGTTGGATCCCCTGGGATTGGAAGAAAGGAAAATTCCTGATGAGTTGGACCTTGCACATCATGGTTTCACAGAAGCTGATCTTGATCGGGAATTCTTTTTGGGGGTGTGGAAAATGTTTGGGTTTTTGTCTGAGAACCGTCCCGTTCAGACCCTCAGATCCATTTTGACCCGTCTTGAGCAAGCATATTGTGGAAGCATCGGATATGAGTACATGCATATTGCAGACCGTGATAAATGTAACTGGTTGAGGGACAAGATTGAGACCCCAACGCCAACGCAATACAATCGACAGCGCAAAGAGGTTATTCTCGATCGTCTTATATGGAGCACACAATTTGAGAACTTTTTGGCGACTAAGTGGACCACAGCAAAGAGATTTGGGCTCGAGGGAGGGGAGACTTTGATTCCTGGGATGAAAGAAATGTTTGATAGGGCTGCAGATCTTGGGGTTGAGAGCATAGTTATTGGAATGTCTCATAGAGGGAGATTAAATGTTTTGGGTAATGTTGTCAGAAAGCCACTACGTCAAATATTTAGTGAGTTTAGTGGTGGTACAAAGCCTGTAAATGAGGTCGGGCTCTATACAGGAACTGGTGATGTGAAGTATCACTTGGGAACCTCTTATGACCGACCAACTAGGGGTGGCAAGAGAATTCACCTTTCCTTGGTTGCTAATCCAAGTCATTTGGAAGCTGTTGATCCTGTGGTTGTTGGTAAAACTCGGGCAAAGCAATACTACTCAAATGATGTGGACCGGAAAAAGAATATGGGTATTTTGATCCATGGAGATGGTAGTTTTGCTGGACAAGGTGTTGTCTATGAGACTTTACATCTCAGCGCTCTTCCAAACTACACCACTGGTGGGACTATTCACATTGTTGTAAACAATCAGGTAGCTTTTACCACTGACCCAAGGTCAGGAAGATCCTCACAGTATTGCACTGATGTTGCCAAAGCCTTGAATGCACCCATCTTCCATGTGAATGGGGATGATGTCGAAGCAGTTGTTCATGTATGTGAGCTAGCTGCTGAATGGCGCCAGACGTTTCATTCAGATGTTGTTGTTGATTTGGTTTGTTACCGTCGTTTTGGGCACAATGAGATTGATGAGCCATCTTTCACCCAGCCCAAAATGTATCAGGTGAACTTTATTGTATTCCAATAGTCTAAGGACATATTTTGTTTGTTTTTAAGTAGAAACTCGTACATTCCTGAATCATTTCCACCTACTCATTTTAAATAGTAAACTTTGTATTTTCTTGCCTCGGTATTTGTGGGTCATTCTTTCCATGGTGTGAAAAAAACTATTTGGCTCTCTATCAACTGGGTTTTCTTCTGCTATCTCTGGTGTGAGAGGAATACAAGAATTTTTAAGGATGTTTTCTCGACTTTTGATTGCCTTTTGGATTTAATTTTATTTCATGCTTTGTATTGGTGCAAGACTAAACATCCTTTTAGAGATTATAGTTTATCTTCTTTGATCTCCAATTGGAGAACTCTTTTGTAACTCATCTCTTGATGTTAGGAGCCCTTTAAGCTCTTTGTATTTCATTTATCAATGAAATTTATTTCTCTTCTCTAAAAAATGAACTTGAGTGCACTGATGAGATGTTGTAGCTCTTGTCTAGAATACTTACTCTGTATCTGATGACAGGTTATTAGGAATCATCCCTCATCTCTTGAAATCTACCGAAAGAAACTTTTAGAATTGGAGCAGGTGACTCAAGAAGACATTGAGAAGATACAATCCAAGGTCAATACAATACTTAATGAAGAATTTATCGCCAGCAAAGATTATGTAACTAAAAGAAGGGATTGGCTTTCAGCATATTGGGCTGGATTCAAGTCCCCTGAACAGCTCTCACGTATTCGTAATACAGGGCATGTGGAATAATATTTCTTTTTACTGTCTCTCACTGTCTAATTTGTACTGATATTTGTAAGCTTCTTTGCAGGGTTAAACCAGATATCTTGAAGAATGTAGGAAAAGTTATTACATCCCTTCCAGATAACTTCAAGCCTCACAGGTCAGTCAAAAAGGTGTACGAACAGCGTGCCCAAATGATTGAAACTGGGGATGGTATTGACTGGGCCCTTGGGGAAGCGCTTGCTTTTGCCACATTGTTAGCGGAAGGTAACCATGTCAGATTAAGTGGACAGGATGTTGAAAGAGGTACCTTCAGCCATAGACATTCAGTTCTTCATGATCAGGAAACAGGAGATAAGTATTGCCCTCTTGATCATGTTATCATAAACCAGAATGAGGAGATGTTTACTGTCAGCAACAGGTAATGGAAAAGATATTTACATATTTCCAAGCCATTTCTTTTGCATTTACATTTATCATCCATGGCAATGTTCCTGCCTGGTGCTCCACTTTTGAGCCTGAATTGTGGTTGAAATATGTTTATTGCTTGTTGTGCTGGAATAAATACCAAGAAATGCTTGCCCTGTGATTTTGCTTATTGCAAAGTAGAATTTTACTATGATAGCACTAAAGAGTATTGTCCTACTGGCGGATATCCTTCTCATTGTTTTCTTGTTTTATGCATTTGTAAACTGCTCTCTTTCCTGGATAAATTGAGATGAAATTGTGGAAGCTCAATAGTTACTTTCCCAGTGCTAGTTTGCTGTCCTTTCTCACATTCCAGTCTGTCTACAGCTCTCTTTCAGAGTTTGGCGTTCTTGGATTTGAGTTGGGTTATTCAATGGAAAATCCCAATGCATTGGTAATGTGGGAAGCTCAATTTGGTGATTTTGCTAATGGGGCTCAAGTAATATTTGATCAGTTCTTAAGTAGTGGAGAATCAAAGTGGCTGCGACAAACAGGACTTGTTGTGCTACTTCCGCATGGCTATGATGGCCAGGGACCTGAACATTCAAGTGCAAGATTGGAGCGTTTTCTTCAGGTACTTCGTTGAAGAATTTTCTTTCCTCTTTACTTCCAGATCAATACAATCTCTACCCTTTTCTTTTCTTTCTACTTTACTATTGTGATTGTTGTGAGAATCACTTTCTTTTATGTATGAAAAGGCTGACTTGATGTTTGCAAATTCTTTGTATTTTCTCAGATTAAGGATGGTTTGTCATGACCTTTTAATATCCTTAATTGTTTTACTTTTTCTAATTAGAAAAGTCTGTTGTGCTTCCCCTCTCTCGTACTAAGTTTTCAATCGGCTTGCTGAGTCACTGAAACTTGATGTTTTTCGTGGTTGAAAACTTAAATGCCTTGAACTTTTTTCATATTGGAGTTCTAAAAATTAGCTTATTTTCTATTATCTCATTGGTGCATTCTTAATTAGAAACCTGCATTTATGGGTGTTGATTTGGTTTTATTTAGATATTTGGTTGATATAGATTCAATGAACTTTGCGACAGATGAGTGATGACAACCCTTTTGTCATTCCTGAGATGGATCCTACTCTCAGGAAGCAAATTCAAGAATGCAATTGGCAAGTTGTGAACGTTACAACTCCAGCTAACTACTTCCATGTTCTGAGGCGTCAAGTGAGTTAATTAACAAGTTATTAAAGAATTCAAAGTTCCTTGCATTGACTTGTTCCGTAGTAATTTTATTCAATTTTACGCTCTCTCCAGATTCACAGGGAATTTCGAAAGCCTCTCATTGTGATGTCTCCCAAAAACCTGCTTCGTCATAAAGACTGTAGATCAAATCTATCTGAGTTTGATGATGTAAAAGGCCACCCAGGTTTTGACAAGCAGGGGACTAGATTTAAGCGCCTTATCAAGGACCAAAATCTGCACTCTGATCGTGAAGAAGGTATCAGGCGTTTGATACTTTGCTCCGGAAAGGTACGCCACATTTGATTTCAACTTCTTACATTACATGTTTATTTACTTTCAAGTCTTACTTATTGGCTCCTTATTGTTGGTAACTTCCAAGGGAAGAAATTACTTCCTTGTTGAAGGCACAGACAAATGGTTCTTACTTGGAAGCTGAGACTTACATTGGTTATTTCGTTTTCAATATTCAATGAGATCTTTGACATTTTTTGTTCCAGATTTATTATGAACTTGATGAAGAGCGGAAAAAAATTGACGGAAAGGACATTGCAATATGTCGGGTGGAACAGCTTTGTCCGTTCCCATATGATCTCATCCAGCGAGAGTTGAAGCGATATCCAAGTATGTCTATTCAACCTACTACAGAATACTGATATATACCTAGTCAAAAGCTCGTAACATGTTAGGTTGTGCATATTGGGACAAAGCTTGCCTTAGGCTCTTGTTTCCAACATTTAGCTGGTCACCAATTTATATAAAGGATACATTTCTTTTGTCGTTGCTTCATATTGTGGAAATCATAATGGGTTATATCTTGGCAGTCCGAGTTTATATTTGGGAATGATGCCAAATATATGTATATGCATGCTTTAATTGCAACTTTTTTAGACGGTTCATGAAAAGGAAAAAAAAAAAAAAAACCCTCCTTTTGAATGGCTAATTTGATACGCACTGATGACATTGTTCACCTTTTGCCCCTCAGATGCTGAGGTTGTATGGTGCCAAGAGGAGCCAATGAACATGGGTGCATACAGCTACATTAATCCTCGTCTTGGTTCTGCGATGAAGAGTCTATCCCGAGGAACAATCGAAGACATAAAGTACATCGGTCGGGCTCCGTCTGCAGCTACAGCCACTGGTTTCTATCAAGTTCATGTTAAAGAACAAACCGAGATTATTCAGAAAGCACTTCAGCGTGATCCAATCACGTCTCCCCATTGAAGTCCCTCCATATTCCTTTAGTAAGCGATTCACAAATCACAACATATCTAACGATATGTAAATGTAAACTTTATATTGTCCTAAAAATCTGTACTTTCAATGTATTATTTCTGCATATGTTTCTATTGAGTAACTCGTTATGGGAGGCTGTATGCAGTTTCAATGCTGATGCATTCTGCTCAATGGAATAAAGTTACTGATCAATGTAAAATTTGTTAGACAAAATTCTCATTCTTGGCCGTTCGCACCACCGTTGTCTCGTAAAATGCCTTGAGACTTCCTATTCATGGAAACTGGTAACTCCAAACATTCACATTCTTAAAGCATGTATTAATATCTCTCTTTTTCTTTCACTACACACACTCACATACACTTTATTTATTTATTTATTAAGGTACTCACATACACTTGTCATAGTTGAAGCAGGAGAGAATAAATTCTATCTAGATTACTTTAGATGATTCTATTATTCCAATCAACTGCATCTGGTTGGACAATTATCCCTCCAGTAACCTTTGTGTTTCATAACACGAAGCAACCCAAAAATTATATTCTCTTATTCTGATTTACATCTGCTGTTTGGATTTCTTGACAAACAAAAATTATATTCTCATATTCTGATTTGCATCTGTTATTTGGATATCACTTCTTCTTTAATCTCTCATATTCGCCTGACGTTAGACATTTTTAAATTTTTTTTTTTTATTTTGCAGATGCAGACCCACTTCCATTACGTAATGTTGTTTTTCATACACGTCTATCAGGGCTATTTGTCGTTTTCATCCACACAAAATACCTACCTGTAAATTGTAATGGGCTAATTTGATAATGATGTTTTGTTATCTACAGTTCCCATTTGGAGAGTCTGAGATGGATTGCAATTATAAAGGCCTTCTTCTACGCTTTCATCAGAATTGGAATTTCCACAGCCGCGCCCCTTGTGGAAGCTGAGAGGGATTGCATTTTTAATTTTCAATGCTCGTATTTTCATTTTCTCTTCTCTTTAATTAGGTGATAAAAGGAAATGAACTGTAGCTGTTCTCTTATTATATTGATTTTTGACTTTGCCAGAAATTTCTGATTCCACAACGGCACTTGCTCCACTCAAAGGCTAATTTGGGATCAACTTGCTCTGTAAGTAAAAAGAATTTTCATGTCTGTAATATGTATGTTCTCACACTGCACTAACTACTAAGCCTAAAGGAACAAAAGATGATCTTTTCACTTCACCTAATGCCCTGCTACTGTTCTTTGTGGGGGTTTTGGGATCTTACACTGTGGAGTATCAATTAATTTATAAAGTCTATAAAATTGGTGCATCGTGTTTATTCATTCCTTAAACTTAGAAAAGTTTTAATCATGTTTAGTCATTGTTATTGGTATATTTAATGGAATAATGGTGTGACATGTTCGTTAAATTAAGACAATTGGATAGATTAATAAACATGCCACGTCAGCATTTTATTAATAATATTATCAACAATGATTAAATAGAAGCATAATTCAACGTCTAGAGACTTAATTAAAATTCTTTAAAGTTTAAAAACTTTAAGTTTTCACCCGAACTTGATGTTGAGGACTAAATTTATAATTTAACTTGATTTTAAATATGGTTTTAAGCTCCTTTCTGATTTCTAGAGTTTGAGGATTTCATTGGGATCATTTTGATTGTTTTAAATGATTATTTTTTGTTTTATATTTTTTCCCCGGAACTGTCCTAATTTGAAGATTGTAGAGCACTTTGTTTGTTTTAGGACTGAAAAGTTGTACAATGTACCAAACGGTGAACTTGGACAGAGTTTGAGCAATAATTTTAAGTTATTTGAAACGTTTTTAAATAATTAATCTCAACTTTCAATAATGCCTTTTTGCTTTAAGTTTATTTAACAGATTAATAAATAATAATTATGATCAGAAAAAGACATCATATTTGCTACATAATGAAATAATTTAACCTCTCCTCCCATTTCTCTCACATGGGATAAGGTTATATTAGTTGAGTTAGGCTCAAATCGGCAAGTAAATAAATACAATTTTCAAAGACCAAAAATCAAATCATTATTAAACGGGCTAAGTTGCTAAGTTGCTGATTTTAGCTGACAAGAAATGAGCTTCATTAGGCAGCGAAGAGATGGATTAATATGGTGATTTTCTTTAAAATACTACAATTTTCCACCAAACTCTTTGCCCATTTTTATCTTAAAAAAATGAAAAATTGCAGGAATTGATGATATAAATTATTTGCCTTTTTTATTTTTAATAATTTTATTTTAAAGTAGAGTTGCAGAAGATAATGATAGTGTGCATTTATTTTAAAAATGTAGAAAAAAGTTATTTCAATTTAGCAGAATGAATATGAGAAAAAGCTAACAAGGTACGGGCGAGTTTATTTTAAAAGTGAGGTTTATTAAATTTTAGAAGTGGGTTTGTCTTACTCATGAGGTTTGTTTTTTTAATTTTTTTTTTTTACAATATGTGCGATGAGAGATTCGAACATTTAACTTTTTGGTCGAAGATACATACTTTACATCAGTTGAGCTATGCTCATATTGACATCTTAATTAGGAGATTTGTTAATTTAAAAGTGAACTTAAAATATTTTGAAGTTGATCACTACGTTAAATATTATGGGGCTGTTTGGGGCGTGGGTTATAATGGTCTGGGTTATAATAGTTTGTGGAAGACTCTGCATCTAAATATAGGCTATTATAATCCAGACTAAATAACTATGCATCATAAACACATATTATATAACTCCACAGATTATTATAATCCACAGACTACTATAATCCATTCAGCATCCCAAACAACCTTTATAAGATTATATTTGTGATATATAGGTCCGTATAGTGTAAGTTGGACATTTAAAAAAAAAGATTTAATGGATTATGGAATATATTCCAATTTAAAACAATCCCAAATATACTTCAATTTATGGTAGTATTTCACTTGTCTCCAAGGTTTAAAATGTCGATGTCGACGGAAATGTCGAAGTCTCAATTTTATGAAAATTTTTATGGAAATATCGATAAAATGTCGATGTCGATGGATATTTCTAGAAAAAATTTTAAAAAAATATTTAAATTACTAAATGAACATTTTACACTTTTTAAATGAGTTAAAATATTTGTTACAATATTATATTCACATTAAGTTACATTTTTTTGCTATTTTTTTTAATATTTCATCAATTTTATACGGTATAGTGGAAATGTAGATTCTCCCTTATGTCGATGTCGAACCCATAGACATGTAGAAATATCGATGGAAATGTCGACATGTCGACGGAAATTTAATACCATGCTTGTATCCAGGTTTGTTTCTTTCATATTACATCAAAATCACTGTTTGAAAAGTTAGTCCATTTATTCGGTTCTTAAATTTTTTTTTTTACTACAATAGATGTAGGAGAATGGAGATTCTTTAAATGTTATGTTAATTCTACAGTAAAATAAGCATAGCTTCAAAGCATCTCTTAATCTGTCTCAAAAAAAAAAAAAAAAAAAGAAAAGAAAAGAAAAATCTCTTCTAGTTTGGGTTTAAATTCTCCTCATCTTCTTGCATTTGATGTGATATTTTTAAAAATAAAATGTAATTTGATTTTGATTTTGATTTTTTTTAACGTTCTTCAACTTTATGTCACATTTATTTTCAACAAGGATCGAATAGCTCCACTATTTATATACTTTAATACCAGCCACTAATAAAATACAGAAACAGGAAATTATTCTCAAAAGTACATATTCCTATTTTTAATTTTCATTCGAAATATTTAACGATTGCCCCCTTGATCACAATCTTGATTGAAAATAAATTCAATACACACGAACTTGAAATTTTATTTTATTATTTAAAAAAAAACATTTTAAATATCTAGATTATGTAGGATCCATTTGGTAACATTTTCAATTATTATTTTTCATTTTCTGTTGATTGTTTTATCTTTTTTAAGAAAGAAAATAGAATTGTGTTTTACAACTATTTCTTGTTTTTTGTTTTTTTGAAAAAGAAGTGGAAATGAGCTTGGTAACAATTTCTTGTTTCTTGTTTTCTCAAATGTTAAATTTAAAAAATAAAATTTTTCCATGAAAATTATTTTTAAAATAAAATATTATTTTTTTTAATTTCATATTTAATTTTTAAATATTTATTATGCATTTTATTAGTAAATAGGATGAAATAGCGTTTTTATTTATTGTTTGAAATATAGGAAATAAAAACAATAAACTACTGTTTATTGTTTAAAAAGTTTGTATACAATTAAACAAGAAACAAGAAACACGGAACGTTATTAAATATTTATGTTTCTTAAAAATTGAAAACAAAAAATAGAAAGCGAAAAACAGAAACATTACTAAATGCTCTTTTTTTGTTTTTGTTCTTGCAACTTCTTGACATATAGTTGTTCTTAACGAGTAACTCAATTAGTTAAGGGATATACCTTCAACCCAAAGATCAAAAGTTTGAATGCTCACTTCTACATATTGTTGAACTAAAAATACATTTTTAATTTTCATTTAAAATATACAATGTTTATCCCCACAATATCACAACGTTGATTGAAAAGTAATTTTAATATACACGATTATGATAAAACTTCTTTAATATTGTTGACAAATTTCATTTTGATTCTCTTGTTTATTTAACTAATAATCACAACTCAGGATATATGCTTTATCTAGGAGGATGTTGATGATGTGATTTCCCCAAGTATATATATATTTAAAAGAAATATAAACTTAAAACAAAAAGGTTATTCCTAGATAAATGCTTTATCTAGGAGGATATTAATGTTTGATGATGATATATCACATATATCAGTTAACCCAAAGATTACCTTACAAAATCCATTATAAAAGCATGCTGAAACTTCTGCTTTTGTTGTGAACACTTTTAGAGAGAAAGAGAGAGAAATGGAGCAGGGAGGTCAAATATTTGAGAAGGCAAAGCCATATTTGGGAGCAATTGCACTAAGATTTGCTTCTGCAGGAATGTCTATTATCTCTAAGGCTGCTCTAAACCAAGGAATGAACCAACTTGTCACCATTGTTTATCGTTACTCTATTGGTGCCATTGTTGTTGCTCCTTTTGCCTTTGTCTTAGACAGGTATTAATTAAATTTCCTCTCTCTCTAAGCTATATTTTGTTAAGCCTTTCATCATCATTAACCGATTTCAATTGCAGGAAAATAAGGCCAAAAATGACTCTCCGCATCTTCGCCAAGATTCTTCTATTGGGCTTACTCGAGTAAGAACTCAACCCAACTTTGTCGTCTTTTAAAAAAAAAGTTATTCAATGTGGCCACCACAATGTGGCTACCAACATAATTATTATTATCAAGTATATTCTGTACGGTATATAATTGTTAGTCATATTGTTCTCAGCGTACTTCAAAATAACTTCTCTATTTTTACCATCTCTAAAAGAACTAACCTCCATTTTCTCTCTCACAGGCCTGTAATAGCTCAGAGCTTGATTTACTCTGGTACTAAGTACACAACTGCAACTTTTGCAACTGCCATGTGCAATATTCTTCCTGCCTTTGCGTTTCTGATGGCTTGGATTTGCAGGTACTTGCCTATACACAAACTCGATCAAATAATGCATTAATACAACACGCACGTGCATCCATTGTTTTTTCTAATTCATAATCATTATGTTCTGTTTTGAAGAATGGAGAAGGTGAATATTAGAAGATTACGAAGCCAGGCAAAGATTTTAGGCACTTTAGTTACAGTAGGAGGAGCAATGATGATGACTCTTATAAAAGGACCCATGTTGAATTTTCCTTGGACCAAAGAGAACCACATCCCTCACTCTTATTCCAGCCTTGCAAACAAGCAAGAACCTGTCAAGGCTGCCATTGTTATTACCATTTCAAGTATCTGTTCCTCAGCCTTCACCATTCTTCTGGTACAAATCCCTTTTGCCAATTGTTATAACAATAATTTGTCATAATGGAGAGATGGATTTTTAAAAAAAAAACTCATTATATTATTCAAATTCTTGTTTCATTGGTTCTTACAGGCACATACAATAAGAACATACCCAGCTGAGCTTACACTAACAACTTTCATATGCTTGGCTGGAGCTGTGGAAAGTACTATTTTAGCTTTAGCATTTGAATGGAACAATCCAACTGCATGGGTCTTACATGCTGATTCCATACTCTTAGCTGCCCTCTATGGTGTAAGTTTTCATTTTTCAACAAAAATTTCTCTGTGAATTGAACATTATTTCTTGTAGTTTCCTCATTTGAAACTAAATTTGAAGGCCATGTGTCATTTTTGCAGGGAATAATATCTTCTGGCATTGCTTATTATCTCCAAGGAGTGGTGGTGAAGTTAAAAGGACCTGTGTTTGTAACTGCTTTCAATCCTCTCAGCATGGTTGTAGTTGCTGTGATTAGTTCATTCATATTCGCCGAGAGATTGCGCTTAGGAAGGTAATCTACCTCGGGAGTAGGAGTTCCTCCTTACTTTTCTAAGTTTCTAACATGACATGTTTCTTCTGCATAATCAGTTTCTAACATGACATTTTTAATAACTGAACCAGTTGGGCTATACATACAGTTAAGTTTGCTCTATATCATAGATAGTAAGAATATACTTCCAATTCCAATATAAATAAGTAGGAGTTTCGTCCCTATATAACCATGTTTTTATCTTAAATCTTGATCTAATTAGTGAACACATATTTTATTCTTTGATCCTTGTATTAGAAAATTCTTTTAATGTTAACTTTTATAAATATAAATGGCTTCTTCAACACTCACCACAAGTTTTTTTTTTTCTTTTTTAATAAATTTTTTATGACACGGTATTGGCCCCACCCCACTAATTCAAGGCTTAGACTTAGAAGACATTATGGTTTAACCTGAAGGTTCGAACACGCAACTTTTAAGTAGATGTTATTTAGAACCGCATGCATTCACCCAACAAGGATTTATTGGGTAAATTTTAGTAGCTAGGCAAATGGCTCTCTCTAAGAAAAGCACTTGAAATTTCATTTGCAGGATTATTGGAGCAGTTGTGATAATTATAGGCCTTTACTTGGTTCTGTGGGGGAAGAGCAAAGATAAGCTTCCACTGAAAGTGGGGAGTGATGAATTACCAACTTCACACCAAAACTCAACTACCACAAACAACCAGCAGCTCAAGCCTTCAGACCAACAACATCTAAAAGCTGATGCCCCAACAATAACAGTAAGCAACTCCACTGCTTGAATTATTGGAACTCAGTCCTCCAAAGGAGAAACAATTGATAATATTGGAACTTCATTTGTAAAACTGTAGAACAAAGAACAAGTCATGGTTCCATGAAGCCCAATTGATTCTTTCTTTTAATTTTCAAGAGTTTTATTCGATTGAATTAAACTTTCTCTGTACTTTTAAAAGTTTCAATTTTGAACTTCGCACTTTTGGTTTATTAATCTTAATAGTCTATTCGGTACATGCCACATTTAGCTAGAATTCTGTGGTTCATTGGTAAGGGACCATTGGAGTTTGAAAGTTAAAGCACTACGACGATCAAATTAATTGATGCTATTTTATTTTAAAAGTGCAAGGACCAAATTGACACAAAAGTAAAATTGTATAACTCAACCGATTTATATCTAATGAATAATCTCAAGATCTTTTTCTATTAATTAGAAATCTCTCTCTCTCTTGTGTGAAAAAGCTGGCTGATATCATTTATAAGCTTTGATTAAGCTGTGATATGGAAATTAAATACCACCCACAGGCAAGAGGAAACCCATCCTTTTGCACTGGTACAGTGTAATTTTTCTCAATACAAAAATGCTTTTTGATAGGATCTAAAAAAGAATATTTAGAAGATAAAAAAAACACTCTACTACACTCTAAGATTTATCTATCAGGGGAATTTTTTTTTTTTTTTTTTGAAAAGATCTATCAAGGGAATTGGTATAATTAATAAAGCAGAAATTAACAAGCAGCCAAAGTTAATGTTCTTTTTCTTTTTCAAATTATATAAAAATGTATGATATAACACTATATATATACTTTTTTTTGGAAAGTCATAAATCTCAATCATATTCTCTTAATTGCCAATCTAAACATAACTCGACTAGTTATAACATATATATCATTCACCATCCTACACGTATCGTTGAACTCAAAAACAAAAAATAAAAGAAACAAAAAAAAAACCATTTTTTCTTAATTTGTAAGAAATTTGATCTTATGCATCAAATTACATTTTATTTTTGTCAAATGTAAATCATAAATTTGAATTTTTTTATCTCAACAATATGTGGGGTGGGAAGATTCAGAACCTCTAACCCTTTGATCAAAGGTATATATTGTTGATTTCGAAATTTGGATCTCCGGATCAATGGTAAATTTGTATTACTGGGAGCTGAAAATGCCTGCAAAACATAGAACTAACACCAGTGTGGTACTAAGCCATTTAAACTTCGACGCTCAAGTTAGAAATCGGATTTTCAGTTAGAAAGTTTAGACAGTAGAAAGTAAGTAATGATTGCGTACCTCTCCGTGTCATATCCCATTGTACTTTATATTCGCATAAACGTAACGGTTAGCCCCGCTCTATAACACTCTCCGAGAATTCCACTGGGCTGTTGGGTCATTTTTATTGCCTTAACCGTTACTTCTGATACTGTTTTAATTCATTCTCGATAGGTTTTCTCACTTAAAGCCTCTTGCTTGTCTGTTAAGGACCAGGCAAGGCCGGTCTAGGTCATCCCCTTGAGGAGTCGGTCTCTTGGCCTCTTGGAGAACCCCTCAACGGATCAACCAAGGCTGACCTGGACTTTTGGCCTACCTCTCGGGGTCGGCCAACGCTGGTCTAGGCTGACCGCTCGAGGGGTCGGCCAAATGGCCTCTTGGCCGACCTCTCAAGGGGTCTGCCAATGTTAGTCTAGGCCGACCTCTCAAGGTCTTGGTTGACCCCAAGGCCATTCCAGGTCGACCTTTTGAGGGGTCGGCCAAATGGCCTCTTGGCCGATCCCTTGTGGGGTCGGCCAATGCCGATCCTTTTATGAGATCGATCCGTTTCTTCTAAGCTCCATATCGAGCTATGTTTCTTTGTTTAGAATCGTTGACAAATTAGGTAGCTAACTTTTTACCCATAACAGTTGCCCCCACTTCCAATTTAAACCCCTTAAACATATTTGCTCGGGTTTCGCTTGGAAGTCTAAGGGTATCACTTAGTTGTATTATATAGTTAGCACCATACCTTGTCTCGAAAATCGTGCCAACCATATGTCTTTATAAGGATTCATTGCGAACTCAAGTTCTCATAAATTTTTGAACTCTTCATTCTCTCACTTCTCTTTACTTTGAAACCCTTGTCTTTCCTCCACTCTTTCAGGTAACTTCTTCTTCCTTGTTTCTTTTCCTTATGGCGGGTTGTTTTAGGGCTCTTCACTTTGAAACCGGTGACTTGTCAGACTTGAACGATGAAGATTTCATTCCTAACCCCTTTCCAAAAGCACATAGTAAACGCAAACCTGAGGCTTGTACACGAAAAGAGCCAACTAGGATTTGTCTAAAAGAACCTCTAACCCAAGTGACCTTAGATGACCTTAGGATTCAATTTAATATTCCTTCTTCCATCCATATGAGAGTCCAGAATCGCGGAGAAGATCCAGCCTCACTTCCACTTAGGGAAGTAGCTTTTTATCCTGATATGTTTGCTAGTGGTATTCGACTTCCTTTACTACCCGTGGTTCAAAGTTTCTTGACTCTCATCAATCTTGCCTCCTGTCAGATTCTTCCTAATGCTTGGTGTTCTTTTATAGGATGCTATGTTCTCTGGCTTGAGGTTGGGATTTGCACTCCCATGTCTGCTACTGACTTTCTGTCCTTACACACTTTTAAACAGAAAGACAAATCTAAACCATTTTACTATATTAGTTTGTAATTTGTCCATGAATCTATCGTAAAAGAACCTTCGTCAGTCAAAGGTTGGAAGAAGTATTGGTTCTTCATTAGTGGTTCATGGCTTGCTCCTGATAGTCTTGGCTCTGTCTTTCCAATTCCAACCGAATTTAGAGTGATAGACAAGTCCACTCTTTCCTTTCCCGACCGAGACCCCACATTTTTTTTATATATATTATATTGTTCTTATTTTATCATTATTTTTTGTAGCTGAGATCAATTCAGAGCTATCACCTGTGGCTATCGCCTTTTGTGATCTTGTTTGGAGAATTGATGGACTTTTGCATTGGGGTCCTAACTTGGTTCATCCAAGTATCCTTACTAAATATCATCTCATTTCGACCCCTTCAGCAACTGTTATGGGTAAAAAGTTAGCTACTTAATTTGTTGACGATTATGAACAAAGAAACATAGCCCGATATGGAGCTCAGAAGAGACGGGCCGATCTCATAAAGGGATCGGCCTAGAGGCCATTTGGTCGACTGATAGCACACAAAATGTGCTATTCTTAGGCTTTATTGTTGTTAGTCTTTATAGCTTATTCGATGTTTTTCACAAGTTTATTTATGGTAAATTCAGTTATCGAGCATTTGGAGCGAAATCGGAGAATTTGGAGATACCATGGCGAGTATGGAGCTAATGGAACATAAATCTCAAGGCCATGTGAAGCAAAGGAAAGAATTGAGCAAGAATACCCAATAGCATGGCGTTGAGACGCTATGAATAGCGTCTTAACGCTATAGGCGAGCCCAACAAGCCATAAAACATGTACAAGCAGTGTCTCAACGCTGCAAGGTAGCGTTGTTGGAATTTTTGCTCTAAAGCCTCGTAATTAATTATTTATTTAATAATTAATAATAATTTTGATGATTTTATTTGCAATATAATATTATCCATTATATGAAAAATCCAAGGCTATTAGTGTAATCTTGAACAGTATGTGGTTGACATACAGGAGAATCGTGTTCAAGAAATAACCTAAAGAGTCATAGTATATGGATAAAGTTAGGTGCCTTATCCTAGTAACACTATTGATACGACCCACTTTGTAATAGTTACAAATGATTTAATTCAAATTGTTCATGTGGAGACATGTGAGTGAGGGTATCTTATACAGTGAGTTTGTATAAGACTGGACCACGAAATATTTAATATCTCTTTATAAATCCGTTAATTGAGAAGATTAATATTTCATCAGAATGATCATATGTGACTCGATCTTAATCTTGAGTGAGTTATGAACTCTTGCCTGTGAGGGCTTGTTCTTTAATTTGCATGGGTGAGAGTGACTTTTGTTATCGATTCAATAAGCCTACCATTTTGGGAACTTGACCAAATAGGGAGCTGGGAACATAATCTCACAAGATGAAATTCACTCATTCCCTTATGGGTAAGTAGATGAGTAATTCCCTTAAGTGCTGATTTTGGGACTTAAATAATGGTGCCCCACCCTCTTACTAGCCCGAGATGGACTTAGTTTATGGTTGGGTCATAAACAAATTGTTCATTAAAGGATCAGTGGTACTTAAGGTGCAAGATGTAATTACAGGAGTAAAACGAACTTTTGACCCAGCTGTAATTATGAACAACTTGTGAAGGATCGACTTGCATGTAGTGATTATATCAATGGACACAACTTGTCCTATAGTGCATAAGAGTGCAACTTTAGGTCTATAGTGGAGTGACCATAGAGTTAATGAATGAAAATTGATTAATTAAAGAGTTTAATTAATTAGTTTTGTATCATTGGAGCTTATAATCTACAGGTCCCATTGCTAGCTCATAATAACACTAAAGATCAATATAGTTGAAAGAAAATTTTGAAATGTTCAAATTAATATTTAACTTGAAGTGTTCAAATTAATATTTAATATATTAGATATATTAAATATAAAAGAGGAAAATATATTTATTGTATTTGATACATTAAATATTAAAATAATTGATGTATATTAGATACATTAAAGAAAAGATATTTATTAAATTTGAATTAAATTCAAATTAGGAAATAGATGTCGTAGGAGAATTTTAAACGGTTTGAATATGATTCAAATTGGTTAGATAAATATATTTTAATATATTAGATATTAAAATATATTATTTAATTATCTTCCCTAGACCACTATAAATAGGACACTAGGGGTGAGCCATTGAGCATTCTTCATAGAACACGCATATCCTCAATAGAGAATTAGAAAATTCTCTCTAGACTTTTTTCTCTCCAATCCATTGAGGATTTTCTTTCAAAAGGCTCCTACAAGCCTTGATCTTGTGTTAGAGTCATAGCCAAGAAGACTTTGTGGAGGTGATAAAGACCCGCCAAAATATTCTCCATATTTATCTCAAAAGTAAGTTTTCTTAATTAATATTATCTTTAGTTTAATTTTAAATAAAATCAAAGATGATTAAATGCTTCCGCTGCAGGATGAGGAGTTCATTCCTATAAAGCGTCTCAATGCTACCTTTCCTGTTTTGAAAACACGTGTTTTGGAAGGATAGCGTTGATACGCTACAACCTAGCGTCTCGACGCTGTTACGATTTCTATAAAAGGATCATGATTTGCTTGCGGAAAGGAGAGCCATTTTTGTAGAGACCTAAGCCCTAGCTTGATTTCTACTATATTTTGGGAGACAAGGAACATTCTTAGGAGCAGAGGACGAGAGTTGGAAGCTCGAGATCGTGACATGCATCGGGAACAAGGATCGACACATGATTTAGAGTTTTTCTTTTTCCTTTTTGTTGTAGTTCTTGTTATGGATTTTTATTTAAGTTCATATTTGTTTTCAGTGATTATGAGTGGGTAAACTTTAGCTAGGGAATTGATGTAGCCATTGAATTTATTGTTTTGATTGTTAATCTAGAATTTGATTATGCTTATAACCATTCATGCTAATATATTCTTAATGCGTGTAACTTTTGGCCAAAGTTTGCATGTTATGTTGGTTTAATTTTGTGCTTGAGAGAGTGATAATTAGACTAGAATGAGTATTAGTATGACTATCTGTAAATTCTTGCATGTGAATGAGGAGTTCTTTTAGAAGCTTAAAACGAAGTCACTTAATGCCATGTTTGTTATTAAAAATTTAGACGGACACGTTAGGTTTATAACACTGCATGAGTTCAATTGTACTTGGAAAGGTCTTTTGAATATCTACAACTTCTTGCTTATGGTTAGACATGATCTTTTCTTAGATTGATTAATTAGAACAATAGTTTAATTGGTGAAATCAATTCCCTAGGTTTCTCTCTCCTTGACGTTTTCCTTTATTTTTATTTAATTTTGTTAATCGCAAATCTAAAAAGAAAATTACTTCTCTAAATACAATTGGATGTTAATATTCACGGTAATCAATTGATCTAGAAAATCATTCTTGAGGATGATACTCTGCACTCTCTAATCACTATTCTAAAACTTAACACCCTTGCGGCTTTGCATTTTATGCAATATTGACCCCTCAAGGGGTCGGCCTAGATCGACATTGGTCGAACCCTCGAAGGGTCGACATTGACCGTCCTTGGCCGACCCCTCGAGGGGTCGGCCTAGATCCACATTGGTCGAACCCTCGAAGGGTCGACATTGACCGTCCTTGGCCGACCCCTCGAGGGGTTGGCCAAGAGGCCATTTGGCTAACCATTAGAGGGGCCGGCCAAGAGGCCATTTGGCCGACCCTTCGAGCGGTTGACCTAGACTTGCGTTGGCCAACCCTGAGGAGTAGGCCAAAAGGCCAAGTCGGCCTTGATTGATCCGTTGAGGGGTCTGCCAAGAGGCCAAGAGACTGACTCCTCAAAGGGACGACCTAGACTGGCCTTGCATGGTTCTTAATGGACAAGCAAGAGGCTTTGAGTGGGAAAACCTATCGAGAACGAATGAAAACGGTATAAGAAGTAACAGTTAAGGCAATAAAAATGATCCGACAGCCCAATGAAATTCCCGGCGAGTGTTATAGTGCAGGGCTGACCGTTACGGTTATATGAATATAAAATACAATGGGATACCACACGGAGAGGTACGCAATCATTACTTACTTTCTACGATCTAAGCTTTCTAAGTGAAAATCTAATTTCTAACATGAGCGTCGGAGTATAAGTGACTTAGCACCACACCGGTGTGTTAGTTCTCTATTTTGTAGGCATTTTCAACTCTTGGTAATACAAATTTACCGTTGATCCGACGATCCAAATTTCGATATCAACATATATCTTAATCACTGCATCTTTGGATTCTTTAAGCAACATGAAAAAAAAATTGGAATGTCAAAAGACATCTATTATTGAGTTTATCAAATAAAAGTTATTCTAAAAAATTGTCCCCACTGTAAACGATCAGTTTGTTTTTCTTTAAAGAAAAAAAAGTTGTTTTTTAAATTTTTTTAAAAGAACAGAAAACTTGTTTGTACAAACCAATTACCACCAACATAGACACACACCTCATGATGTGATGTTCATATTAAATCTAAGTTTAATAATATCAAAAAATTAATCATACAATTTCACCTCCCAAGTTTGCAACTCTTTCAAGTATGAAAATGGATGAGAAATTGCAGTGGCTGCCTGTCTCCTAATCAGCTCATATTCCCCAACCCTCTTTTCTTTATGGAAATATGATATGGATGCCATTCCACAAAATGGAAATATGATATGAAAATGTGGAAATATGAGAAGGATACCATTTCAGCAGTATCTCTTTCTCTCTCTTCATTTGAAAAATTACCTTTCAATTAAACTTAAAACAAAAATGTTTGATAGATCTCTAAACTTTTTATTTTGTGTTTAATATGTCTCAAAACTTTAAAAGTGCCTAATAAACTCAAGAATTTTCAATTTTGTGTCTAATAGGTTTCCTGACATATATTCAACATTTTTTTTAAATTAACAAAATTATTAGATACAAAATTAAATTTTGTGTCTAATAAAATGATAATCTTTCAATTAGAATTTTGAATTTTAAGATGTGTTGAAAAGATCAATGATCTATTAGACACAAAATTAAAAGTTTAAGAATATATTAGATGAGCTGCGTATGGTTGACACACATTCTTGTCTCACCAAGCCGAAGTGTCTATAAGCGCCTGAAATGGGTGGGAATATCAAAACGACTCAAATTAAGGAAACACGTGATCCTTGGCTGACAACACGATAATTATGTAGAATGGTAGGAATTAATGACAATAAAGCAATATAAAAAAACCTCAAATGAAAGGTATGTAAGAATTGGCTGAGAAATTACTGATAATCCTTACTAAATTAAAAATTGACTTAAACATTGGAGGATGTGTAATTTGGCACCAATATTAGTGTGAGTTTCTCTTTGCGGCAGGTATCGAGTAAGAGAGCCAAGATAATCAATAGTTGAATCTTCACAACAATATTATACTTTTTAAAATTTAGGGATGTATTCAACAAAAAAAAATTGAAACTTCATAAATTTATTCGACACATTTTAAAGTTTATAAATCTATTGGATATAAACTTGAAAATTCAAGGATTAAATGTCTAATTTAACCAAAAACTAATGGCCCATTTGATAACTATTTAGTTTTTGGTTTTTGTAAATTAAGTTTGTTTTCTCATAATTTCTCTACAATGGTTTTTATCTCTCTTAAGAAAGCATTTGAATTCTTAGCCAAATTATAAAACCAAAAACAAGTTTTTGAAAACTATTTTTTTTTTAGTTTTCAAAACATGGCTTGGTTTTTAAAAACATAGGTAAAAGGTAGACAACAAAACAAATAAATCCATAGATGGGAGAAGTATTTGTAGGCCTAATTTTCAAAAATCAAATGGTTATCAAATGAGACCTAAGTTGATTAATTCTTAATTCTAGTTTTGGGTAACCAAAAACTTGCAGCATCAAGTGAGACACGACTCTTCTCTTCCGTACATTTTCACACCTTCTCCCACTACTTAGCTTTTTATTTTATTTTAAATTTTTCTTTCATTAATCATATACTTTATTAATCTTTTTGGCACGCCAAATATTAATGTCCGCCAATATGTATTTTGTTAGTTAACACAACATCAATTTATCTATAACTCTAGCATTAGATATCAATTAAAAATTGCACTTGCCATTGTCATCTCCTTGTCATCACAAATTGGATAAATTTCTTCACAATCACAATTTATTCACACAACTCATCAAATAGATCACATGTGAAAATTTTGAACTTTTACTTTAAAAAAGTGTACCAAATTAATCTTGTTCTACAAAGTTCCACCCCCAACTCATGGAAGTGGAGAGAGATGTCATATTTTTAATCATCAATAATTTTGTTTTGCAAAACCCATTAACCACTCTCTTTATGATTGAACTAAAGCAAAAGCCATTATGCCAAGTTGTTGAAGGTGGAGTTTCCTCACAAAGCATTAGTAGCTGGGTCCCAACAATAATATATGTATGGTTGTGTACTCTCCTTCATTATCAGCCACATTTAAATTATTTAAGAATGATGTAAAGTTTGTCGATCGAATATATAACTTAATGGATAAAGACACAAATTACCATCTCAAATATTGATGATATCGATCCTCGACCTCCACAATTGTTAAACTAAAAAAAAAAGGAATGATATGGAGTCTGATAGTATTTATTTAGAAAAAAGAAAAATTACAATGGGTAGAAATTAAAATTAGTTGTCATTATTTGCAAATTTATCACATAAAAAAAATAAATTACAAATATGACATTTTTCAACAATTTTTTTTTTGTACATCTATTTAGACTTTTTTACGTAGTTTCCTTTAAACTATGTATTGATATACAACTTTTATACTATTCCACGGATAGCTGTCCATTATATGGGTAGACCATATTTTTGCATCTATTAATAAAATAAATGTCTATTACTGATATATCATTTTTATGTCTTGTGATAGATGGCTACGAGTATAAGATTAGATATATGGATGATTAGTATTTTCAACTTTTCAACTTTTTTATTTGGGATGGACTTAAAATTATGTCATATATATGTAAATATTTTTATTTTATGCTAGATTTATTATTATTTTAGGTTAGATAGTTATATATGCAGTTGCTCCTTGTTAGAAAGATTCATAGAAATTAAAAATAGGGAATGGGCATATTAGAAGTACTAGAAATTCCGGTGCTGAATTTTTAGGACATGGCAATGATGATGTGGCGTGGGACATGTATCAACTTGTGTGCTTATAAGGAAAGCCATATATTAAAAATTGTTATCCCTTTGCATGGTTGCTTAGATGCCACTTTTTTTTTAAATTACATTTTTCCGTAATAGGATCTATTTGATAATCCTTAAAACACATTACTCGAATGTTTTTGTGGTGTTCGATTCCATTTCAGACAATTGCTAATAAATTAAAAAAAAAAAAAAACCAAAAACTTAACCCAATTTGATAGCCGTTTGATTTTTTGCTTTTGAAAATTGTGCTTGTTTTCTCCCTACATTTTTATAATGATTTTCATATTTCTTAAAGAAATATTTGAATTATTAAGTAAATTTAAAAAACAAAAACAAGTTTTTAAAAACATCTTTTTAAAATTTTTCAAAACAGGGCTTGAATTTTGAAAATATTTTTAAAAAGTAGATAACAAAACAAAAAATAACCTATAGGTAAAATAAATGTTTATAAACATAATTTTTAAGAACACATAAATAAAAAATCCAATAGTTATCACATGACTTATTTTATGAGTATTATTTTAGCCAAAGTTGAACGACCACTGGATTTATGAGTGTATCTATCTTATTAAAAGGGCACCTTCAAATCGTTTCATTATTTTCTTTTATTTTTGGTATAGAAGTAGAACTACATCATGTCTTCATTTTTAGTTCTACTTAAATCTTAATTACAATTTAGTTCTACTTAAATCTTAATTACAATTACCAGTTGAGCTATGCTCATGATATCTTAATGACAATAGTTATGTTCCACTTTTAGACATAATTATGTGCAGCCTCTTATTATTATTATTATTTTGTAAATGAAATGGAAGCTTTTATTTTGGAAATGAAAATGATTTATTGCCAATGAATTCTTATAGCTTGAACTTCACGTATTCTTTAGCTAACTAAGAGATCAGAAAATTGACCCAAATTAATCCCACAAAGAGAGAACAGACCGTTTTGTGGATTATTAAAGTAAAATCGACTTAAAAAGGAAAACTATTCCAAAAAGAAAAGTTGTCCCAACTTTAAAATCTGTCCACCTTTTAATAACTATTTGATTCAAATTTAAAATACAAATTTAAAATTTCCTTCCAAATATCTAATGACGTGTAAAATCATCAACCACATTCTTGTAGCATCTCAAATAAGATAATTTATCCATCGAGATAGAAACCAACATGTAAAATTTAACCATTCAACTCAGCAAAAGAGAGGTCATTTTGTGAATTTAAGAAAAACCCATCCATAGAGAGAAACCATTTTATGTGGATTTAAGCAAAAACCCATCAAGAGAGACTATTTTGTGAATTTAATAAACTCTATCGAGAGCCAGCTTCAGCATAGCTCAACCATGACATTATATTTTCGATCAAAAGGTCAGATGTTCAAATCTTCATTTATGTGATTGAATTAAAAAATCATTTAGAGAAAAACTATTTGTTAATTAGAGCAAAACCCATAAAAAGAAAGAAACTATTTTGGGGATTTGAGCAAAACCCACCGTAAGAGAGAGAGAAGCCATTTTTTTGGAAAAATGGATTAGCTTAGATCTCTTTCTCCTCTGTATTAAAATGCTTGAGCCACCATATGCAAATGGATGAGTATAGCTTTTTTTGGTAGAGTTCTAAGTTCCTACGAAAAATGTATCGAAACCATGAAATTTGTGGTCATCCATTGAAAAGCAAAGATGTAAATATACATTAAAAATTCAGCATTATCTTTTTGTTTGGGTGATGTTATATTTGGTCGATAACCTAATTAGCTTTTACTTTTATGACTTTTTCTCTGACTTTTAATTTCTTTTCACTAAATCATCCTAGGTCCATGCATCTTGGTACATATTCATGTCCTTCAACATAATGCCACCGATAAAAACTTATCTAAACACCCTTTTTTATATATAATATTCTTTTTGAGTTCATGTATCTAAACCTTGTTAATCCAAGTATAATTATTCTCTTTATGTGAATATATAATTAAGTTGTATCTTGGAACTTTACAATATGGTTTAAAATGATGGGGATTTTTTGATATATTAATCAATGAATTATATTCAAATTATTGATTCATTACTATATATCTAATATTAATTAACTAGATATAAATCATTGAGTTACTAGTTAGTACATCTAATGTCCATTAAAATTTGATTATACTTAATTTTTTGGTTTTTGCAAGTTGGAGTTAAGGCTGTAATTTCTTCAATTTTACTTCTTAATAAAGGTCTTTCTATGCCACTAGTTTGATTACAACTCAACTAGTTAAGACACATACCTTCAACTAAGTGGCTAGAAGTTCGAATCTCTTACTCTCACATGTTGTTGATAACTAAAAAAAAGGTTAAATTATAAAAAATTTCCCTGAAACTTTATGTTGTTTGTTTTAAAAAATACCTTATTCTTTAAAGAGTTGAAACATTACCTTGACATTTCATAAACATTTCAAAACTATCATTCCGTTAGAATCTTGGATGAAAAGTTGACATATCTGAATTAATGTCATTCTTTTAGACTTAATCTAAGCAAGTGTTCTAATCACCACCACATCATTCTAATTAAGTCACTGCTATATATCGATTTTTCATCCAACATTATAATGGAATATTTCTACTCTAAGAGTAGTTTTGAAATATTTATGAAAGGTAAAGGGTAATTTCTACTCTAAGAGTTAGGTTTTTGTCTCAAAGGACACTTAGGAGTTGAGTTATGTGCGTTAGGCATGCCTAGGGCACATTCAAGTTCATTTTGGCCTCCATGGGATACTTAGACACTGATGGGCGTACAAATACGTTTCCGCAAGCGCACGGGTCAAATAATATAAAACGGTATTCCTACCGAGTATCGAATCCACAGAGATTGGCTTTTAATTCAATTAATTACCATGAATACTTTCACTTAACTTTATTTAGAGAACCGAAATCAAACGAAGATAAACTAACTAACAAAAGAAAATAAATGCAGAAAATAAATGGGAGACACAAACACAAGGGATAACTTGGGAGAGGATCAATTACTAAGTTAACAAACAATTATAACCCCAAGGACAATGAACTCATAAGTCTAGAAGCTCTAAAGACGTAGAATCTCCTTTCGGTCTCCTCCACTCTCAATGTACCAATTAACTAACTTAGGTCTCCCTAGTGCTAGCTAACTCATACAAAGCGTTAAGACTCTTCATTACGAACTTCTAATGTTTATTTATTAATTCCGACTGTCACTCCGATAAATAAACACTAGTTATGCAATTGGGTTATTGTCTAAGTTTCTCTCCTTCGAGTTTCCACTTAGAAAACTGATAGGACCTATAAAGTCCTATTTAATTACACTTATTTCTTGTTAATTAGAAGGATTTTATGTGTTTTATTATTATTTTTTAGGGATTCAAGAAATTCACATGTTTTGAAGAGTTTGCACCATTTCGGAATTAATTCGGACCAAATTGGAGCTATGGCATTTTGAGTGATTACTGCTCATGCTGGAAAACTGCTGTACCCGAGAATATTTTGTGCCAACTTCCGTTCCCATTATCTTGCTGCTCACGTTTGGGAATATATCGAAATCAGATATCATTTTAAATATCTCGGAATTATCTTTCCAACCATATAAAGATCACGTTGATCCAAGGTTTGGAGAAGAAGTTATGGGCAAAATAATGAAGACTGCGCAATCCAGAAACTTTCCTTATTTGCAACATTCTATGTTTGTTTTGAGAATTTAGGGAAGGATTTTCGAGTTTTAGATGTATTTTCCAGCATTTTACAAGAGAGAACATTATTTACTTTATTTTATTTTATTTTAAATATTATTCCCTAATTGTTTTGGGAAAATATCTTTCTAGAATTTAGGGTTTCTTACTTGTGTAAGTTGTCTACTTCAAGGCTATTTAAGCCTTCTTATGGACAGCAAGGGGGATCTTTTTTTGGCCTCTTGGCCTAGACGTTTTTAGAGAGCTTTTAGACTCATTTTCTCTTTTCTCCTTAGACAATAATGGTATCAAATTTTATCACGATGCTCGGCTAAACTCTGCGATTCCAGTTCAGAGGTCGGTTGTAATCAGTTGCAACATTGTGAGGCTTGAACTTTAACTTAGTTTTCTTTCAATTGCAAGTATTCTTTAATTCCCGTGTTAATTTTATAAGTATGTATTTTGATTAAATTGACGCCTTAATCACTCTACATATTTTATGGCTAATCATGATCATGATTCGTAATTGTCATGTTGAATGAACATGTAGCATTAGGATTATCACATGTGTATGTTTTGTGGGTTTCCATATTGCATGGCTTGCATGTTTAATTCTAGGAATTAAAGAAACTTCTTAATTAGGTGAAAGTTATTTTACCTGATTAGTTGTCTTGGTCGTTCCAAGGTTCGTAATGCCTTTATCTAAATAATTTGGAGCGGTTTCGTCAAAATTGTTTAGGTAATTAGCGTTAACTTGACGTTCGTTAGAGTTAATGAATTTAGGGAATTTGCACTTTTTGGGGTTTCCTAATAAGTTGACCAAGTACTTGCATGGTTAAGTTTAAATATTTTGAATGCCTATGATCAATGTTTGCAATTGAGTAGAACCGTACCTTTGGATTGGATTTTGGTAAGATTTGATCTATCTCTATCTTTATTGTTTATGTTTTATTTTATTTATAAAAACACAAAACCCCCATTTTTAATTGCTTTCTCCTTTGCAAATTTAACTTGAGAAATTAATATTCGGTTCCCTGAGATCGACCCGGTCCACTCAATGCTACAAGTAGCTTAGGATCGGTTTATAAATTTTAATTTGACGAGCCCTCGACAAGCTTGCTTCAAAAACTAATCGATTAACCAATGCCCAACTAATTAACCTTCATCACCAACTACAATTAATTAGCTATTAATCTCGCTGTCACTCGAGTAGTTAATTAATTGCGCATTAAGCTAAACTAAGTATTCTCTCTCGAGCTCAACTTAGAAATACCTCAATTAATTAGAGAAACAATGGTTAAAAGCATTAAGAAACAATTGCATAAATGATTCAAAGCCCTAAAAGCAATAAACATATATTACTTAAGAAATTAATCCAAAATTTCCATCAATCAAGCATAAAAACAGTGTTTAACAATAAACCCAAGTAGAGATTAAACCATACAAAATCATTCAACAAACCCATAAATCTCTACTTTACAGCCACAAAAGTAACTAAAATGAAAGGAAAAGGGAAGAAATTGCAAACAAAATGGAGATCTCGAGTTTATGAGGTGTTATCCCAAGAATCCAAGCTCCAAATCTTCAATATTGCTTCAATCCGCTCACAAATGCTCCCAAATCTTCTCAAAATAGCATGGAGTTGTTTTTAGGGCATAAACCCTCGGTTTGGCCTCCCAAAATCGAAGAGAAAAAGATGTATTTATAGCAGATGGTGAAACAGATCAGGAAAATCGGGTTATGCTGTGTCCTTAGCGCCTAGGCGCCCAAAACAACGCCTAGGCGCTGTGCCTCTATTTTCTGCTTCTGTCTCGGGCGCCTAGGCGCCGAGAATTTTTTTTTATTTTTAAAATTTTTTTTTTTTAGCTTTCAGCTTGAAAGTCTTAAACTTGGAGTTTCAAAATAAAAACTTTCTTGCCTAACATTTTATTAATTTTCTCTTCTCTTCTTGAATCTTCAATAAAGCTCTAAAAGACTCAAATATCCATCAAAGTAATCTCGAACACTTGAGTTTGCTTCGTTAGCTCAGTTTCTACAAAATCAAGAGAAATATACTTCAAAGTCCACTAATTCAATACAAAACTAGCCAATAATTGGGCATAAATATAGCACTAAATTAATGCTATCAGACACTTTTTAGACACTTTTAGGCTACTTTAAATATTTTTGGGGGCGGGGTAGACAAGTTAAGCTCATTTCAAGTTAGGTTTTGGCTTCTTTGACGCTTTAAGGTCAAATGATACTTAGAAACATTTTTTTCTTTTGAAAAACTTTTGTGCATTTTTCTTTCCTTTCTTTTCTTTTATGATTTATGTTTAAAATTTTTCATATTATTTTTTTTCCAGGTCTATAGTTGTATAATCTTGAAGACTACTTAAGCAAAAACGGACGATAAAGACAATAGAAGCCTTTTAGATTACTTTTTTTCTTTTTAATGTATATTTTTTTCTTTCGAAACTCTAGTGTAGTGAATGTATTGGATGATATTTTTGTAAAAATATTACATTTTAATATATTGGCTTTTATATAATGGTACCATTGGTTTTTATTTATGTTTCAATAATGAAATTCCAGGTAATTATAGATCAAATGAAAAAAAAAAAGAAAAAATAAGTGTCGGCATATATAAGTTCTCCCGATGTAAATCCACACTTCTCCTGACGCATCAAAACGTCGGGATATACGTTTTTCCGATGCTTTGTGTCGAGAGAAGGGAATTTCTCCCGACGCACAACTATTTTCGTTGGCATAGCCTTTTCCGACGGCTCCAACCGAATTTAACTCATATTTTCTTAAATTTATGGATTTTTAGAATTTTGTTGGATTTTGTTTCAAATCGAAGACAAAGATTGGTTTGGGTGTTGTCAACGGGATGTAGTTTGGGTGTTGTCAACGAGATGTGCAACGATTGTTGTGTCATAGATATCCACAATATAAATATAATGATAAATATAAAGACAAAAAAAATTAAATACAATAAATAATCTACCTCATTGATAGAAAAAAAACCAATGGAGCAATATTGCCCTTGGAACTTGTAATAAGGCAACAATAAAATGAAGCAAGTCCATGAAAACTGCCTCTAACTTTGCTAGAATGAAAGCCTATTCTTTGTGTTTCTTTTATTGTTTTGATTTTCTTTTATGCTTATTTGTAGGGGGGTTGTTTGGATCACTGTGTTCAAAACTCATGATTTTTGCAATACAACCCAATGATTTTGAACAATGCATCCTAAATATTGTTTTTTGATTCTCAAGCTTCAAAACACTGCATTCCAAATACTATTTTCTGATTCTCAAGCTCTTAAAACTTCTAGAACAAATCCTCTAGGATTCGATTTCAAGCACACCATATGGACAACAGTGCCAACCAACCACAAGGAAGCGATTCATCAATTAGCAAAACCAACCAATTACATGGGCACTCTAGTGAAGCTAATGATTCTACTGCATTTGTAAATAATGGTGAGCTCAATTTCAAGTACCTCGAATACTTCAGGAGTTATTGTTATAATTTCTTTATATTTTATATTTCAATATATTTCAGCTCATCTAGAAGATCTTTTAAAACTCAATTTCTTGGGTTGTTTTATTTTTAGATGCTATCTTCATCATGGGAAACAATTAACTACCTCTTCAAAGCACCATATATAGCAGTGGAACTTGAAAGTACCATGTATAGCAGCATCATGCACAATTGTTTAGAGCTGTATCAAAAAAAGAAAAAAAGACCAAATGTGGAGTGCACTAAAATGTCAAAGTTTCGAATCCTTACCCACACATATTGTCAAACAAAAAAATAATGACCTACAAGGAAACTAACTATAGATTCACTTATGCACTACAAAACTAACAAGTACTATAATATAAGTACTAACAAGTACGATTCCACTTAAAAAAAGTAATGATGGCCTTATATATAATAACATATTCTTGTCTCAGACTCTCAATTGCAATACCAACTCCAACTCAATCTCAACTCAAAAATTATTATTTTTTTATTATCTGTTTCGTGTCTAACTTCGACATTGAAATTTCTAAATTCCTATCATATAATGCCCTCGTCTCAATTTCTCGTGTTTTTAGAGTAACCAACTAATTTCAGAAGATATCATACAATGCCCTCGTTTCAATTTCTTGTGTTTTTAGAGTAACTAACTAATTTCATAAGAAACATATTTGAACTTGTAATAACATAAATGCTCAAAATCTGAGCTAAGCTTCATTTCCTACAGCAACTTCCTCCTATTCTCAGCCATTCAATGAAATTCTGAAAATTGCTTGAAGAACTCCCACCTACTTCTGAACTTCTCCTAATCTTCTACTTGAGCTCTACACATCTTGCTCTTATACATTCATCTCCAAGCACTTCTTCCACCTTCTTCACCATGACGCCGGTTTCGTTCTTTAGCTGCTTGGTGGGGATTGCTGCAAATCCACCACCATCATCAAATAAGCCACAAGTACAACCTTAAATTATAAGTTTGATCCTTCAACTTTTAAAGTTCATAAACAAACGACAACTTTTAAAGTATAAGTGAGTAGGCTAATCTATCGATAACGGGTTCTGATGTAAACGAACAATTCATCTTCTGATCTTAAATAAAAAAAAAAAAAGGTTCATCGTCTCCTGCCAAAATGTTTGGGAGAGATCCAAAATTCAAGGATTCTATATGACAAACCCCTGTAGTAACTTCTCTCTCATTTCCATTCAATGTTTTTATCTTGATCTTCTTCCCAGTCTTATCCAAGCGAAAAAAGTCCTTGTTGGCCAGAACCAATATCTCTCCATCTTCAAAGGCTTTAATGAGGTGAAAGTAGCTATAGAACCAATTACTTGGTATGTCATCAATAACAAATTCTCTAATCCATGAATGTCTCGATTGCATCATCCACACTTGAATCTTACAACATGGTATGTATATGAAAATAATTGCATAAATGGTGCCATTACATGACTGAATGAACGCCTTCCTGGAGCAGAGGCCAACTTCCAAGACTGCAATCAATTCAATTTTTTCAGTTTCAACATCAAAACCATATATGACAAACTCATTTTCCTTTTCTTTTTCTTTTCCAATCCAATAGATGACTCCATTGAAGTAAGCACCATGATTGTAGACGGCAAAAGGCAGGCCGTCAACATGATTCCATTGGTTGGTTCCACTTCTACCAAACGTGAAAATGTGCATTATGGAGCTGAAATTTCTTCGGTCAGAGTCAACTCTGGCCAATTTGTATCGCTTCGTCTTAAGGCTGAAACCACTTCCGAAGTAGCAAATATCTTCTAGTTCAGGTCCAGGAAGTTTGATGAACTCATTAGTCATCGGATTTAATATTCCAGTACAAGAAGTGTCAAAAGTATCTTTGGAAATAAAGAGCAGGCCATTGGAAGAATTGGCAATTGAGATATAGGACCAATCACCGTCAAACCCAAATGAGCCAACAGAACTCATCGTATCAATATCGATACAATGCATCTTGGGATTGCAATAATGACTACTAAGACTGCAATTTGGGACCTTATCAGAGGTACAGAGAAGGAAAGAGTTTGGAACGAATTTAGAAGACGAAGCATAATCTAAAACCAGATCATTCCAAGTTTTACAGACGAGCCTGCAGGTGGGCAAACTGGAGATAGGAAGTTTGGAGAAGATTACCTGAACAATATGCGGTGGAAGTGGAAGCTCCCAACTTATGTTCATAATCCTCTTACATTCCAGCCTCTCCATCTACAATGCTTCTTCGATTCCCAGTTTCGAGAAATCTCCGAGAGATTCCGAGAGACTGATGATCAGCGGCGAGAGATTAGTGACCGCCGATTAGAGCAACAGAGGGCGAGGCGACGACTTCTCACTTCAGAACTGGAAAATTTCCCTCTCCTGAAAAATTAGGTTTTGGAAATAATAAATTGAGAGAAAAAAAATGGGGCTTGATTTTGCCCTTGCAACTTTTTAAAATGTTCATTATGTCATTTCTTTGTTAAATATTTTTTTTGGAAAAACTTTGTTAAATATTAATTATACATTTTGTTTAAGATACAGCTTTTAGGTGCAACATTTTAAATGTTGATGTCGATCGAACAATATTAATTATACATTTTGTTTAAGATAAAACTTTTAGGTGCAACATTTTAAATGTTGATGTCGATCGAACATATATTGATGTCGATGAATATCTTTAAAAAACTATAAATATAAAAAACTCATAAAAATATTTAAATTAACAAATAAGCATTTCATCCATTTTAAACAAAGTTTAAATTTGTGCAAAATGCATTTTTGGTCTTTGAAGTTTGAGATTGGTGGCTATTTGGTCCATGAAATTTGAAAAAAAGACACTTTAATTCCTTATATTTGTAAAATAATTTTAAATGATTAACTTTAACCTAACAAAAGGATGTTCGAACCATTTTATGCTGAAGTGAATTAGATGACGTTATTTTATTTAATTACTTGCCAAATAAAGTAAACAAATTAATTAAAAAAAAGTAAACTTAAAGAAGTTCAAAAGTCATCTTCTAGTCTCCAGTCCTAGCCGACTAATACTTCTTCATTCTGTCCATCGAATTCCAGTGGCCAACGCCGTCACAGCCCAGTCGCCGTTGCCCAACACAACTCAGTCGCCGGTCGGAGCACAACCGCGATCACAGCCCAAGCGCATTCTCTGTCGGTCATCACAGAGTGTCAAAATTAGGGAACTTTAGTTTGAGTGTTGAATGATTCCAATTTTGTTTTTTGTGTTTTTTCAGAGTTAGTTTACCAGAAAGTTAACACAGATTTTGAATGAAAAATTAATGCAAATGGAATCCCTGACGTTTGCTGATAATTTCAATATTCGAATCATAATATTAAATCAATATTTGTTCTATCATTTGATTTAGTAAAACAAGGTACAACAACATTATTTGAGTACCGCACAAATATTCTTAAAATCTTTAATCATGTAATTTACTTTTGAAACAATGGCTTTATTATATCAAATAGAATCCACTAACCACTCAAGATTTTCTTCCGAACAATTTTGGCACCTTGAAATTTTGGTACCCTGATTAAGTCAATAATTATGATTGCAGTGTTTTTTTTTTCTTTATTTTTGTTGGTTTTTTTTTTAGAATGCAGTTTTGTCGTACCGTGATTTGGGTCGCATTAAATGCCACGTATTGAAGTAACAAAGTGTTTAAAAAAAAAAAAAATAAAAATTAACCTTTTATAATTGGAGTGGAATAGGGTGGTAGACAAACAAATGTTCAAAGTAAAAAAGAAAAAAACAAAAATAATATACTACATGTGCACAGTGATCAAATTACAAAAACATAACATAGATGGAGCAATAATGAAAATAATTAAAAAAAAAAAACTCAACAAAAATTAGTGTACAAATTACAAGATGTGCAAAGATTCTAGATTACACAAACATGTGTAAAACAAAAAAAAACATTACTAGGTGTGCTTTGGAGAGCTTGTAAATCACTGAGTTGACGATGATATGCTAATATTGTACCTTTCACACTTCGTGCTACTTTGAAGTTGTGAGCATGGAAGATCAAAATAGTGACATAGAGAAAGAAAGAAAGAATAATGAAATTAGTTCACCCATAACACTAGTCAATATTTATAACAATATAATGCATAGTATGAATGAAAAGAAATGGACTGAGTGAGATGAAGAGTGGAACTTACCAGTAGCTAGCCACTTCAAGAATAGTAGATGAAGGAGGTAGTGTGTTTAGTTAGAGCAATTGAAATATTTATAGAAGGAAAAACTCATTAATGGTAGGTAAAAGAGGAGATAGAGTAATAAATGGATGGACTAATCACCCAACCACCACTTAAATGCAGTAAGTAATAAGTACATTCACTTTTAAAAAGAGTGAATTAAAGTTTGATTGAAATTAATCTCACATCACCTTTGTCTCACATCCACGAAGCACATAAAAAAAGAATTAAACACCATTAATGGCAGTTGTTGAGTATAGCTAGGAAGGGATTGGGCTGACAACCTAATTTATTAGTTGAGTACAAACCATTTATGAAGTAGGTGATTTCAAAACCAAAAGTAGAATCAAATATATCAAAGCAGCAATGCATTTCCATTTTCAAACCAAAACAAATAACAAGCTGAATGTGGATTTCATCATGAAAATAGAACACTATTTTGTATATAAAAGGAAAAAAGTTGCGATAAAAAAGGAGGAGGCCTTAGGTTTTGAATCAGAACACACGTCTTGGTTATGTAAATACACATATATGAATTTAATTTCATCATTGCAGTAGTAATGGCAGTAAACTTAATCATCAGAACACAAAAATGTAGCAGTTTGGTTTACTGATTAGAACACACACAGTGAGCATACTCATCACAAAAGTCAGTTTTGAAGTAAAATACAGAGGCCTCAGACTTCAATATAATGGAATGAAAAAGCAAAAATTTTTAGGATACTCATCATCGGCCTAGAAAAGGAGAGAATCAAACCTGTTGGATGAAGAATGACCAAGCCCCCACCAAGCTTCACTGCATCCAAGAATCTCTCGCCTACCAGGCCTCATGACAAATTTTTGACTGGTGAAGTATTGCGATTGAAAAAGGGGAAGAAGCTACCATGGATGTTGTTGCATGGGCTACAATCAATCTCAATCTTTTGTCAAGGCAGCAAGAGAGAGATTTTTTTAGGGAGTTTGGAGCGGCAAGGGAGTTGGATTTTTGTTTTCGGGACAGAGAGGGTAAGGATTCTGTGAAGAAGAGAAATCGGGGTGTTAAACTCATGAATAATGGAAGGTAAAAACATGGAAAATCAGATCCATGGATGTAGATCTACGAAAAGAGGTAGATATAGAGAGAACAGAACGAAAAAGAGTTAGATATGAGGAAGAAGACGGTTCGACCAAATCCACAGTTAGGCTTATAGCAAAGAGGGGAAAAGTCCGTGAAACGTTCAGCAACAAAGGAAAGAGAATGAAGGAAAAAAATAAGATGGGATTAGGGCTATGGCCATGGGAAAGAGGAAGAGAAAAGGAAGAAGGAAGAGATGGGGATTAGGGTTACGACCATGGGAAAGTGAGAAAGAAAGGGAAGAAGAGAGAATGCAGATTCGCAGAAAACGGTGAGAGAGATTGGAAAATGGAGGCCTTGGGAATGATTACATCGTGTAAAACGGTGGAGTTGGGTTTTCCAACCCCTGTGTCGTGAAAACAACGAGCCAAACATGGGTTTGAGTTGCAAAACCCAAACCCATTCCATTCCAAACCCACGGGCCAAACGGGCCCTTATTGACTGTGATGACCGACATAGGATGATTGCGTCGGCAACCACCACAGCAGCTCGAATGTGATGGACAGAACGTCGTTGGACAACTAGGGCTGAAGAGAATATGGCCTTTGAACTTTTGTGTTTACTTTTTTTTAAATTAATTTTTGCCAAGTAATCAAAGTAATGACAGGTCACCAATCCATGTTAGCAAATAACGGTCCAATCATCATTTCGTTAAGTTAAAGTTAAGTTAGAGACCATTTAGAATCATTTTACAAACCTAAGGGACTAAAGTGTCTCTTGTCAAACTTCAAGGACCAAATAGACATCAATCACAAACATCGGGATCAAAAATATATTTTTCCCTTTAAATTTCTTATTATTAATATTAGGTCACAATAGTGATATTTTGTTGATATTTTAGTTATGTTTCGTCAATTTTTCTATGATATAATAGAAATGTCGATTCACCGCACATATCGATGTCAAACCAATGAACATGTGAAAATATCGATGGAAATATTGACATGTGTTGACAAAAATTTAAAACGTTATGTAGGTGTTTCTAGTCTAGACAAACTTTTCAATTTCCACAGATCTTTTTTGAATTTTAATTGTGCTGACTTTATAAAATTTTAAACTCCTTGCTATATATATTTAAAAAAATATATTTATATTATGCTATTTTTGTAAATACCCCTTATTAACCCTTTAACTAAATTTCAGAAAAAACTAGATCAAAAATGAAAATTTCATTTCTTTCACTATTTTTTTTACGATATATTAATAAAATTCCCCTTTTATTCTCTCTTTTCTCCCTACCTTTTTCATAATTTTCTTTATAATATTCTTTGTATACACACACTCTCTCTTTCTTTCAAACTTTAAATCCTTAAAAATGGATAATTTTGTTTCTTTCCTTTTTGTTTTTAAAGTTGTCTTGCATGCCCAATTTAGGCTTAAAGCTGATAGAACATTGTTTTTATTTTAGAAGTATTTCAAAAAACAAATTTATGTAATCAAAAGTATTATTTATTTCATATGGCTAATATTTACTTGACAAAATATTTATATAATTGACAATATATGAAAATAGTTAAAATTACAACAACAAAAAAGTTATATATTGTGTAGAAAGAGATTAATAATAGAAGCTATCAAAAAACATTGTCTGAAAAGATAGTTGAAGATTGTGTGAAAAAGTATGAATATAATGAAATTTTTTTAATACAGTCTATGCGAAATAAATAATTGTGAGATAAAAGTATGTATAATGAAAAAGTCAGCAAAGAGAGTATGTATTGAAATTAGAAATTACTGAATGAAAATGTATGTCAAGAGATGTCAGTAAGAAAAAACACATCAAGGAGAAAAGTTAGCGAGAAAATACAAACCAAGAGAGAGCATATTAGGGGGAGAGTTGGTAGAAAAGGAATCTAAAAGGGGATAATGCTTTTGAAGGTAGATATAGCGAGAAAAAAAAATCTATGTTTAGAGAGATATTAATAAGATAGTGTTCAATAGAGTAATTAGTGAAAAAAAAAAATTGTATTATGAAGTATATATCAATTACTTGATTGAAACATACTATAAAGTGGTTTTAATTTTTTTTAATAGTTTAGTTGTTGCGTTCATGATAGTTTTGTTGTTATGTTCTCAAGTTTGGATAAGTGTATTAAGTTTTGTTTGTAATCGTTTTTTATGTGTTTAGTTGTTGGATTCATGATAAGTTTTGTTGCTATGCTCCTATGTTTTAGTAAATTTCGTTAGTGTTGTTGATTCTTAAGTTTTGGTTAAGTTTAATTGCTTGGGTTCATTTTTTATGAGTTTAGTTGTTGGTTCATGATAGTTTTGTTGTTATGTCCCTAAGTTTGGATAAGTTTGGTTTTGTTAAGTTTATTTACTTTCGAATCTTTATGCTACTTTTAAAAAATATTAAGATATAAATTCAGCACTTTTATTATAGTGGTCTCCATTTGTATACACGTTGTTTTATTTTATTTGTCATCCTAGGTTAACAATTGCATTTGTTTTCTTCTTGGTTCTCAAGTACGTTGTGTTTATTCTTGTAAAGTTGAATGTTGAATTTATTTTAGTTCGAAGTTGAAAATAATTGCAATTGTAGGGCATTTAAGGTTATCAAAAAGAAAAAGCTAGCAAAAGTCTATTTCGAAGTTGAAAATAATTGCAATTGTAGGACATTAATTAGTTTTTATGAATAGTAAATATCTTTTATATTTCATGCATTTGTAGGGCATTCAAGGTTGTTAAAAAAAAAAGCCTATTTGGAAGTCTATCAAGGTAAATTATTTCATAAATAGCAACCATTATTCAAATGATATGTATCTAAACTATTAAAGATTTGTTGTATGCACAGTGCTTTAAACAATCAGGTGTTGTAGAATGTGGTTATTATGTCATGCGATTTATGTGTGAGATAATCTATCAAAAGAACACTTCAATCGTAGATGTAGTACGTATACAAACTATCTTTTTTTAGTATACATTTAACACATTTAATTGTGTGCATGATATATACTTTTTGTTGCCCACACTCTTTTAGTGATTGAATATTGTAGTCATTTTTGTTGCTCACACTATTTTGGAGTGCATTTTATTGCCCACTTTTGTTGTATGGGAAGAATCAAATCTTTTACTTAGAGAGGACTATATTGGTCTATCGGTAAGATATTGATTATTTTATCAACTGTTCATTTCTTACCTTAACTTGTTCTAGATAGTAGATTGATGTGAGTATTTGAAGTTTGTTCTAGGAGGAGTTTCGGAGAGCAATGTTTTGAACAAAAAGTAGATTCAAGGAAGAAGTTTTGAATTGGGAGTATCTTTAATGTCTAAGAGGTACGCCATATAATTTAGAAATACATGTTTCACTTGTATATAACTGAGCATTAATTGTAATATATGATTTGAACAATGAGTAGATTCAAGGAAAAAGTTTTGGGTATAGCTTAACACATTTAACTATACTCTTTCTAATGTATTGTGGTGAGTATTTGTATTTTGAAGGAGTGGCTTATGAGATCATTGTTTTGAGTAAGGAGTAGATTCAAGCAAGATCGAATGTATTGAGTTGAAAATATTTGTCGATATTTAAAAGGTATAACTCATGGACATTGTTAAAATGTATATTGTTCTTCTTGTTTTGATTTAAGAAGTATTGAGTTCAACCTTAAAATAAATATTGTTTTGTTGATATGTCTTGCAGGAACTCAATGAAGTCAGGAAGTTGCAACTAGTTGATGTGTATGAGCTTTTTTGTTGGGTTAGTGGCAAAAAAAATATAGTACACGCATTCATGTTAGTTATATATATATAGGAGTTATTTATTTGACAATATTTAATTGTCATAAAAAAAAATTTACTATGACAATTAACAAATGTTCTTAATACGTTTTTTTTTTTACAATGGTTAACTATCATAAAAAGTTTAATTATGACAATTTTTTATAGCGTCATGTATAAAGTTTTTTTGATGGTCGATTCTAGGACAACAAAAAAATAGTCAAGAAATATGGTTGGGACAACTTGACAATATCATGAAATCCTGAAATTGCACTAGTGCAGTAGATGTTGCAGTCTGACCTACAAAGTTTCTGAAGAAATTATCCCATGACTCATCAACACTGGTAGGATCAGCCTCCCAAGCTCTTCGAAGTTCCTCCAAGTAGACACTACTATTTCCATCAAAGAAGCTACCAATAAGCCTAGAAAAGGGGAACATGATGTGGAATTGGAGTGCCTTGGGCTTCTGTTTAAACATAACAAACTCCACTTTCAGAAAACATAAGCTCTACCATCATTTATAGAAATGATAAAAATTAAATAATAAAACATAATTTAAAACTCTAAACTATAATCTAAACATAATGAAATGATGTTCGATAAAATAATCATGCGGAAGTAACGTCGTAAAAACTAGCTAACTAAAAACAAAGTAAACCAAAATAGAACGAACATAAAAGAACAAACTATAGCTGCAACCGTCCTGAAAAGGTTGAATTCATCAGATTGTGATGCAATCAAAACACAAACACAAAAAGAATCGGATCGAAGAAGAACATGCAGCACTCTAAGTGTAACAAGTTAAGAAACAAACATTCAATACAAGCAAGTCCTCGTAACAGAATTCCACGAAAACATAACATCACAAAGAGTGAAAAACCTTAGAACAAGTTAACAGAAATCAACAAACGTCAAAATGCATTGATAAACTCCGAATTGCAGAACGAAAAATGCTTCAACCACCAAAAAGAAAAAAAAAACGTGCACATGTAAGAAACTATTGTGAAAAAAGAAGAGAGATGGAAGAAGGATCACCAGAGAGCGATGAAACTTTAAGAGAAACCCCATCGATTCGAAGGTGAACGAGTTCTTGATCTTAGCGCAAGCAAGATGCGATTTCTGTGTTTTCATTTCCTAAATTATGAAAAAACATTTTTTTTTCTACTATGATACCAATGTTCAGTCCGTTTGGTTTAACTTTTCAAGTATTTAATTTAAAAAAAAAAAATTATTTTAATAAAAATTGTAGTATTTCAAAACCCACTCGAAATGATTTTTTTAAAAAATAAGAAGAATGAAGATTCTTTAGATGTTATCTTAATTCTACGATAAATTGAGCATAGCTTTAAAACATCCCTTATAAGAAATTACGGGTTTAAAATCTCCACATCTTCTTGCACGTGATGTGATAATTTTAAAAATAAAAAGTAATTTGATTTTCATTTTTTTAAACCTGTATTTCTTATGGGCCCAGGCCCATTTATTGTTTTGTTGTTTTTTTCCTGCCCATGTATTGTTTTGTTTTTCATGTTTATTACATCCCAGTGTATTACCATGTCAAAAGGTTAAAAGTTATGCTGTGATATGTTTTTTTTCCTGCCCATGTATTGTTTTGTTTTAACCACATCTTAGCGCAAGCAAGATGCGATTTCTGTGTTTTCATTTCCTACACTATGAAAAAACGTTCTCTTTTTCTGCTGTGATATCACTGTTCAGTCCGTTTGGTTTAACTTTTCGAGTATTTAATTTTGAAAAAAAAAATCATTTTACCACTCAAAATGACTTTTTAAAAAATAAAAAGAATGAGGATTCTTTAGATGTTATCTTAATTCTACGATAAAATGAGCATGCTTTAAAACACCCCTTATAAGAAATTATGGGTTTAAATTCTCCACATTTTCTTGCACGTGATGTGATAATTTTAAAAATAAAATGTAATTTGATTTTCATTTTTTTAACGTTCTTCAACCTGTATTTCTTATGGGCCCAGGCCCATTTATTGTTTTGTTGTTTTTTTCATGCCCATATATTGTTTTGTTTTTCATGTTTATTACATCCCAGTGTATTACCATGCCATATGCACGTCTTTTTTTTTTTTTTTTTTTTTACAATAATACATTTTTTAATTTTAAAAAGAAATTGCCTATTGATATGAAATGGATAAGACACATGTCCTAGTTGATTTGACAATTCACTCGATTATCATGTGGGGCTGTTTTTTTTAGTGTTTACATATTCAATAATCAAAAGTAGAATTCCTATTGATTCAAGATTGGAGAAAATGTTAGTTTTGAAAGTAGTTTTAAATTTTCTTTGGATTTTTAATTTGATCAGATAATTTGTATTAATTGATATTCTGATCTCATTCTTTATTAATGATTTTTCAAAGAGATCCAAATCTAAATCTAAATATGACATTAGGAGGCATTTATACTCAACTTGAGGTGGCTCTTATCGTCTCGTTGGCTGATCCTATTGTAGAAGTGCAACATGCTTCAATTAATCTGCATGTGCAACAAGTTGATTCAACTGATGCTCAAGTGCAACAACCAATTGCTCTAATTGATCTTATCGTGGAAGTGCAACCTACTCCAATTGATCCGTAAGGTGTAATCAGCTACTTTAATTGATCCTATCGTGAAAGTGCAACCTGCTCCAATTGATCTGCAAGTGCAATCAACTACTCCAATTGATCCTATCGTGGGAGCGCAACCTGCTCCAATTGATCTGCAAGTGTAACCAGTTGCTCCAATTGTTATGCAAATGCAACCTTATCCTATCATGGAAGTGCAACTTGCTCCAATTGACCCGCAAGTGCAACCAGCTGCACCAATTGATCTTATCGTGCAGCCTTATTTGCATTTACAGATTAACGCAATAGTAGAACTAGGGGATGCAATATGTGGCTGTTCTAAATCGCAATGCCTAAAGGTTAAGTGATAATTTGATCACCCTAAATAAAATATATTTTAAATTATTATTTTTTTTATGTATATATCTGCGGTTATTGTCGATGCTTCAAAATAGGAAAATATTGTGGCGATTGCTATTATTGCATAGGTTGCGAAAATAAAGCGTTGCACGGATGTTTGCACTAAACTGCTGATTTTTTTTTTCCAATTCACTTCGTCATTACATGGAGTCAAATTTTTTTAGTTTTTACAAATTCAAGAAGGAAGAAAGCTATGTGTATTTACTTTGAAAGTAAAATTCCTATTGATTCAAGATATTCTTGAAAGTGTTAGTTTTGACAGTAGTTTTTATTTTATTTTATTTATTTATTTTTTTTTTTATTTTAAATTTAAAATTTGATCTAGTTCGTATTAATTGATGTTCTCATCTCATTACTTATTAATGAATTTTCAGGGAGATCCTAATCTAAACCTAAATCTGATGTTAGGGGGCTTTACACTTAGCTTGAGGCAACTCCTATCGTGACGTCGAGTGATCTTATTGTGGAAGTGCAAAAAATTGGTCCAATTGATTCTATCGTGGAAATGCAACCTGCTCCAATTGATCCGCAAGTGCAACCAGTTGCTTCAATTGGTCTTATCATAGAAGTGCAATAGTCCCCAATTGAACCACAAGTATAACCAACTACTCCAATTGATCGTATCGTGGGAGTACAACCTGCTTTAATTGATCTGCAAGTGCAACCAGCTGCTCCAATTGATCTTATTGTAGAAGTGCAACATGCTCCAATTGATCCGCAAGTGTGCAACCAGCTGCTCCAATTGATCGTATCGTGGAAGTGCATCCTGGTCCAATTGATGTGCAAGTACAACTAGCTGCCTCCAATTGATTCTATCGTGAAAGTGCAACCTCCTCCAATTAATCTGCAAGTGCAACCAGCTGCTCCAATTGATCCTATCGTGGAAGTACAACCTGCTCCAATTAATTTACAATTGCAACCAGCTGCTTCAATTGATCCTATCGTGGAAGTACAACTTGCTCAAATTGATCTATAAGTGCAACCAGCTGCACCAATTGATCCTATTGTGCAACCTTATCCGCATATGCAGATTAACCGTATAGAAAAGCTAGGAGTTGCAATATGTGGTTGTTCTAAGTTGCAATGTCGAAAGGGGTAAGTGATAATTTGATAACCCTAAATAAAATACATTTTAAACTATTAATTTTTTATGTATATATGTGCAGATATTGTCGATGCTTCAAAATAAGAAAATATTGTGACGACCACTATTATTGCATAGGTTGCGAAAATAAAGCATCGGTGCCATAATTGCATGGTTGCAGAAATATCTGCATTAAACTATTTTTTTTTCAATACACTGGGTTATCATGTGTGGCAGTTTTTTTAGTTTTTACAGATTCAAGAATGAAAAAAGTTATGCGTGTTTATTTTGAAAGTAGAATTCCTATTGATTCAAAATGCTTGAAAATGTTAGTTTTGACAGTAATTATTATTTTCTTTTTTTTTTTCTTTTTAATTTGATCAGCTAGTTCATATTAATTGATGTTCTGATCTCATTATTTATTAATAAAATTTAAGGGAGATCCAAATGTAAACCTAAATCTAACTTTAGGGGACCTTTATACTCAGCTTGAGGCGGCTCCTATCATGTTGTCAACTGATCTTATTGTGGAAGTGCAAAAAACTGGTCGAATTGATCCTATCGTAGAAGTGCAACCTGCTCCAATTGATCCACAAGTGCAACCAACTGCTCCAATTGATCCTATTGAGGAAATGCAACCTACTTCAATTGATTCATAAGGTGTAACCAGTTGCTTCAATTGATCCTATTATGGAAGTGAAACCTTCTCCAATTGATCAACAAGTACAACCAGCTACTCCAATTGATCGTATCATAGAAGTACAACTTGCTCTAATTGATCTGTAAGTGCAACATGCTCCCATTGATTCGCAAGTGCAACTAGTTGCTCTAGTTGATCTTATCGTGGAAGTGCAACTTCAATTGATCTAAAAGTAGGACCAGTTGTTCCAATTGATCATAAAATAAATGAAATTATTTATTAAAAAAAATTAAAATAGATGTAACATGGCAACTATTGAATCATGGTACAAAGTGGAGACATGAACATGATTGTAATAAAGATAAAATGTATGGGCTGACCATTTTACATTTAATGTCTGATTTCAAGATAAAATTTATATAGAAATCTCATGTTTGTAATTGTGGAGGATGGAAAATTTGTAAAAAAGCAGCTGATTTACAAGCTTTGGTTAATCTATGGGGTAGTGGTTAGAGACAACCATTTTTGCATTAGTTCAGTGTAATACTTCCAAAATTTAAATTAAAATACATTAATTAAAGTTAGCTAGTTTAAGAGTGCTTTTGAGAATGGCCAACACAAGTAAAGATCTCTAGTTCTTTTCAAAAAATCTCCAACTCGACCTCTGATGGGATGTTAAAAAGAGAAAAAAAAAGAAAAAGAAAAAAGAAAAGTTGCTTTTTAAGACTTAAATAGAGCACTGTAAAAATGCTTTTTATAGAATCCATTATTGATACGGTGTAAATCGAACAAATAGAAAATCTACTGTATTTAAAGCAATAATAAGTTAACTGGTTGAAAAAAGTTTTGACAGCAGCTAAAAGTTAAGGACTTTTTATCTTTAGATTAAATTACAACTTTATTACATCAACTTTCAAATTTATATCTTAAAGGTTGTTAAACTTTAAAAAGTGTCTAATAATAAGCGTTTAAAACTTTTAATTTATGTCTAATAAGTTTATGAATATTAAAAATGTCTGATGTTTATTTAGATCTCTAAGGGGCTGTTTGGGGCACTGAGTGTGTTATAATAACAGAGGTTATAATAGTCTGTGAAATAATATAATATTGTTTAAAATGTAGAGTTGTTTAGTATGAGGTTATAATAGTCTGTGTTTGGGGTGCAGAGTATTCCATGGATTATTATAACACAGGTTATTATAACCCTTGCCCCAAACAGCCCCTAACATATTCAAATAAGTTCATAACCGCACTATGTTTTTTTACTTGCGACAACGTTGATGTTGTACATTAGACATTAGACAATTTATTAGTCATTTTTTACATTAGACATTAGACAATTTATGTCTAATAAGTTCATAACTGCACTATTTTTTTTTACTTGCGACAACGTTGTGGCCACATGTAGTGGCACCATGTCGCTCCATGCTTGGAATTTTTTGGCTCTACAACATCATTTGGGTTGGTCTGCCTTCATTTTTTGAATATAGCTTTAGTTGAACTATAGTTGTAGAAGATTAGACATGGTCTCAAATTTGGGACGAAATAGTATAAACTATATCATTTATCTTGTTTTCTTTAATTGTTTACTTTATCCTTGTATTGCTCTATATTCTGTGGGAGGGAATAATTTTTAGGTTCGATTTTAAAAATTCCAAAATTCCCAAAACCTTTCTAAGTATGAAAATGGATGATATATATAATATTGCAGTTGTCTCTCCTAATCAGCTCATATGTTCAATTTCCCCACCTCTCTCTTTATGGAAATATGAGATGGATTTGCATCATTTCAAAATGGAAATATGAGATGGACACCATTTAATTTCAACAATCTTTCTCTCTTTTCCTTTGAAAGTTATTTAGTTCATTTATTCCCAATTACCATCTTCATTTGAAACTCTTCTAAAGGTTTTTCACTTTCATACATTTCTCAAAAGCATGCAGACCATAAGTCAGACATTACTTTTCTTTAATTCTATAATAATACTGTTTTCCACACCCTTTCCCACTAATATATATATATATATATATATATATATATATATCAATCATACACATTATTAATCCTTGTTGGCAATGAAAAAAACGATATGAACACAATTTTTTAAAAATCATCCTAATACATCAACCCTAGCGTTAATTATCTCAACATCTAAAAGTTAAACATAAATTTAAATTATATTGCCTTTGTTATTGGTATTTTCTCCTTCATTGTGAACTTTACAATCAATTTACATCATATTATAATTCACTATTAAATTAGTATGATTTTTTTTACTACAACAAATGTGGGGTATGAGAATTTGAACCTCCGATATCCAGGGAAGGAATACATGTCAATTACCGTTGAGATATGTCCCACTTTGATATTAAACTAATATAAAATTGTGAATTTAGATATCCGTAGTTAAATCATAAAATCACTTCTCATCATGAAAGGGAGAGGGATGTATCTTTCTTTCTTTTTGGTTAAAAACTACTTTTGGTCCCTGAAATTTTATGGAAGTTATTTAGTCTATGAACTATGATTTGTGACAATTTAGACCTCGTTTGATAACTACTTAGTTTTTGATTTTTGGTTTTTGAAAATTGTGCTTGTTTTTTCTATTATTTCTCTACAATGAGTTTCATCTTTCTTAAGAAAACTTTTGAATTCTTAGCCAAATTCTAGAAGCAAAAACAAATTTGTGAAAACTACTTTGTTTAATTTTCAAAACTTCGCTTGGTTTTTGAAAACATATGTAAAAAGTAAATAACAAAACAAGGAAATCCATGAGTGAAAGTAGTATTTATAGGCTTAATTATCAAAAACCAAAAACCAAATAGTTATCAAACGGGTCTTAATGTTTGTATTTTCAATTTTATAATGATTTAGTCCCTAAACTTTAGTATGTAACAATTTAGTTCATGTACTTTCAAATTTGTAACAATTTAATCCATGCCATAAAAAATTTCATCAAAATTAAATGTTGATTTTTATTATTTAACGATTTAGACTTTGTAACTATAAATATATGGGGTAATTTTATGGATAATGCAATTTAAATAAATAATGACAAAATTGGGGTAGTTTTCAAAATAATAATTTATAAAATGTAAAAAAAAAAAAAATTACAAATATAGAGTCATTATGAAAAGAATTGTCAAAAATAGGGTAGCTAAATCGTGTACCATGTAAACGATTTTCCTATAGTGACACATTGGCTCGCGACGTGGAACTCAAATTTTTTTATGTGGAACTCGTGTACATGGTACACGATTTACATGGAACTAGTGTACCATGTACACGATATACAATTAGTTTAATATTTTTTTTCCTTTCTTTAATTAATGCATCATATTCAAAAGCACAAAAATCAGGTCGAGAATCGCTATGTTGGTTCGTCTCTTGGCAGTATTTGTCCAGCAACTGCAGAAGAACTCCGGTGAACTATCGAAAAAACGTGAAAAAAAAGAAGAAGAAAATGAAATAGACAAGAAAAGAGAAGAAGAGATGACCACACATGTCCCTTGTTATTGTTGGCACTAGAAACTGGAAAAAAAACGAAGGAGAGAAGAAAAATGAATGAGAAAGGAGGAGAGAACAAAGAGATCAGAAAGAAGAAAAATGGAGAAATGGAAAAATGAAGAAGAGAGGAAGTCGGAAATGGAAGCTGAAGAAGGTAAAAGAAAAATCATTTTTAGAAATAATATGAATAAAATATGAATATATTTTATTTTATTAATATAATATTAATTTATTATATTGTATTTTAATATAATATTAATTATATATTGAATATATTATATATTATTAATATAATATGTAATACCACTTCGGAAAGACAATTTGGTCTTCCCAATAATATGAGTAAAATATTAATATATTTTATTTTATTAATATAATATTAATTAAATATATTGTATTTTAATATAATATTAATTATATATTTAATATATTATATATTATTAATATAATATTTAATACCACTTCGGGAAGACAATTTGGTCTTCTCAATAATATGAATAAAATATGAATATATTTTATTTTATTAATATAATATTAATTAAATATATTGTATTTTAATATAATATTAATTATATATTTAATATATTATATATTATTAATATGGGCTCCTTATATAGAAATCCCATTTCTCACAACAATTACAGGAAAATCCAAAGGTGGCCGACAGAACAGACCCCTGTTTGACCTTATCCTTTTGGAAACCCAAAATTCTCAATAAAACAAAAAACTTTACAAAAGTAAAAGTAAACTTTAATAAAGTAAAGTTAACTTTAATAAAGCTACTTTCGAAAAAGCAAGGAAAATACAAAATTACAAAAGTTAAAAGCAAAAGCTGATAACATATGTCTGCACTTCATCGCCGTCCGTCTTCATCTTCTTTTGCTGAGGTGATGATGTCACCCAGTGTTTCTCCTGAATGGCCTGGACTGATTGCTTTATGATTAGTATTTTTTCTTCTAAATATCTTGAGAATCCGGTGGTAAACCCCTGAGGATGTGATACTTAGGACTTACTTCGGCCTCCTGCCATTGCTGCCTACACACCTTACCATCTTCTCTTGATAATTAGTTGATTAAATTAATCATGGCAATCTTATCCTGTTCGAGGATTTGTCCTTCGCTCTCTGCGCTGCCTGTGAGTTGGTTATTCTCACTTGTTCTGGAGTGTCACTATCTCCATCATCCTCCCCTTTCAATCGGAGACTAGCATAGTTGACGATGAACTTAATATACAGCAGACTGGTTGTTTAAAGTACATAATTTACAAAATTATTATTATTAATTTACAAAATTAATCATACCCTTCAACTCGGCTGAGAATCCAGGTATGGATCTAAGATATCGAAATTTAAATACGGGTTGTATTCAAAATCGATATTATTGACAGAAGACTAAGATATGATGTCATCAATATCATCATCTTCTTTTTGAAGTGGGACTTGCTCAGTGGGATTCTGAGAAGCCGTTTGAATTACAGTCCTTAGTTCGGAAGCAGATGATGCTCCGGCTAAAGATGCAATAGTTGAGTTCCGTTGTAGAAGGAATTGTTCTTCTTCTACACGAGAATGATGAGGATTAGCCTTTAAGAACTGGCTTATCCTTTCTTCTGTGAGATGAGAAATAATAAATTTTTCCCACCATTTGATTTTTAAAACCTTGTTAAGGGTTTTAAATTTTCCCTTTGGAGCCAGTTGGAAGTTCCAACAGACAATCCAAGGTATTTGAAAATTCAAAGAGAATCTAAACGTCATCGCAAGTGGTGACGAGTGGACACTGGTTGAAAATAGATGAAATGACTTTTGTATTTCTACGGGAAAGATTTCTTGTGAAATACCAAAGTGAATCCACCATCTTTGAAACTAATTAGGAAAGTTAAATTTGTAAGATTTCTTACAAAAAGTAACAAACCATGAATGGTTGTATGGTTCATACCAAAATATATTGTACCAAGCCATGATATAGTCATGGTAACAATATGTTTGTGGTCTGAAACTTCTTGAGAATCGTTTGGGAACCGACATCCCCTGAGACCAGTGAGATGGCGTAAGAACCCTAAGAATTCTCAACTTTGAGAAAATTATTCTTGACGGATCATTTCTGTCCGGCACATGAATTATTTCAATTGATTTAGTATCAACTAAAATAAATTCATAGAATAATCTTGTTTTTGAAATATCCTCAGGCATAAAGAGAAAGCCAGAAGGATAAATTTGAGCGCATACTTCATTAGGAGTGGGACCATCGAATTCAGGTTCGATGATTATTTCTTCTAACGAAGTTTTTGTATGATAACCTGTTATCTGAGGTCTTGCCTGAAAGACAGCAGGTCGAAGAGTCCTAGCATAGGATTGAGGTCCTGATGCTGGCCTGATTGAATTTAGAGAAGAGGGAGCCTGAACAGGTCTTTCTCCTTCTCTAATTGATAAATTCCTCTGTGAGGAACCTTGTCGTCGCCTGGAAATCGTTGTATAATCGAGATCCATGGCGTAGTGGTCTGCATTCATTGGAGTGATTGCAGCTGTTTGAGCAATGGGGCGTTTTCCCCTTTGAGAACTAGTTCCAGAAGAACTAGCAATTGATTGAGCTACTCCTGGATTGGAGTTATTTGAGGAGGTTGGCCCTGGGGGCCTGGCTAGCGGTCTTGGACGACCGTGTTGCATTGAAGAGAGAAAGCTTAAGAGATTCTTGAGAGAGATGTTCTCTCGAGAGGTAATCAGCTAAGTTGTTCTCACTGCCTTTTATAGGCACAATTGAGAAATCAAAGCAAGATAGGATTGCCTGCCATCTTGCGAAGATTTGCTTTGAGACAAGATTTTTTATATCTTTTTCAAAGATATATTTACTTGCTTTTGAGTCTGTTCTGACAAGAAAATCTTTGTTGATAAGATCTCCTTGGAATTTTTGGACACAAAGTACTATTGCTAGCACTTCTTTTTTGATAGTGAAATAGTTTTTTTGTGCACTATTCCATATTCCGGAATGGTAACGGATAAGTATCTCTCTTCCGTTAACTTCCTGTTTGAGGATACCGCCGTAACCGAGATCTGAGGCATCGGTTTCAACGATAATGCTGGCTGACTCATCCACTAGCGATAAGCATGGGATGACTTTTGATAAAGCCTTGATGGATTTGACAGCACTGGTGTGCTCGTCTTTCCATGGCTTTGGATTTTTCTTAAGTCTGTCGTATAGCGGCAGACAAATGATACGGAGATTTTTAATAAAGTCTCCGATATAATTGACACAGCCAAGAAATCTCTGTAGCTAAGTCTTATCTTGAATAACATCGGAAAACTTATCCACGAAGTCTAATGACCGTTGGATAGGTTTGATGATTCCTTGATCGATTTCGTATCCTAAGAAACGAATCTTTGTTTGAAATAATGTTATCTTGGGTAGAGATACCACAAGACCATTTTTCTTGATCACATAGATAAAACATTTTAGATGTTTAAAATGTTCTTCTATTGTTTGAGAATATACAAGAACATCATCAATATAAACTATTGTGAAGTCTTGATACTGATTGAATATGTCATTCATGATCTTTTGAAACTCCGAAGGAGCATTTTTTAGACCAAATGGCATTACATTCCATTCGTATTGACCGAATGGTACATTGAAAGCGGTTTTATACCGATCTTTGATATTGATCTGAATCTGCCAGAAGCCAGATTTCATATCAAATTTTGAAAAGACTTTTGCAGAAGCTATTCGCTTAAGCAAATCTTGGCGATTAGGTATTGGATACCTAATCCATTTGAGAACCTTGTTTAAAGGTTTGTAGTTAATAACCAATCTAGGAATGCCACGTTCCTTTTCAGCTTGATTATTAACGTAGAAAGCCGCACATGACCATGGGCTCTTTGATGGGCTTATTAAACCCTTTTTGAGAATATCGTCAATCTCGTTTTTACAAGTTTTGACGAGCTCTTTTGACATTTGAATGGGCCTAGCCCTAGTTGGGATCTGGGCCTCATCAAAATTATCCACATAGGGAAGATCCACTATGTGATATTTCCTGTCCCAAAAGGCATTTGGGATATTTGAACATATTTCAGTCTGAATTCTTTTCAGAATTAGCTGAATATTATTTTGAACAGAAGGCTTAATGATTTCTTCATAAATCCTTCTGCATTTGATATCGTCTTGAATGAATTCTATTTGTTTTTCCTTCCTAGAGATTTTATTGAGGCATTCCTCAATATTTGAAATATATTTAGGAGTAATGCTGTCGCAGAACTCGAAAATAATTGTTTTTCCCAGTTTATGAGAAGTAATTCCTTCTTCAGAAACTTCGAATGGATAGAGTTGAGTGAGGAAAGGTGTTCCAAGAATCACTTCCTCATTCAAATCTTTCATACAAAGAAATGTGTTTAAGAAACACACATCTTTGTTGCATATATGGACTCCTGATAGTTTGTAGTTAACTATCAGTTCCTGATTGCCTGCTCCTCTTAGAGTTTGGTGAGATATCTCAAAATACCTAGAAGGGATAATTCCTTCATTAAGGACATTTTGATCAGCTCCTGAATCTATGAGGGCTATTACCGTAATTTTATAATCACGGATTTTTAAAGTGATTTTTGAATACCACTTTTGATTGAATACTTTGTTAATGTAATTGATATTATCATTAACAATTATTTGAGAAGATGATCCCGTTGCAGCAGGTATCATCTGATTTGATCTTTCTTGAATAACAAGCATTTTGTTTTCAAGAGATGTGAGTCGTTGCTTTGTGTCAGCAACTTCCCTTTTGAGGGTTTTAATTTCCAATTGCAAGTCTTGGATCCTGACTGGCATTGGATTATTTTCCCTTTTCAACCTATCAATTACTTCTTGAAAATTGAAGTAGATGGGTTTTCTTTCTTCTTCAGCAGATGTCCCTTTAAGTTCTTCCTTGAGCTTAATGAGCATCTGTCTTTGAATAGCAGGATCAGGAATTGCTTCGATGGATTCGAAGAGCGTTTCCTGAATTGTTGTAAGAACGTTGATGCATCCTCCACAAGGAATGACATCATCGTCTGATTCATTTGAAGAAGAAGGGTCAAAATAATCAGTACCTTCTTCTATTTGATTGATCATATCATTATCAGAGGATTCTGAGGAAGAATTTCCTTTGATAGATAGATCTTCAAAGATACTAAGTAGAGATTGTTTGACATCGTCATCGATCTCTAACTTGTTTATCTTTTTCTTGAGATCTGGACATCTACTAGCATAATGTCCAGTCTTTTGACAGTTGAAGCACTTAACAGTGCTCCTATTAACGGCGGCCTGTCTTTTCTTAGCCTTCCGTTTATCGTAGTATTTCCTTTTTCGAGGAACATACTCATTTGAGGATCGTTTGCTTTTGGAAAAAAGCTTTTTATTCGACCTTTTCTTTGAAGGAGGTTTATTTTCAACCCCATATTGCTTGCAAAAAGACCCCAGTTCCTTTCGGTAATCTGCGTCTGTTGCAACTCTTTTGTTGTGCTGCTGCTCCTGGCAGAGTTCTAAGCAAACTGCCTGGATAGCGCTATGGATATCCCCATAAGTTAGGGATGCCCAATTGATTTCTACTCCTCCATGTTTTGTTGTCATGGTAGAATAGAATTTTTGACTTACATATTTGGGTAATCCGGAAACAAACTTTCGTTTCCAAACATTATCCCCACATGTAGTTAGATTATAAAGATGTGCCATATAGGTGTCTTTATACCATTTGAAATCACTCATCTTATGGCATTTCATCCCTAAGAGAGCTTCCATTGATTGATCACTGTATAGGTCTGTCCGTCCTATAAAGTGTTTCATACAAGTGTAAACAAAAGTGTCTACACAATTGGGAGACGTGTCTACATACCTTTCTTCTAGACCGTCAGCATTGATTCTAGTCTTAGTGGTGTCTAAGATTGATTCGCTTATTGACTTCCTGTTATCTTCAGTTAATTGATTATACCACCAACTTCTTAGATTACCTGTTAATCCGGAAAGTAGGCAGACTAAAATTTCGGGCTGAGTAAGCTTCTTGGCGGAGTAAGCAGTACTTGCCACGAACATTTCTTGGAATATAGTGACCATTTGCCCTTCAGAGCAACCGTCAATGTTCCAAGTGATTAGAGAAGTCCCGTCATAAGTACGAGAGTCCGGTTTGAAATCATCCCATCCGAGATCGGGTGGTGAAGGTCTTTTGTAATGATTCTTTAATTCAGTAAATTTACTGATAAGAAGAATCTTTGTAGTTGATTCAGAAGGATCAACCCTTTTGATCATATTCAAGTTTTCGTCCTTTTTTGAAAGTCCGAAAGCCTGAATTGTTCTTTTAGAACTTTCTGCCTTATTGCTAGCAGTAGGTTCTTCGTTTGATAACTTCTTATTGATTTTTCCAAGAAGTTCTTCAATGCCGATTTCGCCAAACTTTAGGGCAGGTTGCCGGGGGTTTGGTTGAACCGTTGGACGGAGAGGGTCGATTTTTGGAAATCCGACATGCTCCTTTGAAACCATCTTAACCGTTTGGATAGAGGTTTTTATTTCTTCAACCGACTTTGATAAAGTTGTAAGAACTTTATTAGAGTAGTTGAGTTGTTGTTGGATGTTTTTGATTTCTCTAACACCAACAGCTTTTGTTTTCTCTTCATCAATCGACTTGTAAGGAGAAGAGATTATTTTTGAGGAGGGGACTAAAGGATGAGAGAAATTAGCTTCTTCTTCCGGAGGATAATCAGAAGTTATTTCTTTTCCAGTAGTCGTTAGCCAAATGGTTGGCCTTTTGATAACATTAACCTGACGATTTATCAAGCTAATGAAATCTGGTTTAGTAAGAAGACCTTTGAAACTTGTCCTCTTACCCTTTTTGTGATCTTCGAAAGCCATGGTGAGATATTCATCATACCTTTCGTCAATTGATTTCTCAGTAGTGAGAGTATTGATCTGGTCATAAATATGTCCAGATTTTCTTTCCATTTCAGTCTGAGTAGGAGACAGAGATCCTTCAGACCTTTCTTGTTGAATGTCTGGGACTGGAAAGTCATAATCCACTCTGAGGGATCTAGATCTTTCAACAGTCCTTTGATTAGTAGTGGGACGTCCAGTAGAACTGGTACTAGGCCGACTACTCAGATATTCTTGAATTAGTGGTGGTTAGGGTTGTCCAGAGAACCGAATTGGACCTCCACATGACCATCAGCAAATTCAGATATTTGAGCATCAGAACTTTGTCTATCCTGGGGAATAGTGGCATTTTCTATTCTCCATATTGGATTAGACGTTAGTTCTCGCCAGTTGAGACGCTTAGGAACAGTCATAGAGGTTTTCTCTAAGTTGACTTCCATAAGCATGGTGTAGTTTCTGGGAGAAACTGCCAAAGCCATCGGTGATAGATTGGTTTCCATCACCTTATAATACAGCCTGAAGATGATTGCATAGGGGTAACAACCATCTTTCATGCGTAATCCTTGACCTCTAACATCCAGACTGAGTACATCTAGAATGTTACGATCTTGAAGAGAGACGGTGAATCCTGGTTTACTAGAAAAGTAAACTGGACCGTTCTCAAGATTTGATTGAACTATTCCCAGAATAGAATCTGTGAAGTTCAAGAATCGTTTGTCTCTTAAGGCGACATAGATTGGAGAATCTAAGCCTGTCCTATAGAGAGGTTTGATTGCAACTTGAACACAACCGATATGCAAGTATTTAAAATACTGCCGGTATGTATCTAGTGCTTCGTTTTCAAAGAGACGAAATTCAGTAAAATTGTTCTCTATTGAAATATTTGATTCCGAAATGTGGATAACATCTCGTTCTTTGTATCTGAATATTGGAACTCTGTATATAGTTCCAACTTCGAGTTTCGGTACGGACCAATTATGAAGTTTTTCTTCAATTTGGCCTATTTGATTCTCTGTATGCGTTATTTTCGCCAAAGCTTTTTCAATATCCTTTGCAGGATCATTTGAAGACGTAGTAGTGTCTACTACGACGGGAGTGTAGAAAAGCTTTTTCTTTAATTTAGAAAGCATAGAGAAGAGGGATGGAGGAAAACGAACTTAAGATGCATAATAACCGTAAACTATAAACTTTAATTGATTCTTTAACTTTGGCTTAATTAGTCACAGTATTTATTAGTTTATATCAATCGATCTAAGTTAGAGAGTTTACAAGATTAAAATCATTCTTATTCAAACTTGAAGGTTAACCACGCCTTTATCAAGTTATCTTGAAAAGTATGATTTCTTTCTTTAAAACTTCTAAATTAGAGAGACAACTGACTAATAAATTAAAGGAAGTAATTAAGAACATTGATAAGAACCAAAGAAAGAGTTATAGAGAGGAGTTATTACTTATCTTAAGCTCTTGAAGTGTTTACTCCATAGAGAGAGAGAGTAGAGAGAAGTGAGAGAGAATGTTTGAGCTCATGGCTCTGATACCATTTGAGAGTTGTGGATGGGCTCCTTATATAGAAATCCCATTTTGGGTTTAATACACAAAAAGAGACATGTGTTGAGGAATTTAGGTCATAATTTTGAGGACATCTAGGAGGGAACAGAAAGAAAACATATGCATTACCAAATTTGTAGCGGATGAAGATTTTATTAATCATTTTTGCAGTTTAAATTAGTTTATTTGTTGTGGTCAGTTAAGAAGGTTCCCCATAATTGAGAATTGGACAAATGGAGGAAAAAAAATGAGAGTATCTATATGGAAAAAAAATGAGGATATCTATATGAGTAGTTTTCAAATTGATTCTTCTCCAACTCAAGATAACTTCAAAGACATTGACTACTTAGGTATTGAAATTTCTTATATTTATGTTTGGGCATGCTTAAAAATGAGAGATGACTCCACTCTGTTTATTTTAAGTTCTAATATTTAAGAAGATGGGAGAAATCAGGTTGAAAAATGAAAAAAAAAGAGTAAGAAAGGAAAAAAAAAGGAAAAAATAGAAAAGTACTGAGCCATAAATTGAAGTAAATTAGGAGAGAGATGAAATAGAAGAGTGAGGTAATGAGGTGTAGATAAACGGTTTTCATCCATATACTAATGGTAGGGCATTTTTTTAACTTTTTTTTTTTTAAGATTAAGGGTATTAATGCAACTTTTGAAAGTTAAGGAGTATTTTTAAAATGAGATACTAATGATTTCTATTCATATATTAATGGTAAGGCTATTTTTGAACTTTTTTTTAAGTTTAAGGGTATTAATGAAACTTTTGACATTTTAAGGGGATTTTTGAAACAAAGTACTAACTGTTTCTATCCAAAACTAACTGTAAGGGCATTTTTGAACTTTTTTTTGAAAGTTTAAGGGCATTAATGAAACTTTTAAAAATTCAAGAATATTTTTGAACCAAAGTACAAAGTTGGGTATTCTTTATAATTTAGCATTTTTTTTCCTACCAAAGTGTTCAGTTGCATTTCTAATAAGTAATAATAAAAATATACATATAAAAGCTTGGTTTTATTAGTATTTTAGTATAGAGACCACTCTATGTAGGTTTTTTTTTTCTTTTTAGACAAAATTAACTCTTATTAAAAGTGTTCTAAAATCATTTCTAGATCGACGTATTAAAAGGATTACTAAAGCTCTATTTGATAACCATTTATTTTTTTATTTTTTAAAATTAAGTTTATAAACACTAATTCCACCTATAAATTTCTAGTGTGTTTGGAATAACTTGTGGAAAAAATACTTTTTGAATAAAATTATTTTTTTTATTAACACCTATAGAAAACTTAATAATTTAAAATGTGTTTAGTATATATTATTGAGTGATTTTATGCAATCAAAAGTTATTTTTTTAATCTTGATAAATAAAAAGTGATTAAAAAAATGGATTAGTTTAAAAACATTTTTTTGAATAAACACTTGATAGATGGATTATCCAAAATAATGACTTTAAAGTGATTAATTGAAAATCCTCCAAATATATAATAAAAAATAAAAATAAAAATATAATGAATAGAACCACTTTTGAATATAGTGCAACCAAACAAATTTTCTATTTAAAATAATTTTTTTTAAAATATAAGCTATAATAATATTTTTATTGATTTTTTTTCAAAAGTATTTAAATTAGAAGGTAATCCAAATGGAACTTTCTTTATTTTGTTATCTACCTTTTACAAATATTTTCAAAATTCGCTATAAGTTTTGAAAACTAAAAAAAAGTAGTTTTTTAAAATTTTGTTTTTGCTTTTGGAATTTGACTAAGAATTCAATTTTTTTTTTTTGAGAAAATTCAAATGTTTTCTTAAGAAAGATGAAACCTATAGTAAAGACGGCTAGAAAACAAATATAATTTTCAAAAACTAAAAACTAAGACCTCATTTGATAATCATTTGGTTTTTGAAAACTGTGCTTGTTTTCTCATCATTTCTCTACAAGGTTTGATCTTTCTTAAGAAAATATTTGAATTCTTAGCCAAATTCTAAAAACAAAAACTACTTTTTGAAAACTACTTTTTTCTAGTTTTCAAAACTTGACTTGGTTTTTGAAAACATTTGTAAAAAGTAGATAACAAAAAATCATAGGTCGAAGTAGTATTTATTGGCTTAATTTTTAAAATCAAAAAATTAAAAATTAAATAGTTATTGAACGAGGTTCAAATATTGTCAAATGGAGCCTAAATATTGTCCAAGAAAACTTGATGCCAAAAGAATCTTCGCAATCTTCTTGAGTTCTAAGTAGAGATTAAAATTTTTCTTTGGATCTTCTTTGAATCTATTTCATTACGTTGTCATTCAAACCTCATATATTTTTTTAATTTTCATTTCGATATCATTGTGAAAAGACTTATTGAAAAGTTAGGTATTCCTAATTTTTAAAAGAAAGAAAGAATGAGGTATTCCACCCACATTAGTATCTTCTATGGGCAATGATAATTTGGGCCATAATCTATAATTAAAAATCATGGCTATTTTTTCTTTAAATATATTAGTGAATCAACAAGATTTACTATATTGAAAATTTTGATTAACCGCCAATTCGAGCATAGGTTAGTGATAAGATTCTAATTAACATTGTCAATAGGTTAGTGATAAGATTCTAATTAACTATACGTAATGTTAGTTATATTAGATATCAAATATTATTTACTAATTAATATATTTGATATCAATCAGATTTCGATTTGCTATTTTTTCCAATTCCTGGTTAAGTCTTTATTTTCTTTAATTCACATTTCTATATGGTCTCTCTCATACATTTTATCTTGTTAGTTTAAAACTAAAATTGATTTATTGAACTAAGTAACTAAAAAGTGAATTTTTCCAAAATTAGCAACCGAATCTTAACAATTATTTGTGTAAGTAAAGAATGGAAATTTATCTTTATAAACTAAATTTAAATTTGATTTTTTTTTAAAAAAAAAATTCGAGCATAACTTTAGTTAATTAAGAATCAAATTCAAAATTTTAAAAAAATGAATTTAGTTTTCAGACCAATCAAATAAATTTGGTTCGAAATATAAATTGATCAATTGAAAGAATCCATTTTTTTTAAAGAACTTCTATGAGAACTCAAAAAAAAAAAAGGAAAAAAAAAAGGAAAAAGGAAAAGAAACATCTATGAACTAGGAACTAGGAGCACACGATTCACACTTTATTTTATTGATTTGATTTATTTTTTTATTTAACCTTTTTATGTTGGGCAATCCACTCTTTCCATTAAATAGGAGAAGTGGTTGTAGACTTGTTAAACAAGTCTTGCCGATAAAAGAGAGTGCTTCTTAATAAAAAGATGGCACTAGTACCCCACTTACGAGATTTTGAGCATACAAAACCTCTTGAAGGATTGTTGTATCTTCAGAGTGGAGTATTGCCAAATAACTCAGTGCAGTGGGAGAAAATCTTCTCTATGACAACATTTATTAACATGCCTCAATCTAGAAATTACAGGCTTTTCTTATCTCTCATTTTATTGTTGTTTTAATTTACTAATGTATTTATATTGATTATTTTATAAATTTCTATTCCCTACATTATTTCCAACATGAAATGACCTTTGAAACAAATCATTTGCGAACAAATACAATCAGCCATTATTTTATTTTTTTAAGAATAAATCAACCATTAATTAGTCACCACTAAATACATTATTTCAAAATTGAATTGAAAGAAGATACGATAGAACTTGTATTTCTTTTTAATTTTTTTTTTATAGTTTAATAAATATTGGAGAGATAGATCATAAAGCGCTTTAACTTTAGAGAAGTCTCTTTAAAAAAAAAAACTTTAGAGTAATATATGTTTTATCTACCAAAGTATGCTTAGATTGGATTGTACTTTAAACATAATACAAGTAATTAGAATACTTGCAAGTCCTTTTTGCAAGTTGTTTAAATATTCTTGACCCTATGTTTGAATTGCAATACTAAAAAGATTATGTTTTTATATAATAATACCAACCTAATTTGTTTGGTGCGAGGAAGAAGGTACATACACCAAGTGACATTGCCGTTATGTCTACTATTGTGATTTATGTCTGATTAGACCAAACATCTATAAGTTTTCTTGTGATAGGCACAAATTTGTCTACCCATCAATTTTAGCAGGATTACTTGTTCACTACTCCAACCAAAACTCTATCTTATTCAAGATTCTAAATATAGTCACCCACATAGTGTTAAGTACCTCTCGACAATCTTTTGTTTAGAAAACATGATGCTAGATGAAATTCTTTTGGAGACGAAATTCAAGATCCAAGCAATAACAACATTATTGTTGTGAGTCCAAAATGAAAGAAGATCACCAGTAGGTCTTGGTAAGGTACCATCGATTAAACCAAGCTTATTCTGAATCGAAAGAGCAAAGAGCATCAAACGACTCCAAGTGATGTAGTTATCGTCGGTGAAAGATCGAAGACAAGAACGAGGTTTGAAGTATCATTGCGATGCAGAAATAAAGATTTTGAGAATCATCAAAAGATGGAGCTTGGAAAGAGGAAGGAGAAGGGTTCGGGCATTCCGTCGACGCCATGGGAAAGAGAAAGAAGAACTAAAAATTCTCGGGAGAATTTTTCTCTGATATACCATAACAAGTATAAAAGTGTGGAAATGATACTTGTTATTTCATTAAACTTTCACAAAAAAAAAATATATATATATATATATATATATATATATATATATATAGTATAGGAAGAATAACAAATAACTAACCAACTCTAATAGGTATCTATATATGAATCGTGCCTCTCTCCTTCGCCCCTCTAACATTTCCATTCTCAATTAGTGTTTGCATTCACCTAACTAAACTCTAGAACGAGATCACATTATATTGATAAAAACTCCACAACAAAAGTCTCAAGAGTGAAAGATTCTTCATACATAATAATCATATAAAACCGAAGGCAAAAGAATCTTATATTGTGAGACATATCCGAACACCGTCAGAAAAGCCTCTAAACAAACCGACAAAGACAAGAATATGATACCATCCAATAAAATTAAACTCCATAACCATCTCAAACAAATCGATTATTATGAAGAAAAAAAAAACCAAACTTTTTGAAACTCTTCTCATATGCCAATCATTTTCTTTATCTAGCTTAAAACCTAGTACGTTTTACACAAAGTCTCTGTATGAAGAAATTGAGTGGCGTTTTGAAGCAGGCAAAGCCATATTTAGCTGCCATCCTTCTAAGATTTCTAGCCGCTGGTTTGATTGTCATAGCCAAAATTGCGTTAAACCAAGGCATGAGCCCACAGGTTTATTCGCTCTATCGTTATTGTGTTGCTGCCATTGTTGTAGCTCCATTTGCCTTTGTCTTTGATAGGTTTTTCTCAATATTTCTTTCTTTTGCCTTCTTTTTTTTTTCGATCTCTCTTTTGGCTTTGAAAAAGGCTTAAGCTGATGAATGAGAGGAATATCATTGGCAGAAAAAGAAGACCAAAGATGACTTGGAGCATCTTTGCAAATATTCTATTGCTGGGCTCTATGGAGTAAGAACTTTTTTTTTTTTAATTATTAGTTTGGTGGTAAATTTTTCAGATTGCATCTATTTAGTTTCTATATTGTAAAAAGTTTCTAATATGGTTTTTAAAAAAAAGTTTCTAATAAATCGATGAGCTCTTGAAGTGAAGTGAGTTGATTTTAGTTCTTATAAATTTAATAGTTTTTCTTTAGGTATTTAACCTTTCAATTGTGTACCTAATAGGGTTTATATACTTCAAATATATAGTTTCTAATAAATTGCTTACGTGGCATGTTGATTGGTACTCTTTTAAGGATTATTGGACATGTTTTAGGCGTTTGATGGCATAATAGGAATCCTATTAGACAATCCCAAAATTTGAAGACTGTTAGAATTTTTTAAAAAATAACATGGGAATTAAATAGATACCATCATAAAAATCGTTGATGAACAAAAACCTTATAAAACCTTATAACTTAGGCCCCGCTTGAGAATCATTTCGTTTTTGATTTTTGGTTTTTGAAAATTAAACTTATAAACACTATTCCCACTTATGAGTTTTTTTTTGTTTTGTTTTGTTATCTACTTTCTAAAGATATTTTCAAAATCCATACCAAGATTTGAAATCTAGTTAGCCTTGCTTTTTGTTTTTTGAAACAGGTGAAAACCATAGTAATTATACTTTTTTAGTTTGGGGAGAGATGGCTAAGTGGACTAAAGCATCGGATTGCTAATCCGTTGTACTAGTTTTTTGTACCAAGGGTTCAAATCCCTTTCTTTCCTTTTCTGTCAATTACTTGGTAATTTTTTCTTTTTTATAGTTGAGGAAAGATGTGGAATAGATAAAATTGCAAGAACATTTCAAAATCAAGCAAGGAAAAAAATTTGATTTTTTTTTTTAACAAACATAAATTTCAAAAACTAAAAAAATCAAACGGAGTCTTAACCGATTAATGTTAATTTGTTGGTGTTGCGTTTGAGGTGATTGATTTTTGTTGAGGATGCAGCTCTGTGGTTATTCCCAACACATATTTCACTGGTTTGAAATATGTATCTCCAACTTTCTCCATCGCTATGTCCAACGCTGTTCCTGCCCTTTCCTTCATCTTCGCTTGGATTTTTAGGTATATATTACTCTCTAACTCTCCATCTTTCAGAAAAGTTTCGAGTTTAATAGCAAAATTTAGTACACACGTCTCAAAACAAGTAAAAATCACTTGCAAATTACTACAAGAATGTCCAAATTGTTCCCACGTGTTGCCCAATTTGTATTATTCAAGTACTCAACACAATTACAGAAGCTTACACTTATAAAGACAGTTGTTCTTTCCTCTAAAACTTTTAACAATATTGCCAAACTCGACTCAGGAAGTGTACTGTTTTACTATTTATTCAAGATCGGAATTTGATTCGATAAAATTAAAACTTTTAGTTTCTAGTGGGTAATTAAAAAAAATGATTTCCCCCCACCTTTTTTTTAAAGGATGGAGAAGGTGGATATTAGGAGATTTTCATCTCAGTCAAAGATATTAGGAACTGCAGTGGCAGTGGGAGGAGCAATGATAATGACCTTTGTAAGAGGGCCAAACTTGAGATTTCCTTGGACAAAAAGTGATTCCAATAATCACTCTTCAACTGCTGCAAGCAACAAAGATTCTTTCAAGGGTGCCATTTTGGTCACAATTTCTTGTCTTTCCGCTTCTGTTTCATGCATTCTCCAGGTACATCAAATCCAACCAAAACCAAGATTCTGCAATTCCAATTTTAGCTCTTGTTCAAATGATACAACAATCTTCGTATTTTTACAATAATATGATATTGTCTATTTTAAACTTAAGTCTGCATGACTTTGCTTTAGTCATTAAATTTTTTTTTAAAAAAAAAAAAGAGTCCTCAAACCCCATTAAAAAAAATGTGTTGCAATTCCAATTTTAGCTCTTATTCAAATAATACAACAACAGTCCTCATATTTTTTCAATAGTATGATATTGTCCCCTTTATTGAATCGAAATTCATGTGACTTTTCTTTTAGTCTAAAAAGTCTCACGTTAATGGAGATATTGCCCTTACTTATATACCATGAATTTCTTCACATTTGCTTAGGAGGCTGGCTGCTATCCCCAACATCTAATAAACATTTTATTACATTTTTGTTGATTTTCCTGACACTAATTATGAAATTAAGAACTTGCCTGAAGTAACAAAGCAAGCTTAAGTTGTTAATTAACACAAAAATTAAATTGTTGTTACAGGCACTTGTATTGAAATCATATCCTGTGGGGCTGAGCGTAACAATTTTGGTATGCTTGGTGGGAGTTGTGGAAGGCACTGTGATAGCTTTAGCAATGGAATGGAACAATCCAGCTGCCTGGTCAATTCATTTTGATTTTCAACTCTTGGCCATCCTTTATGCTGTAACTATGAATCCAATTCAAAACTTCATTTAGTTCTTCATTTCTTCTCTTTCTAGCTGGTTAATTCTCGTAATTTTGTTTTCAGTTTTCCAAAATGAAGCTTGTTTACAAAATATTTATATTTTGGTTTGTTTTCAATTTTTATTTTAAAAATAAATAGTTTTGAAATCTTGGTTTAAGTATTTATAGGCCTCATTTAATAACCATTTAGTTTTTGATTTCTATTTCTAAACAATTAAGCTTACAAGCATTACTTCCACTTTTGCGTTTTTTTGGCTTTCTACTTTTTGAAAACATTTCAAAATCTAACCCAAAATTTGCAAAACTAAAAAAAAAAAAAGTAACATTCAAAAACTTGTTTTTATTTTTTATATTTGGCTAAGAATTCAAATAAAGATAAGCAACATGCCTATGAAATTGAAAGGAAGCAAGCATAATTTTTTAAAATAAAACAATAAAAACAAAAATGTTATCACACGACTCAAAAGAAGTAGTTTTTTAAAACTTGTTTTTGTTTCTAAAATTTGACTTAAAATTCAAATGTGCTTTTAAAAGAGTAAAAAGCTTAACAAAGATTTGCGGGAAACAAACATAATTTATTTTCAAAAAAAATTTAATTAAAACAAAATCATTATCAAACAGAATCCTAATTTCTTCGTTTCTACTATAATTTGGTAGGGAATAATAATCTCGGGGCTTTCGTACTACGTTCAAGGAGTTGTAATGGAGGAAAAGGGACCTGTGTTTCTTACAGCATTTTTTCCTCTAAGCACCGTCGTGGTTGCAATCATAAGCTCATTCGCAGTCTCTGAGATATTGTCCTTGGGAAAGTAAGTGACTCCCTCATGTTTAAGCACAGCTAAATTTAATTAACCAAAAAAAAAAGAAAAAAGAAGAAGAAGAAAAAGAATTTTCTAATGGAAATTAATAGGACTCATCAGCATTAGTTGAGGCTTTTGCAGGGTTGTGGGAGCAGTGATCATAATTATAGGTCTTTATTTGGTTCTGTGGGGCAAAACCAAAGATCAAGCCATTGACAAGACAACTAAAGCAGTCGATGATGTTGCTAGGGCAACAACAAGGGAAGGTTCCGTTTGAATAATGATGCCCCTTTGATAATCATTATGTTCTTAGTTTTTGCCTTGAAAAAAATTATGCATGTTTCTTAATAATGTCTCGATTAAAATACAAGTAGTATTTAGAATATAATGTGTTTGGAAGTTCTTTGCGAAGTAATCGCAACATATTATTATAATCAATATAAAAAAGTTTACCATCAATATGATTGAAAATTAGAGAAATTATTCGAGGAAACCTCCACTATAGCTGAAAGTTTTGTACCATTAGATGTATAGGAGAGAGAAACTGCAAAAGTACTTTGATTTTGTATTCAATAGTTATTAAGAGACAACTATATTGTGGTGAGCTCATTGAATAATAATTTTTTAAAGTCAAGTGCATTGCATAAATAGACTCGAGAAGAGAAGCAAATCAGAGACGGTTTACTCCCATTCTCATCGGCACACCATCAAAGAGAATAACCAAGTTGGAGGACAATTGCAAAACCATGTGATTTGATCCTAACTTGGATCTCCAAAAGGTAAAGGTTATATTTTTAGTCTATTGGAAATAGTATAAATGGTTTTAATTTTTTTTTAATTCTTATTGCGAAAGACTTGTTGCGTGATTTTTAGTGCATGCAAAATCGTAAGTGTACAATGTCAAGTTTTAGCACAGTGAATTAAGTATGAGTGTCGTTCTCATGATTGAGTTTCCAATTTAATTGATCATCATAGTTACTAACACTTAATTTTATCTAGAGAATCTAAAAGGAAGAATGGAAAAAACTAAAACTAAATCTATATTTATAAAGTGTAGACAACCAAAAGGAATATTCGTAGAATATAAACTGCATCAATTAGGACTCTAGCTTAATCAATTGTATAATTCAACCTTAACATGCAACTAGTTATAAGCCAAGAAGATGATTAATACTAATTGACTTTTTCAAGCTCAATTAATTCTCCTACTTTATTAGAAAACTAACATGTTTGTCTAGATTTTCAAACCAAGCAAAAGATTAACAAAACTTCTTTTAATGGCTTTCAAGAGAATTCTTCATTATCATGCAAGAATTTACAAATGGTCATGCATTCAAATCTAGATTTAAATCTTACTCTTTCAAGCTAAAACTTAAACCACTCAGAACTACACCTCAACCAAAAGCATAGAATTACGCATAAGAACACATGAATAGCTTAGTTGCAATATAAAGATAAATTGCAAAATTAAATCAAACATTTAAAAGTTTAACAAATAACAATAAATTCTAAGAATAGAGTTCAGTCACTCAAAATTCAGAATAATAAACCTAAACTCATCTAAGGGAAAAAATTAAAACTCTCTAATGCATGTCAATCCCAATTATTGATTGATGATGGACTAAAATAATAACAATTATTGATTAACTTAGTTATTGATTGACTATAATCATAGTAATCACTTATTCACACATATGTTTTCATTTTACTTATATTTGTAACTATTTTATAGCTATATTTTTTTGGGGGTAAAATTTTACTTAATTATATTATTCTAGATGGACAACCATCTTTGTCAAAAACAAAAAAGAAGAAGAAGAAGAAGATGGACAACCATCCTTTTATTTGTAGTCCCAAAAGTCGAGCCCAATTATGAAGTCTTTTTTTTAAAAAAATAAAAAACTTTTTCTAAATTATGTAAAAGAGTACGAAAAAGATATATAAATGTTTCCCATAATTGTAAATCTACACAAGTTTAAGAAAATGAAAATTTTCTATTTCATTTGACAGAAATGATCAATCCCTAGGGTTTTATCTTTATATATTCACATTTCCATCATGGTGTTTAATTAGGAAAATTATCTTTTACTTAATTGACTCACTTTAATAGTGGGCTTAAAACATAAAGTGTGAATAAATATTAATGGGTCACATTAATGATCATTTTATATTTAAATAATTTAACATTTATGAAAGAGAAATAGTTAACGCAAGTGTTCATCAGTAAAGGCATTTACCCATTTTCTTAGGGTCAGAAGTTCAAATCTCTACCTAGTTTATTGTACTAAAAAAAATCTATTCATTTTCTCAAGGTCAAGTATTTAAATTTCTACCTACATATATTGTACTAAAAAAAGGAAGAGAAATGTATTAAGAATTTTAAATTTTATTTTAGATAAAAAGCGGATCAATATTCAGGTTTTTTTTCGAGAAAAAAAAATCAGGCTTAGTTCTACACTTCCAAAAATGAATGGTTTGTAAGATTCTAAATTTTGTTAATAAAAGGATTACATTTTACAATCTTGATCTCATAAATAGATCTATAATTCTTGAGAGGTATAGTAAAAAAATAAATAAATAAATAATTCTTGAGAGGTTGCTTGATCGAAAGGAGGCTAAAGTTGGGCCAAATCATTATACTTCTCTTGCTTACCATTTTTTTCCAAAAGTATACTATTTTTATTCATTATAATTTCATTTTTAAGTATATGGTGTTTCTGTGGGAGAACTTTTTCTTGCAAATTATTGTTGTGTATTTATTAAGTACCTTGAATATTTATTGCATGAGCTAAAATTTTGAAATTTGATTGTTAGAAATTTATTCAATTTTTAAAATGTATTTATTGAACCATTTTTTATTTGTCATCTTGATGGAAATTATTAAAGTAACAATTGGGAAACATATTTATTAATTAAATTCTAACCATGAACTCAAAAAAAAATTATTACCACACATATTACTCTTAAATCAAAATGTATGATCTTTTTTTGGGTATAATAAGTTTAATTATATATTAATTAAAATTAAAATAGACAAAAGAATTAGTAAAGTCATCTTCCAACTCTACTTATTATTTAGATTAAAATAAGTTTTGTTGTCATACCCATTCAACGAAACAAAAATGTACAATTTGGCAAGCGGAAAAAGTAATATTGAATATCCTAGGTTTTTTTGTTCTAAAAAAACGGACTTTTTCCCCCTTTTTGAGTACTAAATATCCTAGGTTAGTGTTAGATGTATTGGAATTGGAATTTGAGACTATGTTTATAAATAAATTAGATGTCTTTTTTTTCCAAAGTATGATGAGATGGATGGCAATTGCAATGGTTGTCTCCTAATCAGCTCCCCTTTCATATTTTTCATGGAAACATGAGATGGATGCCATTTCTAAAACCCATTTCTCTCTCATAATTTTTGTTTAAAAAATTTCTAACGATTAAGCGAGAATGAAGATTCAAGCATTTGAGATTGAGTTAGACTGCTAATTGTTGAAATATTAATAAAAATATTAAACTCATTACAACTCATTAGCTTAAGCTTTTGGACAGTTTGATGATAATTTAAGTTGATATTAGAGCAAGAAGTCCTATGTTTGAACTATGTAATATCATTTACTTGTAGGGCCTTATGCAAAGTTTTAACTCACAAGTGAGGAAAACTATTAAAGTATTGATATAAGATGAAATTTGCAATAACTCATTAGCTTAAATTTTTTGGTTCATTAGTAATTTAACATGGATATCCGAGCATGTCTTGTATATATAAGTGAAATGAAATGTTAAAGTAGTGATAAAAGATTAAATATATCATAACCTATTTATCATTTGCCTTTTTTAATTTAGTGATAATTTAACACTAATATCTTAACTAATTAAACTAGATTCTGATTAGTTTTTTTTAAAGCAACTATCTTCATACAATAATTTTTTCTTTAAAAAAAAAATTCAATATGATTGTGAGTACACATGCATTGCTTACTTTTAGTAATTTTCCTCTCTCAAACTTTTTGTTTTAATTCAATAATTATTGGGATGGAGATTGAACCATCAACCTTTAAAACGATAATTGGTATCTTACCATTTATCCGCTATGCTAGAATTGACATTTTTTCTCTCTCAACTTGAGTGAACATGTATACAACTTCATGGTATATAAAAAATCTATGGGAAAAAAAATATATTCAAGGTGAGTTACACTTTGCCCACTTTCAATGATTACTTCTCTCCCTAGCCACTATAGCACATACACTTGTACAAATTAAACCAAATATCTAGGGTCAAACAAGTTGGCAAATTTCTTGGCCACAAATTCAATCTCTCTTTTGAGCAAATTTTTTTGCTACAAATTAAGGTGGGTTTAATTTCCCTCTATATTAAATTAGAAAATTTATGTTGGCAACAAATTAGGTGGATACAAATTGTACTCCTCTCTTTCTTTCTTGATTTGCAAATATTTTTGGCCACAAATTGAGGTACAATTATCTTAAGCAAGCAATTTTTTACCACAAATTGAGGTGGGCTTAATTTCTTTTATGTTTGTCATTAATTGGAAGTGTTATTTAATGTAGTCGTAATCTTTTTTGGCCATAAAATGAATGAGTTATTCGATATAATCATTAAAGATATATGTGTGGTAAACAATGTTTTAACAAAATTTCTCTCATGCATACACATATAATGATATATAAAAGAAACAGTCACATCGTGTTAGTATATCTATCACATTTATATCTTTCTCATGCACAATAAAGAAAACATAAAGTCAAACTTGGAAAATTAATTTGTATAGTAGGACAATAATTGATGAAGTGGGTTTGTTTAAAAATTAAAGCATTTGCTAAAAGGAAGTAGTCACTGTTATATGTACACCCATAACTTATTGTTTGCCAATGCACCAACACTTCATTGTTACTTTCCCACCCTAAACACCAACCCCTTTTTTTAATAAATAATCCTTTAGCCCCCACCATGTTTCCTTTCCCAAATGAATCTTCTCACTCTCTCCCAAACCCATTATAATTAGGTCCACGAATAATTGCAATCGTGTCACCACTTCTTTAAAATGGCAAATATGACAAAAAAAATTAGCTCAGCCCAAACAACTACTTGAAAAAGTCGAAAGTAACTTTACGTTCCTGCGTTTTACTAATATAAAGTGATATATTGTTGATATACCTAAAATGAAGTATATCAGTGATATACTACTGATATACTTTATTTTTTCCAAGTGTTTTTGTTTTTTTCAATTCAATCGTCTTCATTTCTCTTTGTTTCACCTCATTACACTTAAACACACAGACATTTGAAAAAGGAGATTCATAACCTGAACCACTGATAGACACATGATACACATATATCACCTATATACCATCTCTCTTTGGCCTTGTTTCTCTTCAATCCTGCCTTCAACTTCATGTATTTCAAATTGTGATGGGATCAAATTGTGAAGTCATTTTTAGTTCTTGATTTTATCAATGGTTTTTTATCACTACTTTTTTGTTGATACACTGGTTTTTAGTTGATACATTGGTTTAGTAGTAAATCAATAATAATATAGTATTAAATATACTTCATTTTAGATATATCATTTCATTGATATATCTAATATAAAGTATTCAACAGTATATCAGTACTTCATATTCAGTATATCATATATACTTTATTTTAGGTCTATCAGTGAAATGATATTACTAAAATGAAGTTTATCAGTTATATACCAAATATTGTATATCAATAGTGTATTAGTACTTCATATTAAGTATATCAAATATACCTGAAATGAAATATATCACTAATATAGTACCGATATACTTAATATAAGGTATATCAGTGAAATGATATACCTAAAATGAAGTATATCAGTGATATACAAAATATGCAAAATATCTCTGATATCCTACTAATATACTTTATATAGAGTATGTCATTTAACTGCTATATCTAAAAAGAAGTATATCAATAGTATATCAGTGATATATTAGTAATACACTTCATTTTAGATATATTATTTCACTGATATACCTAACATTGAGTATATCAATAGTAAATCAGTACTTCATGTTAAGTATATTACATATACATAAATGAAGTATATCAGTGATATAGTACTTCATATATTAATATACTATTGATATACCAATGTTATACTTGAAATAAATTTTGAGTGAGTGCTGATATATTACTGATACACCAATGTTGTACTTGAAATTGCATTTTGAACAAGTGATGATGTACTACTAATACATTAACGATATACTTGAAATCCATTTTTAACGAGTAATAATGATGTACTATTGATACATCAATGTTATAATTGAAATGAATTTTGAATGAATATTGATATACTATTGATACACCAATGTTATTGAAATTGCATTTAGAATGGGTGTGATGGGAATGAACTATTCAACCCACAACAGAAGACTATGATTCCTAAACAATTTAGAAACTGAGATGAGATCGGCTTTGGGAGTGTGCTTAGAGGTGAGTTCGACATGTTTAAGTTCACTTTAAACAATTTTTTGGTTACTAAAGCAATAAAATTGTCTTTTAGTCACATACGAGCTTTTTCAAATTCACCAACTATGAAGGTATCCTTTGTTTTTTAGGTCTTCATGCTTGACGTTTAACAATTGGAGGTTATACATTATCATCAACCTTTTACAATACTTTAATCATAATGGTTACCAACCAAAAAAATTGGACAGATGCAATGTACTAATGAAGTAATACTTTGAAACAAATGATTAAAGATTCAATTTAAGTTCATAAATAATAGCAACTGCACAAGCACACGTTCACAGATAAATTTGACATATTAATTGTAAAATAATGATATACTTGATATTGTAATTATAATTGATAAATTTGGTATAACAGTCAACCGATGTGTACCAAATATAAAGTATATCAGATATACTACTGATATATCTGCTGATAAACTAAGGGTAAAATTGGAATAATAAAAAAATGAAAATCAGATTTTAAATTTTTTTGCTATATTTACAAAAATCATAGCTAGATTTGCAAATATTCTAATATTTTAATCTCAAAAATCCCCTTATAATTACTTTCCCAGAACTGAATATGAGCTAATTAATCCAAATTATTTTGTTTCATTGTCCATTTTCTATCGGTCGTTTTCAAATTAATAAGCCTTGTGACCATCAAATAAAATTTTGATCGCTATATCGATATTTACGTGGATTTTTTATAAATTAAAATTTTTGACACACACACACATATATATTGATACGTATTTATTAAGAATATGTAGATAATCATGAAACCCATTCATAAATACAATAATAATGGTTTTTCTTGGGTGGCTCCTAATGGTCTTTCTTAGGTGGCTCATAAAAAGGAGACTTCTCATATAAACTGACATGTTAATGTTTACATTATTGATATTTTTATAAATCATAGAATTTGGCATATATTAAGAATATATTATAAAAAAAAAAATAGTATATCTTAACCTATCAACTTAAGTTTTTGAACTTAAAATATTGTTTTTTGAGAAAGAACTTATTAATATATTGTTAGAGTAGGAAGTTATATGTTAAAAAAATTTCAATGTTATTTGTCCTCTTTATTATTGATAGATACTTGTTGAGTTTTGTGTTAATTTCAAAACTCAAAAATGAGAGAGACTTTTTTTTCTTTTAGAATATAACAATATAATTACGGGAGTGATGAAATATTGGATCTTCAACCCCATGGGTTACTAAGTACTTTTTCTCACAAAAAAAAAAAAAAAAAAAGTTGCATACTTAATTTTTTTGTTTACATTTATATGTTAAATAGAATATATATTAAAAAATTAAATATACTTTAACCCATAAACTTAAGCTTTTGAGCTAAAAAAAATTTATTTTATTTTTTAGGAAGTTATATGTTCTCATAATTTTTGCAATGTTATTTTTTAAAAAAATTATTGATAAACACTTGTTGGGTTTAATTTTTAATATAACCATACAATTGTAGGGTGGTGACTTGGTCTTTCGACTTGTAGGTTACTAATGCTTTAATCAGTTAAGTTGTGCTAAAAAAAAAAATTCTTTTTTTGAAGAAAAGATATCTTAATAATCACGCACGTGAGAGACGTAGAACAATGCATGAAAGCATGCTAATTAATTAAACGCAATACGAGAAGTATTGTAATTACAAAAAAAAAAAAAAAAAAAAAAAAAAAAGAAAAAAAAAGGGAGAAATTCTGACCAAGATGAAGCTGAAACTAGAATTTCCTCTCAAAGTAGTAACTGCGGTCGATCCTTATCATTAAAAATTATGTTGTTGCATTGCAACCAAATATTTCGAAAGATCGAGCCAAAGATATTAGACCAGAGGACATCCCTGGTGTTGGATAGAGGAAGAGAACATCCTTACAGCATAAGCTCATCAATTCTACTCGAAAAAGGGTGTTGCAAATTTGAATGCTCCAATAAACGAAGCCATAAATTTCTAGTGTACGTAAAGACAGCGTAAGAATATGTTATCACTGGACTCAGCATTGTTTCTGAAAGAGAGGGGACAAAGATTGCGACGAGGGCGATTCTGAAAGTCTTATGTCCATCGAGGTGAATGGATGACAAATCGAGCTCGAGGCCGATGAGAAATTAAAAAAAAACAATCAATATTGGCAACCAATTTAAAAATGGGAGTACTCCATTGAAGAAAAATGTAGTGCAAATAAGCTTTGTTTCTACTAAAAGGCGATGATCGAGTAGAATCTTGCTTTAAAATTGAAAAACCCTCAATTAATGAAATGAAAAAAGCAGCAGAATCAGAGAATATAAGAAGTGAAAAAAAGTCATGCTTTGAAATTGAAAAACATTATGGCGAGTCTACTCCAATTTTTTTCAGCGATTTTATTTTTTTAAAAAAATAACAAATACGTATCTGTTATAGAGCAACACGTGGTTTTGGACATGTGTGGAAAATCATTCTACCGAGGATTGAAACGGAAACTTAACCGATGGTGTAAATTGATACATTTATTCAAGTTTGAGGTTTAAATTGATGAAAATTGAAAGTTTATGGTTAAAATTGATACAACCTGCTAAGTTTGAGGTTTAAATTGGTGAAATTGAAAGTTCGGAGTTAAAATTGATACAACATATTAAGTTTAGGTCAAAAATTATTTTTTTTTTCAAAAATAAATAAGATAGTGACATTTTTTGTAATAAATTAAGATATTTAAAAAAATGGAAATATCCACGTAGGTATTACCAATTTGAATATAAAAAGAAGTAAGGATTTATAAGAGTGCAATTTTTATTTACAAAGCTAAAAAATAATATTTACTAATTTAGATGTTCTTTTTATAAACTTATTGACTTTCATGATTTTTTCTGAAGATATATATTTATAAAAGATAGATATTTGTTGATATTAGCATTCTGTTGGCATCTTCATTAAATTGATATTTGACACACACCTTGTCTATGATAGTGTTCATGTACAAGGCCATTCTAAAAAATTTATTGAGTTTTAATGATATGAAAGTATGTGGTGTGAACTCCTTTTAAATAATTGAACGTCAAACCTCTGATCTCTTCGTCGAAAGTACATATCAATTATTATTGAGCTATATTTACTTTGGTTACATCTTTTTTTTCTAGTATATGTACATTTTAAATTTATTTATTACCTTTTTTTCGTACATATTTGAACCGATTCATTTAAAACAATTTACTCAACCTACTTTCATTTAATTTTATTAAGGTAACATAAAATTTTATAGCTTTGGTATTTGAGAAGTCAACCACCAGAGTCTAGTTTAAAAAATGGAGTCTAAAAATTAGAATAAAACTTAATAAATTAATTTTTTGAGCAATGCTTCAAGAGATTATATTTTGAACTAAAAAAAAATTATATTTAAAAAAAATAACAAATCATATAAAATTATTTCTTCAAGAGACAATTTTGAGGATGCCACCACGAAAAACTTTGTTTAATTTCAAAGATGATTTTATAAACTACAAATTTTTTTTATAAAGTCTTAAAATACCTTCGTTAAAATAGTTCTAAAAAGAATACAACATTTACTTAAAAAATCCTAACCTTTTCTAAGTTTTAACTCCACTTTGATGAATAAAGAATTTACTAATGTGTGTGTGTGGCTGTTAGGTATTTTAATGGTTGTGTTGGGCATCTTATTGGAATGAATTTAAACTCGATCAAACATATATATGCCTAAACATATTCGAGGAATATTCATTAACAGTCAATATCATCCCCATATGAAGATATTCCTAAGAATATTCATTAACAATCGACATCATCATCTTTTTGCATGTCAAAAAAAAATCATCTTTTTCATGATCTAAGATTTAACAAATATTTTGAACTTTATTGATTTCGAAACCCGATGAGTATTATTACCATTATATTTATTTACCTAAAATTTGAAATGGGCATCAATGTAGACAAAAGGCAAATATTTATTTTAAAAACTCCAAAGATTTAGAAATATGAATGGCATTCTCTACCTTTTTTAAGAGAAAATGATAGCAGTCACTTAAAATCAACAATCATTCTTAATTTTTTGAGCAAATTATAAACATGTTAACAAACCAAACCCACTCAAATTGAGTTTGGTATGACTTTTAGAAAGATGAAAACAACTTTTGACCAATGAAAACAGTTTTTAGCCGATTAAATATCTTTTTCAAAATTTTCATGGTTCACATCATAGTCAGTAGTATGAAATTTTAAAAAATGCTTAACTGCTTTTAAAGGAATAACTAATAGTGTGTTTGGAATAACTTTTGAAAATGTTTTGTAAACAAAATCAAATTTTTTCATCAGCAACGTTTGAAAAAATTAATTATTTAAAATATTTATAAGTATGACTTTTTGAATGATTTTAGATAGATCAAAGGTATATTTTTTTAAAAAAAAATCTTAATTAATAAAAAGCACCTTTAAAAAATTAGATTAATTTAAATTCTATTTTTGAATAACCGTTTGAAAGATAGATTTTCTAAAAATGACTTTAAAATGATTAACTAAAAATTATCTTCAAAAATATGTACTAAGAAAAAAAAAACATATTTGTAATGTAATAGAATCATTTTTTAAGATACGGCAACCAACAAATTTTGATATTTAAAGCATTTCTAAAGAAATATAAGAAATGTAAAATATATATATATATTGAAAATATTTTTTTAAAAAGTGCTTAAATTAGAAGGTATCATTTCAAATAGACCCTTTATTAATATTTTTTTTCAATAATGCTAGTAAAAAATAACACTTAAAAATGATACTCTAAAAATTTATCCCGAACAACACTCTAATTATGAAATGAGAATATAAGGCCCCATTTGATAACCATTTAATTTTTTATTTTTGGTTTTTGAAATTTGTGTTTGTTTTCATATCATTTCTCTACAATGAGTTTCATCTTTCTTAAGAAATTATTTGAATTCTTAGCCAAATTCCAAAAACAAAAACAAGTTGTTGAAAATTATTTTTTTTTTAGTTTTCAAATCTTGACTTGATTTTTAAAAACATATGTAAAAAGTAGATAAGAAAATAAAGAAATCATAAGTAAAAGTAGTATTTATAAATTTTTAACTTTTAAAAATCAAAAACTAAAAACTAAATAGTTATAGTAATTCTAATTACAAGCAAGCATACTTAAAAAAAAAATCTATCAATCACTGTAAGATCCTACCCTAGATGGCTAGCTAGACTAGTTAAGTCACCCCACTTCAACAACTACGTGTTTTAATTCTAAAGGATTAGCATATTATCAATTTTAGGTATTCCTTGTTTGGGTTGTAATGTTTCTATTTTAAAAGATATCATCATCAACATGTTTTTTTTAAAAAAAAAAGTATCTACACGTGATTTAATTATCAAGATGATTGAATAAGTAGATATCACATTATTTTAAATTATAAATGATATGGTTGAATTAGAATATAAATAACATGAATATGGAAAGAAAAAAAAAAGTGACATTATTATAAATATTTTTCATATTATTATTATATTGATTTTTTTTTAGATACAAAAAATAATCGTTTAAAAGACAGATTCCTTGCTCAATTTTTGAAGTATTATTGTTTGAACTTGTGACTTTTTTTTTTTTTTTTTTTTTTGAGTTCATATGGGACTTTTATCAATTATACCATCTATTTGAAAATCCTAATTAATGGCCATTTTTTTGCACGAAATTTCTATGTATGTTTGGAATGAATATATAGGATATGATGTATATATTGGCATGTAATGGGTTTTTTCCTCCTAGTGTCCTCCTCTCCTCTCGATTATTGAATTTGAATATTCTTAAAACATGATAAGGAATAATTAAATTATAGCATTTTTTCTTTTTACGTTTTTTAAAAGTAAAACAAATGTGGGGTATGAAGATTTGAACCTCTGACTTTTCTTACTATATTATATTATTATTATTTAACTTATATTCATCTATGTTGTTTCTTTTTCATTTTTCAAACTAAAATTTGAAATGATTAAAAGAAAATTAATGTATTAATTAACTAATAACCAGCTATACGCAATTAGGTTTATATTCAAATATTATATTTATATAAAATTAAATTTTAATTTTTTAGGGGGATTCTTTGATTTAATTGATTGTGTGTAATACCTAATTTATATTTAATGACATATGAAATAAAATAAAGTAGAATTAAATTAAAATTAAAATTACTTCAGCTAAATACATATATAAATTTTAATTGAGTTAAATTAATGAATCAATTAGAATTAGTATTAAATAAATATAAAATAAATATTCAAATTAAATAATTTCATTGCATAACTCAAATTTTATATCTATTTCTAAATATGTTAGTGCTTTTAGTGTATTTTCACAAATGTGGCCCACTTACCAAAGATTATTTCTAGGTGTTTTCTTGGCAATCAAATATATTAGGGTCGAGCAGTTGTCCCGTGAGATTAGTCGAGATCTGTACAAGCTGGCCCAGACACTCACGGATTAAAAAAAAAATCTTATTGTAATAACTTTATTATACTTGAATATGATTTGAACTTTAATTAATTGTGCTATTTTTGTAAAATTTTAATCTTTTTGTTATATTTGAAAATAAATATTTATTTATGCTATTTATGTAAATACCTCAATAATTTATTATTCTTTATATATATAGGTTAAATTACTTACAAGTTTAGTCTCTGAACTTTTAATTTTGTGTCTAAAAGATCTTTGAACTTTAAAAAAATGTCTAATAGGTCTTTGAACTTTCAATTTTGTATTTAATAAGTCTCTGACACATTGAAATTTTTAAAAATTATTTGATGTATTAGATATAAAATTGAATTTTATGTCTAATAGGACCATAAACTCTCAATTTTGTATTTAGTAGATCATTCGTGAATTTTAAAAAAAATGTTGTATAGGTCAATAATCTATTAGACACAAAACTGAAAACTCATAGACTTATTGGACATAGAATTGAAAATTTAAAAACCTATTAGACACCTTTTAAAGTTTAGAGACCTATTGGATACAAAATTGAAAGTTTAGGGATCTATTAAACACTTGTAAAAGTTTAGAGACCAAATAGACACAAACCTCAAAGTTCAAAGACTAAACTTATAATTAAACTTCTCTCTCTTTCTCTCTCTCCATACAAAGTAAATATTTCAAATTAATCATAAGCTTCTTGTTTTGAAATAATATAATAGACATCTTATTAATATACTAGTTATAAACGTATATGAGAAACAAAATTAATTGAACTAATTAATCACATTACTTCTTATGCTTAATATATCAAGGGAGAGGTAAGGAATTTTTGTTTTGAGGTGGCAAAATTTTATGTTCAAACTTTTTATGCGTGTAATCTTTTAGTTCTAATAATTAAAAAGGCAAAACTAGAGAAAGAAGTTTTTAAAAGTAGACTTTATATATTCGTTTCATAGAAAACAACCAAACGGAGCCCTCTTTTATTCCAGGCTTCACCACTGTTTTGATACATTAGCTTAATTCATTTTTTTTTTCCTCAAAAAGAAAAAAGGAAAAAAAAAGGCTTAATTAGAATATATTGACTTAGTTTTTGTCTTTTTTTTCATAGTTGAACAATTTATAAGTAAAGATTTGAACCAGCTTTGACCTCTTAGTTGATGATATATAGCTTAACCAATTAAGGTATATTTAAATTGTTAAAGTGAGCATAACTCAGCGGTAATTGATGTATACCTTTAACTAAGAGATCAAGAAGTTCGAACCCCCCAAATGTTGTTGAACTCAAAAGAAAAAAAAAAAGCTATATTTAGATTTGCCATATTATCTTAGTGTTTTTTTTTCTTTTGACGATGGCACATATTAACCTTAGTTTTTTTTTTAGTTTGACAATTGTTAGAGTGGGAATCGAACTATCGATCTTTGGAATGGTATTTGATGTATTATCTATATATGCTCAGATTGGCGCATATTAACCTTAGTTTTTTTTTTTTTTTTTTTTGTGAGTACTATATTAAGCTTAGTTAAATATAGGGAAAACTGCAAAAACTATTAATAAACTATATAAGGGTTATTACAATTGCAGCTTAAAGAAAAAAGTCATAACAAGGTTGCGATTAGAACCGTATTGGCCTTGTAATTTCGTTAGTTTCCTACTTGAAAATTTTGAACTGCTTGCAAATAAATTATAAATCTTAAATCCTAAGCCACCGATAAACAACCATGAGAATTGTTATTAAAAAAAAAAAAAAAAAAACATGAGAGTTGTTGCAGTTATATATCTTCAAATTTATAGAATTGTTGCAATTAAATCCAGCTATAACGAATTTATAGGGGTAGAATTTAATTATAACAATTTTAGAAGAATAATTACTCAAATTTTGTATACAATTCTAGCAATAATATATTCACAACAATTCCTGTAGAATTAGCTCAAAATGTAATTATTGTGGTTGGCCCATTGTTTTTCTTTCTAGAAGATAGATTAAAATATAGAAATATCTGATCATAGAAATGGGGTTTTGGTGGTTTGTCCAACATGCATCTTTATGGAAATGAAGAAATAATTGGAAAATTAGTGCATGTAAAGATCAGCAAATTAAAGATAAAAAAAAAGGTATTGTGATATAATGGATTTGATTAAAGTGTGTAACGACACTATGTTTTTTTAAAAGAGTTTTCAAGCATTGTCTTTCTAAATTTATTTTTATATATAATTAAAATCACCTACTAAAGCAAACGCACACAAGGCTAATTCCTTTATCGAACCTATGTTTAAATGTTGAAATGTAGATGTAGAGAGAGAGAAATGGAAATTAATTAACTTGGAGTATACGCAAACAATAGGTCTAGTGACTCTCTCTCTCCTCTATATGATTTGATGAATTTTTATATCTAAAAAGATACTAGGAATAGCATTAGGGTTTTGTGGAATTGTAGATATCGTCTACGTCTTTTATTCTTCCATCCACTCAATTTTTAGGAATCGGATCGAGAGTTGAATATTTGTGGACAAAGATCAGGCAACTCTTTGGAAAAAAATTTACCCTTTGCTTAGTGAGTTACTTTTGACTTTATGAAATAATTAAACTCTAAACTTCACTAAGTTGTGAAATTAATTAATTCTCAAAATTAAATTAGAAAAGTACCCAATCAACCAACCATTAAATCATGGACAAAACCAACAAAATCAAACTCATGAAAATAGATAAATCTAAAACCACATAAATATTTGAATTTAATCATGAAATTCAAGCACGTAAAAAAACATATTCAAACTCATATACAAATTCAACTAAAAGAGATGAGCATTATTTACAAAAAGAAAAATACTTGCCTAGATACTGGGTCTGACTTTTTGATGTGGCATATTTTTATTGGCTAAAAATTCATAGTGGAGTCCCTTTTTTTTTTTTTTTTGAGTTCAAAGTTAGTAGAAGATCCAACTTAATGGTACGTGAATTAATCCAACAAAAATTGCCCTATCCTACCTCCTACACAAAAGGAAAAAAAATTTTAATAGAAACTTCACTCACAAAGGTTTCGTTTAATGACTATTTAGTTTTTATTTTAGATCTTTGAAAATTATATTTATTTTTTCATCAGTTTTCTACAATCGGTTTCATCTTTCTTAAGAAAATGTTTGAATTATTAGTTAAATTCCAAAAACAAAATAAGTTTTTGAAAACTACTTTTTTAGTTTTCAAAATTAAGTTTAAAAAACATACGTAAAAAGTAGATAATAAAACAATGAAACTCATTGGTGGAAATTATATTTATAGGCTTTATTTTCAAAAAATTAAAAATAAAAAACCAAATGGTTATCAAATGAGACGTTAGGTAAACTCTAAACTTAAATAAGTAAACTATTCCGTACTTATTTAACTTTAGAGTTTAATTTTATAACGAACTTAAAAATTAAAGTTAAAAATTTTTAAAAATTAGGTAAGAAGGACAAGGTTGGTTTATTTTGAGCCACGAATGCAAGTACCTGAAAAAAAAAATTCCATGCTTTTCTGTTGTGATGATAACCTTACGTATTAATGTATTTAGTGGACATGTTTTGTAATCTTCACGGAGAAAAAAGGAAATCCCTCACTATAAAAAGGAGCTTCATGAAGCTGCAAATGGATCAACTTTTACATTGCACAGAACTGTCTCCGGCGCCGACGGTATGGAGCTTCCCGCCGGAATGTGGAGTCAGGCCAGGCCATTTATTGCAGTGATTCTTCAGCAGTTCATCACTGCCGGAATGGTCATCATTTCCAAGTTTGCTCTCAATCAGGGACTCAACCAGCACGTTTTAGTCGTCTACCGTTACGCCATTGCCACCATTGTCGTCACTCCTTTCGCTCTCATCTTCGAAAGGTCTCTCTCCTCTGTCCTCTTTTCTCTGTCTTTCTCTTCAAGAGAGTTTTGTTAACGGTGTTAATGACAGGAAAGTAAGACCGAAGATGACTTGGTCCATTTTTGGGAAGATTGTGTTGCTGGGACTATTGGAGTAAGAACTTAACCATTAATCTCCACCGTCATTGTTCGTTGTTTTAGTGTCTTTCGGTTCTAGTTCTACCGTCATAGATGTTGTTAAATAGTGATTTAACATACGGTATTAGAATGGAAGGTCTAAAATTCACTTGTTGAGTAGTATACTAATTTTCAAATCCAAAAGTGAAGAAAAGAGTAAAAAATATTAACAAAATATTAAATTTACCGTAACCTATCAACTTAAACTTTTGGATTTGTATGACAGGCCTGCACTAGACCAGAACTTGTATTACACAGGCATGAAGTACACTACAGCAACTTTTGCATCTGCTATGACCAATGTGGTCCCCGGCCTTATCTTCCTCATGGCTTGGATTGTTCGGTAATTTAGTCAAAAGCTTCAACCTTATTATTACGTATTAAATGTTTTGATGGTCACCAAATGATATTGAAAAACCAAATTCAGACGGTTTATGAGACTTTTAATTGTTAGTATGACACTAACCAATCATTTCGAATCAGATAATGAATATGAAATGGGTAATTTTTTATTTCGTGAGTGGATATGTATATTTCATCCAATTAAAATACATGATGTTTTGAACTCAATTAATAAAATGAATTTACATACCAACTTAATCATTTTATAGGTAAGGACTCACATATAAAAAAAATATTAATATATAAAGATTGAAATTAAAATACTTGAGAGATTAGTGACGAAATTAAAGACACAATTTGTTAAAAGTATATACAAATGACTAAATTTGTTCTAACCAATGAACTTAAATTTATAAATTTGGTTGTAGCTTATTATGATATTAGATTTAAAAAGCTCTGTCAACTTGAACATAACTCAACTAGTTAAAGTATATACTCTCAATTAAAATGTCAGAAGTTCGAATCCCCACCCCATATGTTATTCAAATAAAAATAATAAAAAGTTAACAGTCCTGATGAATTCAAGTCCTTGCAATATCATTCTCTTCCATTGATATTACTAGTTCACATATTGGATTCCAATTTCCACAAATCAAATTAAGAATCTGAACTCACTTGCGAGAGACGTGTTTTAATTAACACAATCTATTCTTCTGTGTTTGTTTAGGCTGGAGAAGGTTAACGTAAGGCAGTTGCCAAGCCAGGCAAAGATATTAGGGACAGTGGTGGCGGTGGGAGGGGCAACGATAATGACTATGGTTAGAGGGCCAATTTTGAATCTGCCATGGACAAATCACAACCTCCATCACTCTTCTGCAACTGCAGTCAACCAGCAAGATCTTCTCAAGGGTGCTCTCATGATCACTACAGGCTGTATTTTTTGGTCTGTTTTTAATGTTCTTCAGGTAAATCCATCTTCCATGATTTTCAATCCAAACGGCATATAATAGTGATGACTCGATTCGACATGACGTGAAGAGATGAAATAATTTATAACATGTTATTCTTAAAAAGAAAAAAGAAGTTCTTGCAACAATGATCAAAACAAGTAGTTACACACACATGATTACTTTCTTCTTCAAATAGATAAGAATAACAGTAAACAGAAATAAGGAAACAAAATACAAAAAGGATTATCAAATGACTCTTTATTCCTTACTTCCTTCAATCTTCCAGGCGATTACAGTAAAAGTATACCCGGCGCAACTCTCCTTAACAGCTTTGATATGCTTCACTGGCGCCGTGCAAGCCTCAGTGATAGCTTTGGGAATGGAATGGCACAAACCTGCTGCCTGGTCATTACATTTAGATTCCACCCTCTTAGCTCCTTTATACAGTGTAAGAAATCATCAACTGAACCATAACCAGTTTCAAAAATTTTCACGCAGTTCATACTTCCCTGTTTCTGAGTAGAAACTCACAACCATAGGTGGTGTTTATTGTAGGGAATCATGTCTTCAGGGGTTTCATATACTATTCAAGCAGCGATAATGAAAACAAAAGGGCCAGTTTTTGCAAGTACATTCAGTCCCCTGAGCATGGTCATTGTTGCAATCATTAGTTCATTCGCATTATCCGAGATATTATACTTCGGAAGGTAATTAACCTGTCTATTCCACTGCCCACCAATGCAGAATTCTGGTGAGAGTAGCCTTAGAGAGAGAGGGGGGGGGGAGCAAGAGAGTGAACAGAGTTTTGTAATAATGGTCTAAATGATACTAAATATTTTGCAGGGTTCTTGGAGCAGCTGTGATAATTACAGGTCTTTATTTAGTTCTATGGGGTAAAATCAAGGATCAGGCTCCATACAATTCAGATAGTGAGAAGATAGCCCCATCCGATCAGAAACCGACTGCCATAGCTGACAAACCTAAGACCTCAGATAAAGAGCTTGTAGTTGATCTTGCAAGAATAAAAACAGTGGATGATTCTGTTTGATATGAGCAACAAAGAGCAATCATCAAAACTTTTATACAGCCATATGATGGGGTTAGGAAAGGGTCCATGCAGCCAATTCTATTTTTCTCTGCATCTGTCTTATTTGGGAGAATTTGGAAGGATATCTAATATGCTAGTGTATAAATGAGTCAAATTGTAAGGTAGACCTAGGGTCAAATTATTCTGAAGTGGACAACTCCTGATTCTTCATTTATAATGTATTTGAGCTAAATTCCAAAATTCCAGTCATAAGGATACTTTCAGCAGAAATTTGTAACTGAAACAAGGACATGAACTTTGTTCTATGGTCAGGGACTGTCTGATGCAGAAATCAGTAGACATTCTGCATTAAACAGAGAGAAGGAGAGAGAGAGAGAGAGAGAGAGAAACTCATTGAGGTCTAAATGTTGTCCTAAAAATCAGCTGGGAAGACTATGCAAGTCACGTATAAGCAAAGCTAATCTGGGAAAGCAAGCTGAATTAAACGTAGTTTGGAAGAAACTAATGAATTGGTATCTTTACCCTGTCTTTAATTTCTCACACATTATAATAGCAATTCTGGGCTCTTCTATTTTAACACTGAAACAGTAGTTTGGAAGATGTGAACGAAGCCTGATTTATTCTACCTAAAGAATAATGGACCCAAGTAGCTAAACTGAGCTTATGATCAGCCCAACAAACACAATAATTGACTTATAGCACCAAATACTTGCAGTTGCTACAATTGCCATCATCATTGAGTACACAAAAAAACAAAATTTCTGATCATCTAAACAAGGCAGCATTTAGGATCATTCAACAACTGCCATCAATATCAGATCTTATGCTTCATAAAACAGCCTAATTAATAAAGCAACTGAAGAAAGACCACCAAATGTACGCATTCATAGAGATCAAAATGACCAGAGGCTACTGCATTTCCATCAAAGCTTTATCAGTAATTTTGCACATATGGATCCAGCAAAAAATTCTCGTTATGAGGAATTAACACCGGCCAATGGAGCCCCTTTAATGGCAGTAGAACTTACAGGGCAATGATATGGAAATTGAGCATCATTTTTCAGGATCATTTTCTTGATTGGGAGTTCCAAACTTCTGCTTGAAAGAATCCTGCTTCTGCAACCACATCATGTGCCCCTGTACCAGAAATTATTCCCCACATTCAACTCTAGAGTTCAAATCGAGCCCAGAATCCAAATTAGCTAAGAGTTCAACAATTTTCAGTCCCTTTACAACAACAGATAGTACGAGTGGATAAAGAAAATCGGTGAAGTTAAAAACAGGGAATTGCACCTGGAGAGCTGCGGCCCAAGCAATAAGGAAGGAAGCGAACCAGAATTTCTTGTCCTTGAGAAGATTCTTGACTTCCATGTCTCTAAAACCCTAACCCCAAACCAACTGAGATTTTGAACTCTCTTCCTTCTTCCGCCCAGAGAATTTGCGCCCAGCAGATTTACCTCAAAATCTGAACATCGGTTTATCGAGTCGACTCTTCGTGATTTTACGATGCAGGACAGCCACAGTCGACATGTCGTTTTCTCCACTGAAGCAGAATATATATAAGATCACTTCAATTTTCCGTTGCTGTAGAAATTTCACTTTGGAATTAGGATTGCTTTCGAAACTTCGTTTGGCAACCAATATACATCTACGTTTTCTTATTAAAAATTTTAAGGGTATAAATCAATTTTTACTCTAAAAAATTCTAAGGGTATAAATCAATTTTTACTCTAAATTTGTCCAGTTTGTATCAATTTTCACATTAACTTTCAATGACACCAAATTGCACTTCAAACTTAGGCAATTATTGCAATCTTAACCTTAAATTTTTTTTTTTAAAATGTTACAATTTTAACCATCTAATAAGTTCTTGCTCCAAAGATCATTAAAAAAAAAAAAAATTACGCGTTTAATGAATTGTAAAACATATGTATGATATAAAATTTCATAGAAAAACGACACTAGAGATAAATTTTTTGTTAAAATTTATGAATTTTGGAAAATGTATTCAATAGTTAATTTGTGCATTGGTCAAACTTATTTTTGTACAAAATTTGATTTTATTGAAACTAATGAGTTTATGGAGATTTTTACATTGCTTTTGTAAAATTAGTAATCAAATTAGCGGGAATTGAACAGAGTGTAAAAATTGCAACACTTATCTAAGTTGAAGGTCCAATGATAGGACATATAAAATTTTATTTAATCACACTTAACTATTGTTAGTTGGATAGTTTTTATGTGTTTTCATGTTTATTTTGTAGGGATTCGAGTATTTGGAGACTCTATGTAGAATAATGATTCAAACGAGCCAAACCGGAGGTCATTAGGACACCTGAGCGAAAAGTTAGAGCAAAATTACCACATCTGTCCAGGGAGCAGCGTCTCAACGCTATGCTCAACGCCAGCAGCGTCTCAACGCCATACTTGACGCTACTCAATGCTAAGCTACTGTTTTTTCTCAACACTGCTTGATGCTACGGTTTGGCTTGCTCAACGCTAGTAGCGTCTCGATGCTGCTCAACGCCACACAAAACAAGCTATTATTCTTTCTTTAATCGCGAGGGTAGCGTCTCAACGCTGCCCAAGTCCTATTTATAGCACTTTTTTACTTTAGGTCATGGATTTTTGCCTCCTTTGCTTAGACTTTTAGAGAGAGCTTTTGAGAGTTTTTCTCCTTCTACTTTTACACTTTTATTGTAGCAAATTGAACCATGTTTGATGGGAGATATATTATCACGATGCTTGGATATTCTCCACGTTTTCGATTCAAAGGTGTTACACCTATTTCTACATTTTGGGAAAAAATTGTATATAATAGGAAAGTATGAAAATTAAGAAAGTAAATATTTGGATATTTATGGTTTTGGTTGGAAGATAATGATTTGGTTTCTTTTTTTTATTAATTAAATAATGAAAATTAAAAAAAAAAAAGAAAAAAGAAAAAGAGAAAGTGGGATAAATATATTTATTTATTATATAAAACATGTGCTTTATTATTTATTGTTTAATAAAACAAAATGAGGGCTTTTGTTGGAGAAGCCATTTTCGTAAGAGAGGAAGAGGAAGAAAGTGAGGAGATGATTTCTTGATTTTGGGCCATTTTGGAGTGTGAAAATTCAAGAAAGGGGTCTCACAACCTTGGATTGAAGCTTTTGGTAAGTTTTCTAACTTTTGATTAAGGTTTCTCATGAGTTATAGAACCTATTTTGGTGGGTTTCCTTCTGGGTTTTCTTCCTTTAGTTGGAAACTCCATAAACTAGCTTGAAAACAAAGATGATGGTGATGATTGAGTAAAAGAAGGAAATTTGATGAAAGTCATGAGTTTTATCAAAGTATGGATTGAAGGGGATTAGTTGTATGTAGAAATTGCAAACTTTTTAGGGAAAGAAAACCAATGAATTTATTCATGGAGAAAAAGAAATGAGAAGAATGAGATTTCTTATGGAAAAGGATTACAATGAAGTTATTGGAAACTTTATTTTGGGTTATTGTCTCAATTTCTTGGTAATTAGAAGAGTAAGATGAGGAAAAGAATGGTAAATTCTTGGGTTAGTGAGAAATATAAAGGCTTGGATAATTTAGTGTTGTTACACTTTAATTTTGGCATTAAGAGGTTAGTAATATGTTGACAAATTATGATTTCAGGGCAAACGGAGATTGGAACCATTTACAACCCGAATAAACCTCGTTCGTAGTAGTTGTGAGTGGTTATTTTATAAAGTATTTCAATTATTTTAGTAATTGATGAGATTTTATGAGATTTGAAATCAATTGAAATTAATATTAATGCAAAGGATTTAGTTATTTGAAAATTTGGAGGAAATTATGTGTATTCCACAAATTGTTTATTATTAAGATTGATGATTTGCTAATTTGATAAGAAAGTGACATATGATCACTAAATTGAAATCATGATTTAGCATATTTGAATTTGAAGAGATTTGTGTTTATTGAAGTTTAGCTACAATGATTTAATTATTTGAATTTATTAAGCTTATGAAAGGTGAGTTTATGAAAATCTCTAGATTGTAGCCAATTGGCAAAAAGTTCAATTATTTGAAGTGAAATCAAGTATTTGTGAGTTTTAGAAATGACTTGATTTTTGAATCATGATTTTAGTTGATCTTTGACTTATGGCTTAAAGTTATGAAACCACAATTTGAGAATGTGTGGGGTTTGAGAACTTATGATGATTATTATATAGAAATTGTTTTCAAACCACTAGAATTGTACCCATGGTTATTACCCAAATGCTATAAGAATGTGTTTCTATAGTATGCTAGTGTGCCAAGGCCGCAGGGGATGCAGGGGAATGCCGGGGCCATTAGGTGCCAAATCCGAATTCCGAATCCTGGTCCAAATCCTGGACCTGAGGCATTACAGATGTTAGAGATTGCTCTACGTGCACGTATGACATGGATTTGGGTACAAGTTTGGTGATGAGTTTGTTGGCCTATTATTTTGTACTTTCTTTAAAAAGTTATTGTTGCAAATCTCTATAATGTTTTATTTATCTTGTGTATTTAGATTGTGCTTAATTGATAAAGTTTTATGGAACTTTGAATTCCTTTTAATATAAAAGGTTTTTGTCAAGAGATTATTTTTCTTATTAACTTACCACTCACTGGGCTCTATTAGCTCATTCTTTCTTCCTAAATTTTTCCTCCAGGTAGCGACTGAGTTTCTAACTAGCCTACAGAAGTCGATATCTGCCACCAGACTTGATAGTTTGCATATCATTTTGTATGTACATTTTTACAAATACTTTTTTTTGTGTAACTGATGTGGCTAGTGCCATTTTGGGATTTCCCTTTGGTTTGTAATATGAAACCCACCTGTTTATCTACTTTTAAGTTTTGTGGGTTTATATTGAATTTCTGAAATGATGGTTGGAGTTTGAATATATTATTATGGAAGCATATATACTGCTTTTCAGGTGTGTTTTACTCAGTTTTCAGGGGAAACTCTGCCAAAATTTTTATAAAATTTGGTGTTAATAAAGTTTTGGCTAGCCATTTGTGGTAAAAAAAAATAATAATAATAATAAGATTTTGTCATGAAAAGTTTGACATTGGATTCCATGGTTTAGTAGGGATCTAATGTCGGCATGCCTCATCCTAGGTTAGTTAGGATAATTTGGGGTGGGGTGTGTCAAAAGGTCAGTTGTAAACCAATTGCAATGTTGTGAGGCTTGAACTTGAATTTAATTTTCTTATATTTGCAAGTATTCCTTTGATTCCTATATTTATTTTATGAGCATGTATTTTTTATTGAATTGACGCCTCGATCGGTTTATATGCTTGATTGCTATTCATGATGCATGATATGTAATTGTTGTGTTGATTGAACCTTGTAGCGTTAGGATTATTACATGTGTGTGTTTTATGGGTTTCCATAATTGCATAGCTTGCATGTTTAATTCTAGGAATTAAAGGAGCATCTTGGTTAGGTTGAAGTTATTTTATCTAACCAGTTTGTTTTGGTCTTTCCAAAGTACTTAATGTTTTTATCTAAATAATTTGGAACGGTTTCATGCCAAATTATTTAGTTAATTAGCATTAACTTTGACGTTTATTAGAGTTGATGATTTTAGGGGATTTGTTGTTTTTTGTGGTTTCCTAATAAGTTGACCAAGTGCTTGCATGATTAAGTTAAAACATTTTGTATGCCTATGATCGATTTTGCAATTGGACAAAATCGTACTTGTGAATTAGATTTTGGTAAGATTTGATCTATCTTTTTTTTTATTTGCTTATGTTTTATTTTATTTATAAAAACACAAACCCCCCCCCCTTTTAATTGTTTTCTCCTTTGCAAATTTAATTTGAGAAATTGATATTCGGTTCCCTGAGGTTGACCCGGTCCACTCAATGCTACAAGTAGCTTAGAATCGGTTTAAAAATTATAATTTGACGAGCCCTCGACAAGCTCGCGTCATCCAATTTGATAAAACTAAAAGTTTATGGTGAAAATCGATACAACTTAACAAGTTTATGGGTAAAAATTGATTTTTTTTTTTTTTTCAAATTCTAAAAATAGTTTTTAGTTTTCTAAAAAATACTTATTTGTTGAATTACTGCTATCCACCACTAAATCTTTTACAAATAGAAGAGAAATAAACAAGAAATTCCTACCATCCAAATAGCATAGATAGAAGTATTTTTCTTTTTCTTTTTTTGTAGTTTAACGTAACAAATGTAGGCGGTGGGGATCAAACTTTTAACCTTAAGAAAGTATATAGATGTTTTAACCATTGAACTATGCTCACATCAATGAGACTAGCTTCTAATTGACTTATAAATATTAAAGTTATTGTATATTTAAAAGTAGTTCACGCTATTTAAGTCTATTTAGAGAAATAGTCTAGAGAGCCCTGAATAGGAAAAGTTATTTTCTCCAATTATAAGTTACTCTCAGCTTCCTGTCAAGCTGTGCAACAACATTAATGCTGCCAAAACAGAGTTAGGAGATGTTCTTCAGAATTTTAATAGTCTTCTCTGCTAAATCCTCTCGGGTTGTTACTTCCAAACTGGACACTTTCTAACCTACAACCACAGCTTGCTCACAATTCATCCTATGCGTGGAGAAGTATGCTGTAGGGATGAGATTTGTTCAAACAAGGTTCTCAATGGCGGGTGCGGAATGGTCTTCGTTGGAATTAATTTATAATTAATTCATATATAGGTAACAAATTAAATAACAATTATATTTGAGCTATTTAATGGACGTATTGCATGGTCTTGATTATGGGCTTATGACTTTCTATATAGTAGTGTAGCCTTTGGTCTTATGAGAAACTCTAGAATCAACATATATATTTAAGTTGTAGTTCCCAATATACTAAGTTGATTTAGTCTCTTATTCCTATAGTGAGGATTGTCCATCTCTAGTCTAAGATGCATAGTTAAAGAAGACCCAAACTACGAAGTTCTACTCTAAAAATTTACATAATTTCATCATGGATCCAAGTAATTTGATTGATTTTGGCTTACTCCTATGTTTAGATTGTATAAAAATAAAGTGTTTTAAAGTTTGTTTTTCCAACACTCTTCAAATATCTATTGACTTTGAACCTTGACTGCCACGAATAGTAAACCTTGAACTTTTGAGTATTAAGGTTGGAAATCATCTTTTTTAAGGATAAAAAATGTTTTTAGCCAATATATTTTTCCTATTTTTCCTAATTTTCATAGTGTTGGATTAGATCAGTATAAGAGATCTTAAAATTCTTAAAAAACATTTCGAATACTCGATGAATGTTTCTTCCACTCAAAACTTTTTTTTTCAAAAGTCAATCTCAAACTACTGCACACTTTCCTCTTAAGAAAGTAACTAACCATATAAAACCCCCCAAAAGGAGGTGCAATAAAAGTCAATTATAAAATTAATGACATTCAAACTTAAGAATGAATTGGTTCATAATTTAGATTTGATTTAACGTTTGGTCAGGAAGGTTCTATCATACAGAACCTAGAGCAAAGGCAAACGCAAAAAACTTTTTTTTCTTTAAGTTCAACGACATATAGAGTGGGAGATTTGCACCTTTGACCTTTTAGTTCAAAATATGTATATTATTTAGTTGAACTATACTCTGGTTAGCAATGCAAAAGACTTTTGCACCTAAAAAGTACGAAGTCACATGTAAAAAATACAAAAGATACAATTGTGAAGCATTAACAATCTCGCACATTAAGAATAGTTTTACATATACAAATTCATATTAGGATCACGAAACTTTTTTATTTAAGTACCATTTTGGTCCCTCTCTACTTTGTGTCTTATTCGAATTTAGTCTGTCCTTTCAAATGTCTAAATTTAGTCTTGTACTTTCAAGAAATCTCAAAATCAGTCCCTACACCGTTTGTTTATATTCAACTTTTCAAAAAAAAATACTCTCTATTAGTTATCCTTTTGTAAATTTTGAAAACTTATTCACATTGTGTATTTTTTAATAAAAATTATTATTGTTATACTAATTTTGATCAAAATTAATTTCAAATTAATAACAATAAGAACAAGATTTATTAAAAGTACCTGAACTAAATTTAAACATTCAAAAGTATTAAGACTAGAATGAAATGAGATCCAAAATACAATGACCAAAATGATATTTTAACCATCTTTTTTTCTTTTTTTTTTTGGCCTCCATAAGAAAGGCAAAGACTTCAATTTCTCAACAAACTGTTAGGAGTGCAAACAAATGTCCCACATTGGCTAGGAAGGTAGTGATCATGGGTATATAAGTGAAGACAATTATCTCCATTGGTATGAAATCTTTTGGGGAAACCAAAAGCAAAGCCATGAAGGCTTGTGTTCAAAGTGGACAATATCATACCATTGTGGAAATATGTTGAGGGTCGTTGTCCTTAATTATCACAAACATTCAAACTTAAAAAGGTTCATAGCACAGAGAAACCCCAAAAAATGGTTTCATTATTAATAAGCTGCGTGTTCCTCAGTTATTGCTTTTGTTTACCTTCTAATTTTGTGCTTAAAAGTCTTAGAAAAAGCTCAATTGAATGCCTATAATTAATGATTGTGTCACAGTATGCAAAATCGTGCATTTTTTGTCATATTTTTTCCATCTAAATAATTCATACAAAATCTTGCGAATCTGTGAGACCCACAAGCAATGAAGCTTTCACATATAAAACCCCAACGACTTCGTCTCCCTAACAACCAAGATTGCACCTTTTTCACCATTAAAAAATGGAGTCATTTTTACAGTCAAAATCACCCTTTTTTGAGAATTGAAAGTTTTTTAGACATCAATTGAGGGACTGAAGAAGATTGAGTTCAAAAGAGTTTGAAAGAAAACAGAGTTTTTGTGTGCAAAATGGATGAAAATGGAGAAGATTTGATCAGCTTTTTACCAGATGAGATGCTTAGACTCACAATTTCCCTTCTTCCTTTTGAATCATCTGTTGAAACTATGTGTTGGTATTGTTAAAAAGTTGATATAATTAAATTTACCATAACCCATCAACTTAAGCTTTAATTGGTATCAAAGTAAGAGTCTTGTGTTCGAATTTCTGTAATGTCATTTCTTCCCCAAGTGAGGGGAAGCGTTAAAGATTAGTTCGTAAAATTAAATTTACCGTAACCCATCAACTTAAGTTTTTAGGTTGATTGGTGATTTAACATGTACCGATATAAATAGCTTCTAATCGACTTATAAATATTAAGGTTATTATATATTTATAAGTAGTTTGCGCTATTCAAGTCTATCAAAAAATAGTCTAGAGAGCCCTGTAAGGGTGGAAGAAAAAGTTATTTTCTGCAAGTGGTAAGAAAATCCTTATTAAGACTATCGCACAAGCAATCCCAAACTACACGACAAGTTACTTCCAGCTTCCCGTCAAGCTGTGCAACAAGATTAATTACGTGTGTGCTCGATTTTGATGGGGCTTACTTGAAAAGGGAAAGGAAATCTATTGAAGACGCTAGAAAAAGTTGTGCCAGAGACTAGGGATTCAAAATGTTAAGCATCTTTAACCAAGCTAATGCCAATGCTGCCATAATAAAGTTGGAGACTTTTTTCAAAATCTCAATAGTCTTGTCTACAGAATCCTCTCAGGTTGTTACTTCAAAACAGTACAGTTTCTATAACCACAACTTGGTCACAATCCATCCTATGTATGGAGAAGTATATTGTGGGGACGAGATTTGTTCAAACAAGGTTCGTTGTCGATGGCAGATGGAGAATGGTCTTCTAATATTCATCGACTCCGAACCTCGGCTACCACGTGAAGTGAAGGGAATAGTCGATGAATGTTTCTTCCACTCAAACTTTTTTTTATCTCAAAAGTCAATCTCAAACTACTTCATACTTTCCTCTAAAGAAAGTAACTGTCCCTTTTTTTTTTTTTTTCGAAAACAGGTAACTACCCCTATTAAAACCCCTAAAAGGAGGTGCAAGTCAATTGAAAAATTAATGACATTGAAACTTTTTTTTTAGTACAAGAAATGTGGCGAATGAGAATTTAAATCTCCTACTAAGAAAAAAAATACATATCAATTACTACCGTGTTATGCTCACTTTCACAATAATGACATTGAAACTTAAAGAAAGACTTGATTCATAATTTATTGGTCAATGAGATATTTTATCTCATCCCTTCATACGAAACAGAGAGCAAAGGCAAACACAAAAGCTTTTTTTTTTTTTAAAGTTCAACAACATATGAAATAGGAGATTTGAACATTTGACCTCTTAATTGAGGACATGTACATTAACCACTTAAACTATGCTCAGATTAGCACCACAAAAGACTTTTACACCTGAGAAAGTACGAAGTCGCATGTAAAAACTATAAGGGGGCTTTTGGCCCCCCGACTTGTGAGTTGAGTTTGGTTTTAAACCCACCTCACTATTTGACCCATGAAGAAATTAACTCCCCATAAAAAAAAAAACTAACTCTACCGACTTGCTACAGTGTTAGGATATTAACTTCACCGACTTATACAGTAACTCTATTAACATATTTTATCACCACTTCTCCAACGAACGACGACCTTCTTCCCCGACCGGACGCCACTACCGACGACCTTCTCTAATAATCACGGCCATATGCAGCAATTGATGGTCACTGCCGACTACCTTCTCCAACGATCGACGACAATCATTTGCGACCATATCCAACAACCAGAGTTCACTGCCTGTGATCATCTCTAGCGACTATTGCCAGCAACAATTTCCAGCGACCAATGGCACTCCCATGGTTCAAAATAATATGAAATGCACATGTACTTAGTTGGTCTGACTCTCTGCTCCAACAATCTTTCTTCGGACTTACAAACTCGACTCATTGTTGGTCATTACTTATATTTTGTGAATTATAATTATGTTTTGTGAATCATGTAAATAGGCCCTTGATGACCTACTAATATTTTGTGAAGATTTCACTCTAATGTTGAAATATATTGTCGTTTTCTTGTCATTTTGAAAAAGTAAAATATTGGCATTCTCTTTTCTTAAGATGTTCAATTTAGTACATGTGCTTAAACAAATGTAAACAAACAATGTTCATTTGCCAAAAAATAAAATAAAAACTCTTATAATGAAGACCTTATTAGTAATTGAAAAATGTCATGAAAGGTCCTCATTTGTAAGTTTCAAAGAAGTTCAATGTGTGTTTAGAAAATGAAACCTTATATTTCTATATTTTGATAGAAGTTCAATTTGTGTTTAAAGAAAATAAAAATACAGGTACATTGCTTTTTTTCCATTCATCAATTGCTATTTGTTGTTATAAATAATGCAACATTTGATCTCTATAAATTGAAAGAAGTTCAATGTGTAATGCAAATATTTGATTTCTATAAATTGAAAGAGTTCAATGTATAGCAGAAAGAGAAAACAATGCTACATTACCTATAGTTTGGAAGAAGTCTTTGCACCCCAAACACAGACTTCTGAACTCATTGACAAACTAACTATGCCTAACTCAACTCAACGCTGCTCAAATCAATTCAACTCTGCGTGCCAAACGCTCCTTAAAAGATACAATTGTGAAGCATTAACAATCTCGCACAATATTCAACAAGAAAATGTGACTATTGCAGCATAAAATTTGCAGTAGTTGTACAACTGTTGCAATGGTTAAATACAATTCTAGCAGTTTTATGAAAACATTTTTATAAACCTCAACAATTATGTATATTGCAACATTTGATTTGTAACACTTTGATTAATCGTTGCAATAGTGTATATTGCAACAGTTAATGTACAATATTTCTAAAATTTGTTGCAATAAATGGATACAATTACAATAGTTAGATGTAGGGAAGTATATAGTAGTAGTTATACTGGCAATAGTTCTAAAAGTGTTACAATAGGTTAATGCAATCAGAGCTAATATATTGCAACAATTTTATTAATTGTTGTAGGAGAGTATTACAATAGTAAACTTGCAACAGTTGTACAACTGTTGCAAGAGATTAATGCAATTGCATCAGTTACATTATAACATTCTTATTAACTATTGTAGGGGTGTGTATTTGCAACCGTTATAAAAATAAATATTAATATATAATGTTGGTAATAAAACATTAGAAATATTTTTATTACTTTTAAGAGAATTATGCAAAGTAAAAAGTAATGAAAATTAAGTTTATCTTTATTTATATAATTTATTTTTTATAATATATGTGTAATGACCATTAAATATAATTTATTTAATCAAATAAATATGACTTAATGAAAGTGATATGTTGGCACTTATTAATAAGTGTAAAATTAAAATTTTTTGTTCCTTTGGCAAGGTGGTTCAATTTTGACTTAAAATTTTTAATTTTATCAAATTGAATCATAGACTTAGATATGTTAGAAGTGCAAAAAAATGTCTCACATTGGCTAGATAAGGGAGAAATCCATAGAATATAAGGGGCTGTTTGGGGCACTGAGTGGGTTATAATAACATAGGTTATAATAGTCTGTGGGTTATAATAGTCTGTGAAATAATATAATATTATTTAAAATGCAGAGTTGTTTAGTCTGGAGTTATAATAGCCTGTGTTTGGAGTGCAAAGTACTCCACAGGTTATTATAACACAGGTTATTATAACTCTTGTCCCAAACAGCCCCTAAGTGAGCACAATTATCCCCATTGGTATGTAGCCTTTTGGGTGAAACCAAAAGCAAAATCATTAGAGCTTATGTCTAAAGTGATGATATATCATACCATTATGAAGATATATGGTGGATCACTTGTCAATAAGTGGGCATTAGAGTCATGATCATGAAAAGTTCACTTCCAAGGCTTTTGAAAAGATCCGCTTCTGCCAGAGGTTCATAAACCACTACAAAAAGTGTTGCAATGGTTAATAATTGTTGTGATAGCTCAATAAAACCACTGCTATAGATCCTAGTTCTTGTAATGATTAATAATTATTATTTTACATATACAAATTCATATTAGGATCACAAACTTTTTTTATTAAGATAACACTTTATCTCCATACTCTGTTTCTCATTCCAATTTAGTCTTTATACTTTCAAAGTACTTTCAATAAGTCTCAAAATTAGTTTCTTACGTTGTTAACTTTTTCCAAAAAGAATTACTCTTTATTAGCCATCTTTTTATAAATTTTGAAAACATATTCACATTGTGTGTGTTTTTTTAATAAAAATTATTATTATTATTTTATTAACTTTAATATAAATTAATTTCAAACTAACAAGAATGACTCATTTTAAGATTTATTAAAAGCACATTACAAAATTTAAGCATTTGAAAGTATAAGTATTAAAATTACAATAGAATGAGATCTAAATTATATAGGCCAAAATGAAATTCTTACCAAACTCTTTTTTTTTTTTTCCTCCATAAATAAAGGCAAAGGCTTCAGTTTCTCAACAAACATTCAAGCTTAAAAAGGCCCACAGCACAGAGAAACCCCAAAAGAAGTAATCAAAAAAAGCTACATTATTAATAAGCTGCGTGTTCCTCACTTATTGGTTTTACACCTTCTAATTTTGTGCTTAAAAGTCTTAGATAAGGCTTTATTGAATGCTTATGCTTTAATGATTGTATCACAGTATGGAAAGTCCGTGCATTTTTTTATCATCTTTTTTCTATCTAAACAATTCACTCAAAATATTAAGAATCTGTGAGACCCACAAGCGATGAAGGTTTCACAAGGTAAAATCCCAACGACTTCGTCTCCCTAACAACCAAAGAATGCACCTTTTTCACCATTAAATATTCATAAAAAAATGGGGTCATTTTCTCAGTGAAAATCACCCTTCTGTGAGAAACTGAATGTTTTTTAGGCATCAATTGAGAGATTGAAGCTGCAAGAGAAAGATTGGGTTCAAAACAGTGTGGAAAAAAAAACAGAGTTTTTGTGTGGAAAATGGATGAAAATGGAGAAGATTTGATCAGCTTTTTACCAGATGAGATGCTTATATTCATAATTTCCCTTCTTCCTTTTGAATCAGCTGTTGAAACTAGCCTGCTTTCTTCTAGATGGAGAGGGCTTTGGAACTCAGCTTTGGTGCGTTTTGGAGCCATTGAAGATGTTGCTGATGAAGTTACTTCTTTTTTCACTCAGTTCAATGAGCTTCCTTTTAAGCATCCAAGAAGACTTCAGTATCATTTTGGCAGAGATGGTTTCCTTTTAGCTTCCATTGCAACTGATGATAAGCTTCACTTGGATTTCTCAGCTGGGAAGTCAGAGTTTCCATGGCAGTTTGATTGGGAACTGAAGTTTGATAGCCAAAATCCATCTCCATCTGCCTTTTATGTCAAATCTTTGTGTCTTAAATCAGTTAGTTACCTTACCAATGAGGCTGTTTCCTCCCTCGTTTCAAATATTCGGCTTCTCGAGAACTTGAGGATTGATAGGTGCAATGGATTCCGATCGCTATGCGTCGGTTCAAGTTCGAAGCTTCAGAGGCTGACTGTTTTGGATTGCCCGGATTTGGGATTTCTACATATCAGGTGTTCGAAGCTTCGATCCTTTCGGTATCGAGGACGACTTCCACGGATTCACCTCGACAGCCATTTTAACTTGCAGGATGCAATGCTGGATTTCAGACAAGGTCCTGGATGCAACAATTTGAAGATTAGTGACTTTGATCCATGCCTCTTAACCATAAAAAATGTTGCTATTCTTACACTATGTAAATGGAATTATGAGGTAAATTGTTACTTTATTTGAAAAACTTGATTAATCTATAATATCTCTTTCATCATATAGTATAAAAATAAGAATGAGGACTGTTTCTTCTGTTGCAGGTACTGATCTGGCCTTCTCTGTCTTCTTTACAAGGGAACTTCATATTTTATAAGCTTAAAGAGCTATGGTGGATTGATTATTCAAATGAAGGATACAATAGCAATGCCTTAGTCTCCTTCCTCCAGATGTGTCCCGCCTTAGAGCGACTCTTCGTCACGGTATGTTTCATTCATTTCTCTTCAACTTTCTTGATGATTAAATTAATCATTTGGAGTTAAGAGTTTCAATCTGCAGCCATGAACTGTACTGACCTTGATGTCAAGGTTTCCTCTTTTTTAACTCTATGCAGATTGATCCTAAAAGCTACGGCACATCAAGCAAGGAGACGTCCTCGAAGAATGTCTATAAGCGAGCAAAATTGGAACATCTAAAACTTGTAAGTTTGAAGGGGTTTATGGATCAGAATGAAGAAATGTCATTGATTAGGAGGATAAAAGAGTTGGTTTCTGCGAATCCATTGTTCATGTCAACAACTGAGCAGAACAGCTTGGAGAATTTGGTTGAAAATCCTTCCAATCAGTTCAAATCACAGAGTTTTATCAGCATCAAAGCAGAAACTCATGGATCAAATGGAAGAAACTCTTTCTCTAAGTTAGATGATGCTGAACATACTTGGCCAAAACATCCTCACATGAATCTTTAGTTACCAAAATCTTACAGTTAGTCACGACCTTACTTGAACAGGAACTATTCTATACGTTGTACAACTATGTCCTTGAGTTTTAAGGAGACAAAATCTTACAGTCATTGAGTTAGCAACAACAGTCATCATGATCCTTGTTTGGCTATATCCATTTCGTAGTCGGAATTCGATTGTTTTCTGTAAATACAGTCTTTGTAACCTATCTGAAAGTTTGAAACTTGTATTTTCTTATAAGATCAATAAACTAAACTGATATCTCAAACTGCACAGCATGTCAGTATTTCAACCGAAGCTCAATAAAATAAACACCATTTAGCATTTGTGAACAATTGCTTCCTAAACTAATCCTATTTGGAACTCTCTTTTGACAATATTCCAACGACCTTTTCAAAGTACTCAAGAAAGGGGAATCCAAAAGCTTGAGTTTGAGCCATACTGCGTAACTTTAACAAACTTTAGACCATAAAATATTGTATAGAGATTTGAACAAAGCCAGTTCATATAATCATATTCAGGTTGAATTTCCATCCATGAAAAAGAAAGCAAGTAATAATAAAGAATGTCAATCCCATCAGGTTCCCGGAGTTTAATATTAATAGATGATCAGATCTTGCACCAATCATTATCAGACATAGTCATTATTTAAGGTCAGCTCCTGCCACTTTCCCGTGTATGTATTTTTATATAATTGAGTTGTGAAAGATTCATACTTAAACAAGACTTTGAAATAAAATAAGCTATCCATATAATCTCTGACTGATTCTTTGTTAATAAAAATCTTCAATGGGGAAATCAACCCATACAATATAAAGAAACGGAATCTACTCCGTTGAATAAGTCCAAAAAAGAAAAACAAAACATCATTCCTGATTTGACAAGCAGAATTTAAAAGGCAAAAATAAAAACATCGGTCCAAAACTTCAGCTCAAACTTCATCTGCTTGTCACCCCCAAAGGGCATTCTGTTCCCACATCTTCTAGTTTTAAGGGCAATGGTCCTAAAAATCATTATACTGAGTAAGAGGATCATGCATGGAGTCACAGATAAAGATACTGTCATAAACAATGGCAGCAATGGCTGCACCAGCCATTGGACCAAGCCAGTAGACCCAATGATGGGTCCATGACCAGCTGACCACAGCAGGGCCAAAGGAAACTGCAGGGTTCATGGAAGCGCCATCAAAAGCACCACCAACCAAAATGTTGGCACCAAACATGAAACCAATAGCAATTGGTGCAATGATGCCCAAATTCCCCCTCTTTGGATCTATTGCTGTTGCATACACTGTATATACTAATCCAAAAGTCATCACTGCCTCAAATATAAATGCATTCCATACAGAAACTCCTGATGATAGGGAAAATGCTGGTATTACCTGCGTTTTGTTACCAGCCACATGTTATATATTGCAGAGGTAAGATAAGGGGAAATGGTTTGGGGAGTAAATTATGCAAGTCCATATACTAAGACAGGATAATCACATTTCATACTTTTACTTTGCAGATTCATATTGTTAAACCCTAGAACATGCTACATATATCTTATCATGTGTTTCTCTAATATGTATATTTACATCATGGGTAGGTTTAAATCGATTTTGGTCTATGCAGTTGCGAGATTTTTCTATTCTAGTTTCAATTTTTTTTTTTTTTTTTGAGTTCAACAACATTTGGAATTGAGATTCGAACCATTCACTTTTTGGTCGAAGATACGTACCAATTTTCGTTGAGCTAAGCTCACATTGACTTCATTTGGGTTCTTTTAACTTGCAAAATTTGTAATTATCTGAATTTTAAAAAATAGTGATTTTAGTACTTTATTTTGCTTTTAACATATGAAGTATGTGTTGACTGGACATGTATGGGAGCCACCATAGGTGGCTGAGACAAATATTATAATATTGGATATTAGTGTCAGTGGGCAAAATTAGTGCAAAGATCGAAATAGTTATTTTTTTGGATAAATATATGTTTTATTCCATAATATATATATATATATATTAATTTAGTCTTTATTGTTTAAAAATTTTCAATTTAATTCTTTGTATATTAACATTTTTAAATTTAGTCTCTCACGGTTAGCAAATGTAATTGATTGATGATAAACTTACACGAAATAATGCTTAGTGAATTGGTAAAATTTTAGGAAAGAAAACAAAAAGGTCATCTAAAAGAAGAAAAATAAAAATTTCTACCTTAGAAATTTGGAGAAACTAAAAATTTTCTTCTCTTAGGTGACTTTTTTCCTCCTCTAAATTATGTCCATTCACTAAACATTATGTCGTGTAAATTTAATTATCATCAACCAATTTAAACATTTACAATGTGAGGGACTAAATTGAAAAATGTTAAAACATAAGATATTAAATTAAAACTTTTTAAACAGTAGGAACTAAATTGAAAAACTCTCATACATTGGAGGCTAAAAAAAATTTAGCTTTATTTTTACAAAGTTCGTAATAGACATTTTTAAAAGTTTAGATCCAAGATGATTATTTTTTAATTGTCTATTTGTTTGTCAAATCCTAACGGTTTCAATTTTTTAAAATAAAATAAATTTACATTCATAGAATTTTGAGTAAATTATTTATTTAAATTTGTCATATTTTAATTTTATATTATTAAATCAGGATTATAAACCTATATGAGTTAGAGTAAGTTTCTCATTTTCTTTTCCTTTCCTGTGAACATCCTAACTAAAAATTTTAATTACATTCCTTTCAAATCTTTAGAATTTAAGATCATTTTTCCAATTTTAAATCACAAGGTCTAAACCTTACGTGCATCATCAAGTTCACTAACATGCATAATTTGCTAAGTCTTGAAATTATACATTCGAAATATATTGTTCATCCCTATTAGTTTTAGCAGCTTCGTACCTGTCCACCGGTCGCAAACTTAAGAAGGAAGCACGCAACAACAGCGCCAAGCAATTGAGCGATCCAATACAATATACTCCTAAAGAACGATATGTTTCCACCAACCAGTGCACCAAATGTAACTGCCGGATTCACATGGCCGCCGGAGATATTAGCTCCGACGGTCACCGCCACAAATAACGCAAAAGCGTGAGCCAGAGATGCGACTATCAGCCCCGACGGTGTAGCAGATGCACCGTCCGTTAATTTATCTGCCAAAATAAACTTACACATCAATACGCAATCAATTTAACCAGCAACAACTCAATTACAACTGTAGATCCTTCAAATTTGAGTCCAAAAAAAGGTCAAATCACTCGTTATAATCCTAATTGACTACTGTCAGTTCAGTAATCGAACAAATCGACAAGTAATTGAAATTCAAACGAAATGCACAACGAGGAACATCGAATCGAAGATTTAAACTCTAGAACTTACTGAAAGCCAAACCGGATCCCTGTCCGGCGAAAACAAATATGATCATGGAGAAGAATTCGGCAAATGCGGCCTTAATCGCGTCCGGTTGGCTTGCTTCTCTCGGTGTTCCGAGTGTGAATTTATGAATTGGCATTTTTCTTCAGTTCAAGAGATTGAAGAATTTGCGTTTTTAACTGAGTATTTGTTTGCTTAATGCTTTATGGTTTGAATTTTGTTCCTTATGCTTCCAGTGGTCCTTTATACACCAGAAATAACTGCTTCGATACCGGCAAAACCAGTTGCCAGTAATCTCATTGTAAGGGGTGGGGTTTTCTACGGCCACCGGTCGGTGACATACCAGCTAGGGAATGGGGGCATTGTCGAAGTGCCACGTGTGTGGTGGTTATGTAACTTAGGTGCCGTTGAATAGGTACCGAGGAGATTTAGGATCATCTTTAAGACTTGATAGAGGCAAGAGAGAATTCCATTTAAATTCTATTTTGATGCTCTAATGTTTATGTTAACTTAATTTTGATTAGCTAAAGTGAGCTTAGTTTAACGATAATTGGCATATTCTTAGTCAAGAGGTCAGATATTCGAATCTCTCCACCTTCAAATATTAATTGAACTCAAGAAAAAAAAAAACTTAATTTTGATTCATATTCTAAATTTTATATTAAATATAGTTTCGTCTATATAATTTAGAGATTACATTCAAGTCTAGATGAAAAATTTATTTAATATGTGTTTACATCTTTTATCTAAAAAGTAGGTGTCCATCCTATAATGAACAAACGTTTGAATGTAATCTACTTTTTAGAGAAATGACATAAAAATTCTAATACTATGACAATACTAACTTCTTCCATTCATAATTTGACATGTTCTAAAATATTTGGAGTGGGAGATTCGAATCTCGGATCTCTTGGTTGAGAGTACATGTCAATTATCGTTGAGCTATGTCACTTTGATAAGTGATGTGTGTTTTATTTCATGGACCTCACACTATTTTTAAATATTATTATTATGGCAAATAAATGAAAGTAATATAAAAAAAATTCTATGCTAGTGTAATACTAGCAACTTAGTAAGTATGATCTATAATGAAGTCCGTTAAAAAATCATCATTAGAGGTGAGGAATGCATTGGAGTAGTGGAAATATATATATATATATCGAAGATTTAGTGTCAAAGTCATGGTATATGCTCGTCATTTAGGATTTATAAACTAGATATTATTGTAAATTGAGAATTTGAGATAATCACTACCAAGTACTAACAGTAAACTTTTTCAACAAAAAAAATGTACTAAAGAGTAAACGAATATTAAAATTTTCTAAACAAACGAATATGAAAATTGGGAACCAAAGAAAAAATTTTCCCCAAAAAAAACAAAGTACAACTTCTTTGATAAAAAATAAATAAATAAACAAAATCCAAATGTTAGTCACGTGTGTGACACGTGGGAGTGCTACCTTGACTAATTTCCAGTAAAGTTTATTTATCCACATTCCTTTTTCTCATTATTTTTCCACAAAACATAACAAAAATGTCATAGAACATTTTTTCCATAAAAATAAATTGTGAACAAAATATTTAATTTAAAAATCGTATAAATTTATAGTTGAACTAAATGCCAACAAATAAATACACTTCAAAAAAATAATCCTTTTTATCCGTTTGAACATTTACAAGATTTCCCAAAAGGAAGAAGCGTCTTCCAATATGACCACAAAAACCCAACCCGATCAGATAGCATTCTAAATTTCCATTTTCCATTTTCCATTTTATGAGAGCTTCTTTGGATCAAATATGGCAGTTTCAACCTCATGCTTGAGTTGGGTTCCGACCACCGCATCTAATTGGAAGGTTAGTGTATTGATTTACTGATCTTACAGAACCCAATTCTTGTATCTCATTGTGCTTTAATTCCAGCTGAGGTTGCTTCCTTTCAATGAGCCATCAACAGCTACTTGTTCATTTTCTTCCTGTAGTACCATCATTTGCTCAACTGAGAGAACTTCCCGTGAGGAAAGTAAGACTTGCAATTTTAAGTTCTATGGTTAATTCCAATGCTTAGAGTTGTTTTGTAATGAAAATTACTTTTGTTGTGCCACCTCTGTGAGCTTTTAAAGATTTGCAGCTTCAGAATGACTGCCATGCTGGTTTTAGAAGAATGTGATTCTTTTTCTTTTGGTTTCGTTATTTGTGCGATGGAAATGTTTATTTGGTACTTAATCGAATTGCTTATACTTGGAATTTGTTTAAATTTAGAGGTACGTGCGGAATTATATAAGCTTTGTAGCTTGCATGCAAGGTGTTTGTAGAAATGTCTAAACTAAAAGGGCTTAGAAGGAATGAGTTCAAACTATGGTGGCAACCTATCTAGGATTTAAAAGCCTATGAGCTTATTTGGCAACCAAATGTAATAGGGTCAGGCGGTTGTCTGGTGAGATTAGTTAAGGTGTGTGGTAGTTGGCCTACACATTGATGGATATTTGAAAAGGAAAAGGTATGTTCTTTTCTTGGTTGAACATCAACTTTGTGAGAAGTGGTCATGGTACCAAGTAAAACGATGACTTGACTTCTATGGTTTTTATAGTGGGATTGTTCACTTAATGAGGATTTTGATTAAATTCTGCTTGGAATTTTAGCAAAACGATGGCTTCACTTCTATGGTTTTTATAGTGGGATTGTTCACCTTAAATGAGGATTTTGATTAAGTTCTACTTGGAGCTTTTCTTTTCTTTTCTTTTAGGTGTTTCCTTCACTGTTTTCTTGATCCTGGATATCCTTATTGACCGTGGTACTATGATGTTGATATATTAACATTTAGGCCATTGCAATAGAAGGCCGCTTCTGTTGGGAGTTGGAGCTCTAGCTACAAGTTTACTCCCTGCAAATCCCCTATTTGCTGAAGGTATAAATTTCACTTCTCTCCAACAATCTAATGTTGGATCCTAAACTAATATTGTGATTCGTATGTGCAGAAGTCCCAAAAAATTATCGAGCATTTGTAGACTCTACAGATGGGTATTCCTATTATTACCCCTCTGATTGGAGGGTAAGAAAATTTCAACAAGTAGGAGCATTAGATGTATCTGTAGTAAAAGAATATACTAAAACAAACAATTTCTAAATGTTCCCTGTCTAGGAATTTGATTTTAGAGCCCATGATTCAGCATTCAAGGATCGATACCTGCAACTACAGAATGTTAGAGTGAAGTTCATACCAACAGAGAAAAAGGATATCCATGAAGAAGGTCCATTAGATGAGGTAAAGGAATCTTCAGTTAAAATCATATTTTATATTCTGAAGAGAAGTCTGAATAATTTAACTTGACTCGAGCAGGTTGTTAACTTTTTGGTAAAGCATCGATATGCTGCACCAAATCAAAAAGCTACCATATATGACATGAAGGAGGTTTGCATCTTTTTTAGCCTCTCCAAAACAATTTTTCTATATAATATTACCTTGAGGTCTGTTTTTGGACATCTGATTGATCTTTTATATACCTGTTTCAGCGAACGATTGATGGGAAAAATTATTATACCTTCGAGTATAAACTTAGTTCTAGAGCATACTCCCGCACCTCCTTTGCAACCATAGCGATTGCAAATGGTAAGCTCATATTTTGTACCATTAGAATTTTGGACCCTTCCATTTATTGATATATCAGCTCTAAATCTCATGCTTGTTGACCATAGGATACTTCTTTACCCAAAAAAGTTATCAAGAATGCCAAATTGAACTATTCAGTTTAAAAAGAAAGATTTGGGAAAATGTTCAAACCAACAGAATCGAAGTTAACCAAACTCATTTGATCGAGTTGTATTCTACAATCTTTAAGTAGTTCATACCTAAACTATATTTTGTGGATTGAATACAATTTGATTTGTGTTAAAGTTCCCAAACTCGAGCTTGAATTAAACCCACATTCATCCCTTACTCTTGTATATTCAGATGAGGTTAATAGAAGACCATGGTAACTGCAAGTTTTTTTTTCTTTTTTTTTTTTTTTGTCTTCTTTGAGTTTAACATGAGGTGGGGGAAATCGAACCTATGATCTCTTAGTTAAGGATATATGTCTTAACTGGTTGAACTATGCTCAGGTTAATTTGTTAGAGTTAAAACAGCCATTTTGTGATATGCAGGTAGGTACTATACTTTGGTAGTTGGGGCAAATGACAGAAGGTGGAGAAGGTATCGCGACATGCTGAAAGTGGTTGCCGACTCATTCAGAGTGTTGAATATCTGAGCTGTTTTCTGAAGGCTATGAATCACTCATTTTCTTTATTTTAAATTTTCCCTTTTCATTTAATATGTAGCACTATTGGATATTGCTGTATATAGTTGGTATATACCTATCTCCTTGTAAGGTATATATTTTTAAGAGCTAAAAATGTAGAATTATTTTTAAAAACAACAAAATAAGAAAGCATTATTTGCTTCCCATTTGTTCACAGCTGAAATGTAGAATTATTTTTAAAAACAACAAAATAAGAAAGCATTAGGTTCCATCCATTTAAAAATGCTGAAATGTTCGATAATTTCAAGATCTTATAAAGTAGTGAAGATAGCGTGTAATTTTTAAAGAGGAAAAAGAAAATCTCAATATCTTAATTGGATTCATGCAAAATCTTGTGAGAAAAAATTTATTGAAACACGGATACTCTATATATTTTACCTGTCGCATTAGCATCCTTTAAAAATAATGTAGAATCCACCGGCACTAAAAGAATGTTTATAAAGACCAAACTATAGTGTGAACAACCCAATAAAAAAAATCATAATATGAACAAAGAGAGTATAGTACTCTCGAAGTACTACAATTCCGCCATTCCAGCCGATCAATGGAAATATTTGAAAGAAAATAAAAGGAAAAGGAAATGAATTTGTTGGGTTAAACACAACCAAAAATGAACAACTATTGATTAATTGTAACGACGTATTTACAAAGGTTACAAACGTATTCTTCCTCTTTAGCTTCCCAAGATTCTTACAGAGATTCATCATACACAGAGAGAGGAAGTCTTTGAAGTGAAAAATAAAATTTAGAAAATGAAAACCACACCTAGAATTTGAACCCACCTCCTATCTAATCATCAATAAACAAATCAATATACCATGGAGACAAACCCAATGGAATTGATGCTTGCCTCCTAAAGAATATGGATCTCTGGCCCCCAAGGGAAGGCCTCTCGCGGTCAAACTCCAAAAAGCTCCTACTTCTGTACCCTACCTCTGAACAAAGAAACTACAGCTGCTTCCCCAATGTGCTCTGTTATATGTGAATTCAGTCACAATCCTCTTTTCCGACTTCTGCCCAACCCGAAACCCCTAGCTATGGATGATGAGCTACAAAATCTCTCCGAGGAGTTCTCTTTATCAGAAGCTCAAACAGGGCAGAGGGAGCTAATGAAGGCAAACCAAAATGTAACGTGTTTCGAACAATCAGATTCCATATCTTAAACAAGCCGATGCTGTCGTAAACCCTTACCGAAATGCGGCTGCATCAAGCGGACATATAGGCCGTTCTTGGCAACCAAGGAATCATGAGTACCCTCCTCCACTATTCGCCCTCCATTTAGTACCACAATATTGTCAACGTGCCTCATCATTGCGGCTCTATGGGCAATCAGAATGGTTGTTTTGTTTCCCATGATTAAAGTGTCAAGAGCCTCTTGCACGACCCGACTTGACTCAGATTCGATTGAGGAACTTGCCTCGTCCAACAAGAGGATAGGTACATTCTTCAATACTACCCGAGCAATTGCAATTCTCTGTTTCTGCCCTGGGGTTAGATCCACACCCCTCATTCCTACATGTGTGTCATAACCATGAGGCAGGCTACTAATGAAATGGTGAGCATTTGCTATTCTAGCAGCCTCTTTCATTTCAGCTTCACTAGCATTGTGCCTTGCATATATAATGTTTTCCCTTATGGTTGTTGAAAAGATTATAGGTTCCTGCTGAACAAGACCTAAATGATTCCTCAACCATCTCAAGTTATAGTTTTTCAAATCTCGACCATCCAACAAAACTTGACCAGCAACGGGGTCATAGAATCTCTCAATCAACGATATCATCGTGCTCTTTCCTGACCCAGAAACACCCACCACAGCCACAGTCTGCCCACCACTGACTTTTAGACTGAAATTGCTCAATACCAAAACTTCGGGACGAGTAGGATAACAGAAATCTACATTTTTCAGCTCAATGCTTCCATAGACGTTAGGCGGCTTCAATGCGGAGTTATCATCTGGGTCAATCTTTGGTACACGATCTATGATTTCAAATACTGAAATGAGTGACTTGCGCCGTTTAAGTATATATGGAGCCAACCCAAAAGGTTCCACCAAAGCAAACGTTGCAAAAGAGAACACCATGTACACTTTAAGAGCAGTAGGCAGATCCATATACCTTTTTTTGACAGCAAATGCAGTGTACCAAAGAAGAAGGGCATTACAGGCAAAAAGCAGAAACTGTGAAAAGCCAAATGCAAAACCAATTGCCATCCCATGAAGGAAGCTCTGCTTAAAAATTTTCTTCAGTTGCAATCTGTAGAGTTCCATAACCTTGTTTCCAGCACAGAATGCTACTACGGTGTATATGTTTCTAACTGCATCTTCCAGAACCAAAGATGCTTTTCGGTGCATCTCCTGGATGCCCCTTGAAAATCCAGCCAGCCATAACTTCTGCAATATTTCACAAAAATTTATGCACCAAAAAAAAGGATATCTTATATTGAAAATGTAAATAATTTTTATTTTTATTGAACTATTGTGAGAAGAGAACCACCAAATCCATAGGAATTCTTATCAAAAGCTAACACATACGGAAGCCCTATTATTATGAAGAAAGCTTTTTTAATTTACCTTAATAACCACAAAGCCGAAAAGAAACCTAACTAAAGGCCATGCCAAAATACACATCTAAGAGACACGGCTACAGTTACACCATTTCTTAAAAAACCATGATAAGTCACAACAAGGATGCATTTATTAAAGTTGACATTTTTTTAATTATGTTCAAATGCTCTCATACATTCATGTGATTTTCACATTAATAATATGTTTTTAGTTTATGATATTTACATCCATAACACAATGTGAAGATGAAATATGTAATACATCGATTTAAGGCTATTAGTTACATGTTTCAAATGATACAACGCCTTCTAGCAAAAGACTTGGAAAAAAAAAACTTTTCAAAAAAGCTTTTTCTAACTGAATCCATCTTATAAAATGAAATTTAAAACCAATTATGTTCGTGAACTTATATTCTTAACAATACAAGTTTGATATATCACATTCCAAATTTATTATGATTATATTTCTTCTATATTTATTTTTATGTCAATTAAATTTTTTTTAAACAAAATAATAACAATATGTAAATGACTTCACATTTTAGTTCAAGTGCTCACTAATAGAGCATATATTCATAAGCATCTCGCATGTGTCTAATATGTTTCACGAGTATGCAATACGTGTCTATCAAGTACCAAGAGTTGATGTGTCTTATACATGTCAAACATGGACACTAAACCCAAACTTAAGCGTTCATTCGTCATTCATACAAATATTAACACTAAAAACCATCCTACACACTCCTTGAGAATTTCTCATGCACAAAATTATACATAAATGAACGTACAAACAAATCTTAACACATTAGAAGACTAAATTCCTTTACTACCATCTAGGGACAATAAATTTAAAAAGTGAAGTCCTCTACATATGGATGCATGGGTCGAACGTTCTCAATCAAAAGTTTAGGCACCATTTGATAACCATTTGGTTTTGAGTTTTTTGTTTTTGAAACTAAACTTATAAATACTACTTTCACCCATGAGTTTCTTTGTTTTGTTATCTACTTTCTAAAAGTATTTTCAAAATCCAAACTACGTTTTGAAAATTTTAAAAAAAAATAGTTTTTAAAAATTTGTTTTTGTTTTTGGAATCTAGCTAAAAATTCAAATGTTTCTTTAAGAGTGACGAAAGTCATAGTAAAAAAATTGTGAGGAAACAAGGATAGTTTTCAAAAACAGAAAACAAAAAACGAAAACGTTATCAAACGAGACCTTAGTTATCACCGAGAGCAGAAACTGAACCACTGTCCAAGATGCTATTGGAATTCTTCCTTTGTTCTTTCCTTTTTTTTAGTGCGGATGGGTGGCAGATAGAATGCATGTCCATGAAGTTCATTTAAAAGGTCTGGCTACCATGAGCACTTGAGGCATTTCCTTTGGAAAATAATTTGGAAAACGAAAATTTGAACTAGAAAGTAAAGAATTCACACCTGTGCAAAGGCAGAAACAGTTAACACTGGCAACGTTGCCAATGCCACAAGTGCCAAACGCCATTGTAGCAACATCCCAATAAGAAGTGCTACAATAACAGCAGCACTATCTTGAATAAATATGGAAAGTCGGTTGCTAAAAGTAGCTCGTACGAATGTAGCATCGTTTGCCAAACGCATGGATAGAGTGTCTGCACTGTTTTCCTCTTCATCAAACCATCCAACTTCATTTCGTAGCATTGCTGTTATTTTTTGGGGACAAAAAATATAAAAAAGACATAAATCAACGTTAACTGAAATGCATAAACAATTATATTCCATGTAGGAAAAACTATAAAGAAATTATAACATAAAACACTCACCTGAAAACATCATTCTCCTAACTCGCTCAGTCATTTTCTCCCCCATTATTCCAAAGTAAAAATGTTGAAGAAAATTGGCAATCACTGTGACAAAGCCCATGCAAGCAATGATCAAGCACCATTTGTCTACTTCATGCCGTAGGCTATGGCCTTCATCCCTTTTGTAATATGCTGTTATTATCAGAGCAATTACATATGCAAGAAGAGGGTTGAAAGATCCAAAGATGGCAGCACCAAGACTTCCTAAGACGGCATAAAGCCACTCTGCAAAGCTAAGCTCAGCAAGCCTCCAAAAAGAAGGTGACTTTTTATGCTTAGTATCCTTTTCGTCCTTTGCTTTCATCCGAAAGTCATCCGATTGACTGTGCAGTCTACTGAAAGTCTGTGAATGGGAACGTTCACTTTTGGGATCAGATGTCAAGAGAGGCGAAACAGGTGACTCAGGGTCAGAGCCATTTGACGTTTGACGGTGTGCAGATTGAACATCAATCTTTGGCAACTCTGGGAGTCTCATTTCGAAACTATCCTGCCGCCTAATTGATGGTTCCTTGTCAACAGAAGCCTCCAATATCTGACCATTTTCCAACATCTTTTCAGGAGGGGGGCTTGGAACTTTAGGTGATTCATGAGAATTGTTATAAATACCATCAGTCGGCCGAAAAACACCAGGAACCCTTTGAAGAGAGGGTGACTTCATCATTTTAGGAGATGATGGTTCTTGGACACTGTGACTTGCAGAAGAATCTTTTTCAATTTGGAAAGCTGAAGTATCCTTGTAGTTTCTGACTGGCATCCTGAATGAAGTCATAATATAGAAGCAATTCAATGGAAGTAACCAGGAATTTCAACTATCAAGAGACATACACAGCAATATGACTTCCAATTTTCTTTTTCCAGATAAGAAAAACATAATCATCGTTCAAAGATGAAACTGGGAGTATGAAAAGGGAAGATAAGAAATCCAACCCGCCAAAGAGTTCTAAAAAATGACCTCCAATTGGAATTCTAAAACAGCAGAATTAAATTTACAATTAACAATTATCTTGATTAGGTCTTTAGGTTTATTTTGGCTCTGTTTTTTGGGAGGTATTTTTGTTTGCACTTTTGAATTCTTTCATTCTTCTCAATAAAAGCTCGGTTTCTATCAAAACAAACAAACAAAGAATTAACAATCTTGCTCATGCAGCAGAAATTTTGGAGAACCCGGCTAAAATTTCTTTTTCATGCAGGGAAGGGATTTAAACCCAGGATGGGTTTCATTCTAGAGCATAATTTTTCCAGTTGAGCCATCAATAGAAGAAAATTTTGCTGCACTTGATCAGAAGAAAAAATCTCCTACAGCAGAAAATAGAAAGCTGGATTTCAGAAGAACATATGCCACGTGGAAAATTCATAACGCTGGACTCTTAATTATACCTTCTGGGAAGCTTTGCAGCTTCTTCACACTTAAGAAGTTCAGTGTAAAGGCCATCAAGGCTCAACAATTCATCATGCGTGCCCATTTCAACAAGTTGGCCCTCCTCCATCACAGCAATGTAGTCTGCATTCCGTATTAGACTAAGCCGCCGAGCTATAATTATTGTTGAACGTCCCAGCATGAGAAGATCAAGAGCAGCTTGCACGGCTTTTTCAGCCTCAAAATCAAGACCACCAGTTACCTCATCAAGCAGCAGAATGGATGGATTTAAAAGCACCGCTCTAGCAATTGAGAGTTTTATTTTCTGCTCCTCCATCAGCTCGATTCCAGCCCTACCTACCTGATGATTTTAATTTTAAAAAAATAAAAAACAATAGGGGGAAGTTGGAACTCATAGGACAATAAATGAAAGAACTCGTAATCTTCACATGACTTTTGGTTTACCTGTGTATCGTATCCTTTCTCAAGAGAGCTAATAAACGTATGTGCATGAGCTATTTTAGCAGCTTCTTCAATTTGGTCAAGAGTAGCATTTCGCCCATATGCAATATTATCTCGTATACTCAAACTTAGCAAGGCAGGTTCTTGTGTCACTAATCCTATCTGACTTCTTAGCCACTCCAATTTCAGGTTTTTTATATTTTCTCCATCCAAAAGAACTTCTCCTGCAGCAAGAAATAGGCAGATAGTTTGAGGTGCTAAGAAACGTCTCGAGTTTCACTTTCATTAAGGAAAGGATTATAAGGAACCAAGAGAAGCAAGAACAAAAATTCTGTACCTAATGTGGGATCATAAAACCGCTCCATGAGTGGGATTATACTGCTTTTTCCAGATCCATTTCTTCCAACAAGTGCCACAGCTTTTTTCGCAGGCACAGTAAGGTAAAATCCACTCAAGATAGGAATTTCAGGGCGAGATAGATAGCTGAAATATACATTACGAAATTCGATATTCCCTTGAATGGAAGATGGGGTGACTCCATCCTGATTACTTCCCGATGACGACCGACTTATCATCTCAAAAAGTCTATAAGCAGCTATTCGTCCTTGGTCAAATGAATAAAAGTTCGTAGCAGCTTGATTTAACCCTCTACAGATAAATAATATACATAAGGAGAAGTGGGAGAGACAAGAATTTCAACTTTGAAGAAAATTTTGAAAAACACACTTACAGGCCACTTAAAATTACAGCAAATAGTGCTGTTATAATCTCTCCTCCATGAGCTTTCTGATGTGTGACCAAGAACCTTCCAACCCAAAGTTGCAAAGCACAAGAACATATTGCAAGCCCATATGTGAATCCAAGCCCAAGACCTTGCACAAGGCTTATCAATATACCATATCTCAGAGTTGCTTGTAACGATGTTGCATAAGAATACTTGGCTAATGTTTCATTTGTGAACGCATACAGCGTCCTGACATAAGAGACTGCCTGCATAATATAAGTTTAATACTCATTTCAAAACAACGGAAATCACACATTTTCCAAAGATCATGTCAATAATTTTCCATTCCTACTCAATACTTAATATTTACATGAAGAAAAGGATCACAGTTCCACAGAACATAAAATGAACTTTTACATCCTTTTTTTAATTTCTATCTCACACACATACATGCTCCAACAAATAAGAAAGATTATTTGCTTCATTGCAGTCCTCAAAGATGTATAGTATCTCACATGAAGCCTTGAAAGAGAATCTAGATCTCCTTGTCATCCCTGATCCACTTCCTAGATGGCCAAGAGCTTCATAAAAATTATTTAACGCGATCCACTCCAATTGTATAGCATATTTTTGGCTCTAATTAGTGTGTAGCCTTTGTTTTAAAGAAAAACATGGAATAATTTGGCTTATTTCTAATATTCTATTATGTCTATCTTATAGGAATAAGAGGTTTTGGGTTATGCAAATGAAGATGTTGTTGGTTTTCACATCGGCTGATTGAAAAGCTTTTTTTATCTACCCCACAAGCAGCTATGGATAGTCATCTAAATCCTCCCGCTCTGCTTTTTGCATATGTTTTCTCCTCTGTACCCAAATGGATCGAACCTGCAACATGTGGAATTGCATTGAGTCATGTTTTCTCACCCTCCCCCTTTGAACTTGGGCCATTCTCTCCCATAACACCCTTTTCCCCAACTCCTCTCTTTCCCCCTCATCCCTCTCCAGTCTCCTCTCCATCACTCTCTTCCACTGTGCCCCCGCCACTCCCCTCTCCCTCTAACCCTCTTTCCCCCTTTTCTCCCTCCCTCTACCACCTTGATCTCTCCCTCTCACTCTCAAGTCCCTCCCTCCCTCCCACCCTCCCATAAGGCCAAAACTATTCCTCTGGACTCCAAATGACCCTCTCCATCCTTTGATATGTGGTATAGATAGGGGGCCCTACCATGTACTTATTACTAAATAATATATACTAGAAGGAACATATACAAAGAGAAATCCAGGAACAAGACATCCCCCATTCAAAAATTACAAAACACTCTGCCAGCTACACAACACAACTAAAACCATTCTCAACCCATAAGGAGTAAGATCGATAAAAACTTATCCTCAAAAGATTTTCAACTGCGTTATATCCATATTATAAAAGGCAGAGCTGTACTATGACTTTGCAGGGTTATGTTATGGATCAACTAAATTAACAAACGAAAGATAGAATGCTAGGTGCAATAACAATATTAGAAATCCAAAATAGCAAAAGTCTCCTGATGTTGTAGGGGGTTGGGATCATGTCCCCTGAAAGAAAGAAGGAAAGCAAAAATAATGCACCTGCTCTGCAATGCTAGCAGCTTCAGCATACGCATCTTGAATATTTTCAGCAAGCCTGTGAAGAAATATATTTGATATTCCTCCAGCAGCAACTATGAAGGGACCAGTGGCTAAAGTTATGAGAGCAATCTGCCAGCAGTTAATAAATCCAATGACAAGGCCACTGAAGAATGTAGCCATGTTGTGTATATAGTTTCCAACCTAAAAAGAGTGCAAAATAGCAAGGATGGTCATAAAAAATCCCATTAAATACATATAAGAGGAACAAAGTAACACAAATTGAATTTTATTCCCAAGCCTCAATGGGAGTCCAGGACATACTTTTTCACTGAGAGCAGACTGAATGAGCAAGACGTCACTAAGTACTTGGCTCACAATATCCCCATTGTTGCCATATGTATCAAAGAAACTCATATCCTGATTAAGTAACACTTGAACATATCTGGATCTAATGACAGCAGTCTGCCTTTCACCAGTCAGAATCCAGCATGAAACCTCTATCACACAGACAAGTTAGTTGATTGCCAATAAAACCAACTTAAATATGAACAAGGAATTTCAAATAAAGCTAACATCCAATAATATTAGATCTTACCAATCCAACCAGCAACGAAAACACCAATAGCAATATATACAACTCTTAAAGCAAGCTGCAAAGAAATGAAATCCAAACAAAAATTTTAGCATTTCTCACTAATTCCGAGTCCCAACACTGGCATTTTCTGAGCTTATAGAATTACAGTTAAAAGAATTGATCTGTTTAAGTATGTAATTCCAGAGACTGGAAAATTTATTAAAAAGAAAAAACTAAATCATGTATAGGATTACACTCAACTCCATAATTGAGTCCTCCATTAGATTAACAAAAGTAGAATATGAATACAACCAAAAGGCATGTTTCTAACACACGCTACATACACCATGTCTTTAATATATGTAAAGTCAAGCACCTACGTTACAAGTTAATTATCCTTGTATCCACTGCAAGGCGTTCCCATAAGAATGAATGGTTGCAGCAATTCAGCATTTATACTTCAAAACTAGAAGGTATCTATATACTCCAATCAACTGATTGTGATGATGGAACAGAATATGAAGATTACGAATGCACATGAGACATCTAACATGGCTTGAATTATTTAAGATTCCTATAAATTGTGCAATTATTGAGTTAGGAAGAGAGTAAATGCACGAATTTTCACGCCACTCAAAATGGTAATGAAGAAGTCATTAACTAGCTACATCAAAATTTAAGCTTGCTGGTAATATTTTATTTACTCTCGAATATTCAGACCACCCAACTAGTTGCACAAGTGACTAGAAAAGGAAATGGCATATCTAGAAAAAGGGAACTATTCTTTCTATTAAAAGAATAAAACTTCCAAATGAAGGATTCTCTTAGTCCGACTACCAAAGAAAACCAAACAAGAAAAAAGAGAATCACTCTGGAACCTATATTCTAAGCCAAGCCAACTTGACCAAGAAAATTATCTCAGAAAAAGTCCATTTCCGGCACTTCAAACTTTAATTTTAGCAATTCCCTCAGAAACAAACACAGCGATCACCACAGGCACACAATAAATCCCCAGAAGGAGGTTTTTCGAGAATCAGTTACTGACCTCCCTAAATCTCTCATACTGCTGATCGTGCGGAATCCTCAGCACATGGACAATCTTAGCAAAGTAATGGAGATAAACCACCAAAGCAGTACCATGTGCTGCAGCGGCAATCGATCCAACTACCATGAGAGTCCAATCAAGCCGGTCGGCACACGCAAAGAGCCGCGAAAACGGCACAGCAGCAGGAGGCGGCTCAATCTCCTCGGGCTCCTCGATCTCCTCCGGCTCCTCAAGCCGCTCGCCGGTAGGGTCGTTACCGGGGTCAAGGTACGGAGACGGAGATTCCGGCGGCTCCGATACCTCAGAGACAGGAGTCAAGGGTTGTATATGAGGTGGAGACCACCCAAACAACCCCCGAGAGATCATCATCTTGAAGAAGAAACCCTAATCCCCTCCCTCTCCCTCCGTCAATCCCAAAACAGAGAAAACAAAAACCCTAGTTCCCCCTAAATTTAGCCACAGATCTGCTAAATTTAGAGGAAATTTTCCTGGACCGAAAGAAATATACGAAGAATTGGTCCTGTTTCTAGGGTTTCAGAATCTCCCTTTCCCCTTCTTCTTCTTCTTCTTCTTCTTTCGTTTCCCCTCCGAGGAAGTGTTCCTGTTTCCCTTTTTTCAGTTTTTTTTTTTTTTTTCTCGAGAGAGAGCACAAAAAAATGGTTGTTGCAGGTGGGTGAGACTGAGTCAAATATGGCGGAGACACCAGGCAAATGTTTGACTCACCCAAAGTATCACAACAACAAAAAAAAAAAAAAAACTTTAATAATAATTATTATTATTATTGTTATTATTATTTCCCTTTTGCCCCTCTTTTAACGGTCAAATGCAGGCGATGCGTTTCAACATTTGGAGTACGGCTAATTTCTTTTTTCATTTTTTTTTTCTTTTCCTATTATTACAATTAACAAATTTGTGTCTTTTTTCCTCCATGGTTTTTCAGTTTGTTTTAATTTTGCTTTTTTTTTTTCATTTAAAAAATAGGCTAGAGATTCAAAATTCTACTTCTTGGTCAGAAGCATATGATTAAACCAGTTAATTTACATGGTTGCCATTTGGTTTAATTTTGCTATGAAATTATAATGAGGTTAAATTTTTTTAAAAAATTTATTCTTATGTGGTTTTGGCTAGTTTGGAATTTAGTCCCTACCATTTTTTTGTTTCAATTTTCATCTTTTTATCATTTTGAAAGTTTTAATTCTGTCCCTTTACCGCCAAAAGGCAAAAAGTATTTCTATTGTTACCATATTAATTACGTGGTACACTTTTTATTTACATGCTAATGAGCTTGTGTTCCAATTTGGCTAACTATGTTAACTAAGTGTATTATGTTTAGGCCATAGTGAAAATTATAAAAATAAATAAATACATAAAAAGTTGATTTCACATGGGTATACTTGTGATATCTCATCAAACTATTGGGATTAAATTAACACTTTTAGAACCAAAAAAAAAAAAAAACAATAAGAGTTTAAACTTAAACTATAAGGACCAAATTAAAACTTTGAAGACAAAATTTTCAAATTAAGTCTCGATCTAAACCATAGTAACCAATTCGTGCTAACACGAGCATAGTTTAAAGTTTAAAACACCACTTTTTTTTTCTTGAAGTTGAAAATTTGAATCCTTACCCGTACATTTGTTTGACTAAAAAAAAGTAACCAATTTTGTAAGTTCAACCTCTAATTAAAATAACTTTTGTTTTTCTACAATGTCAATTGTTGTTTAGTATTTCAATTGTTGCTCAAATATCAATACCAATTTTCAACATAAGCATAACTTAATTAATTAAGACGTTATAATCTTGATCAAATGTCAGATGTTTGAATATCCACCCCACACCTTATTGAACTCAAAAAATCTATGGCAAAATACATTTTTTGTCCCTCAGTTTTGCATTTGGTTCCCTTTAGGTCATTGAGTTTTCAAACTCAACAAATTTACTCTTAAGTTTTGCATTTAGTTATTCTTCCATCCAATTTTCCATTAGTCTCAAATAGAAAGGTGACATGACACCTATTTTTTATTAAAAAATATTATTTTATTATTATTTAATTATTTACAATTCTTTTAATTTTTTTTCTTTTTTACTTATTCCTTCTTATTCTTCCTTCCTCATACTCCATCTTCTTCTTCAACCCACTACTACCACCAGTTGTTGTCGTCGTTGCTCGCCCGCCACCATTCCTCTTATTTCTATTCTTCTTATTTTTTTCTCCCTCCCTCCTCCAAACCTTCTCTCTCTCTTGGCTACCACCACCACCGCCTCTCCCCCACTGTTCGACGTCGTTCTTCACTCTCCTCGCCAAAAATCAAGGTTGGATCTTAGAAGCATGGCCCAAGAGTGATACAAATAACCAAAAATCAAGGAAACTGAACCGATCCAATGGATGGGTTCGATTTTTTAGCAAACTTTTGGACATGTCAGTGCATTTTTGGAGAAACCAAAAAAAATTTGTTCGGTTCGGTTTTATTCTGAAAACCAATAAAAATCGAACCGAACTGAACCGAAGTATATATATTCTTTAATAAACCAACCATAACCCTAAGTGACTAAACTCATTCCTTCCTTTCCGCTATTCTTCTTAATTCTCTATCTCTTCAACTCTCGATTCTTTCTCTAGCACTTCCAGGCTTTCAGCTGACGCGACCTAATCAACCATCCTATTCTAGGCTTCCAGCAACCTAATCTTCGACCTCTTCCAACAACTTGATCTCTCGATTCTCTCCAGTCATCACCATCGTCATCCTTTTTTAGTCTTCGTTCCCTTTGGCCTTCGTTACCACTATCAGTCATCACTGTTTTAGATTCTAGCGACCTTTCTCCAGTCATCACCATTCACATCAGGCCGTCAGCGACCTCTCTCCAGTCATACCCATCTGCATCAGGCCATCAGCGACCTCTCACTCACCCTCAGTCATCAGATTCATCTCCATCCAGGGACCTCTCTTTGAATCGTCCATCTCTTATCTAGTGAGCTCTCTCTCATATCTCAAACTTCAGTCATCCATCTGCTAAGTTTCTTCAAATTTTGTAATCTGTAATTTTGTTTTGTTTGCTTCAAATCAAATTTTGTAATTTGTAAATTTTTAATTTGTAATTTCTTTAAATTTTGAATGTTCTGTAATTTTGTTAAATTTGTATGGGTGGAATGGAGAAATTTTGGGGCAAAAAACATGGGGTGGAAGTAAAATAGGGAAGTGTGAAGTAGTAAATTTGCAACAAAAAAAAAAAAAAGAAAACCAAACCGCAAAGGAACCGAATCGACAGTTTCTTCCTTTATCGGACATTGGTTCGGTTCCTCTTTTAGCCAAACTGATCGTTTCGGTTCGGTTTTTGGTTTGGCCTAAAATCGAAGAAAATCGAACCGATATCACCCCTAAGCATGGGTATTAGTGGGAAATCAAGGCTGGATCTGAGTGTCGAGCTAATCAAAATGTCATCGGCTCGTGGGTGTTCATCGGAGTTGTTGTGCATCGCCTAGGTCGAGGAGCTCGCATCATGGGTATTGGCTGAATGTGTTCGTGTTGCTCGTCGGAGCTGCTGCACGTGTCAGACTCGTGGGTGTTCGCCGGAATCGCGGTATGTGGGTGTTGCACGTTATGGGTATTGGCCATCTAAAGGCCTCTGTCAGAGGTTACTAAGGTGCAGCGACGGGCAAGTAACG